>OX463230.1:16698099-18131009 GCA_949820135.1 Sylvilagus floridanus | reverse complement strand
AAGAGAAAGAAGAAGAGAGAAGAGAGAGAAAGAGAGAAGAGAGAGAGAGAAGAGAGAGAGAGAGAAAGAGGAGAGAGAGAGAAAGGAGATGTAGAGAGTAGATGAGAGCAGAGAGACAAGCAAGAGAGAGGAGAAAGAGAGAGAGAGAGAAAGTGGGGGTGTGGGGAAAGAGATAGAGAGAGATTAAGAGAGAGATAGAGAGAAAGAGAGAGAGAGAAGAGTGAGAGAGAGAGAGGAGAGAGAGAGAGAGAGAGAGAGGAGAAGAGAAGAGAAGAGAAGAAGAGAGAGAGAGAGAGAGAGAGAAAGAGGGAGAGAGAGAGAAGGTTTTTCCACTTTTTTCCGTTGGTTCACCCCCTAAATGGGTGCTTACAGCCAGTGCGCTGTGGGAGATCCAAAGCCAGGAACTGGGAGCTTCCTCCTGGTCTCGCCATGCAGGTGCAGGGGCCCAAGCACTTGGACTATCCTCCACTGCACTCCCTGGCCCACAGCAGAGAGCTGGACAGAAGAGGAGTGACCGGGACAGAATACGGTGCCCCAACCTGGAGACTAGAACCCAGTGTGCCGGCGCCGCAGGGGGAGGATTAGCCTAGTGAGCACGGCGCCGGCCTTACTATTTTCCCTCCACCCCTCAAAACACTACCCTAAAACCTGCATGCAGTTGAACAGCTTTAACCAGCTATGGCCTTTGTATTCTTACTTTTTAATTCCTAAAAAAAGTCATTTGAAGGACAGAGGCAGGCAGGGAGACAGTCACTCCCCAAGTGCTCATGATTGTTCTCTGCGTGGGACCAAAGCCAGGAGCCAGGGACTGTTGAGGACTCTCATATGGGTGGCAGGGATCACTTGAGCCATTATTGCTGCCTTCCAGGCAGAGTTTGAACTAGAAGGAAGCTGGTGTCAGGGACCAGATACCTGGGAAGCAAATCCAGGTGCTGTGGTGTGGGACAGGGGGCATCTTAATGGTTACTTTGGCTGTCCTTGGCATTTATATGAAAGGGCTTGCATATGGAAAAAAAACACATTTGGGAGTGCTCTATCCCACTTTATTCTTATGCTTTAATTCTCCAAAAACAGAGACAAAACAAATACTTTACCTTCCTTGGAGTCTTAACTTATTTTAGAATTATCTACATTATCTGTTGGCTGTTTTTCATTCTTTCTAACATGCTAAACTTGTATATCTGGAAACACTATTACTTAAACACAGTGTTAGGTAATACTATTATTGAATATTTGCTAAGGTTATCTCATACGTATGTGTATATTTAATTGTCACAGAAACCTTTTACATATTCTCACATTATAGGTGAGGGAACAGAGGTGTTGTGCAAATCAAAGTCTCCACATAATTTCTGCTACATGTAGAAAACAAGATATTTGCTAGTTGTACCTTTGTGTAAGTTTATCAAAGCTGATGATTAATTAGGCTTTGAGTACTTACTGGAAAGGTGACAACAAGAAAAAGAATTGAGGTTTCTTGTTTTCTGATTTATTGGACCAGGATGACACTTAAATCCATATGATTGAATATAAAACTTACCCAAGGAGAAAAAATAGGGATGTGAATCTTAATGGTTTGTTGTTTCTAGTCATCAGACAAGACCAGCAATGGTAGAAAGGAGGAATGGGAAGTGGGAGACATTGCATGTGTGCACCTGAAGATGGAAGTAGGCCTCCTAAAGCCTAATTTGCTTTGCATAACATCATGTGATACAATGTTTGATCAGTGCTGCTGCTGAGTATGTATCTCATGATTGGCAGATGTCAAAAATCTGCTTTATAAATTTCTATCAGGTAGCTGACTCTGGAACTGGATTAGTAACATGTATCCACATTCTTTAGGGGATTATTTCTGGCATCTCTTAATTTTGTATTGCTAAGGCAAATCAACACCAAAATTCATGCCTGTGAAATTCACACCAATTTCTTAGCTGTTGAGATTTATGATTTGGTTGTTTGTGTGTCTGGCTTCAGCTGTGAGTCTGATGGCTGGGATCCTGTTCCCTGGCTGGCTTGCCCAATTCTAAGCACTCTGTTGGCTCTTAGCAAATAATAAATTATTTCAGTCATAACCCCTTAGCATTCTTGTCTAGACAGTCTTCAATGTGGTACAGTTGGTCGTTTCCATGTTTTCATCAATAAGAGCACAATTATGAAGTTTACATACAGAGTTTTAGATCCTCTCAAAATAACCAAGTGTGAGCTACAGTGAGAGCCATATTTTACAACAGAATGTTTTTGAAAATGCTATAATTGGTTTGGAGGGTTTTTTTTTATTTTTTTTATTTTTTATTTTTTGACAGGCAGAGTGGACAGTGAGAGAGAGACAGAGAGAAAGGTCTTCCTTTGCCGTTGGTTCACCCTCCAATGGCTGCCGCGGCCGGTGCGCTGCGGCCGGCGCACCGCGCTCATCCGATGGCAGGAGCCAGGTGCTAGGTGCTTTTTCCTGGTCTCCCATGGAGTGCAGGGCCCAAGCACCTGGGCCATCCTCCACTGCACTCCCGGGCCACAGCAGAGGGCTGGCCTGGAAGAGGGGCAACCGGGACAGAATCCAGTGCCCCGACTGGGACTAGAACCCGGTGTGCCGGCGCCGCAAGGCGGAGGATTAGCCTGTTGAGCCACGGCGCCGGCCAGTTTGGAGGGTTTTAAGAAGCATTTTCTTATCAACTAGGTTTCAACAAATTGAGTTCTTATGGTACAGACATTTGGGGATAAGACATTGCTATCTCTACTGAATGAAGCGTATCTGGGTTATTCCTGCACAATGTGTTCTCTGTTCTACGAACAAGAACTGTTTTCATCAATGGTTGCACAACTCAGTTTTGTGTACTGTTTGGAATTTGAAATTATTCATTAGTTTTCAAAGGTAAGGAGCTCTGCTACTATTTTTATAAATTTTTACTTATTTGAAAGGCAAATAGAGAATAACTTATTATCCAGTTCTGCTGTTAGGAATTACATGGATGTCTTCCTGTAGAGTACAAGGAGAATCTTTAGAAAAACTGACACAAAAATGGAGTTAAAAGACAAGTTTATTTTTGTGTAAAATATTTGGAGATCCAGGCACAGTTCCTGATACACATTTCCCATGAACTTTTTGGGGACACCTCTTAAATTCCTCATATAAAAATATTTTATAGTAAAGTAAGTCTATCTTTTAATTGAATTGTCCATGACCTTTCTGAAGCTCATGTAAACGAATAAACATGGACTTGGGGTGGGCATCCTGGTACTGCTTGTTAAGCTGCTTGCTGCTTGGCATGGCCACATCCCATATTGGAGGGCCAGTTCAAGTCCTGGCTGCTCTGCTTCCAATACAGCTGTCGGCTAATGCATCTGTAAAGGCAGCAGGTGCCGGCTCAGGTGCTGAGTCCCTGCCCCCTATTTTGGAGACTGGAATGGAGTTCCTGGCTCGTGGCTTTGGTCTGACCCAAACGGGTAATGAACCTACGGATGGAAGATCTTTCTATCCCTCTCTGTCACTCTGCCTGTCAAATACAACAAATAAATAACTACTGAACACATTTATTTCAGAGACATCATTTTTAAAAAGATAAAGATTGACAGCTCCTGTCTGCTAGCTCACTCCCTAAACGGCTGCAAGAGCTGGCATTGGGCAGAGCTGCAGCCAGAAGCTAGGAACTCAGTCCCGGGAGGCAGGAACTCGGGGGCATCATCATCACTATCTTAGCAGATCTGCATTAGTAGGAAGCTGGATTCAGGAGCAGGAGCGGCATGGGGCATTGTAACTGGTGACTTAACCACTAGGTAAAAAGTCTGCCCCTGCGTCTTCATCTTTTTTTCTAAAAGGTTTGTTTATTTTACTAAAAGGCAGAGTTAGAGATGTGGGAGGAGGGGAGACAGACAGAGAGATCTTCCATCCATTGGTTCACTCCCCCAAATGACTGGGATGGGTCTGAAGCCAGGAGTTTTTGTTTTTGTTATTTTTTAAAAAGGATTTATTTATTTTTATTTGAAAGGCAGAGTTACAGAGAAGGAGAGGCAGAGAGAGAGAGAGAGAGAGAGAGAGAGAGACAGACAGACAGGCAGAGAGAGAGAGAGGCAGAGAGAGAGGAGGTCTTCCATTCGCTGGTTCACTCCCCAGTTGTCTGCAGCAGCCAGAGTTGCGCCAATCTGGAGCCAGGAGCTTCTTCCGGGTCTCCTATGTGGATGCAGGGGCCCAAGAACTTGGGCCATCTTGTGCTACTTTCCCAGGCCATGGCAGAGAGCTGGATTGGAAGTGGAGCAGCCTGGACTTGAACCGGCGCCCAGAGAGGATGCCAGCACTGCAGGTGGCAGCTTTACCAGCTATGCTGCAGCACTGGCCCCAGGAGCTTTTTCTCTGTCTCCCATGTGGCTACAGAGGCTCAAACACTTGGGCCATCCTCAACTGCTTTCCCAGACCTCTAGCAGGGAGCTAGATCTGAAGTGGAGCAGCTGGGGCTCTAACTGGCAACCATATGGGATGCCAGCATTGCAGGTAGCAGCTTTAATCTCGATGCCACAGTGGCAGCCTCTCTATCTTAATCTTGTTATCTCCTGTCTCACCTTTCTGTAGGTGATTACTGAACACATATTCAGTAAAGAAGTTGAAGTTTTATTTAATCCAAATTAAAAGCTATTATTAGTTTTCTATAGTTATCATTATATACTTTATAGTTGCTGTACTTCATTCTTGAAAACTTGGCTCCAGCTGAAAATACGGCTATAAAATCTGATGCAAAAAGAAAATTATCTCCTATTGTGCAGAATGAAATGTGCTATGATAGTGGAACTATGGGTAGACTATTTTCTTTTGGTTGAAGAAACTGATTACGACTGCATTTTTTCAGTATTGGAAATAAATGTCCCAGGAAAAAATGGCTTTAGGGTTTTTTTTTTTTTTTCTCATTGCATTATGGAAGGTAGTTCATTTAATTCACTTAGTGAATTAGCCTCCTACTTAAACATAAGGTACTTGATTTGGACTACAGTAGAGCACAGAAAATATAAACAGCCAGGATAGGTCGTGTGAGGATAGTAACTTGGCTGACTGCTCTGTCTTCTTCTGGAGTCTGATCAATATCTGTAGGTGAAAATAATCCCTATTAGGTCACTGAAATGTTTATGAGCTGGTTTCAAGTTTTCTGCTTTCCTAACTTGGATTATAAGCTTTCCATAATTATTTAATAGTGGTTTTGAAGATCAGATACAGATTTTTAGAAAGATTTATTGGGGTATCACATAAACCCTAGCATTCTGATCTTTCCCTTCACTTGAATAGAAGCAACTATCGATCCCATACCACAGTCCTTTAGGGACCAATGGGTTGTAGTCATAGGTTTGATCTGCTGGTTTTCTTCCATGTTCTCTTCTTGCTGCCAGAAAAACCCTGCTTGGCTCAGTGATTCCAAAGTATTCCAGCAACTTGTTAAGGTTGAGAAACATTACACTTGGGGACTATAACGGCTAAGAGGGAGAATAATGAATAAATCATAACTAATGTATTATGGGCATTTTTTATGAGTTAAAACTATTTTTTTAAAAACTAACATTTTCTATGCTGATTATTGTATGATGAACTTTATAGGGTGTTTTTCTCTTAGTAGATAATGTATAATTATAATTTAAATATCTAGGATGATGAATAATTTCTCTAGAACGTCCAATATGTTTTGTTTTATTCTGCAGATAACATTTTTTTTTTAATTTGACTTTTGAAGAAACTTCATTGACTTTAAGGAAAAACCCAAGAATGATACTTTTTTTGTGAGCACTTAGACATAATTATAATACAACTCTTTGAGGACAGAGGTCCTACATGGGAAGTTAGTGCACAGTGACTAACTAACTTTGACAATTAATACTCTTATGTATGACATCAGTGTTCACCTGAAGCTCATGGCATGAGCCTCCCTCAGTATTTAGACAAAGCCATAAGAAAGTGGAAATTCTGCCATTCAGAGAAACGTACATCCTTCTTAGGTGGCTGCTACTTTGCACTGGCGACTCGCCCACCTACGTCTTTCATGTAGGACATTTTTTGCCACAGTGTCTTGGCTTTCTGTGTCTGACATGATCTCAGCCAAACTGGAATGTCTTAAGGGCTGATTTTGAGGTCAGAGTATTATTTAAAGTGATTGTCATTCTGTCAGTCTGCCGTGTGGACTGCTTCCCATGTTAGAGCATTCACTCTTTTTTTTCTAAATATTTATTTATTTTTATTTGAACAGCAGAATTATAGAGAGGCAGAGAGGGAGAGAGTAGATAGAAGACCTCTTTCTGTCTCTACCTTTCTCTGTAACTCTTTCAAATAAACATAATCTTTAAAAATAATGCAGCCTAGAGCAGTGGATGATGGCCCAAGTATTTGGGTCCCTGTCACTCATGTGAGAGATCTGGAAGAAGTTCTAGGCTCTTGGCTTCAGCCTGCCCCAGTCCCAACTGTTGAGGCCTTTTGGGGAGTAAACCAATGGATAGAAACTAGCTTACTCACTCTCTCTCCCACCACCCTCTGTCACTCTGCCTTTCAAACAAATAGATAATTTTACAAATGCAACCTCAACTTTAACTTACTAAATATAAATGTGAAATTTAAAAATACTTTTAGAAATGTTACTTACATAAAATTCTGTAGAATTCTGTATTTTTTTTGACAGGCAGAGTGGACAGTGAGAGAGAGAGACAGAGAGAAAGGTCTTCCTTTGCTGTTGGTTCTATATATATAATTTTTTTAGAATGTTATCCACAGGAAAAAGTTACCCTAATCCACTGTTGGTAGAAAGGTAAACTGGTAAAGCCACTATGGAAGACAGTATGGAAGTATCTCAGAAATCTGAATATAGACCTACCAAATGACCCAGCCATCCCATGCCTGGGAATTTACCCAAAGAAACTGAAATCAGCATATCAGAGAGTTATCTGCGCCCCATGTTTATTGCACCTCAATTCACAATAGCTAGGACATTGAATCAACCCAAACGCCCCTCAACTGAAGACTGGATAAAGAAATTATGGGGTATTTATGGAATACTACAGAATAAAAAAAAATGAAATCCTGTCATTTACAACAAAATAGATGAAGGAGACGCAGAGAGAGGGAGGGAGGGAGTGAGGGAGGGGGAGGGGTCTTCAATCCACTGGCTCACTCCCCAATTGGCCGAAACAGCTGGAGATGAACTGATTTGAAGCCAGGAGCTTCTTATGGGTCTCCCATGTGGGTGCAGGGGCCCAAGGACTTGAGCCATCTTCTACTGCTTTCCCAGGCCACAGTAGAGAGCTGGACCGGAAGTGCAGCAGCCGGGTCTTGAACCAGTGTCCAAATGGGATGCTGGCACTGCAGGCTGTGGCCCAACCTGCTATGCCACAGCGCTGGCCGCATATTATCTTTTCACATATTGTTTTTTGACTATTTTCTCCCTTTCCTGTCTCTCTGGGACTTTAAGTACAAGTGTTATTGTTAGACTCTTTTTTTTTTTTTTTTGACAGGCAGAGTGGACAGTGAGAGAGAGACAGAGAGAAAAGTCTTCCTTTGCCATTGGTTCACCCTCCAATGGTGCCACGGCCGGCGCACTGTGGCCGTTGCATTGCGCTGATCCGAAGCCAGGTGCCAGGTGCTTTTCCTGGTCTCCCATGAGGGTGCAGGGCCCAAGCACTTGGACCATCCTCCACTGCACTCCCGGGCCACAGCAGAGAGCTGGCCTGGAAGAGGGGCAACCGGGACAGAATCCGGCGCCCCAATCGGGACTAGAACGTGGGATGCCAGCGCCACAAGGCGGAGGATTAGCCTGTTGAGCCATGGCGCCGGCCTGTTAGACTCTTAATCTCTTCTGTGTGACTGTTACAATCTCTTCTAGAATTTCTATATGCTTGTCCTTGTGTGCTTAATTATAGATTTTTTTTTAATCTCCTTTTCAATTCAGTCATTCTCCCCTCACTATTTTTTACCTGCTGCTATTGTTCTAGCCATTGAGGTCTTACCTGCTGTTGTATAGATATCCATTTCCAGTTCATCACTACATTGTTTGTTCTTGAATTTTCTTGAAGATAATGAGTATCCTAATTTTCAGGTGCCTTTCTGACCACTCCAGTGTCTGGAGATGTTGCAGATCCATTTCTGGTGTCTGTTGTTTCTGTGTCACATCATTCAATCTTCCATTGTGTCTGATTCCTTTTATTTTATGTCAGACCTTCATTTATGAACTGTTTGTGTCCTGCCAAAATTCATATGTTGAAACCATAACTCCCAATGAGATGATATTAGTAGATGGTGCCTTTTAGAGGTAGCTAGGTAAAAAAAAAAAAAATAGGGGGCCCAAACTAATAGGGACAACTTGCCTCTGCAGGTGACTTATTGCAATAACTTGAGGCCTAGGATGAAGTTCTCTTCCTCTAGGAAAGACTTATTTTTATCTGAAAGTTGCTCCAGTAACTAGCAAGGCAGGATCATATTACTCCAATTTTTAATGTTGAAAGTGTTTGCAGTTCAGTAGTTCAGTTGCCATCTGGGATGGTGTGCCTAGTTTTGGTTAATCTTTACTCTCTGGAGGTTCACATGAGTTTTTAGCTTTAACAGGCTCTGGAGTACCTGATCTGAATCATGAGTCCTCAGATGCTATTGTAATTGCTGCTCGTTTTGGGAACACCTTCATAGAGTTGGCAGAAGAGAGAAAAGTGACCCCAAATTCTTTTTATTTTATTTTATTTATTTAATTTTTTTTGGATAGGCAGAGTAGACAGTGAGAGAGAGACAAAGAAAGGTCTTCCTTTTGCCGTTGGTTCACCATCCAATGGCTGCCGCGGCTGGCATGCTGCGGCCAGCGCACCACCCTGATCCAAAGCCAGGAACCAGGTGCTTATCCTGGTCTCCCATGGGGTGCAGGGCCCAAGCACTTGGGCCATCCTCCACTGCACTCCCGGGCCACAGCAGAGGGCTGGCCTGGAAGAAGGGCAACCAGGACAGAATCCGGCGCCCCAACCGGGACTAGAACCCGGTGTGCCGGCGCCGCAAGGCGAAGGATTAGCCTGTTGAGCCACGGCACCGGCAAGTGACCCCAAATTCTAGCTCACCTCTTTGAGCCTACATCTTTCCATGGACCTCTTCTTGGGATTCTTGACTTTCAAATTAGTTCTCTGATTGTTTGAAACCTAATTAAAAAAAAAATGATTTGCCTAAATCTTTTTCCATCAGTAAGAGGATAGTTCTGAGTTAGTTTGCTATTACCAAGAAGCAAAAATCTCCACTTATTTCTCCACATATGTATATATTCAGTCTTTTATAGAACCATCTGGGGAAACAGTTTTTAATAAATAGCTGTTCTTAGGTGCATAGACAGGTTTATTTTCCAAGAAATGTGTTGATAACTTGGTGTTTTGAATTTGAAATGCATTTTCCTATAAAAAGAGCTATATGCTTTATGAAGTTCTCAGGCTTATTTATAGAAAATTACATTTTCTGCATATATTGAATTTGATTCCCTAGGACAGAGCCCAGTGCTAGGATTCTTTAGTAAGTTGTTTACTGGGGGAGTGCTCTCAGGAGAGAAGCCTGTGAAAAACTGGGGGAAGCAGAAGAGAGGGAGAGACAAAGCCAGACAAAAGTGAACTGAAGTGAAAGTCCAGCCTCATCCACCACATGTGGGTGCTGTAAAGTATAAAATGTTGTCCCAAATTGAGACAAGGTGGCTGGGCTTCTGTAGCCTGGGATCATTCAATCTTCAGAAACAGGCTGCCCTGATAGAGGGAGGTTGTAAATTCCCAGCCATTTCCATACAAAGCAGCTCCTGCCAGCCCATAGGAATTCTGGGAGAAAAGTGTAGCTATGAGTTCTCTGGTACATGGCAGGCGAGTACCCTCTCTCAGGGACAGGCATGTGGGCAGTGTACCAACAGCATTGCCTACATTTCATGAGCCACTTAAATTATAAGGCAGTGTGCTTAATACTGTAAAGTGTAATCTCTAAGGAAATTAGCATTTGTTGGAGAATAAGCCTTTTCTGCTATACTTGGAATGGTCATATTCTGAGACTTCCAGAAAGATAAGTAGGGGTTCCTTTAGCCTCAGTGTATGATAATAGCTCCAGTAGAATGGCAGAGAAAGTATCCTGGATGGAAGATAATAGAAAAGTGGTCTGGTTTGACTATGTTTTGACATCTAAACTGAGGCAAGATTTTAAACTCCAGAGTCAGAAGTAGGTAGTTGTTGACAGTGGGAACTTAGTCCGGTTATGATGTCTAGTGGTGATGCCTTTGGGAAGTGATGAGACTGGCTTAGAGCACAGAATTGGAGTGTCGTAACTGAATCCTGGTGGCTTTGTAAGGGATCACACAGATAAAGACAGACAAGCATGCTTCTTATCTGACGGTCTGTCAGGCTTCAGGACTGCTAGCGAATACATTGTCTCCAGAGGTCAAATCAATGGGGCTGTCCAGTCTTGGACTTGAATCTCCAAACTGTGACCTAAGTTAATATTTTTTTCTTTGCTTTTTAAAAAAAATTTGAGAGGGGGAGAGGGAGAGAGTTAGAGACAGAGAGCTCTCCAGTCTGTGGGTTTATTCCTGAAATGCCCACAAGGGCTGAAAATGGGCCAGAACCAAAGCCAGGATCCAGGAGCAACAATCTAGGTCTCCCGTGTAGAGGCAAAAACTGAATTACTTGAGCCATCACCTGCTGCTTCCTGGGGTCTGCATTGGTTAGAAAGCTGGAGCTAGAGATGAGAATTGAACCTTGGCACTCGGATGTGGGATGTGGGATCTCAAACACTAGGCTAAACACCCATGCTCAATATTCATCAAAAATAGTAGTCTAATAGTTACCTAGATGAAGTATCTCATTATAGTAATGAAGAGTTGATTAATATAAAAACTGAGAGTCTTTAAAGAGTCAGTTCTGATTTTTCAGCTGCTTTTTACCTATCACTAGATTGTCCAATTTCCTCTTTACCTTGTTATCCCACCATTACCTCTTAGTTCATTTTGTTCTTAAATATTCTTTTTTTATGCTATTGCATATGGACTTATTTTCTGAATTTTCATGTTGGATTGCTTATTGCTAGAATATGGAAATAAAACTCATTTGTGAGTAAATATATACCCTGCAACTTTGTTGAACTCATTTATTAGTTCTAACAGTCTTTTGCAGAATATTAAGATTTTTGTTTTCCTTTCTTGTTACTCATTTGCCTAATTGCTTTAGCTAGGACTTTGGCTACTATGCTGAATAGAATTATCAAGAGCCAAGAAGGCTTTTATTCTTTCTCCTTGAAAGTGATGTTGGCTGTGGGCTTGAGAGAGTTCCTTTCTATTCTTAGACTGTTGAGTACTTTTGACATGAAAGGGTCTTTCATGTTATAATTGAGAGGATCATGTGGATTGTGTTTTCTATTCCTTCTGCTAATGCAGTGTATTATCTTGATGGATTTTGATATTTTGAAACATCCTTACATTCCAGGAATAAATCCTACTTGATCATAATGCTTTTAATGAGCTGTTGAAGTCAGTTTGCTATAGTTTGTTCAAGATTTTGCATCAATATTCATGAGAAAAACTAGTTTGCAGTTTTCTTGTAATATCTTCAGTTTGAGCATCAAGGTAATGGTGGACTCCTGATTAGTTTGGAAGTGTTTTCTCCTTTTCAACTTTTTGGAACAGCTTCAGGAGAATTTGTATTTTAAAAATAAATACTTGGTAGAATCTCCAGTAAAAACATCTGGTTCTTGGCTTTTCTTTGTTGGAAGGTTTTGGACTTATCAGTCTCCTTTTTAGTTATTGGTCTGTGGAGATTTTTATTACTTGATGATTGTCCTGGTAGGTTGTGTGTTTCTAGGAATGTGTTCGTTTTTTCTAGGTTATGTATTTGTTACAAAATTGTCCACCATATTCCTTTAAAGTCCTTATTTATGTAGCATGTTTGCAATGTCTCCTCTTAATTCTGATTTCAGGTCTTCTTTTTTCTTAGTTACTATGGCTCAGGGTTTGTGTATTTGCTAATTTTTTTCAAAAATACTCTTAGTTTGTTGCTTTCTTTTCTACTAGGTTTCCAGTAACTGTAACATTCAACTCTGCTCTAATTTTTACTCTTTGTTTCCTTCTAGGTTTTGGGCTTAGATTGTTGATGGTTTCTTGATTAGATTGTTGATGGTTTCTTGAGTTAGATTGTTCATTTGATACGTTTTTTTTCTTTTTAATGTACACATTTATACGAGGAAGCCATCAACTTCCACTTAGCACTGTTTTCACTTTATCCCCCAAGTTTTGGCATGTTATGCTTTCATTTCCATCTGCCTTAAGATATTTTCTAATTTCCTGTCTGGCTTCTTTTAGACCTAGTGGTAATTATCAGTTTGCTGTTCAGTTTCTTCATATTTATGTACTTTTCTTTTTTGACTGTTACTGGTTTATAGTTTAATTCTGTTATGACTGAAGAAGATACTTAGTGTCATTTCAACCTTTCTAAATTTAAGACTTCTTTGGGGGGATAGCATGAGATCTGTCCTGGAAAATGTTCCAGGTACACTTCAGAAAAACTTAAGTTCTGCTGTTTGGGATAGAGTGTTTCAAATATTGTCTTTAAGAAACAGTTGGTCTAAAGTGCTAGTCAAATCCTCTATTTCCTTAGTGATCATCTGGTTGTTTTATCTACTATTGCAACGATGGTAGTGAAGTCTCCTACTATCATTGTGATACCATTTCTCCTTTCAATTCTGTCAAAAGTATTTAGGAGCTCTGAGGTTCAATGCATAATTATTAAAGTTAGTACATAAGCTTGACAAATGAACACTTGCATCATTATATGATATCTTTGTTAGTTTCTGAGCTAAAGTCTATTACAGTGACTCTGTTTTTAACTGAGAGGCCTGCCTGGTCTCTCATGTGCATGCTTTCCTCACTAAACTCTGCATGCTTACTATAAAAAAGTTCATCTTGTCTGATATTAATATAGCCACTCCTATTCTTTTGGTTACCATTTGTTTGTATTATGCTTTTCTATCCTTTCAATTTCAACCTATGTGTATTCTTCGAATCAGAGTCTGCTAGAGAACATGCTGTTGGATTCTGGTGTGTGTGTGTGTCTCCAGGTAAAATGAATTCAATTCATTTACCTTTAAAGTAATTACTAATAGGGAACCGCTCACTATTGCTACTTTAATTGTTTTCTGTCTTACATCTTTTTTGTTCCCCCTTTGTTGTCTTACTATCTTACTTTGTGTTTCTTTGATTTTTTTTTTTAAATTCACTTGAAAGGTAGAGTAATAGGGAAAAAAGAGGGTTTGAGCGAGAGAGCGTTTTCATCCACTGGCTCACTCCCCAAATGGGTGAAGTCAGAGCCAGGAACCAGAGCTCCATCTGGGTCTCCCACAAAGAAGACAGGCCTTCAAGTGCTTGGACTCTCACCTGCAGCTTCACAGGGTGTATGTTACCAAGGAGCTCGGTGGGAAGCAGAAGCAAGACTGCATCCCAAGTCCAGTATGGATGCTGTCACCCAAGCAGCAAGCTAACCTATTACACAACTTCTGTCCATGATGGGTTTCATTTTTTCGGTAATAACATGCTTTGATTCGTTTCAGTTTCCTTGTGTGTATATTTTGCAGACCTTTTTGTGATTTCTATTTTAATTACATAAAACATCATAAAGTTAAAATTTGCCATTTTACACTGAAACAAGTTGGTTTTAACTACATAAAAAGCCATGCTCCCCAACTTCATGTTATTGATGTTTAAGATTATTGATGTTACAAAGTATAAGATTTAGACATCTTTATGTACTCATTAATAGACATGATAGTTTTTGTTTAAATCCTATCATCACAATTACCATAATAGAGGTTACTATATTTGCTTAGGCATTTATCTTTTTTAACAGATGTATTTATTTGAGAGGTAGAGTTATAGAGAGAGACGGAGACAGAGAGAAAGGTCTTCCATCTGCTGGTTCACTCCCTAAATAGCCACAACTGCAGGAGCTGTGCCAATCTGAAGGCATGAGGCAGGAGCTTCTTTCAGGTCTTCCACACAAGTGCAGAGGCCCAAATGCTTGGGCCATCTTCGATTGCTTTGCCAGGCCACAGCAGACAGCTGAATCAGAAGAGGAGCAGCTGGGAAATGAACCACTGCCCAAATGGGATGCTGGCACTGCAGGCAGAGGCTTAGCCCACTGTGCCACGGCACCGGCCCCCCAAACTTTTCTTTTTAGTAATCAGTTTCATATGTCGGTAAGTCTTCATGCTGCTCTCATCGCTCTGTTTCAACGTGAAGGTCTCCCTTTACATTTCTTTTCTTTTTTTTCCTCTACATTTCTTGGAGTGCGTCTACTGGCAATGAACTTCCTCAGCTTCAGCTGATCTGGAAAAGCATTTATTTCTTCATATTTTTGGAGTACATTTTTTTTTCGTTTGTTTTAACATATATTTATTTGAAAGGCAGAGAGACGGAGTGGGCGAGATCTTCCATACGCTGGTTCACTCCCGAAATGGCCATGAGAGCCAGATCTGGGTTGGACTGAAGCCAGGGACTTGGTCTGTGTCTCCCATGTGGGTGCGGGAGCCCGATCGCTTGGGCCATCTTCTGTTTTCCTAAGTCCATTCACAGGGAGCCGAATCAGAAGTAGAGCAGCCAGGGCTCCTTCAGGTGCACAGATGGGATGCCAGCCTTGCAGGCGCTGGCTTTACCTGCTATGCCATAACACCAGGCCCTAGTTTTGTTTTATAATATTCTTTATTGACAGATTTTTTTCTCTCAGCAATTTGAATATATGATTCATTCTGGCTGGCCTGCAAGTTTTGTGCCAAGCCATCCACCAGAAGCCCCCTAGTAAATAAGGAGTCAGTTCTTTTCTTACTGCGTTCAAAATCTTCCATTTTCTTTGACTTTATACAATCTGAGTAAGATATGGTTTGTGTCTTGGATTTATTTTAGTTTGTTTTTTGAGATTCTTGAATTTATGTGCACATTTCTTTGCTCGGAAGTGGGACATATTTCAACTCCTATTTCTTTAAATAAGCACTGTGCTTTTTCTCTCTTAGCTTTCTGAGATTCCTGTAACACAGAGACTGGCTCCTTGATGAAATTCTGTTGACTTCACAGGAGTTAATGATGCGAATTCAATAATGGTGATCTTCACTTTTCTTCATTTTTTTTTCGTTTTTCCTGAAGCTTTCAAATGAGCTGACTTCAAGGTCATTGATAATTTCTTCTCTAGTGAATTTTTCACTTCAATTATTGTAGTTTTAAGCTTCAGAGCTTATACCTGGTTATTTTCAATAATTCCTAACTATTGAGACTCTAATTTTGTTCATGCACAATTTCATTGATTTCATTTAGTTTCATACCTTTCACCATTATTCATGACAGTTGCTTTAAATTCTTTATCAGGCAACTCATAGATCTGCATTTCGTTAGGGATGGTTTCTGGAGTTGTATTTTGGTCTTTTGGCTGTGCCATATGGTAAGATCTTTTTATTCATTATAATCTTTTGCTGACATTTGATCATTTTCGAAAAACAACCACATCCCTCCCGTGTTTGCCTACTGGTATTGTGCAGGGGAAGACTTGTACCATGTTCCATATTGCACCGCTGGTCCTGTCACTACATGGAGTGTTGGGAGATGGAAACTAGTCCCTTGTACAGGCCCCACACAATCCAGAATATTCGATTCAGGGTCCAT
This sequence comes from Sylvilagus floridanus, assembly GCA_949820135.1. Lineage (NCBI taxonomy): Eukaryota > Metazoa > Chordata > Mammalia > Lagomorpha > Leporidae > Sylvilagus > Sylvilagus floridanus. The sequence goes on along the minus strand of OX463230.1, from coordinate 18,115,368 downwards.
TTTAAGTTTCCAACACAAGACAAAGAGTATCAGTACTGGGTATTTCCTCCCAGCATAGCTATGCTGGTGCTATGCATTATTGGGCTGGGGCACGGGTAGATATAAAAAACATGTCAATTTCCCTATCATTTTTTTTTCCAGTATGTCTATTAGTTTTGCATTAGCTTAGTCTCTGTAGCTTCACTCCTGGTCTCTAGAATATTCACAGAGCTATTTTGGTCTTTATTTTGTTAACACAGGTTTTCTGAAGTTCCCTACTATGGCATCTTTCTGCTGTCACTCTGGGGCTGTCATTTGTCAAGTGAATGATCATCACAAATTTATCTGTTTTGTAAATTCCTATTAGAAGTAATTTTTATCTCTATTTTTATTGATCCAAAAGTCAGATACATTGACAGAGAAATCTTGGGTCCTCTCATAAACTTCCCAAATGCCAGCAACAGCCAGTGCTGAGTCAGGCTGAAACACAGAGCCTGGAACTCAAATCTGTTGGTCTTGTGTGGGTGGCAGGGACCCAACCACTTGATGTGTCACCTGCTGCCTTCCACAGTGTGAATTATCACAAAGCTGCAGTTGGATGTGGAACTGGGACTGAAACCTATGCTCTGATATTGGAGGCGCGTGTCCCAAGTAGTGTTGTTTATTTATTTATTTATTTGAGAGGTGGAGTTACAGAAAGAGGGAGAGACTGGTCTTCCATTGGCTGGTTCATTCCCCAAATGGCCACAGTGGCTGGAGCTGGGCTGATCTGAAGCCAGGAGCTTCTTCTGGGTCTCCCACATGGGGACAGGGTCCCAAGCACTTGGGCTATATTATAGTGCTTCCCAAGGCCATAGAAGAGAGCTGGATTGGAAGAGGAGCAGCCAGATCATGAAGTGGCACCCATATGAGATACTGGCACCCACATGAGATGCTGGCACCCACATGAGATGCTGGCACCACAGGTGGAAGTTGGGCCTACTAAGCCACAGCACTGTACCCCACCCCAAGTAGCCATTTAACTGCTGAGCTAAATACCACTGTTATTTTCTCCTAAAATTGAATAGCTCACACAGTTGAAAACCTTCTTACCTCTTAGTCTTGATCTTTCTCTTGGGAACTTCCATCTGTATTAACAGTAGTAGGTTAGCACAGTATCTTCTGAGTCCCTTTATCTGTTGTCTTTATGACTCTGATACTCTAAGTAAACTCGCTAGTCAGTACTTCTGATTCTTCCTATCTAGGATTCTTCCTATCCACTTTGGAAAACCTCTCTTGCACTAAAGTTACAACTGCAAAATATGTTTTAAGCAGTTTTTTAAATGCCAGCATCCTTCTTAGGGGGCTTTTGTGATCCAAGTGTTAAGAATTGGATTGGAAACATGTCTGTTGTTTTTTCTTGTATTACTTTATAAGCAGATGCAAACATGGTCCAAGCAAGAGATTCTGGTTCTTAGATGCTTGCCAAAATTTACTTAATATCTCTGTTGTCAGTTGACAAATGGTAGGGCACTGAATAGTTTTCTCAGGCCCTGAGAAAATTTGGGGACCTCTCTAAGGAAGCTATTTTCCTAGCATGCTGTTTTTATTAATGCCTTAACATTAATAAACACTGAGCGCTGTGTATATAGAATGTGAGCTAGAGCAATCCTCGTTTTTGAAAATCTGACTTGCCAAGAAAATACCACCTTCCTGCTGGCCTGCTCCAGCAAGTTGGGGAGATGCTGTATTTTTTGTGTAGGTCACCCCTGGTAAGTTTCCTTGTTGGGCATGAGAAGATTGGACTTGAACTTGTGCCCAAGCTGAAGCCCCACCCTTCCCTTGTCATTTCAGTGAAAATGTCTCAAGTGAATTTTTAAGAATGGAGCACATCCTTGTTCCCATGTAGATCTGCAGGTTTTGTTTATTTGCTTTTTGAGAGGTTGTGTCGGGGATATCTGAAGAGGAATATGGAGATTGGTCTGTGGAATCCGGGCATGGAGCTTCGTGGGGCGGCCTCTTACTCTGCGTTCCCCCTTCCCGACTGCTGCCCTGGAACTCAGAGCAGCCGTGGAAACACCGCTGGTCTGATGTCCTGGGCAGACTTTGTGTTGCACTGGTGGCATTTTTTTCAGCCTCAGATGCATCATTTGACACATACATCGAGCCATCCTGAGATCTTCCCCAAGAAGCCTGTTCGCAGGATATTTGCAGGCAAGCTGACTATGCCTTGAGTAAGCACCCTGGTCAAAGCAGTGTTCACCCGAACTCAGACCGAGGACGAGACTCTGCTCGCAGAGACTAAGAGGAGAGGGATGGCTGTCCTAAGCAGAGCTTCCGTTTGCAATGTGTAAGCTCTGCAGCCCGAAGGCTGTCCTTCAGCCTAATCTGACCCGGACTGTTATCTTACTCACTTTTCTTCCTTTTCACTTTTTCCCCTTATTTTTCCTTCCCCTCCTCTACTCTGTAGACACAAGGATTTCCAGGGACAGTGAGATTGTGGCTTACAGCCATGTTTTTGTCACTCTCCTCCTAAGCCTTCAAGGAGCACAGGGCCATCTGCTCCAGTAGTGTCCCTGTCGTATCCTCTACAGCCACAGGGCTCCTTTTCTGCAGTGTCCCTTCTCAGCTAGGTGTCGAAGAGGAAATCATACAATAAACGAATGCACAGAATTGCTTTAAGGGTTGAGATGGAATATAGCCGATCACCTTGAAGGATATTTACACATTATAAGTGTGTGCAGTAGATGCCAGATTCTTTTTAAAAAATATTTATTTTAAGTCAGAATTAGAGAGAGATAAAGATTGATCTTTCATCTGCTGGTTCATCCCTCAAATGGCTGCAAATAGCCCAGTAAGCTGAATCAGGAGCCAGGAGCCAGGAGCCAGGAGCCAGGAGCTTCTTCCAGGCTTCTCATTTGTATGCAGTGGTCCAAGCACTTAGACCATCCTCTGCTGCTTTCCCAGGCACATTAGTGGGGAACTAGATTGGAAGCGGAGGAACTGGGACTTGAACCCGCACCCATATGGGATGCCGGCACTGCAGGTGGCAGCTTAATCTGCTCCATAGCACCAGTCTCCATGGAGGGGGCCAGGTTTTCTCTTTTCCTGAAAGATTTATTTATTTATTTGAAAGAGAGAGAGAATCTCCCATCTACTGGTTCACTCCCCAGATAGCCACAACAACCAAGGCTGGGCCAGACCAAGTCCAGGAGCTGGGAACTGTTTCTAGGTCTCCCACAGGAGTGCAGTGGCCCAAGCACTTGGGCCATCTTCCATCTACTGGTTCACTCTCCAAATGGCTGCAACAGCCAAGGCTGGGCCAGGCCAAACCCAGGAGCCAGGAGCTTCTTCTGGATCTCCCATGTGGGTACAGGGGCCCAAGCACTTGGGCCATCCTCTGCTGCTTTGCCAGGTGCATTAGTAGGGAGCTGGATCAGAGGTGGGGCAGCCGGGACTTGAACTGTTAGTCTTATGGGATGCCAACATTTCAGGAAGTGGCTTCACCTGTTACATTACAGCACCAGCCCCAAGAGGCCAGATTCTTAGCCACAGGTAAACATTACCAGTGCCTGCTTAGGGGAAGTTGTTTGATGCAACAGTGAGGTTACCCTTTGGGAAGCCCACATCCCATATCATAGTGTCTGGTCTGTGTCTGATTTCCCTTCCAGTTCAGTTTCCTGCTAATGTACACCGTAGGTGACAGGAGTGACTCAAGGACTTGAGCCCTTGCCACTCACATGGGAGACCTGGATTGAGTTCTGAAGTTCTGAGAACCTGGCTTCAGTCTGGCTCAGCCCAGGTTAAAATCTCTCACTGTGTCGCTCTCCCCTTCTTTCCCCTTCTCCTCTCTCCCTGCCTTATTTCCTGTCTCTCAAACTTAAAATGCCTGGTTAGTCTTTTGTCTCCTGGGAAGGAGATAAAGAGTTAATGGGAAGTAATTCTAGAGGGGCGATTGGTTCCATATTCATGTAAAATCAATCCAGACCTGCTCTCTGCTGGTGCCACTGTGCCGGCTTCACACTCGGGAGTCTTGAAGTTGCCTGAGTTTCCTCTTAGGTTATGGGGGTTGGAAGTTCTGTCACCTCTGGGGCACCCAAAGAAAAACTGTCTGAAATGGTTTCCAACTGTGATTTCAAACTGGGCAGTGGGAGGATGAGAGAGGGTTAAAACTTCGCAGTCCTCTTCCTATTATTAAAAAAAAAATGAAAAGTTTGGTTGAAGAAGTGAGTACAATGAAGCTAGCTGAGTAGGGGCTACAGATTCGGTCTCTGCAGACACATTCTAGAATAAAATTCCACAGTGTAAGAAGCTTCCCTTGGGCCTGAGATGAAAACAAGGTCATTTTCCCAGGGGAGTAACCCAACCAGCAAGCCTTTAAAATAAACAAACTGCCTGGCTCTAGCCTGAAACAAGCAGTAGTTATCAAGATTTACTGCAACTGACTTTGGGCTGCGTCCAAGTGTTGAATTAATGCAAACTTGTTATTCACCAAGATGGAGCCCCATTCTTGGCAGACACAGAAGAGAAGTTTCTTTTCTAATTCTGGAAGACTCAGTTAATTGCCCTCTCACCCCAACAAGGGTCACTGAACATCGCAACAGGAGAGGCAAGAAGTTTCTGGAAGCATTGCTTGAGTGCTCTGATTTCCGCGCTTACGAGACCAAGAAGCACAGCTCATTGACGCCTCACAGCATTGAGACAGAATTTCAAATTTTTTTTAAAATACCTTAGCAATCTACTCATGTAGGGTTGGAATTTTAATTGTGTGTTACATGCTATGTATGAGGATACTTCAAAAAGTTCATGGAAAATTGAATTGAAGTGTAGGGGGAAGGAAGGATGAGAAAAGTTTGATAAACAGGTACTAGGCTATAGCTAGATGGCAGCAAGTCGGGGGTTCTAGTACATAGTAGAGTAACTATCAATAATGTTATTACATGATGTATTTATCTATTAAAATATAAAACCAGAAGATAGGATCTTAGATGTTTGCAACATAAAGAAATATTGAATCTTAGAACAGATAAATACAATTTATACTCAGGGTAAATATACAAAGTATATATATATATAAGAAACATCATGGAGTACCCTATAAATATGTACAGTTTTTATACATATCCATTAAAACTTAGCTTAAAAACTAAAAATTGCAAAAATCATTTTGAAAAGTAAGTCTATTTTAGTGCAAAAAATTGGAATCCATGCTTAGGAAGGATCTTCATGAAAATGCACATTATGAAAACCATATGCATGGGTCTCAAAATTCTCAAAATCCACTTAATTTTAATGCCATTTTCCATGAACATCCTCAAGTAATTTCATATGTCATTGTGACGAATATAGAATGAGAAGATGCAGGATAGGGAGGAAAGAACTGAGAGGGCAAAACATAAATCTCATGAAGAGAATGGATGAAAGGAATGTTTTTTTTTTAAATGCTAACTGAAGGAAAGCAAGGAATATAACACGATGTAGATGCAGTGTGACCAGGCTGTACCTGGTTGCAGTACCTGTGTTAGCTCGCGGGTTGGCTACAAGGTTCTGGATCACAGGGTAATGGTACAGGAGCTCCCCACCTGGTGTTCTTAGTCCTGCATGTTTAAGAGGATGCTTAGAAGAATGTTTTTCTTTTGTTCCAGAATTGCCAACTAGGGATCAGTTCTGTGGTGAAAAAGTACTATATGCCCCTGTGTCTTGCTGAGTGATGGAAACCCTATAGCCTCTTTGTCCATAACCCTATGGCTTTTAGAATCTGCCTCTGATGATTGGCCAGAGACTCAAACCTTCCTGCCTTTTGATACCCGCACAAGAAGACTGAGGAAAGAGGGGGAGTAGTTGAAGTTAGGTGGCGTCAGCTTGCTGGGAAGTTCTGTGACTTTTCCTGCAACTCGGGGAGACAAGCTCCAAGAGAATCACTCACGAAGTCCAGACGTACCTGCATAACAGGAGCACTGCTGCCTGGTGTTGCACATGGATGTTTCCCAAATTGAAGAACTTCCAGGTCCTCTCAGAGGGAACAGGGGGACCACTTTTGGACACATCTTGACTTTCGTATTCTAAACTCTGCAAGGCCTATATGAATATGAAGTCCAATGTCTTTCATTTGGAGGATTCCAAACGCAGGAGACTAGCTGACTTCATTGTGACAACAGAGAGAAGAAACTGTAGTGTAGTGTCCCTGGGAAAATGGGGGCAACCCCAGCCCAGAAAGATTCCCTGTGGCTGTGGAAGGTTGTGAAGGTGGACTTTGGTTCTGAGGCTCCAGGTGTAGGAGCAGAGTTGATGGAGGATGGGGCAAGAGCCTGGGGCAGGTCCAGGCTGACTCAAAGGAGGCTAACACAGACCGGATCTAACATGGCCCCCCCCATGATCTTTGCTTACAGTTACCTACATGCTGTGACTCTCTTCTAGCCAATAGAATAAGGTGTAGCCAATAGAATATGATGGAGTACCTCTTCAGGGCTCCCTCACTAAGGTCACACTCACTCTGTCCACTGCCTTCTCAGCTTGTGCTGTCTGTTGAAACAAGCAGTCATGTTGAGAGGCCCATGTGGCCAGGAACTGTGGATGGTATCTGGCCAAGCAATCAGCTAGAAACTGAAGCCCTCTGTCCCGTAGATCCCAAAGACTTGGATCCTGCACACCACCACATGAGCTCAGAAACAAATCCTTTCAAATGTTCGGATATTGTTGAAGTTTTATCAGAAACCTGAGCAGGCACCTTGTTAGAGTCTGAGAAGCAGAAGTCACAGCTTAGCCATGTGTGGATTTCTGAACATCAGAAATGGTGTGATAATACATAGATGCTTTTGGGAGCCATTATGCCATGTTCCTTTGTTACATAGCAATAGATAAAATGGGAAATTGGTAGAGATACTGCACGTGTGGCTATTAGGAAAGGATAAATAAAGAACTTCAGTAGAGGTGCTCAATAATATAATGACGCTGCTAAATCACCCCTTGAAAATCTGCATACTTTTATTATTTGTTGAGATAACATCAGCAGAAACCACTAGCAATAGGTGGGGACATACTGGACATCAGTTATGTGAGATGTTTTCTACCATCTCTTATTCTCTCTTGTCTCCCAAACCCAAGGTGTCAAGAAGGAAGAAGGAAGAGATAGCCTAGCAATTGCACAAGGTGAGGGAGGGAGAGGATGAAAACAGCCCACATTTGATCCATCTCTATAGTCCCAAACTTTTAGACCACAGCTTTTCCATGATAGAAGAGTACAAATTTTCCATCTGATACATGATTATAATTTTTAGTTATAACAAGCTTTTGGAAGTTGCCCAAGAAGTCAGAGATGTTGTAACCAACCAGTAAGGGAAATTCCACATGATGTATTTAGGATAATGCTTGGGGAAAAATGTGTCTAGTCATGTGTATATTACCACCAGGTTTAGGTTCTTCATTAACTGAATTACACATGAGCATAGCAAAAAAGGGATTTAATTTTGTTTGGGTAAATTCCCAGGAATGGAATTGCTGGGTGGTATGTTAGATCTATTTTTAGCTTTCTGAAGAATCTCCATACAGTCTTCCATAACAGCTGGACTAGTTGACATTCCCACCAACAGTGGATTTGGGTACCTTTTTCCCTACATCCTTGGCAGCATTTATTATTTTTGGATTTCGATATGAGAGCCATTATAACTGGGGTGAGATGAAACCTCACTGATTTGATAGGCATTTCCCTGTTGGCTAGTGATCCTGAGCATTGTTTGATGTGTCTGTTGGCCATTTGAATTTCTATTTCTGAAAAATACATGTTTAAATCCTTTTCCCATTTCTTAACTGGATTGTTCGCATTTGCTGTTGTTGCATTTCTTGAGCTCTTTCTCGATTCTGGATATTGATCCTTTACCAACTGCATATTTTGTCAAACTCTTTTGGTTGCCTCTTGACTCTAAGTGTTTTGCAGTGCAGAAGCTTCTTTTTAAAAGATTTATTTATTTATTTGAAAGGCAGAGTTACACAGAGGAGAGGCAGAGAGAGAGAGAGAAAGAGAAAGGGAGGTCTTCCATCTGATGGTTCACTTCCTAATTGGCAGCGATGTCTGGAGCTGTGCCGATCCAAAGCCAAGAGCCAGGAGCCTTCACCTGGTCTCCCACAAGGGTGCAAGGGCTCTAGGATCTGGGCCATCTTCTGCTGCTTTCTTAGGCCGTAGCAGAGAGCTGGATCAGAAGTGGAGCAGCTGGGACTCGAACCGGCACTCATAAGGGATGCTGGTACTGCAGGTGGCGGCTCTACCCGCTATACCACATCACAGTCCCATGTAATATGTTTTGAAATCCAGTATTTTGATGTCTCAGGCTTTGCTCATTTTTTTAAAAAGATTTATTTATTTGAAAGGTAGAGTTAGAGGCAGAGGCAAAGAGAGAGAATCTTCCAATGGCTGGAGCTGGGCCAACCTGAGGGACCCTGAAGCTTCCTGTGGGTCTCACGTGGGTGCAGGGGCTCAAGGACTTGGCCCATCCTGGGCTGCTTTCCCAGGTACATCAGTAGGGAGAGGGATCAGAAACGGAGCAGCTAGGCCTCGAACTGCTGCCCATATGGGATGCAGGCACTGCAGGCAGTGGCTGTATCCAGTAAGCCACATCTTTTTTGTTTGGTTTTGTTTTGTTTAAGATTGCTTTAGTTATTCATGGTCTCTTGTATTTCCATATCGATTTTAGCATCTGTTTTTCTAGATCTGAGAAGAATGTCATAGGTATTTTGATTGGGATCACACTGAATTTATAAATTGGTTTGGTGATTAATTCTCTTAATCCACAAACATGGGAGATTTTTAGATCTTTTTGTGTGTCCTTCTGTTTATTTCCTTACTGTTGTATAATTTTCGTTGTAGAGATTTTTTACTTCCTTGTTTAAATTTATTCTGAGGTATTTAAAATTGGTTTTATAGTTATTGTGAAGGGGATTGATCTTAAAAGTTCTTTCTCAGTCGTGATACTGTCTGTGTATATGAAGGCTTTTGATTTTTGTGTGTTAATTTTATATTCTGCAACTTTACCAAACTCTTCTGAGTTCCAGTTGTTTCTTAGTGGAGTCTTTGGTTCCCCTATCTACTGAAACATGTCATCTGCAGACAGGGATAATTTGACTTCCTCCTTTCCAATTTGTATTCCGTTTAGGGATTTTGTGATCTATTTTCCAAAGCTTGCTCCTGGCTTTCTGATGACTTGTTAGAGAAATTTTCATCCTCCATTCCTGTGAGGTATAGAAATTTTGCTCCCTGGGGCTACTTGGTGTTCCTTGTCTTCTCCTTCCCAGCAGCAGGCCATCGATTTCTGCCATTTCACCTGTGTCATTTACATGGCTCACCCTGCCGCCCCCCACCTCCCACCTGCTTTCTTTCTCTGTCTCATGCACGAGCATGCACACACACACACACACACACACACACACAATTACTCTAACTCAACTCCTGCTGCAAGAATTCTGTCGGAAATAATGCTTAGCCTATCAAAACCCAAATTTGCTGTATTTCTTAATAGTCTGATCCTCATCCTGAATCTTTTTTTAAAGATTTATTTATTTGAAAGTCAGAATTACACACACACACACACACACAGAGAGAGAGAGAGAGAGAGAAAGAGAGAGAGAGAGAGAGAAAGAGAGAGAGAAAGAGAGGGAGGGAGGTCTTCCATCCACTGGTTCACTATCCAGATGGCCACAATGGCTGTAGCTGTGCTGATCCAAAGCCAGGAGCCAGGAGCTTCTTCTGGGTGGCCCGTGCAGGTGCAGGGGCCCAACAACTTGGGTCATCTTCTACTGCTTTCCAGGGCCATAGCAGAGAGCTGGATTGGAAGTGGAGCATCCGGGTCTCGAGCCGGCGCCCATATGGGATGCCAGCACTTAAGGCCAGGGCTTAATCCCTGCACCATAGTGCCAGCCCCTCTCATCCTGAATCTTTGGATGGTGAAACCCAGTACCAAATTACAGTTGATTTTTAGAAAAGTATTTATTTATTGGCTAGGCAGAGCTACAGAGAGGCAGAGGTGGAGACAGAGAGAGTGAGTAAGGGAAAGAGAGCAAGGGAAAGAGAGTGAGAGAAATAGAGAAGGAGGGAGGAAGAGAGGGAGGGCAATCTTCTATCCGCTGGTTCACTCCCCAGATGGCTGCAACAGCTGGTCTTGTGCAATCTGGAGCCAGGAGCCTTTCCTGGGTCTCTGACATTGCTTTAGGGGCCCAAGGACTTCAGCCATCTTCCTCTACTTTCCCAGGCCATGGCAGAGAGCTAGATCAGAAGTGCAACAGCTGGGACCTGAACTGCCCATGTGGGATGGCAGCACTGCAGGCGGTGGCCTTACCCACTAGGCCATAGTGCCAGCCCCGATGGTTGCTCTTTAAAATCTCTCATTGTCCCTTGCTTGCTTCCTATATAGCAGTTTGCATTTTTCATAGTTTTGTTCCAGTACAACGTCCTATCCATCTTTTTCATTGTAGACTCTTTCCAGTCCAAGTCCTCATTACCTGGTACCTAGTTTACTGTAATTATTCTCAATCTGATTTCATGTCTTCCCTTTTCCTGATCCTTCCAACATGGTGTTAATGAGGTTATTTTCATAAAAATGAAACCGTGATCCTTTAAAAAATTCAAGGACTTTCTGTCTCCTCCTAAATTAAATTCACACCCACATTTCAATACTAAAAGTTTTCTTTAGTGTGATCTGAGTCTACTTGCTGATTCCTCTCACTTCCTCCACTCATTGAGCTTCTTAATTGAGACTAAATTTTAGTCCCTATTGTTCTAGAGAAATTTTTTTTTTCTACTTGGCCAACTACTTCCAGACCGAGCTTTAAATACATACGAAGTAAAGGCAGCGATCTCTGCTTAAGTCCTTTTATTGTCTCTCCTTTAAAAAGTTGTTTTAAAGATTTATTTATTTGAAAGGCAGAGTTTGGGGGTGTGGGGGAGAGGCAGATGGATCTTCCACCACAGGTTCACTCCCCAAATGGCTGCAGTGACCTGGGCTGGACCGGCTGAAGCCAGAGGCCCGGAATTCCACGAGGCTGCAGGGGCCCAAGCACTTGGTCCATCTTCCCGCTGCTTTTCCAGGAGTGTTAGCAGGGAGCTGGATCAGAAGTGGAGCAGTTGAGACTTGAACCTCTGCCCATATGCGATGCCTGCATCACCAGGGACTACTCGGCCTGCTGCACCACAGTGCCAGCCCCTCATGTCTCTCTTTCTACCACGATTTTCCAAACAGTCTTCCCAATGGGCATATAGCCTTTATCTTTTATTAAATAAAAAGACTTCCTGGCCAGCGCCGTGGCTCAATAGGCTAATCCTCCGCCTTGCGGCACCAGCACACTGGTTTCTAGTCCTGGTCAGGGCACTGGATTCTGTCCTGGTTGCCCCTCTTCCAGGCCAGCTCTCTGCTGTGGCCAGGGAGTGCAGTGGAGGATGGCCCAAGTGCTTGGGCCCTGCACCCCATGGGAGACCAGGAGAAGTACCTGTCTCTTGCCTTCAGATCAGCGCGGTGTGCCAGCCGCAGCGGTAATTGGAGGGTGAACCAACGGTTAAGGAAGACCTTTCTCTCTGTCTCTCTCTCTCACCATCCACTCTGCCTGTCAAAAAAAAAAAAAAAAAGATTTACTGATTTATGTGAGCGGGAAGGTGAGAAAGAATTAATGCATCATTGAATTTTTTCTGCTTTGGTTGCCTGTTTGTACACTCTGTCTATTGAAATTGTTACCTCCAGATCCTTTCAAAATCCTCCTATTCTTCCTGTGGTCTTGATGTCTGAAAGGTACTCTCATCCTGAAATCTTCCTGTGTCTTTGGTTTGTACAGCTCATACGGCCCTTGCCAGGGTCGGCTTTGTGACCTTTGTGCTTTCCATGATCTCTTAAACTAGTTTTCTGTAGCATTGAAATTTTGTTCTGTTCCTCTATACACGTAATTGAACTGCCAAAAGTAGTTGAAGATACAGTTGGTAAATTTAATCAAAAGTCAAGAAATACAACAACAAAAAAATAACGCTAAGGCTTAACATATGAATTCATTGTTCTTTAGGTTTTAGGGCTTAAAGAATGTCTTTGTGGAACTAATGTTTTAGAAAATAACTTTGAGAGATAAATAAGTGCGGGAGAGACTGAGACATCCCCAGCAACAGGGCCATTCTCCAAATGCCTGCAATGTCAGGGACGGCCGGGGTCAGAGCCAGCAGCCGGGAATTCACAGGGGTCTCACATGGGTGGCTTCATCATTGGACAGCTCCCAGGGTACACATTGTTGGAAGCTGGGCTGGGAGCTGAGCACAGGAACTCTGATGTGGGATGTGGGCATCTTGATGGCTAGGGTAAATTCTCCCTGTGAAGCTAGTTACTGACATAAGAGTTTATTTAATGATAGTGGTACTAATGAAGAATTACAAAAAGTAGTCATATACGTCACATCATTGTAAAAGCAATGACACCTATTTTTTACTTTTTTTAGAATAAAAGTCGTTTCATATAGGTATATGGGGTCTAAGCAAACTATGTGACTTAGAGTTGAATTTGCTTACTTTACCTAAAATGAACATATATTCAAGACCATATTCAAGAAGGGCCTGCTGGAATCCACTAATTTCCAACTAATTTCTTTCAGTCAATGTGATTAATTTTAGTTCTGCTGTTTTCCCCATTCTGTTTATGTGTGTATTTTATTACTTTAGTTGACACTGACTGGATTTACTGGCCAATATATACCTCCTTATGCACTTTGAGCAATTTGGATAGTCCACAGCCTGCTGAGATTCTAATTTTTGCGTTGCTATCTTGTAGTTGTATCAAATCTATACAGTCACGCACTGTGTAATGGTGTCTGGGTTGGTGACAGACCATGTGTACAGTGGTGGTCCTTTAAGATAATAATGAAGCTGAAAAACCCCTGTGACTTGTGATATTGTAGCCATGGCAGCATCATAAGCCATGCATTACTTAGGTGTTTCTGGTGATGATGGTATAAACAAACCTACTGCATTGCCAGTAGGAAAAATAAGAAAAAGAAAAAGAAAAAAATGTAGCAATACAATTATGAGTAGTATATGACGTTTCAAAGGGATAATAAATGACTGGTACTGGTTTATGTATTTATGTTACTATTCTGTCAGTACTGAAATATTATAATATATTCTTTCTACTGATGAAAGTGCCTGAGTTGGAGTCCTGGCTCCTGCCCTAGTTGGAGTTTTCTGCTAATGTACACCCTAGGTGGCAGCAGTTGATAATTCAAGTGCTTAGATCTCTGCCACCCACATGGGAGACTCAGATGGAGTTCTAGGCTCCCAGCCTTTAGCCTGACCCAGATGTGGCTGTTGTGGGCATATAGGAAGTGAATCAGCAGATGGAAGATAGCTCTATCTCTTTGCTCTTCTCTCCGCTTTCTCCTCCTATCTTTCCTCCTCCCCTCTGTGTCTCTGCCCTTCAAATAGAGGAAATGAAATTTTAGAAGTTGATTGTAGTGCAGTATGCTGTGTTACATCAGCAACAGCCTCACACATCTCTCATTTACCGTATGCTCTGATTGCACCATTTTTCCTATGCTTATTTTAAGCTCATGTTGGTTTGTTCTTTATGGCTCTGAAGCAGTAATCTATACCATATATGCACACAATGCAGCCCAAGTGTGTATAGGCTACATCATCTAGGTTTGTGTAATGAGCTCACTCAGCTATGTTCACATGATGATGAAACCACCCAATGATGCATTTCTCAGACCTCAGCCCCGTCCGAAAGCAGTGTGTGACTGTGTGTATATACAGTTTGGAAGATTTAGTGAGAATTGCAGCTCAGCACAGTGTCTGAACATTAAGTACTAATGAATCTTAACTATTGTCCTTACGATTGCTACTATGATTATTTTAGCAGCAGCGAGGGTGGCATAGTTGTGTTCCTACATTGACAAAGGTCGAAGAAAAATTATCTTTAACAGAGTAGGCAATAAAGAACCAATGAAGAGGGAGGAACCAGTGGATTTGGTCTAGATTTTCCAAAAATCTCCTGCAATAGCTACTGTGACTGTTAGGGGAAAAGGACCTCACCCCTTCTTCAGCTCAGAATAAAACACATGTTCAGCTTGGTTATCGTCTTGTTTTCTTTTTGTCCTGAGGTCCCTTTTACAGGAATTCTTCACATTTGACTGTCTGGGAGACTTCATCAGAACATAGCACACTGCTTTATTTTCTGCATGACTATGCAGCCGTAAAACCTACAAGACACCACGGTCGCTAGCTCAAACCTCATGCAACCACAAGTTCTCCCCACCTCTCCCCTTCCCCCACAAAAATTACTGAAATGCTTTCTCCAAGCTTCTCAGTGGCTGCTTCTTGAGGCATAGCCTTTCAGTGTCCTTCCTCTGTGAATTACAGCTTTGTCTCCCCTCCCCTCCCCTCCCCTCTCCCTTCCCTCTCTTCTCCATTCCCCATTCCTCCTCCTGTCCACTTCTCCCCTCCTCTCCCTTTCCACTCCTCTCCTCTCCCTTTCCACTCCTCTCCTCTCCCCTCCCCTCCCCTCCCTTCTGATCTTCTCTCCCTTTCTCCTTTGTCCTTCCCCTTCCCCCTCTCCTCCCCTCTCCTCTCCCTTTCTCCTTTCCCTCATCTCTCCTTCCCTCTCCTCATTCCCTTCCCCTCCCCTCATTTCTCCTCCCCTCTCCTCATGTCTTCTCCCCTTCCCTCTCCTCCCCTCCTCACCTTTCCCCTCTCCCATTCCCAGGGTTGTGGCTGCTGCTTTTTCCTACACATTTTGTCCTTATTTGCAGTGTTCTTTTTCTCCTCTCTCTTCCTGCTGTGGCTCCTTAAGGCACAGCCCTTCCCTTATAAAGTAAAACTTGACCACTAAGTTTCTGCTACACCAGTCTTGGTTCCCCCTTGTACCTTGGGCCATGGAATACCTGCTGGTGACTACATAGGAGAATGATGAAGCAGGGGCCCCTCTGCCACCAAAAATGCTGATCACTACTACCTCATCATCACTTCCTAAAATCCCTCTTCCTCCCCAAGCCATGTGCCCATTTTCAAGAAAAACATAAATTGTTTAGAGTTGAGTATTCTTAAGGCAGCAAAGGAGACAAAGGCTATCCAATCCCTCTTTTTGGATTTTCTCTCCTTTATAGCAGAGCCAATGGAGGCACAAGGAGACTTAAAACTGGTTAGAATCAGAGAATCATTAGGAAAGTGAGCATGAGTCTGAACTGGATTTTTAGCTCAAAAATGCTAAACTTCATTTACTGCAGCTCCAGTAAACAACAATGTTTTTGTTTTTTTCATCAGTGTGATCAGTGTGTAAGAAATTCTGAGGAATTTTTAGAAAAGCTAAAGAAGATGGCATAGAATTGCTGGAAAAGCCAATCAGAGATGAGATACACAAGGGTACATCAGAAAGCCTGCAGAAGAATAGTATAAAAGGACAAGTTTGAAGCTGGTGCTTTGCGCAGCAGTTGAGTTGCTGATTGGAATGCCCACATCCCATATCAAAGTGCCTGGGTTCCAGTCCAGGCTCTGCTCTGCTTAAGTGGACTCTGCGAGGCACCAAGTGCATTCCTGCCACTCATGTGGGAGACTCAGGTTGGAGTTCCTGGCTCTTGGTTTTGACCTGGTTGAGCCCTGCCCATCATGGGGGAGTGAATCAGACAGTGGGAAATAACTATCTGTCTCTCCGTCTCTCTCTCCTCTCTCCCCTACTCTCTCTACTTCCCCTACTCCTGCCTCTACAATAAAATAAGACAGGGTCTGGTGTTTGGTGTAGTGTTTAAGCTGGGGCACCTGTATCCCATGTCAGAAAGCCTGGTTTGAGTCGTGACCCCTCCATTTCTGATCCAGCTTCCTGCTGATGCGATGACAAGTGCTGACTCAAGTACTTGGGTCCCTACCTTCTACACGGGGGACTTGGATGGAGTTCTTGGCTCCTATCTTAGGCCTGACCCAGCCCTAGCTGTTTTAAGCATTTGGGGAGTGAACCAGTAGGTGGGAGATCTTAGTCTCTCTTTGAATGAAATGAAAATGAATCTTTTTTTAAAAAGATGTTTATTCTAACTATATTTTACAATCTGCACAAAGCTTTATTTTTAAATCGTATGCCTTCTCCATAAGCTTTTTTGAAGACTCATCACATTACTCAGATCCATTCAAATGAGGGAAAAGAGCAGTAAAACTGGTCATTATTCAACAAAGGTGAGGACATAACTTTCAGAGACAGAGGGACTGGGAGCACAAGTAAGAGCAGCCTGTGCTACAGGAACACCCAGGATTCTGGCAGGCGGGTACTGCTCTGTGGGCAGAGTGACTGTCAGTTGTCAAGTCACTGGCTGCCTCACGCTTGAGGCTTCTAGGGAGGTGAGGGGGGCTTTGTGCTCTGGGCTACCACAGTGTCACAGAGGGGAGAAAAAAGAGGAGTGTCTCGGTTGAGAGTAACTTTTGACGTTACTTAAATTTGTTCACAATTTGTGTTTTAAAATACCTATGTTGATATGCTCTTCTTGACAGATTAAAATTCTGGCATTCTCCAAGGAGCCTAATTTGATATAGGCAATAATTATTCTTTTAAAAATTTATTCCATGTATGATACAACTATTTTAGGTGGAACTTCAATTGAGCAAAAGGGATTTCTAGCACATCTTTGGTCTTGGCATTGAATGAACATATCTTAGGGAAGAAAGGATAAGCTGGTTTTAAGAATGGAAATAAATTGTTGAGAGCATTGCAGTAGTTACAGAAATGTGCTCCACAGAACCAGCTTTGTGGCCTAGCAGGTTAAGAGGCAGCTTGAAATGCCAGCATCCCATTTCGGAATGCCGATTCACCTGCTGGCTGCCACAGCTTTCTGCAGAGGTGCCTGGGACAGTGATAGAAGGTGGCTCAAGAACTTGGGTCCCTCCAACACATATGGGAGACAAGATAGGATTCCTGGCTTCAGCCTTGCAGAGCCATGGCAGTTTCAGGCAATTTGGGGATGAACAAGCAAATAGAAAAGCTCATGCTTAGTTCTCCCTCTCTCCCTCTCCTTTTTGTTTGTCTCCAGATTTCCCCCTACCCCAGATGTGTGTTTGTGTCTCCCTCTCTTCTTTTACTTTATCTTTCAAGTAAATCATAAAAAGGAAATGTGCTACCTAATGGAGGCAGTGTACAAAGAAACACATGTGAAAGCTGAATCTGGAATGCTGAAATGCTAAATATGGTAACTATCACTAAGAAATAAGTGTGCAGGAAACATGGGAGGACTTATCAGATCCAAATAAAAGATTTTCTGTGTGATTGCTCAAATAAAATTATTCTGTCTCTGAATTCCTATTGCAAATCACCATGAAAGCAGATTGTATTTCACTGGGGGAAAAACTGTGACTGTTTTCTCTGCTTAACCTTTTATTAGATAAAATTTCAAATGTACAAAAAAAGAAGGGGATAGCATTATGAACTCTTTGTATTCATCCCTCGCCTCAATAATTGCCAATTATTTTTTCTGTCTTACCTCCACTTACTTCCCTACATCCTTCTCTGGTTATTTTTGGAGAAACCTCAGGTACCATACACACTGTAATTATTCCATCATATATAATAATCAACAATAACCTCTTAATGTCATCAGTCTGCTTCAGAATTTATTATTGCCACAGCCAGGTTAATGTTCACCCTTAATGGTGATTAGAAGTATGGATAGAAAAGAAGACTGTTTAGATTTGCTTGAAACTATGTTTGTGATATATAGCAATAAGATTGCAAATATTTGCTTATAAAATCTCATTGTTCTATAGCATTCCAATATATAAATATATATTGTATATGTATATATCTATAATTTATACATTTATTTTATTATAGGTGACCTTTTGGGTTATTTCCAGATTGGGCAATAGTAACACTAAACCTATGCATGCTTTTTTTTTTTAAAGATTTATTTATTTATTTGGAAGGTAGAGTTACAGAGAGCAGAGGCAGAGAGAGAGAGGTCTAAATGTCTGCTAATAATGATAGATAGAATTAAAAAGGAGAGAACAATTCAACATGTGAAGCGGGCCACACAGCAGACTCATAGAATGACAGACGCCCTAAACAGCACTGTGGCCTCAGAATCAGCCCTTAAGGCATTCGGATCTGGCTAAAGAGCCCTTGAGAGCATTTCAGGCATGGAAAGCCAAGACACTGTGGCCAAAAAATGACCTACATGAAAGATCTCTGTGAGTGAGACCCTGGTAGAATGAAGGGTCCGTCAAAGAAGAAGTACCTTTCTCCGAAGGGAGGAGAGAACTTCTACTTTGATTATGACACTGTCTAAATAATGTCAGAGGTTGTGGACTTCAGAAGCTTCCAGGCCTTGGCAGCTCATGACAAGAGCCTCGGGAGATCACTGATGTCATAAATGAGTTTATCAATTGTTCAACAGCAGGAGTCACTGTGCACTTGCTCCCCATGTAGGACCTCTGTCTTTAATGAGTTGTACTATGAGAATTAACAGTAAAACTATCTTCAAACAGTATTTTATACTTTGTGTATCTGTGTGGGTGCAAACTGTTGAAATCTTTACTTAGTATAGAGCTGATCTTCTGTGTATAAAGATAATTATAAATGAATCTTAAGAATGGGATCGGAGGCCGGCGCCGTGGCTCAACAGGCTAATCCTCCGCCTTGCGGCGCCGGCACACCGGATTCTGTCCTGGTTGCCCCTCTTCCAGGCCAGCCCTCTGCTGTGGCCCGGGAGTGCAGTGGAGGATGGCCCAGGTGCTTGGGCCCTGCACCCCATGGGAGACCAGGAGAAAGCACCTAGCACCTGGCTCCTGCCATCGGATCAGCGCGGTGTGCCGGCCACAGCGCGCCATCCACGGCAGCCATTGGAGGGTGAACCAACGGCAAAGGAAGACCTTTCTCTCTGTCTCTCTCTCTCACTGTCCACTCTGCCTGTCAAAAAAAAAAAAAAAAAAAGAATGGGATTGGAGAGGGAGTAGGAGTTGGGACAGCTTAGAGGTGGGAGGGTAGGTATGACCTATGAAATTTATATTTACTAAATAAAAGATTTCTAGAAGAGAAATCCACTGGTTCACTTCCCAAATGATCACAGTGGCCAGAGCTACGCCAACCCAAAGCTAGGAGTCAGGAGCTTCTTTGAGGTCTCCCATGCAGGTGCAGGAGCCCAGGGACTTGAGCCAACATTTATTGCTTTCCCAGGCCGTAGCAGAGAGCTGGATGGGAAGTGGAACAGCTGGGACTTGAACTGGTACCCATATGGGATGCTGGCATTGCAGGCGGTGGGTTTATCTGCTATGCCACAGCACATTTTTTTTTCAATATTTATTTATTTAGGATGCAAAGTTACAGAGAGGATGAGGCAGAGAGAGAGAGAGAGAGAGAGACAGACATAAGAGAGGTCTTCCATCTACTGATTCACTCCCCAGATGGCTGCAATGACCAGAGCTACGCCGATCCAAAGCCAGGAGCCAGGAGCTTCCTCTGGGTGCCCCATGTAGGTGCAGGGGCCCAAGCACTTAGGCCATCTTCTGCTGCTTTCCCAGGCCATAGCAGAGAGCTGGATCAGAAGTGGAGCAGCTGTGACTTGAACCAGCTCTCATATGGGATGCCAGCACTGCAGGCAGCAGCTTTACCTGCTATGCCAAAGTGCTGGCCCCAGCACATTCTTAAGCCTTTTGAGTACATACCTAAAGTGGAATTGCTCTATCATGGGGTTTGATATATTTTCTTTCATAAAACCATGCTAATTTTTCCAAGTAGTTAGGGTGACAGGATTTCCCCCTTGGAGAATATTTCAGTTCCAGTTGCTCTTTATCCTTTTCAACACTTGCCTTTATCATTCCCAGTTTAATCATTCCCGTGGAATATAAGTATAATGACATTGCATTGTAGTTTCAATGTGCATTCTTTGATCAATAGTGAAACCGAGTACTTTGGGATATGTGTGTTGGTTTGGGAGGTTCTATTTTCCACAATGTGCTTTTTCATGTCCTTTGTCATTTACTTTTTATTTGGGGATTAGCATTTTTCTTATTGACTGGTCAGGGTTGATAATAAATTATAGACATAAGTTTTTCTAGAATATGAAAATTAAATATTTACATCTATTCTAATTTAGCATAGTATTAGGGTAACGACAAAGCTGTATTACAGTAACTAAAGATGGAAACAGCAACCAAAGAATAGAGCCATTGCTTTTAGCTTTCTAGGTTGGGAAAAAAAATAAAACCTTAGAGAAACAACAGTTATTAAACCAAAATGGATGTTGAGTTCTCTCTTAGGTAACTGTCTAGGTAAGCAGTCAGGATATTGCACATTTTTTCATGCCAGAGATTTTTGTCTTCATCAGCCTGTCCAAACCTAGATTTCCATCATGTATGTGTCTATTCCACAGAAGGGGAAAAAGTAGAGACACAAAAGCACAGAGTTTTTAAAGTAAAATATCCCAAGTGGTCCACTGGCTTCTGTTCAAATGCATTGATATAAAGTTAGTCGGTTGGCCACAGTGAGGTGTACCAGCAGTTTACAGGTGCAGCTGGGGTATGTGCACTTCCTGAATGGTCATGTGCCCAGCTAAAATTCTCATGCTGCACAGTAAAGAAGGCGTGAATTTGGAGAGCATTACTATTCAGCTGCTATCACCATCTAGGCTAAGTAGTCTGGGGGAAAATATTCACAGACTAATGGGGAGAAATGTTATATAGAGTTATATAAAACCGGTTATTTTAAAGAAACAATAAATAGATGCCCACATTGTGGTGCTAAAGAAGTAATGTAAGTAGGGATTTGAGAAAAATTTGTACAAGCCAATGGTTTTGGTATGCAGAGAAATCGCAAGTTACAGACTTCTGTGGGAGGCTGAACGTGAAGTGTTCAATGACCTTGAAGCATATAAGGTGTGGAGATGGGGTTAGACAATGAGGCTGGAAAGTTGTGTTGGAATGAAACTATGGAAAAATATGGAACCTGGGTTTTCTTTTCTTAGAGAAATCAACAGTCAAGAGGAAAAATTGTAACTTTTTGAGCTATCTGTTAATCCAAGAGTGTCAGTGAAAAGTCTTTCTTAACTTCAGTTTGATGGACAACTATTTTATTGTCCACTTTTTCAAGACACTGATGTGATACAGTAGTATGTTGAAATTTAGTCTTTTTTTGTTTAAGTCATTAAAATAAACCCTGTGTAATGCAATAGCTTAAATTACCCCAGAGAGTATTGGAGTGAATGAGGGATGTCATAAGATGGTGCCAAGAAAATCTCCCTGAGAACTGGGCTACCTCTTGAAAAAGAGAATTCATGAGGATGTAAATTTTCTAAAATGAAATTAGTCTCCAGTGAGATGTTGATTTGAAGTCAAAAGACTGATTAAGGTTCTCAGGAACTTGAGTCTACAGTAAATTTTCTAGGGGTGTAATTAGTCACATGTTCCCCAGGTCTGTGGGGAAAGTCTCTTCACCATGGATGAGAATCAAGCGTAAAGATCATGGGAAGAGCTTGGCCCTTGGGTTTCCTCTTAGCCTGTAGGATTCGCTGTGGTTACTTTAATGAGCTGGTCCTTGGAGACACTCATTTCAGTGCTGCCTCTACCTTCCACAAGCTGAAAATAATAGTTGGGGGCGGGAGCCCCAGGAGATGGAGATCTATTTTCATTCTTCTTTATCTGTGATTGATTTATTATCAAAGAGAAAACATTTGCTTCATGAATGCTGAATTATTCACCAAGCACAACAAAAGTATTCCTACCATTGGGGGAGAAATGTGCTGCTCGGTGTTCACTAAGTGACCCACTTTGTCTCAGGCAGTTGGACTTTCTTTGGAAACTAAGGCCATTTGGTTAAACCACTGGGACCCTGTGGGTTCTGAGAAAAAATCATACGTCAGAACATTTGGCCAGAGATCGTTGGATCACTCTCTGGGCAGGGACAAGAGTATTTTTTCCTCAGTCTTGAGCTGCAGTGCAAAAAGAAAGTATAGATTAGAACTGTGCTGTTGGGATTTGGTATAGTGGGGGAAAGACGACAATGCTAAAGGTGCGCAGTATTCATTTTCTTACTCACCTCGCAGCAAAACCACAAGTGCAGCAGCCCTGGGTCTTCTCGTCTGCCTGGGCCTGCTCAGTGATAGGCTCAGCTTGGATTTTGAGCGGGCAATGCCCCTTCCACAATTCTGGCCCGTTTTCTCACTGGACACTTTCCATTTCTGTTTACTTGGGAGCAGAATGGGCCCATCCTCTAGCAAGTTCTGCTCCTCCTTAAAGAAAATAAATATAGCTGGTTATTTTTGCCTGCTGGTAAATGGCAGCTGTGGCTGAGATTCCCTGTGAATAAGTACATGATTAGCATGTGAAACCAGAAATCTGCTTTGTATGCAAAATGTCTCCCTTTGCACATTGTACTATTTTATATGTGATAATATTTGAAGGTAAGCAAGTGGCGAAGAATCCAGAAAAGCTTGTAGTGGGCGGGTGTAAGGTCTCTGCTGCAGAGTTTTTGAGAGATGAGAGTCATGTTGCAAAGGTCTTTTATTGCTGTTTGGGAGAACAAAAATATGGCGTTGAATGTGTTTCAAGGCAATCTTGTACTTTAAGCCTTTGTCCCTGGTAAATAAAGTCAAGTTTTTGAAGTCCTTCATACCTGTGAACTGCATCCTCAGAAGCAGTTGACAATGAAGATTTTGTATTTGGGAAAACTAAGATATAATGAAGTAATTTGGGGGCAGGTGTTTGCTTCAGCTTGGGATACCTGAATTCTCCATAGCAGTGCCTGGTTTGAGTCCCAGCTCTGCTTTCCACACAGCTTCATGCTAATGTGCATCCTCTGCAACAGACAATGGTTCACGTACTCCAGTCCCTGCCACTCACACGGGAGATCCGAATTGGGTTCCAGGCTTCTGTTTTAGTCCAGGCCAAAGCCACGAGCGCATCTTGGACCATCTTCTGCTGCTTTCCCAGCCACATGCGCAGGAAGCTGGATGGGAAGTGGACTAGCTACTGGAACAGGCATTTGCATATGGGATTATGGGATGCTGGTGTCACAAGTGACAGCTTAGCTCCCTGCACCACAACTTCAAAGACTATTTTCTTTTTTCTTTTTTTTTTTTAAGATTTATTTATTTGAAAGTCAGAGTTACACAGAGAAGGAAAAGCAGAAAGAGATAGATAGATAGATAGATAGATCGATCGATCGATCAATCTTCTATCTGCTGGTTCTCTCCCCAGTTGACACAATGGCCAGAGCTGCACCGATCTGAAGCTAGGAGCCAGGCGCCTCTTCTGGGTCTTGCATGTGGGTTCAGGGGCCCAAGGACTTGGGCCATCTTCTACTGCTTTCCCAGGACACAGCAGAGAGCTGGTTCAGAAGTGGAGCAGCTGGAACTCAAACCAGCATCCATATGGGATGCTGGCACTGCAGGTGGCAGCTTTACCCACTACGGCACAGCACCAGCCCCAAATAACAGCACTTCCTAAAATCAATGGGTTAAGCCACAATCTGCTACACCAGCATTCCTGATGGGCACTGGTTTGAGTCTTGACTGCTCCACTTCTGATCTGTCTTCCTGCTGATGCACCTGGGAATGCAGCAGCAGAGGATGGTCCAAGACTTTGGGCTCCTGCTACCCATGTGGGAGACCCAGATGGAGTTGTAGAAGCATGGCTTTGGCCTGGTCTAGCCCCAGCCACTGCAGCCATTTGGAGCGTGACCCAGCAAATGGAAGATCCCTGTCTCTCTGTCTCTAACTCCACCTTTCACATAAATGAATCTTTTTAAAGAAGAGAGAAAGGCCTGTGTAGTAAAGGGTGGGGTGGGAGGAATCATGGTAACAGTGAGATACGGAGGTTTCTGAGCCATGGCAAAGAATTTGGTTTTCATTTTGAGAAAAATTGAAAGCCACAGGAGACGTTTAAGAAGAGGCATCATAAATTCTGATTTACAACTTACTGCTGTGGCTGCTGTATGAAGGCTAAAGTAGAAGTAGATAACCCAAAGAATACCAACTATTTAAGCTTAATGTATAAATCAAAACTATACACCTGTAAATACGGAGACAGTCATTCTTATTTTCTGAAACTCAACTAGGTGGTTTTCAAAACAGCTTGCCTGGTAAAATATATTTTAGCATAAACAAAACCAAAAATCGGCACTCTCTGAAACACTTGCATGTTTTCAGAATTTGTCCCTGTGATTAGCTAAAGAGAGTCCTGTTCCTATCTGAGCCTTGAGTGGGCATGGGAAGCCCCATCAAGCCCTTCCACTGACTTCCCCATAAATTTGATGGTTCTTGGCACCCAGCCTTTGGTTGCAGATGGAAGGCAGCTGGGGGAACTGTGTGTACTCCATAGTTAGCTTTGCGGCTGGCATTGGGAATGCTCTGTTACCTGGACCCAGAAATGCTGCATCGTAGCCCTACTAGCTGTGTCCTAAACTGCCTATACCTTCCATAACTATCTGGTTCCTGCTGAGCAGCAGGCAGGCACTGCGCATGCTCTGACCGCTGCTGTGGCAGCTAACTGCCTTATAGGTCTGCTCATCTGCATGGGACGGGGGAGGCAGGAACCTGCAACTGCTCTAAAACTGCTCGGAGGTCTAACATCTCCCTCTGTAGTCACTGTTGGGCTAAGCCTTGTTAGGGGAGATTTTCCTTAAACTGTTCAGAGATGTTTCACTATCCTGATGATTAGTATAGCTGTATCCATATATTCTGGACGATGAGTGACTGTGCCTGAACTGTGAAGAAAGTGCTGGGGGTGGAGAGAATTGGCCATGCTCTGAATGTATTTGAAACGCAGGACCTAGAGATTTTGCTATTAGATGTGATGCCTAATAGGAAAGAGGTGCCAATGTGACTGCTAGGTAGTGGCCTGAGTGATCCAATGACTGGGAAAAAGAGGCAGACTTTGTGAGTGGAAATGAAATATTTGGTTTGAGACCTATTTTAAATGCTTGTTAGATATCCAAGTCAAGCTTCTCATACCTGTTTGATCTTTGAGTCTGGAGTTCCAGGGTGCGCATAGAACTTTTTCTAGAAAAGATTGCCTTGATGACCTGGTAAACAATTTCCATTAACCTGGTTAAAATCATGACTCTTTTAAGATAGGATCTGAGTGCATTCTTGACTACCTGCTTATTTCAATGTTAATAAATGAAAAAAAAAAAAAAAAACCAAACCCCCCAAATCGCTGTAAAAGGCTACACAGGAGCTCAGCTTTATGATGTAGCTGTACAAAATGTAAAAATGAAACTATACATAGCTTATTAACTTACTATTTCTCTCTACTTATTCATACCTTTTTAAAGAAGCAGGAGTTAAGGGTAATTGACCAAGCTTTGATAGAATATTTTGAGCAAAATCTATGTATGCCAAACCTAAATTGAGAGATTACTGGTAACAAAATGTAATTTTGAGATGAGAGATGGAAAATTCAAAAGTTTACAGGATGGTTATATGTCTGGCTCACATAGAAAAACCAAGAAGATATGGGGCCAGCATTTTGGCACAGCTGGTTAGGCTACCACGTGCTATGCCAGCATCCCATATGAGGGTTGGTTCAAGCCCCAGCTACCCCACTTCTGATCTAGCTCCATATTTATGTGCCTGGGAAGGCAATGGAAGATGGCCCAAGTGCTTGGATCTCTTCCACCCATGTGGAGACACAGATGGGAGTTCCAGGCTCCCGGCTTTGACCTGTCTCAGCCTCAGCCATTGGAGACATAGAGTGAATGAATAGATGGAGGATCACTTTGTCTCTCTCCCTCTCTGTAACTCTGCCTTTCAAGTATTTTTTTTTTTAAAAAGAACCGCATAAAAGAAAATCCAAGAGGACACTTAAAACCTGACATGAAATTAAAACAAAACAGATTTACTCCTAGAGCAATGGATCATAGAATGAGAAATACTGGAAGTGTGTATTACCATAAAGCAACATCTCATTCCCCTGCTTTTAAATATGCTATTTTTGAAAATTTTATCTTGAGATGATTTTGTGAAAGAGGAACCACAGAACTACAATAAGTACAAAGAAAGATTTTTAATAAAATACGCAGTACAATATTTCCTCGTGGGGGTTGGCTCTTAAGTGAGAAGCTGAAGGCAGTGACTGTCACTGTGGGGAATTCAGTCCTCAATGAGGCAGAATCTGGCTCTTCTCCAAAGATTGCTTGCTCAGTTCTGCCCCAAGAGGCTGTTATGAAGTGGACCAGGAAACCTGCAAAAGTCACTGTGAAAGACCAAGTAGATGAGGTGAATCTGCTGAGAAACAGACACTGCGATTCTTAACAGGTGTATTTCCATGGAGGAAGGAGAAGGTTAATATATAAAAGGTGCAAACATAGTTTTAGCTTTATTGCTCCTATTGCATTTGTACTTCCAGAGTACAAAATAGAAAGAGATCTGTGGTTCCACCAAACTAAACATTTCAAACAGATCCATTCCTTGGCCAGATTCAAGGTCTACTATTAACATTAATCCTGGTGTTTCAGATTGAGAGAGATGACTTCCTCCCACTTCCTACACATCTGTCACACACATCACTGCCACGTGTGCACATAGGAAACAAGTGTAAGCCATGAGTCTTTCTGATTTGTGTGTTATTGCTTATTAATACAGAAGGTGCTGCTTCTTGAATATGAACATCAGTGTATTAAAATGCTGGACACATGGTTGTGTTCTGGCTCCCGTTCCGCCTGACAGCGGTTGGCATAAACTATGGAAATGTGGGATGTCGTGGGTCCCTTCACCGTCATGATTCTGCAGTGTTCTGATTTCCTTCGGGGGTCATAAATTGCACCTTTGGCACAATGAGGGAAGAGTTGTTCCTTCGGATGGAGTTGTTCCTCCTCATGGAGTTGTTCCTCCGCATGGAATTGCGCTTCCGCAGAGAATTCTGATGGGACAGTTCGCTCTTCTGGAGGGTCTGGATCAGGATGGACGGCTTCTCATCCAGCTCCCGGGCACTGCACCGTGGGGCAGCCACTTTCATGGTGTTGCCGAATTTGGAGTAATCCACAGAATACACTCCTTCCTCCTCGGTCACGATAGACACGAAGCGGTGGCCCCATTGGATCTCCTCGGCTATATAGGAGGTTCGTGCTTGGGTGGTAATGCCCGTAGTTTCGACCACTCCTTCCAGGATCACTATGACCTCCAGGTCTTGGTTGGCGAGGTCAGTGGCGGAGATGTCATAGAGGGGGCTGCGCTTGTCAATCACATGGCAGATGATCAACGGGGCCACGAGGAAAATGTTGTTGCTCTCAATGGGGTTATCCACGGGGATGTCGAGCTGGTGGATGGGCACCACCTCCCCCTCGGGGGTGGTCGTCTTCTTGACCACCTGGATGCGCACCGAGGCGCTGATGATCATGCTCTTGCGAAGGTCACCCACCCGGAACATGAAGCACAGCTTGCCATTTCGGACGGCGATCACAGCATGGCGGCTGAAGATCAGAGTCTCCGCCCTCCGGTGAGCCTGAGCTGTCTTCATGAAGATGCAGCCCAGCATGACTGCGTTGATGATCAGACCCACGATGTTCTGCAGAATGAGCACTGTGATGGCCAGAGGGCACTCCTCGGTCATCATTCTCCCTCCGAAGCCAATAGTCACTTGAACTTCAATGGAGAACAGGAAAGCCGAGGTGAAAGACCTGCATGGGGGGGACACCAGGCACAATGCCATCAGGTCACAGTTGAGTAATGGATCACATCCCGAGACGAACTGGCTTTCTTCCTCCAAAGGCTACTAACGCTTTAGGAAGACCACCCCACTTGTCAGATTCCTAATTCTCAGCACATACATGGCCTCTCTCCAGATGTCTGTCTCGACCTCCAGCCTTCTTGGGGGCAATTCTACCCATGCTTTCCCGGTCTACAGAGATATGTCTAGTTCTGTAAAAGCTTAACCGAATAAACATACCTATATGTCCATAGGCATATTTTACTTTGTCAAACACTCTACTTTCACAAGGCATAGTTTACTTGATAAAACTTGGTACCAGGTACTTAGTATTGCTGGCATTTCTGTGTTTAAGAGATGTGGATCTTACAGAAGGCATTCATAACCTTTAAATTCCTACTCAATAGCTAACACTTGTGTACCTTATACAGTATAAAATACAGTGAGGGTGGGTACAAAACACATCAGTTCTGAATAATAGGATTTTAAATGTAAAAATATGCCTTACTATTTCAAAAGAATAGGTTTTTAGAGATCATTTCATTTTGTTCTCTAAGTGATGTAGAGAATATTGAAGCTATTATAGGAAGAATTTGAAGCAGAGCTTAGTAAATAACTGGGTAAAGATTTTGTAATGATGATAAACTTGAGTCCTTTCCATTCCTGCCTACTGCTCTGAAAGGGGCAAAGTGAATGAGCTAAGAAGTGTCGGGATTTTCTTGGGATGTGTCTGCAAACTGTGTGTCTCCCTATTCTAGTGAGTAGGTGCTGATTCTGAGGCTCAGGATGGACTTTGGAAAGACCCTTGAAAAGCTCTTAAATCGTTCTGAAGCTGCTGGTTGAGAATCAACATGTTTGGTGGTTATGAATTTACTCATTTAACCACATATCCAGTATTCATGTGGCTTTTTCATAGAAACAATGTGAGCCTTATCGTTGCCATTAACCCCCATTTCAAACTTTTCTCATTTTGTAAATACAAACCATGCATCAGCCAGGCACCATAAATGAGCAAGGTGGGAAAACTTTGTAGTCCTTGGCATACAGAGTGCAATTCAGCAGGAGCCCAAGAGGGGTAGGCAAGTATACACCAATGACTCTTTACTAGCTGTTAAGTGGAGTGTAAAAGTTAACTTTTTCCTCTTGTGTGGCAAAAAGAATTCATTGAAAAATAGAATAATTGCTTTTTTTTTTTTTTGCACCAGCTATACATAATAAGAAATGATACGATCCAGAACCATAGTAAAGAACAGGAAAAACCCACAGATGAGGGGCATGGATACAATACAGTCTCCAATAACACATCCATGCTTTACTGAAGCCCAGCCCCAAATGTCTTGTTCCAATGCTTTGAGAGACCATTCACCTGCCATATTTTGCATATCATTTATTTTATGGAAAAAATTCAATTCTAAACCTTACATATCCTGCGAGATCCAGCCTTTTATGCAAAGCAATCTCAAGAAAGAAAATTAAGTAGCTGCTCCTTGGTTCTGTGACAGAGAAAGCTAGGTTGAATAATGAGAAGGAGGAAATACGTAGTTCTGTTTTCTGACTCATGATAGAATGGCATCTATACAGAGGAGAAAGTGAGTCACTGTAAAATAAGAATGGCCAAACTTGTTAGGAAATACTGATGAATATCCATTGAAAAACATTGCTTTCAATTTTGATACTGTGGTTGGACACTGAACTTATGAAAATAAAGGAAAGGCAAAGAGTAAGAATTACTATTAATCATCCTTTGAGGTCCTTTTGGGAGTGAATAAAGATTTCTCTGTGTTTATACTTTCAGGAAAAAAAATGGTTATGGCTGGTTTGTTCTGATTAAGCTATGTAGAGATTAAAGTTTAAATAGTACCATAACACTAAAATAATTAAGAAACCTTAGAAAGTAAAAAAATTAAGTAAAAAGTACAATTTAAAATGTTAAAATTATTCTGCTGAGAAAATCAACTTTTTCCCATTGTATTTTCGACGTGACGTCTGTTGACACCAACTGAAATGCTACAGGAAACAGAATGTGCTTCAGAAGGCATCTTGTTTGAAAAATAGGAAGTGGCAGTAAACAGCTTTTAATAACCAGTACACTCTGAAATCCGTCTAAAAAACATTGAAAGGCTATCACTTCTCATGATCTCTATATTTAAAATTGTCTAATTTCTTTTTCCTGGGAAAAGGTGATGCATTTGTCCTGTGAATAAAATCTGTCATTTATTTTCAAAGTTTTTATTATTACATGCACCTTTTTTTATCAATATCTGCTATGTATTTATTAAAATATTTTTTGCTATGAGAATGATTT
The DNA here is from genome assembly GCA_949820135.1 of Sylvilagus floridanus. Taxonomy (NCBI): domain Eukaryota; kingdom Metazoa; phylum Chordata; class Mammalia; order Lagomorpha; family Leporidae; genus Sylvilagus; species Sylvilagus floridanus. The sequence continues at coordinate 18,085,483 of OX463230.1, read as the reverse complement.
ACATTATCAGTGTAGGTTTTCAAAAGAAGAACACAGTATATAGACCATGACAATTGACCACCAAATACTTACTAAATAGTACTTTATAACTAGTATACTAATGATCACCTGTATTTTTCGCCTACATGTAACTTTGAGGCCAAAATTCTTGACAAATTTGAGAAAAGAAAATAATATCTACTGGTGGTAAAAGTAATGGATCCATTCAATATCGTTTTCTGTCCTCAGAATCTCAGCTGGAATCTGTGGTTGGGCTCTGTGAATACGACTACTGCTTCCCTCCCTCCAGGGCAGCCACTGCAGCCACAAGGCAGAAGGAAACAGTGCACAAACTCACTCTGCTCTGCTTCTTGCAGCGCAAAGCAGCTCTCCTAGGACCTCAGGGTCATGAAATGTCTCATTCTTTACAGTTTCCTGGCAGTGCAGTCCTGCTCAAGGTCCTTCGCTTTGTGCGTGCTTTGAATTGGGAAATTTACTCAGAATATGCCCTGGAAATTTTTCCTGTATTATTTCTACCTTTTTGCTTCTGAGTGAACTTTTTTTTTTTTTGCAATTGATATACATTATCTCTATTTTCCAACAAAACGAAGAAAACTAAACCCACTTAGGCCATGTGAAAATGGAGAGGGCAATCACTAAAATAAAAGGTACCTTACCCCTTCTTGAAATACTTAATGATACAAGGAAGAAGCCAAAGTTAGGTAATAGAAGCCGGTCTTGTTCTATTACAACTTTGAAAGAAGACGACAACATTAATTTATTTTCACATAACCTCTTCCATGAAAATTTGGGACTAATGTTCATTAAAAATTAATACTGTCTTACTCTGAATCTTAACTTAGCCTTCACTGGGTTTTAAAATGCAATCAGCTCTGTTAAGATGATCTTGACAAAGAAGAGCTTATATTTATTTCAGTTATTAAATTTTAGTACATTTTTAAAATCCAGGACACCCCCCTCATTGCCTTCTCCATTTTCTAATTTTTGAAAATACTATGCATGAGAGAATTCATGGAAAAATAGTACCAACAGTCACACAATGATTTTTGATAATCAGATTATTACCACTGACATTGGAGCAATGCATAACTTCTTCAAACTGAAACTGACTGAGTGCCTTCTTGGAGTAAGGGGTGCTGTGGAACTCATTAACCTACAATTGTGGAATACCAGGTGTAGCACTCGGGCCAGCGCCAAAAATGGAAGTGTTAGACTTTCAGGGACTCGTGATCCACAAAGCTACACTCAGAAAGATGTGCAATGTGTTGGCTGTGGCTTTTCTCCATTTCATGTTGCTTTTTTGTTTCTGAAGGATCTAAAAGAAACTCTTTTTTTTCCAACAAAATAACAGGATGCTAAGAGGAAGGGCATCCTAACATATTTTGCTGCTGCCTCGCTTTCAGCCCCAGCCTCGCCCCCCGCGCGCTCCCACCTGACGTTGGTGACACACACTGTGGACTCCAGAGCGCTCTTCTCCGTGCCGCCCTTTTCCATGTAGGCGTAGATGTCGCCGTGGGCGAAGGCCACCAGCCACCACATGATGGCGAAGAGCAGCCAGCTGCAGAGGAAGGACATGGTGAAGATGACCAGCGTGTGGCGCCACTTGAGGTCCACCAGGGTGGTGAAGATATCCTGCAGGAAGCGCCCCTGCTCGCGAATGTTCTTGTGCGCCAGGTTGCAGGCCCCGCTCTTGGCGATGAAGCGCGCTTTGGGCAGGCGGTCGCGGATGCGCGGCTTGCGCAGGTTCTCCGCGGCGATGCGCGCCAGCACATACTCCTCCGGGATGATGCTCTTTCGGGCCAACATGGTCCCGTCAGCATAGCCAGCCTATCCACCTGCCTCTGCCCAGCCTCTGCTGCCCTGGGGACCCGTCCTCCTGCAGAGGGAAATGTGGATTAAACACTGGAAGAAAGAACCCCCGAACGTCAGTTGCTCACCTCTGTAGTCGTACTCCGGGACAAGCAAAAACAAAAACAAAACCGCGTCTGGCTGCGGTTGGTTAGGTTCTGGGCTCACAAAGTTATATGATCTGAATCGGGACGATTGTTTCGATGTCGTCATTCCGAACACACCTGGGGGGCACAGGCTCGGTTCAGCAAAGCCGGAGGCAGCCTGGAGGCAGCAGGCGCTAAACTGATTCTTTGCGATTAACCGATTAACCGCTTCTGCCGGTGAGTTAAGAGGCACCTGCGAGCGCGGCGCGGAGGAGGAAAACCGAGACCAGCTGGGTACTCGAGCACTGGCAGATGGAGCACTAGTGCAAGCAAAGAGGGAGAAAATTCTTCCCCTGTTTTTACAACAGCAAAGGCCGCGTGGTCTCGTGCGCCTTAGGAACTCGTTAAAAGCAGTCTCACACAATCATCTTCAGTGCGCTACGCAACTCGAACATAACCAAGAATAATTTGCAAGGGGAAGGAAGGGCGAGCTGCGTTTCCAAAAACGCACGAAAAAGTTGCCCGTGGAGCTCCCGCCTCACTCCAAACTTCTTTGCAGCGAACCCGAGCTGCGCGCAAACCCGTGGGCTGCGGGCTGTGGCGGGGCCAGGGCAGCGCCGCGGTGCTTGGCGTGTTCAGCCTTTGGCGGGGACGCGGGCGGGCAGCCTCCCCCTCCCGTGCCCCGGAGGCGCGCGGAGACTTACAGACTGCGAGCCCCGCGCACGGCCGCTGCCCCTCGCGGCTCCCGCGGGCGCACCGCGGGCGGCTCCACGGCGCTCCCATGCAGGCGCCGCGCGGGAAGCCGGGGCCCCAGCGCCGGAGCACGGATCCGGGCGCCGCTGGTCCCAAGCTGCAGAGCGATAAAACTAAAGGTGCACCGGGAGTCTGCGCGCGCGGGGAGGGCTGGAGGAAGGGGTGGGTGGGTGTGGACCGTCCCCTCCACTCCCCTCCCCCGGCTCAGCGCTGCGCCCTGGGCCCCTGCTGGCTGCAGCCGAGGTTTTGGGGGAGCGGAGCTTGGGAGGGATGCTCCTCAAAATCGGCCTTCCCGGCGAGGGCTCTGATGCGCGCCAGGGGGGGGGGAGGGGCGACCCGGGGAGGGCGGGGCCCGCCGTGCGCTGGGTTCCCAGTAGCCGCGACCCCCTGCGCTCCAGGGACACCGCAGGCTTTAAAAGGCTCTGCGCGCGGGGCAGAGAGCTGTGCAGTCCAAGATCGCTGACGTAAAGCGATCTGTGTTTTTATTTTCACTTTATTTTGTAACCTGGGCAGATAGCTGGGCTATTTCAGGCTGCAGTAAGAGAGAGATGCAAAGATACTCTTGCGAGGCGTTCAAGCTATGTACAGCACACACAGTGAAACTGGTGTTAAATTTCCGTGGAAAAGGGACGGTGCAGGTGGTTTGTGTCCTGAAGCTTCAGCTACTTCTCAGGAAATTAACACAACTACCACGACCAAAAAAAAAAAAAAAAAAAACCAGAAAAGGACTGGTGTTCTCGTCCAATGAAGAAATGTTAGCCCAATCGGAATCGCTGTCAACACTGGAGCACTAACTGGCCCTTCGGGCTGCAGCAGTGGGCTGCCCCCTGACAGCCTGTGGCTTCGCGCTCTTGACCGGAGTGTGTGATGGTTAAGACAGGCCAGTGGCGCACAGGCGTGAGCATAGGGCGGATAACTTCCCATAGCTTGTTGCAATCGAGCCAGCGGAGACAAATGAATGGGCGCTCTCCTACAGGTCCAACTGCGTCGTGCCTTTGGCACTTGACTTGATGGAAACTTGAATTCTTGGAAATTTCATGCATTTTCCAAGATTCAGGGCCGAAAGTGTATGGAGCATAAACACTGTGTGTAATGACCAGAAATCCTAAAATTAGTATTTAATGAAGGCAGATGAATAGTTTTTCCCCCTTGTGGAGAGGTGTGCTTAACCCCTTCATGCCTAGGGAACCTGGTCCGTTACTGGTAGCTTTTCTCTACTCTTGTTAGTTTTTGCAGTAGTGTGTGAAGATCGGTTTGTGAAGTTGATTCCTTGCACTTTTATTTTACAATCAAGTTTGCTATACAATTTATTATCCATTATTTTAGCTCGGACACCTATTTTTTAAAGTTAACTTTTTAGGTTTGCATATCTAGAAATATAAAAATATGTAAATGATTTACTGCTGATGCTAAAGGAAGTTAATTATAAAAGACATTGATAATTTAATGCATGCAAGAATGATTAGAAATTGAAAGCAAATACAACAAAATGACAGTTCAAATGAGAGACATTTAAGACTCAGACTAAAGAAATACTGTGGATTATTGGACATCTGATTAGCTATATTTGGAGTATTGAGAAAATCAGAGGAATAACGTTCCACAGAGAGGAAATGACATGAGCACAGTCCAGGAGTATGGCAAGAGTGGGCCATATGTTAGACGATTAATTTAATCAGCATTGCTGAAGCCATGTGGGATTGGGCACTTGAATCCAGGACTCTGCTAAGCGGGCTCTGCCACTGCCGTTCTTGAAACATAATGACTTATTCATATTCCTGTCCTACCTAAGCCCATCTCCATGCAAAGAACTGCTAGAGGGTATGGAGCACTGTACAGAGGTGCCAAAAAATATTTTCAATCAATGAATGAAAAACATAAGTTTGGGAAAGTATGTTGGGATCCTGAAACAAAATGTAGACAGAGTAAGATAGCTTAAATGGTTCACCAAGGGATCTGGACTGCTTTCAACAGTAATGGTGAGGTGTGGAACGATGGAGAGAGAGGCAAGCGTTGGGTTCAGCAGTTAAGACCCCGCTTTGGGACATCCACGTTGCATAGCACAGTGCCTGGGTTCAAGTCTTGGGTTTCAGTCTTGGCTTGCAAAGCAGCTGCCTGCTAATGGGACGTGGCAGAGAGCTGGGACATAGCTCAGCTGCCTGGGTCTGACCCACTGACGTGATAGACCTGGATGGAAGTCCAGGCTTGGTGTAGGGCTCGGGGCTTGGGGTCGGCCCAGCCCTGGCTGTTGCAGACATTTGAGAGTTAACCAGTGGATGGAAGATCTTTCTCTATCACTGTGCTTTTCAAATAAATTTTAAAAATTTGATCAGACAATAAGAAATAAGAGCTTGTTTTAGGAGGATTATCAAGAAGCAGAGAATATGATAGAGTGGCTTTCAGGGGTGCCTTTCCGGTTCCTTGAGCTCCCAAATTCTGTGGCTGGACGAAGGGTGCACTGAAGCTACTACACAGAGAATGAAGCCTTGGCTAACAAGGCTGTCAGCAGGCAACATGCAAATCTATGTAAAAAGAATATTATGTGGAGTCAATACTAGGAGAGAGAGAAGTCAGAGGCAACTGATATTTATGGTGGTGACAGAGAAATAGTAAGAAAGATGGAATGAGACGAGGCAAGCTGCTGAGAATTTGTGAGCGTAGTTGCAATAAATCTTGGCTAATCATGACAATGCTGTTCTTTTGCTATAATACAAATTGTGTACTCCATTTTTTTCCCAGTGCGAGATAGGCGGATACTTGAACAATTTCATGGAAAAGGGAATTAAAAGATGTTTCTTTCTGTACAAAAAGTTTTAAATCTATGGGTATTTTCATGACTCACATTTACAGTGGACTTTTTGAAGGCCCCACGTATGCATGGTTTTAAAATGCTTTTGCATGAAACTAAACCCATCTTGTAGTCCCCATTTCTGCAAACATTGTGAAGTGTATCCTTCAAATATGGTATATCCTTCCAAATATGCAGTTTCAGCTTAAAATTTGACTTGGTTTGAAATGAAAATATAAATTGATAAATTCAAAATAGGAGCACCTATAAAGGTCAAATTTTAAGAAATTAGTAAATTTTGACAATTGGCTGTCGAAAAATAAATAGTGGCCATTTAGAAAAAAAGGTGAAGAATGTGTGCTATAAAAATTGAACAGGGCAAGTGTTGTGGCACAGCAGGTTAAGCCATCTTTTGAGATATCCTCATGTCATATTTGAGTCTTGGATCCTCGGCTTCCCATCTCACTTATTGCTAATGCACCTGGGAAAGCAGTGGCGATGGCCAAAGTGCTTGAATCCCTGCACCCACATGGAAGATCTGGGTGGAATTCCTGGCTCCGCCTAGCCCAGCCCTGGCTATTGTGGGTAGTTGGGGAATGAACCAGTATATGGAAGATCTGTGTCTTGTTCCACTCCATCACTCTGCCTTTCAAATAAATACATCTTTTTTAAAAAAATCAGTAGTCTACCAAAATATTGAGATTTTATTTTCTCTTTCCATTCCCCGCTGACATTTTTCCTTAACAGTTTGTGCCTTTCTGTCTCTTATTACCTCATACCCAGGATCTCAAACCATTCCTAGCTTCTGTTGGTAGGTGCTCAATAACGAGGCTAAATGAGGGGCAGACTGATGAGTGCTTGATGCATGGTGTTTCTCTCTGTCTTGCATTTGCTGCCTCATCTCCCTTCCCTTCATGGCTTGGCAGCCATTTCTGAGAACCATGCTAGGAAAGGTCAAGTGTGGAATTCTGGAAGTTTATGGCTGTCCTTGTCTATGAAGACATCCTTACTCATCCCTTCTCCCCTCTCTATTTACCTGTTGGTCCTGCTTCCTCCAAACTGTTTCTGCCTCCCTTGCTCAGCAATTTCCAGAACAACTCCGAGTCAACGATAATTAAACTCGACTGGCATTTGCTGGCTGTGTGTCTACAACTTGGTCTTGATCTTAATGGAGACATACTTCTCTGTTCACCTGATTTTTCTGGACACAAAGTAGCTGTTCAAGAAGTATTTGTGATGGATTGATCTCTGTTCTCCTTTTGACCTTCCTTTTTTATATTTTGATGCAAGCAGTGAATATTTAAATTGACCTCTGGTGAGAAACTGGCCAAGAAAAAAAGCAATTTTTCAGGAGCATATTTTTTACTTAAGGCTTATTTTATTGATCTATGTATTTAATCAATATTTTGCTGTTGTCCGGGAAAGGTTACATGTGTTTTCTTTACTGCTCAATGATTTTCTTAATTGTTTTTTCAGTAGTGAAGACTTATACATGCCATACTCTTGGAGGAGACCCGAAATAAGTTTAGAACTGAGTTCATTTTGTTTAAACATTATGACTTTCTTGATCATGCAGGAATTCTCTTCTTCAGAAGATTTATTTATTTATTTGAAAAGCAGAGAGTAACAGAGAGAGAGAGAGGGAGAGCGAGCCTCCAAACGCTAGCTTAATCCTCAGATGACCACAACAGCCAGGGCTGGTCCAGGCTGAGCAGGAGCCAGGAACTCGATCCTGTTCTTTAAGAGTGGCAGGAGCTCAAGTCTCTAGGCCACCCTTTGCAGCTCGGTCAGCGGCATTAGCAGAGGGTTGGACTGGAAGCAGAGCAGCCAGTACTTGAATTGGCACTCCAACATGGGGATGCTGGCATTGCAAGCAGTGGCTCAACCCGCTGCACCACGACATCAGCTACATATTCAGGAATCCTGTGAGAATCTGCTCATGTTTACATACCAAAGAAATTTACAGAGCTGGGAAGCAATTCAGATACCTGTTCACTTGTAAGACCTGTCAGGTTCTCTTTAGATCCTAGGAGCATTTTATTGGGGAATATGGAAGTATCTGCGTTTTCCTTCTCCTAAGAAAAAAGGACTTCTTAGGCTCCTTCAGACAAATGAAGAAAATAGCAGGTTGATCATATACCCAATTTTCTGTTGTGTTGATTGCTACATACAAATCAGTGAAGTCCTTGAAACCACTCCTGGGATCAAGGGTTGAAGTCCTTGCATTTGGCGACTTTCTTTGACTTAGGAATTTTGAACTCGTGGATTTCCTGAGCCATATTAAACTTGAGAATTTGGAGCGTCTTCAAAATGACAATGGAAACGATTCATGTTAGCAGCTCAGATATTGGTTGGTCTCTTAGCTTGGTATGCTGCTTTATTAGTGTCCTCATATAAACCACTTTGGAACATACTGCTTTGGAATAAGCTTAATAAAACTGTTACATAAACTAGTAATCAAAACAGCATGTTTTAAACTCACTTTTTTGGAGTTATCTTGAAACAGGAATGGCAGTATAACTCTTGTTAGTTATCGTGCCAATGAGTTCAGAGAGCATTTCTTTTTGAGATAGAGATCTATTTATGAACAAAAATAATCATCTCATTTCTTCAAAGATATCCATTCAGTTTGTATGCACAACCCAGATTTAAGCCAGCTCACAGGTGAATTAGCAAGGTCTGGAAGGGGGAGCATTACTGGCAATCACTCCCTTCAATTTGTGCCTAGAAGAGCAACATAAAATCCCTGATAGAAGGCATTCCTAGGGAGGAAACAGCAAACAAGTAGACGAGTAATATGTTATGTAATTGTAAGTAGGGTTAAGATTTATAAAGTAAACAAGTGTAAGGATTGAAAGTAACTGGGGCCAAGGGTAGGTAGTTTTAGATAAGAGTTTAGAAGAGGCCTCTTTAAGAGGGTGAAAGTTGAATAAAATGTCAGCCAGGTCATCAACTGGGGATAGTACTTCAGGTAGCCCTAGGTCAAGTGTAAAATCTTGCAGGCAGGAAATAGCTGAAAGTGTTTGAAGGACAGTAGCAAAGTCAGTACTGCAGATGGAAAAGAACAAAAGCAGAGGAGTTGGGAAAGTGGGCAGTGCACCCCGTCCCCATCTCTCCTTTTGCTTGACGAATGATGACTGAGTATGCCCGGTACTGGTTATGAAGATCAGTGAGGCAGCTGCCTGAGAATGCAGTCATTTTCTTCGTCTTGCATGGGAGTTGACTGGAGGACAGCAAAATGACTTATCTGAAATCACTTGCCTGGTGCATAGAAAGCTATGAGAAGCTCAGGACAGCCGATCCCTGTGACAGATTTTTTTCCCCCTGGACAATATGTCAAAAGGATAAGTGTGCACCCATGTTTGGCATGTGCATTTGTGGAAAATATTTGGTAACAGTGTTTGCCTCTCCAGGATCTTGTTGATCAAAGATAAAGTGTAAAATCTTTGGCCTAGAAATTAAGATATCACTAGGGAGATAGTATGAATACTTCTAATAAAGTAAAGCACATTGAAAAGTCAGCTGGAACTCTGTTGTCTACTCAGGTCTGAGAACTTCACAGAATTATTATGAGGGTACTCTGATTGGATTAGGGCCTGAATGTGTCCCCAAGGTGTGCATCTGCTGGGAGCTTGGTATCCAGTGTGGTGGTATGACAGGTGATGGGACCCTTAGGAGGAGGGGCCTCTCAGAAGGTGAGGAGGTCGTTGGGGGCATCACCTTTGGAAGGATTAATGCTGGTCCTCGGAATCACTTTCCAAGAGAGTGGGTTATTATCAAGAAAACAAACATGACCCATTGATCTCTCCAGTTTTGCTGTCTTGCCATGTAATCTTTCTAACATGCGACCGGAGGGCCACACCAGAGACAAAACTATGAGGTCACCTGCTCTTGTACTTTTAGCCTCCAAAATTGTTAGCCAGAGCAACGTCATTTCTTTATAACGTATCCAGATTCAGGCATTTTGTTATAGCAACAGAAAACAAACTAATAGGACAATATGAGATAATCCATGAAAAGAGTTCAAGATAGTACTTGTCATGTAATAAGAACTTGATAAATGTCAGCTCCTGTTAATATATTAGATCTGATTTGGTGGTCAAAAAGATCTAGAGATAGGGATAGGGTGGCATAATCCCCTGATTCCTTTAACTGTTACATAACTTCTTTTAAATATTTTTCTTCATTTTATTTGAAAAGTAGGGGGGAGGGAGAGAATCTTCCAAGTACTGATTCATTCTCCAAATGCCTACAATAGCCAGGGCTGCACCAGGCTGAAGCCAGGAGCCAGGAATTCAATCAGGGTCCCAAATACTGGAGCCATATTTTGCTGCCTTCCCAGAACACATTTTTAGCAGGAAGGTAGAATCAGAAGCCAAGCTGAGACTTAAACTAGGCCCTCTGATAGGGGATGCAGATGCCTTAAGTGGCATCTTAGTAGCTGTGCCAAACACCTACCCCTTAGCTTTCTTTTTACACTTGATCTTAGCCAAAAGGCCAAGAAGCGATCCCTTAGTTCTCTTTTTAATCTAAGGCTAAGAAAGAAAAAAAAAAAAACACATGGTAATAAAATTTTATAGTACTACTTTTGAGATCTTACCAGTCTTTAGAGTTTTGTCTAATCGTAAGTGTACTGGCATCTCAGCTCCTGAATTTAATCAGGACACTGGGGATGGAAAGGCAGTCAACCCAGGTACTAGTACTGAACCGAGGCTCCAAGAATCAGCATACATGTTTTATTGTCATGGTGTCTCTGGGAGAAAAATGATTTCTTGAGTAGAAGACAGTGTACCCATGTCATTATTTCCCACTGGTAGGCTACAAAATGCTAGTCGTAAATACAGCTGGTAGGGCCTCTCCCAGGAGGAGACAAAGGATAGCCAACTGTCACTGCTAGTTTTTGCAGGGTCTGAAATTATGATCTGATATTCCAGTTACCAAGAAAGGCAAGTGCACTGCCTGCGATCTGTCTTCCTACAGGGAGCTCTCCGGAGGGATTCGGAAGCTCTCAGGCAGAGGGCGGCTTTCAAGGATGTCCGGATCCAGTGCTGGGTTTTCACGTCACTGGCTTTTGCAAAACCAGTGACTCATGTCATTTTTGGAAAGGGAGACCTGACATTTCCCAGCACTCTCTGTAGAGTGGCTCCTTATTGCCACCTTTTACAAACGCCAGCACTCTAAGGGATTAACAAAGCTGAAAGTTTGAAAGTGCTGTTTAGACCTGTTGGGCTCAAGCACATTCAGGCTTACCGCCTCCCCCACCCCAGCCAGCTGTTAAAGATCTAGATTTTCCTTGAGTAAAAATTATTTGTGCTAGAAAGGCTTTCACCAAGTCCTGTTTTTCTAAACAGGTTCACACTGAAATTAAACATTGAAGATTTGTTGTTAATTTAAAACATCAGGTTATCTTACCTATTACAAGAATAAATGGGTTAATAAAATAATCGCTCTGTAAACCTACAGAAATTTACTATGTATTTGAAAGTCAATGTTTAAAAAAAAACTGCAGGAATTGTGGGAGATGCATGAGATGTACCAGAACTTTCTGTTTAAAATCACAGAACTTTACAGTCAGAAAGATTGGGGATCAAATACCAGTTGTACCATTTGCTTGGCTGGAAGCTTGCAACAGCATCCCTTAATATTTCTGAGCTGCAGTATCTTCTGTGGAGACACCAACATCCATGTTTCGGGGGTGTGTAGATACAGAGCATTGAGTTTGTAAGGAGTTGAGTACATGTCCCAGATACTTAAATAGAATGGTTTCTAAAATAATTGGAACTGTGATACCAGTTCCTTAATATTTTGTGTTCCATTTGTTTTTTTTAGCCAGCATTTGTTAATATGTTTAGGCCAATGGTAAATAACAATGGTGATAACAGGTATGCTTGTTTTCTTCCTAGCGATTTTAGTAAATACCTCTTGAATATTTCATTGACACATGTGTCATTTTAAGGTAGTATGCCTTTTCTACTTTTCTACTTTTTTATCAATGATAGATGATGAACTTTATAAAGTGCCTTTATTGGCATCTATTAAAATGACTTTCCTCTTCTTTAGTCAATTAATATGTTAAAGTAAATCAGTAGATTCAAAACATGTCGAGGTTGTTTTACATTCCTGAGGTAAACTCTACTTGGTCAGGGTGAACATTTTATTTTTAATTAATATTGGACTATTTTTGTTAATTTTTCTAGTTTTCCATCAATATTTGTAAGTGATATAGGTCTTTATTATTACTTTTGTTATCTCAGCCTCATTTTAAGAGAAATGTTATGACTCTTTGTAAAAAAGAATTGATGTATATTCTTTCTCCCTGGATTGGAGTAATTTAAGTACACTAAGGATTACCTTTTCTTTGAAAGTTTGCAATAACTTTGAAGTCATCTGAGTCCGAAATTTTTAGGAATGACTTCCTGGTTCTTCGAACATTTTTCATCCATTTCTCTCCCCTCACATTCTCTTTGTTTAGATAGATAGATAGAATGATTGATTTGAAAGGCAGAGTTAGAGAGAGAGAGGGGGAGAAACAAGGAGAGAGGTAGAAACAGAAAGATCTTCCCCCAGCTGGTTCACTCCCCAAATGGCCACAACAGACAGGGTAGAGTCAGGCTGAACCCAGGAGCCCAGAACTCTAAGCAGGTCTCCCACATGGGTGGCAGGGCCTAAGCACTTAGGCTATCAACTGCTGCTTTCCCAGGTGCATTAGCTGGGAGCTGGATCTGAAGTGGAGCATCTGGGACTTGCACTGGCACTTACATGGGATGCTAGCTTTGCAGTCAGCATTTTAACTCACTGCACCACAATGCCAGTCCTGATTGTTATGTGTATTCTACCTGCTGTAATGTGCTATATATATATAGATCTATATATATAGATCTAGAAGTAGATCTATCTCAGGAAGGATTGGGATCATTTGGGCTTAATTACCGTCAACTGAATTTTTAGTTAGAATTTTGTTTTTCTTCTGAGAAGTTCTATTGGGTTGTTATAAATTTATGATCTTTAAAAATCTATGTATATCATTATTTGATACTTCAAAAAGGTCACAAGGGGTTGGGCACTTGGCACAGCAGTCGGGACACACACATTCTATGTCAGAGTGCCTCGGCTAAGGTCTTAACTCTGTTCCCCATTCTAGCTTCCTGCCATTGCAGACTCTGAGAAGTAGTAGGTCTACCTGTCTTTCTCTTCCTCACCCCTCAAATAAGTAAACATATTTATTTGGAAAAAACAACTTTAACTTATGGAAAATGCAATTGAAAGAAAAGTTTATTTTGGTGCAAAATTTTTTTTTAAATCCATGCAGTTTTTTTTTTTTTTCCATAAAACACATTTTCCATGAACTTCTGAAGGCTCCTTGCATAACGACCAGATAGGGCACAAATTAAAACACGGTACAAAGCATTCTGTTGCAATAGATTCCCTCCTGCCCCTTCCTAGACTAACCACGGCTTCCCCGGGCTCACTCGTGTGTGATGTACTTCATCATTTTGCTTTTTGGTTGTTGAGATTGTTGAGTGTTTTATATGCACAAACCTAACAGCAGGTACTTTTTCTTTATTGTCTATACCCTTCACTCAACACAGTGTGAGGTTGGCCATGTTTCCTTAATACAACACTCAGAGTTTTTCATTGTGTAGATATTATGCCATTTATCCATTCTACTGATGGCCATGGTCACAGCTTTTTTAGTTTAGTTTTGTTTTTTTGATGGCTATGAATAAAGCTGCAATGAACATTTCTGTGTGAGTCCTTTTGTAGACGGAGCCTTTCATTTCTTGAATGCATAAATTCAGTTCTTGGATGTATGCCCGGGCATGGAATTGTTGGTTCCTGGTGTAGGCACATATTTAGCCTTAGTAGAAAATACGGGTTTCCATCCTGGCTGTGCCATTTACATTCCCTTTAGCAGCCTGTGAGAATCCCAAACTTGGTGCACTTGAATTGTCAGTCTGTTGTTTTAGCCATTTAGGTAGTTTTTATTTGATTCCTGATGAAGGATGACTTTGAGCACATTCTCACATGATGATTGGCAGACGTGAATATTTTAAATTCTCTTACAGGTGGTTTTACTATTATTTCTTGTTCTTGTGCTAGTATTTCTGTTCATTGTGTCTTATGATTCTCATATTGGTGGTTCATTTTCTCATGTAATTTTATATTTTGAATGTAAGTTTCTTTTTTTTCCTCCCTAGAGACTCAAGGTTGAGGCCCTTTAAGACTAATTAAGCACTTTTGCTTTCCAGATCTTCAGGGATATCAATATTCCAGAGTCAATTTTATGTAACATTTCATCAAAATTGATGTCATTTTATATGATGTCACCATCACAGACATGGAATATCCATTTGGATTCAGAGAAAAAAAAATGCACTTTTTGTTTTCTTTTTTACTGTACTTGATCTTAGCCAGAAAGCCACGAAGTGTTAAGATGTACATTTTTTAATGATTTTAAACAATGCCAGGTAGAACCCACTAATATGTGGCAAAGGTTGTAGGTTCTCAGTATCAATATTTCATGCTAGATGGTGCTTCCCATGTCATACAGTCCTTTCACCATCATTTCATTTGAGGTGAACAAAAACTCAATGAGAACAACAGGACAGTTACGTATTTTAGTTTTCCTTTTTGCAAATGAGGAAATGGGGACTTAGTGTTTAAATAGTAAATCCAAGGCCATCTATCCAGTATATGAAAGAACCAGGACTAGGACTGGGGTCTTCTAATTTCTGGTCCATTTCCTTTTCACTGGTTTCCTCCATAAATTTGTATATTTTTAAATTATATATCAGTTACCATATAAATCATTTATTCCCAAAATGCATTAATCAACTCATGAATTTAATCTTGAGCCTAATATTGCATACTACTAACAGCGTAGGCTTTGAAATCTGATCACCTGAATTCACATCTCAGTTTCACTAAATCTCTGGCAAGTTAGCCTCTCTGATAATCAATCATAAAATGAGATAATACTATTTACCTCATAGAATTTTTTCGCAATTAAATGAGATTATACTTGTAAGAATCATAGCCTATCTGCTCAGTATCCAAGTATGTTAACCATTATCTTTATAGCAAAATTTTTATGTGGTGGTTTATCCAATATGCATTCTATTAACATCTGAACTGATTTCACATTGCTTCTCTCTTCTTTTCCCCAGTGATTTTACTTCTCTTGTGCTGTTTGATACAAGATGATACTAGACATTTCAGAGATTATATGATATTTAAATCATAAATCATTATGTCATCTCTGTGCTTTATTGGCACATGTAGCTAAACTTTATTAAAATATTATGTAAGCCAAGAATTTCTCATGAAATATTAGGATTGCTAATTTTTTCCCTACATTTTTTGGCCAAAAGCCTAGATGCCGTGTGTTTCCAATATAGCATTTTAGTGCACTGACTATATGCTAGAAGTTCACACAGTGGGAACAAAAAAGGGAAGCGCCTACTTTCAGGTGAAAACTTGTCACTCCAAATCACTGCATCATTCTCTTTTTGCCATCTTCTCTTTCTTATTTGCCATGCACATGGGAAGCTCAGTGCCTAGGCCAAGTGCCTGGTACTTGAAAGTGTCTGGGGTCAGTAGATAACAGGGAGAAGTAAAGTATGCCTGCAGCTGCTGCATGTGTTGGGGATCCTACAATGGATAGGATAGTGCACTTCTAGATGGGTGTCACCCCTTGCTTTCAATGGGCGGTTGTGAGAAAATCTTTCATAGCTTGTGTGTTATGTAGTCATTTCCATAGGGAAATAAAACTTAGGCTTAAAAAGTCAGTATTTAGAGGTGATTACTTATAGCAGGGATTTTGTTTTGTTGTTTTAAAAGAAATCACATCTTCTTTGGACTTTCTCTTTCTCTTGGAGTTACGTAGGGTGGGGGAACATGAGAAAAATGGCCAAAGGTCTTACTCAACCAGTCCACTTTAGTACTTAAGTGATAGAAGAATGGTTTTCCATCCTCCCATTACTTTTTTCTTCGCAAAGGAAGATAATCAGTAGTTAGCCAGTCTCATCACCCTGTGTCTGAGA
This sequence comes from Sylvilagus floridanus, assembly GCA_949820135.1. Lineage (NCBI taxonomy): Eukaryota > Metazoa > Chordata > Mammalia > Lagomorpha > Leporidae > Sylvilagus > Sylvilagus floridanus. The sequence goes on along the minus strand of OX463230.1, from coordinate 18,069,965 downwards.
CTCCTGCTTTTGTGTCACTCTGCAGATTAGAATAGTTTCTCAGCATACAAATTTCTTCATGTTAAATTTTAATTATTATAAAGAGGACCTATTTTTTTTTTTTTACAGGCAGAGTGGACAGTGAGAGAGAAAGACAGAGAGAAAGGTCTTCCTTTGCCGTTGGTTCACCCTCCAATGGCTGCCGCGGTCGGCGCGCTGCGGCCGGCGCACCGCGCTCGTCCGATGGCAGGAGCCAGGAGCCAGGTGCTTTTCCTGGTCTCCCCATGGGGTGCAGGGCCCAAGCACCTGGGCCATCCTCCACTGCACTCCTGGGCCACAGCAGAGGGCTGGCCTGGAAGAGGGGCAACCGGGACAGAATCCGGTGCCCCGACCGGGACTAGAACTCTGTGTGCCGGCGCCGCAAGGCGGAGGATTAGCCTGTTGAGCCACGGCGCCGGCCCTAAAGAGGACCTATTTTATGCATTCCATAGGTACAGTACCAAGAAGACAACCACACTTCCCTCATTCCCCTGCTCCCCCCAAACCCTCTCCTTTATTTCCCACTCTTCATCAATTGTTGCAAGGACATAATTTTAGTTCACTCTATATTCATGGGTTTAACTTGCCACTAATCATAATATTCAGCAAATAAGAAACAGGAAGACCATTGTTTCATAGGCATATAAAAACAAGCTAAAACTTACAATCATATCCCAAAGTGACCATTTTCATTCCTATACATTTTTTTGTATTCTACATTCCATGAGTCAGAGAAACACATGTATTTGTCTTTTTGAGACAGGCTTATTTTACTAAACATAATGGTTTCCAGTTGCATCCATTTTGTTGCAACAGAAAGAATTTCACTATTTTTTATGGCTGAGTAGTACTCCATTTTATATATATATATATATATATATATATATATATATATACACACACACACACACACTTTAAACACACATGCACACACAGATAGCACATTTTCATTATCCAGTCATCAGTTGATGGACATCTGGGTTGATTCCATATCTTAGCTGTTGTGAATTGAGCTGCAGTAAACATGGGGGTACAGATAACTGTTTCATATGCTGATTTCATTTCCTTTGGGTAAATTCCCAAGAGTGGGATGGCTGGGTCATATGGTAGATCTATTTTCAGATCCCTGAGGAATCTCCATACTGTCTTCCATAACGGTTGTACTAGTTTACATTCCCTCCAACAATGGATTAGGGTATCTTTTCTCCTCACATCCTTACCAGCATTTATTCTTTTCTGATTTTTGGATGATAGTCATTCTAACTGGGGTGAGGTGAAACATCACTGTGGTTTTGATTTGCGTTTCCCTGATGGCTAGTGATCCTGAGCATTTTTTCATGTGTCTGTTGGCCATTTGAATTTCATCCTTTTAAGAATGCCTCTTCATGTCCTTCTCCCATTTGACTGGATTGTTTCGTTGCTGTTTAGTTTCCTGAGCTCTTTATAGATTCTGGATCTTAATCCTTTATCAGCTGCATAGTTTGGAAATATTTTCTCATGTTCTGTCAGTTGCCTCCTTGAGGAGTACTTGCTTTGTAGTGCAGAAGCTTCTTAGGTGGATGGAGTCCCATTTGTCTATTTTTGCTTTAATTGCCTATGCTTCTGGGGGTGTTTTTCAAGACGTCTTTGCCTATGGCAATGTTTTTGCATTTTCCCTGATGCTTTCCTATAGCAATTTAATGATATCAGTTTGTAGATTTAAATCCTTGATCCATTTTGAGTTGATTTTTGTATAAAGTATAAGGTAAAGGTCTTGTCTCACACTTCTGCTCACATATATCCAGTTCCCCAGCACACTTTGTTGAAGAGACTTTTTTTCAGGGATGGGTTTTAGCTCCTTTGTCAAATATAGGTTGGCTGTAGATGTTTGGATTGAATTCTGGTTATTCTATTGTCTTCCATTGGTCTATCCATCTATTTTTATACCAGTATCAAGCTGTTTTGATTATAACTGCCTTGTAGTATGTCTTGAAATCTGGTATTATGATGCCTCCAGCTTTGTTTTTGTTGTATAAGATTGCTCTAGCTATTCATGGTCTCCTGTGCCTCCATATGAATTTCTTTTTCTTACAAAAAAAAGATTTTTATTTATTTATTTGAAAGTTAGAATTACACAGAGAGAGGAGGAAAGGCAGAGAGCAAGGGGGTGTCTTCCATCTGCTGGTTCACTTCACAATTGGCCATAATGTCCAGAGCTGTGCCGATTTGAAGCCAGGAGCCTGGAGCTTCTTGTAGGTCTCCCATGCAGGTACAGGGGCCGAAGGACTTGGGCCATCTTTTACTGCTTTTCCAGGCCATAGCAGAGAGCTGGATCAGAAGTGGAGTAGCTAGGACTTGAACTGGCGCCCTTGTGGGATGCCAGCACTCCAGGCAGTGGCTTTACCCACTATGCCATAGCCCCAGCCATCATATGAATTTCATCATCATTTTTTCCAAATCTCAGAAGAATGTCTTTGGTATTTTGATTGGTATCACACTGAATCTGTAAACTTCTTTCAGAAGAATGGACATTTTGATGATATTGATTCTTCTAATCCATGAACATGGAAGATTTTTCCATTTTTTATATCTTCTATTTCTTTAATGTTTTGTAATTCTTATCATAGAGATCTTTGACACCCTTTGTTAAATGTATTCCAAAGTATTTGATTTTTTTGGTAGCTATTATGAATGGGATTGATCTCAGATGTGGCATTTTCTGGGTATACAAAGGTTGTTGATTTTTGTGGATTGATTTTATATCCTGCTACTTTACCAAACTCTTCTGCAAGTTCCAACACTGTTAGTGTAGCTCCCCTAAATATAGAATCACATCATCTGCAAATAGGAATAGTTTGACTTCCACTTTCCCAATTTGTATCCCTTTGATTTCTTTTTCTTGACTAATGGCCCTGGCTAAAACTTCCAGGACTATATTGAATAGCAGTGGTGAATAGCTGCATCTCTGCCTGGTACCAGATCACAGTAGAAATGCTTCCCACTTTTCCCCATTCGATATGATGTTGGCCATGGGTTTGTCATAAATTGCCTTGATTGTGTTGAGGAATATTCCTTCTATACGCAGTTTGCTTCTAGTTTTCTTCATGAAAGGGTGTTGTATTTTATCAAATGTTTTCTCTGCATCTATTGAGATAATCATATGATTTTTGTTGAGCAGTTTGTTAATGTGGTGTATCACATTGATTTGAAAATGTTGAACAATCCCTGCACACCATGGATAAATTCTACTTGGTCTGGGTAGATGATTTCTCTGATGTTTATTGGATTTGATTGGCTAGAATTTTGTTGAATTTTGCATCTGTGTTCATAAGGGAACTTGGTTTGTAATTCTCTTTCTCTGTTGCATCTTTTTTAGGTTTAGGGATTAAGGTGATGCTGGCTTCATAGAAAGAATTTGGGAGGATTCCCTCCTTTTCAATTGTTTGAATAACTTGAGAAGAATTGGAGTTATTTCTTTAAGTGTCTGGTAGAATCCAGCAGTGGAGCCATCTGGGCCTGTGCTTTCCTTTGTTTTGGGAGGATCTTTGTTAATGATTCTATTTCCATCTTGGTTATGGGTCCGTTTAGGTTTTCTAAATCTTCATGGCTCAATTTAGGTAGGTTATTTTTTTCCAGGAATCTATCCATTTCTTCTAGGTTTCCCAGTTTGTTGGCATACAGCTCTTTGTAGTAATTTCTGATTATTCTTTTTATTTCTGCAGTATCTGTTGTCAAATTCCCTTTTTCATCTCTAATTTTATTGAATGAGGTCTTCTCTCTCTTTTTTTTGGTTAGGTGGGCCATTGGTATGTCAGTTTATTTTTTGAAAGAGAAACAGCTCTTCATCTTGCTGATCTTTTGTATTTGTAATACATTTTTGTTTTCTTCTCTAATTTTAATTATTTCTCTTCTAGCTTTGGGTTTGGTTTGCTGTAGTTTTTCTAGATCCTTGTAATGCATTGATAGCACATGTATTTATGCTTTTCCAGTTTCTCGATGTAGGCTCCTCTTGTCGTAAACTTCTTTTACCACTGCTTTTGCTGTATCCCATGAGTTTTGATATGTTGTATTGTCATTTTCATTTGTTTCCAGAATTTTTTTTTTTTTGACAGGCAGAGTGGACAGTGAGAGAGAGAGAGAGAGAAAGGTCTTCCTTTGCCGTTGGTTCACCCTCCAATGGCTGCCGTGGACGGTGCGCTGCAGCCGGCGCACTGCGCTCATCCGATGGCAGGAGCCAGGTGCTAGGTGCTTCTCCTGGTCTCCCGTGTGGGTGCAGGGCCCAAGCACCTGGGCCATCCTCCACTGCACTCCTGGGCCACAGCAGAGGGCTGGCCTGGAAGAGGGGCAACCGGGACAGAATCCGGCGCCCCGACTGTGACTAGAACCCAGTGTGCTGGCGCCGCAAGGCGGAGGATTAGCCTGTTGAGCCACGGCGCTGGCCCAGAAATTTTTTTATTTCTCTTTGGATTTCTTCTGTGACCCACTGTTCATTCAGGAGCATGTTGTTCAGTCTCCATGTGTTTGCATATGCTCTAGGGATTCCTGAGTTGCTGATTTCCAGCTTCATTCCCTTGTGGTCTGAGAAGATGCATGGCATGATTTTGGTGTTTTTGAATTTGCTGAGATTTGCTTTATGGCTTAGTATGTGGTCAATCCTAGATAAAGCTCCATGCAATGCTGAGAAGAATGTGTATTCTGCAACTGTAGGATGAAAAGTACTGTAGATATCTGTTAGGTCCTTTTGGGTGTCGTTTAAATCTGCTATTTTTTTGCTGACTTTGTGTTTGGTTGATTTGTCCATTGCTGAAAGTGGAGTATTGAAGTCCCCCATTGCAATTGTGTTGGAGTCTAAGTCTCCCTTAAATGCCTTAACATTTCTTCTAAATAGCCAGGTGCTCTGTAACTAGGTGTGTATATGTTTATAATAGTTATTTCTTCCTGTTGAATTGATCCCTTAATCATTACATAGTGGTCCTTTTTATGTCTTTTAGCAGTTTTTGTGTTAAAGTCTATGTTGTCTGATAATAAGACGCCTACACCAGCTCTTTTTTTGCTTTATGTTGACATGGAACATCTTTTTCCATCCTTTCACTTTCAGTCTGTATGCATCTTATTGGTGAGATGTGTTTCTTTTAGGCAGCAAATGGATGGGTTTTGTTTTTTTAATCCATTTAGCTAGTCTCTATATTTTAACTGGGGAGTTAAGGCCATTTATATTCAGGTTACTATTGGTAAGTAATGACTTTGCCTGCCATTTTTCCAAAAATATTCCTGTTTTTTACTTTGAATTTCCTTTCAACTTTTACTCCTTTACCTTCTTTCATAGTGATGACCATATTTCTGTGTTTCTGAGTGCAACATATCCTTAAGCATCTTTTGGAGGTCTGAATGGGTAGTGACAAATTGTTTCAATGTCTGTTAAGGAAGGTCTTTATTGCACCTTCCTTCGTAAATGAGAGCTTTGCAGGATATAATATTCTGCAATGACAATTCTTTTCTCTTAAGACTTGGACTATATCTCACCATTCTCTCCTAGTCTGTAGGATTTCTGATGAGAAGTCTGCTTTGAGTCTAATTGGAGAATCTCTGAAAGTAACCTGGCTTTTCTCTTGTGGGCATTTTAGAATCTCCTCTTCATGTTTTACTGTGGTGAGTTTGATTACAACATGTCATAGCGAGGATCTTTCTGTTCATGTCTATTAGGAGTTGTGTGTGCGTCCTGTACTTGGATGTCCCTGTACTTGGATAACAGATTTCTATTATTATTTCACTAAAAAGACCTTCTAAACCTTTATCTTTCCATGCCTTCAGGAACTCCTGGAACCCATATTTTGGGTCATTTTATACTATCCTGTAGATTCCCAAGAGTGTTTTTTAGCTTTCTAATTTACTCTTCTTGTCTTTTGTTTGTATAATTTCCTGTGCTTTGTCTTCTAAGTCTGATATTCTTTCTTCTGCCTCACCAGTTCTGTTCTTAAGGCTCTCCCTGCGTTTTTATTTGTTCTATTGAATTCTTCATTTCATTTTGATTTCTCTTTAAGATCTCAATTTCATGGGAGAAACATTATTTCATGTCCTTTATGGATTTCAGTAGTTTGTGCATTTGCTTCTGATTATGTCTATGTAATCTTATGATCAATTTTTTGAATTCTGCTTCTTGCATTTCTTCCATCTCATCATCTTCACAATCTAGTATTGAAGTGTTGTGTTCTTTTGGGTGTGTCCTGTTGTCTTCCTTATTCTTGTTTCTTGAGTTGGGGCATTTAGTGTTTGTTGGCATTTGTGGAGATACTTGTTTTTGTTTTTCTTTTCCCTTGTGGCAGCTTTTATCTTTGTATTGTGGCTCTGTAGATAAGTGGAATGTCTGCTTTCGATGAATATGTAGAGGCTTGTAGTGGGTGTGGCCAGGGAGTTCTGCTCAGTTCTCCGGGGTTAAAGGCATGCCTAAGGTGACGCACCCAGGTTTGGTGTGGTAAATCTTTTTTTTTTTTTTTTTATCAGAAGGGAATTTTTTTTCTGCTCAGCTGAGCTCCTCTCCTCAAAGGAGACCAGTACCCGAGTGCGAGCCCTAGTGGGTATAATATTTGTCTACTCTGTCCCAAGGACCACACAAAGGATCTGTGCAGTCTCTGGCATCAAGTTTAGATTCCACAGAAATGTCTCTCACCTGGTAACTGGGAAGCCCTGAGCATCTCCAGAGGGAGATTCCAAAGTCGTAGCCACACTGTGAGTCACAGCCACACTGTGAATCCTCCCATACACCCTCAGTTTTTTTTCACATTCTGGGTATAGAAGCCTCACACAGTCACAAGCTCCTAGCCCCATACCAGTCAGGAGTCTCTGCTCGTCCTCTTGGCTGGTTGCTGGGCCAGGAAACTAGCTGGTGCAGCTGTTAGGTATGTCCAAAATGGCACCCACTCTATCAGCTTCTTACAGGATGCTGTTGTAAAGTGATCAGAAAAGAGAAATGTGCCATCCTTTTTTTTTCTTTGTCCTCTAGTTTCACAGGTGCACTATTCCCCACAGGGCTCCAAGCCAGGTTCCCTCTAGGCTCTTCTGCAGCTTTATTGCCAGTGGCTTGGGCTGCTGTGGGTCTGATCTGACCTCACTTTCCAGCACTGGTGCATAGCCTCTCAGCTGCTGTGTAGGCTCTTGGCTGTTGGAGTCCCACGTTGTGGATGTCCATGCCTTCCATGAAGGTCCACCATGTCCCTCTAATTTCAGTAGCGTTTCCTCTGCTGTTTTCTCTCTGGCTCTTTCCTGAGACTACACTCTCAACTTTTTTAAACTATCTTCTCCTGGACTAGAGCTGTACACTCACTCCCTACTCTGCCCTCTTGGAACTGCCCTCTACATGTCCTACATGTTTATTTTTAATTTGCACGTGCCACCTGGTTGCAGCCTTTCAGAGAAGAAATAGACCCTTAACCCAAAGTGATAGTGGCCAGTTTTCTGGTTATTTGGAAGAACAAATAATTTGGGTAAGATAGATTCCTTGCTTGATATATTGAAATAGATAACCTGAGCAATGGAGATAGTTGTGGGAAGAGGAGCTAGAAGATTTAGTCTCAGGGCTTGGAATGGTTCATAAAGGCTGAATGCAGAGGTGAAAATGGGACAGCCAGAAACTGAGAACCTGGATACAGAGGATGGGATTGAGGGAGTGCACTCTAGTTAGCTAGATCCCTTGACTTGTTCTAGTCTTTGCTTTCCCCCATACCTAATGATTCTGCTTTTCTTAGATACTAGAGCACCTGGATCTTTCCCATAACCTGCCCTGCTGTTTAAAAGTGCAGCCTTTTGGGTAAGAATTCAAAGCAGTGATTCAAGGTAAATCATTTAGCCTCAGGTTCTCTGTCTGCACACCAAGTACAATATTTATTTCTGAAGACTCTAGTACATTTAATATGCAAAAGTATGGCTATATACTATACTGTCCAGTCATCTCCTTGAATCATACTTTCTCTGCTATGTGGTACCTTTGAGTAATAATCAGCAAATAATCACTATGAAATAATCAAGGTTTATTTTCCTGCAGTATTGCCTAGTAAGGAGGCAGCCACCGTCTCTAGTTGCCTCAGTCTCCACCTTTCACGACAGTGATGACTGCCCTTTCATTGGACTAAACAGTCTGTTCATGTTATAACACAACAAAGTGTTATTGGTGTTATCTGAAAAGTAGTTAAAAAGGGGTATGGGACTGAATCATGACTGGAAACACTTCTTATGATCTACCTAGATGTAAAATGTCTTAGGTGCTTTAAATCTGGAAAAGACAGATTGTTGAGTGTAAGAACTTTTCTCTTCATGCCTTCCATTCCGACTACCTGCAATTGAGTTACCTCTGCTTTGTTAATGGGTTGTAAATATTCGTAGCAACTGTATGCTTCTTTAAGACTGCAAGTTAGGGTAAAGTGTGACTGTGTACGTGTATGTGCATCCATGTATGTGTACGTGAGGATAGGATATGGATAGGTCATAACCTATAAAAGAAAGGAAACTGTATACTTCCGTGGGTTCAAATAACTAGTAATTCTGTTTATGTCTAAGTTCAAAGGATTGATGAACATTCTGGGTGTCTGAAAGAGATAAGTAATTTTGAAATGACTTGAGTAGTATTGGAACAAAGCCCAAACTACTATGAGTCAAAGAGCAAATCCTTACATATGGAATAGTTGGCCCAAATCCACTTGGCTTAGATAATATTCAAGTTCAATAACCTTTTGCCTAAGGATAATGGATAAGGTATATGAATAGCAATGAGTAGCCATTTCTTAAAGAAAAATGGGAATAAATTAGCACTAAACTATTGTATCCAAGTTGCACTGTTCACACCTTCACTGGGCAGGTTAAGTAATAAAAGTAGCAGTCTAAAAATTGGTCATTATAAGGAGTAATTGGAGATGGTTCATGGAGATTGGTGACACTGAGTCACAGAATGCTTTTCTCTTAGAGCCAATTAACTTAATTAATTTGTTAGGGCTTCATTGATCTTTTTTATTTTGGGTGTAGGGCATTGCTGACCTTAGTAAAATGGCTAAGGGCAGTTTGCTACTATGCATAAAAAAGAATTTAAATCTCATGTGCTAGGTATGTAAATGGACTATATCAACATGCATTTTTCAGTGCTGACACCTGCAGGAAAAATGTGAAAGTGGGGGCAGGTGCTTGCGCAGTAGTTAAGGAGGGGCTTGAGGCGTGTGCATGCTAAATCAGTGTGCCTAGGTTTGGGTCTTGGCTCTGCTCCTGACCCTGGCTTCCTGCTAATGCACACTCTGGGAGATAGCAGGCGAGGGTTCCAGTGGTTGGGTCCCTGCCACCCACGTGGGAGAATGGGTTAGTATTGTTGGCTTCAGACTTTGGCGTTGCTGTTTTAAGAATTTGGGGAGTGACTCTGTCTGTGTCCATCAAATAATGTTTTAAAATGTGAAGGTGAGAAGGAGAATCATCATAACAGATATTTGTCCTCTTCCATAGCGTGTAAAATCAGTAGAAAAACCTCAGCATACCCACCACATTTGTATATAGCTAAACATGGTAATATGAACTGAAACTGAGTAGAAAATTGTGCAAATGATTCAACAGCTAACTCAGATATGGAAAAACAAGGCTTTTTTTTTTTTTAATCTCTGTCCACAAACTTTACCCTTAGATCAGTTTTTGCGGAGTAACTGACAGAACAAGAAAATACTTCACTGAGTCCCTCTGGATATTCTCTGAGCTTAGACTCAGTTCACCAAGCAAGCTTTCCTTTCTAATGAACTGAGGCACCCTGTCCATTGACTGAGAGGTGCATCTTAGCAGCATTGGGAGCAGTGGGGGGGGGGGGTTGTGTCAGCAACAACAGGACTCACGTTCACGTCACTGTCAGTGTTTTATGGTCCATGCCATGTATATAAAAACAAGGAACCAGCCTAATAACTGCAGTGCATTGATGATCTTCCAACTTGGTTAATTATGATTCTCAACTGGAAATACAGATTGAAAATTTGATTGGAGAGCTTGTTCCAGGAGAAACCTATTATCACTTGAGAAAAACTGATGTAAATAGTACACAGTCACTAAAGAAAACAGTGAAACACAAGTTACAGTATACATCTCCTTGGCTATTGTGGCCTTTTTTTTAACTAAGATTTTATTTATTTGAAAGGCAGAGTTAGAAAAGGAGAGAGAAAGACATCTTTCATCCTCTGGTTTACTCCTGAAATGGCTGTAACAGGGCTGGGCCAGGCGGAAGCCAGGAATTTCTTCAGAGTCTCCCACGTGGGTGTAGGGGCCCTCAGATGTGGACCATTCTTGAGTGTTTGCCAAGCACATTACAGGGAGCTGAATGGGAAGTGGAGCAGCCGGTACTTGAACTGGTGCCTATATGGGATGCCAGCACTGTAAATTGTAGCTTAACCTGCTGCACCCCCGAACTGGCCCCACCTACTATTTCTTAGCCTAAGAGGTTAAACTTAGGTAAGTGCATTTAAGTGTAGATAATGGGTGAATAAGGGAATTATCATAGCATTGCAAATCACAGAACCTCAAAGAATGTGTGACAAAAGCTATACTGGAAGACTACCATAACTGATGAGTAAAATTTGAGGAAAAGTCCAGATATCTAGTTGTGTAATTAGAGATGTTAAAAAATTATTTACCTAGTTACTGCATTTACTGGAGAATTCCCTAGAGCCTATATCTACAAAAGTAATGACATGCATGATTTTGTTTCATGTTTACCAGACTCAAAGTAAGACCAGACGTTAGCTGGCAAGTGGTGTTGAGTTAGATCTATTGCTCAGTCCTGGTTGATACGCAATGGAATAATCAGGCTCTTTAACTGTGCAAACAGAGTAATTTATTAGGTAATAGAATCCAATATGTTTTCATATATCGTATAGAATAAACACATTTGTTGTTGAGAATAAAAATTCATACATACTAGAGAATAAATAGAACACATACAACACAGGACAGTAGAGAACACCCCACAGTTATAGGTCCATGGCTAGCAGTAAAACTACTCCATGGATCAGCCAGCTGTATTTATGGGGCGTGACTGTGGGCTGAGCGTTTATATTTAGTGCTAGGAGCACAAAGACAAAGACAACATGGTCCCAGATCTCAAATACCAGATATTCAGACAAGCCTTAGGACTCTAAGCTAAGCAAACTCTCAGTGAATCATGAGGAACAGTAAAAGTAGAGCCTTTCAGATAAGTATTTTTGCATTCTATGCTATCAGTAACCCTGTTATTTGATAATAAAGCATTATGCATTTATAATAAGTATTGAAAATTGAAAATAGCAAAATTGATTTGATCAAACATAAAATTTGGTTAAGTATAAGTACCTATATATTAAATATTATTTCAAGGTGAACTTTTATATTCAATATATTTAATGTACTAAGTGGTTAATTATGTAAAGTTATCATCCTTGACTTTATTCAGTCAGTTTAGTTTTGTAAACAAACATTTACTCAAGTAACTGAAAGTTATGAGCCCTAGCCAACACTTGGGTGTAAGAATGGTAAACACGATTTTCAGTTTAGTGGCTATGTAGAAATATCAGTTTAAAATATCATAACTCATTATCACTATGTGGAAAAACACATTTCTCTGTGAGAGAATGTGGCATAACTTGTAGCAAGCATTATGCCTATGTAGCCTTATAAAACATTTCATGGCAGCAATATTTTAGGAGATTGGGTCAATTGTTAGAAAGTATTTTTAAGATTGCATTAATGGGTATTGATCCAGTTCTAAGTTTAACTTTTAGGAAACATTATTTTTTCCAATTATCTGCATGCCATGAACCATTTTTGTTCATCTCTGTGGAATTTTTCAGAAGTATTTGGATTCAGGGGAAGGCACAGTCACCTCATCTGGACACATAGATGCAACAGATTGTCCTGGAGTCACCACCTAGAAGAGCTTACATGTTGTACTACACCTGCTATTGTAGAAAAACATCAGTAATGAGCATTTTCAACAGTAACACTTTTGGAAAACCATTTTAAAGAATAGGACAGAGAAATATCAACTTATTTGCTTGTACAAAATTTGTAAATATTTAAGAGGCTATTTTATGAGGGTCAAGCTTACATAATCCACACATAGGTTATGACAGCGTGGCTGTACATGCACGCCTCTTTTTAAGAACCCTTCACATGTCTGCACGAACAAAAGAGGCAAATACTCCATCCTCCCGAGCCAGGAGGCTTTCCGGCGTGTCATATTCTAGGATATTTCCTCGCTTCATCACAATCACCAGGTCTGCTGTCAGAATGGTGTGAACCCGATGCTGTAAGTGCAAAGAATACATGGCATTGTTAGAGAGTTCAGACTGCAAGCCGAAACCAGGATTACTACTTTGTAGATCATTTCCTGGATTATTCATGATGTGCCTTGAGAGGCAGGAAAACCAGCCCCCCCCCCCCCCTTTTTTTCTATCCGAAGTGTCATTTGTTTACGTACTTTTACAACTGGCCAGTATGGCTAGATAGTACGTGAGCTGTATTATCTTGAATATAGTTAACATAGTAGTGTTGTCATTTCCACAGAAACTTAAGTGTAAAGAGGTTAATAAATGTTTATCAAATATGTACATGCTAAGAGAGGTCATCAGACAGCAGTTGGGTTGTATTTTGTTCCCACATATCTTAGTGGAGAATTTGTGTGAGTTTATAAATTCCAATTGCAGAACCTTGGAAAGCAGTTCAGTTCTGCAAATCTAACATGAAGTCCACCCAGCATGCAGCAGGATATGGATTATCCAGCACTTTAAAACATGCCCATCTCATTCTTGTGAGAGCTCTGCCATGCACCTGTTCTTTATCTGTGCATGGTGCCCTTAGAGAGATGCTTTGCTGTTAGTAATTACTAATAAAATCAACCACTTGTTGAGCACTTGCCAAATACAAAGTGCTCCACATACATACTTGTGAGTCATCAGAACATTCCAGACTGTGGGTACTGTTGTTCTCTACTATATAGGAGAAACCGTTTGGGTTTACAGAAAACAGGCGAAAACAAGAGATCACATAGAAAACAAGGAATAGAACCAGCAGTAGTCAGGTTCACTAACTTCAAAATAGGAGATGGTCCCCCCTGACTAAATTCTCTCACTGGGTGGACCTGGTACCTAAAAGGAGCACTCACCTGTCATGATTAACCTTCGGGTTAATAGTGGAGGCTCTCTAGTAAGACAGGACTCGGACTTGGGCTGGCCTGCCTGTGGGTTCTACAGCCTGCAGTTAAAGATGTAACATTCCACGCTTCCCGTTTCACATTTAACCGTGGGCAGTAAAAAGTGTCCCTGCCTCAACAGACTGATGGAGAGGATCAAATGAGATCTTTGTTAAAACAGTTCTACCCCTTGTGTGACATGCACAAAGAGGGAATAGACACTGACTGGCATTCCTTTTATAAGTTAGAATAGTAAAATCTGTGGCAGGCCTTTTTCTACTCTTAAGATCAGCAGTATCCAACTGAAATAAAATCAGCCCTGTGTAACTTCAAATTCTCTAGGAACCACATTATTATTCATGAGCTCTTTCACATTCTTCTATTCGTAATGTCTTTGAAATCCAGTGTGTATGTTAAAACACTTCTTCATTTGGACTGTTCACACAATCTGAGTGTTCAGTATGAGAAGAGGGGGTTGCTATACCGGACCTAGACCCCACACGTTGAAATATTAGCACGCTGATGGGAGTCCTTCTCTAGGGTTCCAAACCTAGACATGCATCTACTGTGCTTACATAAAGCCTTCCTAAGTGCAACCTGAAGCTGTCCCAGGAGGCTAAGGCCTGGGTCCTGTCGATGGGGCAGTTTTGGTATTGATGCTCTCAGAAAGCAAGCAGTCATAGCTCCGTGGCAAAGAGACACAGATGGAGCTCAGCAATGGTGCCAGCCCACAACCTGCACCAATATTTCAGCCCCCACAGACAAGCTGAATGGTGGTAACACTTGATACTGACTTAGGAAGTGTCAGAACAGAGGAAAATGATTAGCTTTTAGAAAAATATAAAGTATACTTACCAGACTATTTAATAGGTGTTGTGCATTTTCCCTTCAGGAAGTTATTAAATCTGTTACAACCCTATCATGCCTTGGAAAAAAGAATTTGGCCTCTAACTGCAGCATTATGAATATTGCCTTGATAGTCTAAAAATATTGGGGAAAAACCTTGCCTAACAGAAATATGGTTGGTGTTTACAGTTTTTTGTTTTTTAAAAGCATGGTGTCAGTTGTAGCTGTGTTAATGAGATTAGTTCATCTGCAGTATTTTTAAAACTTCATTAAGAATGAAGAGCACGGGCTGCTGTGGTGTGTGAGGGCTTCGTTGTAGAAGCTGGAGAAATGAACTTTTAAAGACATTGCACAATTTTCAGCAGAAGCTGGCAAAAGTAAAACAACTTTTAGACTACAAGGGAAAGATAATCCCTCTTCAGAGAGCTGAGGGTGGCTCTACAAGGAGTGCGAGTGTATAGTGGTCCCTCTTTCTATGCGCCTATTAGGAGGAAGAAGAGTTTTCTACTGTGGTTCTTCCCCCCCCACTGGATGGTGTGACTAGGGGAATTCTAGGTGTCCTAGTGGCCACCTTCACCCTAGTAATCTTGAAATAAAGAACGGGTGAGCGAAAGGCGCAGAAGACAACGGAAAAGGGCTCGGTGAAAGTAGAGCAGAAATCGGGTAAGAGGATATAATTTTTTGATCAAAAAATAAATGGTGCTCAAATCTTTTAGATGCACACTAAATAAGACCACCCAAGCACTCCATGCTTCATGCAGAGTAAAGAAAATCCGTCTTTGGAGCAGGCAGGGGTCTGCTTTCTCCCTCTCCCCAAACTCACGTAGGGGCAACAGAAAGTTCTCTGTTATCCAACATACCTCACTTTCTGTAGCACGTTGACAAAATTCTTGGAACTATTAGAGAACTATTTTTCAAATTAGTCAATTTTCTCAGCCTTTAAATCAATTATGTCTTATTGAAATGACTTATTTTGATGACTGCCCTCCAGGCTAGAGGAACCACAGAGGTCACTGGGAGAATGGGCCCAGTTTTCAGAAAGTGGGCATTGATCAGACATCATTTTCCGCCATCATGAATATGTTGCACTTCAACGGGTACTCTTTCTGCCATACAGCACTCACCAGACAATGCGACCATAGCAAGCACATGGTATGCAACTCTCAACAGTTAAGTAATTATTTAAATCAAATGGTGCATTCCTCAGGGCAGTAAGGAATGGCTATGGTTGGTGAAGGATGCCTACAAAACATCCTCAGGAAACAATGAAACTGGTCCTTAAGAGGGAGGTAAACCCATTCTCTACTTTCATAAATAACCTCATGCACGTATACATTTGAAAGCAGCTTTACCATTCAGTATTAGGCATCAGGGGAGCACCCCACTGAGCTGATTTGTGTAAGAACACCCTGCAGTTAGTTCCCTCACCCTGGCCCTCCCCATCAATCACAGCATTGGCACTGCCTTAGGGAGGGGGATGCCACTAAGATAACTACCAGAGAATGGGATACTTGGCAGAGCAGATCACGGTGGTCTACTTGTTGGTCATCACCAGAGTGGAAAAAAGTCCATTCTTATGGGTGAGCAAGTTTGGACCAGTGTCACACTCCACTAAAATACCCTCAGAAAAGACTAAAACAAGGTCTGCATCCACAATAGAAGAGACACGGTGCTGGAGAGAGAAATGGAGAGAAGAGAATCAGTAGGAGAAGGATGAGCAAGGGATCCATTAAAAATTAGTTCAGCCTCAATCTAAGGTGAGAAAGAATTCATCTCTCTACAAAGAGGAAGAGACAGGACACCATTGCCTATTTTAAGTCAGCCGTGACATGAATTACAGGGATTTAAGCAATTGTTCCATTAGGTTGGGGCCATCTAAACGAAAGTACCTGCTGCTGTGAGAGATCTCAGTCTTCTTTTAAAAAAAGATAAAATGAATAGAGAAATTAAGTATAGATAGTAGCAGCATTGATAATCGAGAAATTTTGCATTTAAGTTCATTAGACCATCAGAAAACAGAAGAGAATTATTCCATATGCACTATCTTCCGTCCCTGGTGCATGACCTTCTGGAACCCTTAGATTTTGGATGTCTGACTGGAATTGAGGGAGTTAGGTAGAGCAGATGGTTGGAAAAAGAACAAGGCTTTCAAAATATGCTTGTGTTTTTTTCCTTTTTGTACAGACATGGAAATACTAGCAGAGAAATAGGTAATTCAACATAGATATATTTTAAGTGCTCCATCCTAAAGATTATAGGATCTTAGAACAATCAGCACAGTGCAGTACACCACTCCCGGCTCCCATACTTACCGCGATGGTGACCACGGTGCGGTCTGCAAAGGCTGTCATCACCACTTTCTGTAAAATGTTTTCCTGCCAAAACAATCAATCAAGCGTCAACCTTCTTGGGACTGCTTTCCTCTTGCCACAACATTGTGTCCCTCAAACACGTCAAATCCCTTCTGAGTACTCTCATTCACAAATCTTCAGTGGGAGCAGTCCCTAGCCACAAGCTCCTGTTGGAGTCGATTGGTGTCCTCAAAGTGCAAATAGAACTCAGTGATCAGCATGGAGTGACTAAGATTTTGCACCAGGGAACCCAAAAGAGGAAACAAAGCATTTGAGCATCAAAATGTTGACTTTGCAAAGCGAGCATTTAGCCTAGCACTTAAGATGTCCACACCCACAGCAGGGTGCTTGGGTTCCATTTCCGGCTCTGGCTTCTGACTGCCAACTTCCTGCAGACCCAGGCGGGGAACACTGAGGGCTCAGCTACTTGGGTCCCTGCCACCCATATTAGAAACCTGGCCTGAGCACCTTGCTTCAGCTCTGGTCAAGCTCTGGCTGCCTCAGGCATCTGGGGAGTGAAACAGTGCATTGGAGCTCTATCTCTCTCTCTCCCAGTCTCTCCCTGCTGCTTCAATGACTAATGAAATCTTTAAAAATGTTCACTTTCACTATACTGGAAATATTCAAAAATCAACAGAACCCAAGGTATTAACCGTTGAGTCCAAAAAGGGCAAAACAAACCCAGGCCAAAAATTTGGATTTTGGTCTAATAAAGAACATTCCAGGCAGGACCCATTTTTATTCCTAGTGCATTTTTTAAAATATATTTAAAAAGATATTCTGGGTAAAGTTTCCATCTCTTTCCTAGAGAAAACTGCATTAGTTAAGTCTTAATGTGAAGTTCGTTCTTTCTTCCAAATGGTTCAGTGCCAGTTAATTAATAATCTGTCTCTCTGCTCCCTGTGCCCCAGCAGGATTATCCTTACAATAACCTCAGGATTGCTCAATCTTTGTAATTAACATTAATCTTGATGCACTTCGACTTACTTGATAAAATGGCTTGATGAGAGACCATTTGATTGCTTTAAATTATGTTGACTTTGAGAAGGCTATATTAATTTGCATAGGCACTTTGATTAGAATTCTTAATAGGAAAAATGATGTCAAATTAGTATCTCAGTTATAATAGTCTCTTCACTATCTTGGACTTAATTTACTTTGGTTGGATAGTTTGACACAATGTCTAGTATGTGTGTGGGTATCATATTTTTGTCCTTCGCCCATACACAATTTGCATCTTAACATGACATTTTCTCCAGTTTATCACACTTCTCCAGAAGAGGCTGTCTTGGACATACGTGACACTTTTAAATAATTTCTTTGAACAGGCAAAGTTTCTGGCTTTTTATCGTAAAAACACAGAGCTCATTATTAATCCTAGCAAATCCACCTTCTTCAAATTGCTTTTGTAAATGGTTGCTTTTGGTCATCATTAAAACTGATTACAGATTTGCATACTGTATTCTAGAACTTTCATAGCATCATGCTAGAATATGGTACAGGACTCTGATCAACTGAGCCCTGACATTTTACTGTGTTGAACATTTTTCAAAGAGTGATGCTTAGATGCAGTGCAACATATCATTAACACTTGTTCCTTCAACCTAATGGAAACTGATGAATGTTTTCCTTTCTCATCCAGTCCCTTGCTTCTAGAGTCCACCTTTCTATCCCTTTTCTGGGATCAACTTACAGCTGACGTCTTTCTTGCTTGCCTTAGAAATTTATTTTGCTTAGCCTAATGCCCTCCAGTTTCATTCATATTGTTGTAAATGACAGGATTTCCATATTTTAAAAAACTGTATAGTATTCCATGGTATGTGCGTATACCACATTTTATCCATTCATTCACTTAGGTTGATTTTTGTATCTTGGCTTTTGTTAACCTGCAGCTCCATGTTCATTTCATTGCTATTATCTCTGTGAAATACTGATTTAAATTCCTTGTGATAAATAACGAGGCGAGAATGCCAGATCATATGGTAACTGTATTTTCAGTTTTTTGAAAAGCTTCTCACTATTTTCCACAACAGCCATACTAATCTACACTCTTGTATCTTTGCCAGTGCTTCTTATCTTTGCCTTTTGGTAATAGCCAACAGTTTTAGTGATATATTGGACTTCATGGTGACCATAGTCAATAATAATGTATTACACTTTCCAAGTTGCTAAAATGGGTTTTAGATGTTCTTGCTGCAAAAAAAAAATGACAAATCACTGATGTGATAGATATGATGACTGACTTCATGGACTTTCTACAGTGTTTACATGGATCACAACATCCTACTACAAACCCACAAACACATGCAATTATTTTCCAACTAAAAGTTAAAATAATTTGGGAATTTTACCTTCCTTAGAATATTTCTGCAGGCCTGAACTTACAGAGAAATTAAAATAAGGAGAGAAGAAAAGTGATGGCAAATTTACTTTTTGATTATTAGTCATGGGAACTCCTTTAAAGCATGTATCATTTCTCAATGGTTTGATCAAGGACAGAGTTGAGAACTCACTCAAAGCACTAGAACTGAGGATTCAGAATCACATCAGGGAAGTGGAGGGAGTCATTGCCATGCGTATCCCCAGCCTGCCAACGTGTACAGTACAGACTATGCACTCACTGTGGCCATGTCGATGGAGGCCGTCGCTTCATCCATGATGAGAATGCTGCTCTTGCGGACAAAGGCTCTAGCGAGGCAGAACAGCTGTCTCTGCCCAACGCTGAAGTTCTCCCCACCTTCAGTGACTACTGCATCTAAACCAGAGAAGAATCAAGGATGTCACTAAGGTAACGCTGCTGCCATTTTCCTTGGGGAAGCAGGAACAAATATGTTGTGTAGCACTGGTACAGGACTTCCTCCTGGATAAGCAAGACTATGGGAAAAGTAGGATGACCCTGGATCATCCTATGTTTGACAAGAGATAGTTTATATCCCATCAGGAGGCAATTCACTATTTTCAATCATTTTGAGTTCAGGAAGACCTTGCAGATTTTTTAAATATAATTTTCATTTAATATCCTTCTCTAGGGTCCAGAGAAATGAATTGCTAATTTGTAATAGAGGTTTTTAAGAAATTGAATATGGTATCCATGATACCATCCTATTACACTATAAGCGCCAGTAGGTAATGATTGGACTGATTTTTGCTCAGTTTCCCCAGTACAATGGTGTGTGGCACAGTAGCTGAATGGAACACTGTTGCAGCGATAAACACGTATGTCCACAGTAGCCTTTCCTTTTCCTGTTGCCGTCTCTATCTTGTAAGTTACTCTTAGGAGTTTAAGATAAATTCCTTTTCCAAAATGTCTTAAAATTCAGACACTTTTGAGTAAGATCCCAAGAGAAATTTATATATAATTAGATGCATATTCGCAATAAACTGTATGAAATTCTATGCCCCTCATGCTTACAGGCTAAGCATTTCTTCTCCAACTTGTAATTTAGAGTAAAGAAGAAAGGTGCTGGGACCTGACTCAGATCTTCCCAAAGCAATTGCTGTATGTTTGTCAAAACGATGAGCACAGTGTTCAGCCAGTAACACACTGCTAACTACCATCCCCTATGGCTTCACATTCCAAGCACTAGCCCGCAATTAGAACAGGTGCAGACATTTCTGACAGGAGTGAAGAGGACTATGGAGAAGAGGTTTTCCAACTATTAATGGGAGGGGGGAGCCTCAAAATGCCAAGAAAGACAGGTCTACAAGCACACACCAATTTCTTAAGTGCATCGGCTGGGCTGTCCACAGGAGACATCAAAAATTATTAGAGACATTGCAAAAATGAAAAGAAAAATGAGGAGGGAGGGTAGGAAGTAATCATTATATTCTTAAAACTATATATATATAATGGGGCTGGCACTGTGGTGCAGCAGGTTAAAGCCCTGGCCTAAAGTGCTGGCATCCCCCAAGGGCGTTCGAGACCTGGCTGCTCCACTTCTGATTCGGCTCTCTGCTATGGTCTGGGAAAGCAGTGGAGGATGGCCCAAGTCCTTGGGCCCCTGTACCCATGTGGGGGACCTGGAAGAAGCTTCTGGCTTCGGCATGGCACAGCTCCGGCCATTGCGGCCAATTGGGGAATAAACCATCAGATGGAAGACCTCTCTCTCTCTCTCTCTCACCCTTTGCCTCTCCTCTATTTTCTTTTTTCTTTTTTTTTTTTTTTACAGGCAGAGTGGACAGAGAGAGAGACAGAGAGAAAGGTCTTCCTTTTGCCGTTGGTTCACCCTCCAATGGCCGCCGCGGATGGCGCGCTGCGGCCGGCGCACCGCGCTCGTCCGATGGCAGGAGCCAGGAGCCAGGTGCTTTTCCTGGTCTCCCCATGGGGTACAGGGCCCAAGCACCTGGGCCATCCTCCACTGCACTCCCGGGCCACAGCAGAGGGCTGGCCTGGAAGAGGGGCAACCGGGACAGAATCCGGTGCCCCGACCGGGACTAGAACCCGGTGTGCCGGCGCCGCAAGGCGGAGGATTAGCCTGTTGAGCCACGGCGCCGGCCTCTCCTCTATTATTTTATTTAAAAGTCATAGCTACACAAATAAATCTTTTAAAAAACTATTTATATAAAGAGGACAAATTTCATATATTTAACAAATTTTTAAAAATTCAAAAACAGTTATTAGGTAAAGACTCATCCAGAACTCAGAATTATTCTTATAATCTAACCATGGCAAGGTCAATATAATTACTTCCCTTAAACCTGTACTGCCTCAAGTTTTGTTTCTGCTGTGTCTTCTGCTTGGGACTTAGTTTACTTGGGACAATGGCCTACTCAAGCATATTACATCCTGTGATTTTCACTAACAACTGTGCCATATCAATAATAGGACAATGATTTCCTGACAGTTTGGACAATGGCTCCCACCGAGGAGAAATGGCCTTTTCCTGAATGGTACATAGAGCTCCTAACATTAGCCATTCTGCAAGGGGCTTCTCCACCTCCTGAGAGAAAGTGTGTTGTCTGTGAGCTGAGCAGCAATGAATGCAAGGAATTCGCATTACAGTGGCCTGTCCCCACAGCAGGAGAAGATAGAGCAGATACAGGGATTAACTGGAGTATTCTCAAGTACTCACAAGGAATGGGATTTGCTCATCCTCTCCCACTCCATGGGCAATCATTAAATTCTGAAAAGTTCCATCGACCTTTAAGAGACTAATTGAAACACAAGGGGACTAAGCACTAGAATTCAGTGATTTCAGCATGAAGTATAGCTAGAAAGATGCAGAACTCATTGCAGAAGACAGTGATCAGTGCATTACTTAGAAATATACCTAGACCTCCTGATAGGGACTTGACCATATTCTTCAGCTGAGCGATTTCTAGAGCTTCCCAGAGCCTGTCGTCTGTGCATTTGCACTCTGGATCCAAATTAAATCTGCAAGGAAAAAGCATTTAATTAGGGAACAAAGGTAGGTGAACTTGTATGTTTATTTGCTTCTTGTGAGTCTCTTTCTTTGGTTCTTGCTGTGTAGTCAACACTTAGAACAGTATAGGCAGTGATTTCATGCTTGATCAATGAAGGAATGGCCTTCATGTCATAAAAAGGTGGTTGTGATTGCATCCATAGGGAAGTTTATATACATGAGTTACGGTCAATTTCATTACTTGAATCCAACCACTCCTCCTTTATGTTTGGTGTAACATGAACAGTGTCTTGTTAACATTCCGGTGGAAGTGATTCACAATACATTGATTTACATGAAAATTTACATTATTTTCAGGTACGGTGTATGGCATGAACCACAGCAGTAACATTCACAAGTAATATACTCAAAGATAGGAATTAACGATGGTATTAGTAAATAGCTTGATAAAGCCAGAACTTCTACAGAATTTATGGCTTTGAGAATTTAATTAAACACTACAAGAATACTTAAGAAGGTCCATGAAGAAAGTACATTTTGAAAAAACTATGTATGGATTTCATAGTTAAAGTTTAGCAGAGAGCAGTAGAGACCTCTTTCTTCGATGAAGGAGGGGTGGAGGGAGACTAAGAATTGGGACTAGAAAAGACTGGAGCAGCTTCTCGTGGTTTGGACTGAAAGTAAAGCTCAGAGATTGGAGTTAGGTAAAAGGACGTCTACTCAGAATGTCTGCCAAGGCCAGGCCAGAGACCAAGAGTTTGGCAGGTGGCTATAGGATGGAATATCTCAAAAATGGCCCCAAATCACTGGTTCCAGATTCAGAGATGTAGTGGCTTCTGTAGAATCAAACTGAAAGGGAAAAACAGCTGGAAATGTAAGGAATTAGGCTTTATGGTCTCATTAGCAATTCTAGGGTCTCCTGATCTCAATTGTCAGAATTATAAGGGGTCTTCAAAAAGCTCCTCGGAACATGTTTTATGAAAAAATATGCATGAATTTCAAAGTATGCACCAAAATAAATCCATCTTACAATGTCATTTCTCACAAACTTTTGAAGTTCCCTAGTATTTGATCATACCATCTTGATAGTGTTATTTCATATCTACTTGAAAAACAATTCTTAAAATAAATCCTTCTTAAAGGCCAATGAGTAAATCCCAAATTTTTTTTGCTGCATTTGTCACTTACCTAATAGAACCACTGAATAGTATTGGATCCTGCAGAATGATTGAAAGTCTAGAACGCAGTGTGTGTAAAGGTAGTTTGGAAATATCTATCCCATCGATGACAATCTTTCCTGTAAGGAGAAACCAAAATTACAAGCATGTAGTAAAATCAAATAAAATCTGATTTAGTTACAAATGACAACTTCTTTCCTGGTTCAAGGAAGAAATGCAGTTCTCAATTTTGGTATCAGACCCATCATGATGTGTCTCTAGGAAAATACACATTTTAGGGGTGCGTATTTGGTGCAGCTGCTAAGTTACCACTGGGGATGCCATTTCACATCCCATATCACAGTGCCCTGCTCTGGTCTTGGCTACTGAACTTCTGATCCTGGTTCTTGCTAATGTGTACCACAGGAGGCAGCAGATGATGGCTCCAGTACTTGAATCACTGACACCCACGTGGTTGACTCAGACTGAGTCCCAGGATTAAGGCTTAGGTTTGGCACAGCCCTGGCTGTTGTGGGCATTTGGTGTGTGAACCGTGCGTGGATGGAATATCTTTGTCTTTAAAATAATAAAAATTTTTTAGAAAGAAAAATACATGTTAGAGTTTATATTTCTTAGGCACATATCCTAAATGGGTTTTCAGTTTTGTTGTTTACATCTGCTCCTTTTTGAGTTCCTTCTAGAATTCCTTTATCCTCCCCTTCCCTGTTTTATTATTTTTTTCTTCCATGGGATCTATCAGAATCTCACATTCTATATGCCTTCACTTATCTTTGCAATTATCTCTTCTCCCTCTAGAACGTAAGTTCTTTGATGACCAGGATTTTTGTCTATCATGCATTTCTGCATTGATTTAAGAGTTCTTAGCAAATAAAAAAAGATATTACAATATACATCGTATTTTAACAAATTTCTCTACATTGTGTATAGCTGTATAAAGATGTGTGCAATCCTATTGTTCTTTACTCAACTTGACAGATTCATCTGATGTCTCATTTTTGTGCAAAGACAATACCCTGCCACTGAGTAGTGTTTCAGGTAACAGGCCTGGCTAAAAATGGCAGCTGCAGGTGGGTTTAGATTGAACAGCAGGCAAGGGTGATTAATCTTAAACTCTTTCAGAAAGTACATCATCTCTTAAAACCTTAAAAGAGAGAACAAGTCATTGGTAGTTCACATGCAGCCTGAAATCATGTTGCTGAACTCATGAGGACTAAGCTCATATCATAACCACATCATTTTTTTGATGAAAAGTTTTCCAGCTGTCTTTTGATCATGTATTTGTCTTATAATGCAAGTCCAGTAGAATGTCCCTAAAAAGTTACGTATATTATTACTAGCCACGGGAAAGCCAAGTACTGACCCATGAATAGCTGTTCCCCTATTCCTGAATCTTAACAGCAAAGCAGTGCACTTACCATAGTTCAGCTTTGCTGTTGAAAAATTAAACTCTTTAGCTCACAAAGCTTTCAAGTAAGTCAAAGAATATAAACTCTCAAGTGCAATAAAAATAGAAAGTGCTAATCATCATCATCACAGATAGTAATTTTAAGTACTTGCTTTTGCTGGTTTTGTAGTTCATGGCTAAATCCACTCTCAAGATGGCTTATGTCCTGGCCTATTTATAGGATACTTGATAGACTAAATAATGTGACTTTGCTTTGTTAAAACACAGATTCAGTGAGTTCTATGCTTTTACCTATCAGACTAACAGTTTTGTGGGTGAATAAATATTTGGGGATATTGTTAACATGAGCTTGGCGTTTTACAGAGAAGGTTGCCCCATTGGGAAAAACTCAAGACCATCAAACATTAGTAAGAAGATGGTTGTCAAAAATCATGCTCCAGTATTTACCATGCAGATTACTGATCTCCTTGGAGTTTTTTCCTTTGTTGGAAAAAAGATCTATTTATAGTGTGACGCAAGCAAGGCCATCTTCTCTTATTTCCTCTTGAAATGCCAGTCTCCACCCTCTGCTGGGCAAGGTCAGAGCCTTTTATTCTTCCCCCCAGTAGTTACAACTCTTGAGCCATCATCTCCAGACCTGACTTTAGACCTAATCATTTCATGTCCCCAGTTCTTTGCTGTTTTTTACTGCTGGCCTGTTTACAAGGATTTTGTCTCTACACCTGGTTTAAGGCAGTTATCCCAAGGAAGTACTTTTCATTTCTGCAGAATTAAGGAAATTGACATATTTTTTAAGTGAAGCACCCCATGGTCTAAACTGTTTTTGAAAAATTGCCAAAGATTATAGCTCACATCTTACCATCAAATATGTCAACCATTCTGAAGAAAGCCAGGGATAAGGAGGACTTCCCACTGCCAGTGCGGCCACATATACCAACCTAGGAAAGCAACAGAGACTCAGAAAGAGGGGAACTCAGACAAAGCACAGAGAATGGGCACAAGCATTTTAACCAACATCAAACCACACCTACATTTCAAAAGTTACATGACAATCATTGTTTTAAGTCTCCCTTAATGAATTATCATCATCAAGATAAACACATAGAATCTTCATCAAATCTTCAGTGATTTCATTCTTACTCCTTGTCTATGTGGTTGTATTGTTTTCCTTTCATGGCCTAAGTGTTTACATTTAGTAGGTTTTTGGACTGATAAGTCTACTGTATCTTAAATCATCGGCTTGTAATGGAAAATAGAATGAGTGTGTGTGTATATGTGTGTGTGTGTGTGGACTCATTTCTTCTGTTGACAATAACTGAAAGAAGTCATTGTGGGGCTAGAGGTAGTATGAATGCAACAGTACTCATGGGATGTCTGGGGTGGCCATGGGCCTGAAACCAGAAAGTTTTCAAAACAAGTCAGTGGGGCAGGCACTGTGGCACAATGTGTTAAAAGCCCCAGCACCCAATATGGGCACAGGATCAAGTCCCAGTTGCTCCACTTTCAATCCAGCTCTCTGCTATGGCCTTGGAAAACAGCATATGATGGCCCAAGTCCTTGGGCCCCTGCACCCACGTCAGAGACCTAGAAAAAGTTCCTGGCTTCAGATCAGCCCAGCTCCAGCCATTGAAGCCATTTGGGGAGTGAACCAGCAGATGGAAGACCTCTCTCTCTCTCCCTGTCTCTACCTCTTTCTGTAACTGTCTTTCAAATAAGTAAAATAAATCTTAAAAAAAAAGCAGGTCTAGTGTAGACTTTTTAGATCTCCCTTTTCTGCAGATAATTTGATCTTTATAATGCAGGGGATCTTGTGAGAGCCTGGTCAGACTTTACTTACTTTATTTGAAGAGCTTAGATGGCAGTAGAATTGACTAACCTTAAAGAGCTTTGGTGAAAATGGCCTGGGAACCATCAGAAGTTTTATGCATAAAACAAATCCAATGATAGTGAATTCCATACCTTTTGCCCAGGTTTGATGTAAGCCTTGACATGTTTAAGAACAGGTTTCAGATTATTTTCATATCTGACACACAAATCATGAATCTTGATCTCCCCTTCTTGTGGCCAATGTTCAGGAACTTGAGAAGGATCTGGGAGTGGGGAATGTGACAAAGACTCATAAATGGGTTGAGAGATGAAAGATAACAGATATAGAAACACACATTTATACATGTACATTTCCATATAATTTAAAAATTTTAAAGTAATATTGCATGTAATTCTTGCGTTCTTAACATGTAAATTGCATTCAAGTAAATGCCTTTTGGGTAAGGGCTTTTAAAGCAGTTGTGTGCATGTGAGTGTTTGTGTGCACATGTTTGGAAGGTGAACAGAGGTAGTTCATTTGTGAATTGATTTGTTTGTCCAGTCAGTTGGGCTTTGCACATGTGAGTGCTTAAATTGTGAGGTACTCTGCAAGGTGCTAAGAATATGGAGATAAAAGTGCCAACTGGAGCTGTTTGCTGCATCCTTGCAGCAGCGTACAAGCCAGTCAGTAGCCACTGTAATACATGAAGAGCCCTCGGATGGGGCTGGGCTCGAGGCATTGCGGTATCCTGAGTGTTTCAGAGGATGCCGAGAGAAGATGGTGCCTGACATGGATCATGAGGGATGAGAGAGAGGGAAAATTGTTTTAAAAGAACAAAGATGAGAAGACAGTCTAGCATGTTCATCGTGCCAGTATGGATGGATGATGAGAAAGGATACCAGGTATGTGGCAAGGGCTGTGAATGAAGGATCTAGTAGTCCTAGCTAAGTTACCTGGATTTTATCCTTGAATCATGAGATAAATGTTGAAGAATTTAGGCAAAACAAAGCATTTTAACCTTGAGATTTTTTTTTTGAAAGGCAGAGTGGACAGTGAGAGAGAGACAGAGAGAAAGGTCTTCCTTTTGCCATTGGTTCACCCTCCAATGGCCGGCGCAGCCGGCGCACCACACTGATCTGATGGCAGGAGCCAGGTGCTAGGTGCTTCTCCTGGTCTCCCATGGGGTGCAGGGCCCAAGGACTTGGGCCATCCTCCACTGCACTCCCAGGCCACAGCAGAGAGCTGGCCTGGAAGAGGGGCAACCGGGACAGAATCCGGCACCCTGACCGGGACTAGAACCCGGTGTGCCGGCGCCGCAAGGCAGAGGATTAGCCTATTGAGCCGCGGTGCCAGCCAACCTTGAGATTTGCACTTAATAAAGACCATTCCATCCTCAGTCTTGAATTTCCTGACATTTTAATTCCAATATGCTGAGAACCCCAGGCCATACTTTAAGATTCAATTCTCGTGACATCTAAATTTATAAGGGCTTGAGAAAGAAAAGATGATAGTTCACAGTCTTAGGCTGGCAACTAATGTGATAAAGCCGTAATATTTTCCTAACTCTTTAAATATTATTAAATAATATCTCTCTGGACTCTGGTTCTAGCCAAGATGTTTTAAGCCTGAAGAGTTGAATTGTTTTCAGGTGTACATATGCACAGCCAAGATGAGAGGAAGCCCTCTAGATCAGAAAGTGGAAAACAAAACCAAGAACAACCATTTGATTGACATGAACATTTCAATGGAACCAGCTAAGACTCAGAGTCATACCCATGGTGCCTTCATAGTTCTCAGACTCCATAGTCAAGAAACTGTTCACTTTTTTCACTGCACCCATCTGGACTTCCAGATCAGCCAAGTTCCTCACCACCCAGTTCAGGTAATTGGTTATCTGTGTCAGGGGGCAAAAATAGATGTATAACACATTTGTAAGTAAGAACTTTTTTTGGAAAATAGGATGACTTGGGTAGTTAGCATATGTCATGTGAACAATTCTTAAGTTCTACCGGTTATCTAAGTCCAGAACATTTCATGAGTTATGGCGGCAAAGTGTCCATCCTTCTTCAGGGGTCTTCAACGTTACTGTTCTTTGAACTGTCCTCAATTTTCCCACATTTATGTCTGCATCTATCTTTTAAATTCCTATTTCCTTGGGTAGGCATTTGGCACAGCAGTTAAGATGCCACTTGGGACACTTGCATCCCCTGTGTGCATGCCTGGTTCACATCCTGGTTCCTCTGCTTCCAACTCAGCTTCCTGTTAATGCACACTCTGAGGGGCCAGCAGACGATGGTTAAGCACTTGAGTGCCTGCCACCCATGTGGGAGACCCGAATTCAGCTCCAGACTTCTGGCTTTGACTTGACCCAGCTCTGGCTTCTGTGGGCATTTGGAAAGTAGAAAGATTGCTTAAAAATTGGTTGACAGAGATGAACCTAAGCTTTCCTAAAAGGCTAGGTTTGGATCTAAGTTTACTGTTATTTATTGTTACTTACTAGCATCTCGCTATGAGGCTCAAACCGCTCTAACATTTCATGCAAGACAGCTGATAGGAGCTATAGAAAGCACCTCCAACACTGCACGGAGACAGCTATTTTTCACCCATACCTACCGTGAGTGCATAGAGCAGACCCAGGCCCACCAATCCGGAATTGGAAGACCCGCTAATGGATGCAATTGAGGCAGTGAGGACAATACAAGCTCCCAGATAATCCTAAAAAGATAAAGGAGAAAGTGTGAAAATATTATTCCCACATTCTGAAACCAAGTATCTCAATCTACTTAGAGAGGTGACCACTCAGAGGACATGGGTCACTCCACGTGTGTGCCGGAATTGTGTAAATTTCACGGAGTGGATACCAAGGCTGTGGAGACTGATCCCTCACAACACTAGGCGGGAACAGGGAATAATATAGTCTCAATATATACATGAAGATCTGTGCCCAGAGGAAGGTACAGTACTTACGGCCAAAAACAGTCAGCAGTTCGTGGCATGACAAGGATCAGACATACAGTTTTCGGTCTTTGTTTTTAATTTCTACTGCACTGTGTGGCCAGCCAAGCAGTTACTTTTGGACCTGATTTTCTAGCTTAGATTTCATGTGCGCTCATGTTGGGATTATGATTGCTCCCCTGTGGACTATAGTGAAATCCTTGCAGAAATCTGCCTGTGATTTATTTGTTAGGATTTGTATCTGAACTCTTTGTCAACTATCTGGGATCAGGGTCTGGGACATTAAATCTACAGATTTCATGTAAATAAGAAGAATTATATTTGCTCATCAATTAGAAATATGGACATGTCAGAGTATCTGAATTTTCTATTGCTCAATGATAAACTCTTTTGCAAACTTAAAAATTCATTGATGTCAGCCACAGACTCCAATGAAAGACAAGGGACATCTGTTCATTTTTTAACACCCTGTTCTTTTTCCATTTCCCAATATTCCTAGGTCTCGTTCTTGAAGGGTTAGGGATATGGTTTCAATGTGTCCCCTGAGGGCTCACGGATTGACATATAACCCCATCATGAAGCTTTAGGAGGGTGGAAACCAAATTCAACTATGGTGTTCAGAGGTGAGGCTTTTGGGAGATGAACATGATCGGATGTCATCTGGGTGGAGCCCCTATGATTGAATATTAGTGGCTTTGTAAGATGCAGATAAACCAGAAGACACACACAAGCACACATTCTGTCTCATGCAATGTGATGCTGTGCCACCTTGAGACTCTGCCAACAGAAAGGCCACTGCCAGAGGGGGCCCTGGAGCATCCCAACCTCAGCTATTTTGTTACAGTGAGGCACTACAGACTGCACGATGAAGAAATCCTAACAGCTTCTCATTCGGATGTAGCACTTGTCCCAGAAGCAGGAAGAACTGCAGGCAAGGGTACTTCTACAATTATCTCATTCTATCCCATTGGTCAACTCCTTCTCTAGCTAGCTAGTGCTGGTCCCTCAAACAACAATTACAAAACACATCAAAAACCTCAGCAACTGGACTTCAAGACTTTAGTGACAGCAATAGAGTTGAAAATGAAGTCAACGAAATTTCTCAGATCAGCTCACATGTGCACACTACTGCTTCTTTGGAGCTGTTTTCAAAAGATCAAACTGCTGGATAGCAATCAGTGAGCACAGCCTTGGAATCAGAATCTGGATTTGAATGCTTGCTTTACCCATTACTGGCCAGTGAGATTACACAAGTAATGTAAACCCCTCTGAGACTCGATTTCTTCTTTGGAGAGACAGAAGTGATACCTAATTCATCGAGATTTTGAAAGCAATGAAAAATGTAAAATGCCAGTTAAATTTCCCCATCTCCCCAAATCAGGATGTCTTTTTTTTCCCCTTGGGTGATTTTCAAATGTTTGACGTAAGCTTTAAAATCTGTGTGCATCATAAAACATGAAAGGTCAGAAACTGAAAGTTACTTGCATATTGATTCCCATAATCTTTACAAAGAATAAAGAAACCATGCAAAGTAAATCCCTTGAGGCAATAAATTCCAGAGGTAGTAAATCCTTCTTTGACAGCGTGTTCTGGTATATCCATTTGTTAACAACTTTTCACATCCCACCCTGCTAAGTCTTCCTCTTTTCTGCTTTAGTTGTAGCAATAACTAAATGGATATAGAATCTAACTAGTCTGGACTATGCTTTTATGGTTTACAAATGCCAGTTACTTAGAAATTATTTGAGAGGCAGAGACAAACAGAGATGCAGACATACATCCAGGGGGAGAGAGTTCTCGTCTTTTTGCTCACCCCCTAAAATGCATGCAACAGGCCAGGATAAGGTCAGACTGAAGGCATGAGCCCAGAACTCCATCCAGGTCCCCCAAGGGGCAGGTAACAACTCAATTAATTGAGCCATCACTGTCACCTGCCAGAGTGTGCATTAGTAGGAAGCTGAAGTCAGGAGCCAGGCACTTGGGAACCAAGCCCAAGGTACTCTCTCATGCAGGATGCTGGTGTCTTAGTCACTGGGCTAAACACTCATCCCCTCAATCTTCTCATATTTATCCTAGGAAGCAGCAGGTGATGGCTCATGGACTTGGGTCCTTGCTAACACATGGGAGACCTACTTTGAGTTCCTGGCTCCTAGCTTCTGCCTTGCGCAGTTCTAGCTATTGCAGGGATTTGAGGTGTCAAATTGGGAGTGAATGAGATCTCTTTGGCCCTTTCTCTTTCAATTAAAAATATTTTTTCCTATTTGGAGAAATATTTAAACCAAAAAAAGCTTTTGTAATAAATTACAGTAAGTAAAATTAAAACCAAGAGATTCTTCCAGCAAACTGTTCCTTGCTTGATACAAAAAAATGTCATTGGGCTTCTGAGAAGTTTGAGCAATGTATACATTAAGGGTTTGAAGCAAGACACTCTGAAAAAAGAATATCTATTCTTTGCTTTCTGCCAGTTGACTTCATTGGGAAGAGAAGTATCATTCATACATTCTTTTAAAAGTATCAAGTCATATAACTTCCCTGACTACAATCATCAACGTGTTCCTATTGCATTTACAGTAAGTTCAAACGCAGACAGATGACAAAGCCTCCTATGACACAATGTGTGGATTCCAGACCCTGCCGCTGCTGACCGTATCTGAGATTCCATTCCTGGTTCTTCATTCCACTGCAGTCACAGCGGCCTGGTTCCTGTTCTGGTAACAAATCAGCTTCTGTTTGCCACTGACAGCCTAAAATGCAGTCCCCGGGTCTCTGATGCCTGGCTTCGGTTCCTTCTCAACATTGAAATGCAACTCAAAAAAATCTCCTTACCGTGGCCTCTCTTGGCTTCTAATCCCAGCCAGGGAGCTTTTCTCTGTCCCATTTTTCCTGTTTGCTTGTCCTCAACGCCCTTAGTGTTACCTGTACTGTTCTTTGTTATTCGTTCCATGGTCCTTATGCATCCACTTCCACAAGGACAGAGTCTTTGAATTCTGACCACTGTGATCTCGTAACAGGAATGATGTGAGCCAAGTCCACTGTACGGGTTCAGGGATTCTTTATGGAGTAAGTGACTGGATAAAGTCACCCTCTCATAAAACATTCACTGAGTTTTCCTATGAGCCAAGAATCTTCTAAATTAGGACTTCTCCTGACTTTGCCTCTAGGATGCCTATGAATCATTTAGCTCTCCACCAATCTCCTGTCCAGATTTTAAGAGCTGAACAAGGCAAGAGAATATAACGATGCATATTTGATAAAGTGGGAAGTCCAGCACTCGATTTTATGACCGATTAATCCCCCATTTAGAACTGTAATATGACTGTCTTTTTAAATGCTTTGCTATATATAAAAGTCAGGGGTTTGTCTTTTCTAAAGTGAACAGCACTCTTACACTCTTACCTAAGCCATGAACTTCATCATTCAATTCCAATTTTTTTTTTTTTTTACTATTTCAATTGTGTGTGTGGGAAACCCATAAAATGCTACATTGCTGCATTTTCCTCAACAAAGAGCAGATTTGAACAGCACTAAAATACAACAAGGCCACATCTGGGACACTGAAGCAAAACCATGATCATTACCCCTGTATCTAAATAAGTGCGCATTAAGTGGTAGTCCTGGTACCAACGTAATACGGGGAACATGAGACATTACATACTTTATCATTTAGCTTATTATGGAAATGTGTATTCTGCATTGGATTCAAGGAATCACATTATATAGAACTAAATGGTAGATTTAATTAAATAATACTTTCAACTACTTTCTACTGGTTTAAATAATTCTGGTAGCAGGTAGGTCATCAAATCCTAGCGAAAAAGCTGCAAAGAAACACAAGACGTTCCAGTGACAGGAGCAAAGGGAGAGGCTGACCAACAAGCAGTGTATTTTGGGTGGCTTCTTTTGTGTGATCATGTTTTCAAACCCACTTGTAAGAGGGGCAGGCATGATGAAGTAGAGAGAGCACCATCACAGGGGCGCCCGTTTGTGTCCTGGCTACTCCACTTCTAATGTGTCTGGGAAAAGCAGAAGAACATGGCCGAAGTGTTTGGCCCCTACCACCCATGTGGGAGGCTGGCTCAGTCCTGCCATTGTGGCCATCTAGGGAGTGTTCCAGAAGATGGAACATCTGTCCCTGTAACTCCCTCCAACTCTTTCAAATAAGCCAATCTTTAAAAAACATACTTGTAAAATTTTCAATATGGTCATTATACTTTATCATTGGTCCAGTAACTAAAAATATATTCAAAGTCACCTATAATGTTATTGAGATAATGTTTCTGACACTTCAACAAAAGAAGCCACCATAGCTTTTTGAGGTACATTTTATAATAAAAACATCAGGACTTGAGAAAGTTAATTCAAATACATATACTAGTTTTCAAGCTAGTTTAATATCTATAATAGTTATTTTACTTACAACAAACACATTTGTATACCTGTTTTTTTAAAAAAAGTGCTATTCATGTCTTCTAATTATACTAGATATTTAATTATGCTAGATTATTACCACTGCTCAAAAACAAGTTTTTCTAAGGAACTGGAATGTTTTTGCAGGTGTATGATCAGACTTGGATCTTGCATGGGTAGAGAACTTTGTGCACAGTGTGCTTCAAGAAATTTGATAGCAAATTCCAATTACTTCCATTCAAAGGGTATAATCACGTAGAAATGTGAAACTGATAGAGAATATCAACGCTTCTATTAGCTCTCCATTTTCCATTTCCTATACCATTCAATGTAAGGACTTCAGTTACACTTTCTTCCCACTCTCTGCCAATATGTGAACAGCAAAGGGGCTTAAAAGCAGCACAAGAACAAAGGAAAAACACACAGTCTAAAACGCACAGGACAGTCGTAGGGGTCTCAGACAGCCTCCAACACATCCCAACCAACGTGTTCTGTGAGAAATCAGACTGCAATGAGAGATTCAACAGAGTCACAGAAGCACCTGCACATACAGCTTAACCACTCTCACAGGAGCCCGACCATGCGGCATCTTCCCTGACAAGGCTGAAGTCTAACATACACCGATTTGGCACATTCCACAGTTCCCTCCTGAAGGGCCGCTGTCAGATTTCTAGCCATTCAGTTCCATTTGTCTGTGTGTGGAATTCTAATCTAAGTTGTAATTCTCTATGAATCAGACTACTGAAGATTCAATAGCATGAGTGCTGGTTTGAGTCCTGGCTGCTCCACTTCCGATCCAGCTCCCTGCTAATGCGCCTGGAGGAACAACAGAGGACAGCTGAAGTCCTTGGACCCCTGCACCCATGTGGGAGACCCAGAAGAAGCTCCTGGCTTCAGATCAGATCAGCTCGGGCTGCTGCAGGCGTTTGGGGAATGAACCAGTGGATGGAAGACCTCTCTCCCTCCTTCCCTCTATCTCTACCTCTCTCTTTCAAATTTTAAAAACAGAATAAAAAAAAAGAGTTAATAGCAATTGATGTTTGTCTTTCATGTAACCCTCAGGGGTGTACCTCGGTGGCTCCTTTGAGTGCCCTGGACAATCTATGAGGGCTTGCAAATGATGACCGGTGCACACCTGGCTCTGGCGGAAGTGTCCTGTGTCACAAAGCAGGGCTCAGCCCCAAGACCATTTTGTCTTGAGCCTGTTGACTCTAAGGCCTCTTTGTCAGGTTTTCTTTTTTTTGTTTTTGGCTTCCTGATGTGATTTTTCTTTTATCCTTTCACCACACAGCAAGACAAAGCCTTGGAAAGACGACCTTTAGATAAAGTTACACAATTTTTGCAAATGGCAACACCAATGCCAAAGAACTGGAATTGGTTAGTGCAGAGCAAACACTGCGCACTGAAGCACAGCGTGCGAGCAGCACCCAAGAGCAGGCGGCAGTGACACATCGCACGCGGCCGTGGCCCGCTGCCCTTGGCACCCCGAGGACAAACAGTCCCCTTGTGCTGCCAGAGCAAGCCGGGTGGCCACGCTCTCGCTGCCTCCCTACCAGCCAAATCCTTTTATCCTGTCCTTTGGAGATGTGAGCGCCTCACAACCATTATTTTTTTCCCTCAATTCAGAATGAGTATGAGACACATGCAGTATGCAAGGCTGATGTTCCATAGAAAAGCTGCCTATACAGAGAAAGAATGCAATGGCACTGTCAACTCACTGAGCACCAATGGACCAAGGAGGAGAGTCCCCACTCATGCGATAAACCAAAGTTGGAAGTGGCTCAGGGCCCCTCCCACACACCACACGAGGTGTTCCTGCTCTGGCTTCCCTCCTGTCCCTCTCCTGGGCTTTTCTGTGAGTAACAAGACATCATTGCACAGTCAGTCAGCGACAGCAAAGCGGCCACAGAAAGTCATGCCTTCAAGTTTTCTACTTTTACCACGAAGGCTGCGCGTTCAGGATTTAAGACTTGGTGAAATCCCTGGATCTGCGCTAGGAAATCCTGCTTGCTGCCTCTTTGAATTGATGACCAAGGCAGTGACCCTCCTTATACCACTCCAGTCCTGGTTCTGCTCTTTGCAGATGTGGGGTGTTAATTCACTGAGAAATATAGCACAGGCCAGAGAAAGGAAGGGGCCGTGTTAAAGCTTCAGATAACATCAATGCAGATTTCCTGGACCACATAGATGTCTCCCTACTTTTTTTTTTTTTTTTTTTTTTTTTTACAGGCAGAGTAGACAGTGAGAGAGAGAGACAGAGAGAAAGGTCTTCCTTTTGCCGTTGGTTCACCCTCCAATGGCCGCCGCGGCCGGCGCGCTGCGGCCGGCGCACTGCGCTCCTCCGATGGCAGGAGCCAGGAGCCAGGTGCTTTTCCTGGTCTCCCCATGGGGTGCAGGGCCCAAGCACCTGGGTCATCCTCCACTGCACTCCTGGGCCACAGCAGAGGGCTGGCCTGGAAGAGGGACAACCGGGACAGAATCCGGCGCCCCGCCCGGGACTAGAACCCGGTGTGCCGGCGCCGCAAGGTGGAGGATTAGCCTGTTGAGCTACGGCGCCGGCCTCCCTACTTATTTTTAAAAATGACTGATAAGGCAGAGTATGTGCAGCTGTGAGATTCAGACAACAGTTCACACCCTAGTCCCCAAGGCCCTATAGCTCAACATAACGGAGAGTGTGGCTGCAGTGCTGTGGATGCAGCCTCAGAAGGACGGTAGTAATGACGTCACAGCTACACGTACAAGTGGGAGGGTGGAGTATTTCCCAGTAGGAGTTATCTCCTTAATTTACTTAGCACTCCTGCTGTGGCATACTTTTCTTGGATGACAGCGTTTGTATTTAAACGTACCTAACTTAATGAGAAGTCTATGGACTCACAATGAGAGTGAATGCAAGAGATCCTATGTTGGATTTCTGGGACTGTTGAGAGGGCTGTGTGCATCTCTGTGTGTTTCTCTCTCTGAGTTTACTGCCACTTAAGTGCAAGCGACAGAGACAAACCATACACAAAGGACTTTGAACCTTGGCTTGGTCAGCAGACATGTCTGGGATTTTTGAAGCCAATGAAAGTTTCTTATCACAACTTAACACGAACCCTCCAAAATAGGAGCAATCAACTGCTCAATTTTTTCTATCAGCTTTTAAATGGAGTCAAAGGGGGCCATTAGTCATGAGACTATACATCAAATCTTGGGAGGATGACAAAACACACAAAGCAAAGAGAAGAGGTCACAAGAAAGGTATTATGAAGTAACAGCACGAAAGGCACTGTCTTCAGAGTGTCTATCTCCCTTGGTTCTCAGCAGGTGGAACTAGAATTCCTGTCTATGTAGGCACAATCAATTGCTTTTTCCGTGTGTGTGAACGTTTTGGGACAAACTCAATGAGATCCCTCTCAGTTTGGCTGCTTTTCCTCCCTAATGTTTCCTGACCTGCCCTTTCTTGGCAGTCACGGGCCTCCACAATCTTTGTCTTCTGGCTACGCAGACAGAGCATGTGCTGTGCTTGAAGATGCGTGCTGCACATGCATATCTCACGAATTTGTGATATAAAATTATGTTGTATTGCTGAAAAATTTTTACATAATCATTTATATGAGGGTACTTTGAAATGTGGTTGGAAATGGAATTAGAGGGTAACTTTATTTTGGTACAAAAAATTTTTGAGATCTATGTACATTAAGTGTCTTCAAAAGTTTCATGGAAATACCTATTATGAAAAAATTATGCAGATATTTCAACACATTTTGGCACCAAAATAAAATTATCATTCAATTCCATGCCCATGATTTATTTATTTAAAAAAAATTTTTATTTGGGGGAGAGAGAGAGAGGAGAGAGAGGGGAGAGAGGGGAGAGAGGGGAGAGAGGGGAGAGAGGGGAGAGAGGGGAGAGAGGGGAGAGAGGAGAGAGAGGAGAGAGAGAAAGGGATGGATGGATAGAGATCCTTTTCCACTTGCTGGTTTACTTCCCAAATGATGGAAAAAGCCCAGCCTCGCTAGTAGAAGCTTGGAGCCAGGAACTTCATCCAGGTCTCCCATGCTGGGTGGCAGGATCCCAAGTACCATAGCCACTACGGATGCCTCCCAGGTCTGCATGAACAGGAAACTGGCCTCAGGAACTGCAGCCAGGACTGGAACCAGCACTCTGATAGGGAATGTGGGCATTGAAGGTGGCACCTTACCTCACTGCACCACAACACCTGCCCCAGAAAAATCTGTTAATTCCCTTGTAGGACCTCTAGCTCATCTGCCTCCAACTTCAGTCTGGCTGGTTGACTTATGACCCACTCAGGAGGGCAGGCACTATTTCCATTCATTCATTCTTTCATTCAGCCATTCAAAAGGCATTTCTTGAATGCATTTATAAATTGTAGTACTAGGGGACTGATTATTTTTAAATATAATACCCTCAATAAGTACCTATTGTTATTTTATCACTGAAAAACTATGAATCACAGCAACGTACATGTTAGACCTAGTCCACACAGTGTCACAGCTTGTTCTCTATCATACGGAATGGAGGAAGCAATAGATGATCAATCCCCCCCTTTTTTTTTCCTTTTGTGCCAATGTGATCCTCCACCGGCTTAGAACACCCAAAGTTGTGCTCTCTCTCTCTCAGGTCTGTCCAGCTCCGTGGAGGAAATGAGTACATCTGTTCACTAGTCAAATTTGCTCTTTGGAGAAAAAAACTGAAGTTATACAAATATTTGCCATTCCATTAACTTATGTAGTCTACAGACTAATGAACACAGAATGAATTTCTGCTTTTCTGGCTATTTGTCTTGCCATTAGCTAAAACATTATGACAGACTTCATCCGTGACCTAAACAAACCTGATCTATTTAAAAGGCCAGCAAATGCGAAGCTAGTGCTGGATCCCAGTGGAAGACTAATTTTTACAACTCCCAGCCTCCTCGCAGCAGGCCCCTTCTCTGCTGGGTTTCCATTTCGAAATCCTGAAATGAACGTACCGTCCTGACCTCCAGCCATCTGTTGGCAGCTGAGAGAAATAAGTAGGCAATGTTGTTTGTGTCCGTCAGTTCCAGCATACGTTGCTTAAATCTGGCTTCATGCCTGCAGAAAACAAAAAGTATGATGATGTTAGCCACACAACACAAGAAGTAATAAAAACCAGTCTCACTTGCTACTACGCTATTTACTCAACAAAGAGTGACAAACTGATGGGCTGAAATGGACTCCTCCCTCGAAATAAAGAGCAGCTGCTACTGTGCTGCTGCATTCTTAGCAGAGAAGCCGGAGTCAAGTGTTTCTTTCCTTTCTCACATCCCTACTAGGAAAAGGAGTCTTCCTGACAACAGGTCTATTAAATATTATTTCATAAATTTCCACATCATTATGGTAGCTATGAAAAGAAGCACGGCTCACACTGCAGTCACCTTGCAATGAGCAGGGTGAGCTGCACAGAAGTGCAATGTGCAAGCTTTACCTGATGTATACGGCGTTTATTTTACTTTCCCAAGTGACAGAGTTAAGAACTGGGTGGGAGGTGCTGGAGGAGAATCGGGGTGGACAGGAAACTTAGCATAGGGCAGTGGCAAAGATATTCTTTTAAAATTCTCTTTTTGCTTGGTGTTTCTGACAACCAAAGATGGAAATTGGGGTGGCAAGAAACAGAGGATAGAGAGCTTTGTAGATGTCAACTGCTCTTCTAAGATATCTATAGCCAAAATGCTCCCAGCTATTCTTTAGGGATGGTCACTGCACAAAAGGAACTCATGGTCCAACGGGGTTCTAGGATACATACAATCTGAACACTAACCCCTGACAAATTACATTCATTCTTCATATTCAACATCATCAGAATCAATTCTGTGTAACTTATTTTAAAGAAGCTGTTAATAAAAGCCTATATATTTGAATATATGGGTTACCATCTCACAGCAGCTCATGACAAATAGTGTCATTTTTCCCCTAAATCCCCCCAAATAGTCTTTCATTTCTTGATTACTAACCCCGGAATACCAGAAACAATGGAAACCTGCTAATTTAATCAAAATAGCTAGTTTGAATATTGGGGAAATGCTGAATCAAAATATGGATTATTCTCTCATTGTGGCCATGATTTGTCTCATACAGACTCTGCCATCTATCAGTTATGCTTATAAGGAATGGCCAAGTTTCAGTGACAGACAAGAAGTGATTCCTAGTTGAAAAGACTGTCCCTGGTTCCCTCACATCTTCAAATAAAATTGCAAAACTTCAGGATAAACCATCCTTGAGTCAGAGAGTGAAGAAGTCCTAGGTAGGCTGTGCACATGGCCACTGAAGCAATCCATACCGGCCAGCATAAAGCAGATACTTGCTATTTATCCAAGAAATGGGATCATTCCAATATTCCGAGTCAGAGAAATAATTTCTTCAGACAGCAGCAACATCTGATCATCTACAATTATCGAAGGATCAGCAGTCAGATCCAAATAATGACGTCACTTGCAAGTGTGTGGCCTTGGCCCAAATGCCACGCACATAGGACCTGTGCTGACAGACAACGCTTTGGGGTGAGACTAAGATGTCCAAGGAGCTCGCTTCCCTCCCGATTCTTTCAGGGAAGAATATAGTGATTAGCCAAAAGGCAGCAAGGATCTGCTGGATTTCCCGAGATAGCAGACACGAACGGCGATATACACGTGAAAGGCTGATTCTTTCTGGACTCAATAGGTATAGGTTAAGGAGACTTTCATCCATTCACTCAGAAACATTTACGAAGTATCAGCTATAAGCGAGATGTTGTGCTAGACCCTGGGGCTACACAGAGGAACACCTGTAACCTCGTCACTTGCGGAGCCCACTGTCCGGGGAAGGAAGGAAGCCCTTTGTATTAACAAGCAAGGATGGCACAGCGCAGCACAGGATTGAGTGCTAACACCCTATGCACGCAGTGGCGCATGCACGTGAAGGCAGGGCATGGCTTTCAGTGACCCAGAGAAGTCAGCGGAAAAGGGAGAACGGAGCAGAGGGTGGGATGAGGATGGGGGGGATAGTCCGAGTGAGGTTTTAAGGGAGGAACTCAATTTTTCAAGTGACCCAAGCATTCTATGTAGTGGGAAACACATGAGCAAATGCATAAAAGTGAGAAAGCCCAACATGTTTAGGGGGCTCGAGACAGATCCCTGTCCTTAGAGCACTCAGGTATGGGAGAGACTGGAGACGGGGCCAGCTGGACCACAGCCAGTGGACGCCCACACACTGGATCCTGAAACAGTGCCTTGCCTGGACTCCTCTTTGCTCTCCCTTTCCTTTGGGATAGTCTTTCAGATAAGCTCTTAAAGGGTTTGTAAATGGAGCTGGCAATGATGTGGAGCAGCAGGGAGAGGGAGGGGTGAAAGGCAGCGAACATTCTTTCTGTGTGTTTCTATTTGGCAAGAAACCTTGTGTTTTCCTAATGGAAACTTTGACACACTCAGTCTGTATCTTTTCATCCACATCCAGCTCATCTTCTGAACATTCTTAGACCTTTATTCTGTCAGACAAAAAAATAAAAATAGGAAAGGTCACAGGAATCCCAGTCGAATTTAACTGTGAAGCTTTGTGGTCAACTACTTGAGGGAGTTCACGGCTTCATGTGAGTACACCATGAACCCTGGACGCGGGGAGGAAACGGAGTCTCATCAGTAAATATTAACTTTCCGAAAGGGCTCAGGGCTCTGGGGACTCTGGGTAGCTTGGAAGAAAGGAACAGATGGACGGAAAAGAACATGCTCTGAGCACAAGTACCAAATGTAAAGAGCCTAGAATTCTATCTATGACAGCAGGGCCATTCCCACAGTTTCAAGACTGTTTTTGATTTTAGGAAATGCTGCTATTTGAGGCCGGTGTTGTGGTATAGCAGGTAAAGCTGTCGCCTTCAGTGCCGGCATCCCATATGGGCGCTGGTTTAGGTCATGGATACTCCACTTCTGATCCAGCTCTCTGCTGTGGCCTGGGAAAGCAGTAGAAGATGGCCCATGTCCTTGGGCCCCTAAACCCATGTGGGAGACCTGGAAGAAGCTCCTGGCTCCTGGCTTTGGATCGGCGCAGCTCCAGCCGTCGCAGCCAACTGGGGAGTGAACCAGCGGATGGAAAACCTCCCTCTCTGCCTCTCCTCTCTCTGTGTAACTCTGATTTTCAAATAACTCTTTAAAAATAAAATGCTATTATTCATGGTATTTATGATAATTTACTTTAAATATGAATTCTGGAAAAGCTACATCTGGATGCAAATAATTCTATTTGTTATTTTTATTTTTGAAAATTTATTTATTTATTGGAAAGGCAGAGTTAGAGAGAGGCAGAGGCAGAGAGGTCACCGATCCACTGGTTCACTCCCCAAATGGCTGAGCTTCTTCTATGTGTCCCACATCAGAGCAGGGACCCAAGGACTTGGGCCCTCCTCAGCTGCTTTCCCACACACATTAGCAGGGAGCTGGATCAGAAGTGGAGCATCCAGGATTCAAACCGGTGCCCGTATGAGATGCCAGTGCCACAGGCAGCAGCTTTACCTGCTACGCCACAGCACCCACCGCGTAGGTAGTTCTACATAGAAGCTGAGCATCTTTCGTTTCTTCCAACTGTAAGTCAAGCATTGGCGCTGGATGTAGTATTTTCATTCTTGTTACAGCTACTGATAATTTTCGTAACATAAAACTAGGAGTAGTAATTCAAAATTCTACCCATGTGTCCAGTGCAGAAGGTAACTGGAAAATCTGAACCTTCACCCTGGGTTAATTTCCACTTTCAGCCTAAACCCTCATTCCCTTCAAGATGCTCTAGCAATTCTTATCCCTGTCATTCTGAGAGATGACCTCATGTGGCCCTCCAGGGAGAAGACAGAGGCTGTTGGCTGTTGAATCCACCCACTGGCTGCTGCTCTACCTGCCAGCTTTCCTGAGTTCATTTGCATCCTTCCCTTCCCTACCCTTCATGGAGGAGCTGCGAATCAATTCCTCCTGTTCAAGCTGCACTGGTCTCTCCACTTGGGCACTTGCATGCATCCCTGCTAATCCTACATGAAAATCTGCTCCATGAATTGTCCCATCCGGCCCCATCTCCACTTCTTCCCTCAGTCTTTAGTAGTGTCTATCCCATTACCCTCTTAAAAATAATGACAGTAAAAACACTTCCCCACTCTCTCAACTCTCTCCTACACCTCAGTGAAACTTACTGAACCCTTTCCTCGGCTATTTGCATATTCCAGTCTCTAGTTAATTCTTCAGTGCTCTGAATTCTGACCTCAGTCCTCTCCACTTTACCATTACTGCTCTTGCTAACATCACCAATTGCTTCATGGCGGTCATATCCAATGGACACTTTTAAGTCCTTTTCAATTAAGCTATTTTATGTTTCTACTACCATTGATCATTCATTTTCTTCATAAAAATGCTCATTTGTTTAGTTTCAACAATACCAGAATCCTGATTCTTTGCCTAGTTCTTAGATGCTTTATTTTCTCAACTGACTTGAATTCCTCTCCCTGGTGGGAATACAAGGTCTGCCCTGCTAAGTGGTAACATTTGTCACTATCACGTTATTACAATATAATCTTGGGAGGAGGAAGACAAGCCTGAATTAAGGTCCATTCCAAAGATGTTGCCTACAGACACACCCTTAGTCCTTCTTGCTCTGTGTTTGATCTAGGTAGAGATATTAAAGTGTTTGCTTACTAGAAGGTATAATTCATATGATGGGATATCAAAAATGCCAGGTGACTACTTAAGGGCATCTGATAGCCACCAGGGAGGCAAAATGCCCGGATGCTGGCCTCTGATACTTGTGTAAGAGTAGATACACAGCATGAGAGGAGGCCTCAGT
Organism: Sylvilagus floridanus; assembly: GCA_949820135.1. NCBI lineage: Eukaryota > Metazoa > Chordata > Mammalia > Lagomorpha > Leporidae > Sylvilagus > Sylvilagus floridanus. The sequence goes on along the minus strand of OX463230.1, from coordinate 18,026,673 downwards.
GGATTTGATGTTTACCATGGCTAACTTCTCACTCATACGATTGTTGGGCTTTGCGGAGATCAACTTGCTAAAATAGTAATCAAAAGATCAAGCTTGTTAAGGCTTGGATCATCCTTCTGTCCAGGGCATTGGTTTGGATTTGATAGCATCAATCTGACCTATGTTATGGTTAGCTAGGGTCAGGAGAAGGTCAAGAGGATTTTTAGTTGGAAGATTAAAGCCATGACAAGGTCCACAACAATCCTTCTCCTTTTCTGAGGAGATTGGCTAGACAACAGACTTCCAACAGGCTTCCCAAATGAGGAGCACTGGAAGCATGGTGCAAAAGGTGAAACAAAGCAGTCACAGAGATGGTAGCAGGAAGCAACACGTTGAGTAGTGCGCTTATCTTCAATTCATTCACAAAATGTCTGAACAGCCACTGTATGCCTGAGTCTACTTATGTTCTGAAGATAAAGGTAGGAAGTATGCTACCAGCTGCTAAGGAGCTCCCAGTCTTGTGAAGGAATGCAAACACACAAGCCAATGATTTTGACACCCTGTGTTAAGTCTAGAATACAGGTGAACCTGGAGATCTTAAGAAGGGCATCTCCACTGTGACATTCAGGGAAGACTTCCCACAGTGGGATGATAACCATGGACTGATATTTTAGCAATGAGATAACTACTGGTTATCCAGATATAAAGGGGGATTTCCAGGGACTTGTAATATAACCTGTCTTACTCTGAAGCATAAACCTGAGTAGATCAACCTTCTTTAAATTGGGAGAACCTGGAAGATTGTGTTTTCCATGGGATCTTTTCTGTCTGCTTGCATGTAAAGTGCTGGTAATCTGAAAATTTTGTCCAAGCTCTTCTGAGTGTACCCTCTTTCCCTTGGCAACCAAATCCAGGCCCTTTAAGAAACTAATAATCCTAAGAGAATGACACCCAAACTTATCTTTTGCCTTGAGAGAAATCTTAGATATCAGATCCATATGCCCAACTGGGTCCCCAAAATTTCCAACTGTGTATCTCATCAGAACTTCCATCTGTTGATGACCAATCTCATCATATCCCTTCCCAATAATCCGTATCATCTTCAGCTTCCTAACTTGGAAAACTGTGTTTACTCATGAAAATCAGAAACCCACAAAGAGTCATCTTCAACTTCTCCCTACCCTTACTCCTCACTTCCCATTGGTCCTTAAATCTCATTGCTTACTTCCTAAATAATCCCAAGACTTGCATGTTTTCTCCACGTCTTTAGTTCCTGCTTCAGCATTCATCTGTAGTCTCACCTGGATCACTGCACCTGCCTCTTGGCATATTCTTGCCTTTAGCCTCAACCACTCCTAATTCAATTATCAATGTACACTGAATTCCCTTGATCAGGACTCCAGTCATGTCATTTTCCTGTAAAAAATCCTCAGTGACTCCCTAACATAGAAAAAATAAAGTTTGACTTCCTTAAAGGTACTTATATCCATGTCCCTTTTGTTCTGGCCTCTGTTCATGTTTCCAAGCTTTGTCCTGAGAGCCACTTTCTTTGTACCGACTTTATATTCCAACAATACCATATTCTTTGGATTGCACTATAAAATGGCAATCTTCATGCTTCTACGCATCTATGACCTCTACTTTGAATACTTAATCCTTTTCTTTCTCAACTCTTTCATTCAAGATCTGTTCTTCAATAATTATCTCCTGCCTCCGTGGAGAGTTCATGCTACCCTGCTTTCTAATATTGTTGTTTCTTGTGATATATACATTAGAGGAAATAGCTCAGTGCACTGCCATTTTTTCTGTTGAATTTTCTCTCCTACTAGGCTGTTGGCACCGTAGACCAGAGTCCAGGCTAGCTAGGTAGTCAGGATATATTTCTTAAGCACTTACTTAGTGCCAGGCATTTTCCCAGATACTGGTGACAAAATAGTGAGACAGAGTCTGCTCCTAAAGGGCTGACAGTCTCTTTGGAAGGGGCAAGTAACAAACATGTAAGTAATATAAAAGAGATAAAAATACTCAGATGTAAATGCACAGAAGTACATGGGGGACCTGGCAGGAAGCAGGGAGCGGATGAAGCCACCTTTGGCTGGAGGGAAAGAAGCAGCTTTGTCCTGTGTAGCCACAGCAGGCATGTATTCAATGCCCAAACAAGACTTTCCTAGACACATTATCTTGAAAAGATTTGTTGCATTGAGAAAAAAAGTAATCTTTTGTATCATATAGTTATTAAGACTTCTGGTCATTATGGCTACTCCTAGAATATAAATTTTATCTTAATATGTACATTGAATGGCAACGGATAGCCTTGACATTCCTAAAAGGCGGCACTGCACACAGGGAAGACATCCGGGTGCAGAGATGACAAATGCTTCATGATGACATTTACAAAGGTTTCTTACAGATTCTGTATACATAATGTTCTAGGTAACTGTATCCTTATATTTTATTCTCTAACTCAATTTTAAGTTTTTAAAATAAGTTGTTAGAAAAACTCCCAATTATCATCAATACACACTTGCAATTATGATTACAGAAAGATATTAACACTTTAACTGGTTTTCTAGATTAAATGAAATATTCAGTAATACCACCTGTTTTTCTGTTCATACTTGAACAGGAAAACAGGGATACATAATTGCTTCAAGGGTAATAAAACACTCCTGATCTAAAGCTTAGGTTTTTACTCTGTTTACAAATATTACAAAACAGATTAAATTGCAAAATCACTTTGCAGTAACTATTTATTTGGTTAGTATTACTATGTATACATTTACTTTAATTTGTTGATTGAGAGCTTCTTCAATAGTCACTTTGTTTAACCCTTTACATGCATTAGCTCAATTAGTCAAATAATTTCAATGACGAAGATTGACTTCCTATTTCATAGATGAGCAAATTGAGGCTAGGGGATTTTAAAATATAATCTAAGTCATAGGGCTAGTACTTTTCCAAAATGTTGCTTCATCTTCTTTTTCTCTTGTTGACATTTCAGATGGTTAGACTGAAACTTGGTCATTTATGTTTTTCTTGCTCCTAGTTTAGAACACAGGTACAGAGGGCACCCAAAAAATGCTAGCAATTGTCACTTATTTTCAGATAAATGTTTGTCGATGATGTAACTGCCTAACCAGCAAAATGAAGGCACGTGTACTGACCGGAAAGCCCGGATGGTGGTGAGTCCTTCAGCTGTCTCTGAGAAGTGACAAAGCAGTGGAAGTTGGGTGCTGTCATCAAGTTCCTGGAGGTCCCTGGAGAGAGAAGGGCAAAAATAAACTTCAACACGTACAGGTTCAAAGAGCACCAGGTTCAATCTACATGAAGGCTGCTCTGCCACGGTGTACTGTCATGGCCTCTGTAACTACTTTCCCTTAGCACTCCAGTAACAAAATCTTTCCAAGCTTACAATCTACAGGAGAGAAAGATGGGCATGTAAGGAATACAGGTTCAGCCTGGTGTAACTGCTAAACTTGCGCAGGTGGGGAACCGTTTTTGTGCCAAAGACCATTTGGCTATTAGTATCATTATTCACTGGCCATACAAAATTATGAAATTAAAAATTAGCCTGTGGTTTCCTTGGCAGGGGAAGACCAAATGATGCCATGTGCTTTATACGTCCCATTGGTCAGAAATTCCCCACCCCTCTGAGCTAAAGTACACTGCTATAGGAACACAGAGAAATAAGCTATAAGTGTGTACATAGGAAACTGGTGGTATTATCTTTGAGCAAATAGAACTTATACCAAAACTTAGGCATGATGAAGGCTCCAGTGAAATGGACCAAAAAATAAGAATTCTGGCTAATGGGTAACAATAACCCCACAAGTTCAATGTAACTGGTGTCCAGAAACTTGTAGGTACTGTAGTGGGAAAAGGCCATTTAAAAGAACAGCCTTTTGGAGATGGGACTGGCTGTAGAGGGCCCTTAATGGGCTGCGGGGAAAAAAATCACCGAGGACTTAAAGTTATCAGAGCTGTGCTCAGTCAGCATAACTTCAGAGATCAAGTAAAAGATGAAAGAGGACAGGTAAGCACCAGTTAGGATGATATAAGAAGCGATAGTTTTACAATTCTGACTTCCAGTGTAATGTTGTTGAGATCTGAAAGAGGAGATTGTGAGACAGTATTCTAGAAACAGCTTTATACACTACAAGGATTAATTCATCGTAACAGGTCAGTGTTAGATATGCTTTGGTTGTTACTAGCCTGGCAGACTTGAAGGATAACTGTGCTGTGTCTCAGGGTGGGTACAGACAGAACGGATAAATTTAGAAGCAAGGTTATGAGTTTGACTTTGGCCTCAATGATTATGAATCCATGCCTTCAAGGAGCTTCCATTTACATTTTATGCCAAGGATCTGCATACATACGCCATACTAAGTGAATGAAAATACCTGAATTTGATTCTTTTGATAAAGATGCATACTCATAACAATTTTTCTTTAAACCATACGAGCTACCATTTATAGAAGTGAAAGCTGTATCACGTTTCAAAGCATCCTTTTTCCTTTTCTTTTTTTCCCCTACACATCTCTAGTCTCTGGCCTTAAGGGAATTAGATAAACAGAACTGCCATTTACCTGCCAGGGTCAACTGAACTGAAAAACTGTTACGTCATCTTCAGTAAGTATCCACTTTGAACTGCCTGCGCAGTCCCACAAGGCAAATGCAAAATGTTTTTAACCTGGGGTTTCTAAAACAAATTCACTTATTTCAGAAGTTGCAGATGTTGAGCTTGGGGAGGGAAGGAAATAAGGAAACGGGAGAACGAACAGAAAGGAATGTGGAGTGTCTTGTTTTTAAACATCACATCAACTACTTGTAAGTCCGACACAAGCAACAGGTGGTTACTAGATTGAGGTTTGTGGTGAAGGAAAAAAATGAAGAAGGAGGAACCTCTGTTTACAGAACTGTGTTTGGTGAAACCAACAAGGTGAGAGCACAGCTTGATCTTGCATTCCCGTAAGGAGACGTATATCGACTGATATTACAATTCCAAGGCATTTCCTGTAGCTAGATCCCCACTTAAATACTCCTTGATGTATACAAAACTATCAGTTAAGCTGCCTGAGCTTTTCAACACGGGGTGTGCTGAAGGGCCTCAACATTTAAAAAGTTCCTCTTCTCTATCAGATTTAATAGTAGAATCGTATTTGCAGACTTCCAGAGGACTTCAAACAAGACTGATGTACAATCCACTATCAACATGAACTCTTCAAAAAACAATGCTCTCCTTCATAGTTTACACACTACCAATGCTCACAGCTTATTCTTGCTAATGAGCAGAATTCACAATTTCCAAATTATAATGGACAAGGATATTTACCCAAGCATTGTCCTCAATTTTTATCACTCAAGGGTAAATGAGTATGTGATGGATGTAAGATACGACTGTTTGCTATTAGGGATGAGAAGGCAAGGGTAGGTTTGGAAATAGCCAGCAGTAATGAAATAACTTGGAATGTCTCCGCCTCTCTAGCCAGCAGCAATATCAGTAGTAATATAATAGACAAAAATGAAGAAGTTAATTTGATGGGTAGCTTCTCCTTTTTGTTCTGAATTTGCAACAAGAAGAAGATGAAGAAGAGGATAAAGAAACACTCTAGATTTAATATGGATCCCGACATTTACTGCTTCTTGCTCTTTTGGCTCAGATCAAATGTGAGTCCCTGACACTGGAAGGACTCTACTTGATAATCCTGAGGCAAAAACAACCATACTGTAAAATTATGAAATGTTACATAATCGATACAGAGATTCCTAATTGTAAGCCTTCCCTGTTCTTACATTCCCTTACTTTCCACCATCTCCCCTACACTCCATTCATGTTAAATATTTTCAATTTCCTGAATCAGCCCAGCGTCTGTGTTCTCATTCTAGCACTGAATATGTACAGTAGGATTGTTTTACGTGTTTTATCCTCCCAAGAGACTGTTAGCTTCTTGAGAACAGGTTCGTGTAACATTGATCTTCTGTCACGTGGCTTAGCACATTATTTTGTAACACAATGCTTATTAAGCATTTGTTGAAATAAAGTGATTCTTGCAATAACATAAAACTTACTGTATTATGTATAGGAGAGCTTCAAAGTTGAACTGAAAATTTCAAACAACTTGTATTAAATAACTCTTCAACATCTTAGCAAATGACACATTCAATATTAACAAAAGAATCTAAAATTCATGGCTACCTTTTATTTATCTGCTTGGATAATGAAGGTCACACATAATATGGTCCAATCTGAAACTTTCCAACTCTGAAAATTACAGCGCTACTATCAGACATTCAAGATTATCTAACTGTATAAAAATCACTCTGATTTAGCTAGTCAATCATTTTTACTTCTATTAATATTTCACACAATGTATTTTAAGGAGCTATAAAAGTTTAACCCATTTTTTTTCTCACTTGTGGAACATGTTAATATTTAATCACTTACTCTTTGGGACTATGTTTGACTTTCTAAGTTGTCTGCCAATGTCACATTCAGACAAAGGACCATGAAATGAAAAACTTGGCATGGTCTTTGGACTTAAAATCCAGTAAGTCATTCTGCATGTTAATGTTCATCCAGAGTTATGGAAGGCCCACACAAGCAACTACCCGATGCTAAGAAATCTTCCAATGATTGGCTTCATCATGTAACAAGTAGGTTGCCTTTCTAAATTCCATACCCTACCTTGAGAAAACACTATAGCAAATGCAATTCACAATGAATCAATAGCTAGGGCTTTGAAAAGGCATAGGACACTCTTTTACATACTTAGAGGCAACTCGGAAGTATTTCTGGATAAAATAAAAGGCAACTCCAAGGGGCACGAGAGCAACCAGGAACACAGGAGTAGCATAGGATATCATCCCAATGGCGGACAGGCAGAGCAGTGTTGAGCGAGTCAGAGATTCCAGAGTCGGAGGGATATGCTATAGAAAAGGTGGTTTGAAAGGAAAATATATTTTAGCTCACATTGTTAGGATGCAAAAAAAAAAAAATCTTATCAGAAAATTAATCTTAAGCTAGGTAGTTATAAAAGCGGTACACAAATATATTCATTCTAAGTAATTCTTCATTCATTGCCCTTAGTTTAGTATATTTGTTTATCAGCCAACCTGTCATTGATTACTTACCTAGCTATCTCTCCATTTATCTTAAGCATTTTATATAAATAACTATACTAGAAATCTCATTCTTTCACGTGCTTCTTTGACTTTACTGAACAATACAGACTACATATCTTCCTATGTCAGCAGATACAAATATGTATCTTTTTAGTAGCTGCATACTATTAAAAATAACCTATACATATATTCCTGAACTGTAAGATATTTAAATTAATTTTCTGTAATTGCTTGTTCATATCATTTCTATGTTTTTGATCAGATCACTTATCTTTTCCTAACTGATTTTTGGCTGCTGTTTATATATTATGATTATTGTCTTTCTTTTACATTTTAAACTTGTCCTTGGTGTTTTTAGCTCAAAGCTTAATAACCCATATGGTCGTTTCTGTTAGCCTTTTCCCTTGTTGTTCCTGAAGTTCTGTGCCTTACTTAGAAAGATCTTCTGCACCTCAAGTTTCTAACACTATTCTCCTGCAATTTAATTCCTATGTTGTTGTTTTCATATGGTCATCTTTACTCTGTGTGTGTTTGTTTTATATGTTATGGATAGCTAATTGTCCAATGTGTTTGCCCGAAAAATTATCTTTTATCATGCAATATGCTTTCACCCTATGGTAAATTTCTGTATCTCATGCTGCTTTTGATTTCTACATTCTCTTTATTGATCTACTCATCTTCTATCAACCACACAGTATATTAATACAGTAACGTTTTTTGGATATCTTATAGGTAAATTCTCTCTGTGTAACATTTTTCTGACTTTTGGGATTACTAATACTACAAAAAGATAACCAGTATGTAGTATTTTTTGTAGTATTAGGTTTATTTCTGCTTTTGTAGTGTTAATTGTTAATAATGAAATTTATTTTTCACTCAATTTGTTAATTGGCAAAGTGGAAATTAACACTTTTTACATGATGTGTTTTCTGAAGATATTCTCCTGAACTTTCTAACTGGATTTCAATTTTATGTTTGTTTTGCATTCTCTGGGAAGAAATCCTATCAACTGCTAAATGACTGTTTTGTTTCTTCCAATATATAGTCCTTTAAAATTACTTTAAGGGCACCGTGACCTAACACCACTCCTGCGAAAATATCACAATTTCTCTCCGAGTTCTTTAGTCAGCTGCATGCATCAAAAGCCTTCATTTTCCAAACGGGGAGGAAGTGACTTGTCCCCAATACCACTCTGGCAAGTCAGGAAAGGCCAAAGCTGGATGGGACAGGCTTTTCTTTCTCAACTGTCCTAAGGGTTCTGCTGTTGGGGGGATCCAATTTCAGTTTCCCGTCTTCATTTTCAAGACAAACCTCGGGAGGGCTAAGCATCTGAGATTAAATGGAGCATTCTGGGGATTCTCCATCAACACTGCTTCATCTAAAGCTTCAGGACCCAACCTTTTATTCTGGGAGATACTCTGGTTGGATTTTACTCAAGTTGTGTCAAGTTGATACTGTTGATGGAGATATACACTAATCAAAATCATTCCTTTTCATGATCAAAAACTTGTTGAATCAACAAAAAATGTTGATTCATTCTTTACTATTTCTATTTACTTCAAGCTAATTCTTTAGGTCTCCTCTTCTACATACACAAATTAGTTTGAATTAAAGTTTTTCCCTTAAGTAATCATTTTCATGAATACATTGATATGAAAGCAAACAGGCTTTCATTTAAATTTCAGCAATCCTCTATTAGTAATAGAAATCATGCTTTGTCTTAAAACACCTATATTTATTTTATACTGAGCAATTTCCGAATTTTGAAGTAACTCAGGAACTCACCTGGTCAATAATGTTGGTATCAGCTGAAAATCGATTGAGAATCAGTCCCAGAGGTGTGGTATCAAAGAACCTAGGAAATAAAGAAACTGAGATGTATGATAATCCTCAACTATCTGGACCCTGAGCACTGCTAATGGACAGTTTAGAGTCACAAAAATGGGAAGGGCCTTATTCATTTTCTCAAGAACCAAAGAAATTCTTCAAACTTGCACATTTCACTGCAGTTTTAAAAATGCATGTTTCCATGATTTTGTGTGTGGGAGTGCAAAATAATTACTTTTTACCTTATTGGTCCAAGAATTATCTTGTTGAGGAGATTGTGGTGGAGGTTTTTGGCCGCAGTGAGACCCATCCATTCTACAGTGAGGGATGTAACAAGGCAAAGGAAAATGCCTGCACCACAAAGTATGCTAAATCCAGCCACGTAGTAGGTCTGCGAAGCAATCGAAAAGCACATAGGAAATTACCAATTGAGTTTTTTTCTTACTAGAAAACCAAGCCTCAAAGTCAGACAACACTGTTAACTTCCTTATCTTGCACACAGATAACGGGAGAGGTGCAGCTCTTGGACACCTTGGCAGTATCCAAGACCCCACTTCACTTCCTTCACTGTGTTCGAGGTTTGCTTCCAGGCAAACGAAGGGATACTGTTTGCTGTCAGGTTTGGGGCATATTCTTGGCTCTCTATGTTGTAGAGCAGCTACTTAAATATCAAATACTGTTAGAACAATAACAAAAGAGCCCTATATGGGTAGACATTTGTATATAACATATCTATAACATGTATAAAACATGGATGTGATTCCTTTTAATCCTAATGCAAATATTACCTTTCAATGTTTCTTAGGATTAACTTTTCACAATAAAATAATAGATACCATTTTTAACATATTGACAGTTTATTCTATTTCAGGTCCCGTTCCAATTATTTACAGAATCATTAAAGAAGTATCCTGACTATTTGCACTGCTAGTATCTAACAAGGTAAGAGAACGCCACCGTGAACCTCCACAGTTACTTGATGGGTTACAAACCTAACTAAGCGCCTCGTACCTGGTCAGCTTTCCCAGTGTTGTTCACACTGTACTCTGACGTCCATGTGGCCAGCCAATAGTCTATGGCCACGATCACGGAGTGCTTCAGAAGCTTAGAGAAAATCATCAGGAAGAGCAAGAAGAATCCGCCGGAAGTGAGGTATCGCCAGCAAGTTTTCCAGGGCATTTTAGTCCTGAGCCTCATCACGGTGGACATGTTATCATCTTCATCTTCCTCCTCCTCTTCCTCTACATACAGAAACACGTGTTGAAACTCCAAGTGGCCACCGGGTAGACCGAATTTTTATCATTCCCCCAAAAGAAAATACCACCACTTTCAGACTTACGGAAATCTAAGTATTAGTGCTGAAAAGTTTAAGCGCTTTTAGTAGGGCAAACCTCAAAAACAATTGTTAAAATAAGTGCAGAATGAATGAATGAAAAAATATAAAATTTATGCCTGGATGAGATTATTGATTGATTTCCAGATCAAATTGACTGCAAATATAGACGTGAAACTCAGGAAGCTATTGAAATAATTGTACTGTCAATAAAACCTCTTACAATCCCATTAGAATGTTTCAGATACATGGAAAAGATCTACCTTCATCTTCATCCTCCATTTGGGCTTTGGCCTCTCTTGAATACATGGCTCTTCGGAGAGTTTTCCTCTCTAACGTGGTTTGGTCGGCTTCCATATCCTACAGGAAATACGCGGTCATTGAAGATACTCATAGCCATAGGAGGGTTTTGAGCTAACAGCAGATGAGCCTCATGTACAAGCGGTTAGTTATCTTTACCAGGATGAAGGACACTCTGCTCACTCTAGAGATCTACAAATCCTGTTGCAGGAGCAATTGTGGGGACAGTGCTTTAGGCGTGTGGGAAATGCTTCGGTGCTCAGAGGTGTAAAGGCAGTAAGAAGCCAGGAAAACCAACAACCCTGTGACATGGGTGACCTCAAGGACAGGAAGAGATCTCCCCCAACCCTAACCCAGAGTTCTCTCAACGCTACTTCTTTTATTCTCATGTCACTTTCAGATATTCTTTGTAATTTCTAACTAAGGATTCATTTATGTTAACAGATAGCTTCCTTTAAAAATGCACACAGACACCACGCAGGCAATGTTGATGACTCAAGTGAGTTCCCAGCTTCCAGATTTGACCTGGCTCAGCCCTAGCTGTGGTGGGCATTTGGAGACTCAAACAGCAGATGAGAGTTCTATCTTATTCTCCCACTCTCTGTGTCTTAGTAAATAGATAGATACTTTTTTGAGAAACACAGAGTTCTGGGTTTGTTAAACTTCTATCACTCATCTACTATGAATATGAATGTTTAAACCACAATGCATTTCTTTAGCATCTCACTTAAGGGAGCTGAGAAAAGGACCACAGTAAGATTTGAATGGTGGCCAGAGTTGTGGTGTAGCAGGTTAAACGGCCGCCTGCAGAGTGCCAGCATCCCATATGGACACCAGTTCGAGTCCTGGCTGCTCCACTTCTGATCCAGCTCTCTGCTATGGCCTGGGAAAGCAGTAGAAGATGACCCAAGTTGTTGGGCCCCTACACCTGCATGGGCTACCCAGAAGCACCTGGCTCAGCCCAACTCTGGCCATTGCAACAATCTGGGGAGTGAACCAGAGGATGGAAGATCCCCCAATCCATAACTCTGCCTTTCAAATAGGTAAATACAGCTAAAAAAAAAATTGAATGGAAGGCAGGTCATTCTAAAGAGGAGAGGCAATTAACAGTCCTTGGGTGGGTACCCAACAGTGTTGGAGAAACCTCCAGGACCAGGGAATACAAGGGGCCATGAGAAGTTCCTGCGGAAATAGAATTAGAAGACTGGTCTATTTTGGTGCACAACAGTTTTGAAAACCATGCAGATTTTCACAATACGCACTTTCATCAAGTTTTGACTAATCCTCGTATGCATGGATTTCAAAAATATTTTTTTCCCTAAAAGAAACAGATTGTTTTTTAATTCTTGTCCATGAAGTTTTTGAAGCACCCTCTAGTGCTGACACAGAAGGGAAACATGGCAAGAACAAGCCTCAAGGACGTAAGGGATGCTGCAGACTTGTCGCCTACCCAAGCCTGTGGTTTTCTCCAGGCCCTGGCTCCCAGCACCTTGGTCCCCTCCTGACCTCAGCACTGGAGCAGTAGCATCAGCGCAGTTGCACTGTGGACTACATGAAGTTCTCCAGGCCAGGCTGGAGAACTAACCATCACTCGCCTCCGTGGGGAAATGCACTGGTGTTCCATGCCACTGACCCACAAGCTTTTGGAATCTGTGGTAAATTGGGAGCTTCCCGTGTTTGCCAATGCAAAAAGATTCCACAAAGCCACAGTTTGTTACATCAATAAACTAATACATCTTTGGTGATCAGTCCCTAGGTAGCGAGTTTGGTGGCTGGTTGGCTTTTTGGTTTGTGTCTCGTACACCATGTGTGATTTAGGTGACCTGCTATTCTAGAAGGCTCTTCTCCATCCAGATCCTTGGTTGTAAAGGTCCAAGTAAAAATGACTCCTGAACAGCATTTGGCAGAGACCATTTCACACAAGTCTTTAATACTGCTAAGGACAGGAAAAATTGAGTGAAGGAGACTACGTTAAGCAGGAAATTCAGAAAGGATCCGTTTTGTGTATCACGTAATAGGATGAAAAAGAGATTTGGTTCTGGGTGAACTGCCCATGCTGTGTGATTTTTTTTTTTTGACAGGTAGAGTGGACAGTGAGAGAGAGAGAGGGAGAGAGAGAGAGAGAAAGAGAGAGAGAAAGGTCTTCGTTTTTCTGCTGGTTCACCCCCCCCCCCACCCCGCCCCAATGGCCGCTTTGGCTGATGCGCTGTGGCCAGCACACCGTGCTGATCCGAAGCCAGGAGCCAGGTGCTTCTCCTGGTCTCCCATGGGGTGCAGGGCCCAAGCACTTGGGCCATCCTCCACTGCACTCCCTGGCCACAGCAGAGAGCTGGACAGGAAGAGGGGCAACCAGGACAGAATCTGGCACCCCAACCGGGACTAGAACCCAGTTTGCTGGTGCCGCAAGGCAGAGGATTAGCCTGTTGAGCCAAGGTGCTGGCCTCCTGTTTTTTTTTTTTTTCTAAACATACTTTTCCCACCTACTCCTTAACCTCTGAAGTGACAGTTCTCTCTAAAGCCTGATAAAGAAGGTCTGGGAGCTCTTCATTGTTCATCCTCCTCCACTTGCCTGATCTGTTGGCTCAAAGCCAGGCTCTGCTGGCCTTGGTGCTAATGACATGGAGCCGGATGCCTGGGTGCTGTGGCCGCGTGCTCTGTACTGCACGAAGTGGGGCAGCATTCCTTCCCCTACCCACTCAAGCCTGGGGCATGCCTTGCACCAAGTGGGACAGTCAGCTCTCAGCTGATGCAGCTATGTTCTCCGGGAGGCAGAAATGGCTCTGCTTGGGAGGTAAACACCCTGTCCTGTCAAAATAAACTGAACAGGAATGTGTGTCTACAAGAACGTCCATGACAGGTGTGAGCATCTGGTGTAGCCATGACGATGCTCACCCAGACACCCATTTCCCACATCAGAGCACCTAGGTTGGAATCCCAGCTCCGGCTCCCGACTACAGCCTCCTGCTAATGCAGACCCTTGGAAGCAGGGATGACGGCTGAAGTTACTAGGTTCCTACTACCCATGCAGAAAACCTGGATTGCTTTCCTGGCTCCAGCTCTGGCTTAGCCACGGCAGCAGGTAAGATTTCTCCCTCCTGCTCTCTCCTCCCTCCCCCAACTTTACCTCTTAAAAAAGACAATTTTTAGAGATTTTCCTCTAAGTATTCTAGTTTTCTTACTCCCACAGTGTGACTCCCTGGCTGCAGGTGAAATCTGGTGCCTTCTTTGTGACAGGTGTCAGTAACTCCTTCCATCCCCAGAAAAGAATTCACAGCAGGTGCTGGATTCATTCTGGTTTCTTCTGGCTCCATTCTACCTCACAACTGACTTACCCTGTCTATACCCTAAGTTGCTCTCTCTCTCTCCTTCTGTTGATTTACAACCCAGTAATGTGTCTTTAATTATAGAGCTATGCTATCTCAAGTGATCACTTCATTTCTAAATACAACTTAATGGACTTTCTTCCTGGCTTGCTTAACGGTATTACTATAATATTGAGCCAAGAGCTCTCATTTTTTTTCCAGATTTTCTTTCCAAAGTAAACCATAAATTGTCCCATTCCTTAAGCTTACATCATATTCTTTTGTCCCTGGCATTTAGATCACTGAAAAAATGTCATTTGGAGCCTTCTCCAGTATGTTTATAATCAAGCTTCCCATAGCACAATTCCTCAGTGGGCACTTGCTGAATGTACCTTGTAATGCCTTTTTTTTTTTTTTTTTTTTTTTTTTTTTTTTTTGCCAAACAGCCTCCTTTCAACAGTTCTGATTTGTCCTACACTACTCACAGATTTTTTTCCTCTATCTTTTTTCTTGGTGTGGTGTGCTTTTAAGATCTCCACAGAAGATCTAGATATTCCCGGATATGTTTGGCTTTTCAATCTTTCTCTCTCTACGGAAACATAGATCCTTTTTTCTCTCTCTAAAACAGGATACTCTAATTTCCTAATTTTTTTTTTTTTTTAGAAATTTGCTGACACAAACATTTCATTTTATAATGCTTGCTCCTGGCCAGGAATACCAAGTTTTGGTCTCTTTCTTATCTGAACTCAGGAACAAACATTTTGAAAATTTACCATTTCATCTCTTAACCACCAGTCATACTCAATCCAGTTTCCAACTCTGTTATCACCTCATTCAATGCAATAACATTACACTGGGATAACACTGGATGTAGACCTGGCCTGAAATTCCATGGTTCCATTTATCAGAGGTATTGTGCAACTTCAGTCAAAGCTTAAGTTACTTAAGTAACTGTTTACTCATCTGTAAAAGTGAGATATTTTCTTTGCTTATTTCTAATGGATTTTCAAAGAACTAAGTAAGACTGTGTAAAAAAAAAAAGCAATTTATGTACTCTACAAACATCTTAACAAATGTGAAATTCTATCTTTCCTTCTGATTTCCTGCTTTTACCCTCCATCCTATGTGACACATGAATTCTAACTTCACAACCACAGCTCTTCAGTCTTTCAAAATGTGCTTGATGCTGGTCTTGTCCATGACCCTCTTGTTAGGTAGGTGAAGAGCAAAACATATTCTCCTATTACAGATGAGAAAAATAAGTTAGCAATAGGCAAAAATGAGGAAACAGGACACTTCAGCAAATAGTTTGTCTGACGTTTCAGATGAACATAATATTGCCAATACTGGTCAGATTCATTTAAGAATCCCGTAGAAGCCCAGCAGCACTTCATCCAAAAGGTCACACTAGCATCCTGGGTTCTGAGGAGCCTGATCATCAATGCTATCTCAAAATAAAACTGTTCCGCACTTCCGATGAGGACCATTCTACTACCAAGCATTAAACGAGAAACTCTGAAAGCATTCTTGGTGATTACTTAGCACGGGCTGGACTCCTTCAAACCACGAACATTCACCTTTTCCAATTCCTGATCCTGACGGTTCATAAGTGTTTTCCAGTGTTCGTAGAGCTCCACGTCTTTGGTTTGAATGTCCTTCAAAGTTCCCTCTCGGAGTACGCTTCCATCCTTCATAGCTATGATCTAGGAAACGCATATATTAGCAGAAATGGGGCACAAAGCCTTACTGGGCCAAATGAATTACTTCAGAAAGCATCTGTTACTGTTTGTACATATAAGGATTTATAGGGTGACAACAGAAACGTGATCAAAGCTTCCCTCTCCACTCACCCAGTCAGCATGGGTCAGGTATTGCAATTTGTGAGTCACAAGAACGAGTGTCCTTTTATCATCCTGAAGAAATTTCAAAATCCCCTCCTGCATGAGGTGATCACTTAAGTGGATGTCCAGGGCAGAGAAGGGATCATCCTGCGAATGGTGAGAGAGAACAAGAGAAAGGCGTTTCACACTCTTCATGTCACTCGCTTCTTCTGGAGTAGAGAGACAAACAGCTCAGCACAAATCACCCAATTTATGCATTTATAAAATGGACTCTGTACAACTTCAAGCTGTAGCAAAGAGAATGAGCTTAAAGATGAATTGTTTCTTCCTCTTTAAAAATTATTTAAAAGGCAACTAACAATATTGAAAATGGTTTGAATTCTTGGAGATTCTTTTTTTTTAATTTTTTTTTATTTAGTAAATATAAATTTCCAAAGTACAGTTTATGGATTACAATGGCTCCCCCCCCCCATAATTTCCCTCCCACCCGCAACCCTCCCATCTTCCGCTCCCTCTCCCATTCCATTCACATCAAGATTCATTTTCAATTATCTTTAGATACAGAAGATCGATTCAGTATATATTAAGTAAAGAATTCATCAGTTTGCACCCACAGAAACACAAAGTGTAAAATACTGTTTCAGTACTAGTTATGGCATTACTTCACATTGGACAACACATGAAGGACAGATCCCACATGAGAAGTAAATACACAGTGACTCCTGTTGTTGACTTAACAATTTGACACTCTTGTTTATGGCGTCAGTAATCTCCCTAGGCTCTAGTCATGAGTTGCCAAGGCTATGGAAGCCTTTAGGGTTCGCTGACTTCAATCTTATTCTGACAGGGTCATAGTCAAAGTGGAAGTTCTCTCCTCCCTTTAGAGAAAGGTACCTCCTTCTTTGATGGCCCCGTTCTTTTACAGATTCTTTAAATTCACAAACCAACAATACTCAGTAAGCCATAAAAATAGGTTCAAAGAAAGAAAGTAAAGATAATGGGAGTAATTGAATTCTAGTTAATAAAAACAGGCACAGATAATATTGATTGGATCACAATTTAACTTACATTATTAGGCATGTTATCAGGACTGAGTGCAGTAATTCATTTCTATCAGGGACCTAATGAATACTTTTAATATTATTACCTACAAAAATAACATACCCAAGATTGTACTTATGCCAATTATGTTTGGAAGAGAGGAAATTTCAGTACACCAAGAGATAAAAAGATTTAGAGAATGGTTATTTGACTCTGAAGTGATGAGATTTCCATAGGTAATTTTTATATATCTTATTTCTACAATGACATATATGAGAGTAATTCAACATGTAATGGTAAAAGAATTAAAAGATCCTTATTTTGATGCAAAGAAATCTTGAAATCCACGCATAGGAGGGGCCTTTAAAACATTCCTGGAAATGTGTATTATGAAAAACCTATGCATGGATTCCAATATTTTTTGCACCAAAAAATAAATTTATCTTTTAATTCCATTTTCCATGATCTTTTTGTACTTTCCTCATGAAGCATCAAATTACATATTGGGATTCTGACAGAGAAAACCAGAAACTACTGCAGGAAACGCACACTGGAGTGTGTCCTCAACATGAGTGGGGAAGCCGAGGGACCTGCAGGGAGGACGGTGCAGCAGCTCAGGCCCTACTAGAAGCACCAGGAGCAGCGGGGAGAGGAACGGAGGGAAGGGACAACCTTGTGTCACACGGCATCATTTTCTGGTAGAGAATGGGGAGGAGTGACTGCCTTCGTGAAAATGAAGTGCATCAATGTCTTCATCTCTCTTGTTTTTTTGTGATTCCTCCATATATGTAATTGCAAAGCAATTTCTGCTTTGCCTAATTTGTTCAAGAAGTAAGTAGTAGCTAGATTCTCATTGAACCACACAGACTGCATACTGAGATATCCGGAAACTGTAATTTTGAGGACTTTTCTAAACAAATGACCACAAAAGTTTCTGTACAGTTTCCTTGCATCGGTTGAGTGTCTGGACAAGGGAAAATAGAAGCCATTTCTATTGAAATAGAAGCTGATATTTGGAAGTCAGTATGAAAACATGCAGGCGGCCATTATTGATAGGGGTAAGATGAGTTCAGTCATTCTTTACTCTCCATCAATCTCTACCCACAAATAAACTATAGGCAATGTGTCTTTATAATAGCATTTAGGAGAAACCTTACGAAAAAAAGTAGCAAAGTATTTAGACAGCTAAGGGGTGATTCCAAATGATAAGAATCAGTCTTTTAAAAATCAGTCTACTCAATGTCATAGTTATGAATATACAAGTGATATAATTAATATCATCAGGTGGCTTTTGCAGAAATACATTTAAAAACAGAGACATACTTCCAGGTATCTCATTTACTTAAACTATTAAATGAGTTATTCCAGATAATTCAATAGTTGATAAAATAATTGTCATTATACATACATATACACACATATCTTACTCTGTACATGTGTATGCAGAGTGTGTATATGTGTATGTACTAAAAATGCAATGCAACAAAATGAGCTTAAGATAGTTATTAGGATTATCCTGAAATTTCCCTGGATGACATAGTAAATATTTCAGAATCATTCAGATACATTATTGTAAGTTGAATTTTCTAATGGTTAGATTATGGAGAAGTGGTAGGAAATTCTCCTGCTAAAATATGGAATTTATTTTCATACAGAAGTTATCATAGAACTTCAGAAATATTTAAAAATATAAGTTCAAGCCTGAATGGGATGAAGTAAAATTTCCAAAGAAGTGAAAAAAATATCACTGAAACAAGGATTATATTGACAAAGATGTCTGCTCTTTTATCTACAATATTGCACCAAGATTTAGCCACAAAGAAACAGTGACTTCATAAAACTGGGCCAGTATCACAAGGGTAGCCTAGTGGTTGGTTTAGCAGCAACATTCTTCTATACCTAATTTGTTTTACTTTTTTTAAATCATGAAAGGACGTTGTATTTCATCAAAAGCTTTCTCTGCATCTATTGAGAAACTCCTATGGTTTTTATTGTTCAATTCATCAATGTGTTATATCATGTTTACTGATTTGCATATGTTGAGCCAGCCCTGCATTGCTGGAGTGAATCCCACTTGGTCCAAGTGGATATAGTTTCTGGATGTGCTGTTGTGTTCAGTTAGCCAGTATCTTGTTGAACACTTTTGCATCTGTGTTCACCAGGGATACTGGTCTATGTCAAGGCAATCGATGACAAACCACAGCCAGTACCATATTGAGTGGGGGAAAAGCTGGAAGCATTTCCACTAAAATACAGAACCAGACAGGGATGTCTCTTTCACCACTGCTATTCAATATAGTTCTGTAAGTTTTAGCCACAGCCATTGGGGAAAAAAACCAAAAAGATACAAATTGGAATGAGGAAGTCAAATTATCCCTGTTTGCACATGACATGATTCTATACATACAGGATCCATAAGGCTTGCCAGATATAAAATGAACACACAAAATCAATGGTTTTTGTGTACACAAACAATGTCATGGCTGAGAAAGAACTTGTAAGATCAGTTCCGTTCACAACAGCTATGAAAATTTTAAATACCTTGGGATAAATTTAACCAAGGGGATGAAAGATCCAACAATGAAAATTTAAAAATATTAAGGAAAGAAACAGAAGATACAAAAATTGGAAAAATCTTCTATGTTCTTGGATTGAAGAATTAATATCATAAAAATGCCCATACTACGTAAAGCAATCTACAGATTCAATCTGATCCCAACCAAAATTTTCTTGGATCTAGAAAAAAAGAACTAAACTTTATATGGAAACACGAGAGAACCCCTAAAGCCAAAGCAACCTTAAATGATACAGAGAAAACCAGAGGCATCACAATTCCAGACTTGAAGAGATGTTACGAGGCAGCTACTATCAAAACAGCCTGGAAATGGCACAAAAGACAACATGTGCAACGACCAACGCAACAGATGAGAGAACCCAGATATTAATCCACCCACCTACAACCAACTACTCTTTGACAAACAAGCTAAAATCACACCATAGAGAAAGCAAAGACTCTTCAACAAATGTTGTTGGGAAAACTGGATCTCTGTGTGAAGTACAGAACAACATCCCTGGGCCAGTGCCATGGCTCACCTGCGCCGCCAGCATCCCATATGGGTGCCGGGTTCTAATCTCGGTTGCTCCTCTTCCAGTCCAGCTTTCTGCTATGGCCTGGGCAGGCAGTGGAGGATGGCCCAAGTGCTTGGGCCCTGCACCAGCGTGGGAGACCAGGAAGAGGCACCTGGCTCCTGGCTTTGGATCTGCGCAGCGCCAGCCGTAGCGGCCATTTGTGGAGCGAACCAATGGAAAAAAGACCTTTCTCTTTGTCTCTGTCTATAACTCTACTTGTCAAAAAAAAAAAAAAAATCCCTACCTTACATCTTATACAAAAATCAACTCATAATGGGAAACGTATCTAAACTTAAGACCCCAAATCACCCTATTACTACAGGAAAACAGGGGAAACACGTTAAGACACTGATGTGGGCAACAACATCTTGGAAAAGACCCTAAAAGTACAGGCAATAAAGTAGAAGTAGAGAAATGGGATTACATCAAGCTAAGTAGATTCTGCACTACAAAGCAAACACTCAAGAAAATAAAAAGGCAACCAAAAGAATGGAAAAAAAAATCTGCAAACTATACATCTGAAAAAGGATTAATATCCAGAATGTATAAGGAGGTCAAGAAACTCAGTAACAACAAAACAAACAATCCAGTTTTAAAACAGCAAAGGACATGAACAGACATTTTTCAAAGATGAAAAATAAATGACCAAGAGACACATGAATAAATGGTCAAGCTCACTAGCCATTAGGGAAATGCAATTAAAATCACAGTGGGATGTCACCTCACTCCAGTTAGAATGGCTTTCTCTAAAAGTCAAAAGATAACAAATGCTGGTAAGGACATGCAGAAAAAGTACCCTACTGGCGGGAATGTGAACTAGTCTAACCATTATGGAACTAGAATAACCATATGGAGATTCCTCAAAAATTTGAAAATTAATCTGCCATATGACCCAACCATCCCACTCTTGGGAATTTACCCAAGTGAAATGAAGTCAGCATATGGAAGAGTTATCTATACTTCCATGTTTACAGTAGTTAAATTCACTATAGCTAAAACAAGAATCAATCCAGAAGTCCTTCAGCTCATCACTGGATAAAGCAAATGTGGAATATATACACGGTGGACTACTATTCAGCCATAAAAAAGAATGAAATCCTATCTTTCACAACAAAATGGATCCAGCTGGAAACCAATATACTTAATGAAATAAACTGTTCCCAAAAAGACAAATACATTATTTTCTCTGATCTGTGGTAACTAATAGAGTACCAAAATATGTAACATATATTTACAAAATTAACATTTTGAGAATTGATTATATATATTATATATAGCTATATAGTTTATAGCTCTTGGCTCTACTGTTGTGGAATAGTGTTTTTTTCACCTTTCACTGAATTATTTACTTGGTAGAGTAAATAATATATTATAAATAATATATATGTAAATTATATATATGCATATATGTATACATATATGTATATATATGTATTATATATAATATATATGTAAATTTATTTATATATATATATAACTATATATAGCTATATAGTTTATAGCTCTTGGCTCTACTGTTGTGGAATAGTGTTTTTTCCACCTTTCATTGAATTATTTACTTGGTAGAGGATTAATCTTATGATTATAAAAGAAACTGAAATTATTTCATTGTAAAAATTAAAGAATAAGAAATGAAGGAAGATGGATGGTGAGAGCATGGGAAGGAAGGAGGGTAGAGTGGGAAGTATCAATGTGCTCCTACATCTGTAAATATAAAATACACAAAACATCTTCACTTTATATTAATAAAAATTGTTTAAAAAGAAACAACAAAAAGAATGCATATCAGATGGCTCAAGTAGTTGGATCCCTGTCACCCATACGGGACACTTGGATTGAATTCCTATCTCCTAACTTCAGCCTGGCCCAATCCCAATCATTACTGGCACGTAGGGAGTGAGCCACCAAATGGGAGGTCTTTTTCTTTCTTTGTCTTTCCCTCTCCCCTGCTCTCTGTATGTATACGTGTGTTTCTCTGCTTCTCAGATACAAGATTAAAAATTTAAAACACAGAATGAACATATTTCTGCAAAGATCCAACAGAAACAATGCAGTGAAAGTCTCTAAATTATTTTTACATTTACATTTTTACAGTCAAATATTTCAGCAGTATTGTTCTGTGGCCCGTGTGGTGACACAGCAGGTTAAGCTGATGCATGCAAGACCAGCATCCTACAAAGGGGCACTGGTTCGAGTCCAGGCTGGTCTGCTTCCAATCCAGCTTCCTACTAATGCACCAAGAAGGCAGGGGGTGATGGCCCGAGTGCTCTGGCCCCTGCTATCCACAGGGAAGAGCCGGACAGAGTTCCAGGATCCTGGCTTCAGCCTGGCCCAACTCTGATTTTTCCAGCTATTTGGGGAGCAAACAAGCAGATCCAACAGTCAGTCAGTCAGTCTCTCTCTCTCGCTCTACCTCTGCCTTCCCAAAGTAAATAAATCAATCTTTGTTTTTTTAAAAAGGTGTATTTATTCTTCATTTCTCATAACTATAGCTTTAGGGGATTCATATTTTGAGTATCCCTTCACTGTACCACAGTGAGAGTCTAGCACCCTTCAGGAATCTTACTAAGGAAGAACATGCTTCTAAGAACACAAGCTATGGAATTGGGTCCCACAGCTTTGATAGCCTGCCCCACAGTCACTGTCTCTGTCACCTTGGATAAGACACACACTGAGCCTCAGGATCGTCCTCTATGAAGAGCAGTGATAATGAAGACGGCTGCAGCAACACCAAGCCTCCTATAATTTCAGGAATTAAGTGCATCAGGGGTTAGAAAATGCCTATGCCATATGAAGTCTTTAATAATGGCTGCTAGCATCACTATGCCTTGATCTCCCTGGGGGAGGCATCACTGTGTTAGAGTGAAATGTATAGAACTTAATCAAAACTGAAGCTTGACTGGTTCAGAATCACAGCTCAAGATTCAGTTTGTACATTAACATTGTGCGACAATACTTCCTTTAAAAAAGGTGAGGTAATTTGCTAAAGGCCAATTCAAGAAATGACCAGTTCTTCATTTAAGGAATTTATTATTTATTTGGCTGTGAGTAAATGACTACAGTCTGATCCAACAGCAGGGTAAGCCTCTGCTTGGGATGCCTGCATTTCTCC
The DNA here is from genome assembly GCA_949820135.1 of Sylvilagus floridanus. Taxonomy (NCBI): domain Eukaryota; kingdom Metazoa; phylum Chordata; class Mammalia; order Lagomorpha; family Leporidae; genus Sylvilagus; species Sylvilagus floridanus. The sequence continues at coordinate 18,003,687 of OX463230.1, read as the reverse complement.
TTCAGTGTGCCTAGGATCGAGTCCCACCTGAACTCTGAACCATCTTCCTGCTAAACTACTAGGCAGGCAGCAGATGGTCCCAGTACTTGGGATCCTGCCACTCACGTGGCAGGCCCACAAGGAGTTGATGGCTCCTGGCTTCGGTGTGGCCCAGCTGTAGTGACCATTTTGGGAATGAACTAGGGGATAGAAGATTGACCTCTCCCTCTCTCCCTACATCCACCCCCATCTCTTTGTCCCTTTACCTTTCAAATAGATGGGGGGAGAGGAGAAAAAAAATAGATTAACGCTTCAGATGATGGAAAACCTAAGTATCATGACTTGATCAATATACAATCAATCAATGCCCCCAAATCACTATCCCCCACAAAGAGGTATGATTAACTGTCAATAACAAAGAACACTTTTTTCATATATCGAGTCTTCATTAGTGAATTCTCATATATTCAATGACCACATTCTTTGTATGGATGTATTTTTGGAAATAACTTAATATATTCGCTGATACACATAGTACACTTGGAGATGCCTTAACGTTTCAAAAGCAATGAGTATTCTTGATACATCATGAAGATCTCTTCATTTGGCTTTGATAGCAAGATAAAGCTTATTTGCAGCAAAATGTAAAGCCACAGAATTATGACTATTCATGTGTACAAGCAAAAGCCTTAAACATTCATCACTTTAAAGCCATTTTCCTTTGTTTCGTCTATCAAGTATGGAAGATGGACACTTGGGACGTCATTAAATACTTATGGATGGAAAAAAAGGAAGGAAGGAGGGGAGGATAGAGGGAGGGAAGGAGAAAGAGAAGAGGAGAGGCAGGCAGTAAAAGAGAGGGAAGAGAGGGAGGAAGAGGAGGGAAAAAGAGAGGAGATTAAAGGACAACACAGATAGAAACAATCATTTCAGAAAACGCCCGAGAATTTTAGCTGATGGCAAACACCATAGCAAGAGACAGATTCTACATTTCACCAGTCATTACGTCTTGAGTGAGATGCTTGACCTCTCTATTCTTGTTTGCTAACATGAGGACACCATCTACCTTCACGGCATTGTCATGGAAAACTTCATGGTTCAGAGTGCTTTGTGTATTTTTAAGCATAGAAGCATACGATATTATCAGTTTTGAAGAATTGTTAACACATACCAATAGCATTCCATTGCTGTCAAAACATTCTTCTATTTGACGTTGCAATGAACTAAGTATAATATTTAGGTTACGGGGTCCAATAGTTTTAAGGTTATCTGTCTGATCAGAGCGCACTGAGCACATACTTTTTCAAAGTGACTCTGACAAACACTACTGCAACCAGGATTAGAAAAGTTATACAAATTGTGTCATTTGTGCAGGAATTGTAGTTACTAATCTTACTTAGCCTAAAGAAATGTGAATTAATTTTAATAATAATATTAAAATACAGAACTATGGCTTTATTTGTAGCTACGTTGGAATGAGGAAAATACACAGAAGCAAATTTTAATCCCGTAACTTTCCAGTAAGAAGAGCTGTCTGTGCAAAGCAGAACAATGGCCTGCAAAGATGCCTATGCCCTCACCCTAAGAATCTGTGACTTGCTTCCTTACATGCCAAGAGGGACTTTGCAGATATGATTCTGATCTGATCAAAGACGTTGAGATAGGGAGATGTCCAGATGGACCCAAAATAATTCCATGAATCTTTTTAAGCAGAGAACCCTCCGAGCTGTGAAGATAGGCAGAGGTGACTATAGGAATGACCATGGGGACATCACATTGCTGAGTTTGCAGACAGGGAAAGGTGGCCATGAGACAAGAACCCTGGAAGCCTCTAGAAGTTAGAAAAGGCAAGGAAATTGATTCTTCTCTATAACTCCCAAAAGGAAACACAGCTCTGCTGACACTTCATTGAATATTTAGTCTGCAGATCTGTAAGAATATAAATGTATGTTGAAGTCATTAATTATGGTTCTAATAGCAATAGGAAACTTATACTCTGTCCAACAAGGAAAAGGCTGTGTGAAGACAGGAGCATCAAGAAGCTGTTAGTTGTGGTGCTGAAATGAAAACTGTAGTGAACAAGAAGGAATTCACAACAAGTTAACACTATGGCTTGTTTGAATGCTGTAATTTTTACATTAATGTACACTGGGATGATTAAATTGCGGCCGTGTGATGAACTGTCATAGAAAAGCACACCCAGGGCAGTGGACCTTGGTCCCTTCAGAGTCCCTAGTCCCTGGTCATGTGGTCCTCAAGGTTGGAGAAGTCATTTCTAATTGTGAGTCCATCTGCTATAAGAAAGATTGCTAGTTACACAGGTTACTTCTAGATCTTGCTATGGATTTCTAAAATTTTTTAAAAGCATGTTTATTTACTTGAAAGGCTGAGAGAGACAAACACAGAGAAAAAATATTTCGATTCTCTGATTCACTCTCCAAAGGTCTTTTTTTTTTACTTTTTTAACTTTTATTTAATAAATATAAATTTTCAAAGTACAACTTTTAGATTATAGCAGCTTTTTCCCCCTGTAACCTCCCTCCCACCCGCAACCATCCCATCTCCCACTCCCTCTCCCATCCCATTCTCCATCATGATTGATTTTCAATCATCTTTATATACAGAAGATCTACTTAGTATTTAAAAGTAAAGATTTCAACAGTTTGCACCCACACAGCCACAGAAAGTATACATAGTACAAAACATGAAGACAGAGGTCTGACATGGGGAGCAGGTGCACAGTGACTCCGTCATTGATTTAACAATTGACACTGATTTATGACGTCAGTAATCACCCGAGGCTCTCGTCATGAGTTGCCAAGGCTATGGAAGCCTCTTGAGTTCACCAGCTCCGATCTTATTTAGACAAGGCCATCGTCAAAGTGGAAGTTCTCTCCTCCCTGCAGAGAAAGGTACCTCTCCAAAGGTCTTCAGTGGCCGGACTTGAGCCGGGCTGAAGTCAGGAGCTAGAAATGCAATCCCGGTCTTCAACATGAGTGGAAAGGATATGACTACGTAAGCCATCATCTGCCTCCTCTTGGGTGTGCTTTGTAAGGCAGCTGGAGTTGGAACCAGAGGACTGGAAGCCAGGCACTCTGATAAGCCTTGCAGGCACCTCAAGTGGCATTTGAATCAATGCACCGAATGCCTCTCCCCTGCCATGCCTTATCTGGTGTGCTTAGGAGACACACACTCTTACAGACATTAACCTGAAATGAGTTTCTAGTATGTCCAAATTCTTCCACTGCACCCAGTTATAGATCTGAATTTAGTGGGATACTCCCAAATCAACCTCCCTTCTGAAGGAATTCTGCACATTAGATGGAGTGGAGACTCAAATGGATGCCTGGGAACCAGATTTATAAATGGTTAATAGTTTCACAGAAGGAGAAGGCAGGGGAGGAGGTATTTATACACCCTGATGTTCTTTAATACAGTGTCAATTTATAAGCTAGGTTATTTAGGCTACCCCTTACCAAAATAAAGCAAAATCATAATCAACATTATTATCAAATGTCATTTGTGAATCCACAGGTAGAGCCAAGGCATTAACCCAGGATAGTCATGAAAAGAATCAAAGGGGCTTTATGAACACATGGATTCTGGATTACAGATTATCAGTCACTAGGTCTAGGCTAGGACCAAGACTTCTGCAGTTTTAGGAAGCATCACAGATATTTTGTCTACAGGCTGAGAATCGCACCTCACTGGAGTAGAATGCTACCCTCACTCCTATGTGTACCAAAAGTGTCATCTCTGGCCCTTTTTCTTTGTTGTCAAATATAAATCAAAAGATCTGTGATCGGGCCAGCGCCATGGCTCAATAGGCTAATCCTATTGTGCCGGCACTGGCACACCGGGTTCTAGGCCCGGTCGGGGCACCAGATTCTGTCCCGGTTGCTCCTCTTCCTGTCCAGCTCTCTGCTGTGGCCCAGCAGTGCAGTGGAGGATGGCCCAAGTGCTTGGGCCCTGCACCCCATGGGAGACCAGGAGAAGCACCTGGCTCCTGCCTTCGATGCAGCGTGCCAGATAGAGTGTGCCAGCTGCAGCGGCCACTGGAGTGTGAACCCACAGTAAAGGAAGACCTTTCTCCCCGTCTCTCTCTCTCCCTGTCAAAAAAAAAAAAATCTGATCTTGCCATGGAAATCCAACACCATCCACACACCCTCATTAACAATCCGCCTGGCCAAGAAACTCCACTAGGACAGGTATTTGACATAGTGGTTAAGATGCCACGTAGGATGCCTGCAGCTGATACCAGAGTACCTGGATTCAAGCCACAGCTACATTCCTGATTCCAGCTTCCCGCGAAAGTGCACCCTGGAAGGTAGCGGATGATTGCTCAAGTAGTTGTGTCTCTGTCACCCATGTAGAAGACCTGGACTGAGGTCACAGCTGCGGGCTTCAGACTGGCCCATTTCTAGCTGTTGGGGGCATCTGTGGGGAGAGCCAGTGGGTGGAAGATCTGTCTCTGTCTCTGTCTCTCTGCCTCTCAAACAAAAATAAATGAATCAAAGAAAGGAAGAAACAAACTCAGCTAAGCAAGCACACAGAATACCTCAGCCTCTTGGACACCAATCTGGAGTTCTGACTGAATTTCTTACTGTGGATCTGCTACTAATGTTTTCGCAAAAAATGCTCTGATTCTACAAATTAAACCACGTGCCCTTGAATTGATTGACATGTCTTTTTAAGGACTCTTTAGTCCACAGGGAAAAATGAAGTCAGAATGAAAGTCAAGGCCATTTTCTTACCAAGAAGACAATGTTGGTGTTTTGATAGAGAGCTCGTGCCACGCAGATTCTCTGCCTCTGGCCCCCACTCAGGTTGATGCCCTAGGGAGAAAGCACCCAAGTCAGCTATTTTTTAAACTAATATATATTTATAAACAATAGCTTTTAATACAGATATGTCTTTAAAATAACAATTGCTGGTAATTTATTATTTAAATATAACATTAGTAAGAGAAAATGAAAACAATCTATTGGTCAATATTCTAATTATATCAAGAGTGGTTTTGGCTGATAACACTAATCCACGTTTCACTGTGACAGAGAACTCTACTCCGCTATACAGAGGTATTAATAAGCAAAACATCTGGTGAGCGCTATACAGCTGTGAGCAATTTCAAGACTTCTAGTTCCAGAACTGTGTGTGCAGTTTACTTAATACAAACCTTTTAAATTTGATATTACAAGTTATACTAAACAGAACTACACAAGGTGCTCTTATAATGAGCTAGTAGTAATTATTACTTTAAGAAGTTGTACTTAAGCATTTAGTATGTGTCAACCTTGAGTCAATGGCTTTAACCTTCTTATCTCCTTTATTATTACAGCAATTTCACTATATAGGTGTTCTTCTCGTTTTATATATATGGAGACTGGGGCTCAGAGAAGTTGATCTCATCCTCTTGAACTATACTATGCTGCAAAGAGGAACAGCGATGAAGAACAAAATCTACGTGGAACACATGTTTAGTGCAGTGGTTAAGTCATTGCTTGGGATTCCCACATCCCATATTGCAGTGACAGGTTCGAGTCCTGGCTGTGCTGAGGCAGCAGATAATGACCAAGTGCTTGAGTCACTGCCAGCCAAGGGGGAGACCAAGGACAGGGTTCCAGGCTCCTGGCTGGGGCTGGCCCAGCCCTGGCTGTTGTGGCTATTTGGGAAGTGAACCAATGGACAGAAGATTGTTGTCTATTTCTTTCTCACTATCTCCCTTTAAAATACTTTTTTTTAATAGGAAAAAAACCAAGACTATACAGTCAGACTAATCTTGGCTCCACCATGTGCTCTACAGTTGCTCATGTTTGTTTGCTTTTTTCAGCCATAGTCTCCTTGGCTGTAATACGCAGATATTAAGAATGCTAATAATACATTTGTAGTAACACTCATAATAACAACACTTATAATAACACATAATATATTTCTTGTGGAAACAGATAATGCATATAATGATTTCCCCCAGTAATTAATACCTATTAGAGTTTAAAAAAAAAGTATAACCATTATTTTGTGACCTGTAGTGCTGTGGCATACCATATAGGTGCCAGTTCATGTCCCAGTTGCTTCTTTTCCAATAGTTATCAATAAATACTTCATGGAGAGTTACATCAAAGGTCTCCAGTTGCATTTCTGGAACTTGTCACTGGGCACAAGCTACAACTACTAAGCTCTCAGAATTTCTAATGGCATGGACCACAGACTTTTCTAGACTTGTGTTCAATGCTTACTTAAACTGTACATAGCTTACCCTCTCTCCAATTTCAGTTTGGTCTCCAAATGGTAGTAAGTCAATATCTGGTTGCAAAGAACAGGCATCTGTGACAGCTTTGTACCTTCGGAAGAAAGGATTTTGAATTTTTAGACACCTACTAAGACACTGCCCATAAACTTGTTATGGGTAACGTGTAACATAGGTGTCCTTGCACTCTATCACACATGAAGGAGGGGACGTGGAAGATGATGAAGGCTGATGGTACTCAACTTGATCAAGGCTGGCAGTGGAAATCAGATGCATGGGAAGTATGAGCATAGGGAAGTGTAGGAATTGAAGGGACCAGGAAGAAATACCAGGTATTTCCGTTTCCTTTGTCACCTGGACTTGAAATACTTGAGTTATCCTTGACTCCTTCCTACTCCTATCTGTCCTCTATTACTCCAGAATGTTTTCCTTCCTCAACATTCCTTTACATTTCTGCTGTCACTCCAAAGGCAGCGAGAACCACCCCATGCCCAGATCATTATTCTGACTCATTCCCCGTGGTCTCCTCGCTCCCAACTCAGAATAAACTACCAGGAGATTTTACTTCCAGGTTAGCGGGCTTGCCTTGCTACGCTTGTCTCTAACATCTGGAGTGCTGCCCCAGAACACACACCATTAAATCCCACTGGGCTCCCTCTCGTGACCTTGAAATCAGCACTCCCTTTCTACCTGTGCCCACTGTGCAAACGATCCCATGCAATCCAAGTTCTCCTTCCCATACTGTATGCTTTGTTGACTCAAAAACCCTTGGTGAGGGCAGGCATTTAGAACAGGGATTAAGGCACCCTTTGGGATGCCCGCATGCCCTGTGAGAGTGCCTGGGTTCCCATCTAGCTCCTGACTCCAGCTTCCTGCTAATGCAGCCCTGGACAGACAGTAGGGATGGCTTAGTAGTCCCTGCCACTCCTATGGGAAACCCGGTCTCAGGTCCCAGCTCCAAGCTTCAGCATGGCCCATGGAAAGCATCTGGATAGTAATCCCGTGAACAACAATACCCTATGTATCTGCCTTTCCCTGCCTCTGAAGACATCAAGAACGAAAACAAAAAACTTTTAGTGATGAGCATCAAAGTGGGGTGAGCAGGGAAGAAAGCTGCAGACGTGAAGGTTCCAGAAACAACGGACCAAATCCATGGATCAGAAATCGGTGCCAGTTCAGTTCCACATTGTATATGCTCAAAATTACCTCTGTTTGTTGAAAGGACTTCCGAAGGTGATGTTTTCTTCTACTGTGGCGTTTAATAGCCAGGGTTTTTGGGCTGCATAGGCCACTGAGTACCTGTTCCTACTGTAGACCAAAAAAAAAAAAAAAAAAAAACAAAAACAAATACACTGGAATTAGGCAAAGTTGCTGTTGCTGTGCTGGGTGTGTACTTTAGTGTAACTATGGAAACTAGCAGTTGATGACATATCTCAAATAGATGGAAAACTTCCAAAAGGGACCAGTTGAAAGACCACCAACCTGATTACGAAATGGTTAAATATGCCACTTCAATGAAAAGGATTAGAATTTCATCAAAAAGTCACACAGTGTATAACATCAAATTTTGTTGGGTTCAAAAAGTATTTGAAGGTCTGAACTATTAGTCATAAGTTTCTCCTTAAAAATAATCTTAAAAATAATTTAAATGATAAATTCATGATAAATGTATTTCAAAACATATTGAAATAGTTTATTTCTTAAAAATGATAACTTCCTCTCCCCCCTCCATTTTTTTGGCTTGCAAATTCTACCAGATGTCTATATATCAGGCTGCAATCTTAGCGATTAGGAAAATACAGGTAAACTGAAGACAGAGAGGATGATGTGGGTGGGGTGGGGGAGGGCAGGTCAGCTTAGAAGTCATATTTCCACAGTTAGTTCAGGATCTGTAAATACTAATTAAGGAATTAATGTTAAAAAGATTAAGACAGTAGGAGAGAATTGTTAGCAATGCTCAATGATCATCCTGAAACAGAGACAGGGTAGCACAGAGTATGCACAGATTATCTCTTGGATAATCACGTGTGCAGTCAAACAATGGTTCCCAACCCCTGACAGTTCTGCTTCACGTTCCTCCTAGGCTTCATGGCCATGTGTTTTGTTTTTGTTGTTTCATTACTTTTTTTTTTTTGTAGGTAAAGTACTTAGTTCTCCGTCTCCACCTCACAGGCAGACTCCATCATTGTATAACTCACAATCAATACAGAAGGGTTCTTCAAAAAATGTGTGGGGGAAAAACAATTAAAAGATTAAAAGGCAAGTTTATTTTACATGCAATAAAAATGTTTGAAATCCATGCAAAATGTCTTTGGAGTATGCAGTTCTATTAACTTTAAAAAAAACCTTTATAATGTATAATATATAATCCTTACATTTTTATTTTGTGGAATCCCTAACCCTAGGCAAAGTTGAGACGTGTGTGGCTCATTGCAGTGGATACAATGAGCCATTTTGTTCGGCAAATAATTCTTCCAGCAGACTGCAAAAGTTGGGAACCACTGCTATGGGAAATATGCTAGTACATTTTAATAAATTGAATATCACGAAAATGATGACTAGGAATAGGAGATTAAAGTCTGGAGGGAAGGAAGTTATTCTTATTAAACTCAGGTTAAAATAGAAATAATACCTTCTGGTTGCTTCAAAAGAAGGCTCAGATTCATTTACACTGCAAGTATGGCAAACAATGTTCATTAATTACGAATAATATGGAATGAATGTGTGCACATATCAGGTAAGAGATAAACACTGGACATTTTCTTTTTTTTTTTTTTTTTTTTTTTTTTTTTTTTTTTTTTTTTTTTTTTTTTTTTTTTGACAGGCAGAGTGGACAGTGAGAGAGAGAGACAGAGAGAAAGGTCTTCCTTTGCCGTTGGTTCACCCTCCAATGGCTGCCGCGGCCGGCGCGCTGCGGCCGGCGCACCGCGCTCATCCGATGGCAGGAGCCAGGTACTAGGTGCTTTTTCCTGGTCTCCCATGGGGTGCAGGGCCCAAGCACTTGGGCCATCCTCCACTGCACTCCTGGCCACAGCAGAGGGCTGGCCTGGAAGAGGGGCAACCGGGACAGAATCCGGCGCCCCGACCGGGACTAGAACCCGGTGTGCCGGCGCCGCAAGGCGGAGGATTAGCCTGTTGAGCCACGGCGCCGGCCAACACTGGACATTTTCAACAGCTACATTTTCCAAATCATTTTTGATGTTAACTTCAAAGACAAACTAAATATTATTCTTTGCATTTTCATCTGCCAAGAAGTAATTACTTAGTAAGCTTCCAAAAAACAGTACTGTTATCTTTCAAACCCGGTTTTCATTCATACAGCAACTTTGGTTCTAGTCCCATCTCTGCTGTAACTAACCGTGGTATTAGGTACTTTCTCTAGAATGTAGTTTCCTAGCTTCCTAAGGATTTGATATTTCCAAAATCTCCCTACCTGTTGTATCTTAATCTAATCTATTTAATTTTCTAGTTAACCAACCTAAGGTTGAACAGAAAATATATTTTTTGAGGTCTGAATACAAAAGGTGCACAAACTTAGTTGGGTCTTCTTCAGTACATGTGGTAATGGTGACATCTCAGTTTAATCATCTATTGACTGATATGACTTACGTAAGAAGTAGAGTTTGACTAATTACATTTCGTTACCTCCATGTTATGGGGGAAAACATCTGAAGATCCATTTTTTTTCCTATTTTTTTTTTATAATTTAGATACAACAGAATTGCATGTTAAAAGACAAGAACTCAGTAGCAATACATACAGCTAATTAAAGCTTATAGGGACTCCAGAAATACAACTATTTTTACTTTGGAAAGAGTTGTATGCTTTTGTGGAGAAAATCTACTTGTTACCTAGAGTTATTTGGTTTAGAGTTACTAAGGATTATTTTCACTATTGTTCATTGCTAGCTGCAGCTTGGGATGATTGACAGAGGCTGTAAAAAACAACCTCAAGCTAAAATTCCCTCTCAGTAACAATTATTCCCCAATTTTAAGTTACTCATAAAAATTATGAGGTACACAATTTCCCAAGTGATATTTACCATAGAATGTGCTTTAGATAACAAGAAATACAGTCTTTACTTTTTTTAGTGGCAAAAAGACAATAAATGAACGTAACAGTTTTAGTGAGTTGAAGGAGAGAGAGCAAGATGAGGAAGAGCAGGTGTATACAGCAAAGACAATGGCTTCATTGCATACTGGCCATCCATGTCGAAATGTGGAGTAGATATCTAAAAATGTCAGTGCAAGGTGGAGATAGAATTTGGAAGGTGTCTATATGCAATAACAATTGATTAAATATTTGTTCAATATAAATTGATAAATATTTATTAATCACCTCTTAGAGCAAATACTAGTGATACAAAGAACAAGGAAGATCATCCCTCCATTCTTTCATGCTGCTTTCAACCTTTTAAGAACCAGACAAAGGAATAAGCACTAAGATAAGTGAGGTTGTTTTAAACATACAGAACACTCATGCCACCTGTGGCAAATCAGGGTCAGCATGGGAACTGCTGCCAGTGAGACAGTTAAGAGTGAGTCACAGGGGCAGGGGTTGTGGCACAGTTGGTTCAGCTGCCACCTGTGACACTGGCATCACATGTGAGCACCGATTTGAATCCCAGCTGTTTCACTTCCAATCCAGCTCCCTGCTGATGTGCCTGGGAAAGCAGCAGCAGATGACCCAAGTGCTTGGGTTCCTGTAACTTCATAGGAGACCTGGGTCCTGACTTCAGGCTCCTGGCTTCAGCCTGTCCTAACCCTAGTTGTTGTGGCCATTTTTGAAGTGAACCAGATGATGGAAAATCTCTGTACTTCTTCTCTGTCTCTTTAACTCTGCCTTTCAAATTAATCCTTTTTTAAAAAAGCTAGATGAAGAAAAATCCAAGAGTACTTTATACCAGAGAATATGCAAATTAGATGGCCATGAAGTCACCTTGTTATACAGGATCCAACATAAATTCAGCATGGCTGAAATATGGGGATAGATAGTGAAGAAAAGGATAGGATTAATTTCAAAATAGGCACAGCGGGATTATGAGTGAGGTCATGAACTATTTTCCAGAGCTTGAACTTCTCCCCAGAATCCTAGAAACACTGAAAATTAGATGCCACTGTAATCACAGAATAAAACAAAGGATTGGAGAGAACAAGGCTGGAGGGGATACAGAGACCACCAGACACTACAAGAGTTATGGGGATAAGAAGGCAGTGCCCTGAATTAGGGAAACTGGGAATGAATGAAAATAAAGAGACACAAGGATAGCTAGAACTGTGTGACTGACCAGAGCAGAGGGGATTCAGAAGACGAGAGTGAAAGAAATGGAACACAGGACGTGCATACAATAGGAGAAGACAGTGAACTCAGCATCAGACACATTCTGTTGGAGCTGCCCAAGGAACATCAAAGTGACCATGGCCAGGAATCTAAATTGAAAGCTCAGAAGAGACAGCTGGGAAATGAAGACTTTGGAGTGATTTTTCTTCATGATGTGTATCTTAGATACCAAGGACTTTGGTATGCTGGACTTTGAGTTTAACTAGACACTAAGCAAGGGGACCCTCTGAGGAAGAAAGGTACGGGCAAAAGGGTCACGTGGTCAGATGAAGACCACAAAGCATCTGAGGAATTTAATAACTTGGACGTCATTCATGGCTTTGGCAAGAACAGTCTAAGTGGAGTGGTAGGGGTAGAAACCAGATGGCCATGGGTTCAGATGAGATTGACTGATAGACTGATAGGGAATTCTGTTTATCTACAAATGGAAAAGCTGGGGGCTGGATTAAGTGTGAATCAGAAAAAGAAAAACAGAATTGCATGGTTTGGCTTTACGATCTCACTGTTGAGTAAAGGGAACAATCCCTATTAGAAAGCTCACAAGATAGAGAGGCACCAGCAGAGAAGGTGCATTTAAGATTCAAGAGTTAAGAGAAGGCTTTTGCAAACAGATAGCCTCTGAGTGGGTTCTAGAGGAAAGAGTGAGGCCACCCAGCTGGGGAAAGGCATGACAAGGCAATGTGTGCATGGGGGAACCCCCTGCAGCTCAGGGTTACAGGGTCACAGTGTTAGAGGTGGTAGAACAGCAGGAGACACATTTAAAGAATTAAACGGGGACCAGATCACTAAAGTCTTTGATGTAGCTTGCAAAGGTCAGCCAATTCAAAAATTACAAAGATGCAAGTAGTTAAGTTTCCATGTCAGAAAGGTAGGTCTGGCAACAATATGCTGAAGAATGAAGGCCCTGGTAGAGTAGTCTACACGAATGCTAAATACCGCAATCAGAGACATTAGAAAGACAGAATTATTAGGACAGGCATGAGAAATCAGAAGAATAGATATTGTTGGTTGGATTTTGAGAATAATGGAGAAAAAAGTGTCAAGGGTTGAATTTTGGAGCTCTGACCTGAGCACCCACCAACTAGTTTCAGGGGATGGAAAAACACTCCTGCCACGATACAGGAGAGCAGCAGGTTCTGGAAATGCAGAGAAATGTCCAGTGTACGGTATGCATAAGACTTTCTGGAGGAGCTGTTCAATCCACAGAAGAACAGTACTGGCCATAAAAGTACACTGGAGGCATTTCTGGTGCTTAGAGAGTAGTAGGAGTCAAAAACATTTAAGGGATAAGTAAAGCAGAGAGATCCTCTAGTACACTTCCAAGAGCAGTCAGAGAGATTAAAGGAGAATTACAACGTTCTTCCCCACCGTCCATCTCCACTTCTGCAACTTTGGACTTGACTCATTCATTTGAGCTTGACCTTAAAATGAAAGCTCAATTATCATTTATTTATTCACCACCCCCTGAGGCCTTTGTGGAGCCACAGACTCAACTGGGGCCACCTGCAATTTGTTCTTACGGAAACCTTGTATTTCTCTTTTCTGGTATTGATAAAAAAATAATCAAGTAATTAATTATGAAACTATTTTCTTACCTCTTTATAGTCTTGACCCTGCTCACCAGTAAACGTCACGAAAATATCAGACTGGATTTCTTTATTCACTTATTTATTCCCCAACAACTAATGTAATGGTTGCATGTAAAAAGTGTGATATCAAGATTTTTCAATAAATGATTAAATGAAAGTGTCATGGAAACCAAGAAATGAATTAGTTTTAGGGCATCATCAGTGGTGAACAGTTTCCAAACCTATGTAGAAGTTAATTAGGATAGAGAACTAATCACAGGGATTTAGCACTTAGGTAGCTATGAGTGAGAACTTTTCACCCAGACTGCAATCACAGAGTTCAAGCAAAGAAAGGAGGTGTGTGGGGGTGTGAACTACTCATTTAAAAAGAGAAATGTTCCCGTAGTTTCTGAGGTTGTCCACTTTTTTTTTGAAAATGGAGGGTAATGGAGTATGGAGTGCAACAGATAAAGACACTTGTAAGAGAGAGGGGTTAATTAATGAGGTATGGTCTTGAAAAAACAGGACAGCATTTGGGAAATCTTTACTTCTGAGGATATCTCCTACAAGGATTTAAGCATATTCTTCTTGAAGAGTAAATACACTACAAATGCATTAGTTTCAGAAGAATAAAGCAAACATAGATAGTCATCTTCCATGAGCAAATGAAAAGCTATCCTATTCTTTCACTAAGATTTTCCATGAGTAACCTAACAGTCCTCAACTTCCTAGGATCACATATTCCAACTCTCACAGAATAACCAATTCCATCATGCAAGGTTATTTTTTCTCTTTAGCATTAAAGAAATTTGAACTCTGAACTCCTATATCAGACTTTAGTTGATTACACAAAAACCACCTGGTCCACACTCTTCCTCCACCACTCAGCAAGGTAGTGCACACCACTGAGGGCAACAAGAGAAAGCAAAGTGGACAGATGGTTCCCCTTCTGGGAAGGAGACTAAGATTCCACTTCCGAAGCCTTCTTGATTTTGTGTGTATTTTCCTCTAACTGTAACTTCCAAGTACTATGGTAGATACATTAGGGAATGAGAAAAAGTGATCTTTGCAACCGTATTTGGAATAAGGGAAGCTAGATGTCAACACAAACATGCTATATTACATCTGATCCAGAAAAACTGGCTCAATGTGTTCTTTTTCCTTATTCCAGGCTAAGTCACATGAAAAGGAACAACTCAAGTCATCTGTCTTCAAATAACTAGGCCACTGGCATACAGCTGATTTTACCAGGACAGTAGAAGATACATCAGGAAAGATGAGGCCTGAAGAATAGGCTGGTTGATGGCATGGGTGAGAGGGACAGGGAAAGAAATGAGCAAAAGATAAATGACAGCCATTTCTCACATGGGCACTGCAGTTCCCACACATTCCTGGCCCTCTCACTGGAACCACCCATCAGTTAAGGCATTTTAATTCTGGCTTGTAACATATCAGACAAAATTATTGTTTCTCTTAACAACTTTGACAACCAGGAAAAGACCACTTGAGTTAGGCAGAACTTTTTAGATACAAGATTGATGTGAGAATTGGCATTCTGACTATTTTGAAGAACATTTCAGTTCTCTTCTCCTTTTCATGTCTGCGCTACAACATGTAGGCTAAGTCAACGTTAGCAATTCCCTAGGCAATGTCTATCAGTGGCCTCGTATACCAGGCTCTACCATGTAGATGTGTTCTGCATGAACAGCCGTGCCCTCTCTCCTTCCCAAAGCAAACAGTTCTCCCTGCAATAGGTCAGAGGACTTTTCTGGATTTTGCTCATGCCAGTTCATGAGGACACATTTAAAAATAAAGTTTATGTAACCAGTGATGTGAGCACAGGCAGTGGCTGAAGAATGACAGCAAGGCACTTGGTGCCTTCCCGTAACTTTTATTGTTTTTGAGCTTTAAAAATGTACCAAACAATTCAATATGCTGAAATGAAGAACTTCTCTGTATTGGAACATCATCAACCCATAAATATAGACAATTTCTAAAATAGATTTGCTTTAATTAATATTTACATGCCTTTGCTAATTAGACTGGGCACATAGTTTTTTCTCCGGAATGCAAGAAGTAATTATGAATAACTTTTTAA
This sequence comes from Sylvilagus floridanus, assembly GCA_949820135.1. Taxonomy (NCBI): domain Eukaryota; kingdom Metazoa; phylum Chordata; class Mammalia; order Lagomorpha; family Leporidae; genus Sylvilagus; species Sylvilagus floridanus. The sequence continues at coordinate 17,988,455 of OX463230.1, read as the reverse complement.
CAGAAGGTCAGTGTTCTCTGCACATTCTTGATCTAAAAATATTTTCATCACATATTAAGGATACCATGCAAGAAAATGATGTAATTCTTTTAATTAAACAAAACGAACTCATATCAACTAATTCAATCTCTTAATGGCTTAGTTTTTCACTTGTTTATTGGTTGGAGCCAATACAAACATTTCTTAAAAGTATTTATTTATGTATTTATTTGAAAGGCCGAGTGATCAAGACAGAGAGAACAGATCTTCAATCCACTGGTTTACTCCCCAAAGGTCCACAATAGCCAGGGCTGAGCCAGGTGGAACCAGGAGCCAAAAACACCACCTGGGTCTCCCACATGGGTGGCAAGGAACCAGGTATTGAGCCAACATTTGCTACCTCCCAGTATGTGTACTAGCAGAAAGTTGGTTTGGACACAGAACTGAGACTCTCTTATACAGAATATGGGTATCCTGAATGCCATCTTAACCTCTATGTCAAATGCCCACCCCCAAGTATTTTTTGAAAAGATGCAGTTATTGTCAATTGGAACCAATGTTCACAGAAGATGATTTTTAAATTATAAAGATTTTAAAAGTGCTCAATTATATTAACTCCCTTATCACATCTTCATCTTATTGGCTTTGGCTGCTCCAAGATATAAGCTGATTCCATTCACTCTAATCCATTTCCACAGCTACCATAATTAAAGCTACTTTAGGAGGCGGAGCCAAGATGGCGGAATAGTGAGGACGCGCACTAGCAGTCCGGAAAAAGATAGTTTAATAAAAACAGAGTTACTGTAGCCTCAGGAAAAATCTCACGGAAAAAAATGCAGTGGAAATTCTTCCGGACCCAGTGAATGAGACGCAGAGGACCTAGGGGAAAGTAAGTTTGCGAACGGCAAATCGTGCCTTAGGGCACGGGAGCTGCCGGGAGGGACGGGAACCGGACGGAACACAGTCGCCATTGGATTCGAGCGCTTAAACGGGAGCCGATACAGGGATCCCGAGACACTGGCGGGGGGAAGCAGACGCCACGGGGGAAACAGCACAATTGAGGCGAGCCCACACGGACTCTAGCCTCTTTCGTTGCCCACCCTGCTCACTCGAGCTAGACTGAACACAGTGGGACGGCGCGCACCTGCCGGCTGAACCGGAAGCCGGGCGGAACACAGTCGCCATTGGAACTGAGCGCTTGAACGGGGGCCGATACAGGGATCCCGAGACACTGGCGGGGGGAAGCAGACCCCCCACGGGGGAAACAGCACAATTGAGGCGAGCCTGCACGGACACTAGCCTCTCTCGTCACCCACCCTGCTAATTCGAGCTAGATTAAACGCAGTGGGACAAGGCGCGCCCGCCCGCCCGCCTATCACTGAGGCAGACGGAACCAAAAACCCGAGGCTGTAGAAACCTGAAGGGGATCCAAAAACTGGGAACACACCGCGCACACAAACTCCGTTACCTTGACAACCCAGAGAAAGAGTGTGGGGAAAAAAAAAAAATGCCAAATAAAAACAGATTCCGAGGGAGCAAGATCAAGGAAGACGCTATGATGACCCCAAACGGAAAAGACACCCCAAGCCAGGATTATGAAGATAATGAGATAGAAGAAATGCAAGAAGCAGATCTCAAAGAATTGATAAGAACATTAAGAAGTTCTCAAAAACAAATTCTTGAACTACAGAAATCCTTAATGGATAAGATAGAAAATCTCTCTCGCGAGAATGAAGTACTACGGAGAAATCAAAACGAAATGAAACAACTAGTAGAACAAGAAGCTACGATAGTGACAAAAAATCTTAATGAATTGAAGAATTCAATAGATCAAGTGACAAGCAATCTTGAGGGCCTTAAAACCAGAATGGGTGAAGCAGAAGAGAGAATATCGGACCTAGAAGACAGAGAACAGGAGAGGAAACAGTCAAACCAAAGACAAGAAGAGGAAATTAGAAAACTAAAAGATATCGTCGGGAATTTACAGGATACTATTAAAAAACCCAACATTCGGGTTCTAGGTGTTCCTGAAGGTATGGAGAGGGAGAAAGGATTAGAAGGCCTTTTTAGGGAGATACTAGCAGAAAACTTTCCAGGCTTGGAGAAAGACAGAGAAATCCTAATCCAGGAAGCTCATAGAACCCCTAATAAACATGACCAAAAGAGATCCTCTGCACGACATATTGTAATTAAACTCACCACAGTGAAGCAAAAAGAAAAGATCCTAAAATGTGCAAGAGAGAAATGTCAGATTACTCTCAGAGGATCTCCAATTAGACTTACAGCTGACTTCTCAACAGAAACCCTACAAGCTAGAAGGGAATGGCGAGACATAGCCCAGGTACTTAGAGAGAAAAACTGCCAGCCCAGAATATTATACCCTGCAAAGCTCTCATTTGTGAATGAAGGTGAAATAAAGACCTTTCATAACAAACAAAAATTGAAAGAATTTGTTGCCACTCGTCCAGCCCTGCAAAAGATACTTAAAGACGTGTTACACACAGAAACACAGAAACACGACCATCAACATGAAAGAAGGTAAACGAAGGGAACCTCACGGCAAAAGATCACAGGGAATTCAAAGCATACATTAGAAAATATCTGGCAAATGGCAGGGCAAACTTACCACTTATCAATAGTCACATTGAACGTTAAAGGTCTAAACTGTCCTGTTAAAAGACAGAGATTGGCTGATTGGGTTAAGGAACAAAAACCATCTATTTGCTGCCTACAAGAAACACATCTTTCCAACGAAGATCCATACAGACTGAAAATAAAAGGATGGAACAAGATATACCACGCCAACAGAAATGAAAAAAGAGCGGGTGTAACCATCTTAATATTGGACTACATAAACTTTAACACAAAAACTGTTAAGAGAGACAAAGAGGGGCACTATATAATGATTAAGGGATCAATACTACAGGAAGATATAACAATTCTCAATGTATATGCACCTAATTACAGGCCACAGGTTTATTTAAAAAATTTGTTAAGAAACTTAAAGGGAGACTTAGACCCCAACACAATAGTACTGGGGGACTTCAATACTTCACTCACAGATATTGACAGATCGACAGGACAGAAGATCAACAAGGACACAGTAGATTTAAACAACACTATAGCCCAAATGGATCTAACAGATATCTACAGAACTTTTCATCCTACACGTAAAGAATTCACATTCTTCTCAGCAGCACATGGAACCTACTCTAGGATTGATCACATATTAGGCCATAAAGCAAGTCTCAGCAAATTCAAAGGAATTAGAATCATACCATGCAACTTCTCAGACCATGAGGGAGTGAAGTTGGAAATTAGCAACTCAGGAATCTCTAGAGCATATGCAAACACATGGAGATTGAACAACATGCTCCTGAATGAACAATGGGTCACTGAAGAAATCAAAAGAGAAATCAAAAATTTTCTGGAAGTAAATGAGGATAACAGCACAACATACCAAAACTTATGGGATACAGCAAAAGCAGTGTTAAGAGGAAAGTTTATATCAATAGGTGCCTACATCAAGAAACTGGAAAGGCACCAAATAGATGAGCTTTCAATGCATCTCAAGGATCTAGAAAATTTGCAGCAAACTAGACCCAAATCTAGTAGAAAAAGAGAAATAATCAAAATCAGAGAAGAAATCAACAGGATTGAATCCAAAAAAACATTACAAAAAATCAGCCAAACGAGGAGCTGGTTTTTTGAGAAAATAAACAAGATTGACACCCCATTGGCCCAACTAACTAAAAAAAGAAGAGAAAAGACCCAAATCAGTAAAATCAGAGATGAAAAAGGAAATATAACAACAGACACCACAGAAATCAAAAGAATCATCAGAAATTACTACAAGGACTTGTATGCCAGCAAACAGGGAAACCTATCAGAAATGGATAGATTCCTGGACACATGCAGCCTACCTAAATTGAACCAGGAAGACATAGAAAACCTAAACAGACCCATAAGTGAGTCAGAAATTGAATCAGTAATAAAGGCCCTCCCAACAAAGAAAAGCCCAGGACCAGATGGATTCACTGCTGAATTCTACCAGACATTTAAAGAAGAACTAACCCCAATTCTTCTCAAACTATTCAGAACAATCGAAAAAGAGGGAATTCTCCCAAATTCCTTCTATGAAGCCAGCATCACCTTAATTCCTAAGCCAGAAAAAGATGCAGCATTGAAAGAGAATTACAGACCAATATCCCTCATGAACATAGATGCAAAAATCCTCAACAAAATTCTGGCCAATAGACTGCAACAACACATCAGAAAGATCATCCACCCAGACCAAGTGGGATTCATCCCTGGTATGCAGGGATGGTTCAATATTCGCAAAACAATCAACGTGATACACCACATTAACAGACTGCAGAAGAAAAACCATATGATTATCTCACTAGACGCAGAGAAAGCATTCGATAAAATTCAACACCCTTTCATGATGAAAACCCTAAGCAAACTGGGTATAGAAGGCACATTCCTCAATACAATCAAAGCAATTTATGAAAAACCCACGGCCAATATCCTATTGAATGGGGAAAAGTTGGAAGCATTTCCACTGAGATCTGGTACCAGACAGGGATGCCCACTCTCACCACTGCTATTCAATATAGTGCTGGAAGTCTTAGCCAGAGCTATTAGGCAAGAAAAAGAAATTAAAGGGATACAAGTTGGGAAGGAAGAACTCAAACTATCCCTCTTTGCAGACGACATGATTCTTTATTTAGGGGACCCAAAGAACTCTACTAAGAGACTATTGGAACTCATAGAAGAGTTTGGCAAAGTAGCAGGATATAAAATCAATGCACAAAAATCAACAGCCTTTGTATACACAGACAATGCCACGGCTGAGGAAGAACTGCTAAGATCAATCCCATTCACAATAGCTACAAAAACAATCAAATACCTTGGAATAAATTTAACTAAGGACATTAAAGATCTCTACAATGAAAATTACAAAACCTTAAAGAAAGAAATAGAAGAGGATACCAAAAAATGGAGAAATCTCCCATGCTCATGGATTGGAAGAATCAATATCATCAAAATGTCCATTCTCCCAAAAGCAATTTACAGATTCAACGCAATACCAATCAAGATACCGAGGACATTCTTCTCAGATCTGGAAAAAATGATGCTGAAATTCATATGGAGACACAGGAGACCTCGAATAGCTAAAGCAATCTTGTACAACAAAAACAAAGCCGGAGGCATCACAATACCAGATTTCAGGACATACTACAGGGCAGTTGTTATCAAAACAGCATGGTACTGGTACAGAAACAGATGGATAGACCAATGGAACAGAATAGAAACTCCAGAAATCAATCCAAACACCTACAGCCAACTTATATTTGATCAACGATCCAAAACCAGTCCCTGGAGTAAGGTCAGTCTGTTTAATAAATGGTGCTGGGAAAACTGGATTTCCACGTGCAGAACCATGAAGCAAGACCCCTACCTTTCACCTTACACAAAAATCCATTCAACATGGATTAAAAATTTAAACCTACGACCCGACACCATCAAATTACTAGAGAGCATAGGAGAAACCCTGCAAGACATAGGTACTGGCAAAGACTTCTTGGAAAAGACCCCAGAAGCACAGGCACTGAAAACCAAAATTAACTACTGGGATTGCATCAAATTGAAAAGTTTCTGTACTGCAAAAGAAACAGTCAGGAAAGTGAATAGGAAACCGACAGAATGGGAAAATATATTTGCAAACTATGCAACAGATAAAGGGTTGATAACCAGAATCTACAAAGAAATTAAGAAACGCCACAACATCAAAACAAACAACCCACTTAAGAGATGGGCCAAGGACCTCAATAGACATTTTTCAAAAGAGGAAATCCAAATGGCCAACAGACACATGAAAAAATGTTCAAGATCCCTAGCAATCAGGGAAATGCAAATCAAAACCACAATGAGGTTTCACCTCACCCCGGTGAGAATGGCTCACATTCAGAAATCCACCAACAATAGATGCTGGAGAGGATGTGGGGAAAAAGGGACACTAATCCACTGTTGGTGGGAATGCAAACTGGTGAAGCCACTATGGAAGTCAGTCTGGAGATTCCTCAGAAACCTGAATATAACCCTACCATTCAACCCAGCCATCCCACTCCTTGGAATTTACCCAAAGGAAATTAAATTGGCAAACAAAAAAGCCGTCTGCACAGCAATGTTTATTGCGGCTCAATTCACAATAGCTAAGACTTGGAACCAACCCAAATGCCCATCAACAGTAGACTGGATTAGGAAATTATGGGACATGTACTCTACAGAATACTATACAGCAGTCAAAAACAATGAAATCCGGTCACTTGCAACAAAATGGAGGAATCTGGAAAACATCATGCTCAGTGAATTAAGTCAGTCCCAAAGAGACAAATACCATTTGTTTCCCTTGATTGGCGATGACTAACTGAGCACCAAAGGGGAAACCTGTAGAAGTGAAATGGACACTATGAGAAACAGTGACTCGATCAGCTCTTGTGCTGACTGTTGTTGTACAATGTAATACTTTATCCATGGTAGTATTTTTTTTTTCTTTATCCTAGTACTAGTGGTTGAACTCTGTAATTAACACACAATTATTCTTAGATGTTTAAATTTTAACTGAAAAGTGATCTCTGTGAAATATAAGAGTGGGAATAAGAGAGGGAGGAGATGTAAAACTTGGGACATGCTCAATCGGAACGGCCCCAAATGATGGAGTTAGAATTGTGCCAGGGGTTTCCAATACAATCCCATCAAGGTGGCATGTACCAAGGCCATCTCATTAGTCCAAGTGATCAATTTCAGCTCACAATTGATCACACTGATAGGTCTAAGAGTCAAAGGGATCACACAAACAAGACTAGTGTCTGCTAATACTAACTGATAGAATGAAAAAGGGAGAGAATGATCCAACATGAGAAGCAGGATACACAGCAGACTCATAGAATGGCAGATGTCCTAAATAGCACTCTGGCCTCAGAATCAGCCCTTAAGGCATTCGGATCTGGCTCAAGAGCCCATGAGAATATTTTAGGCATGGAAAGCTAAGACACTCTGGAAAAAACAGAAGACTTAAATGAAAGATCTCTGCGAGTGAGATCCCAGTGGAAAGAACGGGGCCATCAAAGAAGGAGGTACCTTTCTCTGAAGGGAGGAGAGAACTTCCACTTTGACTATGGCCCTGTGGGAATAAGATCGAAGTCGGCTAACCCTAAAGGCTTCCATAGCCTCGGCAACTCATGACCAGAGCCTAGGGAGATTACTGACGCCATAAACAAGAGTGTCAAATTGTTAAATCAACATCAGGAGTCACTGTGTACTTACGTCTCATGAGGGATCTGTCCTTAATGTGTTATCCAATGTGAAGTGATGCTATTACTAGTACTGAAACAGTATTTTTACACTTTGTGTTTCTGAGTGGGTGCAAACTGATGAAATCCTTTCATAGTATATATTGAATCGATCTTCTTTATATAAAGATAATTGCAAATGATTAAAAAATCTTGGTGTTAAACTGGAAATTGCATAGACAATTAATCAATTTTTTTTAAAAAAAAATCATGTAGGATCTCTGTCCTTAATGTGCGGTACATTGTGAATTAATACTATAACTAGTACTCCAACAGTATTATCATTTTGTGTCTCTATGCGAGGGCAAACCGTTGAAATCTTTACGTAATATGTACTAAATTGATCTTCTGTGTATAAAGAGAATTGAAAATGAATCTTGATGTGAACAGAAGGGGAGAGGGAGCGGGAAAGGGGAGGGTGGGGGGAGGGAGGGAAGTTGTGTGGGGGGGGAGCCATTGTGGTCCATGAGCTGTTCTTTGGAAATTTATATTCTTTAAATAAAAGCTTTATATAAAAAAAAAAAATAAAGCTACTTTAATCTCTCAAGTGCACTTGTGAAATTAACTCCTAAACTGCCTCTCCACTTCCCTTCGGGACTCTACAATTCATTATTTACACAACATTCAGGTTCATCTTTACAAATTGTAGATCATAGTTTCTCAAAACACAAAGTGCCCCTCTACTTCAACTTCTTTAATGGCTTCCCACTAAGAACAAAACCTTCACTCCCTGTCGTTCCCATCCCACTTGCCCTCCTCGTCAGCTAACCTCAGGTCGTACCTGCCTTTTTGTCACTACCCCCAAACCATCATGGTTCCCTTTCTGATCCTCCCACATGAGTTCATGCAGCACTTGCCAGCTTCTGCATACACTCTCTTGGCTGGACTGGCCCCACAGAATCATTCATGGCTCAGCTCAAATGTTAACTCCTCCTATTTTTTTTTCCCCTTAAATCAACTACAAAGTGTTCTTTATCCTCCATCTTCTACCATTTGGCCATTTTGTTATTGTGATCACAGCATGAATCACAGGCTAATATTATCCAGCTTTGCTGTTAATTACTTGTTTACAGGCCATGTGCTAGACTTGTTCAGGGCCTTGGTCTTGCCCACTTCTAAATCCTCCATTCAGTCTTAGGCAAAAATGAGTTACTCAAAAGTTTCATTCAATACATGTTTTTTGAATGGAAAAAAGAAAAACATTAAGAAATAAATTACCCATATCCCCAGTTAACATACTGAACATATAAAACGATCCCATTCTTCCAAGTGTGTTGAATCTCATTCTTGGATCTGTGAGATGAAGATCTCCACGCTTGGGCTACACATTTCAAAAGTACCTATCCCACTCCAACTGGCCCTCTGAATCTTGCAAGAACGTTTACTAAGTAATAGTATGCTCTCATTTTTTGTTTGTAACATGGACACATGGGATTGGCTTTTGAATACATTTTAGGAATATTGGGGATGTTGGGAATTATATAATCTTTCACTGGCTTTTAAAAAAAATTATGGCACATGGGAGGGATTTCTTTCCTATTCTTTCCAAAAAGAAAAAAAAAATCCTAATCTCTAATGAGTAAAATATGCTTTTATCTTGGTCCACACTCTGTGCCTTGCTTCCATGAAGCTCAGAGAGGAATCTGTGACCCATGCTGTTTAATTATGTAGTTCTCCCGGGCATGCGTTTCTATTAACTTCTCAGATTACTATTCAAACATTTTTTTGCTTATTGATTTCCTTACCTTTATTTTTTAAGCTTTTCTAAACTATGTAATTTTAAAGAAGTTGCAATCTTTGAAATAACACATGATATTAACGGCATATATGGTTAGAAAAGCATAACTAGGCCGGCGCCGTGGCTCAACAGGCTAATCCTCTGTCTTGCGGCGCCGGCACACGGGGTTCTAGTCCCGGTTGGGGCACCGGATTCTGTCCCGGTTGCCCCTCTTCCAGGCCAGCCCTCTGCTGTGGCCCAGGAGTGCAGTGGAGGATGGCCCAGGTGCTTGGGCCCTGCACCCCATGGGAGACCAGGAAAAAGCACCTGGCACCTGGCTCCTGCCATCGGATGAGCGAGGTGCGCCGGCCGCAGCGCACTGTCCGCAGCAGCCATTGGAGGGTGAACCAACGGCAAAAGGAAGACCTTTCTCTCTGTCTCTCTCTCTCACTGTCCACTCTGCCTGTCAAAAAAATAAAAAAAATAAATAAATAAAAAAAAAAGAAAAGAAAAGCATAACTAAAAATGTAATCTATTCCTTATTACTCAATTGTATACTATTATGGCTCGGAATCACTTTATTGTGGCAATATGCTTTAAAGAACGCAAAGCAGCCATTCCAATAGCTAGAAAAAGCAGCATACCAGATACTCCCTTTGCCATGTATGCAGAGTTGCACAACACACGAGGCTGACCTGACCGTCTCTAACTACTGACTTCTAGTGCATAGCTTACAATAGACACAAAGAGAAAAAGGAGATTTTCCAGAATCTTAGGAAGAGCTTGGAAAATGTCATTTGATATTGCTTCTCCTGCATCTTGAACCATTAGGATCTGTTTGCATTCAAGCATTACGTAATGCAAGTTCTCCCTAACGTTTTTAGGGGCAGGCATTTGGCATAGTGCTTACGATGCTTCTTGGTATGTCTGCACGCCATACTGGAGTGCTGGAGTCACAGTTCAGCTCCTCTCCTGATTCCAACTCTCTGCTGATGCATACACCTGCTGGTTGTTGGTCATGGCCCAAGTACTGGGGTCCCTGCCACCCACAGGAGACACCTAGATTGAGTTCCCAGCTCCTGACCAAGTACTGGCTGTTGTGGGCATTTAGGGAATTTACCAGTAGATGGGAGATCTCTGCCTGTCTCTTCGTCTTGTAAAAGTTAACCAACTGATTTTTAAAAATAAATTATGCAATGAATTTTTAAGTTATTTGTGTTACCCACTTAAGTTAGAAAATCTACCTCTGTAACACAACTTTACTTTTATCTCAGCAACATGCTAGTTTATACTATTATAAACCACTCAAATCAATTGTTTTACAGTTCTTAAAATTGATGACATGTAAGACTTACACTAACTAAAAGAGAAAAAAAAGCTGCCCTCATATCTAAGAGGTGCTCAGACTCATCACATGGGAATCTATTGCTCTAAGTGTTTCCTTGGAAAATGACCAGATAATTAGCAACAGAAGTTAATTAAAACTTGACCTACTTGCTCCAGTGAACTTTCCCATCCAGGGTCTGCATCTCACCGAGGATGGCAAGGAGAAGCGAGGACTTCCCACATCCCACTTGGCCCACGATCATGGTTAACTGACCTAGACAGATGAAACAAGAGATATTAACAGGAGGAGATGGGATTCTCTTACTGAAATAAAACAAAGCAAAACCTGTGGGGGACACTGAATCCTGAGAGGCCTAGAGGAAACTTCCTGAGCCTGACTGGAATTTGAAAACCTGTCTGTAAGTTTCAAATCCCTGGTGGCAAACACCCCAGCCCCAGGGCGATTCTGCCTAAGGATCATTAAGGTGGTATAATAGGAGTGGCTAGGACCCTTTTGCATCACAACATCCCACCCCTTGCCCGCATCCTCGAATCTGCTCTGTGCCATCTGCTCTGTACCTCAGCTATATATACACCTCCCTTTTACAATAAAGTGAGACCCTGCTTCAACTGGGCTCCACACCGCGCCTGATTGGACCCCGGGTTTGGGGAAGGCTGAGTGGCGGGTGGCGCACTTCCCCTCCTCGGTCAAGGCAGGCTGCGGGTGGCGAGGAACAGTCACAGCAAAAACCAACTTAGAAAGGCCTAATATTTGATGTCAGTGGCCCAGTTTGGGGTCTGCAGCAATAAGGCACTCTAGGCAGCTCCTTTTCTTGATACATAGATCTTTTTGAACATAGAAAAAATGACAAAACTTAGGAAATCATTTATTATTTTTAAAACTGAGAATAGTCAACATTAGAGCAATGTAAATACTGTCTAGAACACAGTTTTAACTTTTTTATTATTCATTTTTTCATTATTCAATTCACCCAGGAGAGAGACAATTTTGACTAAAATAGAATATTAACATGAAAGCTATTTGGGATAAGGCATTAAGATATTCCTGAGGGCAGGTATGGTGGGAAGAATCACTATATTCCTAAAGTTGTACTTGTTAAAGTTGTACTCATCAAATAAAAGGTTTCTTTGGGGAAAAAAGATTCCTCTCTGTTTTTAAATTTTATTTTAATTAATTTTTAACAGATTCAGTACGATTTGTAGATATAGCCTAAGAAAATAATGACAGTCCTTTTTTTTCCACTCTTCTTTCCTTCCTCCTTTCTTTCCGTAAGACATTCTTTTCAATTTTTCAATTTCTTCAGGGCCAACACTGTGGCACAGCAGGTAAAGCCACCACCTGCAGCGCCAGCTGGTTTGAGTCCCGGCCACTCCATTTCAGATCCAGCTCCCTGCTCATGAGCCCAAGGAAGCAGCAGCAAATGGCCCAAGTCTTCGGACCCCTGTGCCCATGTGGGAGATGCCGAAGAAGCTCCAGGCTCCTGGCTTAGGACTGACCCAGCTCCAGCTATTGCACTCATTTGGGAAGTGAACCAGCAGATGGAAGACCTCACTCTCACTCTCTAATTCTGTATTTCACATAAATAAATGTTTAAGAAAAAAATTTCTCACTTCAACTTGCATGTATAATATAAAAATTCCAACCTACTGACCAACAGGGTAGTTCAAAATAACATTTTTATCCAATTACTCAGATTTTTAAATAAAATTTATTCCAAATATTTTGGTTTTCCCATGCTATTCTAGATTGCATTGGTTCCTTAATTTCAATTTTCAATTCTTTTTAGTATACAAATATTTATGAATAAACTTAACAAAGAGATGAAAGACTTGAATGCTGAAAACTATACGTTATTGATAAAAGAAATTAAGCAGACACAAATAAATGGAAAGGAACCTTGTGCTCATGGACTGGAAGGACTAATATTGTTAAAAACGCCCATACTACCCAGTATGATCTGCAGATTTAAGATAACACCTATTAAAACCCCAATGTTTAATATTACAGAAATAGAAAAAATACTACAATCCATATGGAAACCCAAGTGAACCAAAATAACCAAAGCGATCTTGAGCAAGAATAAACACAGAGTTATCACACACGTGATTTTAACATTTATTACAAAGCTACACTAAGAGTACAGTATACTACTCATGGACCAATGGAACACTACAGAGAGATAAGAAATAAAATGGTGCATTTATAGTCAACTCATCTTTGATAAGGGTATCGTGATCACACATGCTAAAAGCATAGTCTCTTCAAGAAAGAGTATTAGGAAAATTGGATATTTATATGAAAAAGATGAAATTTTACTCCATACTATAAGATAGATTGGAGCACTACTTCATCCTGGCTTCTCCGTTTCCAATCCTGCTCCCTGCTAAATAGGCCTGAGAAAGTAGCAGGAAATGGTCCAAGTACTTTGGCCCCTGCCACCCACATGGGAGACTATCTAGAGTTCCTGGCTCCTGGCTCTGGTCTGGCTCAGCCCCAGGCATTGCAACCATCTGGGGAGTGAAACACCAGAGGGAAGCTTTCTCTCTTTGTAAAACTATTTGCAAACCACTTACCTTATACAGGGTTAATGTTCAAAATATGTAATGATCTGTAACTTGATAGCAAAAACGGTAACAACAAACAACTCAAAAATGGCAAAGGATTTGAATAGCTAATTCTCTGAAGAAGATGTACAAATTGCTATCAGATACATTGAAAAGTGCACTAATCATAATGGCAATGTAGTTAAAAACACAATGAAATACCACTTTATGCCTGTTAATACAATCACGATAAAAAATAGATAATTGGTGAGAATGTGGCAAAATTGAAACCCTTCAACAGTGTTGTTAAGAATGGAGAATGATGCAGCCATTACAGAAAACCTTATGGAGTTTCCTCAAAAAACTGAAGCCGCGACTACCAAATGAGCCAGAAACCCCACTTTTGGGTAACCTACAGAAGAATTTTATATCCAGGCTCTGTAAGAGATATCTATGCTCCCATTTTCAATGTAGCATTATTCACAATAGCAGAGATAGAGAAACAATCCAATGTCTATTGACAGATGAAAGGATAAAAATAAAGTGGTATATCCCTACAATGGAACACCCCACCCTGCCTTTAAAAAGGACAGCCCTCCATGGGCAACGATGTGGATAAACCCAAAGACTATCATGCTAAGTGAAATAAGCCAGTCACTGAGGGAAAAATACTGTATGATTCCACTTATATGAAGTACCTAAAATAAACTCATAGACACAGAAAATAGAAAGGTGGTTTCAGTAAATGAAGAAGGAGAATTGAGGAGTTGTGACTTAATAGTGAAAAAAATCCCACTTAAGACGAGCAAGTTCTAAGGACCTGTCATTTAGCATTGTACCTACAGTATAAACAATCATGCACTTTAAAATATGTTCAGGATGTATCTCATGTTAAGTGTTTTTCCCACATAAGAGGAATTCAAAGAAATCTTTAGAAATGGTTGTACATTTCTTACCTTGATTGTTGTAGTGTTACCTGGAAGGCACACATATGCTCAAACTCATCAAAATATAAACATTCAATAGATACAATTTGTGGTACATCAATCTATACCTCAGTAAAACTTTAATATAACCAGGACAATCAATAAATACATAAAGTTACCTTGTATATCAGCTTTATGTATCTCAAAAACTTCATCAGTATTCAAGAAGAGAAAATAATTTCATCATATACTCTTTTTGCAAAACCTTTCTCCAACAGATTGAGAAATCAACTACCCGATTATTTAAACGGCACAGATCACCAAGGGGACGGCAAATAACTTGTGCAGAGGCACAGAAAGGCCAACTTGAACATTTCCAGCAGTTCCGACAGTGACACAGTGGCTCATGAACAATATGTGGCAAATCAATAACCATAACTAAGGTTTATGTCTTTACAAAACTATTTTTCCTTTTGTTAGGTTCTATTATCTTGGAAAACTATGGTTATGACAACTAACAATTAAAAGATTGCAATAGAAATGATTCTGACCTGTTGGGATCCGGATATCTATGTTGGATAAAGTAGCTGCACCACTGCCCCACGAAAAACAGCCATTTGTAACCTAGAAGAAAATTACAGAAACTGAATCATGCATGTGGTATTAGAGAATAATTCTGAGGCTCACTAGGCTAATCCTCCACGTGCGGCGCCAGCACTCTGGGTTCTAATCCCAATTGGGGCGCCAGTTCTGTCTCAGTTGCTCCTCTTCCAGGCCAGCTCTCTGCTGTGGCCCGGGAAGGCAGTGGAGGATGGCCCAAGTGTTTGGGCCCTGCACCCGCATGGGAGACCAGGAGAAGGCACCTGGCTCCAGGCTTTCATTGTCCTGGCGCACTGTCCATAGCGGCCATTTAGGGGATGAACCAATGGAAGGAAGACCTTTCTCTCTGTCACTCTCTCTCTCTCTCACTGTCTAACTCTGCCTGTCAAATAAATAAAGTGCGGCAAGATTTTCAGTGCAAGGTATAACACACAGCAGTGAACTTCTCCTTTAGAATTGTAACTATTTAGTGTTACACATGAAAACTGAAAAAGAATGGAAGTGAAAGGACTGTCTTTCATCAGTGCTACTATGAACAATGCAAAAATCACAGCAATCCTCCCCAGTCTGTATCAGTTATCTATGGGCCCATTTCAAAAGCAGTCACCTCACATCTTTCCCACTGATATCCCAACACTGATAGCTGTTTACTGCTTCATTGATTAGCATTTCACAACCTCCAGAATCCTGGTGGTACTAGTAAAGAACTGAAATAATTTAATCCAATAAAATAACTTTGTTAAGCGAGAAGGAAGATTTAGTAATGAATGAGTTTGCTAACTGTAGATTTATCACTGTTCATTGAAGGTAAAAGAAAAAATGAGGGGGAGGGAAAAATAAAACAGAGGCACAGCAACACTTGTACTGGCATGAATGTCAGCCTTCAGTCAAGGTCATAGATGCTAAATTTATCCCAAGCAATGTATTCTTTTAATGGGCTTCAAGTG
This sequence comes from Sylvilagus floridanus, assembly GCA_949820135.1. Taxonomy (NCBI): domain Eukaryota; kingdom Metazoa; phylum Chordata; class Mammalia; order Lagomorpha; family Leporidae; genus Sylvilagus; species Sylvilagus floridanus. The sequence continues at coordinate 17,973,037 of OX463230.1, read as the reverse complement.
GACTTGACAGTTTCTTAAACGTTTATTTTCACTATTTGAAAGGCAAAGAAATACACACAGAGAGATAGAGAGAAAGAGAGAGTCAGAAACTTCCATCCACTGGTGCGCTTCCCAGAAGCCCACAACAACCATCAGTGGGCCAGACTACAGTCAGGAGCCTGGAATTCAATCTAGGTCTCCTACATTTGTCAGTAATACCACCTTTTGCTTCTCAGGTACATTTTAGCAGGAAGCTGGATACGAAGTGGAGGCAAGACTGAGACTCGGGCACTCTGACTTGGTCTGGATGTCTTAACCACTGAATCAACTATCCAGCCCTTAATAGTTTTAAGACTTAAAAAAACCTGCCAGCGCCGTGGTTCACTAGGCTAATCCTCTGCCTATGGCACGGGACTCTGGGTTCTACTCCCGGTTGGGGCACCGGATTCTGTCCCGGTTGCCCCTCTTCCAGTCCAGCTCTCTGCTGTGGCCAGGGAGGGCAGTGGAGGATGGCCCAAGTGCTTGGGCCCTGCACCCGCATGGGAGACCAGAAGGAAGCACCTGGCTCCTGGCTTCGTATCGGTGCAATGCTGACCATAGCGGCCATTTAGGGGATGAACCCACAGAAAAGGAAGACCTTTCTCTCTGTCTCTCTTTCTCAACTCTGCCTGTCAAAAAAAGACGTACAAAAATGAGAAATGAAAAGAGGGAAAGCAGAACCCAACAACTAGGAGGATGGAACAGACACTCATACAGGGAGTGAAGGGACTTGAAAAACCAGAAGAATATAAAGACACATTTTCCTCAGAAGTTAAGATTTCATTTCAAAACCACAAGTGATGAACTAAGCTCATTATTGTTTAGGAATTTTGTAGGATGGATTGGTGACATCTGTATTATGACTACATATACCCCTTAGAGAGCTGTCCATTGAATTAACAACTTAAAGAGTAAAACACTCTGCTTGAAAAAGTGAGACTGTTCTTACATGTATGTAGGCTTTCTCTAGTTTCTAAAAGGTATGGCCTAGTATTTAGCAATTTCCATCTCATAGTTAGGCGTGGGAAGAGGGTGACATGAAAGGGCAGAATTAACAATTGCTTTACAAATGTCTGCCCACTCCCCATGAGGCATTGTGCTGGGATTTGTGTAGACTACAAAGAAGGGATGATCCATCGTCCCCCATTTCCCTGAAGTTGGCAATCACTTGAGTCAGTAAACCATGCAAAGAAGGACAGTCATGTGCCACATAGCAATGCTTTGGTCAATGACAGATCACACACCCAACAGCGGCCTCTCAGGATTATATAGCCTCATGGCATCCTGGCCTCTCTGTTTGTGTAAGCACGCTCTATGATCTTACTACAATCACAGACTAAAGTGCCTTATGGCATGACACATTTTCTGGACTGCATCCCCCTGTTAAAGGTAAGTACAAGAACAGACAGTGTTGGCAAAGTACCAAAATAGATGGAGAAAACAGACAATACATACTACAGCAGCTCGGAAGGGAGATCAGTTTTTTTAGGCTAAGTTAAAAACTTTTTTGGAAGCAAATATCTTTTTTTGCTAGATGTTGAATATCAGTAAAGGCACTGCTGCATAAAGAGCTAGAGTGAGAACAGGCCCAAGACCAGGAAACCATAAAATATATTGTTGGAAGTCATCAACACAGCTGGCCAGGGCAGAGGCTTAAGATACTGTGGCTAAAAGGCAAATGACATTGGCAGAAATTATACAGCCTGAGAGGCTAAGGATCCCAGAGATGATGAAGGAGTCAAAGAATAGTTGAGTTTGGAAGAGGGTCAGCATGGCATGGAAAAAGGTCTTCAAAGTCTTCAGCGAATAGGAATCACGGTTATCCACAGAAAGAGGAGGTTAAAGGGGACATAGCAGGCAAGAAGAGACTGCTGGTGATGGGACAGCTACTGCAGGTGATGGAAAATAATGACAATGAGAGGCAAGCAGAAGTGTTGCCAAGAACTGGTCCAGGTCAGCTGAGGTCGGAGATGATACATCTGTGGGTATGCCAACCTGCCATTGGGTCATTTTCTCCACACCACTCAGCAGCCCGGTCATAGAACACACAAGGCTCATCTGCTGAAGGCCGGAGGATAGGGAGAAAAAGAATGGACTCAAGACACTGGAGTGTTCAAGAAGGTTAAAACCAACAGTGACCACGAAGGCAGATGCCTGAGAAAGCCAGGCGATCAGGGCTGTGTCATCAGTGACTCACTCTCATAAGGGAATAAGATCTCGGGGGAGAAGCAACTTCCAGTAGTGACCAAGTGTGAAGCGGGGGCAGCTGTGCAAATGGAGTGAGGGTGCATTAGTGCATTTCCAGCTCAGATACTAAACAGGATGTGCACAAGTGGAACTCAAGTAATTGGGCTTCTGCCACCCACTTGGGAGGCCTGGATTGAGCCCTGGCCCAGCCCAGCCTCAGGCATTGAAGTAAGCCTTTAGGGAGTGAATCAATGGATGTTCTCTGTTTTTTTTTTTAAAAAATAAAACCTTAAAATCAAGTGGCAATTATATCCCAGGAGAAAGGTAAAAGAGAGCAGAGAATGTGGTTGTTGGTGACATTTTCTAAAGGAGCCAGCAACATAATTACGTGTTTTATGTACCATGATTATTTCACAGTAAAATATGATTTAAAAAGATAACTATGTCGTCAGTAGCTTTGGAATTATTGCCACAAATATAGCATTAATTGGAATTGAAGGTGACCCTGGACTGTGGAGGTCATTCCGAGGCACAGCAAGCTAGAGGCCACTTAGCAGCAGGTGTTGCTTTTATTTTGTGTTTAAGGGTCAATGCTAGAGAAAAAATGATACTCTTTTTTAACTTCCAAGTAAACAAATTTAAAAAGGCACATACAGAAAACATTTTTTAGATTCCTACTATATCATAAAGTATGAATGTTAAGGAACTATGCTTTTTTTTTTAATAGTTACTACTATATAATCTGGGCATATTTAGGAAGTAACATCATAGAGGATGCTTTCTGGCCTCTTGTTTAAACTGTCACAGCCTGGTAGTTCACACCAGTTCACACATTATAATTGCCTAGGCAACTATTAGAACCATTAAATTCCTTTAAGAGCCACGCATGTGTGCATACACACACACATACACACAAGGTGTACAGAGAGGTGTTCACTCCCCAAATGCCTGCTATGGCAGAGGATGGACCTGGGGCCAAAGCCAGGAGCCAGAAATTCAGTGCCAGTTTCCCAGATGAGTGGCAGGAATCCAATCACTTCACCCATCATCTATGTCTCCCAGGGTCTGCATGGCAGCAGCAAACTGGACCCAGAAACAGGCAGGGAATTGAACCCAGACACTCCAATGTGTGACGTGGATATCTTTGTTACTAAGCTAAATGCCCGCTCCTAGACCTATTTAAAAATGGTTCCTAGGTTTCACATTTGAAAAGCTAATGTACAGCCAAAGTTAAGGATCGCAAGAGCGCCATTTAATTCACATATGCTATATCATTTTATCCTCCAAACAGTCATACTAAAATGGCACATCTACCAACCATGATGCAGGGTGGGAAATCAATTTGTCCAAAGTTCACATATCCAGTTACCAGCAGTGGTAGGGTTAGCACTAACTTATTCCATCCAATACAAAGTCTGCTCAATTGTGACATGGCTAGTGTGGGACAGGCATTGTGTCAGGTACCAAGGAGAGAATTAAAAGTAGCTCTTGGCTCTACTATACATATACCACCAAGTCTTCTTTTCCCTCTGATTGGCCCATGGCATCCAAGGGAGTTAAGGAGCCTGGAGTAGACACTGTAGCTCATTTTTCTAATGGTGGCATTAATGTCCAGAGATCTTGGCTTCTGCAAGTATCAAGACCATGTACATCAAGTTTGAAATGAGATCAAAGGCAGTTATTTGGAAGCTCAGTGAATGCATTGGTCTAAGCTTTTCTAGGTTCAAAATACTTAACATCTATTTCCTTAAAAATTGGATTTATAGCATTGGTGTTCTCTGTAAATCCATTTACCTAATAGATCAACCTAAGTGGACTTGGGTAAATCCTTAGTTGGATCTCAGCTTCTAACAAAGAATCAGAGGAAAAATTCATAGTGCTGGAGCAAAAACTGTGGTGGGGAGATGAGGAAGAACCGAGAATGATAAACCCATCAGAATGTTTTTTAAATGTTGTAAGAATTAAGCACCACTGTAAAGTGACATTGAAGACACAATTTAGGCTGCTTCTGCAGAACTTCAGGATAAACAAATGTCATCCCTATTTCTACGCATCTACGAATCCAGAAGAAAGTAACCTTTATCGCAATATCTTCTGTCTCCATGGGACGCAGACGTCGTGTGGACTGCTCGTAGCTGTCCAGGTGGTATCTTCCAGGCTGCTTCCTGTTTATAGTTTTCGGTTGCTGCATTCCAAATGGAAAAGAACCCAAGTTGAAGCTTTATGAGGCAAATTGATTTTAGAGAACATCAACACACATTGCTAATTCTCTGCTTAAATTCCAAGAACAAACTGTAAAGTTCAAGTACATGTATTTGAATCGTCTCAATGGTTTCTCAAAAAAAAAAAAAAAAAAGGACACAATGAAACAAATATTGTTATAGTTTTAACGCTAATTCTCACATCTCTTAAGAAAAATGAAAATAGGAAGACATGCCACTTCCAAATGATGGAAATTAAAGTACTAATTCCAAGACTAGACTTTGCATATGCTTTTTCCAGTGCTATAAGGGAATATATCCAAGTAGTGAAAGAAAAAACAACCAACCATGGGCATCTGGTGCAGTGGTTAAGAGGCCACTGAGGATGCTCACATCATATATGAAGTGCCTGGTTTGATTCTGGGCTCCTCCACTTTTGAAAATCCCTAACTATTTTTAAAAAATCTATGTGCTGTCAAAAGATGATCAGGTTAACTCACTTGTTAAGTGAGAGGATATATAAACATTCCAGCAGTCATTATTGATTCATTATTGATCATCTTCTGAGTTATGAGCATTTTTAAACATGATACACTCACAGAAATCATATTAAGCTTCACATCACTCAAGAATCTACTGTAGGTTAACAAGCACATCAACATCTATGATTTTCTCCCCAATGATGTACATCGTAAGTATTATAGAATGATTGATTTTATCTCGTGTCCTAATTCTCTTCCTTGTCAACAGACTAACTCATCCATCATCAACAAGATGCCAAGTGTTCACATATTTGAAGTGAAGTTAGACTGAAACTAGAAATTTGTCATTCTCTAACTTGGAGTCTAATTCCACACAGAATGGAGGGATACATTTTGAAGGCGAGTACAGAAGCTTTAGCTCTGGGGGCTGGCGTTGTGGTGCAGTGGGTTAAGACGCTGCTTGCGACATAAGCATCCCACATTCAAGCACGAGTTTGCATCCCAGCTACTACTCCATTTCCTGATAATGCTCCTAGGAGGCAGCAAAGCGTGGCCCAAGTGTTGGGCCTCTGCCACTCATTTGGGAGAACAGGATGAAGCTGCTGGCTCCTAGCTTCAGCCTGGCATAGTCCTGGCCATTGTGGCCACCAAGGGAGTAAACCAGAAAATGGAAGATATCTCTTGGTGTCTCTGTCTTTCTCTCTCTCCTTCTCTACCCTCTCTGCCTCTGTCGCTCTGCCTTTTAAATAAATTTTTAAAAAGAAAAGAAAATTTAGCTCTCTACACCTCTAATTTGAAAAAATATATAACTATAATTTGTTTAGGAACCCAGTGAATAACTATTTCAACATAGTTATCTGTCTGTCCTAAATACATTAGAGAAATTTTGAAGGCTAAATACTGATGCATTTTAAAACTGCTAAACACCCTAGAAAAGCAAAAGGGATTCTAGAATTGTAAAACGTTTTGGGGGGGGGGAGGGTCTGGAATTGGAGGTGTAGCTTTTTTTAGAAATCCACAGAGATCTACTATGGAAATTAGGAATGTCCTTGAATCATTAATAATTTAATCCAAATAGGAAATTGCTTTTCTAATTTCTAACAATTGGGGTATCAAAAGAAAATAAAAACTAATGAATAGTACATTCCTAGGCTCCACACACCTAAATGCACAGATTTTTAAAAGTCAATCAGAAAATAGGAAAAATGTATTAGCAATGGTTCTATCACGTGGAAAATGAAAAACACATTCTACCTTAAAAAACAGACAGTATGTGTTCTTTGACTTCTCACAGCACTCAGACATCCTTGGAAGTGCCCTACCTGAGATGCTGTGGAAAGCTACTGTTCTTGGGGATAGGTGTATCTTCACAGAACAGGTCTACACCTACACATAAAAATGTGACTATACTCTAGAGTCTAATTCTATAGCAGTTTTACCCAGAGGTCCAAAAGGAATGACCTCATGCTCTTCACTGAATAGAGGAAAGGGTGGGAAGAAGAGATGTGTTGACAGAGGTTTGAGCTAGAGCTCCACAGATGTAATTTGAAGAGACGTTGGCTCTAGAATGTCACTAATTCTCCATGGAGATGCTACAGCCAAACCACTTAACTCTACGCTTTTACAAAATACATAGCATCTCAAGAAGCAGTTTCCATGAGTGTTATTTTCAAACACACAGCATTTTTCACTCCATCTAAAAAAGTTTGTCGTTTGTGGTTTGGCCCATCAGCAGTGATGAATGACCCTAAAAGACATCACAAGTCCAGTCTGGTTTCAATAACCCTGAAGATATTGGATGCATTTGAAGGGGATCCATTTTTCCTTCCAAAAACCTTTTCTCAGTTCAATTTTTTTGCTATCCCTTATTTCGTATGAAAAATTTTTCAGATTTCTCTAACTCCATGAACTTGACCTCCTGCATCTCCTTTCTTGAGGTCACTCACTCTGGTTATCCACACATCTCTGAAAGATGATCTCATGTGTTCTTTGGTAGTCCAGAATCTGCTAACGTGTGACAAGGCTGGTTCTAATAAAATATTTGATTTTCTGGCTGTCTAAAAATATAGACAGTCTTTAATATATTCTTGCCTTTAGGTCCCTACCCACACAATAGCAAGCCAGCATTGTAAGACACTGTTACTCCAGTGTGTAGAAGTTTGGGTGGTACTTCTTTCTCAGACACAACCACACCTGCTTAATAAAACAACTGAGAGTAAAAAAACAACTCCAGAAAATCAAAAGAAAACAGTAGTTTAAATATAGCCAAGTGTTTGGTTTAACTATTTTTAGCAGTTTTGAACATGATGTGATGAAAAATTTAATATAGACTGATTTCCTGGTAAGGCTTTCCAAGTCCCAATCAATTCCAGTTAGAAGATTGTATGTGCATTTCTGTTGGATCACATATCATTCTCTAACAGTAACATGAACAACTAATATTAACTTATTATATGACTCATTTTGGAATGTGCATCTTTCTACATTACTGCTAGAAATATGCATGCTAATTTTAAAGAATTTCCTTGGACTTTTTCAGATATGGATTCCAGGACAGTCATAGTTCCACTGATGTAAATAATAATCTAATGGCTAATGACTCTTAAATTTACATTTCCATTGCCCATGTCTCTTCTTTGATGTCACTAAGTATCTCAAATTTATCATGTGCAAAATATACCTCTTGATTTACCCTAACCACCAATCTACTCACTTCTCAGCCTCCCTATTTCAATTCACAGCTAACCCATCCATCCGATAGTTAAGCCAACAACCAACCCACAACTCTTCCTGGAATTCTTTTTCCCTCATCTCCTCCATACAAACTATTTCAAGTCTTTATCAGTGTAACTTCAAAAATGTACACTGAATCTGATCACATGTTCACAATGTCTATTGCACCCATAACAAACACTAATTCTAACCATCATGATTTCCCATCTACATGATCATAAGGACCTCTTTACTGATTGACCTGGTACACTCTTTGTCCCTATTAACTTCTCCCCACAGTAGTCAAAACAATTTTAAAAAAAAAAATAAACAAAATTACATTAATTCACACTTTAAAGTCTTCCAATGGTTTGCTGCTGCACGTCAAGAAAATCCAAACTTTTCCCATGTGTCCTACAAGACCCTCGTCACCGTTATTACCCCACCTCATTGTCCCCTTCCTTGCCAGGTTCCAGTCATAATGCTCCTCTGTCCCTCAGATACATCAAATTACTTCCCACCTTGGGTCGTCACATCTCTAGCTCCCCTACTCAAGTGTGCTTCTCTCAGGTCTTTGCACGATGTGTACCATCCTTCATTCCTGGCTCAGCTCAAAGTCTGCTCTTCAGAGGGAACCTCTGGGCAATGACCACCCTGCTTTAAGCTTCGCACGCATTCTCCAGTACCCTCTTGTGTCTTCTTCATGCAGTGAAACCATCTTTATTGTGTAAAAGTTTATTTGTTATACAAGTTTCAAGTATTTCATATAGATTCAGGAACAGTGATATTTCCCACTCCACCTTCCCTGCCGCCCATTCTCCAACCCTTCTTCCTCTTCCCTCTCCTATTCCCAAAATATATTTTCAGTTTATTTAATACTCATAAGCTTAAACCTATACTAAGTAAAAAGTTCACAACACAGCATGAAGAAAAAAATATAACTGTTCCTCAAAAGAAGAGCCAAGGGCTGTAAACAATCATCAAATCTTAAAATGTCTATTTGCAACAAATTGGATGCAACTGGAAACCATTACACTTAGTGAAATAAACCAGTCTCAAAAGGACAAATATCACTTGTCCTCCCTGATCTGGGGTAACTGTACTGTAATACATTTTTTAAAAATTTTTTGCACCTGACTTCTATCTTAAGAAAACAAACTCCATGAGAGGAAGGATCTCATGTGCCTTGTTCATAGCCACATCCCTAGGATTTGGTACAAAGTATAGAGTAGCCAATATGTCAGGAAACACCAGGAAATACAAAATAAATGGTCTATCAAATACCACATAACACATGATAAAATACTGACCATGTTTCCACACTTCATGTAGATAAGGAGTTAATGTTTATGTCATGGATGAATGGAATGGTCTACAACTTTCGTATTCAGGTGTTAATTCCTGGTCTGCTCATTTCTAATCTCACGCCTTTATTCAAGCCACAGAGGCGGCAAACTCAATATGTGCAGTCAGAAAATAAGGACGGATAATAATAAGGACAGGTGGATCAAAAACATAATACAGAGCGGGCGGTGCGGCGTAGCAGGTAAAGCCACCGCCTGCAGTGCCAGCATCCCATTTGGGCTCCAGTTCGAGTCTCGGCTGCTTCACTTCTGATCCGGCTCTCTGCTATGGCCTGGGAAAGCGGTAGAAAGTAGCCCAGTCCTTGGATCCTTGCACCCACGTGGCAGACCTGGCAGAAGCTCCTGCCTCCTAGCTTAGGATTAGTGCAACCCCAGCCATTGGGGCCAACTGGGGAGTGAACCAGCGGATGGAAGACCTCTCTCTCTCTCTGTGTAACTTTCACTTTCAAATAAATAAGTAAATCTATTTTTTTTTTCCAATTTATTTGACAGGTAGAGTTACAGACAGTGAGAGAGAGACAGAGGGAAAGGTCTTCCTTCCATTGGTTCACTCCCTTAATAGCTACTACAGCCAGCACTGCGCTGATCCGAAGCCAGGGGCCAGGTGCTTCCTCCTGGTCTCCCATGCGGGTGCAGGGCCCAAGCACTTGGGCCATCCTCCACTGCCCTCCTGGACCACAGCAGAGAGCTGGACTGGAAGAAGAGCAACTGGGACTAGAACCCGGTGCCCATGTGGGATGCCGGCGCCACAGGCGGAGGATTAACCAAGTGAGCCACGGCACTGGCCCAATAAATAAATCTTTTTTTTTAAAAAAAGACATAATATATTAGCTGGTACATTTTAAAACCAAAAAGTGTAATGTAACTGAACTATGGTGAAGGAGCAGTAAACTTGCTTTGTATTATTTTTACATAAAGCCTGAGGTAAACAACTTAATTTCTTTCTCCACTGAACATGCATTATCCCTTTTGGGGGATAATTCTTTCATAATTTATAAGAATCAGCCTTACATATGTGTTTATGGATTTTAGATTTGTGAGGTTTGCTGTAGATGCAGCAACCAACTTTTCCCCATGAGGGTTCAAAAATAAAGCTTACGGTTTCTTCTGATTCCAACCCTATTAAACATCCATTCTGTTCTGACTGTCCTCTATTCATGGCTCCCATAATGCGCAAGAGCACTTACAACTCCGGTGTGTTTCTTACAGGACTCAAAAGGAAGAGAAGTTTCACCAGTTCGCCAACTGTCATCACCAATTTCATCACTCAAGAGAAACTCATTGAGCTTCTGAACACTGCAAAATGCAAACACAGAACAAAGTTTAACAGCAGAACCACCAGCAACCAAGAATTAACCAAAGGAAGAAGCACTTCCCGCATGCATTATTATGGTGAATATTGGCCTCCCAGAGCCATTCTGTTTAAGATTAATTTATTTGAAAGTTACAGATACACACACACACACACACACACACAGGAGAGAGACAGGGAGAGGGAAAAGGAGAGGGAAAGGCGGAGGGAGAGGGAGGGAGAGGGAGGGAGAGGGAGGGAGAGGGAGGGAGAGGGAGGGAGAGGGAGGGAGAGGGAGACTCCAACCCCTTTGAGTCTTCCAAGTGGATGGCAGGGACCAAGCACCCGACTCCTTTTCCAGGTATATTTGCAGGAAGTTGCAATCAAAGTGGGATAGCTGGGACCCAAACTGGTGCCTGATATGGGATACAAGCATCGCAAGCAGTGCCTTAATCCACTACACCATAAAACCAGCCCCCAAGAGTCATTTTTCAAGACCAACTGGCAAGTTACTTGGGATAACCAGACATCCAGAATTGCCCAGGACTGCGGGTTTCTTGGGACATAAGCCTTTCAGTGCTAAAACTGTACAAGCTCAGGAATACCAAGACAATCTGTCATCCTAAATTACATGGCATTTCCTTTGCCATTTTTCTCTTTTGCAAGTATACTCCTTGTCAAAGATAGCAGAGTTGGATAGGAACCTGGAATAGGGTGGTTAAAAATAATACCAATGAGGCCGGCACCACGGCTCACTAAGCTAATCCTCCGCCTTGCGGCACTGGCACACTGGGTTCTAGTCCCGGTCGGGGTGCCGGATTCTGTCCCAGTTGCCCCTCTTCCAGGCCAACTCTCTGCTGTAGCCAGGGAGGGCAGTGGAGGATGGCCCAAGTGCTTGGGCCCTGCACCCACATGGGAGACCAGGAAAAGCGCCTGGCTCCTGCCATTGGATCAGCACAGTGCGCCGGCTGCAGCGCACCAGCCACTGCGGCCATTGGAGGGTGAACCAACTGCAAAGGAAGACCTTTCTCTCGGTCTCTCTCTCTCTCATTGTCCACTGCCTGTCAAAAAAAAAAAATACCAATGAGGGAAGTAACTTTTATTATTATAATTTTACAAATGAAGGGAAAGGACACACAGAGAAGTTAAGTAACCTACCTAAAACAATTTAGCATACACTACTCAGATCTGGGGCCACTGACCACTGTAGCATCCCACTTAGGTAGTTTCTAAACCAGTAAGACTAGACTCTTGCTACTCAAAGAATTGGCTAAGATTCAGCTGCAACAGTCACCTGGGAGTTCATTAGAAGCAGAGAGCCTTGGGCCCTACTCCAAAATATCATTCAAAATATATGTTTTAACAACATTTAGAGGTGCTCATATAGACACGATAGTTTGCAAGGCTCTGCTCCAGAACAATGGCTTGCCTGTACTTGTGGTCTCCGTAGGCTGTGCACGCAACTCCTTAGCTATCCACCCTTTCCATTCTTGTTTCAAATCACTACCATAAGATCAGGAGCAAAAGTATCAATGAATAAAAATGTAAATGAATAAAAATGAAACAGTAACATGGTTTGAAAACATCTTCTTACAGGTAAAGTCTGCAGAATTCCCTTAAGAAAATTCTGTGACTTTGCAAATGCAAAGAAATGCTCCCTCATGCGGGATAGGATGCTGGAAGCAAACACACTGTGGGTATTGGCAACATCAGTGACACGGAAGCATTGTTCTTGATGAGAAACCACAAAGTAGATACTCATAATAGAGGGTTTTTTCCTTCATTTTATTTGAGCCTGTAGTCAAGTTGAGTGCCCCCAGATAGGTCTTGCCAGATTGTTTTTGTGACATGCTAACTTAATGAAGGGAAATAAATTTAATTATGTCTGTTGCCCATGATCTTCAAGGCCTTTGGTCTTGCATGCCACAGAAACCTAAAGGTAGATAAAATCTATTGGGGGCAGTCTATTAGCTTCCCAATTGGACTAACAACTCAGAGAGATGACTGTTTAAATAAGAGCTTTGGTTTCCGTGCTCTCTGAACCTTTGCTGGCCAAGTCTGATCATTCAACCCTGAAAGGCACCACATTAGAAATATAAAATAATGCCTGGTGAATGGATAGATAGAGAACACAAACATTTCCTGTTCATACAAAGTCCTTTCAGAAATCACAGTCAAGGCCGGCGCCGTGGCTCAACAGGCTAATCCTCCGCCTTGCGGCGCCGGCACACCGGGTTCTAGTCCCGGTCGGGGCACCGGATTCTGTCCCGGTTGCCCCTCTTCCAGGCCAGCCCTCTGCCGTGGCCCGGGAGTGCAGTGGAGGATGGCCCAGGTGCTTGGGCCCTGCACCCCATGGGGAGACCAGGAAAAGCACCTGGCTCCTGGCTCCTGCCATCGGAGGAGCGCGGTGCGCCAGCCGCAGCGCGCCGTCCGCGGCGGCCATTGGAGGGTGAACCAACGGCAAAAGGAAGACCTTTCTGTCTGTCTCTCTCTCTCTCACTGTCCACTCTGCCTGTCAAAAAAAAAAAAAAAAAAAAAAAAAGAAATCACAGTCAAAATGATTATGGAAAATGTACAAATTCAGACCAAGGATGAGATAATCTCTACTATGTTGCCACGGTTATGATTTTAAAATGTGTATCTATTCATGCAACAATTCTCTCCTGAAAATAAAAATGGTACCCCTTTGCCATTCTACATCTTGACTTATTAGACTGGAGAGCCTGGGTTCAAGATCCGGCTCCATTCCCAATACAACTTTCTGCTACTGCACATCCGGGGGTGGGGAAAGGGCAGCAGGTATGACTCATGGGCAGGAGTCCCAGTCACCCACAGCAGAGACCTGGATTGAGTTCCTAGCTCTTGGTGTCAGCCTGGCATAGCCTCTGCTGTTGCAGGCATTTGGCGAGTCAATCAGCAGATGAGAGACCTCTCTCTTTCCGCTTCCATGTCTCTGCCTTTCAAATCAATAAATATTCTTTTAAAAAAGTTACGGTTATATTCTTCAGCTTCATCCCACGATACTTACTAGCTTAGAGTCTTTTTTCCAACTACACAGAATTTTATTCTCTTTACAATACCAAGATTTTCACCTATGGACTCATCCCTTTCCCTTGAACATACTGCTCTCTGATTCACCTTTTCTTGCAATGGGCCAAGCACTGCCTTTTCTTTAATAAATACGAAGGAGAATCACCTCCCTCAAACATTCACTGGCCAGGCAGGCTCCCAAGTCTCTCAATAAGCCTCAAGAGTCCTCATCCACAGGCTGTGGCATTTTGTGGATAGCATCCTCCCAGCATGGCACACACCATGTTATAATTCATTTCCCTTCCTTATCTCCCCAACTAGAGTGTGGATCTATGCAGGCCTATGTCTACCTTTGCAATCCCTAATGTCTAGCAGTGTAACTGAGGGTGAATAAATAAATAAAAGTACATAAACGTAGACCTACAGAAGATTACCTGAGGCATGGAACAGGGATGCATAAAGTGAGGATAAATTACTAAAATAGGCATTGATAAAAGGCATACTTAGGCAATAGGCTCTGCAGTTTTATGTATCATCTCATTTAATTTTCTTAGCCATCATAAGCAGATGTTACTACTTGTGTCCTTTTTTCAGGAGAGGAAGCTGAGCTGTAGTGACATGGAGTAACAGGCTAGAGGTTGAACAATGAGCATTACAGGGCTCCGGGTTGAAAGCAACTATCTCTGATCCTGATCAAGTTTCTGTTTGCTCATTATCTTGTTGATTTCCCATTTGCTTAATCACAAAAATGTTAAGATTTCAGTTTATGTGTTCTTTCTCCACTTCTCAAATTTCACTTTGCGTGTCTAGACAGCCCAAGTACCTTGGAGAGGTGTTGTATTAATTGGAAATAGCCAATTTTGTTCCTGGTAGTGCCATGTTTTTTTTGGTAGGAACGAAGACATTTTGTGAACTGAAATACAGAAATCAGGCCTGAGGGTGAGGAGGTGTGATGATAGATAGCAGGCACAATGTATTTGCCTGCAGGTAATGCAGTGGAAATATCCAAGCACGTACTCCTCCAAGAGGTCCATAGGAGAGGACACAAAGAAATTTCCCGAGAATGAGGGATTAGTTGCACACTCTTTTTCCTTGGCAAATAATGCCTTTAGACACACATTGCATTATACCTCAAACATCAGCTACCTCAACTCAAATTACTTCTAAATAATTCAACATGGTATCTTCCAGAAAAGACACATAAGCTATTTCTTTATGAATAATCCAAAGTGGAGATATGAGGACAGAAAAAAATCCTTCTTATTCAATTTAATGTTTTCAATAACAGTGACTTTTCTTCACTTTCTCCACACAGTACTAGACTTAGAAGGAGACAATGTGCTTCTTTCTCCCATTTTACAAGTGGTCCAACCCATTGAATGCTGTGAATGCAACACTGGATAACCAGCTAAGTCTTTTTAAAAGGAAGCATAGCCTTTTCCTGGACATAGAATTTTACATGGCATAGAATTTTCCTCCAGTGGAGAAGTGTACAAGTCCCTCACACGCTTGTGTGATACAAATTTGGGAGTACATGGCAGTCCATTCTAACCCACCAAAAAAATGAGTGTATTTAGGAGTATAGGGAAGAGCTGGCATTTGACACAGCAGTGCTAAGATGTCACATGGGACACCCACATCCCATACTGATTGCTTGCTTTGAGTCCTGGCTACTCTGTTCTCCATCAAGTTTCCTGCTAATGTGCACCCTGGGAGGCAATGCTTTCCGATTCAGGTACTGGAATCACCACCACCCACTTGGTAAACCTAAATGGAGTTCCAGGCTCCTTGCTTTGGCCTGGCCCAGTCCTGGCTGTTGTGAACACTGCAGGAATGAACCAGTGGATGGAAGATCTCTATTTGTCTCTCTGCCTTTCAAACAAAAAATGAAAATAAAGAGATGTTTTTAAAAAGAAAAAAGAGGGCAGGGACAAATTTAGAACTTTCTCAATGCCAAAGAGGAGGTTTCAAATCAGATGACCAAAGTCTCCAATTATAAACAGCCTGCTCAACTCGCTGTGGGCCAACTGGCATCACAGCCTGGTCATGGGTTCCCAGGCACAGAGAAGAACACAGAGCCCCATCAACACTGGGAAAACACTCCCATGGGTTCCCGGAACTGGCACATGATGCAGAAGGGACTGGCCGCTGCTGTTGACCGGCCATCGCTGTAGGAGCCACAAATCTACCTTTGAAATTCATTTTACAGAAACCAGCTATGCTAAGCCTAGGGCTTGGAAAATGTGGAGCAGAGCCTGCAATTAGGTCGCTATCAAACTAGCAAATGCATTTTCCCTGAGATGTATGGAAGACAGGGTGCTAAGTTGACACGTTGAGGGGATATTATTTACCCTCACTCATCCTGGGACCTATCAGGGCAGAACTAATCACTGTGGATTGGGGGCCACTCTCAGATTTCTGCTTGTTTCAAATCAACTGTTACTGTCCTTTTGCCCTGTGCTAACATCTTGATATCAGAGGAGCTACCTGTTCTAAGTTATCAACCGCATTCTGTCTCCGCTCAGAGTGCGAAGTCAAATTCCAATTGAAAGTGCTACCACAAAAGGGACAGTCGTTAAGTGGAGAAAATGAAAATAAGGACCAAAATAGCAGACTCCGGTCATTTATCAACTTTACTGTTTAGAGTAGCTTCCCTTCCAGGGCACTGCCTAATTTGGAAGTGGTGCTTCAAAACGCGGTATTTGAACAGCAGTTTCCAAAAGGCAGGACAATAAGAAAAGAAAACGTGGCCAGATGAGACCAGAGGGCCTCAACTTTTGCAAGCTGGTTAGTAATGACATGCTTCAGGGAATAAGACTGAAACTGCATGAGGATACTATCTATCCTATCAGAACTGGATTTATGTAAGATAATTCATATGCCTTTTAATGTTCTCTGGTATTAAGCCATTCGTAAAGCCAATGTGAGCTGTTACCTCCAACTGGAACATTGAAGACAAGTTTTCTCAGTAATACTTAGACATAGGAAAAATTATCCCATTGTAAAAAACCTCATGTTGCTGTCAATGGCAACACTTTACTTCATATATTTTTGGCCTCAATTTTCCCTCATTATTGAAACACGTTGGCAATTTCTTTCAAATATTAGATATAAAGGTAATAATGGCTGCCCATGAAACATGCTGCGATTTTATAAGGTTTATGCAGACCATAAAGCCAAAAGCCAATACTACTTCAAAATGGCCTTGTTTATAAGACAGTCTAGGACATGAAAGAATATGCTATATACAGTACAGTGTAATGCGGCTTGGTAACATACTTGCTTAAATGATAGAAGAGCGCTTCAAAACGTGCATGAACAGTTTATGAATTAAAAGGTGAATTTACTTAGAGGCAAAATCATTTGGAAATTGGTGTAATTTTCTCTTAAGATGCATTTTCCATGAACGTTTCGAAGACACAGATATGCATGGACTTCAAAATACATCTGATATTTCGAGTAAATTTATTTTTTACATCAAAATAAACCATTTTTCCCCCACAATATTTTTCAATGTCCTGGTGTTACTAAATGTGATGGGGAAATGGTTATTATTACTATATCATATCTATTTTTTAATATTTGTATTCACTTATTTGAGAGGCAGGGAGAGGAGCAGTGTTCCCAATCTGCTTCTTTACTGCCCAAAGTCCCCAAGGTCCAGGGCAATCAATCTAAGCTCCTGTGTGGGTGGCAGGAATCCAATCACCATTGCCTCCCAGGATCTAAAGCTGGAGTTGGGACTGGAGGCAGGATTCAAACTCAGGCACTCATAACTGGCATCTTAGCTGCTGCATTAAACACCTCATCAACACCTGTTTTTAGTAGTTAGACATTATGGGATATTTTAAGTGAGAAAAATCTACACTTGTTAGAAACACTACAGAGGCATACATATTGAAATGAGCAACATACTACATCTTGCAAATGGAAACATTTGCAGAGACTATGAGCCTGGATTCTTTTATTTTTTATTTTTTGGCTGAATTAAAATTAAAACAGAAAATGCATTTGATATGAACACTTTCATTCACTACTGACACACATTTAAATGGGTACTGTTTCACTGAAAAACATTATGGCCATAGTCATAAAAATGTATTTAAAAATGTATATTCCCTTGACAGACCACAGTATCAGTAAAAAGCAACATAGCCATATTCATCAAGAGCCTTAAAGATGTCATTCTGCTGGAACCAATATCTTCACTTCTAGAAACAAAATCTAGAAAGTCATCAGAGAAAAGTTCGAAGATAAAAAAGCACTTTGCTTCAATGTTAGGTATATTAGGGAGAAAACAAACATTCTAAGTATCTAATAGAAAGGTAATCATTAAATAAATTAGAATACTGCTGATAATGGCCAATCACAAAGCCAGTAAACATCATGTATTCTAAGATGTTAATAAGGAGGAAATAATAAAAACAAGTGAAACAAGGAGTCAAAAGCTACATATATTCAAAATAATAATTTTTAAATGAAGTAAAAGGGAGGTAGTATATAAAAATTTTAACAATTATTTCTACACAGTAACTTTAATGATCTCTTACATATTTTTTTAAAAAAAATTACTACTTTGATTATGCATTATTCCCATGACCAATCCATAGACAATCCTAGACAGTTCAGTGCATACCTGATGATGGCTTTGACTGCAAATCTGACCACCGTGGACAGCAGGAAGAGTGGTGTGACCAGGATATGAAACAGAGACAGCGAAGCAAAGGCCTCAGCGGGCTGCAGGTTATTCCCGCTGGCATAGGCATGGGTCACAAACGTCTGTGCACGGGAAGAGAGTCGTTAGAGAAAGCGGCACCTGGCCTTCTAGTCAGGTTTACAAACCCAACGTATTTCTCTACGCCCGTGCATCTATTACAACTATGATCACAACTGTTTTATCCAAGACATCCTAACAAGACAGTCCTTGTCCTGGGTGAGTTCTTATTGGCTTCCATGCTAGCCCAGCAGACTCGTGAGACAGAACAGATTCCATGACCAGAGCAGGAGATTGACTTCTGACAAATGACTGAGTAGAGGGAATAAGTGGATGGAGAACCCAAAGTTCTTAACAAGTAATCAGGCTCTTTCTGACCAATACTAAATGTTCTATGGGAGGAGAGAATGGTCTGCGGCTTTAGGGTCTCAGTTATAGATCTTTACTATAATTACAGCATTGGTGTCCAGGGAAGACCTATTCATGTTTCTAAAAATAATACCAGCTGTAAGACTTGCCGTTTTAGTGTGAAAGGTAACGTAATTACTTCACATTTTCTGGTTGTTGGTCAAGCCCATCCTGTTGTCTGAATGCCTAGGAACCAGGTTAGTTCTCAACCATTGTTAATTCTGCCCTCCTGGCGATATTTGGCAATATCAGGGAATATTTTTGATGGTCATGACTGAGTGTGCTACTGGCCTGAGTAGGTAGAAGCCAGGGATGCTGCTACACATCCCAGTGCTGGAAGTAGCCACCTACAACAAAGAAGTATCTGGATCCCAGGCTCCAAAGGCTCTCCATGAAGCAAGCATGAACTATCATGATGGAGACCAGAGAAAGAGAGGTGGCAGAAGTGAGGTGACATACACTGCCACCCACGCATCCTAGCCCATAAAGCATTTATAAACAGCGATTTGGTTCTATTTCCAAAAGCAAGAAAACGTGTCTTACGGCAAGGACAGCGGCTATAGGAATTGCTGCGTTCATGAAGACTGTGGAAAGAAATCAATATGTTAGTTTCACAGAGCCACGGAGACATTTTCAGAAACTTCAGCTAATCGTCTAGTGTTACTTTAACTTTCCTTGAAGACAGGACCAAGTGGGTTAAATCACATTTTGTCTGTGGTCTAGAAAAATTCCCCACTTGTATCTCCTCCACAGTCATATGGGATCCACATACAGATTTATCTTCACTGGTAACTGGTTTTTTTCTTCATGGAAAAATTAGGTTTTTTTTTTTTTTTCTTGTTAAATGTTACAAACAACATCCAGATAAAATAATCCTTGGAGCCAGATCCCGACAAAGTAAGCATTGGACCCTTGGCTTCTTGACACCACAGAGCCAGGCTTTCAAAATTGTCCCCCCTCACCGAGTACCCTCACCTCCACACACGGAACAGCATCAGGTTGTGCAGGTCCACATGTGATTCAGTTATCAAACATCAAGCCTAGCACCAGGCTAGGAACCCAAACCGATCTGAGCGTCACATAGATGAGCAGCCACATTTCTGCCCCAGAGTTTCTCCTTTGGTTATTTTCTAAGAGTGTGTATTTTTTTTTTTTCCACTCCTATTCTAATTTATCTATATTCTACATCTTTAAGCAATCTCCTCTTGATGAGAAATAGCTACTCCTGCCATTTAATTAGAAGGCATTTACATAACAATCTGTACCAGGAAATACATACTCTTACTAGCTCATTAAAAAAGATGGAGAATGGGAATTTCAAGGCCACACAGCTGGGATTCAAACCCATGCAGCCTGGCTCCCCAGCCTGTGCCACCACCTTGTTCAACTCCCACTCAACAGCTTGTAATTACTGAAGTATACAATTGTATACACATTCTCATATACAATGATTGCAACACTCCACACAGTAAGGAGGAATCCACTTAGATGGGTAATGGGTTGGCGCCACGGTTCACTAGGCTAATCCTCCACCTGTGGTGCCGCCACCCCGGGTTCTAGTCCTGGGTGGGGCACCGGATTCTGTTCTAGTTGCTCCTATTCCAGTCCAGCTCTCTGCTGTGGCCCAGGAAGGCAGTGGAGGATGGCCCAAGTCCTTGGGCCCTGCACCCGGATGGGAGACAGGAGGAAGCACCTGACTCCTGGCTTTGGATCAGCACAGCGTGCCGGCCATAGCGGCCATTTTGGGGGTGAACCAATGGAAAAAGAAGACCTTTCTCTCTGTCTCTCTCTGTCTAACTCTGCCTGTCAAAAAAAAAAAGACCACGTTCCTAGGTGGGTAATGTACAAGATTCCAAAGTAGCAAATGATAATGGTTGGATTAATACCTTCAACTTTCTGGTTCAAAAGCCTCAAGTTCTTTCTATTTCTCCTTATACAACTCCATCAAAATGGAGAGAGAAAAATAAAATCGAGTCTTTCTGCCTTAACCCATGAATTGAACTCATACACAGTTCATCACCATTTGGCAATGAAGACTAGAAAACGCTTTTTAAAAATTTCTTTTCCCTTCATATATTATCTCAAGTGGAAAGTACAATTATAAAAACAGAAATGGATCTTCAATTCTATATGATTTGTTCTGACTTTGCTTTATGAAATTTGTAGATACCACATAAAAAACATTACCTTATTTAATTTCCCAAAGTACTATTAATACATTCTACATTAATGAGGGGAACTTGAGACTCTCCCAAGTCACTGAGCAAGGTAGACAGCTGACGGGTTACCGAACCTCCTGGTCAGCTTGCCCTTGAGGATCTGAGAGTAACTACTATGGTGCAGAGTCCTCTTTCACCCCCTTCCTCCTGTGAGAGAGAGAGTCTCTGCATAGTGCTGTACAAATACAATTATTCTGATATTTGTTAGCAATGTCACACCTCCTCAGTGGATTTTGGGATCAGCATGTTACTGATGTACCAGTTTTTTTGTTGTTGTTGTTGTTGTTTTTTTGACAGGCAGAGTGGACAGTGAGAGAGAGAGACAGAGAGAAAGGTCTTCCTTTGCCATTGGTTCACCCTCCAATGGCTGCCACGGACGGCGCGCTGCAGCCGGCGCACCACGCTCATCTGTTGGCAGGAGCCAGGTGCTAGGTGTTTTTCCTGGTCTCCCATGGGGTGCAGGGCCCAAGCACATGGGCCATCCTCCACTGCACTCCTGGGCCACAGCAGAGGGCTGGCCTGGAAGAGGGGCAACCGGGACAGAATCCGGCGCCCCAACCGGGACTAGAACCCAGTGTGCCGGCGCCGCAAGGCGGAGGATTAGCCTGTTGAGCCACGGCGCCGGCCTTGATGTACCAGTTTTTAAGGAATAGAGGTTACTGGGCACTAGCCCATTAGCCAGAAGCTTTAAACAAGATCATAAGTATGAAGTAATTGACATAGTTCCTGGAATGTAGTGTGTACTCAATAAACGTTTGTGTCATTCCTAACCATTTTAATCTTTACTGGAATCCTCCTTGGGAGGCATTACTGTTATTCCATATTACAGATGAAGAAATTGAGGTTAGAAGGATATAAGTATTTGGCATAAGACCACACTACTACAAAGCAGCAGGGCTGGGATTTGCAGCCAGCACTATTCAGCTCCCATGGTTCAAGCTCTCAACCATCAAGAACACCGTCTTTGACGAAATCATTTTGCTTTCTGTGGTCAATGACTCACAATTCCTGCTTCCTATTGTGAACACATGGATTTTTATCTTTATAGTACTTATTGTTAAGACTTTGTCTGCCCTTGCTCCTCTTACATCTCAACTTCAAAAACTAACCGAAGTCTTACTCTGGAGACACACAAGCTGGGTTAATAGCTGATCTCTGGGGGTCACTCAATTGGCTCAGTGCTTAGGATGCCACTTAGGACACTCACATCTTCTCTAAGAGTGCCAGGGTTCAAATCTCAGTTCTGCTTCTGATTCCAGCTTCCAGTAAATCATTCTTGCAGGTAAAGGTGACAGCTCAAGTGCTTGAGTCCCTATCACCATGTGGGAGACTTGGGCTGAGTTCCGGCTCTTGACTTCAGTCTACCCTAGCCCTGACTGCTGTAGGCATTTGGGGAGTAAACCAACAGATGGGAGTATGTTTCTCTTTCTCTCACTCTCACTCACTCTCCCTCCTTCCTTCCTTGCCTTTCAAAGACATAAAATTTCACCATAAAACAAAAATCTACCTCTGCCATCTAGTACCTGGATGACTTGGAGGAACTTTAAGTTACTTCATTTGTTAATACTTCAGTCTCTTGACTTATAAACTGGAGTTTGTAATAGAATCTGAATCACTGGGCTGCTGTGAGGATTAAATGAGATGACTATGAAAGCGTCTTTGCTGAATACACTTTGTATTTCCACTGTTGTTGTTATTGCTATTATTGTCATTATATCTGGCTGCATCCATCTTCCCCATGGGAATTTCATCCCACTGCAGAAAAAGGCATATGGAAGGGGTGACAGCTTAGGGTACTACTATACAAGTAAGCATGGCTCTCACAATTTCTTGTGCCAAAATGAACTTCTCTATGAATTCAATTTTTCAAAAACTGAGATCCCTTCATATGAGCAAGTGGATCTAAATCATCCTGCCTTGTAACATTTTGATGCCACACTAGCAGTAGTGCCCAGCTGGACAATAAAATTTTCCAATTCTAGTACATCAACCATTAGTGCTAGAAGAGATAGATTTAGAGAAAATATTAGCTTCTGTAGCCTATGTCACAAAATAAATTATCATCTCTAAGATCCAAAGAAGTTTATGATTCAAGAGAAAATATATATATATACATCTCAAATGATAGGTTACTGAATGTATTAGAAGAGAGATAAGCAAAACTGACACACAAAATTGATAAGCAAATATTAGTGGAAGCACTTAAGCTAAGTTCTTGTGCAGTAAACTAACAAACTCATCATCCTTGAGAGTACTCAGAGGAAAAGTACTCCCTGTGGGGGGGGGGGGGCGCAGCAGTATTTCTGTAATAATTGCTTTTTTCAAAAACTAGAGTTGAAAATAATAACAATTAGTATTCAAAAATTCTTGAAATGTGTTAGAAAGGAGGTTTATGGAAGGGAGTTTTGCTTCTTTCACCTGCAAATGATGTTTTCCCCCCAACTGTTAAGAGCGGCACTTACTGTACAATGTTTAAGAAAACACAAGGTAGGGTCAAAAAGTCAATGAAAAATGGAATTAAATGTAGTTTATTTTGGAGCAAAAAAATCTTTTAGTAATACCTGGGAAATGCATATGACAAAAAACTATGCATGGATTTCAAAACTTTTGCATCAAAATAAACTCATACTTTTAATGGCATTTTTCACAAACTTTTTTAAATACTTGAATATGTGCTCTCAAAAAGACAGTTAAAAACATTGCAGGTAATTTTACAGGGTCTTTGGGTTAAAATCAATAGTAATGTAGTCAAATCGATTTAAAGAAAATTTACAATGAAACCAGCTACCCAGCCTAATTGTAACTGATAAGTGCTTCAATTACAGGTATGAAATCATTACATCTTCATCTTACAGACGACAAAATCAAGGATTTTTGTTTCAAAGTCACAAGACCAAAGAGATGCACTTTGTAAGGAAGGAAATTCAGGCCTACTTGACTGTAGACCTGTGTTTTTCCCGGTCTTTAAACATTAACCTCACATGGGTACTGGCCATTGAAGAATGCACGTGTGGGAAATAAATAGCCCTCCTTTAGTGGCTAGAACATCTCCCTGATCACAATCTAAACTGAATAAATTGTGTGTTTGTTGGTTACTGCTAACACTGCCTGTCCTTAGAGCTGCAGAACTTACTGGAAAGTGATGTGTACAGGGCAAACGCTTTGAGGCTAGAGAGCTCTTTCACTCGTGTTTCTTCTACACTCTTGCAGAAAATGTGCTCCCAGGCATACAACTTGAGAAGTTTGATGCCTTTCAATATTTCATTTGTTTTCTTCAGTCTTTCAGTAGAATAATCCTGTAAAAATGAAGACAATATAAAAATACAAGCTACATCCAGGCAAATCAGAAAGGCAGGAGTGTTTCATGGACAGGAATTGAGGAGATCTTAATTTCTACTGGCAGTGAAATTCCCAGGAGAAGTAAATTCTTTGTGCCTCCATCAACTTTTTTATGTTAATTTATTTTCATCTACTTGAAAGGCAAAGCAACAGAGACACATCTTCCATAGAATGGTGCACACCCCAAATGCCCAGATCAGCCAGGGCTGGGCCAAACAGAAGCCAGAACTCTACCCAGGTACCTTGTGAATGGCAGGGGCCCAAGCACTAGGGCCATCATCTGCTGCCTCCTAGGATGCATTATCATGAAGATGGATCAGAAGCAGGGTAGCCAGGAGAACCGTGACTCCTGTGTGAGTTGTGGACATCCCAAGCAGAAGCTTAACTGGCTGCACCATGTCGACTCTCCACCCCTCTACTTTAAAATGAAAAGTTGAAGGTCAAGGCATTTGGTGCAGCAGTTAAGTGCCAGCAGGGCTACCCACATCCCGTATCAGAGTGCCTGTGCTGAGATCTCGGCTCTGCTTCCAATTCCAGCTCCCTGCTGACGTGCCCCTGGGAGACAGCAAGTGATGGCTCATGTGTTTGGGTCCCTGTCACCCATGTGGAAGACTCAGACTGAGTTCTAGGCTCTTGGCTTCAGCCTGGGGCAGCCTGGCCCAGCCCCAGTTGTTGCTGGCATTTGGGAAGCGAATCAGAAGACTGAAGACCTCTCCGCCTCCCTCCCTCCCTCCTTATCTCTCTTTCAAATAAGCAAAAACAAGTATTGAAGTGAAGATTTTAATTAGATGGCCTCAAAACTTCTTTCCTTCTAAAAGCTGTTGTATCTACATTGCTATGCTTTAGAATCTTTAGTTTCACACGATTTCCTTGAATAAAGTCAGCAGATAATATGGACATAATATAAGGAAATGATAGAGAACCTACAATGGCTCCTAACATCCAAATCATTTTCTTCTCTCCTCAGCATGACCAATCATACTTAGAAAAAGAAAAAAAATGTAAATTTAAGTAGCTAGCTTCTGATCTGGGAACATGAGAGCAAAGTATTCTGCGCAGTCACACTGTAGCTTCATAATACAGTTGCCGAAATCAAGACTATTACCTTGAACTTCAAGAGATTTTAACACATTTCTTTTAAGTTCTTACTAGCGAGGCACAATATGATCCATTAACTATCACAAGGGCAATGCGGGGGCCACAGAGAGAGGGGAATGCAAAAGTAGAAACCGCCTTGGTTCTTTCTTTTCTTTTTTCCATCTTTTTGACTTTTCAAGGTCTTAAGTGTCTATCAAGTGATGGTGGGTGAGTGAATGAATATGGCCTGAATGGCTAAATGAGAGACAGATGTTTGAAGACATTTGCCTCTCTATTTGTGCCCCCTTTCCACACCTTCCTGTACTCATCTGTTGGAGTACAAAGCAGAGCTGACTCAGGCAGCAACAAGGAGCAGCCTCATTCGAAGCAGCAGAGAAAAACGTGATAAAAGCAAGTGTGTGACTGACAACTCACTGTCACAGTGGAAACACCAACTGGAGAGACCACTCCATCAGTGGCAACATCTCTGCATTTTACGCCTGATTTACACACATTCTTGCTCGTATTTAATCAACCTTTATTTCTAAACATGCTGTCAACAATTTGTTATTTGCAAGTACTTCTTTAAAAGAAGCCAATTCTTGCTCAAATAAAATGATTTCATGGCAAATTGAAGCCAGAAAGGGTCAAAAACTCGGCTCTTCCTGGCTTGCTAAGTTGACCATGAACACACTGAGTCACAGCAGCTGCCGCAGACACGTGTCAACGTCACTCTGTAGATCATCACGTGGCTTAAGTCCCCTGGGGACATTCCATCTCTGGCCCCTCAATGGCTCTTGATCCATTTCTTCCATGTCAGTAACTGACATACAATGGCCTCCAACTACACTCAACTGTATTCTGTCAACAAGAAATCTAAAGAGATCCTTAGTCTCATTATCTCACTGCACTTAAAAACAGCAGAAATTGTGAATTGGGTATTTTAATTCTTAGACTGTCAAGTCTTAAAGTTCCAATCCACTTCTATAAATTATTTTTGCAACATAAGAAACACACATTCACTGCCTATGGATTAACATGAAATACAATGACTTGCAAATTGTCCTGAGTGGTATGTATGAACTTCCTATATTAGAAAAATGAAATAGCATTACTGTATCTTCCTCATCAAATTTCCAAGAGATGTCACTTACAAGAGTGCTCTTCTGAGCTTCTGCCAACTTTGTGGCAATGAAGTACTGAATTGGTGCAAGAAGAACAATGACGGCTGCACCAACCAATGCGCTGGATCCAAGTAAATTGTAGAGCAGAATCACTCCCATTATGATCTAGCAAGAGAAACACATGGGCACAAATGAGACTGTGGGAGCCGCTGCAGCAAAGGACATATTTTTAATGGAAATGTAGTACCTCTTAACTATTAAGTTTATTTGGAAGTCAACTCAACTGTGACAGCTGGGTTTTAACTATGCTTTATTTGAGGAAGGCTAAGCACTAGGAATTT
The DNA here is from genome assembly GCA_949820135.1 of Sylvilagus floridanus. Taxonomy (NCBI): domain Eukaryota; kingdom Metazoa; phylum Chordata; class Mammalia; order Lagomorpha; family Leporidae; genus Sylvilagus; species Sylvilagus floridanus. The sequence continues at coordinate 17,946,530 of OX463230.1, read as the reverse complement.
ATTTTTAGTATGATGAACTGCGCAACTGGTGTCAAATCTATTTATCGGATGAAGTTGCAGGCTGTGCCCATGACACTCCTGACCTTCTAAAGCAGACTTAACATGTTTTAAATGGCAGAGAATTTCTTCTTGAAAACGCTGTCACTCAACGTTCCATTTTCTCTTCAAATTGTCCTAACTTCAAGTTTGGGAGAATAGAAGGTACAGGGCAGCAGCATTTGCATCCAGGATGCCTGGTTGTTGACTGGTAGAATTATCTGGAATCCAAGCATCACGTCCTGCCAAGAAGGCAAGGCTTCACTAGAACTGGTAAGAATGCAAAGTTGCTATACCTCCCTGACTCACTTCCCTTTTTACACTTATTTACCAAAGTCCACGCCTAAACCATATGGCTACTCTCCTTGTATTCTGTTAAAAACTCAAGAATTAATTTTGCTACCTGGAAATATTTTTTTTCCTAGAGCTCAATTTATCATGTCTCAAAAGCTCAGTTTGTGAACTGTGGCTACACAGTTTAAGCACATACTCTATGCCATGAGAACATGGTAACTGCTTTCTGGTGGTGAGGACACAGGTTTACTATCACGTCAATTAGGACGCGGAGAATTCTCATCAAAACAAAGTCTCCCCTGAAGTCACTCACAAAAGCAGTCATTCAGTGCATTGTGGGATTCTCAGTGCACTTATTTATACAACACAGGCACTATTTAATGGACTACCATAAGTACATTTTGATGTAACAAAGCATATCTTCATCTTACTTTTGTGCCAAATACTACACTACTTGGCTCCTCCTTCCACTTAAAAAATGAGAAGAAAAGTTAAAAAAGTAGCATATCTCTTTTATTATTTTATACACTGTTAATAAATGTAGTACCCAGGAACATAGGTGACAGATTCTGTCAAAATATGTCTACAGGGTCTGTACATGGCACAGTGGGTTAATCCTCCGCCTGCGGCACCAGCATCCCATATAGGCACCGGTTCTAGTCCCGGCTGCTCCTCTTCCAATTCAGCTCTCTGCTGCGAACTGGGAAAGCAGTGGAGGATGACCCAAGTTCTTGGACCCCTGCACCTGTGTGGGAGACCCGGAGGAAGCTCCTGGCTTCAGATCAGTGCAGCTCCAGCCATTGTGGCCATTTGGGGACTGAACCTGCGGACGGAAGACCTTTCTCTTGTCTCTCCCTCTCACTGTCTGTAACTCTACTTCTCAAATAAATAAATAAAAATCTTAAAAAAAATATGTCTACAGTTTAAGCTCCATCTACAGAATGCAAAGCTTCAGATGGCTAAAAATATTTAAGATGACAACAACAACAAAAAACAGAATCCATTTCTTTTGCCATTTTTACCCAGTTGGGGGTACGGGATTAACCACATGTCTTTACTAAAATGCTGTTTTACAAAAAAGAAACCTAAATAGTCCTCTGGTTTGTCAGTGTTCCTAATACCTAAAAAGCTTGATATTTTATAACATACTAGCTATTAATGCTATGGAGTAGATTAAATCCATTGCTCCAGCTTAGCAAAGCTGTAAGAGTCTGTCAAAATGAAAGAGGCCAAATCTTGGCTCTGTGACTTGTAAGAATTTACACGGTAATACCAACTAGGAACCATCACCACAGAATGCTAGACATTGTTGATAAATGCTTTACACATACTGACATTAAATCTTGACAATTTTCACAACTCTACAAAGCAGATACTATCATTATTCCAATTTTATAATTACAGAAATAATGCTTTTAGAGATTAAGTACTGTGCAATGGACAGTAGAGCAAAAATTCCTAACTGTACTTTCTTAATGTATTGATGAGTCTCAGTTTACGTGTCTGTAAAACAAACGTAACACTAGCACATTCAAAGAGTATGCCAGTACTGAGCTAATTGTCTTGCTCTTCGTTTTTTTCCCTCTGCAAATGAGAATCTTACTTATCATGATCTACCTGAACAGGCATGGCCCACAGATTGGGGCACAGGAACAAGAACCACATGAGTTGATTGGTTTCAATGGCAACCAAATTGTTGATCTGTCCCAGGGTCATCTCACCCATGGATAAGTTAGATGTAGAGAGCCTGAGTATTTTATTGTATATCATGGCCTGCAAAGAGAAACAAGACACACTTTAAAACTTAACATCAGCACTGTAATTATTTATTTTCATCAAAGACATTTTAAACTTTTTGAAAAAAAACAAAGTCCTGTATACCCACCTTCAAAGTCTACTTTTTTAGTATACTGTTAGTCCTCAAATACATTTTTCTAGACATATCATCAAAATATATATTCATCTTTAAACATAAGCTCAATAACAAACAGAATCAGGGATGAGTAAATGCAAGAATTAAAAATTTTTTTCTTAACATGTTATGTTATTTTTAATTTAATACTCTAATTAGCTATTTCTTTGATCAAGAAGATCCTGCAAATGTTGCTGTTGTAATATCAAAGCACAAGTGGGATGAAAAAGCAAAAGTGAAAAAGTGAAGCTACTACTGTTCCTTTCCCTGGATCAGATACTACTGTTCCTTTCCCTGGATCAGATATGGACTTTTTGAGACACAAAGACCAATCAAAGCTTGCACCTACCAACAGAGCTCCACGGAGGTTGATGCCGGTCTCTATGGTTACGTAGTAGGAAGCCTGCAAAAACGTCCTTTGCAGAATAAGAGCCAAGAAGAGAAGAACTGCAAGAACATAAGCATTTTCGAGAAATTCCTTGGATGAGAGAATTTCTGAAATCTTGTCCCAAAAGAAAAAAGAGAGACAAATTTAAGTAAGTCTTTTCATATACCAAGTCTACAGTCTACATTAAATAAAGCTACATGGTATTCACATATAGATACTCAATGTCATCATAATGTAAGTAGAATGAGCCGCAACAGGCAATGTTGGCTTTCCCCTAGAATGTACACAAATACAAAAAAGTAATGATGAATAAAATCCCTGGTTACTTAAGATTGCTAGAATGTCTTTTGTAGAAAAGAGGTCAATGCATATTTTTAAAAATTTGCATGCACTGTCCTGAAACGAAAAGATAATTGAGAAGTTCAGGGGAAACAAATTTAGAAAAGATATCCATCTGGCTGAAAAATACTGACATCTATGCAGAGATTTTTATGACACATTTTCCATGGACTTTTGGAAAATGCTTCGTATTCTACCTAAGCTCAATGAGAAGCAGGAAAAATAAAAAGTAGAATTTAGTTTAGACTGTAATGTCGAACTAGGAACCACAAAACTGAGAGCTGTCAGTAAAATCAATGGAAATAAAATACATGTTCCACAACCTTACTACTTCAGAATAATTCTTTTCCCCATTCTTCTGCATCATAATTTATATTAGTGAAGTAAGTTATAAAGTATAAAATATCAGATTACTGACTTTACTCATGCGACTCTTCCAGTAACCAAAAATAACTTAGGAAAGTTCATTTTAGTAGGAATGTGACTAAATTAATCAAAGATATGCAAAAATCCCTTCATCTTTGTTTCTAATGATAGTTTTATATGGAAACATGTTTGTTAGAAGGGAGGCAAAGGTAACAATCGACTAAGTACATTATGGCATTCAGATACTCTTCATTTTCTACACCAAAAGTTCGGCCTCTACCTCTAGTCCCTCTCACTTGTGTCATGGAGATACATATAAAGCCACAAGATCTACCGTGTCTCAGAAAAACACATGGTCAATATGTGTAAGAGACAAGGATGGTGGCAGCACTCTGCAGAATTTAGCTATCTATCTAATTAGGGTAGCAGGGCCAAATATCACAAAAGTGCATTCAGCAGTGAAAATATGTGGTTCACTTCAATAGTAATTAAACACAAATATGTGCAAGAATCCAGGCTGCGAATTGTAGGTATAAATGTGAATAGTTCAATCATTCTGTTCAAAGAACTCACAACCCAAAAAGATGAACTGATCCATGAGTAACATGATTTATTATGAAGACAACAGATGTAGAAAGTATCCACATAAAGTTAATCAAGTGTTAGGCAAATACTGAGGAGAATCATATTTCAAAAAGGATAATCAGAAAATGGCTTTGCTGCCGCGGTAGCATTTAACATAGGCTTTGATAATGCACAAAATTTAAACAGATGGAAAGATGAGCATGACAATCAGATTGAGGGAATATAAAGTGAGAGTTAATCAATCTGAACTAGAGTTAGTATCTATGGAACTGGGGAAATAAATTATTTTAAACTAGGATGTTCATGATCCAGACCTTCTTAAGAATGGGAAATGAAAGGTTACATATTCATAACAAATTTGACTGAATTATATACTATACATTTATTGTTATAAATGTAATCTAAATCTAAACATATAACTTGGGGTGGTGTTATGGCTTAGCAGGTAAAGCCACCACCTGCAATGCCAGCATCTGCTTCGAGTCCTGGCTGCCCTACTTCCAATGCAGTTCCTTGCTATGGCCCAAGTCCTTGGGTCCCTGCACCCACATGGGAGAACCCAAAGAAGCTCCAGGCTCCTGGCTTCAGATGAGCCCAGCTCTGGCCATTGTAGCCATTAGGGGAATGAACCAGCACATGGAAGACCTCTCTCTCTGCCTCCACTTCTCTGCAAGTCTGCCTTTCAAATAAATAAAAACAAATCCTTTTTTAAAAAGCATTAAACTCATAACTTTTTAGGTGAAAATATATACCATGTATCTCCCAAACAATATAATGCATAATAAAATATATCACTATTTGTTTTATTCATTAGCAAAGAGGTTAATGAATTTTATTATATGAAAAAAGAAATATACAACATTATAAATCATATTTTAATATCATTGGTCATGGACCTCTAAATATATGCCTCAACCATTCCTCATGCTGAGAATTCTTTAAAAGATTGCTATAAAGGGCCGGCGCTGTGGCTCAACAGGCTAATCCTCCGCCTTGTGGCGCCGGCACACCAGGTTCTAGTCCCGGTTGGGGCGCCGGATTCTGTCCCGGTTGCCCCTCTTCCAGGCCAGCCCTCTGCTGTGGCCTGGGAGTGCAGTGGAGGATGGCCCAAGTGCTTGGGCCCTGCACCCCATGGGAGACCAGGAAAAAGCACCTAGCACCTGGCTCCTGCCATCGGATGAGCGCGGTGCGCCGCCCGCAGCACGCCATCCGCGGCAGCCATTGGACGGTGAACCAATGGCAAAGGAAGACCTTTCTCTCTGTCTCTCTCACTGTCCACTCTGCCAGTGACAAAAAAAAAATAAAAATAAAAAAATTAAAAATAAAAAATAAAAAAATTAAAAAAAAAGATTGCTATAAAGATCCAAAGAATACAAGATTTCTGTCCATAATTTCTGGCATACAGAGGTTCACCAAATATTTATGGGCATTGAATCCACAAAATAATTTTGTTGGCCAGCTACCTTCAGTGAATACATAGACACACGACTTTCTACACAAGAAAAATGATTATTTTTGTCCTAACGTAAGCATTCAAACTGTCAATAAGACTCCTTAAGCTACTCACAGGAACGTGTTAATGGAAAGTGACCATTACAGCAAAATCTGCCAGTAACACGATTCCTTTGACAAGTATCACAAACTTACTCCGGTTGTGTTATTTGTTCCATTTTGGGTTTCATTCACACGCTGAACTATTCCAGAAATACAGAGCGGCCCGGCAAATCCCAGTAAGTCAGCCAGATACCGAAACGTGCTGCTAAGTAGAATCGGCCGTCCAAAAGCTCTGTACATGGCAAGCCATATAGATGGAGTCCGATTTGGATGATCTGCTGCTTTTTTCTGAAAGTGAAACCAGATAAACCAAAGTAAAATCTTCTATGGCAGCAACTAATCTCAGCAACTATGCACATTCCTTACAAGAGTCCTGAAAATACTTTGAAAGCGTAGAGAGGCAAGTGTTTGGGTCTAGGGTGAGGATTCCCGCAATTTATATCAGAGGGCCTGGGTGTGCATCCCTGTCCCACTTTTAACCTAGCTACTTGATATATGCTGGCTGTGCACTTACAGCTCAAATACACTCATTTCTGCTACCCTCTGTGGGAGACCCAGCAGGATTTCTTGTCTCCCAACTTCAGCCTGGCACAGCCCAACTGTTGTGGACATTTGGGGAGTCAACTAAACTTAAAGTTTAGATAAAATTTAATGAGTCCTTTTCAGTATAGTATACACAATTCTATATATTCTTTCATTGTAATTAAGAGTTGGTATTAAATGCATTTCAATGAAGTCAACAGAATGAAAACAGGTCAGAATTTCTGAGATTGTATTATCTTTAGTTGTCAAAAGATGATGCAAAAGACTTAAAACTATGTACAGTTTTAATTTCTTTTGGCTTGGAAAATTTGTGTCTCTCATAGACATTAAATAATACCATCTGTTAACCTTTAATGAGGGAACAACAGTAGAAGTTATAGACACACCAAATTTTCTGAAGTAAGTATATCACCAGAGGTTCATCTACCAGACTATTACAACCTAAACAAAACGAATCTTTCCAACTTCAAATTATTTTTCCTACCAGTTTTTCCATCTCTGTGAATGGTAGTCAACACTTCCCAAAAACTACGGTAACTTTGTGTTTGCTAGGTATTCCTAAAAGAAAGGCAAAATAAAGGATGCCTAAAATGCTTCAATTAACTCATGGCTTCACATCTTTACAGCTGTTAACTGCAAAGATCTCAAAACCTGGGTAATATCCATCATTAAAATTTGGGGATGAGGTGGATAAAATTTTTCTTTGCAACAAATAAACCAATTCAATGGGATGGACCTCAGTTGTGCTTCATAATGTATTTTCTATTAGAGGGCTAAGTTATTTTCTAAAGTTTACTGACAAAAGACATTACTGTACCAAATTCAACCTGATCTATGTTGTTAAAAGCACTAAGAAAATTAAAGTCATGCCCACACCATACTGCAAATTTTTACTTCAGCAGAGAAGTTTTTAAAATATGATGCAATGTTTTTCCCAGAGGTGAAACCAGAGAAATGACTCAGGTTCATTCGTAGTACTCATTTCCGGCAATATTAATTTCATAACACTCATGTCTACCACAATACAGAAGTCAGTGTCATCATTTACCATAAATGCTTTGTTGATCTTGACTTACAATAGCCAAAAACTTGTAACTTATTCACCATACCCTACTTTCTCTCCAGGGTAGTACTGAATACTAAAATTTTTTAAGTCTTCTGGGATTTGAAGATGATTACAATATAAAACACATCTAATACTGTGACCATTCCAAAATAATAGTAAGACAAACTGAAAATTTCCACATTTTTATCTTTGAAGCTTTCAAAGTAATAATTAACATTCAAAGAAAGTACCAGAGGAAACCAATTTTAGAAAGTACACAGGATGGGGCCGGCACCATAGCGTAGTAGGTTAAGTCCCTGCCTGCGGTGCCAGCATCCCATTTGGGCGCTGCTTTAAGCTCCGGTGGCTCCACTTCTGATCCAGTTCCCCACCAATGGCCTGGGAAAGCAGCGGAAGATGGCCCTAGTCCTTAGGCCTCTGCACCTATGTGGGAGATCCCAAAGAAGCTCTTGGCTCCGGACTTTGGATTAGCTCAGCTCTGTTCACTGCAATAATTTGGGAGTGAACCAGTGGAAGGAAGATCTCTCTCTCTCTCTCCCTCTCTAACTCTCTCAAATAAATCTTCAAAAAATTAAAGAAGGTAAATGGGATGACACATAGAGTAGGCAGATGCCACCCTTGCACTCAAAATTTAGACTCCCAATTTTAAACTATACTATCCAAAATTTTGTCAGTAATTAAGAATTTTAATTTTTCAAAGTCAGTATCATGGCCGGCATTGTGCCTCAGAGGATGAAGCAAACTGCTTGTGCCGCCAGCATCCTACATGAGCACTGGGTCAAGTTTCAAATGCTCTACCTCTGATCAAGCATCTGCTAATGTGACTGGGAAAGCAGTGGAAGATCGTTCTTGAGCCTCTGCCATCTATGTAGGTGACTCAAACGGAGTTCCAGGCTCCTGACTTTGGCCTCATCAAGCCCTGGTCACTGTAGCCATTTGGAGAGTGAACCAAGGGGTAAAAAGCTCTCACTCTCTCTCTGCTTCTCTCCATCCTTCAGATAAGAAAATAATTCTATTATTTAAAACTTTGACTTAAAAATTTTAAAGATTTTACTTGAAATCCTTTATTTAACAAACAGTGGGTATGATCTGTATAACCTATATATAACTTAAGTATTCACATGATGCTTGAGAAAATACTTAATAAAAATGCCATGTATTTTTAATGGTAATATGGAATATACACACTATCATTGAGTTTAATTCTTATTCTCCAAATGCAAAATAACCTAATTCTACCTCACTGGCTCTTTAAGACTTTCCTCAGTAGCCCAATGAACGGGAGTCAAAACTTCTAGGTCAGACAGAGGAAATTTGTTCTTCAATGACAGAAATTATTTGAGCTTGGTACTTTTATACGTAATAGACCCATTCTCTAAAGCTATGGGTAGGGAAGACATACACTCAGTTACCTTTTGTTCTTCATAGGCATCCTTCAGGCAAACATAATTTGTTACTGCTCTCATGGCTATTGGCAATTTCCCAATTGCCTTCAGATCAATGGGTTTCTTATGAGCAGATATTATCAGTGTGTTCATCCACCAGTATGTGGCTTTGGACAGTAAATTCACAAATGGTTGAAGAAATCTCACGCCCAGATCCTGGAGGTCTTCAGGAGGCTTTACTTTCTGAGGATTCATGAAGAATACGTATCTCTGTGGCAAGACAATTCCACCATATTAGTCTAATTCTTTCCCCATGTATTACAAATAAAATTCCAGTCTTTACCATATTTTCATTTCAGGCCGTCAAAATTTGCATTTTAATCCCTCCTTCCATCCCCTCCTGAAATATTTTTTGAAATATTTCCCTTTTGTTGTGACTAGTTAACTAGATAAACTAGTTAAACACTAGCTTTTCACATTTAACACACATGGAGCCAAAGTTAAAATAATCAACTGACCTTTTCAAAGTTAGTATTTATTGAGAATTAATCTTTATAATATCTTCTGGTAGAGTAACAAGTAAGTCAAGATTGACATTCTTTAGATTTTAAAACACATTAACAATGTCATTGCTGAGTTGCTGTTAACGTGTGGCTTCACTGATGCTAAAAGACTGTTCTCTGCACTCACTGTGGCTTTTATTTTACCACACCTGCAGCAAACTCAAGTTGTCTGCTGTAAAAAATGAATACTGAAAAATCACTCACTAATATCTCACACAGCATGACAGACAGCATGATGTGGTAAAAAGCATAGTGGCTCTGTGACCACAAACCATGTATGGAACTTGACCATACTACTCTGGACCTACAACTAAAGCTAGCTCTATAGTTTCTTCATCAGTAAAATGAGCACACTAGATTACATTATCTTCTTTTCAGTCCTAAACTTCTGGAGATGTATTATTAGGCTTAACTTAGGTATGATCAGGAACAAGTGTGAATGATGGACTTCCTGAGAGAAACAGGTTAATCTGTAACATGAACCAAGCATGCACTTGGCACTGAAGAAACACTCAACTATTATTTGTGAATGAACAGATTCTAGGAGCACACTGAAACTTCTCACGTTCGTTCTACTTTAGATTCACACATTTAGATCACATACATTTGTTCAGTCTTTTAAGTACTAATGACTTCTGGTTGACTGATCTTTAATGTTGGGGTCCTCAATTCATCCAAACAAAAGATTATTAGATACCTACTCTGATCCGAATGACATTGATCTCCACTGCCATCAGGAGTCCATTCAAGATGACCATGATGCCCGTGATGCAGAAGCGCAGGTCTGACACCCCCCAACCAGACTGCCAGTACTTGACCAATTTTATTGTTTTTGTAATAAAAGCCATCACCCAATACAAGAACAAGGCTGGGAAAATAAAATGAAAACATGAAAGAATAACATGTAATCTTTCCCTGATGTTTTTACAAATTTCACTAACAGGTCAATATAAATACAGCAATTTTTAATAACAAAGGCAATTTTAAGTACTCTATTTGCACATAATTTTGACTAGAAAATTACAGATATATTTGAGTATACTTCTAGAGTTTTGAATCAAAAGAATATCAACTTTAAAATACTCAGTTTTTTTCTCTCCAGCTGTGTGAGACAGCAGGAAGATATAAGAAAACATGTAATGAGAGCGATCTACACTTCTCAGATTTATGTGTGATTCTGTCAATTTTAAAAGTGGGGTTCTCAGGGCCAGCGCTGTGCCATACTAAGTTACACCTCTACCTGTAGCACTGGCATCCCATATGCGCTTCAGTTCGTGTCCCAACTGCCCCACTTCCAATCTAGCTCCCTGCTAATGTTCCGGAAAAGCAGCAGAGTATTGCCCAAGTGCCTGGGCCCCTGCACCCATGTGAGAGACCCAGAAGAAGCTACTGGCTCCTGGTTTCATATTGGTCAAGCCCTTGCCATGTGGCCATTTTGGGGAGTGAATCTGTAGATTGAAGACCTTTCTCTCTGTGTCTGTAACTCTCCCACTCAAATAAATAAATATTTTTTTTAAATGGGGTGGGGGTTTTGTTCTGGTCTTGGTTTTTTAAGAGCACTGATTACTTGAAGATTTCACAAGTTGATATTTTTGTGATGTCTCCAGTAGCTAAATGTGTGTCAGCTCCCCAGGGCGTATGTCAGAATCACCCTGCAGTTGTCGTGGAATGTTTGTTGTGATGGAGCAAGATTTCTGCTTCACAGAGCAACATGCATACAACAAATGAGTCTTCTCTCATTCCATCTGCATAGCATAGACAACAGTGATGCTACCAAGTCAAGTTAAATGCCAGCCAGGCAGTCAGAGTACAAAGGCAGGGATCTAAACCATCTCAAAACCACAGCCAGCATTGTGCAGCAAACACGAGATTTTCCTAGAAATCTTCTAGTGAGGAACTTTATCCAAAGTTCAGAGAAGACTGGATGAATATGGACTAATAAAGAAGAACTCTGAAACACACATAAATAAGAAAATTCTGTTTGGATAACCCTATCAGAGACAAAAGGTTAAAGGTGAACAGAGTTTCCTTAGTTAAAAAAAGTATCAGACTCCAAGATGGCAGAATAGGGAGGAAGCTTACTGCTCTAGGCTAGAGGGGGAGATAGTTTAAAAAAGAAAAAAGAAAGAAAAAAGCAGAGACAGTACAATCTCAGGGAAGAATTAAGGAGAAAACTGCAATGGAAACTCCACTCAAGTTAGAGGGACGCTATGGCTCTGCATGGAGGTTGTGGTCATGCAGCACAGATACAACACAGGCCCGCGAAGCCTACAGTCCCAAACCAGCTTTGGAGAGTGAGGTTAGAGAAGACTGCAGCAGCACAAGCCACTGGTGCTATGGCTGCGAGACAGGAGAGCCTGGCCTGAATTTGCCCCAGCCCTGGGGGGAACAATGAACTTGCCAACCTGGAGAAAAAAAGAGGCAGGTTTCTCTCTCCCCAGTCCCACAACAATGACGCCTTGCAAGTGGCTGAGAGAGAGAATGCACCATTTTGGACAAAAAGAACAGCTGTGCCAGCTTGTGTCTGCATGCCCAGCAACCAGCAGAGAAGCCTGAGTCTGGCTGGGAGGACTGACAGGGAGCTGGGTGTCCATGTAGGACTATGAGGTGCCACCAGCCTCCCAGCACATCACAAGCTCTGGGGCTCAGGCTGCATGGGTGTACTCAGAGGCAACTGGCTCCGGGAACATCTCTGCCTCTCGGTGGATAGGATGGACTGGCAGCGTGGAATAGATACTCAGCACCCTGTCAAGATGGAAATGTTGTGCACTGGAACTGTGGAAACACAGTGGCTGTGTGGGAGGGTACAGAGTATGACTGGATCTCTGGGCAATCACTTTAAGGGGCTCCACACACTTGGAGCTTGCTGATGATCTGAGGTGGGTCAGTGCATTGGGATCTGTGCTCACAATGAGGACTACACAGATAATTTGAGTGTTTCATGTGGCAATGTGGATGAATATTGCATCCACTGGGGCTAGCACCCCAGCATTGGTCACCTTAGAGAAGAGGAGGTAAGGATAAGACTACACCAACAGAGCTGATCAAACACTCCCCTCTGATAAAAATAGAGATCTACCAAGCCCAAATTGGGCGTCACTTGAATACTCCCCATACCCTGGAGCACTGAACAGAGCTCCCTCACCACACCCAGCACACACCTCTGGGTACCAGATTACTTCTGGAGAATCTCAAATTAGACTCACAGTTGACTTTTCATCAGAAACTTTAAAGGCTAGGAGAGAATGGTGCGATACATTCCAAGTCTTAAAAGAAAAAAACTGACAACCTAGAATACCATACCCTGCAAATCTCTCATTGTATGAATGAAGGTAAAATAAATACCTTCCATAACAAACATAAATTCAAAAAATTTGTCATGTGTCCAGCCTTAAAAAAGATGCTTAAGGATGTGCTACACACAGAAACATAGTCATCATTATGAAAAAATGTGAAGAAAGAAAATCTCCCAGTAAAAGTATAAAAGACATCCAAAGTAAATAGTAGGAATATTTATGGAGAAAAGGCAGTAACAAGCCATGACTCATTAAAAATAACCATGAATGTAAATGGCCTAACTTCTCTCATCTAAATACACAGACTTACTGAGTGAATACAAGACCTATCTATTTGCTGCCTACAGAAATACATCTCACCAAAGATGCACACAGATAGAAAGTAAAAGGATAGGAAAAAGATATTCCATGCTAACAGAAACCAAAAAAAAAAAAAAAAAGAGCTGGTGTAACCATCTTGATATAGACTTAAACACAAAACTTAAAATAGACTTTAACACAAAACTGTTACATGACAAAGAAGGGAACTATGTAATGATTAAGGGATCAATTCAATAGGAAGATGTGACTATAATAAACTTATATACACCCAATTATAGGGTGCCTAGCTATTTAAAGAAATGGTAGGCCGGCGCCGTGGCTCAACAGGCTAATCCTCCACCTTGCAGCGCCAGCACACCGGGTTCTAGTCCTGGTCGGGGTACCGGATTCTGTCCCAGTTGCCCCTCTTCCAGGCCAGCTCTCTGCTGTGGCCTGGGAGTGCAGTGGAGGATGGCCCAAGTGCTTGGGCCCTGCACCCCATGGGAGACCAGGAAAAGCACCTGGCTCCTGGCTCCTGCCATCAGATGATCGCGGTGCGCCGGCCGCAGCACGCCGGCTGCGGCGGCCATTGGAGGGTGAACCAACAGCAAAGGAAGACCTTTCTGTCTGTCTCTCTCTCTCTCACTGTCCACTCTGCTTGTCAAAAAAAAAAAAAAGAAAAGAAATGGTAATGGATCTAAAGAGAGACATAGATTCCAATTAATAATGGGGGACCTTAATGCTACATTTTCAGCAATGACCAGATGAACCAGATAGAACATCAGCAAAGAAACAAGAGATTTAATTGACAGTATACACCAAGTGCACCGAATGGCTATCTACAGAACTTTTTGTCCTACAGTTGCAGGGGACACACATTCTTCTCACCAGTGCATGCAACTTTCTCGAGGATAGACTACTTGATAGGCCATAAAGCAAGTCTCAGCAAATTCAATAAACTGAAATCATATCATGCATCTCCTTGGACCACAATGGAAAAAAGGTGGAAATCAACAATTCAAGAATCTGTAAAACATATGCAAGCACACGGAGTCTGAACAACATATTCCTTAAAGAACAGCTGGTTATAGAAGAAATCAAAAGAGAAATCAAAAAAGTTCTGGAAATCAATAAAGACAATACAATATATCAAAGCTTATGTGATACAGCACAAGTATTGTTAAGAGGGAAGCAATTACAGCAATTGGTGCTTATATCAAGAAATTGAAAAGACACCAAATGAATAATCTATCAATGCATCTCAAGGACCTAGAAGAATAACAACAAACCAAATCCAAAATTAGTGATAGAAAAGAAAATTAAAATCAGAGACTAAACAAAATTAAAACAAAGAAAAACAAAATATTACCAAAACAAAGGGCTGTTGTTTGAAAGAACAACCAAAACTGATATACTATGGCCCAACTAACCAAAGAAAAAGGGAGAAGACCCAAATCAATAAAATCAGAGATGAAAAAGGGAATATAACAATAGATAGCACAGAAATAAAAATAACGATCAGGAATTACTACAAAGAGCTGTATGCCAACAAATCAAATAACCTAGAAGAAATGGATAGATTCATGGAAATATACAATCTCTCTAAATTTGGCCATGAAGACATAGTAAACCTAACAGAGCAATAACCAAGACAGAGATTGAATCTGTATTAAAGCCCCTCCCAACAAAGAAAAGCCCAAGAGCGAATGGCTTCACTGCTGAATTCTACCAGATATCTAACAGACAATTCTTCTCAAAGCAATTCAAAACAATTGAAAGGGAGGGAACACTTCCAAACTCCTTCTATGATACCAACATCACCTCAATTCCTAAATCAGAAAAAGATACAAAACAGAAATAGAACTACAGACTATTTTGCCTGATGAATATAGATGCAAAAATCTTCATCAAAATACTAGCCAATTGAATCCAATAATAAGTCAGATCATCCACGGGGATCATGGGAGATTTATCTCTCTTATGCAGGGATACTTCAACATTTGTAAATAAATGTGATACATCACATTAAAAAAAACCTGAAGAACAAAAACTATATAATTATCTCAATAGATTCTGAGAAAGCATTTAATAAATACAACATCATTTCGTGATGAAAACTTCAAGCAAATTGGGTATAGAAGAACCATTCCTCAACATAATCAAAGCAATTTATGACACATCTATGGCCCACATCTTATTGAATGGGAAAAAGTCAGAAACATTCCCATTAAGATCCAGAACCAGACAAGGATGCCCACTCTCACCATCACTATTCAGTATAGTCCTGGATTTTCTAGCCAGAGCCATTAGACAAGAAAGAGAAATCAAGGGGATATAAACTGGGAAGGAGTTAGTCAAACTACTCCTATTTGCAGATGATATGATACTATGTAAAGGGGATTCAAAAGATTCCACTAAGAGACTGTTGGAAATCATAAAATAGTTTGATAAAGTGGAGGATATACAATTAACAAACAAAAAACAGGCCTTGATACACAGACAATGCCATTCCTGAGAAACAACTTCTAAGATCAATCCCATTCACAGTAGCTACAACAAAAAATCAAGGATCTCAGAATAAATTACCCAATGATGTCAAAGATCTCTACAATGAAAACTACAAAACATTAAAGAAAGAAAAAGATGAAAAGTCAAAAAATCTTCCATGTTCATCGATTAGTAGAATCAATATCATCAAAATGTTCATACTACTGATAGCAATATACAGATTCATGAGATTCCAAACAAAATGCCAAGCACATTCTCAGATCTAGAAAAAGTGCTGCAATTCATATGGAAACACAGGAGACCCTAAATAGCTAAAGCAATCCTATAAAACAAAAACAAAGCTGAAGGGAACACAATTCCAGATTTCAAGACATACTACAAGGAAGTTATAATCAAAAGAGCTTGGTGCTAGCAACAAAGAGATGGATAGACCAATGGAACACAATAGAAACTCCAAAAATCAATCCACTCATCTATAACCAACTTGTCTTTGACAAATAGCTAAAATCAATCCCTGGAGCAAGGACATTCTCTTAAACAAATGGTGAGAAAACTGGATCTCTAAATGTGGAAGTATGAAGCAAGACCCTACCTTATACCTTACACAAAATTCCACAGAAAATGAATCAAAGACCTAAATCTGTGACCTGATACCAATAATTTTAGAGAACATTGTAGGAAACCCTGCAAGACCATGACATAGGCAAAGACTTCTTGGAAAACACCCCAGAAGCACAGGCAATCAAAGAAAAAAGTCACTAACAAGATCACATCAACTTGAGATTCAGGATCTATAAAGAGCTCAAGAAACTCAACAGCAAAACAAACAATGCAGTTAAGAAATGGGAATTTCCATTTTCCAGCCATTTTCCAAAAGAGGAAATTCAAATAGCCCACAGACACAAGAAGAAATGCTCAGGTTCACTAGCCATCAGGGAAACACAAATCAAAACCACAATGAGGTTTTAAATAACCCCAGTTAGAAGTGCTTTCGTGGGGGTTGGCACTGTGGCTTAGCAGGTAAAGCTGCCATCTGCAGTGCTCGCATCCCATCTGGGTGTTGGTACAAGTTCTCACTGGTGCAAGTCCACTTTTGATGCAGCTCCCTATGATGCACCTGGGAAAACAGCAGAAGATAGCCTAAGCCCTTGGGTCCCTGTACCCATATGGGAGAGCTGGATGAGGCTTTGGCCTCTGGCTTTGGACTGACCCAGCTCTGGTCTTTGCAGCCATTTGGGGAGTGAAAAAGCACATGGAATCTCAATCTCTCAATCTCTCTCTCTCTGCCTTTCAAACAAAAATAAATTAATCTTTAAAAAAAAAATAGCTTTCAGCTGGCGCCGTGGCTCAACAGGCTAATCCTCCACCTTGTGGCGCTGGCATCCCACGTTCTAGGTCGGGGCACTGGATTCTGTCCCGGTTGCCCTTCTTCCAGGCCAGCTCTGTGCTGTGGCCTGGGAAGGCAGTAGAGGATGGCCCAAGTCCTTGGGCCCTGCACCCCATGGGAGACCAGGAGAAGCACCTGGCTCCTGCCTTCGGATTGGTGCAGTGCGCTGGCCGCAGTGGCCATTGGAGGGTGAACCAACAGCAAAGGAAGACCTTTCTCTTTGTCTCTCTTACTGTCCACTCTGCTTGTCAAAAAAAAAAAAATAGCTTTCATATAGAAATCAACAAACAACAAATGTTGGTGAGGAAGTGTGGAGAAATTCACCGTTGATGGGAATGTAAACTGGAACAGCCACTGTGGAAGACATTATGGAAAAACCTCAGAAGTGTGAATATAGACCTACTATGTGACCCAGCTATTCTACTGTTGGGAATTTTTCCAAAGGAAATGAAATCAGTATATCAAAGAGTTACCTGTATCCTCATGTTTATTGCATCTCAATTCATAAGAGCTAAGATATGGAATCAACCCAGATTTCTATCAACTTAAGACTGTATAAAGAAATTATGAGATATGTACACCATGGAATACTACACAGTGGTAAAAAATAAATTAAATCCTGTCATTTACAACAAAATGAATTCAAATGGAAAATACATTTAGTGAAATAAGCCAGTCCAAAAAAGAGAAATACCATATGTCCCCCCTGATCTGTGGTAACGAATAGAATACCTAAAAGGTTATCTATAGAAGTAAAATTGACACTTCAAAATGTGATGACTTTGAAGAGCCCTTGTCTTGACTGTTGAAGAACACTCTTTTTTTTCAAACTATTTGTTGAACTCTTTACTTATGTGTATAAAGTTAATTAAAAATAGATCTTTGTAACAAATAAAAATGGGACTAGTATAAAGTGGAATAAGAAGCATGTGAATGTGGGTGGGAGGGTAGGGTGAGAAGAATCACTATGTTCCTTAATTTGTATATATGAAAAACATGCAGTTTGTATACCTTAAATAAAAGGTTTATAGGTAAAATAATTATAATTTAAAAAGAAAAAGTATACAAAAAAAACTCAGAAAACCAAACAACTCTTCACTACAGAAAAAATGTATCAAACACTGGCATATGAACTCAACATACACTTTGTTTTAGCTAAAAATATAAAAGATTTTTTTCACATTGATTTAGGAAAAAATACCAAATCAACTGTTATCAAAAAAGATGTACCTCAGATATGGGGTTTCTTCCAATAGTACATGGAAAATGGAATTAAAACAAAACTTTATTTTGATGCAAAGTTTCTGAAATCACGCACATTTTTTCATTAGGAAGTTCATGAACATTGAATATTACAGAAAATATATGCAGGAATTTCAAAACAAAATAAACATCTTACAATTCCAATTCCCATAAGCTTTATGAAATATCCTTCATAAAGAGATAATAAATTGAAAACAACTGGATAGAAAAAGATATACAATGAAAACAGTAAGCCTAAAAAATCAGAAGCACTTAAATTTGTATCAGGCAAAGCAGACTTCAAGACAGAAAAATCAGAAATAAAAAAGACTTAATAGTGATAAAAGTATGGGTGGATGTTTAATATAGGTATTGTGCATCCACATTGGAGTGCCTGGATTCTGGTCCAGGGTTTGCTTTCAATTCCAGCTTCTTGATGCATCCTGGGAGGCTCTGGTGATGGCTCAAATAGTTTGTCCCTCATCTGGGAGACCCAGACTGAGTTCCTGGTTCCTGGATTCAGTCTGGTCTGGAGTCAGCTGTTGCTGACATTTGGGGAACAAACTAACAGATGGGAAATCTCTGTTGACTCTCTCATTCAAATCATTAAAAATTAAATTTAGAAAACACAAAGATTTAATAATGATGAAAGGTTAAAATTTTCAGAATGATGCAAAATAAAAATATGTATACAGCTAGTAAAGACTTGGAAAATCTGAACATTATTAGCCCCTTATATGATTTGTATTTATAAAAAATTGATATTTGGCATTATAAAAATACATGTAATATCTTCAGAATATATATCTTGTTATATTCATATAGTACTAGTACAGACTATATGTTCATTCAGAAAACAAAGAGCAACATATTTATAATAAAAAATATAAAGTATGTTGTCAGATCAAAATGAAATTCAATTTTAAAAGAGAAGAGAAGTAAATCTGTTGGCTTTATGTGACAGATTACCAAGTTATAATATACTTAAGAACTAAAAACAGCACAAACAGGAGTAGATGCTTAGCCTAGAGTACCACATTGGAGTGCCTAGGTTTGAAGTTGCTGATTCCAACTTCTTGCTCATGTGTACCCTGGGAGGCAGCAGGTGATAGGTCAAAATATTTATGTCCTCACTACCCACATTGGAGACCCCGACTGAGATCTCAGCTCCCTGGATGAGCCCAGCCCATTCCAGGTCAGTTGCAAATATTTAGGAGAACAAATCAATAGAAGGGCTCGCTCTCGCTCTCTCTCTCTCTTACTCTGTGAAATAAATGGGTGGTGGGGGTAGGGGGTTGAGGAAGCAGCACAAGTGTATTATCTCACAAGGTCAGAGGGTAAGGATTCCAGTGGGTCCTCCGGCTTCACTGATCAGGGTCTCACCAGGCTCCTACACAGTGCTGAATGGGGCTACAGTCTCAACACACTCCACTGACTTGGGACCTTCATCCTTGCCAGACTGAATTGCTAGAAGCAAGGCACAGGCCACCTTTACCAGAATGGGAAGATCATACAGGGATGAACCAAGCACAGAGACAATGGAGGCAACCTTTGGGTAGATCCACATAGTGAGATATCATATTTCTAATAATCCACATTAAAAAATCAGTAAGGGAAATTGAAAATATTTTAACTAAATTCTAATGAAAATACTACACATTTAAAAATTCAAAGAATTGGGACCAGCAATGTGGTGTAGTGAGTAAAGCCACTGCCTGCAGCTCCAGCATCCTATATGGGCACTTATTCATGTCTCTGCTGCTCTACTTCTGATCCTGCTCCCTGCTAATGTGCCTGGGAAAGCAGTTGAAGATGACCAAGGGCTTGGGCTCCTGCACCTATGTGTGAGACCTATATATTTCAAATAAATAAATCTTTTTAAAAAAAATTTAAAAATTGAACTTAACAAAGATTCAGAGGCTAGCTCTATAGTTTTGGATATGTATTTCTGGAAAAAAAGATCCAAAATCAATGACCTTCATTTCCACTTTAAAATCTAGGAAAAGAAAGACAACTCAATAGACAAAGGATGAAAACAGCAGAGAGATAATAAAAAGCAGTAACACAGAAAATGAATAAACTCAATTAAGTCAACAAGAGTGAACCTTAACTTTGATTGAAAAAGCTATCAACAACTGATTAACTCTCTACCTGGAATTATGAAGACATGGAGAACATCAATTACTATGTCAGGAATGGAAGGGGAACTATCTTCCACTTCCTACATCCTTTAAAAGGATAATCAGGCAGTATCATAAACAACCTTATGACAATATATTCATAAATTTAGGTGAAATAGAAAATTGCTTGAAAACTGTAACTTACCAAAACTGAACTAAAAAGAAATACATCCTCTATCTAATAAAGAAATAAATAATCTAACAAATAAATAATATAATAAAGAAACACATTCATGCCAAAATTACTTTACTAGTGAAATTCTTTTCAACATTTAAGAAAAAAATAAAACTAATCTGCACAAAGTCTTTGAGAAAACAGAGAAAGAGCATTTGTAAGACTAGGATAATCCAACATATAAGAAAAACCTGACAAAGATGTGACACAAAAATCACAGACCAATATCCTTCACCACATAAACTAAGATTTAACAAATACAATCAAGCAGACGTACTATTGCAATTTATCACACTAACAAATTTTCCTCAACAGATGTAGAAAAACTGTTAACATTCAACATGTATTCATGATTTTTAAAAATATCCTTAGTTCTAAGGAATACTCACCAAGTAAGCCTTCTATGAAAAATCCATAACTATCATATAATTAGTAATGAAAGACTAATAATTTCCCCCTAAAATGCTGAAGTGGGCAAGGATTTTGCTCTTACAAAGCCTATTTGACATTTTTTAGAAGTCCTAACTAGGGCAATATGGCAAGAAAAGAAGTACTATAAAAATGATTAAAAAGAAAAAAGCTGTCTCTATTTGCAGATGACATGTTTGTTTATGTAGCAAAATCAACAACCCTACAGAGCAAGACATAGAAGCAGTGCATACATTCCTAAGGCTTGTAAGATCCAAGATCAATATACAAAATCATTTGTATTTTACACAATGACCAAAACAATCAAATTGTAGTAATTATCAAGCATTTGATGTGATCCTGAAAATCTAATGGATTGGAAATTATCCTTAAATAAAAACTAATTTACAAAGAACTTTAAAAAGGACACAACTGGAAAAAAGAACTTTGAAACAGAACTCCATTTCTACAGCAATGGATAAAGCATTGTTAATAAATGTTTTAACAAGATATGTAAGACCTCTATACTGAGAACCATAACATAAAAGGAAAAATGTATCAATTATAGTAGAAGACTTCAAGATCTTCAAAAGAGACAGTGATCAAGACAGAATGGAGGTGATATAAACCAAAGGAACTGAAAACAGGGTCAGGAAATAGATCCCATTTAAATGATCATTTGATCTCATTTTTCTACTGAAGTATCAAAACAATCTGATAGGAAATATCAAGTCTGCTCAACACAGGATATCCATTTGGCCGGAGGGAAGAATGTTGTAATCTACCTTGCACCGTATACACAACTGGTTATAACAGGTCAAACGTCATGAAAAGGTCCT
Source organism: Sylvilagus floridanus (assembly GCA_949820135.1). Taxonomy (NCBI): domain Eukaryota; kingdom Metazoa; phylum Chordata; class Mammalia; order Lagomorpha; family Leporidae; genus Sylvilagus; species Sylvilagus floridanus. Next base: position 17,925,164 of record OX463230.1, on the reverse strand, counting down.
GTTAAACCACTGGACATGCATGCCCCAGACTGGGAAGGAAATCTTTATCTGATGACATACTAGTGTGCAAAATATCCCTAGAGCTCGATAATTAAAATGAAATGCCACTAAAAATGGGCAACAAATATGAATAAACGCTTCACAAAAACAACAAGTAGCCAATTCACAAAGACGAAAATGATCAATAAACTCATCAAAAAGTATTCAGCATCATTAGTCATCAGGAAAACACAAATTAAAACCAGAAGGTCTTACCAGAATGCACCCATCAGTGTGGCTAAATTAGAAAGACCAAGATCACCAAACACTGCTGAATACCTCAAACAGTGAATCTCCCTTCTATTGTTAGCGAGCATGCAAAAGGGCACAGTAATTTTGGGGAAAACTCTGTTGGTTTCTCACAAATACTTAAACTGTATCTACCTAACTCATGACCTAGAATCTCCAATCCTAAGTGTTTACCAAGAGAAATATATTTATCTACAAATACATTTGTACATGAATATTTATATAAGCAGCTTTTTTTGAATGGTAGCCAAAACCTGGAAACAATGCAAGTGTCTATCAAACAAGAGACTGGAAATCTGTGAGATATCTGTACCCTGGAATATCATCGAACAATGATGACAACAAAATACTAATTGATGCTACATTATGAATGAACCTCCAAAAATTAAACTGAGAGAAAAAAGTCTTCCTTTAAACAGTGTGTACTTTTGAGTGAATTTATACAAAGTTCTAGAACTCGCAAAGCTTACCAGTGATGGATGCAAACAGGAGTTGAAAGTGGAGACCGACTGGGAAGGAGTCTAGGAAAACTTGTGAGGACGATGGCAATGTTTTGATAGAGTTCTACAGGTGTAATGGACTTAGCAAATTGAGATTTCTGCACTTTAAGTGTGTAAATCTCACAAAAATTTTTAACTGTAGTGAGTAGTATGCATGAAGATTTATTCAGGTAAAGCAACTTAATTTAAAATGCAGCAAAACTAACATGGATTGATGGATGCCTCGAAGATGGAAAGGAAGGGTTGGCACTGTGGCATGTAGGGTTAAACCACCACCTGCAGAGCCAGCATCCCACATGGGCACCGGTTCAAGTCCTGGCTGCTCCACTTCCAATCCAGTGCTCTGCTAATGCACCTGGGAGGGCAGCGGAAGATGGCCCAAGTCCTTGGGCCTCTACCACCCTTGTGAGAATTTCTGAGGAGGTTCCTGGCTCCTGGCTTTGGCCAGGTCCAGCCCTGGCCATTGCAATCATTTAGGAAGTGGGCCAGTGGACAGAAGATTTCTCTCTCTAACACTGCTTTTCAAATAAGTAAATAAATCTTTTTAGAAAAGAAAAGGAAGGGGGCAGTGCTGTGGTGTAGCAGGGAAAGCTGCCACTTGCAGTGTCAGCATCCCATTTGGATGCTGGTTCGTGTCCTGGATGCTCCACTTCTGATCCAGCTCTCTAACGGCCTGAGAAAGCAGAAGATGGCCCAGGTGCTCGGGCCCCTGACCTGCTTGGGAGACCCAAAAAGAAGCCCCAGACTCCTGGCTTCGGATCAGCTAAGCTCTGGCAATTCTGGCCGTTTGGAAAGTGAACCAGCAGATGGAAGACTTTCTCTCTGCCTTTGCCTCCCTGTAACTCTGCCTTTCAAATAAATAGTTTTTTAAAAAAAATAAAAATAAAAACAAGAAGGAAAGGATATTAACATAATTCTGCGTTTGGTCATTTTCATAATAAAACATTGGGACAAACTTACTAGCTTGTGATCTCAAAACACAAGTAACTTTTCCAGAGCCAATTTTTCCCTCCAAAAACTTAGACTATCTTTCATCTTTATAAATCCTTCTAGCCAAATGATCAAATTTTGCACTCTGTCTTGTATCTACATAACAACAGCCAGAACCTAAGTTTCAAATTAAGATGAGAATGTCCTTCCTAATTACAGAAATTATCATCAATTTTTCAGGAATATGTATATCTACCTTATTAAATTTTCAATACATTTCTTTTTGGCAGTCACTACTTGGAAATTTTCAGTCTCTCTGACAGATTTTGATTTGTATGATGATGTCTGCCTGCCATTTTGTACTGGAGATTTTTCTCTTAGAATAATTTAGATTTCATTATCTCTTTCAAATTAACATATCTATTTTATTAGATTGCTTTTCTCTAATCATATAATATGGCACAACATAGTTAAATGATCAGTATTTTCCTTGGCACTCACTTTAAATTTCAATGTCCTATACACAAACACAAAACCCTGCTTGTATGCTTTGATTACTTCCTAATTTTCATCAGTAGTCTCAGTAGTCCATTTCATTTCTATCACGAAGCAATCAAGTGAAGGCAGGTGTTTCACACAGGAAGATGCTGCTCAGATCACCTGTATCCCAGATCAGAGGGCCCAGGCTTGGAGTCCTGGCTCCATTCCCAAGTCCAGCTTCCTGATGGGAGACCCACACTGAATTCTGGGCTCCTGGCTTTAGTCTGGCCCAGTCTCAGTAGCTGTGGGCATTTGGGGAGCGAACCAACAACATATCAATGATCTCTGACTGGCTGACTCTATCTTGGTCTGTCCTTGAAATATATGAAAATAAATAAAATGTTTAAAAACCCAGCAAATGAAAACTGAACCTTAGAAAGTTCAAAGCAGGCATTCACGCAAACACGTCATTCTGCCTGGAATTTTAGCAGGTTCACGTGGCCTAGAAGGCCACCATGATCCACGTCTGACACTGTAACTGCAGCTCTCATGAGGGAAGTGTACACCCAGGGAACAAGGACTGGCCAAGCTGTTGAAGGTAACTACTCAGATGAGTGATGTTATTCTAGCCGAAGGCAAAAGTGAGGTTAGGAATAGACTATGGGTCTCCAACTCCACTGGATGGGGAGGCAAGGGAGGCTCCTGCGATGACACTGGCCTTCACTTGCGTATACTTCCGGGAGCCCCCAGTCAACACACTCCCTCCATCTGCTTCCCGCCACACTCCAGTATCTCGAGATACCTCACGGGGGTCATTTATCTGGGAGCAGATGTCCTGGGGCAGTGGAATTTTCACAGCCTAGCCCTCAGCTTATCTTGGACTGCACCTGTAGGAGGCGACTGTAGAGAAGTCAGTTCTTTTAATTCTCCTGTGCTTTGCACTCTCTACCCGCTCTGGCAGAACTCACTCTTCAGCAAAAGAAAATCGAATAGTCTTTTTTAAAAAATTAATCATACTTACCTAAAAGTAATTTGGGAAAGTTGGACGTTTCAATATTGTGGTAATAGACTATCGATGTTGTCGTAGCAACAAATCCCATCACGGCAGGCATGAAGAGGTGCAGATGCCTGGACTCCCTCCGTCTGGAAAAGCAAGACAAGGGCAGTGTGCAAAGCTGATGGTTCCCCATTTCTCATTTGGTTTTCATTGTGTTTATTAAAATTCTCTCATTGGCAAGACATTCAACACACAGCAGGCAATAGTTCACTAAGACAATATGTAAGGGAAGAATTGATTGGGTGACGGAATTCTGATTAAATGGATTTATCCAAACACAGAAGCCTGGATAAACACTGCTAAACAATATCTTAAAATGCTTATGACAAAAATACATAGCTATCATTATAGAAATCAAATATAAATTATTCTGGCAGAGCAAAATGCTGAATAATTTAATAATTAAAGCAAGGGAAGGTAGGTAAATCTGAACTTAAACTCGTGTGTAAAGGATGTTTATTTCTTTGACAGTTTTCCTAGATTTTTATGGCCTTCAGTGTTTTCTCAAATTTTTTGACTTGATTTTTTTATACTTGATCTTTTTGAAAATTTATTTATTTGAAAGGCACAGATACAGAGAGGGAGAGACAGAGATACAGAAAGAGAAACAGACAGACAGAGGTCTTCCATCAGCTGATTCACTCCTCAAATTGCTTCATTAGCCGGAATTGCACAGATCCAAAGCCAGGAGCCAGGAGCTTCTTCCAGGTCTCCCACTTGGGTGCAGAGGCCCAAGGACTTGGGCTATCTTCAGTTGCTTTCCCAGGCGCATTAGCAGAGCTGGATCTGAAGTGCAACAGCCGGTCTCAACCAGTGCTCATGCAGGATACCAGGGCTGCAAAGAGCAGCTTTACCTGCTATGCCACAGCACTATCCCCTCAATGTTTTTGGTTTTTCAAAATTTATCAGACAGAAAGAGAGCCAGAAAAGAGAAAGCTCCCGTTCACTGGTTTACTCTCCAAAGGTCCATGATGGCTGGGGCTGGGCTAGAGTGGCAGCTGAGAGCCAGACACAATATAGGTTATCATGATGGTGGCAGGTAGCCAACTACTCCAGCCATCACTGCTGCCTCCATGGAACCAGGAGGAAGCTTTGGGAATCACACCCAGGTACTCCAATGTAGAAGGCGGACATCTTAACTGCTAGGCTGAGTACCCACTCCACTCCATACTTCTCCATTGCATTCATTCAATGCATTTGTATCTACTCATCCAGACCCTGTGTTAGGTTCCGGAATGCAACAACAAAACAACACACCAAGCCATGCCAATGCCAGCACGATGTACTTGAACCAGAACTATGAAAGTAAACCTCTTTTCTCTCTAGGTTATCTAGCCTCAGGGACTTGTTACAGTAGCAGAAAATGGATTGATACGGGAAATATTATAAAAGGCTTTCTATGCCAAGGTAAGGGGCTGGATTCTCACCTTGCAAAACATCAGAATATTTTAACCAGTAAGGGATATGGATGATCTGTGTTTTAAAGAGGTGGTACTGGTACTCATGGGAATGATGGAGTTAAGTAATGTGTGGATTTGTGGAGGCGGAAGAGGGGAGAAATAGAAGGAGAGAAAGAAATTAGGAAACTCTGGTTATAAGTCAGGTGACAGATTTTGAAGGCATGACCTAAGTTTTGACAGGAGTAACCCAGAGGAAATAAAACATTTTTTTGTTAAGATGGACAGGACTTTAACTGTGTTGGTATACGAAGGTGATAACAAAGGAGAGGTAGACAATAATTCCTCTTGGTAAATAGCTGTGTGACCAGACAGTATTTCTGAGAGGACCAGCAGATTGAGGGGAAGCTAGTCAGTTTCAGTTGTTACTATTTGTCAAAGTGTCAAAAACCATGCAAAGGAGATGAAGAGTTAACTGCAAACATTTACAATACGATCAGTGACATCATTTGCAATCCTCCATATAGACATGGCAATGAAAATATCAAACTACTATGATAAAACACAACCCACCACTTCCCCGAAATAGCTCAGAAGAATCAAAGAAAAAAGGTAGAACACAGTGCTTCATCAGTGATTAGGAAATGTGACCCATGTGCTTGGTCACATGGGATGCCAGGATCCTAGACACAGTTGTTGATTCAAGTCCCAGCCCCACCACTGCCAAATCATCTCCCCGCTAATGTGCACCCTGGGAGGCAGCAAGTGATAGCCCGAGTTCCTGTCACCAACTCAGGAGACCCAGATGGACTTCCGGCCTCCTGGCTTTGACCTGGCCCTGCTCATGCTGTTGTGGGCATTTGGGGAGCAGACCAGCAATTGGGGGATGCATGTCTCCTTCCACCCCCACCTATTAAATACAATGAAAATAAGTAAATTTTAAAAAGTAAATTAGGGTATGGTTCTAATACTCTCGAATTATTTAATTAAAAATTTAAAATCACTTACCGAATATTTATGAAATTCAAAAATAAGTATGCTCCCTACACAAGCTTCTAAAATGTGATCAAAATCATACTCATAAGCAAATTTATAAACTTAAATAAATTTACTAAGAAATCATCATGGGGCTAGTGTTGTGGCCTAAGAGTTAAGCCAACACCTGTGACACTGGCATCATGTATGGGACCCAGTTCAAGTTCCTACTGCTCCACTTCCCATCCAGCTCCATGTTAATGTGCCTGGGAAAACAGCAGAGGATGGCCTAGGTCCTTGGACCACTGCATTCACATGGGAGATCCAGATGAAGCGCCTGGCTCCTGGCTTCAGCCTGACCCAGGCCTGCCCATTGTGGCCATTTAGGGTATGAACCAGAGGATGGAAGATCTCTCTCTCTCTCTCTCTGTTGTTCCCTCTCTAACTCTGCTTTTCAAATAAATTAATCCTAAAAAACATCATACTAATTAAATCAATGAGCTAGAAAGCAATGACAAAATATCACTAAACAAAGCAGAAACAAAGAATTAATAAAGATAACAGCATCTATTTTAAGATCTTATTCATTCTGTCATTCTTTATTAGGGATTACACGTATCTTTTAAGCAGGCTTATATTTTTATTAAGACTTCTTTGTTACTTCATTTGCAACATTGCACATTTTTTTTTGACAGAGTAGACAGTGAGAGAGACAGAGAGAAAGGTCTTCCTCTTTTGCCATTGGCCAATGGCCACCGCGGCCAGCGCGCTGCGGCCGGCGCACCGAGGTGATCTGAAGGCAGGAGCCAGGTGCTTCTCCTGGTCTCCCATGGGGTGCAGGGCCCAAGGACCTGGGCCATCCTCCACTGCACTCCCAGGCCACAGCAGAGAGCTGGAATGGAAGAGGGGCAACCGGGACAGAATCCGGCTCCCTGACCGGGACTAGAACGCAGTGTGCCAGCGCCACAGGCAGAGGATTAGCCTAGTGAGCCATGGCGCCAGCCAACTGCACATATTTTCAATGATCACTCAACCTTAATATTTCCTTAGGTTATGCTATTTTTAGAGTATGATTGGCAGGCCTCAATGGCTTGGTAGGAGCACATACATACAAGGGGTCTTCAAAAAGTTTACAGAGAAAGTATCAGAAAATTATGTGTAAATTTTGAAAATTTTTGTATCAAAATAAACTTATCATAAATAACATTTTCCACAAACTTTAAAATAACTTATTTACATTTTTATTTTGGACAAGGGGGACGGAGGGGGAGCTCTTTGTTCACAGTGGTTACAGCTGGGCCAGGCTGAAGCTAGGAGCCAGGAACCCAATGCAGGCCTCCCCCTCATTGATAGCAGGAACCCAATTACTTGAGCTACCAGTGCTGCCTCCCAGGGTCTACATTAACAGAAAACTGGAGGCTGGAGTGGGAGATGGGAACTGAACTATGGTACTCCAGTATAAGATGCGCAATGTTAACTACCAGGCTTTCTAAAAACCTGCTCCTCCATGAACTTTTTAAAAGAAATCCTATTATAGCAGAAAATCTTTAATCAGAGGCTAGAAAGGAAATTCAAGAGCATTACATCACTTAAGTGAAAAATAATTAACTAAACAGAAGATAAAACAGTCCAAACAAAAACACAGTACAGATTCTAATACACTGCTTTTAGAATATATTAAAAGGAATAGAAAAAACCAACACATAAGACTTTGATAATGTAATCAGTGAACTCAATAAACTTTGCTACCTACAAAGTGTGTATGTTTATAAAGTATTCTAATACATATTAAATATAATAAATTATTCAAAGTAATCCCTTTGCAAACTGAATGCACTAATAATAATATAATCAACTTAAGCCATAGAGCAAGCTGAAAATGATTCCTATCTTAAAGCTGGAGTCACAAATGGCTAATAAACACAAAGGAGAATCCTGCTTACATAAAACAGTTGAAGACCAAGATATTAAAAAAAAAAAAAAAAGCTTTGAATGTTATGTTGCTAAAAAACAAAATCAAATAGTTAATTAGGAACACCTTGCATTGTTTCACTAATTTTAATGAGCATTTGTTATATTTTCAGTCAAGAATAGTTTATAAAGATCTTGCTGTACGAAATAAGCGGGGCTACTGCTATGGCCTAGCAGGTAAAGCCCCTGTCCACAATGGTGGCTACACCGCTTCCAATCCAGCTCCTGCTGACGGCCTTAGAAGGGCAGCAGAGGATGCCCAAGTGTTTGGTCCCTTGTGTCCACGTGAGAGACCGGGATTAAGATCCTGGCTCCAGCCTGACCCAGCCCCAGCCATTACAGCAATCTGGGGAGTGAACTAGTGGATGGAAAAATAGAACCCGCCTCCAACTCTGACTTTCAAATAAATAAATATTTAAAGAAAAAAAAAGGCAAGAAGGGAGGAATGACAACCTGGGTCATTTGACAAAGACAAAAAGGTGTTCATTAAGGTGTCGTTAAAATTCAAAGTGTTTAGGCTGGCATCGCGGCTCACTTGGCTAATCCTCCACCTGTGGTGCCGGCACCCCGGGTTCTAGTCCCGGGTTGGGGCGCCGGATTCTGTCCCCGTTGCTCCTCTTCCAGTCCAGCTCTCTATTGTGGCCCGGGAAGGCAGTGCAGAATGGCCAGGCGCTTGAGCCCCCACACCCATGTGGGAGACCAGGAGGAAGCACCTGGCTCCTGGCTTCAGATTGGCACAGCACGCCGGCCATAGCGGCCATTTGGGGGGTGAACCAATGGAAAAGGAAGACTTTTCTCTCTGTCTCTAACTCTGCCTGTCCAAAAAAAAAAAAAAAAAAAAAAAATTCAAAGTGTTTCTTGTAGGAGCAATTTCCAGAAAGAGAGAGAGAGAGAGAGACACTAAATATTTGGTTTAGAAGCAACTGAAAGATGACTTTTGAGAATCTTGGATAGAAAAGAATAAGATGAAGAAGCTTGTAGCTGAAAAGTGGAACAGCACAAGTTCAGGGTTATATTTTTGCCTATCTGTTTTTAGGATGGGCCCCTTATATCACTACTATTATACAACAAGCCTTTGCCATTAGCACATCATTGTTAGTTCAGAGCATGTTTTCTGTCTGACTCAGTCTATCCATCAACCACGAGGACGAAAACAGTCCTTCTTGCTCACGCGATGTCAGAATGTCAAGTTGTTGAGAACTTCTGGACTGATCTAACTTCCACTTCCCACACACACACAGAAGCATGTGAGTACACAGTCAGCCTGTATGTGAAGGGAAGTAAATTAATTAAGACTAGAATTGCCTATGTTAATGCAAGTACACCAAAAGGCTTTCAACAGTTATCAATAAGATAACAGCCAATTAAGTTTCTAAATACATGGAGGGATAACACATATTAATGATTCTGATTTTTCTTTTTATCAGAAATTAAGACATGTCCATATCGGCAAGGAACTGCTGTAGAACATTACAAAATAGTTGGCTCCATGACAGTAGCTTACAAGTTTCATTCCTTGTTAATTGCAACAGAAAAACATAAACAGATGTCAGGGAGGTTCTATGAGATAAGAGGAAAATTATTTTGGAGCTTTCCTTATAAAATTTTTAAGGCCTTTTCACGTAAGTTCTTCAATTAAAGGTGTATCATTTAGCATAATTTCATAATAAAAAGTTACTCACTACATAATTTTCTCTTACTGTTGGATAAAGAATTTCCCCCAGATAAAGTTTAAGTTCATAAATAGCATTCACTGTATTCTGACTGTCCAAACTTTCTTCTTTGATAACGAGATTCCTTCAAAAACATGAATTTCATAAAGAATCCAAATTTTAAAATCATTTCATGTCTTATCTCAATTTGCACATATGTTCTTATAAGAACCCAAACTTCCCTAAAGCCTATTTCATTTGCCCTTGCTCTTTTTTGAAATACATGGAAGCATTTATAAATAACAAACAGAGGCCGGCGCCGTGGCTCAACAGGCTAATCCTCTGCCTTGCGGCGCCGGCACACCGGGTTCTAGTCCCAGTCGGGGCGCCGGATTCTGTCCCGGTTGCCCCTCTTCTAGGCCAGCCCTCTGCTGTGGCCCAGGAGTGCAGTGGAGGATGGCCCAAGTGCTTGGGCCCTGCACCCCATGGGAGACCAGGAAAAAGCACCCAGCACCTGGCTCCTGCCATCGGATGAGCGCGGTGCGCCGGCCGCAGCGCGCCGACCGTGGCAGCCATTGGAGGGTGAACCAACGGCAAAAAGGAAGACCTTTCTCTCTGTCTCTCTCTCTCTCACTGTCCACTACTCTGCCTGTCAAAAAAAATAAATAAATCAATAAATAAATAACAGAAGTTAACTGAAAACTAATTAATATGTTGACATAGAACTACACATATTAGACTTATACATCAACATTGGTAATTTTTCTATTTAATCACTTTTCAAAGCTGCAATAAACATCAAAGTTTTTAAAGAGAGGAAGAACATCCTGCAAAGGTTCCTTGGAACAGGGAACAAAGAAATACAAGGTAACTTAAATGAGTACAAGTCCCAGGAATCCAAACCTGTGTAATCAGAGAAATTATGGAGCAACACAGAAAAATCAACAAAACACATGATTATCAGGTAAAACAGGTAATAACTCATTTCTAATGAGTTGTGCTTCAAAAGTTACACCTGATCTTGTGTACTCTCGGCTATTGTCCATAATAATGTACCCACTGGTCCACTTTAAGGGCGCCATGCAGGCCAACCCACTTACGAATCTGAAACAATGCCTTCGGCTATCTCACAGACATGCACAAACAGGAGCGCAAAGGTAAGAATCCATCTCAGGTTATGTCCAGGAAAGTGAAGCCATGTGTTGTGATGAATTTGGACTTTTGAACTTTGGCTTCCCCACCCTGGGAAAAAAAAAAAAAAAAACAAGCAAAGTCAAAAGGAGAGAAGCAAAGGATCAATTTTCTCATGATGGAAATAATTTATACTGTGATAAGCTTTCCCGGGGGTTTCTGAAATCTTACTGTTTTCTATGGTAGCAACCGAGATTCTGGTCTATTTTCATTATATTTTTAAAAATAGTGGTTCTAATTATTTTTTACAAAATTCCCCAGGCTAACAACAGTATTTGTTGCATTGTTCAGAAATAACACCCAGTCTGAATGAAAATATATACATTTTTTCTGCTTTGTTGCCCAACACAGTATTAAGTCTATTCATTATTTTTAACTGATATATAATAATTGTGCATATTTTGAGAGTACAGTGCAATAACTTCATACAAGTATACAATGCATAATGATCAAATCAGAGTGATTAGCATCTCCCATAACTTAAACATTTATTACACGTCTGTGGACCACATGGTTTTATCCCACACTATCAGAAGCTCATACTGATAGCCTTCCAATTCACACAAAAGGCAATGTTAATAATTATAAATGAGAAAAGAAATTTGATGTCTTAAATTTTTCAAAAGGAAACACAGAACTCATCAGTGCATCCACATTGAGTCATCTACGCATCCTAGGACAAAAAAGCTTGCCTATGACTGGGCCAGCACTAGTCAGCAAGAGGAACTGACATCTTTCTCAAAGCAAGCTCAAGTTTTGTTCAGTGATATGAGTTCTGAATTTGATCAGGAACATTACAGGGGGGGCAGCATCATAGCTCAGTGAGGCAAGCTGCCACAAGCGACACTGGCATTGCGTACAACACCAGTTCCAGCCCGGGCTGCTTCACGTCCAATCCAGCGCCATGCTAATGTGCCGGAGAAGGCAGCCCAAGATGGTCCAAGTGCCTGGGCCCCTGCCACCCATGTGGGAGACCCAGAGGAAGTTCCAGGCTCCTGGTTCCGGCTGTTACAGCCATTTGTGGAGTGAACTAGCAGCTGCGGGGTCTCTGTGTAATTCTGCCTTCAAACAAGTAAATAAATCTTTGAAAAGGAGAGAGAGAGTGCATTTTAGGTTCATCTTTAGGATACCACGATAGCAACAGCTCAGGAGAATTCTTAGTGGTTTCCTTTCAAAACTGCAGGTAGGGCTAACACCAACTTGTATGTGGAGTGTTAGGAAAGGAACTCACTTTTTTTTTCCTTTTTTTTTTTTTTTTTCACTTTAAAGAAGCCTCTCCATGCTTCAAGAATGAATGATGGTTAGTGTTTGAAATATTGCCACAAAGAATTTCCATATGGACAGAAGAGAACAAACACCCTGAAGCATTCCTTGAAAAGAAAGCCGATTCAGGTCCTAGTTGTTTCCAAATGTATTTGATCATTGGAAGGTCCCCTACATTGAATACAGCTACCAGAATTTACGCTGTACAAAGACCAAGTCTTTTTTGTAACTTTGTAGTTTTCCTAGTACCTGACACTTCCTTGAGATTTACTTCTCATCTCTCCTAACTCAAGGAGCCAACATTGTCCAGGAATAGTCGGCAAATAGTCTATTTCCCTCAGCAGTGTTCACTCCAATTCCACTCTATTCAAATACCCTTGATGCCAGGGACCCCAAAAAGGAATGACTTAACTCTCAGGAAGCTGATCAGATGTCAAAAAGGAGTGATTCATTGAAAATTTCAGTTAAAAATGAATTACTGATTGTAAAATTAAAGGCTTTAAAACAATCAGTTTTCTAATTTTGGCCAAAGGGTATTCTCAATGCCTTAAAAATAATATGACATAAATAACAACTAGTGTTTCTACAAATGGTCATTCTGGTCCTCACATCTTTAATGTCTATACTTTTGTTGAACATAAATTACTATACACTAAGCATTACCAAATCCTTTCATCTCTGGTAGGATACGGTAACACATGATACCACCCTCACTCAAATTTGTTAAATAAATTAAAACATAAATTATTTTCAATATAATATTTAAATTATGTCCAAAATATTCATTATATAGCTTGTTAGGATATATTAGTTTTCTGATTTTTATGGACAAAATCATGCACAGAATATTAAACACCAAATAATTCAAAATAGTGGTTCCCTCCTGGATTCTAATGTAGAATGTGGGACCAGTAACAGGACTAGGAAATTATACAGAGTCCCTTTTTATTCTTACTATTATATTGTCTTAGATGCAAGAAAGGTTTAATGCACATTATATCAATCTTCACAATTTCACAAATCAAAAACATTCTATAATTTTTAGGTTAAGGGTTCTTTTGTTTCATGGAAGGGAAATTTTACACAATTGCCCTAAAAAATTGGATACAGTAAACTGTAAGGTAATAGGAGATACTGTATTACTAACCCCTTTCCAGATGTTTGCAGGGGGATTCCTTCTAGCAATAGCACAGCCCATCATGCCTGCTTTAACTTGCATGCTCCACATCTTTCCAGTGCCCAATGGTGTCACTCTCTATGTAAGCCCCACCAGCCCCAAGAAGTTATTCCTCTAGGGGATTAATGGTCAAAGTAGTTTGATCTTTTGTCTGCAAATATAGGCTTCCAACACAGTGCAGTCCCTCCTCTTGATTTTGACACATCTGCCCACTGCACCAGCCCCTGCAGCCGAGTGCTCTGCTTCACCCACTTTCTACCCCCTATACTGAGTCCAAGCAAATACTCTATCTCATGGAATTGTCTTTCCCCCTCTCTAAAACAAACAAAAACTACTGTTGCTACCCAAGGGCCAGTCTCACAGAAGCACGTGACTACTGCTGTAACTACAGAACATCACATGCCAGAAATACATAACTGGAAAACACAAAATACTCGCTTACTCTTTTCTTATACATTAGATTTCATGTTGGAGGAATTAACATTGTTTTAAGTCTCAGCCACTAATAAGACATATAAATAGTTAGTAATAAAATACAAGACATTAGGTTACTTACCAATAAATAATATTGGAAAAGTGATAAACAACAGGAAGACATGTGGGACCAGGTTGAGGGCATCCACAAAGCAGGGGTTTTGTAATACGCCATCGTAGATATTATACGAAGAAATGTTATTACCACAAAATGAAAGGCTCATTTCTTCTTATATGGTTTACTCTGGAAGAGAGAGAAAATGGAAAGAAAGATCATCTTGTTATTAAACTCTTTCATGAAAGTATGGCCTTAAATAGGAAATGATAGCAAAAATTAATCCCCTTTAATTTTACAACGAGGAAGCAGAAAACTTCATGCCAAAGCAACTTGGTGATTTCTTATAAAGACCTATACCATCTAGAAGGTTGTCTTTTCCATAGCCTTTTTAAAAGCAAATCATTTATTTTACTTGGGAAAATATACAACTAATATCTACCTAAAGTGATACTTCAAAATAAGTCTGACTAAAGTGATGTCAAAGAAGCAAAACTGTGATGTGCAAGAAAGAGGAGGAAAAAACAAAACCAATGGCTGAAAACACATAATGGTGCAACAGCAAGTCTTTGCCTATGTTCACCTACTGAGAAACAGTACAACGTACTGAAACATTTCATTAACTGCAGGAAATAGTAATACAGAGGGACCAACGTGGTCACACTTTCTCTGTAGAGTGCTAACCTTGGGGCTGGCATCATGTATGCCTCCACTTGCAACCCTGGCATCCTGTATGGGTGCTGGTTCAAGATCCAGCTTCTCCACTTCTGATGCAGCTGCCTACTAATGTGCCTGGGAAGGCAGTGGAAGATGTCCCAAGTCTTTGGGCCCCTGCACCCACGTGGGAGGCCTGGATGAAGCTTCTGGCTCCTTGGCTTCAACCTGACACAGCCCTGGATGTTGTAGCCATTTGGGGAGTGAACCAACAGATGGAAGCTTCTTTCTCTCTCCCTCTCTTTCCCCCTCCCTCCTCTTCCACCTACTCTGTACTCTGCCTTTCACACAAACAAATCTTTTTTTTTTTAAGATTTATTTATTTATTTCTGAGTCAGAGTTACAGGTAGAGGGAGAAACAGAGATATTCCATCCACTAGTTTACTCTGCAAATTGCAGCAATGGCTAGAGCTGGGCTAATATGAAGCCAGGAGCTTCTTCTGGGTCTCCCACACAGGCGCAGGGGCCTAAGAACTTGGGCCACCTTCTTCTGCTTTCCAAGGCCATCAGCAGAGAGTTAGATTAGAAGTGGAGCAGCTGGGAATCAAACTGGCATCTATAAGGGACATCAGAACCACAAGTGGAGGATTAACCCATAGATGCCACAGTGCTTGCCGCAAATAAATACATAAAAAAAGAATGCTAATATCAAATATTAAGACAAGTTAAATGTAACTCAAGTGACAAGTTAATGAAATTATTAAGGTCTCACAGTCAGAAACATTGTTCAATGAAATGCACTCTACACAAATTTTCAAAGTATGTTTTTATTGGAAATCTGTACTATGTTAGAGGAGAAGTAGACGAGTTAGAGAGTAAACAGAAGACAAGATCACACAGTGCTCTGCGGGTCATAGTTGCAACTTTGGCTCCTCTGAGTGAAATGGAGCCTCTGGTTGTGAGCCATGTGCTCTGACTTAGACTTTGAATGGATCCCTCTCCTTGCTGTGCTGAACCACATGGTAGAGCAGCGAGGGTCTCCCCCATCAGATACCATCAGGAAACGCCAGCAAGAGCTTTAGCAATCAGAAAACCTCAACAACACTTACTACTCATCTAGCACCTGCTACATTCTGGACAAACTGTATGCATTATCTTTTGTCGTCAGAAAAACCACCTAAGGTTAGTGGTGTTATCTGCAATTCACAGCACAGAATACAGAGATTCAGATCAGTTCAATATTTTGCTAAGCAGTAGCTAAGGTGGGATCCACATCCAGGTGTCTAACTTACAAACTATGTTCTTTCCACTGCACCAGGCAACCCTCAAACTGGTTTTTAAAGCAAATACCTATTCCTATTCAATCGAATAGCAGTGCCAGAGTTTAATCTCACTAGACTTTGTTGGATTTTTTTCCCCCACATTCATGGCAGAAAATCCCATTAACTCACTTAGTACCTTTTGTCTCTTTCCTTTCATTGATGATTAAACAATGGGCACAAGAAAAAGTTCTCCTGGAAAAAAGCAGAGTGTTAGAAACCATTGACTAGTAGGTTAACTTATCGCAGAATTAAATTTCCAGGTGCTATAAAACATTATATGGACACACAACTAGCTGCCGACCCTGTGCATTTAAGTCTGAAATGCTAGAATGCTTATAGGGAATTCACCCAGGGCATTACTTCTGATAAACCCTTCTTCAACAAATCATTGATATGCTGTCTATAGTTGAGATCGTATCTTTTTAAAAAAGTAAACGTTATAGTTTTACGACACCCGGGATGAAATCATATACTTGGTAAATCCTTATGAACTGCATAAAGACTCTAAGTTAAATAAAGTAATTGAAAAGAACTTGCAATTGTAAAATAACTGTCAATTGGAAGTTACCAATTCATATTTGTATATTAGATGCATTTCTCCTGAGGTCAGAAAAAAAAAAAACCTAAAAAATAACAGCTAGAGGTATGTGTTACGTTCACATTCCACAATGGAGTGCCTGAGTTCAATTTCTTTTTACAGCTTCTGATACCAGATTCCTGTTAATGCAGACCCCAGAAAGCAGCAATGACAGCTCAAGTACTTGGATTCCTGCCACCCACATAGGAGACTTGGATTGAGTTCCCAGCTGCTGGCTTTGGCCAGGCCAAGTCTTGGCTGTTGTGGGCATTTGGGGAATAATCTTGAAATCAATAAAACACACACACACACACACACACACACACACTCTATACCTAATAAATAACTGAAATTAAAAATACAGCTAACAGTGGGACTATTTCGATTAATTCATAGAAATGATAAAAGGCAACTTTGAGTCCACTCTTTTTTTAAACAAATTTTTATGATTTCTTAACATGTAATACTGTACACTTTTATGGGGTACAGTGCAACCAACCTATCACCTACAGACAATGCAAACCAATCCAGCCAGGCAGCTGGCCCTTCCACTTTCTGACCTTTCTGTGTGGAGCCCTCCAGTTCCCCTCTCTGTAACCCCACGCCTAAGCGAAAGAGATTTAGAATGAATTCTCTTTCAGAATCTCTCAGTTCATATCTCCTCCAGCCCCTACCCTGTCCCTACCCCTGACCACAGGTGTCCTTGTGACTTTTCTTCTACCTCCTCTTTGTCCTTTCCACCTGACCCTTAGCTTTCCTCTCTCATCGATGACCAATCTCCAGAGACACAGACTAAAGCTAGCCCACCTTAAAACCCAATGGAGGTGACCTTACTTGATAATCATTGTGTTTATTCAACCTGAATTTCTAACTAATTCTTGAATTTCCAATTGCCACTCACTGTTTCCCTCCCAGAACCCAAGGTAAATTGTCAATGCTTTGGGAACACGATCAATCACTGTTCTTATTGGCTGCATTCCATCATGTGACATCCTTCAGCCCAGCCCCTTCTGGAGCCATGTGGTTCAACTGAGCAATGACAGAGGCCCAGGAAGAGGGAGAAGAGACCAGACGGGAAGACTGTAACATTGTCCACTCTCAGGGTAAACCCACAGAGGTATGTTCAAGAGTTTATGACAGTAAGGTTGGAGACCTTGACTGAATTAACTTCAAAGACAAAGACTCGTAGGGGTGGTCTACAGAACAGAAAACACGAAGTAAAAATATTTCTGGATGATCTGACTTAGGATTTCATGACAAGAGCAGTGCCATCAGCACCCTATTCCTTATTCATTCAAATGCATTCTATGACGTTCCACACTGCTTAGGACTTAAAAAATCTAGATATAGTTGATGCATATAATCATTGACCTGCCAGTTCTGTTGGCTTCTTTGTAAGAAAGCAATGATCAATAGCTGATTTAATTCTAATACATGAAAATCTGAAGTCAGGTCCAGTACACCACTGCTTTTTGCCAACTCCTCTCTCAGAAGCAAAGTGAAATGAAAGCTACCACTATCCCATTTACTGCTCAAAGCGTCAGTTCTGGCAGAAGAGCTGAACCAGAGAACTTAGACTACTTTCACAGGAACACTCCAAGTGCAGCATAAACTCGCTCATTCTCACTCACACCCGCGACAATTCATTCTGTAGTTTTTTAGAGATTGCCTGCATTATGCTATAGGACAGAAGCGCAGCATTTTACACGTTAGGATCTCATCCAGAGCATTTTCAGGGTGCCGATCTTTCCAAACGCTACAGTAACTTTGAAGCTACTTAGTCTTGGCTCACAAAATCAGGACTAGATGTCCAGCTGCGATAATTCCAAGTAGGAAATTCGCAAGCAAAAATGCTCACTGACTTCTGATTTAGTGCCCGAACTGAATCCACCCTCTCTCTCTTCAGGGGCTGTAAAGCGCTAACACACCAAAGGGTTTTCTTAAAATAGACCGACGCTACAGGGGGAATCGTTTAGAAATCCCAAACCGAACAAATAAAGCAAAATTCGGATAAATACCTGGGGCAACACCTTGACAATGCTTCAGACCCCTGCGGTCGCTCTGTGGAACCTTCCAAACATCGACCTCCTACCCCGTCTTAAGTTGTCAAAGAAGGACGCGGAACTCCTACGAAAGCAAACAGCAACAGGGATCAAGGAGACAGAAACCCACTTCGTGAATACAGGAACCGCAATCCAGGGAGTAACACCTCCCGGTGGTTCCAGTCCTCTTCCAGCCCAGCCGGAGCCCGGGAGCTTTGGAAGTCACACTGGAAACCTGACTCCAAGCCCCGTCTCCCCGGCCAGGCCCTGTCCGGTCCCCCCAGAAATAGCCAAGGGGGAAGGAGCTTCGCGCCGGCGGCGCCTGGGCTGGCCGCGACGTTCGAGCGAAATCCACGGCTCGCAGCCACTCCTGAAACCTTCTTAGCGACATTTAATAAAAAGACACCGACTCACTCACTCGCAGGACAGCGCTTTCCACCGCTAGCCGGAACGCGCAGGGCGCCGGAGCGGATTATTTTTAGGGTAGTGGGAGATCAGCTGCTGCCTCCTATCGAGTTTCCAAATTGCACAAACCGCTCTGGGCTGGGGCGGACACGAGGACTGCGTGCGAGGCAGGAAACTGGGCAGAAGCCCCGTGCGCAATGCTGGCGACCAGGGACCCTCCCCAGCGCCGCAGGGCCCAGCTTCCCGCACCGGAGCCGACCCCCAGGGGATGGCGCAGCCCCCGAGCGTGCGCAGGCACTGAGACTCGCAGTGCAGGGACTGAGGGAGTCGGGGCTGCAAACGTCCCCACATGCAAATCACTCGCCCGGACATTTTCCCCCCGCGTTCTCCAAGCGCCCTTGTATTGGCCACATAAGGAAGCGGGTTCAAGGGGTTCGCTGCGGCCCCCCAGAGCGGACCCGAGCTAAGAAGGGAGGCGGCGGCTGCACGCCCAGGGCTCACAGCAGCCAGGCAGGCTCATGCCACACGGGGAGACTTGGTGCATCCTGCCGGCCGCTCCCCGAAAGCGGCCCTCGGTTCTCAGGGCAGCACCAACTGTGCCCACTTTGCTGGCCACTCCCCTACACCTCCCGCCGGCCTGAGACACCCCCACCTCTCCGCATAACGCATTTAAAAATAGATGACCCGGCAGGAGCTCCGTGGCCAGCCCAGGATGCCAGCCCTGACCGGTGCTCTTAGCCACTCTCTTTGATCAACGCCAAGGGCCAGGACTGAAATTTGTACCGTTTTCAGCCAGGGTGATCTGATAGGGGAGGGTCTGCAGTTCGGGGGCTCCTCCGAGCCTCCACGCACGGCCCCTAACGAGAGACCCCGAACGGGAACCCCGGCTTCCCGGCTGCGGAGACCCTGTCTTGGGCGCAGCCCCAGGGGATTTCCCAGCGGGCGCCTTATTCTGGAAAGAGCTCTGTGTTCCCGTTAGAATGCCTGGCCTCCTTCCGTGCCTGGGGTTTGAACCCATGGCCGCTAGGGGCCCTGGAAGGCGTGTGGCGGGGGAAGAGGAGGGGTCTCCCAGACTGCATCCTGGGGCTGTGAATGACGCAGGCGCCTGAGGGCAGAGGGGCTACAAGAAGGGGGACCTGGCCTTGGAGCTGGAAGTGGGGGAGACCCCGGGGAAGCAGAATGGGGAGTAGAGGTTCCCAGGGCTTCTGGGGATGAAAGAGCTGGAAACAGGGGGCGCAGTATCCCACAACAAGCACTCTCATTGTGACCACACAAAATACAATTGGAGATTTTTAAAAGAATGACTATTATTAAGGTCATTTACAATGATTTTTAAAAATGCTTATTGTACAAACTTTGCAACATGTAAAACATTATAAGGGAGACCAGCGAGCCCCCCCCCCCCCCCAAGCCATAAAGCTACTGAAAACATGGTGTTGTATTTTAAGCAAAGGTCACTGACATCAAACCCTGGCCCTCGCGAATGACTGGCCAAATCCCCCAACTTCTAGGTGCACCAGCTCCCTTCATGCGTCCCCTGAGGTCTCACGGACTGCACGTGGTGCTGAGCGAGGTCATCTCAGTGCAGTCAGAGCATCACTGTCCCTTCGCACACACCCTCAGCCTCTTAGCTTCACTCCGTGCCTCCCGCGTGTATTTTAATATTGCTGGCATCACAACGTAATTCGTCTCCTCGTAGTGCCTTTTAACATAATTATTTCCAGGTGGTTTTTAGATTCTTAATAGCAATGTTTTAAATGGCTACATAGTATTTCATGGCGTGACTATACCATGTAAAATCCGTTTTCCTATTGTTGGACATGTAGCTGCCAAATTTTGATCCTATGGTGGACTTCTCTGCTTAATTTTATCTTTATGGCAGGAAATTTAATACAAATCCTTTGGAAAGTAATCACATGGTCAAACAGGCTGAATATTTTTAAGGCTGTGGATAAACAATGTAAAAGTTACTTTTCTAAAAAGTTTGTATTAACTCCCCTTACCTGTATGAGATAACATTATTACATTTAATTTTGTAACTTGACAGATAACATGGAATTCCATCATTAATACTCAACATTTCCCAACATTCATCTCTGAACTTCCCCTAGGTGAGTTTGTTCACATACTTGCCCACGTAACAGGTCTTAAAGAGGTTTCTTATCATTTCTGTAAACTTTTAACAAGGATGTTAATACTGCATCGTATGTGACAAATCTTTTCTCAATTACTCATTAAAATTGTAGGGATGCTGCCTTCAGAGAATACAGATGCTCACATTCATCCTTTAACAATGTATTAAAGTGTGCATCATGTGCTAGACACAGAGGTTCGTGATGGCAGCCCTCAAGGTCTCCGCCCTCAATGAACAGGACACTTATTTGTAGGTAAATCAACAGCTTTTTATTATTGTCACATATTCCAATGTTTTGGTTAATAAATATTAACCTTCATTTTTTTAAGGGTCTTTGCTGCTGTTATTTGGTTTGGAAATTTACTTAGGCATGTGTCATGGATGAGAACTTCAGTTAATATTTTATTCATGACACCAACAGCTTTCCCTGAATAACCCTTTCCTTCTAACTGGCTTGCAATGCCATCTTTATCCCACCAACATACTGATTTCATAGAAAGATCTTTTCTGGCCTCCGTAGTCAGCTCGACTGACCTGGTTTTCAATTTTTTTATTCTATTAAAATTATTAGACTTATTTGATTATTATAGCTTTAAATTATATTTAACCCTGGTAGTACCAGTCCTATTTTTACTCTTTGCAAAATTTTCTTACGTATTCTCTTTTGAAGATTTCATTGGAATTTCATGCAATCTAGAAAGCAATTTACAAAGAAATTTCATGTTTACATGTTACTGCTAAATTTTATAGAACTATATATTTATTGTAATGGTTTATCACACAAATTTCTGTTTTCACATTTTGTATTGTTAAGAACGTATTACTTGCATATATTTTCTAGTAAATGATATATTTATCTTACATCCAGATAGTTTACTAACGTTTCTCAATAATCCCACTAATGGCCGGCTAATCCTCTACCTGTGGCGCCAGCACACCAGGATTCTAGTCCCAGTTGGGGCGCCAGATTCTGTCCTGGTTGCTCCTCTTCCAGGCCAGCTCTCTGCTGTGGCCCGGGAAGGCAGTGGAGGATGGCCCAAGTGCTTGGGCCCTGCACCCCATGGGAGACCAGGAAAAGCACCTGGCTCCTGGCTTCGGATCGGCGCAGCATGCCAGCCATGGTGGCCATTTGGGGAATGAACCAACGGAAGGAAGACCTTTCTCTCTAACTCTGCCTGTCAAAAAAAAATAATAATAATCCCAGTACTGTCACCACGTTACTGTCACTTTCTGTATATAGAGATCCACTTCTTTCCCAATCTAAAATATAATTTTTATTTTGTCTCCATTATCACCTCTAAATTCCAGAGTAACTATGAAGATAAAGTATCCTTCCTCCTGTCAGAGACATGTTTATTGTAAATATAAATATATTTTAAAGCCAATATTTTAACTGTAATTTACATAAAATGACACATTGTATGCACAAAATTAAAGGTATTCTGGCATACCCATTATTTACAAAAAGTTATAGAATATTTATGTCTCCCTAGGAAATTCTTTGACTAGTCAATCTAACTGTGACCATCTAGGGCAACCACTGATGGGATATCTATCACTAAAGATTAGTTCACAAATGTTACATCCATGGAGTCATACAGTACATACTTTTTTATGTGTGGCTTTTTGGCTAAACATCTTTGAGATTGGTCCATGGTGTTGTATGTATTGATGGCTTATTCTTTGATGATGAAAAATTTCATTATATGAATATAATAATCTGTGACTCACTTGCCTGTAAACATTAAGTTCTTTTCAGCTTTTGGGGTGATGACTAAAGCTTCAGTGAACAGTTTTGTACATACAGCTTTTCCCTTTGTATTAAGTGCCAACCAGTGGATTTGCTAGGTCATGTGGCAATTATACACCTAACTTTGCAGAAATTATGAAAATATTCTCTGAAGTTATACAAGCATTTTACATTTCTTCTACAAATATTTAACAATTTTAGTTCCTTTATTTTGCCAATATTTAGCATTTTGATTTTTTTATTTTAGTCCTTCTACTGGATATGCATAAGTTCTGGAATATGCTTTTAATTTGAAGTTGCTTTGTGACTAATGATTCTGAGCATAGATTTTCATGTGCTTACTGTAATCCATTTATCTTCTTATGGAAGTCAGAACTCTAACATGATTGACATGAGCTCTGTGATGCTTTATTGTCACCATCACATGATAGTTATTATCTTTACATGGCAAAGAGATTTTGAAGATGATATTAGGGTTACTAATTAGTTGACTTTAAAACAGGCAGATTAGGAGTACTTCGACAAGCTGGTAGAAGGAACTAGCCATATATATATATATATATATGTGTGTGTGTGTGTGTGTGTGTATATATATATATAGACAGCTATACACCTATAAACATAGACCTGAGAGAGCTCAGAAATCCAAGTAAGAGCTTGTAGCATCAACACAGTAGATCACAAAAAGGATAATAACTACAACCTATCCCCCATAAAAAACAATTGGGAGGCTGGCATTGTGGCATAGCAGACAAAGCCAGCACCTGCAACACCAGCACCCTATATGGACACCAGTTCAAGGCCTGACTGCTCCACTTCCAATCCAGCTCTCTGCTAATGTGCCTGGAAAAGGAGTAGAAGATGACCCAAGTCCTTGGGCCCCTGCCACACATGTGGGAGACGCAGAAAAAACTCTTCATTCCTGGCTTCACACTGGCCCCGCTCCAGCCCTTGTGACCATTGGGGGAATGGACTAGCAAATGGAAGATATGTCTTTCCCTGTCATTCTGTAAATCTGCCTTTCAAATAAAAATCAATTAATTAAAAAAAAAAAACTGGACAACCTGCACTAACAAAATAAGGGTGAATAACTGCACAGAAGGAGCCCCTGGGAATTTTGGCTTAGCAATGTTTACAGATGGCTGGGAACAAAGAAGGGCAGGAGCTATCCGAATCTTCTACACAGTGGATGACCTCAGTCCACAGCAGCTGGCTCCTTGCAGGATCCCAGCAGGCTTAGCCACTGAGGACCTCAGCACCATCCACAGCAGCCAGCCTGCAGTGCTTATTGGCACTCAGTAGAACAGCCTGCTTCAGAGGGTACTCTCAAGTAGCCCACAGCCATGGCTGCTCTAAGACATTGCTCAGCACACCCTCAGGGGATGTGGTTTTGTGTTGCTTGAAGACCAGGGCTGCATTTGCTTATAAATATTGAGAAAATTCTAATATTCACATGGAATTACAAAAGAACCCCATAGCCAAAGCAATCTTTAGAAAGAACAACAAAGCTAGAGGTACCACATTTCATGACTTCCAGGCATATTGAAAATTATCGTAAAGCAAAGAATATAGTTATGGCATATGGACAGACATGGGTCAGTGGAACAGAGTCCAGAAATAAACCAAAATGTTTCCAGTCAATGAACCTCTGACAAAGGTGTAAGATCACACAACAGGGGAAGTTTATTTAATAAATGGTATTGCTAACACTAGATGCCCATATTCAAAAAACACTAGGCCCCAATGCACACATAGTCAAAAAGTAAATTCAAAGTGTATTGAATTCTAAATGCCAGATATGAAACTATAAAAATACTTCAAGCAAACAGAGGAGAATCTTCTTAACGTTGATTTTGGCAATGGTTTTTTCTATTATCACCAAAAGCACAGGCAACAAAACCAGAAACAAACAAGTCATACGACATCAAACTAAAAATCTTCTGCACAAAAAAAGTCAACACGATCAAGACGCACCTTACAGAATTAGTGAAAATATTTGTGCAGAAAGGGACTTCAGCACTGTTAGTGGAAAAATACTAGAACAGTCATTATGCACAAGTGTGGAGCATCCTTGAAAAATTAAAAATAGAACTATCACATAATCCAGCAATCTCATTTTTGAGTATAAATCCAAAAGAAACAAAAAATCAGTGTCGTGGAGAGGCAATACCTGCATTCTCATGTTCATTCCAACACTATCTACAATGATTAAGCTATAGAAGCAACTTCAGTGTCCACTGACAGACAAGTGGATAATGAGGATGTGGCCTATTTGTAACATTCAATATTTAATCACTGAATTATAATACATATTTATTTTATTAAACTATTAGGTAAGTATTTAGGCATGATATAATGTTACATGTACACACAATGAAATATTATTCAAAGATAAAAAAGGAAATCCTAATTAAAAAAAGCCAAAGACAGAGAGATAATGTATAACACCTAAACAGACACTATGTTAAATCCAAGAAGAAAAAAGTGAAATTCAGAGAAACTGAGAGCAGAGTTTGGTGGCTAAGGTGTAGAGGGGTGGGAAGGACAGAGGTTGCTCAAATGTTACACACCTTCAGTTTTAAGGTGAATAAATTTTGAGGACATACCCTACAGCATGATGACCACAGTTGATAACACCATATAGTAAACTTGAAATTTGCTGAGTATAGATCTTGAGTGTTCTCACCATAAGGAATAAAATAAAGTAACTATGTGAGGCGATAGAGGCATTAAATAGCTTGAATAGGGTCACCATTCAAATCATTGTGCTGTACCTGTAACATATGTATGCTTTTATATTTATTTAATTTATCTGAAAGGCAAAGAGACAGATGAATTAAAATCTCCTATCTACGGGTGCATTCTCAAATGCCTGCAACAGCTGGGCCAGGCCAAACACAAAAGCTAGGAACTTAATCCAGGTCTCCAGTGTAGGTGACCTGGACCAGAGTGTGACTAGCAGGAAGCATCAATCAGGAGCAGAGCTGCAATTCTGGTAAGATCTAATAATCTAATCTAATATATAATATATGAGTAACACAAGCAGCATCTTGACTGCTACAGGCCCAATGCCCACCTACACAATTTTGTCAACTATACCTCAAAGCTGAAAACAAATAAGATAGATTATTCAGATAGGCCTAATGTAAATGCATGAACCTATACAAGCAGGGTTTTCTCAGGCTACTGGTAGAAGACAAAGTGAAATGTGAACATGGATGAATATTTGATCTGAGGGTTAAGAGGACCAAGGGCAAAGAATTCAGAGTGGCCTCAGGAACCCAACCATGGTCCCTGAACAGCCAACTCATAGCAAATTGGGAGTTCATTCCTTTAACCACAAGAAGCAACCTGAATGAACTTAAAAGTGGATTTCCCAATGCATGAGCACACCATACCTCTCCATTTAATCCAAGTCTTCTTTTATCTGTCAAATAGATTTTGAATTTTTGAATGAATAGATCTTACATACAGGCCACTAAATCAATCCTAACATTTTATGATTTGATGCTACTGTGAATGATTTTTAAAATCATTTTCTAATTGATCAGTAATGTTCTATAGAAATGTATGTATCTGGCAACATTGCTAAGTTTATTTATAAATTCTAGTACTTCTGTAAAGATTTATGTTCATGATCATGTCATTTTTAATTGAAGCCTTACTTCTTTCTTCCATATCTGTATCCTATCACTTTTTTTTTTTACCTTATTGCACCAGTGAGCATGTCCAGTAGGGTGTTAAACAGAAAGAATAAAGATGATCTTCATTGACTTAGTCTCAGTCTGAGTGTGAAAGGACTTAGTCTTTGTCAAAAAGTGTAAGTCATGTGCAGGCTTTGAATAGACCATCTGTATCAGATCATGGGCATTTCCTGCTATTCAGAGTTTGTTGAAAGAAATTATTATTATGAGTGAAGGTTGAATTTTGTCAAGTGTTTTCTGCATCTATTGTTCAGATCACATTTTTCTCCTTTATCCTCTTAATAAACCAAAATAAGCTGTTAAACCAGATAAATTCAGGGATACATTTCCCAAGGTCATGCAATTTTTATCTATCTTTAGATTCAACTTACAAATGTATTATTTAGAATGTTTACAGATTTCTTAATGAAGGACATCTGTCTAGGTTTTTTTTGTTGTTTTGGGGGGAGTTTATAGACTCTGTTTTTGGTTTAATGTCAGAATTTTGCTGACCTCATAAAATGAATTCAGAGAAGTTCTCTTGTCTGTTTCTAAATTAATTTTTAAAAAATATTGTTTATTCTTTAAATTTTGGTTAGAATTCAGTGTTGAAGTCATGTAGGCCTGGAGTATTCCATGGATAACTGCTTTTATTTAACAACATATTTTCTTTATTAGATAAGTCAATACTCAGATTTTTGGTTTCTCCTTGTGTTAGTTCAAATAGCTTATGGTTTTTTAGAAAACATTTATCTGAAATGTAGAAAGTAAGGAAGGACCCTTCTGTCTACTAGTTGACATTCCAAATGACCACAACAGCTGAGGGTGGGCCATGGAATTGAGCTTACCTGTTCAATTCCCACATCAGAGGAAGCTACTGTCAATCCATTGTGTGTGCATCACAAATAATGAACTTGCACAAGTAACAAACAAGGGGATATAAAGTATTTGTAAAATAAAGGAAGCTAGGCTGACCTTGACATTCTTCAAATGTACTAAGGACAGTCATTTTTGGAAAATATGAATATCCCCACTGTTATTTACACTTTTGTCATTTATATCAGTTATATATTACAACATGTGTCTCAGTCTCAGTCTTTTTCTGAGACACATGTTGTATTATATTTATTCATTTTTCTCAATTATAAAAACATAAGTAAATACAATACAAATCTCTTTTTGAGCTCTGCAACTATGTCTTCTTCAACCCTGTTGTTTTAATATCTACTGCATTATCTAGAAAATCAATGAATATTAATGAGTTCAAGTGGAATCTGAGTTTCCCCCACAATTGTCCTTCCTTAGATATGATTTGCTATGGTTTAAGAAAGGCCAAGGGATTCAGAAAGGAATAGACTGGAAGTATATCCCGGTGGATATGCGTTCCATGTGTCTAGGTGTCTGTGCTTTGGAGCATAGACTCCTGCAACTGGAGGGTTCCCAAGGACCACACTAACCAACCAACGTTCAGGTGCCTCTCCGTGAACAATCAGGCATCGGAAAGCAACAGCATCCAAGTGCCCACTGATTTCGTACCTAGAGTACAGCCACACGGTCTGTCCATCGGTTTTCTGTACATCTTAGTGATTATGGCTTCTTGAGCATTGGTTTCTTTGACTCGGGAAAATTCAGATATGACATTCACTTCTTGTCACAAGTTCAGTATTGACTTGGTGGGACAGCAGAAGAGGGGAGTGAGGGTACTTTCCATGTAAATGACATCAAGTAGTAAAAGTCATGTACATGGTCCCTTGAATGTGCACAGTAGAGGCAACTTCTTCTAGCCAGGCTTCAAAGATGCTATGTTAAGAGAGAACAGCTGCAGAATCTATTTCAACTGTTAGACTTCACAGGTAGAGTGAGCCACGCACTGGCTGCATTCAGTGGCATTGCTTTGAAGATCATTTGCTTCAAGTTAAGGTCTTAAACACCAGCTGTGAAAGCAACATAAATCAATTTTGAACTCTCTGCAGCTTACCTGTTCAATTCCCACATCAGAGGAAGCTACTGTCAACCCATTGTGTGCGCATCACAAATAATGAACTTGCACAAGTAACAAAGGGATTTAAAATATTTGTAAAATAAAGGAAGCTAGGCTGACCGACATTCTTCAAATGTACTAAGGACAGTGATTTTTAGAAAATATGAATAGTCCCACTGTTATTTACACTTTTGTCAGTTAAATCAAATTTTGGTGGTAAATCAAATACCTCAATAAACTGCACATTTTTATTTATTCAGACTAAAAATAGTGAACCAATTTTCACTTCTAATAAAAATAAATGAATCTGGGCCGGCGCCGTGGCTCAACAGGCTAATCCTCCGCCTTGCAGCGCTGGCACACCAGGTTCTAGCCCCGGTCGGGGAGCCAGATTCTGTCCTGGTTGCCCCTCTTCCAGGCCAGTTTTCTGCTGTGGCCGGGAATGCAGTGGAGGATGGCCCAAGTACTTGGGCCCTGCACCCCATGGGAGACCACGAGAAGCACCTGGCTCCTGCCATTGGATCAGCACAGTGCGCCAGCAGCAGCGTACCGGCCACGGTGGCCATTGGAGGGTGAACCAACGGCAAAGGAAGACCTTTCTCTGTCTCTCTCACTGTCCACTCTGCCTGTCAAAAATTAAAATTAAAAAAAAGAGGTTAAAAATAAATGAATCTAGGTTTTTAAAAATGTGGGTATTATTTGCATTACATGATCTACATTTGGAGTCTTGGATAGTATTTCATCAGAAATGTTAAGATAAACATTTCAAGGGTGTTACTTACATGAATAAAAAACTAAACTACCTTAGGTACTGCAACTGAAACATTAATTCTTTATATGCTATTTACAAATATTTCTCACAGTCTATTAAACATACTATTAAACTAATTAGCAACAAAAATTCTGTAATTACTTTTTCCTTCATAAAATTTTCAGTTCTTTTCATCAAAACTGGACTTTCCTCTAACACATTCAAATGTTTAAGAATTTATAGGAAGAATTCTAAAAGTAACTTCTCATTGATGCTTGCTAGTATAATTGTCCAAATTTTAGAAATGATATTGAAGCAAGTTTAACACTACTTTTGACACTTTCCTAGATTCATCTAGGTATATATAAAACTCCAGGTGTCTATGTTGTGTGTCTGTGCTTTTTTTATACCATGCATGTCACACACAACTTGTAAAATTAAACTGAGAATTTAAGGCAGTTCTCTGTGTAGCCAACCAGGCCTTAGATTCAGGGTATAGGAGAAGCAAATGGATAAAAAGATATTTCCGCAACCCCTTCCAACTTTCTACTTGAACTCCTAACATGAGCTTATGATTATAAATAAATTCAAAGTATGTCACTGCAAAAATTGAAAGAAAAAGAAGGAAGAGGAAGACTGAGAAAGAGGAAGGGAGGAAGGGAGGAAGGGAGGAAGGGAGGGCAAGAAGTATCATTATATATACATTATATATACAAAATATATAAAATCTGTTCTCTTTACATGAATAAATAAATAAAAGGAAAATAAACATACTTTCATCAGGAAAAACAAACAAACAAAAAAGACCATTCTCAGGGTTGGTGCTGTGGCAATAGTAGGTTAAGCTGCCCCCTTCAGCACCAGCATCCCCTATAGGCACCAGTTCACTTCCTGGCTATTCCACTTCTTATCCAGCTCCCTGCCCATGTGCCTAGGAGAGCAGCAGAGGATGGCCCAAGTACTTGGGGCCTTGCACCCAAATGGGAGACCAGAATGAGCTCCTGGTTCCTGGCTTTGGTCTGGCCCAACTCCAGCCATTGTGACCATTTGGAAAGTGAACCAGTGGATGGAAGATCTCTGTCTCTCTCTCTTCCTACCTGTAACTCCACCACAAAATAAATAAATAAATAAATCCTTAAAAAAAAAAGTCATTCTAGCACTGCCAGAGGCCACAAGCCAAGAGCACTGAGTCAGGAATCCATCACTGGTTTCAGTGGAGACGGTATCCGTTCACTAACAACAGCCAAGCGCTCAGCCAGGCAGCTCCCCGGCAGAGCAGGGACGACAGTACTATTGCATCTGCTTGGCAGATACATCCACACGGGCTGCACTAATGCATCTCCACCTCCTGTGCGTCTCCCTCCCCAACATTTGGGAAGGAATGCACGCCTCTGTGGACTTAGCAACAAGTACAGCTCAAGATCAAAATTTCTTGTCATCCTGTTTTTTGGTTTAAAAACACATGGAGAATTCACACTTTGGCCTATAATTCACCATCATCCTCACTGAAGAAACGTGTTTGTTTTCTAACCAGAATTTCCTAGCATCTGATGTTCTGCTTAAATGTGATAAATATCCATTGATGACTAAATCTATCAAGGTTGCCTTAAGTGTGGAAAAAAAATGCATCTTTTTGTCCTGGGCTCCAATCAATGCACCAGGATACAGATCATGCTTGCTCTGCTGTGTCAGTTCTCTAATGTTCACACCCCAATTTACAACCATGGTGGCATAATGGCCTCATTTCTGCATATTTACCTGGATAACTTCCAGAAATACTTTTAAATGCAGGTGATGGTGCTGAGTCATGGTGCCAAGTGCAGATCTTGGATCAAGGTGGACTAACTTAGCTTTGATCTTTGTTTCTACACACAGTTGGCCACCCACTAGGGACATCACCATCTTGACAGTCAAACACCAGCTTTTGACTGAATAGTGGTTAATGCTTCAATTTGTTCTGCAGATCATTTCAGTACTTTCTTTGTCCAGACTCTGTGAAGTTGAAAACTAAAGCCGCCATCATCACGTATCAATAACTTAAGCAAAAATTGAAATTGTGAGGACATGTCACCATACGGCATATAATTTGGTTGGAGAAGGAGCTAAGAGAGTAGAAAACCTTCTTATGTGTGGAGCCACAAGGATTCCCTACTGTATTTGCTACATTTGGGATAATAGTTGGGATACAAACTTTCCCAAAGGCCCACGTGTGAAAGGTTTGGTCCCTATAGTTCTATGTTCATGTTAGAAAGAGACAGAAATTTCATCCAATCATGGCGTTTGAGAGTGGGACACTTGGGAGGTAACGGGGTTGTATTGGGTCACTAGGGCAGAGCCCCATGACTACATTCTGGTTACTTTATAAAAGACCACAGACAGGGACACATACGTGCTGCTGCTTACCACTTGATACTCTGCTATGTAATGACTTGGCCAACAAGAACATCCTCCCCTCTGACTTTCAAGTACTTTATACAATAAATATTTAAAATAAAAAGTTTATAGTATTGGAGTACCTGCAGGAAAAACAAAATTTTTAACTATCCCGAGTATAGCTCTTCTTTCCCTCTGCATCTTTCGCACTCAACTAGTTCCACCTCCCAACTTCTCTTTTTTTTTATATAACGCTTTTATTTAAAGAATATAAATTTCCAAAATACAGCTTATAGATTACAATGGCTTACCCTCCATAACTTCCCCCGCCCCGCAACCCTCCCCTTTCCCACTCCCTCTCCCCTTGCTTCACATCAAGATTCATTTTCAATTCTCTTTATATACAGAAGATCAGTTTACTATATATTAAGTAAAGATTTCAACAGTTTGCCCTCACATAGCAACACAAAGTGAAAAATACTGTTGGAGTACTAGTTATAGTATTAATTCACAATGTATAGCACATTAAGGACAGAGATCCTACATGATATATTTTTTTAAAAAATTGATTAATTTTCTAGGCAATTTCCAATTTAACACCAAGATTTTTTTTTCATTTTTAATTATCTATATACAGAAGATTGATTCAGTATATACTAAGTAAAGATTTCATCAGTTTGCACCCACACAGAAACACAAAGTGTAAAATACTGTTTCAGTGCTAGTTACAGCATTACTTCACATTGGACAACACATTAAGGACAGATCCCACTTGAGACGTAAGTACACAGTGACTCCTGCTTCTCTCTTTATTTGCACAGGTAACTCAAACTTCAGGCCCTGCAGGCTGTTAGTCTTGAACCCACGCTCATTTTTTTCTGACCTTTCCTCTCTCCATTCTCAGTTATTTTAAAAAATATTTTGTTTATTTGAAACAGTTACAGAATGAGGGAGACAGAGAGAGACAGAGAGAGGGAGAGAGATGTATCTTCCACCCACTGGTTCACTCCCCAAAAGTCCACAATGTCTGGAGCTGAGCTGATCGAGAGCCAGGAGTTTCCTCCAGGTCTCCCACATTTGTTCAGGGTCCCAAGACCTTGGTCCATCCTCTGCTGCTTTCCCAGACACACCAGCAGAGAGCTGGATTGGAAGTAGAGGAGCCAAGACTCAAACCAGTGCCCATATGGAATGCCTGCACTGCAAACCAGGGTTTTAACCCACAGCACTACAGTGCCAGTCCCATTCACAATTATTAAATCATTTGTATTGTACACAGCAAAGCCTTGCCTCCAGCTCTCTCCCTTTCCTTTGCCCCCAACCTTCCTTCCCTACCTTAGATTCTCACTGATTATTGGATCAATCTTATAATTAATCTCCAGCCAAATGAACCATTTTATACATATGCATTAGTTTTTCTAAAATGCATCTACAATTACAGGTCTACCACACACAAAACTCCCGTGACCATTGGTGTTGTCACTCTGCCATTTAAATTACTCACCAAAGTTTGCCTCATACCAAATTCTACTACATACTTACCTGATGCACCCCTGCTCCAACTACTCAAGTATACTCACTTTGGCTTATCCATCTGCCTCAATAATCTTTGGTGTTTTTTTACCTCTGAATTCTGTCCTGTGTCACAGCTCTTCTCAGATGCCTCATTTTCTGCATCATTCAAATTCAGGGCTAGTAGTATCAGCCACTCGTGGCAGAAATTAAAGTGACACTTCACCCCTTCTTTTTGGAATTGCTGCACCACCATCAGCGTGGATGTGCAGGGGCTGGTGTTGTAGTGCAGGTGGTTAAGCCACAGTCTCCTCTGCCAGCATCCCAAATGAGCATCCATTAGAGTCCAGGCTGCTCCATTTCCCATTCAGCTCCCTGCTACTGTGCCTGGGAAATCAGCAGAAGACCCAGTCCTTGGGCCCCTGCCACCCACATAGGAGACCTGGATGGAGTTCCTGGCTCCTGGCTTCACCCTTGCCCAACCCTGGACATTGTGACCACTTGGGGAGTGGACCAGTGGACAGAAATTCTGTTTCTCTCTCTCTGTAAATTTGCCTTTCAAATAAATAAAATAAATCTTTAAAAAAAATACATGGATTTACAGAACTTCCCCACGCAGTCTCGGATCGGCTTCCAGGCAGCAGACTCCTCACTCATCAAGACAGCCTGGGAGGCAGCCATCTTCGTGGCTGCCACTCCTGTTCTCCCTTCCAATACAAAGCATAGATCACCCCACAGGATAGCAACAACAAGAAATCCGGTGGACTCCCATCAGGCAAGCAGTCTCCTACCATACTGCACTCTATCTTGGCTCCCACAGACCCACAGCAACTTCCATGGACAAGTGGATATTCCCCTTCCCTCAAGTCTCTTTTAAATGACAGTGCAGATCGCAGTCACAGGCACCATGGATATGAATGGCCATTAGCAGAATTTCTGGAGAAATCATCAGGCAGGATACTAGTGGGCGTGAGTCCAATAGCATTCTGAGCCCAGTATATTGGTTTTATTATTTTTATTTGCTTGCAAGACAGAGGCATAGTAGGTTAAGCCTCCACCTGCGTCACCAGCATCCCGTATCAGTGCAGGTTTGAGTCCAAGCTGCTCCACTTCCAATCCAGATCCCTGCTAGTGTGCCTGGGAAAGCAGCAGAGGAGGCCCAAGTTCCTGGAACCCTGCATTCACATGGGAGACCCAGTAGAAGCTCCTGGCTTCGCATCGGCTCAGCTATGGCAGTTGTAACCATTTGGGAAGTGAACCAGTAGACACAAGACCTCTCTGTCTCTCCTTCTCTTAACTCTGCCTCTCAAGTAAATAAATAAATCTTTAAAAAAGAAAAGAAAAATAGACAGACTGAGAGTAACCTCCTGCTAGTTCACTCTCCACAACAGCTAGGATCAGGCTGACATTAAAGCTAGGAAGTGGGAGCTCAATTCAGAACGCTCACAGGGGTGGCAGGGACCCAGTTACTTGAGCAATCGCCTACCGCCTCCCATGGCATGCATTAGAAGGAAACTGATAGGAGGAGTGGAGGCAAGACTGGAAACCACGCTTTCGGACACAGGATGCAGGTGTCCCTGGTAGCATCTTAACCACTAGGACAAATGTCCGTTCTGGTAAATTGTTCCAAAAGCAGTGAACTTTATTCTGAATCATATTATAGTTATGTCAATCTAGCAGTACGAACTGGAGAAGCTTCCCCAATGATCACAGTTGGTAGAAATGAAAGATATTCATAATATTTATACAGAACAGAAAACTCAAACAAGATTTGCATTCCCATTGTCACGCCTCCATTGAGTCTGCAAAGACAGAGAAATCCACATGCATTTAATACTGAATATTCAAAAGTTCCTACTGAGGATGTGAATACAGATGGACTTCCTAAGGAAATGCTATAAAAGGACTTAAGGTTAAAGTCAAAATAAACAACAACAAAAAATGACGTTGTTCCTGGAATAGCAGATCACAGAGGCTAATCTGGGAAATAGGTCCTGAGGGCATTTAATAAGCTTAGATAAGCACTGAAAATTACACTGCTCAGTCACGTAGTAACAATTCTTCGTTCTGTTGCAAATGTGAACCGTTTCCAGAGTGCACTTCCCTTTTCAATGATTCATTTTGGAAAATAGACAGCCGTCTGAAGTCAGAGAAAGTCCAGTCCATCACATCTTGATGAAAATCAACAGGATAATGTTTTCAGTTCTTCCAGCCACAAACCAAGCATTTATTTCTTCAAAGAAAAATATTAAGACTTGGATGAGTTTATTCTTCCCACAAATGTTTGAAAGGCTAATAACTGCCTCAAGGGTGATAGAAGAAAATAGCATTAAATAACAGAGTTCTTATCTTCCTACAATTTTTAACAGGGAAGCAAACCATTAATAACAACATTTTAAAAATTAAAATTGTAGGAAGTACCATAAGGAGAAAGTGTGCAATGAGACTGTTATCTTGCAAGATCAGATCCAACTGCCAAAGTTATCTTATGGAGATGACATTTCAACTGTAGCTTGGAAGGTAAGAAAGACTAATCTAGGTGAAAGGGAAGAGGACTTGGGGAAGATAGTCATACTCTATGACAAGAGAACTTGTTCAAAGGCCCTGTGATAACAGGAGCTCCGTGTCTTTAAAGCAGCAATGAAGGGCAGTGGCTGAAGCTTGGTACAAGGGAAAGAGAGATAAAAAGAGACATAAGGATGCCATGCAAAGTTGCATAAAAGCCGCCACCCACAGTGCCAGCATCTCACATGGGCCCCAGTTCTAGTGCCAAAGCAGCTCCACTTCCAATCCAGCTCTTTACTAATGTGTCTGGGGAAACAACAGAAGATGGCCAAGGTCCTTGGGCCCCTGCACCCACGTGGGAGACCTAGAAGACACTCCTGGCTCCCGGTTTCAGACTGCCCCAGCTCCGGCCATTGGGAAATCGAAACAGCAGATGGAAGAGCTCTCCCCCTCCCTCTCACTGTAACTCTGTTTTTCAAATACATAAATAAATCTCAAAAAAAAAAAAAAAAAAAGAGAGAGAGAGAGAGACTTGAGAATCAGTGCCTTGGTAATAATAAAGATCTTGAGTTTTAATGTAAAGTCAATATATGTCCACCTGACAGGTGACCATTTAGATCATTTCTTTGATAGAAGCTTATGCATGCATCTGTTACACATCTACTTTCTCGTATTGAATTTCCTTTTGATACTTTACTAAGAACGCACTACCTTAAATAGCTAAAGCACCTTCCTTCAGTCAACTCCATATTAATGCAGAGACAGCGTTTCAGACACAAAGGCAATGCCAACAGTCGCACCTGAGTTAGCAGTTGCACTGTAACTTCCGGTGTGCCTTTCCCATACACCTCTGCTTAAAAAAATAAATATATTCATGTATTAAGTAGGGTGATACCCTCTCAAAAAAAAATCCCGAAGCCTTATTTTTTTATTTCCACTATAACTCAAGGCTTCTGTAGCTGAGGGACAGATGGCTTTCCTCCTTGGGATGACTCAAGGCCTCAGGTTTCCTCCAGCGGTCAGCTCTGCTCTCCCCCGGGACGATGGTTCCCAAGCTTTGTGCACATTACAATCACTTGGGAATTTGCACAGTTTGACGCAGAGGTTATACCGCCTATGAAGATTTTTTTTTTTGAGATTCTACTTTTTTTAATTTTACTTTTCCATTATTGAAAGTATATGTCTTTCACATTTACAGATTTAGGAACACAGTGGGACTTCCCACCCCTTCCTTTCCTCCCCTCCCCTCCTGCTCACATTCCCACCCTTCTTCCTCCTCCCTCTCTTATCCCCATTCTCCTTTTTCACAAAGATCTATTTTCAGTTTTCTTTATACTCATAAAGTTAACCCTACGCTAAGTCGAGTTCAACAAATATTATGAATAAAAAAAAAAAAAAAACGCTATCGCTCACCAGTAGAGACAAGGGCTATAAGGCATCATCGAATCTCAAAATGTCAATGAATTACACCAGAACTTCTGGGTTAGGAGTGAGGCATCCATGTAAGCATGAGGAAAAGAGTATGAAGTAGTAGGCACACACGCTCCCCAAACACTGTGTCTCTGACGCCACAGGTATCCCACTGCGGTGAGCTAGACACACAGTTATGCTTCCCCGTGAATGAGGCCAGAAGACATAATTTGGCTGTGTGTCCAAGACAAAGGAACAAGTCAAAAAAAAAAAAAGTATAAGGAAGAGCTCCTGTGTTGCTGTTGCCTTAGTCTGCCCCCTACTTTTTTTCCCATGTGACTGTTGAATGTGACTTTTAAATGTTTAAAAAATATTTGGAATACGTTTTGTTTTGTCTAGGGTTGGCACCTAGATGCTGCTCATCAGTCAATGTTTCCTAAGTTTTGTCATATATTAGTTTATATAGAAATAGTTGAGTGATGATCTCATGAGATGTGAAGCCACGCATTTAAAAGCAAGGATGAGTTTTGGGGTGGGAAATCTTCCGGATACACACTCATCTATGTAAGCAGGGCATGTTTGCCACTGTTTTTTCAGAAATTCACTTCTAGTGGACTATCTCAACAGAAGTTTTCACTAAGACCAACAGATACCGGGAAGCGCAATGAGGCCAAACTAATTAGTTTATTCACAGTCTCCTTGACCACAAGGAAACGAATCAGAAAAATGAGTAGAGAATGATTTCTGGAGGGGATTCTGCAGAGAAGACTTTAAACAGAGCTCCCCCAAAGGTGAAGAGCTGGGAGAAGTGTTCTCCTCACCTGCACAACGTAGGAGGGGATTTGCTGAGGCCAGCTGATGTCCTCAGCACACGTCTTCAGCAGTTTCAGAGACAAAGTGGACAAACGTTTCAATATGCTCGAGAAATCTGAAGGGCGAGTGGCTGGCCCAAGGGGTACTGTTTGGGAAGGACTGTCTCCTCACTCCCATCCGTGTGCTCGTTTTATTTTTCTGAAAGGCAGAGCTTCTCTCTGCCGATGTACTCTCCGAACACCCACACCAGTCAGGGCTGGGCGAGGTGGAATCCAGGAGCCAGGAGTTCAATCCGGGTCTCCCACCTGGGATTCAGGAACCCAAGTTCATGAGGCATCACCTGCTGCTTTCCCAAATGCGCATCAGCAGGAAGCACAGCTGGGACTTGAGCCCAGACGCTGATAGGGGAGGTGGCCATCTCAAGTGGGGTGCCAACGGCTGCACCAGACACTCGTCTTCCTTGTGCTATTTCATCTTGTTGTCTTTTTCATTTTATTTCTCTTGAGTTACACTCAGACCCAGAAACTGGGGCAGGACTGTCCCATGGATGTATGGTATCTCTGAGATTAGCCACCCTAATGTCTTGAGCCAGACTCACTTTAACATTCCTGTTATACTTTTTTTTTTTTTTTTTCAGTTTTCTATGTTTCTGTTGCAGAAAAGGAAGACTGGAAACTCTGAAAAGAACTGTTTAGCCTTTTGGGTATTTTCATACAACATTAAAATGAGAAAGTTAAAGCCCTTGGCAAACTGCACTTCATCATAAAATTATAAGACATTCATATTGTTCGGTGATTATTTATTATACATACTTACCACATTGCAAAGATCCCTTCTCAAAATATAATTTAGGAATGTGTAACCATATTTAGGCCAGGTTCCATTTGGTTGCAGTTTTCCTGTATTTATTCTCTAGTCATGACCTCATTAGTCTAAACTTGGCCAGCAAAGTGAAAAGCATTTAAAAAAAATAAATTTACTTAAAAGATTTTCCACATCAGGATCCAAGATGGCTGAAGAGGGTATGGCCACACTAATGTGAGCTGCTCTGGGATATGAAGAGAGCAAGGGAGGAATTCCACTTCCAAGGATCTGATTGACCTATGGAAATTTTCAATGAAGAAATGAAAAAAACCAACAAAAACCCCGTGGGATAAGAGGAGACAAGACCGAGACACCACTGTAGCCAGCCACACAGCACAACCAGCTGCCTTACTGCTCATAGTTGTAGCTGAGAGGAAGTTCCATAGACACCCACTGACGTCAGCCTGGACAGTGACTGGGGACTGAGTGACTGCCCAGGTGGGAGCAGGGGAGCCAGCTTGCTTCCTTCCCCTTCCCAAGCCTGTAGGGCACCACACTCAGCAGCACAAAATTGCACAGCACAGCACAGCACAGCTCTGTCCTACCAGCATCACACAGAGTCTGGGCAGTGTGTGGTACAGAGGGCAGATCCCCTGCATCCAGCAGCTGTGGGAACCTTGGGGCATTAGCCCCAGAGCTACACTCATATGCTGTGTGTGAGCAAGTGGGATTCACCTTAGCTGCTGGGAGGGAACACAAGAAGCAGCCCATAAAAAAAATCCACTCTCACTCTGGGAGATCTGGGTAATGACCCCACTATGCACTGCAGCACCGTGACTGACAATTCTTTATAAATTTCTCAGTGCCAATGGAATCCACCCATAGTGGATACAGTAACTTGTATTCTACCCTCTCTGGACTGATACCTTCCCGAGTAAAATCTCCTGTATACCTTATAGCCACCCTGTAGGACTAGAACAGGGAACAGTTGGTATTATAGGGCTATTGGTATCGTAAGCCAGAGCACCAGTAATGCTCTCCTAGCAGGAGCTGAGGAAGGGTCTGTCTGTATGACACAGTCCTAGAGCCAAAGCAGTTGGTGCCACAAGCACCCACAGCACTTGGGCTTGCCTTTAGGACAAGGGGCAGCCACCTCTGTCCCCCTCAGCACCAAGAACAAAGCCCAGGCTATCACCTTCACCAGAGAGACTGACACAGAACTCTCAGCAGACCAAAGATACACACCCAAGGAAACCTTTATTCATCACAAAACCACACTTCTATCCCTATGTGCTGCAGCCAACTAGTCCACTGTGTCACTTATAGTCACAGCTGACTCATTAAGACAAAAGAGATCACTCAGAGACTGTACTCCTGAGTACAGTCAAGACTCACCTAGAACCAAAGGCAAAGCAACCAGCCAAATGATACCTGGCATTCCAGCTAAACCATAAACTCTGACAATAAAACCTACCCATAAAGAAGCAATGAATACAACAGATGGCCAGATGTCAATGTACAGATATGGGATCCTCCAGAATTAGATCCTGAACTGAAGGACATGTAGAAAATCAGATACAGATTTCAAAGTAATTTGATTGTAAGAAAACTCAACAAGATGCAAGTGGACAGATTAAAGAAATGAGGAAACAAATGAATGACATGAATGGAAATATTACTAATCAAATAGGACTCATTAAGAAAGATTAAACAGGGGCCAGCACTGTGGCATAGTGGGTAAAGCAGCCACCTACAGTGCCAGCATCCCACATGGGCAACGGATTGAGTCCTGGCTTCTCCACTTTCAATACAGCTCTCTGCCATGGCCTGGGAAAGCAGTAGAAGATGGTTCAAGTCCTTTGGTCTCTGCATCCACGTGGGAGACCTGGAAGAAACTCTGGCTGCTGCAGCCAATTAGGGAGTGAACAAGCAGATGGAAGACCTCACTCTCTCTGACTCTCCTTCTCTCTCTGTATAACTCTAACTTTTAAATAAATAAATCTTTTAAAACAATCAAATAGAGATTCTGGAGATGAAATCATGAATCAGTGAGATAAAAAAAAAAAAAAAAAGATTGAGGGCTTTAAGAGCAGAACAGACCAAGAGGAAGAAAGAATTTCTGACCTCAAGGACAAGAATTTTGAAACAGCCTTATCAGCTAAAAAATAAAAATGATTAAAAACAATGAAGAAAACCTATGCTAACTATGGGATACCATTAAATAACCAAATATTCATACGATAGGCATTCCTGGGGAATAAAAGGAAAAAGGCATTGAAAACCTGCTAAATGAAGTAATTGTTACAAATTTCCTAGGTCTTGAGAGACACATGGATATCCAAATACAAGAAGCTCAAAGAACCCCAAGCAGACTCAACCAAAAAATGTCTTCTCCAATGCATATTGTCATCAAATTATCAAAAGTTAATGACAAGGACAGGCTCCCGAAGACACCAAGAGAAAAGTGACAAGCCACAAAGAAAGGAAAACCAGCCAAATTAACATCAGACTTCTCTGCCAAAGCCCTACAAGACAGAAGAGAGTGGGATGCTATATTCAAAGTCTTAAAAGAAAAAAAAAATTCCAACCGAGAATACTAAATCAGCGAACCTATCCTTTAAAAGTGAAGAAAAAATTAAATTGTCTTCCAGGTAAGCAGGAACAGAATTCACCACCACCAAATCAGCCTCTTAAATTCTGAGAGGCATCCGGCATTCAAGGTGAGCATCAGGAAAACACATGACAGCAAGTTCACTGACACAGCCAATAGAATCATTATCCAATCAACAAAATGACAGGTCTACTAATCTTGAATGTGAATGGATTAAACTCAAAGACTTAAGCTGGCTGAATGGATTTAAAAAAAAATCAGGACCCCACTACATGCTGCCTACAACCCACTTCACAAAAATACATACAGACTGAAAGTGAAGGGTTGGAGAAAAGGTAGACTAGCCAAATGGAAACCAAAAGCCAACAAGGACAGCTATCTTGATATCAGATAAAACAGACTTTAAATAAAAAACTGAAAAAGAGATAAAGAACATTATATTTTGAAAACAGGCTCAATTCAGCAAGAAGATGTAACAATCATAAGTATCTATGCACCCAAAACAAGACCACCTAGATATATTAAGTAAATACTATTAGACCTAAAGGAAAGTTACACTCCAATACAATAATAGTGGGTGACTTCAACACCCTGCTCTCACCAATGGACAGAGCATTCAGACCCCAAAAGAAAAATCAATAAAATACATTATACTAGAAATACACTATGGAGCAAACGGGCCTAACAGACATTGACAGGACCTTCCATCCAACAGCTACAGAATACACATTTTTGTCATCAGCACATGGAACATTTTCTAGCATAAAGCACTTATTAGGCCACAAATCCACTTCTGAAAATTTAACAACACTGAAATCACACCACGCATCTTCTCAGAGAATAAAG
This sequence comes from Sylvilagus floridanus, assembly GCA_949820135.1. NCBI lineage: Eukaryota > Metazoa > Chordata > Mammalia > Lagomorpha > Leporidae > Sylvilagus > Sylvilagus floridanus. The sequence continues at coordinate 17,883,584 of OX463230.1, read as the reverse complement.
GAATAAAACAAGAAATCAACAAGAACACTCACAAATACTTGGAATTAAACAACATGCTACAATCAATGAAGTCATTGAAGCAATTAAAAAGGAAATCAAAAACTTTCTGGAAATAAATGAAAACGCAGCATCTCAAAATCTGTGTGATACAGCAAAAGCAGTGTTAAGAGGGAAGCTTCAGCATTAAGTGCTTATAGTAAAAAAAAAAAAGAGAAATCCCTCAGATTAAAGATCTAACTATACAGCCTGAAGACTTAGAACAAGAACTTACCAAATCTAGAATCAACAGGAGGCAAGAAATAATAAAGATCAGAGCAGAAATAATGAAATTGAAACTAAAAAATATATAAATGATTAAAACAAAAAGTTGGTTTTTTGAAAAGATAACAAGAGTTCCAAGATGGCAGAGTAGGGAACAGGCTTCCTGCGCTAGCCCAGGAGAAGATAGTTTTAAAAAAATGGAGATAATGTAGTCTCAGGGAAGAGTTAGGGAAAAAATGGCAAAGGAAACTCTATTGAAATTAGAGGGACATGGTAGACCTATGTGGAGGATGTGGTCACCCCCGGCGCAGGACTCAAACAGCTGAGAGCCTATGTACCAGCACTGGAAAGTGAGGTGAGACCAGACTGCAGCAGCCCAAGCCGCTGTCAAAAAAGCAGCAGGAACAGTCTAGGGGGAGTGAGGCTTGAAGCCCCATGGGAAAAAGTGTACCAGCCAAACTAGAGGAGGAAAAAAAACAAAAAGAACAGGACAGACACTTTTCTCTCTCTCCAATCACTTCACAAAAGTGTACTTTGAAAAGCCAATAGAGCGGGCACCATTTTGGATATATGTACACCTGTGCCAGCTCATGTCTGCACTTGGCAGTCAGCCAAGTGGAGAATCCTGACTCTGGTGGGGAGAAATAACAGGGGGCTAGGACTTGTGACTGAGTGAAGCTTCTGAACCAGAACTATGAAAAAAATTGAGGGCGTGTGGGAGGAATCATAGCGTGGCTGGGACTTTGAGCAGACTCAGTAGACACCACAAGCTCAGGGGTTCCTGGTTACCTGGTGAGAGACTTTGCTGTGGAATCTGAACTTACACTAGGGACTGCACAGATCCTTTGTGCAGAACTGGGGACAGAGTGGACAAATATTATACCCACTGGGACCAGTGCTCAGGTACTGGATCCATTGAGGAGAAAGCTCAGTTGAACAGAATATACCTCCCTTCTGATTAAAAAAGAGAAAGATTTACCATGCCAAACTTGGATCTGTCATGTTAGGCACACTGGAGATTCACTGAAAGCAGACATTCCACATAGCTATAGTGTCAGAGTACAACAATAAAAGCTGCCACAGGAGAAAGAGAGGAGGGGAAGAGGGGGAAGAGGGAGAAGAGGGGGAAGAGGGGGAAGAGGGGGAAGAGGGGGAAGAGGGGGAAGAGGGGGAAGAGGGGGAAGAGGGGGAAGAGGGGGAAGAGGGGGAAGAGGGGGAAGAGGGGGAAGTGGGGGAAGTGGGGGAAGTGGGGGAAGAGGGGGAAGAGGGGGAAGAGGGGGAAGAGGGGGAAGAGGGTGAAGAGGGGGAAGAGTGTCAATTGCTAAAAACAACAACAGGAGTCACTGTGCACTTGCTCCCCATGGAGAACCTCTATCTTTAATGCGTTGTACTATGAGAATTAATGGTAAAACTTGTCTTCAAACAGTACTTTATACTTTGTGTCTGTGTGGGTGCAAGCTGTTGAAAACTTTACTTAGTACAGAGTTGATCTTCTGTATGTAAAGATAAGTAAAAAAATCAATCTTAGTGAAGAATGATATGGGAGAGGGAGTAGGAGGTGGGACAGGACTGGGAGTAGGAGGTGGGACGGGAATGGGAGTAGGAAGGCGGGTATGGGGGGAAGAACCACTATATTCCAAAAGCTGTAGCTATGAAACTTAGTCAAAGGACAGGAAGTTATCCAACATTTTGTGTGTCCAATGTGTACTCTCTTCCAGAGTTCACTATTTAGGTTTGTAGCTGATGTCACATAAAAGGATCCAGTTCAGTGGAGGGAATTTAGCTTAGCAGGTAACACATCAGTAGGGATGCCCATGTCCTGTAGCAGAGTGCCTGGGTTTGATACCTGGCTCTAGCTCTGACTCCAGTTTCCTGGGAGGCAATGGTGATGACTCAAGTGACTCAAGTGATGGACTCAAGTGATGCTACCCACATGGGTGGCTTAGATTCAGTTCTCAGCCGCAGACTTTGACACTTGGCATTATGGGAATTTGAGGAGCCAATCAGCAGACAGGATGCCTCCTCTCCATCTCTCTGCCTCTCAAATAAATCAATCTCAGAAACATCGTTTTGGGACAAACTTGCAAATAAGTACAGTTATTTCTGGTACAATACCATAAGCTCATTCTTGGGAAAGGATCTACTTCAAATGTTGTAACCACTCTGAACATTGTCTTTCCCTTTACTTCAACTTAGAATGAAGAGTTTTGATATTCCACTCCCAGAAGTAGTTTTCATTGAAGCACTTATCTGAAAACAGTCTTATGCTTTCTGATAGTAATCAGCAACACTCTAGATTCTCCAGAAATACTACCAAATGGACTTAGCTGAAATATGTATTAAACCAAGAGCCACTGTCTCAAATGGGTTTAAATGCATTTTTGCTATTAGACAAATATTACATATTTTTTCTTGAAAACAATAAATCAAGATCAAAATCAATCAAGAGCTCAAGATAACATCAGTCCTATTTGTCTGGGTCCTGGTGTCATATGGATCATAAGTGGTGACATTGTGACAGATTCTAAACACCCTAAAAGCACTGCACAATGCCCCTCACAAGGAAAGACCATCTTTGAATAGTCCACCAAGAGCAACCAGGCCATCGGGATTCCTGTTCCTGCCAGGAAAGTACTAAAACTTTTTGAAATCTGCCAAGATGTAACCGATTTGTCCTGGAGCTCCTCTCATCAAGGGCTTTTACCCTTTCTGGTTGCTATTTTCCAAATTTGCTTTATTTCCATTTCCTAACATCTTTGACATACTCCTTGCAGATGTCTTTTGTGAAGGTTTCCTCCATATGATGATGCATGGCAATATTGCAATCAGTGATTACCGTGACTTTAAGTTATTGCCCCATGGACTGTCTTTCCCTCTACTTCCAGGCACAAGCCAATGGCAATTGCCCAGATGTTGTAAATATTGGAAAATATCCCAGTATCATATGTGGTCCAGGAAGATCATCAGGATGGCCGGGCTGGAGGGCGATAAAGGGGGCCATCTCTCAGCAGCAGCCCAGAGCGTACCACGAAGGAGCACAGTGCAGCCAGAAGGGCACTGGGGAAAGGGCAAAGTTTGCAAGCAGATTTAACAGGGCATGAAATTTGTTTACAATTAGAAGAGGAAAGCATAATGGTTCATTCATTTAATACATGTTGGTGTTAAGTTTTTCTTATAAAATAACAAGAAAAGGAACAAAAAAAAAGACAAGAAAAACTTAAAAGATATGGAACCATAAATCTATTCAGCCCATGAAAAACATGAAATGGGACATATGTCACAGGATCAAGGAGGAGTATGCTTAATTGTCTTGCACATCAAGTCTAAGCATCTATCTTTCTATTCAATGAGGCATCCGTCTCTACCTCAGCCCCAAACTGGAAGGGTGAAAAATATTCAGCTCAAAGGAAACCAACACTTGGTCCAATTTAATATTCTTTGTGTAAGGCTGAGTTGGGATTCAGACCCACAGCAGTCTGAATCCAAAACTGAGTCTCCTTTCTCAGTACCAACTTGATTGTCTATGTGAGAAACAATTAAGAACAAGGGTTTCAGGGCAGAGGGATTCATGTTGCGTAGAACATTCCAACACAGACCTGGAGGGAATGAGGACAGTGTAGGCTTTTTGTCCTTGTCTGCTTTTTGTTGCCTTAACTAAAAAACCTGAGAGGAGCTTCTTTAGTAAATCAAAGGTTTATTTCAGCTTACAGTTGGAGGTTACAGGATCAAGTGTCCCCGTAGTGTGGTGTCTAACATACAGGTATGTGCAGAGGCACAATCACTTGTGAGCCAGAAAGGAGAGAGAATGTAGGCTAGAAGTGAACTCCAATAATAGTCAACCTCTTGTGAATCACCTGCTGAGTACATGGCACCCATGATCTATAGACCTCCTATCGGCCCCACCTCCTAGCACTCAGAATTAGATCAAATTTCCACCCTTCATTCATCAACCAGTGACATTAAAAATCAGAATTTAAACAGCTGCATAAGTTTTAGGGAGACAACTCTTACTCAACCATTAACATCCTTCCTGCTGGACTCACTAAGAAGTAGCTGCCATGGTCAGTTAAGAGTGCAAAAGGTTTTCTGGGAGTAACATCCTGAAAGGACAGAGGAAGTAGGACTGGGAGCAGTCAAACCATGACATAGACCTGACCAAGCTTCTGCCAAGCTGGCAGAGAGCTCCAGAGCAAAGACTGCCCACAGCCAAGCCCTTGCTTATGCCACCTTGTAGCATCGCTCTGCTCAGTCACTGGCTGCAGGGTCATGCTAAGAAGAGCTTGACTTCAGTCCAAAAGCTGAGAAAAGAGTGCGTGTTTGGCTTAGCAGTTCAGACATGGGCATCCCACATCAAGAGTTTGGGTTTGATTCCTGGCTAGGGCTCCTGACAGCTCAAACCATGGAAGGCAGCAGTGATGCCTTAAATAACTGGGTTCCCGTCACCCATGCGAAGTATCTGTACTGAGTTCGTGGCTCTGGCCAGAACCATGGGCATTTGGGATGTAAACCAGCAGCTATCTCCCTCTTCCTTCTTTCCCTCTATTTCCCACTCCCTCACCCCATCTCTCAAATCTTACACATATGTGTGTGTATGTGTGTGTACACATTTTCTGTTGCACCAAAATGAATTTATTTTTAAAATTCTGTTTGCCATGAACTTTTTCTAGTAAGCTATACATAATCAAGATTTCCTGAGTCACAGTATTTTTGATTTTAAAAACAAGAACAATTTTTGAAGAGAATACATCTGCAATCCTACTTACTCCTCAATAAATTATCTCCAGAAGTTCTTCCCAAATAAATTCGATTATACCCAATGGGTATTTCACATTAGTTCTAAAAACATTCTGTTAATTTCCATGGGGGAACCTATACTGTAAATTCCCTTATCTTGTGGTCTACATCACCAAGACAATGCATGTAATTATACCCAACTTAAGGGTGCCAATTATACTGGGTGCCCATTAAAAATGTCACTGCTTACATGCAGTCATAAAGGAGATGCCACGTTGCCCAAGACCAAGGGCTCTGCTTTCTAGTCAGGGGCTCTGATGTAAAAATACCCAGAGAAAAGAAGGGACTGCAACCAGCACTCTACCATCACACCTATCAACAATGCAGCTACTGTCAATGCTGCCAATATTCTGCCCCTTATCACTGACACCATTTTTCCCAGAAGGATTCAATGTCTCATAAAGGCTGGAGAATAACAACTTGCTGCGACTTTGCTGACTTTCTCAGTGCAACTTCCTTACTCTCAGACTGAGGCTGGCTAGACTGCTCAGTAACCTAAGTGAAAAATGCAAATGTGCTCTCTTCTGCAATAACACACTGGATTTGCACAACATCTGTCCTGTGTTTTTCTCTTTCCTTAGAGCGAATTCTTTCATGGTAGAAAAACAGATCCTTTCCGTTCTGGCCCCACCCTTGATCTTCTAGATTTATGCAGATATTCTAAAACTTAGGATGGTCAAGACTCATAAATGCAGGCTGAGACACCTGCTACCTTTACTTCAGGGTTTGTTCCAATTATTATGCTAAGTGAAGTAAGTCACAAAAAGTCAAGTGTGACATGCTTTTGCTCATAAGTAAAATATATATATTATACATATATGTGTGTGTTTGTGTATATACAAACATATATATGTATACACAAACACACATATATACAATCAGTGTGAATCTGAAGAAGTGATAATGAGAGGCTGGAAGGGTGAGCAGATAGGGAAGATCTGATAATGGGAACCTAAACACTGTAGGCAAAGGCAATGGGTTCAGGCGTCTGAAGATCAGTATATTAACCATGGTCTATGATCAAAGAAATGGAAGAGCTAATTCCAATACAATACATAGGTATTTCATGTTCATGTGAAGGTTAAAAAATAACCACTTTCTCCAATTCCTAGGGATTGGGAAATTATTATCAGAAAGAAACTGAAAAAGTTGATCACTTTTATAGCACAATTGCTTAACTTCCCCTACAAGAACCTGAATGTAACTATTACCCAAAGGATGAACAGTTATTCCCAAAAAAATCTTTCTCTGTCTTTAACAATAGTTATAGAATACATCCTGGAGGAATGGTGGGTCCCATAACCTACTATTGATGCAAGATTTTTGCTCAAATTAGGCATAATCAGCATATTACAGTCCTTAGAAATACTCTTGAGGTTTCTAAGTATTTGATTCTATTATGGGAACATCACACTAAGAGTGTTTTCAGTTCAACTACTTGTATTTAAGAATGACAGAATCATGCTTCCTATTTTGGAACTATAGCTTGAAGAGTTCACTAGCAGTCCTGCTGTTAGCATGTCAATCACCTGTTCAAGTTTTACTTGCTGGGAATGGAAGATCTTTTTCTGGTTTTCCCTCTCTGTGAATCTGCCTTACAAGCACATGAATCAATCTTTTTTTTTTTTTTAAGAAAATGTTTCAGTTGCTAGGAACCTACACTTCTCATACAGCTGTATGTGGGCTGTTAACACACTGGACAAAGTTAATTTTCACTAGCTGTTTGGAAGGGTAGAATTCTGTCAACACTTTATGCTAGCCTTACAGGAGAAAAAAAATCAGAATTCTGGTCACTTATTCAGTAGATGGAAATTTCCAGTTTCTTTGGGATAAAATGAAAACTGAGCAAAGCAGCATTTCAGCATTTCCTTTGACTATTTTAGGAATCATTTGTTATTTTCTAGGAAAAAAGCAAAGAGCTTCCCTACTCTCACGCTAGTGAAGGGAAGCACATCTGTGGGCCAGAGAGCACAGATTTGTTCACCTGTTCTTCTGCTGGTGGTGCTGATGTGCGCTTCCTGCTGAGCCTCCTTGCGGACATCCACTTCTCTCCACTCCACTTCCCAGAACTCTTTGATCTCCCCGCGCTCTCTGTACCCTCTCCCCAGCTTTCCTCCATCACTGACCTCCACAGACACACCATCTAGGTTTCACAAGATTGCCAGTGTCCAAACTCAGATGAGAAGGACAGGAATGTCACTACAACTTTGAATCTGAACTCCTTCCCACCAAAAAAACCAAAATCGCCTCATTGGAAAGAGGGATGAGACAGGAGATCCAATATGGAAGGATTAAGTTAGCAGAAAACCAAAAGATTAGTACGAAGAGAACTTACACAGACATAGCCAGAATCTCTCATCACACCAATGTGAAAACCTCTAGGGTTGGGGCTGGCACTGTGGAGCAGCGGGTTAAAGCCCTGGCCTGTACCACCGGCATTGCATATGAGCACCGGTTTGAGTCCTGGCTGCTCTACTTCCGATCCTGCTCCCTGCTAATGCACCTGGTAAAGCAGCAAAGGATGGCCAAGTCCTTGGACCCCTGCACCAACGTGGGAGACCCAAAAGCTCATGTCTCCTGGCTTTGGATCAGCACAGTTCTGGCCATTGCAGCTATTTGCTGAGTGAACCACCAGATGGAAGACACCTCTCTCTCTCTCTCCCTCTCCCTCTCCATTTCGGTCTTTCTCTGTAACTCTCAAATAACTAAATAAGATCTAAAAAAATATGTACAGTCACTCCCTGAGCTTTTTCTAACAGAGAGGGAGCTCATTGTTTTGGTGTTAATGGCACTGAACACTTTTGGTTATAGTGACTGTCACTAAATATAGCAAAACCATGGGAGTGCCAATGACATCAACTATCATTTAAATGCCAGGTAACTTGAACAATACATCATATGAAGTTCAGAATTTGCACTTAATTCAATAAATAGCTAACTCCACACATATTGCTTCAACCTCTACCATTGCAAAGCTGAGCATCACTTAAACATTTAGTTCAACAACAGCACTAAGACAAAAGGACTGATATAAGCTAAGCAGAGACTATAAAAGAATTAAAGCCAGAATAAATTCGAGTTAACAATATGTCTGGGAGGATCTGAAAAGGAGAGGTAGAAAAGATAGGAGGTAAAACAGGTTTGATCAAAACTGAGAACTTTTTAAAATTTATTTTCATATCCATCCACTGGTTCACACCCCAAATGCCTCCAACAGTCTGAATTGGGCCAGACCAGACAGGAACCCAGAACTCGTTCCAGATATCCCACATGGGTGGCAGGGACCCAACAACTTGACATCACCTGCTGCCTCATGAGATATGAGTTAGCAAGAAGCTGGGTCAGAAGCAGAGTCAGAATCAGAACTATGCTCCAATACAGAATGTATGAGCCCCAAGCAATGTTTGAACCTGTGTCCACCCAAAATTGCAAACTATATTTTTTAAGAGATTTGCTTATTTATTTAAAAGGCAGAGTTACAGACAGAGAGAGGGAGAAGCAGAGAGAGGGATCTTCCTTCTACTGGTTCACTTGCCAGTTGGCCAAGACAGCTGGGACTGGACCAGGCCAAAGCCAGGAGCCAGGAACTCCACCCAGGTCACCTGGGTGGCAGAAGTTAAAGCACTTGGGCCATCTCCCCCTGCTTTCCCAGGCACATTAGCAAGGAGCAGCCAGGACTTGAACCAGTGCTGATATAGGATGCTGGCATCCCAGGTGGCAGCCTAACCTGCTACACCACAATGCAGGCCCCTGAGGGAAACATTATATACAGGATAAAGACATTATTTCATTAGGCTTTAGGGCGAGAGATGCAAGATTCCTGTGGGGGTGGGCATTTGGCATAGTGGTTAGGATACTGCCTGGGACACTCACATCCCATCTTAGAGTGCCTGGGTTCGAGTCTGAGCTCTGCTCCAGTTTCCAGCATCCTGCTAATGCACATCCTGGGGGGCAGTGGCGATGACTCAAGCAGCCGAGTTCCTGCCATTCACAAGGAAAACCAGGTTTGAGCTGGGACAGAAGGCCTTGATCTCTACCTATGCGTGCCTCTGTCTACTTATCGAATATATTTTTAAATGAAAGAAAGGTAAAAATCGACTCAGCAGCTCAGAGACCTTACCTACCATCTCACTTTGACTTATAACTTGGTTAACAGTAATTTTTAAGTGAGAAACTAGCCTGCATTTTTTAGTTGAAATAAAAACCAACACGGTATCAGAATCCCCCTGGCAAATTCAAATACAAAAATCATACCAGGGAGGCATGGTAGCAGATAATGTCAATGTCAAGTCCATTACCCAGATCTCCTGGGGCCGTTTTTAGGGGACAAGGCGCAGGGTTCCCTCCCTGTTGTGCTTTCCAATCCAACCACCAGCACCTCGTCAATCTCCTTTGTCAGAGAACTACCCTCCAAAACATATCCTGCCACCCCACACACTTCACGAGCTCCCTTGCCTCCACGTTAACCACTCTGAGGCATAGCCTACCCTACAGACCCCCCTGCATGACTGGGTTGAGACCTCTGTCTGTGGGATTTCACCTGGGCTCACACCCCTGCCTGGCTTCCTACCCTACAGTGTCCTGCTTCCCCCACTCCACTCACAGTTCCTCAAAACACACCATCCCTGAGTCCTCGTCTCTGGAGTCCAGTGATTAGGAAAGGACCCAACACACGCCCATGGAATTCCCACTGGAAAATCAACAAGCACCTCTACAGAAAAATGCTCTAGGAAAAAATTACAAAACTCACCAGGAAACAGTATACCAAAACAATAACTGCAATATTATTGTAACCAATAACTTCAGTAGTAGAAAGACAACTTGATGGAATATATAAATTATACAGAGAAGAAAACTAGATATACAAGGTACAACATATTCAGGAGATACAGGGACACAATGGTAATATTTGACACACACTGGATTGTTCCCAAGAAGATGGCAGAGAGGTGTGAACAGAGAAAATCTGAAGCAACATCTCCAATGGTTCACAGATATCAGCCAAGACAGGAAGCAGCACAATTCTTACATAGGAAAAACAGACTTTAATGTCTGTCAGAGACATTGCACACATGTAGAGAGAATATCCTAAAAGCAACCACATGAGAAATAGACCACGTACAAAGAAACAAAGGCGAGAGTGCCAGAAGGTGCTGTCATTGGCCATGACAAGGTCCAGAGGACAATACAACATTCTCAAAGGAAAAAAATAGGGACAAGCGTTTGGCACAGCCACTGAGACACTCCTGGGGATGCCCACAGTCCACACCGGTATGCTCAGGCTGGAGCCCCGACTCTGCTCTCATTCCAGCTTCCGGCTAACGCACACCACTATCCGGAACCCTCGCCAGCAAGGGTCCGACCCACGGATTCATGCACAACACGACCGCTGTTTGATCGGTTCTGAAAGAACTTTTATTTTTAGTGATAGAAGAAGGAAAGGAGAGAAAGAGAGGGAAGCAGCCGAGAGAAAGAAAGAAGGAGAAAGACTGAAGAGGCTGCCCCACTTCCCGCCCCTATCCTGGTCTTTTATCCATCCCCGGTCCCCTAGGGCTAGGGCGAGCAGTCCATCAATCAGATCAAAGGGCATGCATATCCTCAGGTTGAAGGTGTATCTCTTTCAGTCAGTACTTCCTTGACTTTGTTATGCTCAGCAGGTTAAGGCAGATTGCAATGAGGAGGTCCCCACAGGCGGCCAGCCTGTGGTTCCCCACACACCACGGGAAACATAAGGTGATGACTCCAAGTAGTTGGGCCCCTGCCACCCATATGGGAGACCTGCACTGAGTTCCAGGCTCCCAACTTCAGCTTGGTCCAGCCCTGGCTATTGTGGACATTTAGGAAGTGAACTAACAGATAGAATCTCTCTCTCCAGTGTCTGCCTGTGTGTACATGGGAGCACGGGTGGTGTCGTCAGCCTTTCCAAAATATAATACATATGTTTTAGAGTAGAAAATCACAGTCAACATAAACTAAAATATCATTCAATGAGGATAAAATAAAGACATTTTCGGCCAGCGCCATGGCTCACTTGGCTAATCCTCCACCTGCGGCACGAGCACCCCGGGTTCTAGTCCCGGTTTGGGCACCAGGTACTAGTCCCGGTTGCTCCTCTTCCAGTCCAACTCCCTGCTGTGGCCCACATGGGAGATGGGAAGAAGTACCTGGCTCCTGGCTCCTGGCTTTGAATTGGAGCAGCGCACTGGCCATAGCGGCCATTAGGGGAGTGAACCAACAGAAGGAAGACCTTTTTCTCTCTCTTTCTCACTGTCTAACTCTGCCTGGCCCCCCCAAAAAAATACATTTTCAGACAATGCCTGTAAGATTGTTGAGCAAAGTTTTACTGAAAAAAGGAACCGACTTCAAAAGGAACTTCTGAGACACAACAATGTAGAATACAGCAACCGTGAAATGGGTAAACAAATGTGGGCTTAACTAAATTCTCATTGACTAAAAAAACACAACAAACAAAACCAAAGCAAACTCCACAGCAGAAATGCTTAGTTGAGGGGATGTGATAGCTTAAACAAGATGAATTTTAGAAGCAATGACATATGAATTGAATGTAGAGAAGTACAAACTAAGTTTCATCAACTTAATATTGCTTGAAACAAAAGTAAAGACATAAACTACTTAATGCATAAAAAGAAGGCATTTTTACCCTATAATAAAAGATTAAAGGCAACTTTTTAAAAAACATTATTTATCCAATGGGAATAGAGCAAAGAATATAAAGTAAAACACAAGATGCAAAAAAAAAAAAAAAAATCCACAAAGAGAATGATGGGGTTAGCATCTGCTAATGTGGTGATACTGGCAGCAGACAAAGTAACAATTTGATAGGAAGAAACACTGTTATATTTTAAAGGGGAAACAACACAACCGGAGTAACAAGAGTAACTCATCAGAGAGAGTATAAACCAATGGCGGAGTGTGCCACACTGCAGGAGCAGAAACAAGAGACATTCTTCATGCTTAAGAGGTAAATTCCCAGCATCTGTCTTCTCAGCCATCAACTGCGCATGTCTCCTCTGGTGATAACACCAGGGAAGCAGGAGAGGACCCGAGGTAATATAGCTCATCCCCTTGTCCACATCAACAGGTTCCCATCACAAAACTGTCCAAACAAAGTGACATCAACACTATCTGCATTGGCACAAAGAACTATAAGGACTTAAATAAGGGACCAGCAACTTCTAAAAATAAAACCTTGTATTTACTAACTCAGTTCAAGTAAGTTAACATTAGAGCTACTACAGTGTTTAATCTGAGTCAAGAATATGGGTGCAGGGTCCCAAGTCCTTTGGCCATCTTTGCTGCTTTCTCAGGTGCAGTAAGAGGGAGCTGGATTAAAAGTAGAGCAATCGGGACTAGAACCAGTGCTCATAGAGAATGCCAGCATCGCAGGTGGAGGCTTAACCTACTGTGACAACACTGGTCCCAATACACAATTCCCTTTTGAATGCTTAATTTTTCTTCTTCTAAATATCAGAAGCCAAAAATTACAAGCTTCTCTTTAATAATACACACTTTTGAATATTTGTATTCAATCAAAACAAAGTTCCCCATGATTTATATCAATTCTGATATGTAATATTAAAGGTGCTGTAGTGATCAGGCAGTTAATTACCTGAGCCCGTTTCCTGATTTGAGGAATGTGGTAGGAACTCCTTACTTTGTTACGGGCAGAGTCCAGTGAAATCCTGTATGAAGCAGAAGGACATGTCCCTATTTTTCTGTCCTCAATACTGCAATTTGCCCACACTTCTTTGACTTTCATTTAAATGTTCTTGAACTTTTCCAAAACAACCCCTTCCCAAAAATGTTCCTAGGGTATAACAACATGGCATGTTCTCTCTGCATTATGAGATTATCATTCATTCTAAAAGTCTTCTGTTTTCAGGTGTCTGATAGAATCCAGGTCAATATTGTAATGCGTGTGGACAACAACTATTCTTGCTTTCTCTCTGCTGACTGCCAAGTCTGGCAGCAGATTCCTGCTGAGCGATGGGCCCTAGTCACCTGGATGCTGCTGAATTATAGACCTCAAGTCCCAGGCTTAGAACAAGCCCCCTCAGAAAGACTTCAAGTGTTCCCAAGCGTCATCACCAGCCCCCACTCACCACCCTCACTTAGCCGGTGTTTCACCGGGGACTTAGAGAAGCCACTCACGCCCACTGCCATCAAATATCCTACCTGCTTCTCAGCCACACCCTCTGAATTTTTAAGAGTTTGGGTATTTCTCTAATTATTGTGAAATGCACATTTTCATAGCTTTTCTTCTGCATTGTTGCTCCCCCTAGTGCTTAATTAAGATACTGGATATTCATGAAACTATCCAAAAAAAAAAAAAAAAAAAAAAGCTACAAAGTACCGAATAGAAAAAGTAGCTACAGAAAGGATTATAATATCCATGCATTAAAAATCTCTTTACACATCACAGGTAGTATTCTACTAGTTCATTGCTGCAGGAGCACCAGTCTTCTACCAAATATGCTTTAGAATACACAGAATGGAAAACAAATTATTAAATATGTATCTTAAACTTAAGATGTACCCTTTTTTTAAATTTATTTGACAGAGTTAGACAGTGAGAGAGAGAGACAGAGAGAAAGGTCTTCCTTCCATTGGTTCACCCCACAAATGGCCGCTAAAGCCAGCATGCTGTGCCAATTCGAAGCCAGGAGCCAGGTGGGTGCAAGGGCCCAAGCACTTGGGCCATCCTCCACTGCACTCCCAGGGCACAGCAGAGAGCTGGCCTGGAAGAGGAGCAACTGGGACAGAATCCAGCGCCCCAACCGGGACAAGAATGCAGCACCCATATGGGATGCCGGCACCACAGGCAGATGATTAACCAAGTGAGCAGCGGCACCAGTCCAAGATGTGCCTTTTATAGTGACTCAAATTTTTTTCACCATCTTATCAGAAAATGGTATTACTTAACTAGCTTTAGAAAGCACAATTATTCTCTAATACTTTTTATATTCTTTCAAAGAGTGAGTTTTGTGGCTCCAATACACTTAGAAGGAAGCCACTCCGCAGTTTCCAACATCGCAGCCATCCTGGACGATGTGCCCCTGTGCTTCTGCAAGCCACAGGCTAGAGCTGCCAAACTTCCATGAATCCCATGATCCTTCAGTGCTGGTGACAGCTGCTCACAAAGCATGCTCTATACAACGAACATTATCCCGAACTCTCCTCTAAACATTTCGCCACTTGCTTCTAGTCTCTACTTTGTTTTTTTAAATTTATTTGTTAATTTACTTTACTTATCTGAAAGGCAGGGAGAAAACTAGAGTGAGTTTCCATCTGGTGGTTCACTGCTCGAATGCCCACAATAGCCAGGACTGGGTCAGGCTGAAGCCAGGAGCTTGGAACTCAAGCCCAGTCTCCCACATGCGTCATAGGGGACCCAGCTACTTCAGCCATCACCTGCTGCCTCCCAGGGTGCTCACCAGAAGGAACCTGGACTGGCCAGCACAGCCAGACTGTAACTGAGGAACTCGGTCACAGAGCACAGGCATGCTGAGCAGGACCCTCACCACTGCACCACACACCCCCAGTCCTGGCCTTACTTCCCCCATCTCCTCCCGAGCCCCCTCAGTCGCAAGCAGCTCCATCTTCTAGTTGTCCCCGTTTCACTCTGAGTCCCAGCCTGTTGGCTCAGACCCTCAGATTGAAACGACGCATTTCAATCTCTCCCATCGCCTCACTTTCCTCTCTCACTGGCTTCAGATTTGGAACAGGATTTTCGGTGTGAAGCACCAGTGACAGGAAGAGAAATCAACTTCCCGGCACGAGAGGTCTTGTACTACTCAAAAGATGAAATCAGTATTTCTAGGAATCACTTTATTAATGTTACAATGTGCAGGAACTATCTTTTAAGAAAATCGCCTCAGCTAATACACGAATGCTCTAGAGAGCCATGACAAAATCCCCCGAAGTAGAGAGATCCTGAAATTATCTTTTATCCATGGATTGTCAGCAGTGAAGAAATATGGGTTTAATTCACAGGGACTTCTCTAAAGGGTTAGGAGGTTTATGCCCATGACCTTATTAAACTCTAAGAATGATAGTTCACAATTACACAATCCAGCTACCAAGCAGTACGTTCAAAATAACTCAGTGTCTACACTTGTAATTCTCAAACACTGTGAAGTTTATCCAGAGCCTCATCCTTGTTTTCCATCTGTTTCTCCCATTCCTCTTTCACTGTATTTGTCCTGCCCATTCCACCTGCTTTGTCACTGCACAAAGCTCAGAAAAACCCATGTGGCTCAAGTAGATTCATCCTCAGAGGCAAAGGAGAGAAATCTGACAGTGTGCCCTATGTCAGGCAAAGTCAAAGTCAAGTTAAAAACACACATATGAGGCAGTGCTCACTAGGCTAGCTTGCTAGGCTAATCCTCTGCCTGTGGCACCGGCACCCCAGGTTCTAGTCCCAGTCGGGGCGCCAGATTCTGTCCCGGTTGCCCCTCTTCCTGTCCAGCTCTCTGCTGTGGCCAGGGAGGGCAGTGGAGGATGGCCCAAGTGCTTGGGCCCTGCACCCCATGGGAGACCAGAAAGAAAACACCTGGCTCCTGCCTTTGGATGCGCATAGCACACCAGCTGCAACACACTGGCCATAGTGGCCACTTCGGGGGTGAACCAATGGAAAAAGGAAGACCTTTCTCTCTGTCTCTGTCTAACTCTGCCTGTCAAATAAAAAGAAAAAACACAGATGTTAAAATGTCTTATCCATCACCTAAGTGGACGTCTGTTGGAGTCGGGGAAGAGAAATAAAGGAAAAAAGCATTTCTGTTTCTTTCGTCCCCAAGGAAGAAAACACCTCTGGTAATTTCTATTCTGGTCATGCACTGCATGTTTAAATAAGGCTTAATGAGACTCTTGATGCTGCTCTAAATGCAGGCAAACAACCTATTCTTAGTCTTATATTATTTATAAAAACTCCTTTGAGGACCAGCCAAGGTTCTGGCAGGTGGGTTAACTCGCATGGACAACTGGTTTACAGTAGGACAATGTATTATCCGTTTCATCACAAGCATGTATGGAAAGATAGACAAGATAACAACTGTAATGGAGGATTCCCACCTTTCAGGATAGTAATCCATATAGAAAAAAAATCAGACAAGATTATTTCTTGCACTAAGTAACACAAAATTTCAAAAACATTGCTGCAGTACAAACATTCAGGGATGGCATAGTTTTCTGTGTCTCACTGTCAGACAAGCTTTCTAGATTAAAAATTTAACTATCATAATAATTCATCCCAGGCAATTTTGGTTTGCAATATACCATTGTATATTGCTAAATACAATTTTCTTTTTCTTTTTGGTGCTAGTCTAAGAAGCTCTGAATTTCTCAGGCTGAAAGAGATTAGTTTTGAAGAAGTCATTTCCTTTTGTGTAAGAATGTAATAGTAAAATACAACGAATGTGTGTCTTAGGGACACCATGCTTTCCAATGCACGGGACAAAGAATCTTCCCCACCACAATTTAATAAAAACAGTGCATTCTGCCTAAAATTCTGCCCCTAAAATCCTGTGGCTGCTTCTTCAAACCGCTTGGCATACAACCAAGATGTGGACAGTGTCTTCCTTAAGACTGAGTTTAGCACACGTAACAGAGACCCTACTGAGGAAGGTTAAATGTACCAGGGTTTCAGGAAGGTCAGAGGGCACAGCCCAGCCTGACACCGCGGACTCCGGAGCGCGCCCACTCACCCTGCTTACAGCTCCATTCACCACGTCTGCATCTGCAGCAGCAGGAAGGCCAAAGGGCCTGCAGCAGCTGTCTGCTCTGAAAATTTCTCAGGAGCTACAGGCTCCACTTCCACTGCATTGAGGCTTCCCAGCAAGGTCAAGGCAGACAGAGAAAGGATAGAGGTTAAACCAGGCAACCAACAACCGCTGCAGCAGGTGATAATGACACAGCGTTACACACACACACACATATACACCTACACCTAGAAGTCCCTAGGTAAGTCATGGAAAAAGTAGCAGAAAACGTGTAACAATAATCATCTCTCCTTAGCACAGAAGGGTGAATGCTGAATCCCTTCCAATTCCAACCCCATAAAATATGTAAAGGCTCTCACTCATGAACCTGTGACACGGGGTTTATGAGTAGGATCTGATCTCTCCTTCCAAAAAGCAAGCTGCTTAATTAAAGTGCTGCAAAAAAAAAAAAATCCAACCGTCAACTTTTTCCCTGTATTCTTTTTTCCATTTTATTGGCTTTCCCACGCATTTTGTCCCTCAAATGAATTTTACAATCAGTTTTTAAAGAATCATAAAATTCAATATTGCATTAATAAGAAATCTTGATTCACGATACACACTTCTCGTTTGTTCATGCATGAACTTCTCCTATTCAGTTGGCTAGTTACAATTATCAAAAACCACTTTCCAATCCACCACTCAAAAGCTAGACCTTCGTTGGACAGTAATGCAGTCCCATCCTCCAGCCTCTCCCACCAAAAGCCACCATCAGACTTCCAACTACATTCAGCCTCACAAGAATGTACTTGTTCAGGCTTTATATACTCCAGAATAGATCCTCTACAGTTGTAAAGATCATGCAATTGTAAAGGTTGTTTATGGTAGAGATTGTTCTTATGCACACGAATATCCACTCTCCCTTTCTCTCTTAAAATAGCCCTGGTTTTATTCAACATGGCAACCCGTTCAGTTAAAGGCTACATCTCCTGTACAGCTGGGTGTGGCCTGTGGCTATTTCTGGCCATTGAAATATAAGCAGATATTAGATAATGGTTCATCTAAGATGGACTGGGAAATGTTTCTTTCTGGTATCTGAGGATGATCTAGGTATGTGTGTTTGCGTAGATCAGGTTTGGGACAGAACTGATACTGTGACTATGTAGGAGCACCCTCAAGCCCACCAGTCCAATGACCTCACTCAGTCACAGCTAATCCACCTCCAAGGTTCAGGATTTCACAAAGAACTTCTCTGCAAGGCTCATGGTCTTGTAAGCCACTTTCAGGAGTCCAGAAAATGGTTACTATCCACTCTTCCGTACTTGCAATTTGGGATTTCAATTCCCCACTCAAAGAGCAGGAAGAGTTGGTGGGACATCTAGTCTAGTGGTTAACACACCAGTTAAAATGGCCATTATTGGCCAGCCCTGTGGCTCACTAGGCTAATCCCCCGCATGCAGCGCCGGTACACCAGGTTCTAGTCCCAGTCGGGGTGCCCAATTCTGTCCCAGTTGCTCCTCTTCCAATCCAGCTCTCTGCTGTGGCCTGGGAGGGCTATGGAGGATGGCCCAAGTCCTTGGGCCCTGCACCCGCATGGGAGACCTGGAGGAAGCACCTGGCTCCTGGCTGCGCACAGCGTGCCAGCTTTAATGGTCATTTGGGGGGTGAACCGATGGAAGGAAGACCTTTTTGTCTAACTCTGTCAAAAAAAAAAAAAAAAAAAAGATGGCCATCATCTCACAGTGGAGTATTTCAGTTCCGTATCTGACTCCAGCTTCCTGCTGATGCAGGATCCCGAGGCGCAGCATGATGGCTCGAAGATTTGCATTCCCGTCACCCACATGGAAGACCTGGATGGTATTTCCGACTCCCAGCTTTAGCCCTGCCCATTGTGGTCATGTGGGGGAGTGAAAAAACAGATTGAAGTTTTATCTCCCTTGCTCATTCTCAAATATCTAAAAACAGCAAGTAGGGAAGAATTTTTTCCTAAAAACAAACTTGTTCTAAGATCTCAGTATACCCTCTCCATTTCCTTCTCTCATCTGGTCAAAGTTTGATCTCTTTCCCTGAGGCTAATGTATCTTATTCTTTAATCTTACATCCATGTATTCAAGAAATCTGCTTTAAGTCATCCTATTTCCATCATATGCAAATTCCCTGATGTTTTCTCTCAATGGACCCTTCATTTTGCAAATGGAAACTTCATTTTCAACATGATTTCTTTCTGCTTGTAGCCTTACAAATTTTGGCAGGTGTTTTACCTGGTTTATTTGGAATACACTGTACCGAATCAATCCTTGACTGCAGGGCATGTGGGATGCTGTTTATACCAATGGAACAGAGAATGACAATGCACATAAAAAACAGTGCAAAGGTAAAAAGGTTTATTTAAATTTAAGTTTATTGGCCAGTACATATGTGTGTTAAGTATGTAACCTTTCTATTGGAGCAACTACACAACTAAGAAAACTTGAAGCACAAGTGTGTTCATTTCATTTAAACTGATTCTGTGTGATTTTCCATCCTGTGGAACAGTGTATTTCAGAGCAATACGGAACCATAATGTTCCCTCTCAGCTCTGATTGCCAAATTGGATTTCTTTTGTTTATTCTCTACTGACTCTTGCTTTCAGAGTCAGACTTGCTGAATGGAGTTCTAAATTCCAAAATGCCACTTAGAGGTCACATGGCAAGCCCAGGACACTGACAACGGACCTCTGCCACAACTCAGAGCGAAGAGACTTCAAATGTGCCACAAAAAAACTGCCAACCAGAAAACAAGGCAAGGCAGATTGAAAGGAAGAAGGTGGATGCAAGAGTTCTTCCTTTCCCAGGATTGAAAACTGTTTAAGCATTCTTTAAAAAAAAAAAAAAAAAGGATTTTATTATTTATTTGAAAGGCAAAGTGACAGAGGGAAGACAGAGATCTTCTAACTGCTGGTTCACTCTTCAAATGTCCACTAGGAGCTCAGAACTCCATCTGGGTCTCCCGTGTGGATGGTAATAGCTCAAGTACTTGGGCCATCTTCTGCTACTGTCTCAGGCACATTAGCAGGGAGCTAGATTGGAAACGGAGCATCCAGGACTTGAACCAGTGCCCCAGTATGGGATGCTGGCACTGCAGGCAGCAGCTTAACTGGCTGTGCTACAGTAGCAGCTCCTTAAGCCTCCTGGAGAGAATCACTAGCAGATCACCGTGGATGTTCTCGTCTAAGAGGAGATCAGTTCTTGGACACAGACACTGTTTTGCCATTATGAGGAAATTACAGCAGAGGAGCTGGAGCTGGAGCCTGGTCCAGCAGGGAGCACACTGGAGATAGCCCCAGCTACTGCATGCCTCTGCCCAGATTCCTTTATGAAATGGGTTATGTCCAGAAGCTTCTCACTCTGTCATCAACAGAAATGACGTACCACCCTTATACCCTTCATGAGTTAAAGATTTATCTCCAGAAATGCTGGAAGTACTCTCAGCAGGCAGCCCCACATCTGAGTTTTTTGATGGGTGCCTCCGTTGCAGAGCCCTTCCTTTCCCAAGGTCACCCTTCCTTCTCAGGGCAGCCATGTGCACTGACTGGCTGCCTCGGAGGCACAGAAGCCTAGCCCCCCTTCCTTAGAACCATGCCAGTCTCAGAAGTCCACATGGGGTCACTCGAGGCCTTCGCCAAGACGATGGCACTGCACAGTTTATCACTGTGCCCAATCTTTCGTCTCTCTCCCTTCCATAGAGAATGATCCCAAGAGCTTTTTCTACTCAACTTCCTGCTCCATAATCTCCAAGTAACTTCTTGGGAACTAACCACACTACAGATTGTTTCAGAAATCGAGTTTGGAGCTGGATTACCTACCAGTCATCTGCTGAGGAGGACTTTAGCACTGGGGGTTGGGTCATAAATAGTTCTTATAACGCATCCATGCAACTTTTAAATTTTTCAGTATTAGTAAAGAGAAACAACATTTTGGTGAAAGGTAACAAGCCTGTGTGGTCTCTCTGGCATTTGAGAAGCATAGGTTAAGCAATAACCACATGGAAAGGAAAATCAGATGTCAAACTCCGGTTGTATTTTGGACAAGTATTAGCGGATGAAAGATATTGTCAACTAAAAGTTGAATCTGTAAGGCAGAGGACTCCCCTTGCAGCTTACAGGAGATTCTGATATGGTCTAGTTTGTAGGCAGTACAAGTTGAAGACCAAGGACAGCACATAATAAGAGTAGTTTAACTCCCAATGCTGCTACTATGCCTTCTGTGCGGCCAAGATCGGGCCCTGGGTGGCAAAGAATGGAGTCCTAACACAGAGACCCAGGACATCTGAAATTCCTGAGTCGCCACACTCCATTGTCTTGTGAGCCTCAGAAGTGCTTACTCCTCCCTATTAAAGTCTGAGATCCCCCTTTACTGGAAGGCAAAAATCGTCCCCTGCAATGGGGTATGAGCCACAGTCAGGACCTGCTGCCACTTGTACTCATGGCCAGTAGGACAATGATCCAGCTAGGACATCCTGATGAGGAAGAAAAGGGACTCTGCACCCAAAGGAGCTGCAGCACCTGGCCAACACGTATTGGGAGATTCTGTGGTAAACCACAGGCAGCTGGATTCTGAGAAAGCCAAATCAAAAGGAGGGGGCATGAAGTTAACTGAGGGAGAGCGTCCTCCTGAGATACACTATTTAAAACTTAAACAGACTTAAGGGGATGATACAAACATGATGGTAGCTAGACAGGTAAGAAAAGTGATGGTCTGGGGCCAGTACTGGGGTGTAGCAGATAAAGCTGCCACCTTCAGTGCCAGCATCCCATATGGGCACTGGTTCAAGTCCTAGCTGCTCCACTTCCAATCCAGCTCTCTGCCATGACGTAGAAAAGCAGTGCAAGATGGTCCAAGTCCTTGGGCCCCTGCACCGACATGGGAGACCAGGAAGAAGCTCCTAGCCTCAGATCAGCACAGCTCCTGCTGTTGCTGCCAACTAGGGAGTGAGCCAGCAAATGGAAGACTTTTCTCTCTCTCTGCCTCTCCTTCTCTGTGAAACTCTTACAAATAAATAAATAAATCTTTAAAAAATATAATACATGGTGAATATCATTGTCCTCAATTTAAAATAAGGAATAGTGATGGTCTATACTACATGAGGTAGAAACAGATTTTTAATCAATTTTATCTCAGACGCACAGCTACCAATATAAATAAATTTCACATCTAGAATTATCAAATATTAATTATATAGTTATTTGCATGACAATTTGATTTTCATTTCTCTGAGCAGACTTAAAGTTCCATGAGCTCAAAGACTGTTTTATTCAGCACTCTTTATATATACTCAGTGTCTAACAGAAATTAACAGTCCCTAATATCTGTCAATAGATAAATGAAGGAATATAATTGAGAAATTGCATGTCAAATAATAAATAGTTTTTCTTTGAAATTTTTTTCTAATTCTTTATTTTTTAATTACTTATTTTTATTTATTTGAAGGGCAGAGACACAGAGACATGAGGTAGGGAGGGGAGGGAGGGAGAATTGGTAGAATAGAGGCAGAGAGATCTACTGGTTCATTCCCCAGATGTCTACAACACCCAGAACTGGGCCAGGTCCAAGTGATGAACTCAGAATTCAACCTGAGTCTCCCATGTGGGTGGCAGGGACCCAAGTGTTTGCGCTACCCCTCACTGCTTACCTGGTGTATATTAGCAGGAACCTGGAATCAGAATTAGATCTAGGATTCAAACCCAGGCACTGTGATATGGGATGCCCATGGCCCAAGCAGGGTCTTAACCACTGTACCATATGCCTATCCCTCTAATTTCAAAAATCATCATTCTACAACTGTTGAGTTGCAGTCAACATCTCAGAACATTCACAGAGGAAGCATATGCTAAACTATTCATTTATCTTTTGTGTAGCACACTTATTTTGGATACAGTATCATCATATGGTTTTTAAAGAAGCCATAAGTCCCACATGGATGGGTCTGTGGATGTATTTGTTTATACAAAGAACCTGTAGAAAAAGAACATAGTGACACCTAGTTCTGTGGCCACTGCCCCTTTCTCTTCTTTTGGTGACAGAATTGGGTAAGAATTTACATCAGTGGAGATGGAAACACCCACAGGTTTAGCCTTTAAATCACTACAACAGCAAAAAGGCCAGGAGAATACTGGTTATTGTCCAATGATTTTTGACACCTAGCTTCATCCTTTACCAGGACTGTTTAGAAAAAGCCATTTGTCTTGCCATATTGCTTTTGCTAGAAAGATCCACTAGTAACAAAGTCTTAATCTGAAAGGCTCCTTCCATTGGAAGAAGGGCAGTAAGAAAGAACGAGTTGAGGATGCATTGACAGCAACCGAATTGCTGGTGGTCTTTTGTTTTTTGCTTCCTTTCAGCTCCCAGGAAGCAGCCGTGAGGAGTACATCCTTCTTCCTCTCACTTTCTTCTCCACCAAGTAAAGTTCATGTTAATTAGCCAAAGTTCTTCCCTCTCCAGTATCAAAAATGTTGGAGTTGTTGGTTTGTCTTCTCCCACTCATGTGTTTCCGTTGCTTTCTCCATCTGAAAAAATCATCAGTTTTTGCTACCGTGGGAATGTCTCATTACTCAAGAAGGATGATAATGACAATTTGATTAGAATGAAACATCAGAAAAGTCAAAGCTACTGTGGGAAACAGTGTTAATACTCTTTGGGATTAGGAAAACACAGCCATGTTGTATTGACACACTTGGAAAATGAATGTCAAAGTTCTTCCTTTGGTCATGTGGCCATGTGAAATGGGTTTGGAAGCCAACCCCAAAGCTTTGTCCACTCGGGGGACATTTTCGTAAGCAATTAGTTTCGCAATTTTTCTTGGGAGGGAGTAAAAGCACACTTCCCAGTTATCCCACACCACCCCTGCCCCTGTGATCTGCACATGCAGTAGCAGATGGTCTATGTACTTGTTGTCACTGAAGGAGAGAGTGAAGAGGAAGGAGAGGAACCCAGCTGGAGCTCAACATCATGTTTGCTAAGGACCTAGGTCCCATTGTGTCTTCCAAGACGCAGTCAGTTATCCTCTGCCACACAACATCCAGACAGCGTGGGACCTGTTGGAACTGTCACTCCCTTGCTCCATCTTAGTTTTGGTCCACGGAAGCCCCCTGAGGGCATCTGATGAGCTGTAGGGGAAGTCGCTCTTGACCTTCCTGGATGTATTCATGGGCACTGTGCTCGCCCAGTCTTCTCCCCTCCTTTGCCAGCTTCTCTCCAAACTGTAGGGTTTTGGTGATACTCCTTAGACTCTTAGCAGTTCCCTTTCGGTTCTCAGTTTTCTATGTCTTTGAGGGGATTAGGGAACAATGTGGCCACACCACAGTCTTTGATTTCTATTTTTCCCTTTTGTATCCTAACGCCACTCTCTTTCTCTTGGTAGCTTTCCTCTAATGCATCCTTGCCTTTACGTGTTATTAAGTTTACTTTTGTTTATTAGGTACTCTAAGCCACTGCATCATTAGAGTAGCCTAACTCGCTAATATTCCTGCAAGTAAGAAATCTTGATGAAGCTTTGTCAGGAGGTTTAAGCAGATAATACAGGAAGAACCATGAGCCATTAATCATGAAATTAATTATCTGTTAATTATTAACTTTAGCCATTTTCTGACTAAATTCACAGGAAAACTGCCCAACATAGTCCTATTCAACTTAGCTTGTTAAGATCTGATTTATAATTCAAAGTCTGACGTTATGTATATGAGAGTGAGAGAGAATAAGACAGTTTTTTGGAACTAGGAATGAAAACAAGCCTGGATACAATCTATAAAGAGAAATTCTATCTTAATTCTTAGCTCAATGACTGGAAAAAAATACACAAAGGAACCCACAAAGTGATTAAATTAGGAAGTTATTTGTATGTTGAGAATCTTAATTTCTAAGAACAGAAAACTTAAGATCTTTCAGCGTGTAATTTTTCATTTTCAAGTCAATCAAATAGGATTGGTAAAAGGAAAAAGAATCAAGGAATCCCCATTGCATTTTAAATACCTGTTCATTTGTTAAATACTTAGCATACATCAGATAATTAAGATTTCGTGTCTCTTATTGCCTCATATGAATGTTCTTGTCATTTCTGGTAATAAATGAATCATTTACTTTAAAAACATTGTTAGCATCTACTATTGTTTCTCTTTTCAGGCATGTACAAGGCAACTGGCAAAATCAAAAACAGGATGAAAAACTAATAAGTTATTTGAGCTGAACAAGTAGCATCAGTGAACATTACAGCTGATTTTGTCAAACGATTGCCTTCAGGCATTACTCTTAAAATAATGATGCTGTTTCGAGGCAGTTGCTGATGCTCCTTCGATAGATCATGTTATTTGATTTCCATGCAGGCAGTGATGGTAAATGTCAACAAACGTTTGCTTCAAACTGCATGTGCTCAAAGAGCTTTTCTGGTCATTAGAAACTAAGGATTTCATTTTGCAATGGCTATATCGTTTTACCTTTCAGAGCCCATCATTTGCCTAAATGGTATCTGCCAAATTACTAAAGCCCATTACCAAACACTGAAATAGCAATCATTGCAGATTTCCATCATACAACACATGGTGAAAGGCTCTGCCTCTTCTGTGACCTGTGTGAGGACCACTCTACTCAGAGTAGCCCATGTGGACCGAACCTCCAATTTCCTGCAGCTCACCCCGACACTATCAAGTGGTGGCTGGGCGGCTTCCTCCCTCTTTCAAGAGGTGGCATTAACTGTGGTGTAATGTAAATATCACAGCAGAGTTTCTTAGAGATAAAACAACCAGGGCCAGCACCGCGGCATGAAGCTACCACCTGTGATGCTGGCATCCCACAGGGGCACCGATTCATGTCTCAGCTGCTCCACTTCTGGTCCAGACTCCTGCTAATGGCCTGCAAAGTGGCAGAAGATGGCCCAAGTACGTGGGCCCCTGCCATTCACCAGGCAGACCTGGAGGAATCTCCTGATGTTGAACTGGCCATCTGTGCAATGAACCAGTGAATACAAGATCTGTCTCTCCTGTCTCTCCCTTTCTCTGTATGCCTCTTTTAAAAAATACATCTTTAAGAAAAAACAGCACCCAATCATATTAAAATATTGATGCTACCATTATAATTAGAAGGATAATACCTGTAATCCCTTAGAATAACACAGGTGTTCACAGTTCCAGAACACAAAGCCGTGTGATGATACAGAATGAAGGCACCATCCACCACCCAGAACCCCTCCCCTAGACCTTGGAATCTCACAGGCACAGACACTCAATGGTAAGGTTGACAAAGGTAGTACATTTGAGCACTTTTCTGTCATTGCTAGCCTAACAATTTTTTGAGTCTTTAGATGCACTTTTAGGTTTTTGAAGGCACATGGGCATTTAAAGAGGAGTGTGAATTACACGTCACATGGAATGGGCTAGGCAGAGAGAGAGGTTGCTGTCACTGTATAGCTTTCAGACCCGATCAAGAGCCAAGCGGAATCTACTCTGCACACACTGCTCATTCACTGCCTGAGCAGACCCCTGCAGGAGCCAGACATAAAAGGGGAGCTCTAGCAAACCCAGGCAGAGGACTGCACTGCCCCCATGAACAACAACACTGAAGTAGAAAACCAAGCTGTGAGATCAGTGCCAAGCTGGACACCTGGCTTACCTAGCAACTCTGCAGCAAAAACTACAACAATCGCAGCAACTGGCAACGTTGGTTACCGGAAAGCTACTGGTACAGCTCCGAGGATCAAAGACAAGGAGCTGGGTGCTAAGAAACCATGAGTCAGAGCAGTGCCAGGACCCTTGGGGACTACGACCAGAATTCAAGGCCACCACATGTGAAGCAGCTCTTTCTACATGTCTGCAGCCATGGCCCATGGCAGTTGCACCGCCTAGGAAAGGACATTCTTACCTTAAAGTAAATAGCATGGAGCAATCTCTGGGAGGGAAAACAGAGAACTGTACCAAAGGATCAATATCACCACCATTAGTAAAATGACAATAAATGGTTGCTTTCCCTGAGCCTTGGAATCATACAGGTGGTCTTAGCTACAGGACCTCAAAACCAGTTTCTTTTCCCTCCAAATGTTACGAAACCATGAAATGAGACATAAACCCAGGAAGCTCCAGCTAAATACATCTTACAAACCAGGGAGCAGAAAGTGAGCTTGTTTCCAGTATTCTCCTGTCAGCACGAGAAGGTATTAAAAACACTGCTAATCCAGGACAGGCACCGAGCTGATTTGAGATTTTCCAGCTTTGCAATGATTACACAAACACCTGCAGGCACACACACACACACACACACACACACAGTCTTCTATAAGTTCATAGAAAATGTGTATTGTGAAAAAATGGCATGGATTTTGTTTTTCCACCAAAATAAACATCTTAGTCAATTTTGCACAAATTTTTGAATAACCCACATATGTGTATGTAACAGATGTGATTTTATACGGATCTGTACACAGGTGAAACATGTCAGCTTACATGTGTGCATGTATAACATTTTATATTGTTACATGCATTAAGATTTATTTTTCATTTGAAAGGCAGAGTTGTAGAGGCAGAGAAAGGGAGAGCCTTTGAGAGAGACATACAAACAGAGAGACCTTCCATTTGCTGGTTCATTCCCCAAATATCTACAACGACTTGAGTGAGGCCCGGCTCAGACAAGGAGCTCCGTCTTGTCTCCTACATGATTGGCAGGGACCCGAGCCCTTGGGCCATGCGCACTTCCTTCTCAGGACATTACTAGGAAGCTGGATTGGATCCGGGGTAGCCAGGACTCCAACCTTTGTCCAGTGTGGGACCCTGGCATTTACAAGTGGCAGCATAGCCCACTGCACTGCGATGCCCATGCCTGGGTATGATCCTTGCTTCTGGTTTGTGGGGTGCCTGGTTAAAATGTCTGGCCCGTTCTGCTAGACTGTAAAGTTCATGGCAAAGCCTGAATGTAACGTGCCTTCGAAGCTTAGCTCCGAGACCACCGATCTCAACACGTTGGCGTTGGTGTGCCTGGCACTGCCCCATCTCTCAAGTCCTTGTTGCTGGTTCCCTGGACTCACTAGACCTTCGTGTTGGCCTGGGCAGGAATGGCACAAAGAGGATGCCAACCTGAACGTTGCAGAGAGCCATCTGTCATCGACTCATCGGGACTGGAATGTACAATTCCTTCTTCCCCGCCTCACAGAAAGGCGTGGAAGGACTTCTGGGGGTGCGTTACATAACCTTACAGCAGCCCCTCCACTGCCAGAATTGCATCTCTTTATATGCAAGGAAGTTGTTCATGTGGGAAGCGTCAGTCCCACGGGATCTTCATAGGACTTTTCAAATTTAAACAATATATCTGGGGAAAAGAAAGAATGTGGGAAAAACATAATAAGTTCTTCCTGTGTGTTTGTATAGTTCCTACTTTTTGGCCACAAGGAGAAATGTGTAATCAATGGTTTCACGTTTTTTTCAGCGCTTGGTCCTGAGCCAAATGGAAAAATAGCTCCTCTCCCACTGAGGATTACTCCGAGGCTTTAGTGTCTCCTTTGTGTTGTGAGAACCATGTCCCAGGAAGTTTCCCTTGTTCTGAGAACCTGAGCACAGAGGCCTGGTCATTAACACTTCCCAGCTGTGTCCAGACATGTGACCCCAACATAAGAGCACTGTGGAACATCCCCAGGCCCACAAAGTCGCTCCACACACAGCAGGGCATGAGAGCGCCAAGAATTCTGTGCAACTGGGAGCTTCAGCTTTGCCAATGGGTTTGCTCCCCAGGGGCATGGGGAGCATTGGGCTGTGGGTGGTCCTGAACTCAGCAGGGGCCAGGTGAGGGAGCCCCTGTGTGCTTAGGCGATTTCATTCTGGTTTAAAACAACACATGACCTTTGCCTGCACTGTGTCTTTGCCCTTTCAGCCTATCAGCCAGGGTCTGGGAGCGGAAGAGGAGTCCATTTCAGAAAGAAACTCATCCTATTTTTTTCCCCCTTATCCAAATTTAGGACAGGAGATTGATTCCCTTAAGAAATGAACCTAAACAAAATCTAAACCGGCCATCTAAGTGGTTAGTTTGATTACGTGCTAGTCGGGGCGACTTGATTGTATGGATGAAATTGCTCCATTCTTTGGGAACGGATGATGGAAATGTACAGCAGCTCTTGAGACAGCCTGCCTCCATTTATCCAAATCTAGGATACGCGGGGGACCTAACAGCGGTGCTTCTTTTTAATCCACTTTTATATAAAATAAAATGGAGCCTGGATGAGGGTTCAGATTGCAAATGAGTAGAGTGGTTGAAGTATTTCTGGGGTATCAATGCTCAAAATCACTCGGCTACCTGATTTTTCTTATACCCGATATTGGTACAGCAGATTAATTTTAATATTTATATATATTTCCAATTAAAACATAAGGAAGAGGTAGGGTGGAGGGTGTGGTAATTCAGACTCACTTGAGACACTCACATCCCATTTTGGAGTGCCTGGGTTCAAGCTTCTAATTCTACCTTCCAGCTAATGCACACCTGGGAGCCAACAGATGATGCCCCAAGTACTCAAGTCCCTGCCACCCACATGCAAGATCTAGAATGAGTTCTCAACCCCTTGACCCAGGCAGTGGCCTAGCTCAGCATGCTGTTAGCTTCTGGGAGATGAACCCACAGATAGACAATTGCTCCCTATCTCTCTTTCCCTGTGTTTTTGCCTTTTCAATAGAATAAGTAATTTTAACAACAATAACAGTGGAGGTAGGATGATGTTGAGTGTCACAAACAGCCTATGAGCTTAGGAATTAAACCTGGGTTTGAACTGTGACTGAGCTACTAGAAAACACACAAGCCGTTCACATACTTTTATGTTCCCAAACCACCATCTCCAAGTTTGCAAAATCAGAGCATTTCTATGCCACAGAGCTGCAAAGAATCAATGATAATGTACATGTAAAAGACATAGCATCGTATGTCACTCAGTTAATGCCATTATCTTCCTCACTAGGCAGTCTACATATGCAACAGATCGTCAAATATTAAGCACTTAATGATCATACCTTAAATTATGTGCATTCTATTTTTAACTAGGCCACTTAAGCAGTATTTTCCAATGTCATTCTAGTGTGTCCATCATCAATCAGCTTTAAGAGAAAAAACTGACCATGAGTCATCCTTAAAGATATGAATGATAGCTTTTAAATGAATACTGATAACCTTGAGACACACTAAATGCTGAAGATTGTAGTGTACAGTCTGCCCACCATTCATTTATTCAATTCACCATTTAACAAACATTTATTGAGAACTTAGAATGTGCAGGGCTCTCTTAAGCACCAATAGAGAAGAGATTCAAAAATCACGTAATCTCTGCTCCTGTTCAATTTATACTTTGATTCAGGAAATAATTACTAAATAATGAGTGCTTGCTTTCTACCATTTAAGTATACCATAGAGTTCATCTATGCAACTTTATATAAAATAAATATAAGTGTTTATAAACACATATGAAAGATCTTCAATAATTTGTGGCAAATGCCTATTATGGGAAAACAAAAAGATGCACGGATTTTAACATTCTTGCACTTTCAACTCCATTTTCCACAGCCTTGTAAAATGACTTTCGTATTTGATGGATCCATTACATCAAGGATTATGTGTCCTTGGGGAAAAAACCGAGTGGGTTAAGAGGTGGGATGCTGGGCCAGGGATAAAGAGAGGAACAGCAACATAAGCTTCAATGCACCCCTCAGTGCAAGTGAAGTGAAGTGAACAAGGAGGGGAGCGAGCCAGGTCGAGGAGGCGGGAGTAGCTGGTACTCCCGGGAGAGTCCTGTGACAGGAACTCCTCTATGAAGTTATTTTTGTTGTTTGTTTTTACCCCTTCATGCCCCCCACAGAGAGGCAGAGAGATCCTCCCTGGTGATTCACCACCCAAATTCCCACAAGAGCCAGAGCTGGGCCAGGACAAAGGCAGGAGGCTGAAACTCCACCCAGGTGTCCCCCATGAGTGGCAGGGAGTCATCTACCTGAACTGTCACACGCTACCTCCCAGGGCGCACATTAGCAGGAAGGGGACTGGAGCAGAGGAGCAGGGACTCCAAGCAGGCACACCGAGTCCGGATATGGGGTCTTCACGATGGCACCAAAGGCCTGGCCCTCTGCTGCTTTATTGAAGGAACAGCAAGAGAGGCCAGTGTGGCTGCAGTGGAGACAGAGGAGAGAAGCAAGAGCTGAGCTCCATGAGGGTCTCGCTGTATTCAGCCTCAGCCTATACTCTAAGCACTGACTTTCACTGAGTGAATTAAAGTCTACAGGGTTCCCAGCAGCAGAATGAGATAAACCACCATTTGGACAAGACCACTTAGCTCCGATCAAAGTGGGGTGCCAGGAGGTCAGAATGGCATTGACAGACGGTTGGAAGGCTACTGCACCAATTCAAGCCTTGATGGAAGGCAGCGACAGTGGAAAGAGTAGAAGATGGTAACAGGTTCTGGGTATGTGTTACACACACAGCCAACAGGACTTCCTGACAGTTGGAGATGAGGGAGTCATGAATACCTTCTGTATTTTCCATCTTCGCCAGGGAAAGGATGTGGAGTGGACGCCGCTAGAAATAAGACCATGGTGGTGGAAGTTTGGGTGTGGATAAACATCTGGGCACATTTCCAATTTGTAGTAAATATGTAAGTAGACTTGGGAAACAGGGAGTGGGATACATGTCTGAAATTTAAAGAGGAGGTCTGGCTGCATATTTTAAATGTGCATGGTTGCCATGGAGATGGTCCTCAGAACCCACACACGCCATGATTTTGTGAAATTCAACTGGCAACTTGATTAACAACCAGTGTTCTTTTTCTGCATTGGGCTACAGTTTAAATGTGGAAACTTCACTTGTATTTAAAGCCATAAACCTGGATGAAATCAGCAAGACGGTATACTCACACTCCCTTAAGAAACAGAAGTTAGCCAAGAGCTAATCAGGAGTCAAGATGTACCTGTTGGCTGTGTGACACACCTCTGCTACATCAGACAAAGACGAGGCCTGAGAATGGAAAACTGGATTTAGCCACCATGCGGTCAACTTTGAAAAAGCACCAGTGACAACTCAACATAAAGGTTTGAAAATCATGATACAAGTTTAAGGAAGCCCACTAAACTCCTAATGCTGACATGGAAGCTCCTTTGATTTCTTTCTTAAAATATGAAAGGCTCTTTCAAACGGGGGATGACTGTTCATTTGCCGGTACCTAAGGAACATGGGCTGTGTGTTGGATAGCTGTACTGCAATACTAACTTGCTAAAGTTATTCATGACACTGAATTACAATGAAGTGTACACTTCACTGTTGTGGTACCACTAACACTGTTTTTATCAAACGCACACTCAACCCTTAACAGTTCTGATATTATTTCAAGCAAATTTTCGATAGAGGTTCTGAGTAAATCAGAAATAGTTATCTAGACCACAGGAAATGGTCCATTCTTTTTGGGCAACATTAGGTAAACAATTTTAAGTATTAGACACAAATTATGTGTTACAGTTTATTATAAATTAATGTGGCCCAAAATGAGTACATGCTTGTAGTGCCATCTACTGTTGGATAGTAAAGTTACACTATCATTCATACTGGAAAACGACAGTAAAGAAATACAAAAGGTATCTTCCTCAGATCATCAGTGAACTTTCCAGAAATCTGACATTATATGTGACAGCGCTAACTTAGAGATTCTACTGCATTTTTGCAATAAGGAAAAAATGTAACACATTACTCGTCAACCCAAAAACGCTATTTAAAAAAAAATGTACCAAGTGCACTGAGGTACATGTATAGATAGGTAGATAGCATTTGTTTGCTTAAAATGTTACTCTATTACCAATTAATATGGTTTTAAAAAGCAACTGTTATACAAACAGGAACATTTGTTGATCACTTACATACTTTCCACAAGTTTCCTAGCCATCAATTTTATTTGAAATCTAACTTAATGTTTTTCCATAATCATTTTTTTTGAACATTCACCTTCATTATGTTATAAAATCATCCGTAAGATATACTCTTAGACAAGGTAGAAAATTGTGTGTATAAACTATCATGTATCTAGGAAAAGGCAGAAATATGTATCTTATACGTATACATACATTCACGTCTATCAAGGAGTATCCTACAGAAGGAAGGTAAGACTAGGACAGAGTAAATAGAAGGATTCCTTAAATAGACCCGGCTTAGTAGATTCAACTACATATTCATAAAGCACAATTAAATTGGAAAAGCAATTCTAGGGAATAAGGTAACACCAACTCAAAGCTGTATGGAGTTAGTGAAATAAGCAGAAAATATCCTCACATAACCTCCCACAGGACATCACTGAATGAAGGAAAAATCTGATCTATGAAGCTAAGTATGAGAAAATAGAAGCCATTTTTCACAGGAAACTATCCACAAAGCAGAGCTATGCGGGGTCAGTGTGCAAACTGAACAATGAAAAGAGCAGGGACCAAAGTTAACAACTCTGCTGTACACACCCTTCTCATTTCTGATAGACAATGAGCTGACCGGAATCCAAATATTATCATTCAATGCAAATATTTATGAGCTGAAACAAAATATAGTATTCACCATTTCCTCTATATACTTTCCCTGATTTATAATCCCTTTGGAATAAACACAAAAATATTTTATTCATTTGCTAAAATTAATGGACAAACTTGACTAAGATATGTCAAGAACCATCCTGTGGTGCACTGCGCGAATGCCCACCATGGCCAGGGTGGAGCCAGATAGAATTTGGGACCAGAGGCACAATCCAGGTATCCCACATGAATGACAGCAGCTGAATAACATGAGGCATCACCTGTGACTTCGCAGAGCAGAAGT
This sequence comes from Sylvilagus floridanus, assembly GCA_949820135.1. Classification (NCBI taxonomy): domain Eukaryota; kingdom Metazoa; phylum Chordata; class Mammalia; order Lagomorpha; family Leporidae; genus Sylvilagus; species Sylvilagus floridanus. The sequence goes on along the minus strand of OX463230.1, from coordinate 17,849,986 downwards.
TAGCAGAGGGCTAAAGTAAGGAATGAAGTTAGTACTTGAACCCAGGCACTCTGATAGGGGATGCACAATACAGGTAGGTTCTCAACCACCCCTTTCCTCTGTGCGACAAGCTTCGGCATCTATTACAAAGACAGTCATCACAGCCATCAACACTTGATTCTGCAACTAGTTTATGGGATAAAGTGGCAAATCTGAAAGACCTGAGGTTAGGGGACAGCATTTGATGTAGCAGTTAAGCCACCATTTGGAATGCCTGCATTCCACCTGCAGTGCCTGGATTCAAGTCCTGGCTCTGGAGTTCAGTTCACCCTTCATGTGCACCCTGGGAAGCAGCCAGTGATGGCCCAAGTATTTGGATCCCTACCACCCATGTCGCAGACCCAAATGGAGTTCCTGGTTCCTGTTGACGCCCAGTCCCCACTGTTGAGGGCTTGGTGGGGGGATGAATCAGCAAATAGAGATTTCTCAGGGGTGTGTATAAGTCTGCCTTCCAAATAAATCTAAGAATGTGTTTTTTTGTTTTTGTTTTTGTTTTTGTTTTTGTTTTAACAGGCAGAGTGGACAGTGAGAGAGAGACAGAGACAAAGGTCTTCCTTTGCCGTTGGTTCACCCTCCAATGGCTGCCGCGGTCGGCGCACTGCGGCCGGCGCACCGTGCTCATCCTATGGCAGGAGCCAGGTGCTAGGTGCTTCTCCTGGTCTCCCATGGGGTGCAGGGCCCAAGCACCTGGGCCATCCTCCACTGCACTCCTGGGCCACAGCAGAGAGCTGGCCTGGAAGAGGGGCAACCGGGACAGAATCCGGAGCCCCGACCGGGACTAGAACCCAGTGTGCCGGTGCCGCAAGGCGGAGGATTAGCCTGTTGAGCCACGGCGCCGGCCCAGAATGTTTTAAAATTTAAAGACATGAGGTCAATTTAAAACAATCAATGAAGATATTACAATGCAAACATCCCAATGCTCTCTTCTCGTCCTTCTCTGTACTTGTTCAACCATTCAGTAAATATTCATTGATTCTGTTTTATGCAGGCTCTGGTGTGCAGTGATGGGCAAACTTCGGCCTCATGCAACCAACTGTGAATCATAGAAACAAGAATGGCCAAAAGAAAACAAAAAAATCATGACAGAAGGTCGTGGTAGATTTGTATTTCATTTCTATGTCATTCTGCAGCCCACATTACTGTTTCATTGTGTTACAAAGAAAAACAAGGTCTTAACTTCACCTGTGTCACATTACTAAGCACAGAAAAATAGGCCTTGTAGGAAGAGGATCGAGGACAGAAAGGTACTGATGAGACCTCGACAGGAACCCTGGAGGTTTCCGATCCACGTTTTCCTGGCCCATTCATCACTCTCTGTTAACACTGTTGTTCCTCTGCAGGACCATTTCAAAAGATCATCTGCTCCTTGGCACCTCTCCTGACCCTCCAACTGGATGTTGCATTGTCCCTTGGCATTCCCAGGAACTGGATTCAGGACACCTGCCCCCTGTGGACACCAACATCCACAGCATCTATGGATATTCAACTTCCATATATAAAATGTCATCGCATTAACATACAATCTACATGCCTACCCATATACACATCTGTGAAAATTTTACTTGATAGCGATCTCCCATCTTCTGCTTCTCTCTCCAAAGGCCTGCAACAGCCAGGAGCCTGGAACTGAATCAGATCTCCCTCAAGCATACAGGAATTCAATGACTTGAGCCACCACCTGCTGCCTGCCACAGTGTGCATTAGCAGCAATTAGGAATCAGTAGGGGAGCCAGGACTTGAACCCAGAATGCTGATATGAGATGCACGCATCCCAAATGGCATTTTAACCATCACACTCAATGTCCACTCTCCTCTTTTATGCTTTACATCCTCTCTAGATTATTTACAATACGTAATACAACATAATTAGGTAAATGCTCTGTAATTAGATGTCCTACTCTATTGTTTAGAGAACCGTGACAAGAAAACCACATGTTCAGTACAAATGCAACTCCTACAAAAATTCATTTTCAAATCTGCAGTTGGCTGAATACACTGATACATGTGGAGAGCCAACCGTAATCTGTTTCCCCTTACACATCCAAAATTTCTAACTTTTCTGTTGGTACTCGCATTCCTCACCCACCTTCAGTGATTCCCTGAGGAAAAGAGCTGCCTCTTATATGCCAGTGTCTTCATGCTTACCAACATTGTCATTATAAAGCTTATATAAAAATATTCCACTCAAAATCATGTGTTTATATAGATACGCACATATCCATAAATCATAAGCCAAATGTACTTCATTGTAAAGGGAGAGAATGATCCAACATGGGAAGCGAGATATACAGCAGACTCATAGAATGGCGGATGTCCTGAATAGCACTCTGGCCTCAGAATCAGCCCTTAAGGCATTCGGATCTGGCTCAAGAGCCCATGAGAATATTTTAGGCATGGAAAGCTAAGACACTCTGGAAAAAACAGAAGACCTAAATGAAAGATCTCTGCGAGTGAGATCCCAGTGGAAAGAACGGGGCCATCAAAGAAGGAGGTACCTTTCTCTGAAGGGAGGAGAGAACTTCCACTTTGACTATGGCCCTGTGGGAATAAGATCGAAGTCGGCTAACCCTAAAGGCTTCCATAGCCTCGGCAACTCATGACCAGAGCCTAGGGAGATTACTGACGCCATAAACAAGAGTGTCAAATTGTTAAATCAACATCAGGAGTCACTGTGTACTTACGTCTCATGAGGGATCTGTCCTTAATGTGTTATCCAATGTGAAGTGATGCTATTACTAGTACTGAAACAGTATTTTTACACTTTGTGTTTCTGAGTGGGTGCAAACTGATGAAATCCTTACATAGTATATATTGAATCGATCTTCTTTATATAAAGATAATAGCAAATGATTAAAAAATCTTGGTGTTAAACTGGAAATTGCATAGACAATTAATCAATTTTTTTAAAAAAAAATCATGTAGGATCTCTGTCCTTAATGTGCTGTACATTGTGAATTAATACTGTAACTAGTACTCCAACAGTATTATCATTTTGTGTCTCTATGCGAGGGCAAACCGTTGAAATCTTTACGTAATATGTACTAAATTGATCTTCTGTGTATAAAGAGAATTGAAAATGAATCTTGATGTGAACAGAAGGGGAGAGGGAGCGGGAAAGGGGAGGGTGGGGGGAGGGAAGGAAGTTGTGGTGGTGGGGGAGCCATTGTGGTCCATGAGCTGTTCTTTGGAAATTTATATTCTTTAAATAAAAGCTTTATAAAAAAAAAATTTAAAAAAAAATAAATAAATAAATAAAAAATAAATAAAATGCAAACACACAGCAAGGCTACCCCCCCCACCATGGACATGAATGCAACACGTTAGGGTTAAGTGTTTTTCAGAGTGGAGGGAAAATGAGCGTGGATTAAGAGTGAAAGGAGAGCAAAATACAGTACAAGGGAGCTTTCACTCAGCCAATGACAACAGCAAAAACAAACCGAAGATTTACTGAACGTAGGAAAGGACAACTGGATAATAAATATACTAAAATTGTTCAAGCTTATCAGTGGTTTCAAAAAATATTACAATAGAACTAAGTTTATTTTCACTGGGCATTAAGAGGACATAATACCATTCTTCATTTCCCTCCATGTCCTGAGGTTTCCAATGTATTTCAGAACAATTTCATGAATATTCATCATTTCTCCAAATTCTGAGAATACAGGTCTAAATTTAAAATGGCTGCATTGGCGGCAGATGTTCAGCATGATGGTGAGGAACACATGTGGGATGCCAGCATCCCTCAGAGTGCTGATGTGCCTCAGGTTCGAGTCCTGACTCTGCTCCTGATTCCAGCTTCCTGTTAATATGCACCCTAGCAGGTAGTAGATAATGACTCAAGTACTTGGGTCCCTGAGACCTAAGCAGGAGACCCTAATTGAGTTCTAGGTTCTTGGCTTTGATCTGGCACAGCCCTAGTTGTTATGGACATTTGGAGAATGAATTAGCAGATAGATGAAACTCTGCCTTTTGAAAAAAATGAGAGTAATTGTAAAAAAATAAAAATGTGTTTTAAGAGTACATTTTTGCCACTTCTTGGAAACTCATTCTCCTAATGTAAAAAAGCATTGTAAATGTTGGTTGAATCTAAGATAATATACCCCATGTGGAAATAAGAAATCTATATGAAGGTGTGAGGTTGAAGATAGTTTATAGTATATATTTTAGCATGTCTATTAAGTTACAGATCTATTCTCACCCATGAAACTTTAACATCCTTTTAACTGGACCTGTGATTTTTTTTTTTTTTTTTAGATTTATGTAACCCACCACAGTGTTCAGATTTTGCTCGGAATAGGCCTTCAACAAATGTTGAAGAGATGAGTGAATGTACTGTAGCCAGCAACACACAAAATAAAAGACAGTGCTAAGTCCTTACAAACCCTGTCCTTCCATCATTCTAAAGATGAGAAAAAAGTCAAATTTTTGCTCAAAGAGAATTTCTATGCTGCTCTTTCCTCTTCCTCATTGCAGTCCTCTTAGGTAATCTAGAGCAGTATGACTGCATAGATAAGAGGGCTCTATTTATGGCACAGGTGAGCAAACACTTGGAAGTAAAGGACAGACCCGGGAAATGGCCCAAACAGCATAAGAAAGTTATCTGTACCTTTCTGTTTATTGCAGCTCAATTCACAACGCTAAGCTACCGGATCAACCCTGATGTCCATCAACTGATAACTAAATGAAGAAATTATGGTGTGTAGACACTATGGAATACTACTCAATGATTTAAAAAAAAAAAAATCCTGTCTTTTATAACAAAATGGATGAGACTGGAAACCATTATACTTGGCGAAATAAGCCAGTCCCCAAAAGACAGACACCGCATGTTTTCTCTGACCTGTGGTAACTAATACAGTACCTAAAAAGCAATGTATAGGCCGGCGCCATGGCTTACTAGGCTAATCTTCCACCTGCGGCACCGGCACCCTGGGTTCTAGTCCCGGTTGGGGCACCAGATTCTGTCCTGGTTGCACCTCTTCCAGGCCAGCTCTCTGCTGTAGCCTGGGAAGGCAGTGGAGGATGGCCCAAGTGCTTGAGCCCTGCACCCCATGGGAGACCAGGAGGAAGCACCTGGCTACTAGCTTCGGTTCAGTGCACTGCACCGGCTGCGGCGGCCATTGGAGGGTGAACCAACGGTAAAGAAAGACCTTTCTCTCTCTCACTGTCCACTCTGCCTGTCAAAAAAAAGGCAATGTATAGGAGTGAAATGGACATTTTGAGATTCGATAATTGCTTACAGCCCACGTCTCTACAGTTGAGGGATAGTATTTTTTTCCTATTATTTGTTGAATTCTTTACTCCATGTAGGGCTAATCTTATGAGTATAAAGTTAATTTTTACTAAGATCTATTTTCAGTTAACATCAAGAATAGGAGAGGGAGGTAGAAGAAGGATGGGAGCATGGTGGGTGGAGGGTAGGATAGGAATTATCACTGTGTTCCTAAATCTGTATATATAAAATTCATCAAACTTTTATACCTTAAATAAAATTAAAACAAACATTTAAAAAAGCAAATGGAGGAGTACCTCTATTAATATAACCCTATAAACCTGAGAGAGAGAAACACCCAAAGCCTCCAAGTCCCCAGGTGATTGTCCTGGCAAACCATTAGGGTGTGTTAAAGCCCTTGGGGTGTAGAAATCAATACATTCTCCAGCCTCTGGGAATGGGGCCACCTAGTGGTCAGGACACATCCTCATGCTTTCCATTTGTGGTCTAAATCCACTCCACCTGGGAAAGGCCTGCAGCAAAGGCCTACCACTCACCTCCACCACCACGGACACTAACCCTGCAAAGCAATCCACCCTGCCTATCAAGATTCTTAAAGCTGCTCTTGAGACGCTCTTGTAATCCAAGGGTCTCGGCCAAATGAAGAAACAGCAAGGATCACACAAATGCGCAGTCCCTTCCCTGAAACACGGCTCCCGTCCATGCGGAGACCAAACGAGTCCCATCCCACAGGTGCCGGGCCTTCTCCTGATTTCGCCATGCCCCCAGCCCCCAGCCATCATGGCCTCCGTAGCTTCTCTCCACGCAGAGCAGAAGTCTCCTGGTCTACGAGCCACGCCAGCTCTCCACTCGACCCGCTCTGTGTCACGCTGTCTCGTTCCGAGTCCTAAGCACTGATGTGTCTGCCCTCACCCCTCAAGCTCTTTCACAACAACAGACCTTGTGTCTTCCATCGACGGCTCCTCCTCTCCCAGGACGCACACCAGCCCCCATGGGCTGCCAGTGGACAGCCACCACACCGCCCTCTTCACTCTCACACCCGTAGCCAAACACTCAGAACCCCACTGCACATTAGTGTACCGCTGCTGTAATAGAGTACCAGCAAGTTCAGGGCTGCAAACCCTTCACGTGCATTTTCCTATAGAGCTGCAGCTCACAAGCCCAACACCACTCTCACTGGGCTCAAACCACAGCCTGGGCAGCCTCTGTTTCTTTGGAGGCTCATCACCTTACCTTGTCCCGCAACCCTTGGCTTCAGGTCCCTCGCTGGGTGTTTCAAAGCCAAAAAGCGGAGCATTTTCTGATTCTTGCTTCTGCTTCCAAACAACCTCCCCATCTGACTGCAGGCCTCCTGCCTCCCTCTTATAAAGACCTGGGTGAATACATTGCCCCCACCTGCATACGGCAGGCGGGGGATGCTCTTCATGAGGAGAGCCCTCACTTACTTGCCCCTGCAAAGCCCCTCCTATCACGGAAGGCAGCACTCACAGGTTCTAAGCCTTAGCATTTCAACTGATGCTTCTCAAAGCTCAAATGCCTTCGGGAAAACAAAGTCCACTGAGGACATCAGGATGTAACACCATTTCTGCCAATCATTCACAAATACAATTCCATTTGGAATCAAACTAATCGTTGTAACCTAAGCTATCAGCTGAGAGTAAGTCCTCAGAGTTCTTGAGCGTACTGTGTCTACCTTGCACTTCACAGTTAAAAAAAAAACTTTCTCAAACTCTGATATTACAAATAGTTGGATGTTCCCCACCGCTCCCAGGACTCTTAAGAGACTTGCATTTCTCCTGCTCGTTCCTACTTCTGAGTTCTTGCTTTTGCTGCATTCACAGTCCCATTCCACCTGTTCGACGGGACCCTGAGGACTGCACTCCCCTAACTCGGAAGCGGCCCCGACAAAGGCCGTGTGGAAGCCACACAGTAGGCAGGAAGCCACAGGTGCTTCAGTTGACCACAACAGAGCATGGAGAACCTACCAGGTGCCTCACAGTGTGAGGAGTGAGAAGGGTTGACAGGCAGTTAGGAAGGGTCCCTGTGGGAATAAAGAACCAGGTGTTCCTTACTGGTGGTGAGACCTGCACCCACTGATAGAGAACACAGTGTGTGCCACACCTGTAGGGAAGCCTATGAGAAACTACGCTCTGGCACCACACCAGAACACACCACAGCATATCTTCCATGCTTAGCAACTGACAGGTGGACATAATCTACCTTAGCTGATCAGGTCAACGATATCTCTCAACTCACATCTCCCAAGTGGGTGATACGGTGACGTTACCTTAACAGGTCAGGAACTGTGACCACTATACAAGAGACATAAAAGAAAAAAAAGCAGAAGAAGCATGACATCCTGCAGCTATAAGGAAGAATTGATCGGGGCTGGCTCTGTGGTGCAGTAGGTCAATCCACCGCCTGTGGCACTGGTATCCCATATGAGCACCGGTTCTTGTGCCAGCTGCCCCTCATCCAGTCCAGCTCTCTGCTGTGGCCTGGGAAAGCAGTGGGACATGGCCCAATTCCTTGGGCCCCTGTACCCACGTGGGAGACCCAGAGGAAGCTCCTGGCTCCTGGCTTCCAATCAGCGCAGCTCCTGCCACTGTGGCCATTTGGGGAGTGAATCAATGGAAGGAAGAGCTTTCTCTCTGTCTCTCCCTCTCACTGTCTGTAACTCTACCTCTCAAATAAATAAATAAATAAAATCTTAAAAAAAAAAAAAAGAAGAAGAATCGATCATAGGATACAGTCCCTACAGAAGCTCCCAATACCCAGACTTTGACGGGCCCCTCCCATGGGGATGCCTCCTGACAAGCAGGAGTCTTTGTCCCTCAATAAAACCTACTCTCAGTTGCTTTACTCACCCATCCTTTATTGTCCTCATCGTAATTCTTCATTGTCGTGAGACAAATAACCGACTCCAAACACCTGCAACAACACATGAACTTCTTAAAACAGAATTCCTAATTCTGTCTCCAAAACTTAGCTGATAGCTTTTCTTTACTTTAAAGATCTGTTTTTATTTATTTCAAAGGCAGATTGAGAGAGAGAGAGAGAGATATTGATTTTCCATCCACAGGATCACTCCCCACGTGGCCATAATACCTGACGCTAGACAAGGCCGAAGCCAGGAGCCAGGAGCTTCTTCCAGGTCTCCCACAAGGGTGCAGGAGCCCAAGCACTTGGGCCATGCTCTGCTGCTTTCCCGGGTGCATTAGCAGAGAGCTGCATCGGAAATGGTGCAGCCAGGACTCAAACTAGTGCCGATATGGGATGCTGGTGCTGCAGGCCAAGACTTTAACCTTCTGTGCCACAGCACTGACCCTGACAGTTTTTCTACCTCAGTCAGTATCAGCCCCCAGCTCACAACAGTTAGACCAAAGATCTTAATACCACTTGGGTCTCCCTCTGAGACTGCTGGAGAACCTCTTTAGCTATATGTTTATGACGTATCCAGATTTTGAACGCGTTCGCTCATATACAGTGTGTATCAGGATACGCCCAGTAGTCACACAGTCACAATGCAGAAAGAATGAAGAGTCACGTCCTATTCAGCTCACTACCTTCCTTGAGAAAGCTGAGCTCATTAACCTTCCATGTGACATAACCTGGCCAGTGCGGTACCCTATACTCTCAGCTAGTCCCGCTGTCCAACTAGAATCTTCTGACTTCCGCCACAGTAACCTTCTGCAAGTTTCCCACTTTATCATTCCTCTGCGCCCTTCGCAGTACTGTTCTTAGTCTAGAATGTTCTAGGGTTACTATTATGAATATAAAGTAAACTGCAAGTGGATCACTGTAAAAATTAAGAGAGGGAACAGGAGAGGCAGGAGAAGGCAGGGTGAGACAGGGCTGGGAAGGAGGATAGGGTGGAAGTATCACTATGTTCCAAAATCTGCATCGATGAAATATGAACTTTGTGGACCTTAAATACATTTTTTTTAAAAAAAGGAGTCATCTAGCAGGCAAGCGTTCTGACACAGTGGTTAAGACATCCATCCTAGACAGAACTGCCTGGATTGTACTTGATGCACTCCATTTCTACTTCTCTCTCTTTCTCCACACACACACTTTCTCTTCCTCCGTCCCTCCCACCCTCCCTCCTCCTCCAAGATGGGGATCCACCACTGTCAAGGCTAACAAAAAATCGTGTAGTAACAACACAACAGATACAAAATGCTTTATTATCGCAGGATTGCAAATACATAAAAAAGGACGTGTGGGCAGAGGCTGGGAAGGCACTGTGAGAGGCCGTTCACAAGGTTTGTACTATGACCCATGCATTGTTCTGGGCGAAAAGAGCACAGAGAAGGAACCGTCCCTCCCCTGGGGGAGTGTGCCGTCTTGCAGCATTTATGGCAATCTCTGAAATTCCATTGGATAAGCAACAGTGGTGTAACTTGTTCTGTCGCCAGCTTCAAGGTCACCAGTGTGCTTCAGGACTCAAAGTATTCAGGGCCCCACTACGCCTCCTCCGTGAGGCGTGGGGAACAGGAGGTGTAATGTTAGTGGGAACCAAGATTCTTGCTGCAGGGGAGGCAGGAAAGGAGGTTTGGGTGTGCACCAAGGAGCAGGCACCCTCCCCCGTCAGGTTACCAAAAGATCACGGTCCACGTCTCTGGGACTTCACACCTGCAAAGACCCCAGAGAAGGAGCCAATGTGTGGGAGCAAGTTGTCCCCTGGCCTGCAGTGCTGGGTGGTTCACGGTGCCAGCCCCCTTGTCCAGGCCCCACGCTGTGTCCACTCACCCTTCTCCTTCCCCATATCTCTGTGAAACACCATCACCCAAAGCCGGCCCCAGGGAGAGCTGGGCCCTCAGTGACTTCATGGGCAAAGACGTGTATTTCCAGTTTCTGTCTGTCTGTGTCTCTCTCTCTCCTTCTCCGTGGACCCCAGACACACAAGGCTTATTCTGCCCCCTGGGGAAAGGCCCTTACCCTCACTGAGAAGAGAAGGCTATACACTACCTTCCATTCCTGCTGGACTTCTGCTGCCAGATACAAGCTTGCAAAAGTGGTGAAAATCAAAAGGCGTGAACATCAGTGTTCCAGCCCCCTTGAGACCAGCGGCGCCCTCCTGCCCCCTGCTCGGAGATACCAGGTTCACGAGAGCCTCAGCACCCAGAACCGCGGAAAGAGGAAGAGCCTTTCTTTCCAAGAATCTCTGGAAAGGAGTCCAACCCGCTGTCCTGAGACCACAGCTGTGTTCAGAAAACTGAGGCAACTTAGACGGGCTTGGGTATCACAAGGTAACAGATATGGGTAACGGCCTCACCAAGAACTCCTGCAAGGAAAAGATTTTTAGCAGATAAAAAAATTAAAAATCAAAGGGCAACAGGTGTGCACTGCATCGCAGAGGAACAGCAACGCTGACTTCCAAGCGTCCTCTGCGGCTGCATAGCTGGGGATGGAGACACGAGGTCGAGACAAAAGCAGTTTGGGCCCAGAGAATTGAGCTTCGAAAGATGCTGGGTTTAAAGTGCCGGTAGGACATTTGAACGAGCTAATGTCTTGAGAAGAATACCTTAGGCAGGAGCATAGGATACAGTCGCACATTTCAGAAACAACGTGAAAACCGGATACTGACTGCTATTAGGGTGCACCTGGGTGGGCCGCAAGAAACCCACCACTGTGATTGTTAATCAGGGAAGTTCCTTAGCAAAACATCAGTGGCCTCTTTTGCTTATTTTACACGTCTGTGGACATTTTCAAGCACCCCCAGAAATCGCGAAGCCTCAGGACTCCCCCGGCTGGGCTCTGACCTGGGATCACCACAGGAGCACCTGCTCTGCCCGGACGAGGCGGCCGTGGACTACAATTCCCGGCGTGCCCCGCGCGGGGGGGCGGGGAAAGGGGGCGGAGCGAGGAGCAGCCGCCGGCGCGAGCGGCCGGGCGGGGATCGGGCGGCGCCGAGCTGAGGTGGCGGGGGACGAGCTCCCGGATGTGGAGAAGCTGGGGAGAAGGCGTGGGAGGAAGATGGACTCGGTGGAGAAGGGGGCCGCCACCTCCGTCTCCAACCCGCGGGGGGCGGCCGTCCCGGGGCCGGCCGCCGAAGCTGCAGCGCAACTCCCGCGGCGGCCAGGGCCGAGGCGTGGAGAAGCCCCCGCACCTGGCGGCCCTAGTGCTGGCCCGCGGCGGCAGCAAAGGCATCCCCCTGAAGAACATTAAGCACCTGGCGGGGGTCCCGCTCATTGGCTGGGTCCTGCGTGCAGCGCTGGACTCGGGGGTCTTCCAGAGGTGCGCATGTGCGAGAGTGGGCGGCGCGGCCTGGGCGGGGGTCGGGAGCGCGAGTCGGGCTGCTGCGGGAGAGGGGGCTCCCGGGGGCTGCGGCGCCCGCCGGGGGCCGATCGCTGCTGGGAGGGGCGTGCCAGCAAGGCTGGGGGTGCCGGGGCTGAGCGCGGGGCGGCGAGCGGCTCCGGCCCCTTCCTGGTTCGGTAGCCGCGGCCGGTGTAGACCCGAAGCAGTCCCCGCCCTTGAGCGCCTCGTTGGCCCCTGGCCACCTGTCACCTGCAGGCCAGGCCCCGTGCGGCGTCGGGGTCCCGAGCGGACTCGTCCAGGCCGGGCTCGGGGCTGCTCGGTGAGGGCGACTGGAGGTTCCCGAATGGAGCCTGCCGACCGGCTTTCTAGTGTCAGCTCAGCTTGGAGATCCTTTCCTAACCTTTGGGGGAAGAAAAAAAAAAAAAAGACTCCAGCTGTCTGCCTGTGAGTCAGCACAATCCAGGAAGCGCCCTACGTGTGTCACAGGTGGGAGACAGCGGGGCGGTGCACAGCGGGCTGTTGGGCGCTAGGCTTGCGAAGGCACCTGCCATACCCTTTTAACTTTGGCTGCCCGAAGGGCAGTTTTTATGGCGCGTCATGGAGAGGCATGGGCGCATGTCAGATCGCTCAGGAGTTACAAGCTGATGTCATTCATAAAAGAAAGGAGATACAATTCTTTGCCAGGAATGCATTGACAACACACAGTTGCCTCAACCTAATGAATCTGTTGGTTTTTGTAGACTTTCATTTTGATGTGATTTTTTTTTTAAAGACATGACTGTTTATGAAACGCATTAATTACCCATAGTGCATTACCCCTGTTCATGAGTAAAAATGATTTCCACATAACCAGTGTTGTTTCAAAAGGAGATGCCAAAAATAAAAATGTATGACTTTTCTGAATGTTTTAACCCAAAGCAGGGATAGACAGGCAAACAGGAGCTGGTACCCAGAAGATAACACTAAGTCAGAGGTGGGAAGCGTGCGGAGGAGAGATAGGGCAGGCCTGGGAGTTTGTTTTCATTCCGTCAGCATTCACAGAACCCTGGTCTCCGCCATACACAAGCAGGGGAATGTTGAGCTGAATGGGATGTGATTCTTGTCTTCGTGAAGGCATAGACGTTTGGAATTTTTTGCCATCTTAGAAAGGATCCAGACTGAAAAACAAGGACTGAGAGAAGTAGGTGCATCCAGGCCACTGTCATGTAGTAAAATCCCATTTTTGTTAAATGAACTTGAGATCATAGTCCTGTTCATAGCAGATTGAGAACAAAACTCCTATTGACAGTTCTTGGGTTGCTTGAGAATTTCCAGAAACACCTTTCACAAAAGGAGGGTAAGGCTTATGCCAGGTACAAATTCAAGGACAAAAAAACAGGTTCTTTCATTCAGCAAATACTTGTTGACTGCCTACTGTGTGACAGGTACTGCTCTGTGTCCTGAACCAGAGGTTACTGTTGTAGCAGTGGGGTCAGTCCCTAGTCTTATGGAGTCTGCATTATAGTAGAGGCAGGAAATATACAGGAACTATATGCTATGGCACATGGTGACAGATTTTTTTTTTTAAGAAAAATAAATCGGGGTAAGGGGTGGGTGTGTGCTGTCACCAGAGTCCTCGGTTTGGTTCTGGTTAGAATCACCGCTCACCAGGCATTTGATTGTACTAAGAACTGCCGACCTCGGCACATAACGATTCCGTCCATACGAAGAAAGTTGACCAAACTGTAGCCTGGCTTTTAGAAGCTTAGAGCCCTGTCCCTTGGATGATCCCATTCCTCATTAAAATATCTGCCTTAGGAGCCTCTATGCTGCCAGAAGACATTGCTGTTTGTTCCAAGATAATCTTGGCCGTAGACAGATAGGCCCCTCAGCCTCCTCGTAGAGCAGTCACGTTAGAAAGCTTGCACCTGCAGACACCTTGGCTGCTCTTTGAGATGGAAGTTTACCTCCCTCTAGTGTGGTCAGCATCTGGGAGACACAGACATTCTGGAGGTGAGTTGCAGTCTCCTCCCCAGCCCTGAGAAAAGATAAAGCCCTAACTTTGGTGGGCTCCTTGTTTCAACTTCTGTTTCCACCAGAACAACCAGTTGATAAAGCCAGGTGACCAATCATGGGCTAACTCACCAGCCTTCACAAAGTCTCCAGCCTTTACTTTCTGGAACTGTTGGATCCAGTCCACACTGGAATCTTCCCTACTGCAGGTGGTGCAGGGTGCAGCCTCTCCTGACCACTTTAGCGTCTGGCTTTGTTAGTCTTTAACAGCACTCCCTCCTGTCCATCCAGGTTGCAGTGCAGGCACAAAGCACTGTTCGCACAGCTTTAACAGAAATCTCACTGGCATCTCTTTGGACTCCCTGCATACTCTTGAACCAGTCACGGTAGCAGCAATGCTTTTCATTGGTCCCCTTGAGCCACATCTTCCACTCCCGGAGCCAGCGGTGGGACCCACCGTGCAAGCACAATGGGTTCGTCAAAAGGAAAATTGGCATTCCATTACCAAAAGTATCTGGGACTGGATTCTGAGAGTCAAAACCCAACAGACACTGGGGATCTTGCTGGAAAATGATTGGGAAATCATATATATATATAAAAATTATTTTCTGTTTATTAAAATGCACGTTTACAAAAACTCCATCAAGAAATGACTCAAGGATTAGGTTTCTCTGTAGCATCTAGACTGGACTTTAAGTTCCTTCAGCCTGGGGATAGCAGTTTATACTTCTAGCCACTATGGCATCTCTTACCACACGACTACTAGTGATTAGAAGAAAACTGTAGTTCCCCTTACTAGCCAAACTGGCCTAGTGGTTCTAACTTTGCCTTCTTTAAGTCACACCGCCATGAGGTAGTGTGCTTGTACTCTGTTCACTGCTCACAGCTGCCTGCTAGCTGGCGTTCCCTCTAGGGACCTGGAGAGTTTAAAGAAGGGACCAGCCTTCCGTGAGGCCTTTACTGATGGCCTCAGCGAAGACGCATTGTGCTTTTCCAGTGCTGTGTATGTAACAGCAGACTCTGCAGTCAGACTCTGGATTTCAGGGTCAGCTTTGCATGCACTAACGGTGCAGTCTTGAGTAAATCACTTAACCTCTCCGCTCCACTCCTTATGGGTAAGATGGACTTCACTGTCTACCTGAGGCTTGCTTAGGGTGTTAAGTGAGATCACAGGTGTTCAGCCCTTCAACTAGTGCCTGGCACATTGTAGTCTTCATTGTCATTTGTCCCTGTATCGGAGGCTTATAAAACAGTCAGCTCTTCCTTCAGCCACAGTATCTTGATGGGAAAATTGTAATGATCTTCAAAATTCTTTCCATTAGCAGCATGCTTTTGACATGGAAGAATGAATGGAAATATGTCTTTAGTCTCCACTTTAGCAGTAAATAGTAAATATTTTAGGCTTTGCAGGCCACAGGGTCTCTGTAGCCGCATCTCAGCTCTGCAGTACTATGTTGTCAAAGTGGCCATAACAATGCATAAATGAGTAAGTTTGGCTGCATTGCATTAAACATTACAGAAGCATGCATAGGTGAGGGCTAGATTTGGCCTGAGATGACCCCTACCGTACTACATAAAAATCTTATGAGCAGGTGCTATTTAAACTCATGCTTTTAAATATTGGGGGAACAGAGAGAGAGAGAGAGAGAACGCCTATCTGCTATTCACTCCCCAAATGCTTGCAATGACCAGGGCTGGGCTGGGGCCGAAACTAGGAGCCAGGAACCTAATCCAGGTCTCCCACCAAGTGGCAGGGACCCAATTACTTGGGCCATCACAGCTGCCGTTTAGGGTGGTGGTTCCTTTTGTATGCCTTGTGTTTTCAAACATCATTGACTTGAATTTGACTCAGTCTGACTACAGCAGGACTTGGGAGCACTCTTCCAGTCTCCAGCCCTCTCCTTTCTCAGGAGAGAAATGAAAAAAATTGTAGCTAGCTGATTTGTGTTTCCAGGGCCTGAAGGTACCTTGGAGGTTATTTTGTTCAAACCCAGGACCTCACTTAATTGAGGCATATTTTTCTGGCCTGCTCAGAATCCAAGCTGTCTTTGCCTAATAACGAAAATAGTTTACAGTCAAGAAACAACTAGTTTTCATTAATAAAGTTTTTGCAAGGGCTGCCTTTCGAAGAGCTTAATTTTCAACAGTGGCTCAATGTTGTGAAAGTAGGCCTCCAACTGAACAAATTGATTTTTAAAATCTTGTGTAACATACTTGTGAAAAACAGACGAATTCTTGTTTGATTTCTAGGGCATGCATTTATAATTCATGAAAGGCCTGTGCTGTGTTATTATTCCTAAAATGGCAGTTTTGTGATTTGAAATACCCATCACAGGCGCTGGGGTTGATATTCCTGTTCTTCCTGTTGGATGTAGTATGACTTCATTCGAGGCTAAAGCCATTGGGGTTAGACTTTGCCATTTACTCCACTTAATTTGTAATTTCATTAGGCTTGTTGGTTCACTTGCTGATTCTCATCTGATGGCTCCCCAAGCCTAAAGAAAATGATCTACTCACTTAGTCTCTTTACTAAGGGATGGTCATTATACTTTAATCACACAGAGGATGCTGTTTTCACATTTTTGTATTCATAGTGCCCTTGCTTTACGTAATACAGATTGAGGCTCAGGGAGATGATGCGTTTCTCTGGGGCGGGAGCACTGGTATTTGGTAGAGCCAGGTTTTGACCTTGTTCCCACGGAACCCATGCTCTTTAACCACTCACTGTTCCACACATCCACTCGGCAGGTACAGCCTGGGCCCATGTTGGACAGCAGGCACTATACACGTCCTTTGGGAAATGGAAAGCACTGTGAGGAGCGTGGTCCTTTAGCTGCCTCCTGGCCTCTCTCCCTCTAATGCTTAAAGGGAACTACAACACTGCTTTGACCTCAGCCTCTATCCAAAGGGCAAGGGTTGCTCCAGAAAATGGACTGCATTGTACACACCGTTGTATCACAGCATCCGGAACAGTTCCTGGGACAAGTCAGGCATTCAGTGAACACTTTGTGAATGAATGAAAAAAAGAAGGAAGAAGCACGACCCAACAGGCCCATTCCAAAACGTCTATTATTACTTTTTATTTACCTTTCAAACATATCACAAAGATCACGGAAACCTCTGGTGTTGAATTTTTCATTGCAGTAAAGAATAGGACTTTAATAAATGACTTTAGTGATTTGCTTCAATTAATGAGATAAATTAGATGTCAAAGACCCATGTCTTTTGCTTTTACTCATTGCTTTTTACCATGTTCTCATGACCACCCATCATCCTCAGCTCACCTCTCCGTTTTAAACACACACTGGGTTTGCATCGGTACTTCACTGCACTTGGTTATATAGCATTTACTGTGACCTTTCTCCAGTGAAAGATCTGTCCCCAAACTCTGTCACATTTCAAAAGAGAAGCAAATGGGGCTTCCTGTGTTCTGCCTCACACACTGACACAAGGAGACGTCCAGAGACTCCTGAGGTCCAGCCGATGGCTCATCTTGTTTACCAGGCTCCCTTAAAATTTGTTGTTGTTGTTTCCGACTTTATCCCTTGATTTAAGCCTTCTGACAAATACCAATAAATGAAATTCAGAGATGTTAGGAGCTTTTTTAGTTTCTCACTTTCTTTTCTGCTTAACAAATGAGCATAGACACATGAAACATGCAGTTCTTCTTGCCCACAATAGATGTTGACTACTGGGATAAACCAACAGACTGTAGGTCAACATAATATCACTGTTGAAGCACCATGGCTAGGTAATAGTCATGTCTTCTGTTTCTGGCAATATGAATTTGTGGAGGTTTGGCAGGCAAACTTTAATAGAGACTGTTGGTTGTCATTGTGTAAAGTTTACACGGGCAGCTGTGTAAGTAAGCTGTGGTTAATTGCATGTGAAGTTAAACTCTCCAGAACCAATCAAATCATGTTCTGCATGTCGTTAACTATGGCTGTCACCTAGTGATTCGCTGTTCCAATGTGTATATACCTCTTGCCCGTTGCTTGTAAAAAAGAGGTGGATTATTTCACTGTTTTGAGTCCAGACTCGGGCACCTTTACTTTCTTCTAAGCTGGAAACTTGCAGCTTTAGAGTTTGACCAAGGCAAGTCTATTTTTCCTTAACAAATATTAAAATACTGTAGTAGTTAAAGTTTTGGATTTGGATGGTGAATAAGAAGCAGGATCTTTTTGAAGTTGCTTTGGCTTCAGCTTCTAGTGCAATTTTACTTAACATATCAGTAATCCTAATAGTATCTAGTATCTTTTTTAAAATTTTGTAAAACTTTTAAGAGCTACATAAAAAATAGTTATGTAAATAGCCATACACTACAAAAAACTGTAATATATCTAGAGTTACATTTTTACTCAGACATGAATTTACATAGAAAATGTATCTTGACATTTTGTATTACTTTGGATCTTTGGCATGATGTTAATGGTACAAAAACCATTGAAACAGGGAAGCTAGACACCCCTCCCCCCCTTTATCATTAGCGGTTTCTTCTGGTGATTTGGCTGTTAACTTTTTTTTTTTTTTTTTAATATCTGAACAGTGTATGGGTTTCAACAGACCATGATGAAATTGAGAATGTGGCCAAACAGTTTGGTGCACAAGTTCACCGAAGAAGTTCTGAAACCTCAAAAGACAGTTCTACCTCACTAGATGCCATCGTAGAATTTCTTAATTACCACAATGGTATGAGTTTAATAGCTTATTCAAAGTTTTATGCAATTTCCAATTTTGTGTACCATCTCATGAGACTCGTTGTAACACTTGAATTTAAGAACTTAACTGTGACTGGCAAGAAACTTTATTTTGTTGTCTTTCTTATTTCTTTGGTCTTCTTAAGAGGTTGACATCGTAGGAAACATTCAAGCTACTTCTCCATGTTTACATCCCACTGACCTTCAAAAAGTGGCAGAAATGATTCGAGAAAAAGGATATGACTCTGTTTTCTCTGTTGTGAGACGCCATCAGTTTCGATGGAGTGAAATTCAGAAAGGAGGTAATCTGTTACCAATCTTCATTTGAGTTCATTTATTCAGTCAATGCTTTTGACATGTAAACACTAGTTAGGAGTTAACAGACTGAACAGAGGATATTCATTTCCTAAGGGGATATCCATTTCCTAACAGCAGAAGGCAGTAACATTTATAATCCATTCTGAATCCTGTGATTGACACAGGACAGTGAGCCCAAAGTCATTTGTTGCTTTATTCTTGACAAGGCAACTTTCTCACCCTGTTTCTGTTTGCCTCTGAGGGTTAGGGCTACAGGAATCACAGGACGTGATTTAAGAATGGATGAAAAGGTTTTTGTAAATCAAACAGTTAGTGCTTGTTCTGGACTTGTTTGATAAACTCCTCAAAGATCATGTGAGAATAGAAGACATCCACGAGAGAGTTCTGGAGAACCTCAAAAACGAAACTGTGCAATCAGTTCCCCAGATTTGTAACCCAAGATACTGGTATGAGAAGGATTCCCTAGGTTTAGTAGGAGCCTGATTTCCAAACAGATAACTAGCCAAATGCATAATAAAGAATAGAATCACTCACAAATAGGCAAATGAAACATATTTGGGGAAAAGCAGTGGAGTTTCTGTCCAGTGCACTGACGTTTGTTGCATATAGGAAAGCTGCCTTCTCTCAAATGCGTGTGTCTTACAGAAGATGGTAAAGAAAATACAGGGAGGGTCAGGCATTGTGGCGTGGAGGGTTAACCCACTGCCTCCAGTGCTGGCATCCCACACGGGAACTGGTTCAAGTCCCGGCTGCTCCACTTCCCATCCAGCTCCCTGCTAATGTGCCTGGAAAAGCAGTCGAAGATGGCCCCTGTACCCATATGGGAGATCTAGAAGAAGCTCCTGGCTTCGGCCTGGCCCCGCCCTGGCTGTTTTGGCCATTTGGGGAGTGAACCAGCAAATGAAAGTTCTCTCTCCCTCTGTGTCCTTCCTTCTCTAATTCTGACTTTGAAATAAAATAAATCAATCTTTAAACAAAAAGAAAATGCAGAGACACTGGAGAAGGTTCGTAAAAGAGCCATTAAGAAAACCAGGAAGATGAAATTAGACTGAAAAACAGTAATTTTGAAAATAATGATTTTCCGAACTCCAGAATGTAATTGTTACCAAGACCAATAAATTGTCAATGAATGCATTTATTCACGGATGTCATTCAGTAAACATGTTTTGTTTTTGAGGGTCTATGTTAAGCTGCAGTTAAAAAATTTTGAACTTATTCACCAGATCTCAAGTAAGCTACAGGAAGGATATGTTAAATGTTAAAAGCAGTATTTTTCATTTTTTGACAGGCAGAAAGAGATCTTCCATCCACTGGCTCACTCCTCAAATTACACTAAATGTTATCCAGTGAATCGTTTGAGATGCTGTTTTTCCGTGCATCTGAGATCTCTCTTTTGCAAAGTCCATTCTCTGCTGAAGTCCTGCCATCTTTTCATCCATTTTTTACGTCATTTCCTCTAACTTAACACATTCGCGATGCTTATGTACAAGTCTCGGATTATAAATCTCAGCATCGGATGCGTTTGTGGTTGTGCCTTGATGACTTTGTCTCTCGATTGCCAGTCACATCCTTCTGCCGCTGCTTGTGTCTCGTATGATATTGCACACCTGACATAAAGACTCGAGTCCATGTTTTCTTCAGGGAGGTACACCTTCGGGGGCGGATCACTTGGATCCAGTTAGGATTTGGAGTGGATTGAAGCACTCACTTCAGGTCCCCTCTCAGTGTAGGTCCCTTGTCCGGAGACAGGCTGCTTGACTATTGCTGATGCTCGGCCAGCCCACCCTGTCAGCACCATCCGCACCGCAGGACTCTGAGGATCCCACCCTGGCTGCCAGCCCACGCCGGGCCTCACGTGCTACTGCACACTCAGCAGAAATCCTGGGGTGGGATCCTTGAGTGCACAGAACTCGCTCTGCTCTGTGTGCGGGGAACCTACAGGTGACAATCTGTGAGCCAAGGTCACTAAAGATTGTTCAGTTTTCTCCTCACCCCAGCAGAGCTGCTGTGCCTGTGCCAAGCGGGATCTGCCTCTCAGCCTCTCCTGGTGCTCCACAAGTACCTTTAGGGAGAAAGCAGCCACTGGTGCAGGCAGCACTCGCCCTTCTCTGCTTCCCTTCACAGCCCACTGAGCTGTCTGTCGCCCGTCTCCACCCCTAGATCACACGCTGCAGCCGAGTGGAGCGAGCCGAGCTCACTGTAACCTGTCCAGTGCCTGCAACTGCTACTGCTGCTGCGCAGAACAGATGTGCTGCTTCTTAACTGTATCGAACACCGGGCCGGGTAGAACAGAGTGGTTTAATGAGAGACTTAAATAGAGGTTATTCCTAGAAACCTTTACATACAGAAGTGACAACTAGAAGTGAGCTCAGAGTCTGAAGAATAACCAACGTGTGAACTCACATCACACCTGTGTGTACCCACACACTTCCCCCCACCACAAATCTGGGGAAAAATCAGTACAAAGGCGAGGGAGTCTCCATAAACCAGCACCAAAGACATTGTTTATTACAGCATGACCTAGGCATTGACGTTGATATTCCTGGGCCTTCCCTGTCAAGCGTAATAAATGAATAAATGATGCATTATTTTGCATATTTTAAACTACTGGTAAGAATGTATAATTGACAGACATTTCCATAAAGCTGCAATAATTGAATGGGAAGAAATACAGTTTTCTGTAAGAATTCTGTGAAAGTGATTTCTCACCCACACTGGAGCAAATAACACGCACATCTCTATAGACACATTGAGCAGTAGATTCAAAGGGTCTGTTACTGAGTAAATTCAGTTCTTTCCAAAGTACTTTAAGCTTGCCTTGACGTCCTCCTAACGCAGTAATATAATTAGTTTAAATCTTAACTATTCTGAATTGCTTTATAAAATATTTTTCTGTTATTAGCTCTTGGAAAGCATAGACACACATCAAAATAGAGATTTTGTCATTTAAAGTATATCCCTTTAGTTATTTATCTAAATACAGAAATGTTCTGCATGCTGAGCTCACTTTTAAAAAATATAATTTACGTGGGAGACATGGAGATGGAGACAGAGACCACGTGAGAGTGAGCTCCCATCCGCTGGTTCACTGCCCAAATGCCCTCAGTCCTTCAATGCCCACAGTGACCACGGGTAGGCCAGGCTGTAGTCAGAAGCCTAGATCCCCACCCAGGTGTCAGGATCCGTCTCCTGCTGCCTCGCAGGGTGCACGTTAGCAGGAAGCTGGAGTTGGGAGTGGAGCTGCCCTTGAGCCCAGGCACTGCCACATAGGATGAGGGCATTCCGGATGGCATCTACCCACCCAGCAGGCCAAACCCCACCCTGGGTTCATTTTCACTTGCTTTTTCAAAAATTACTAAATAAACCCTGTATTGAAAACAGTGTGTGCTTACTGTAGCTTCTTCTTTTAGTTCGTGAAGTGACAGAGCCTCTGAATTTGAATCCAGCTAAACGACCTCGTCGACAAGACTGGGATGGAGAATTATATGAAAACGGCTCATTTTATTTTGCTAAAAGACATTTGATAGAGATGGGTTACTTACAGGTCTGTGCCTTCATTTTACAAAATGCTTTTAAACTCGTTTGTGTGTACAGTTTGATTTCCAGACAAGAAGTGTGGTTTTAGTTACAACTGTTCCTTCCTTAGCACTTCATGGGTACCAAGGGCCCTGTGAAACACCTGACATAGGTTATGTCCTGCAAGCTACATAGCTGCTGAATCCACTGTGCACTCCCGTCCCTGGTGTACAGAGGAGAAAACTGACTCCAGGCAGAAACAGCTAGGAAACGGTACTGTCAGCATTACTCAAAAGATAACGTTAAAAAAGGAGAAAATCCCCACACCCTGCAGTGAAAATGCTGATGTGACTCAGCCTGCAAGGAGGAGAGGAAAGCAATTTTCCAGTCTTCTGGGTCAGTGCATTAGCCAACAGTGGACAGGCTGGGTAGCCGAGCGCCAATGCTCACGAGGACTGGATTGGACACAGCGGATGCACCTCTTCTGATCTCGGGGACTGTGGTCTCACCATTTCCTAAACTGTCGAAAGACGTGATGTTTCTCACAGTAAGACAATCTGTGAAGAAACGAGCCGTTCTGAAAAATGTTTTCCAGTAACGGATCTGGTCCTTCAGATCATTCCTGTCCCGGGAAAAGGCCTCCCCTCTCAACCCCAACTCTGGAATGAAGAGGCTAACCCTGCCTTTGGCCCTGTAGCCTGAACCACTGGGTGCACTCGGAGCTAGCACGCCGAGGTGACCTGTGACAGGTGCTGCACCTGTTTCTCCTCTCCTGTCTTGGTTGTTCACTGCCACCTGGAACAGACGTTCTGGAAAACCTGTATACTTCCAGAAACAAAGGGCAATGTAATTCAAGGATTATCAGAAAAATCCCTTGTGGGCAGAATACTAAACAATGGGTATTATTTCTGCTTTGTCTGTCTCGAAATATAAAGTTACTTTGAGACTATTTGGGGATTTATACTGGATAGATAGAATTTGGGAAAAATGTTGTTTCGTGTGAGTTTTCTGTTACATAATTGTTTGTTGGATGTCAGGTGGTTTCACTGGGTGATTCAGTTTTCTTAGTCCTTTGGAAATGAATTCATTGTTCTGTATTGGAATTCAGTTTTTGATGAATGTGAATGAATGTTAAAACATTATCATCATGCTTGGCCTTTGTACCATCTTTAGGGTGGAAAAATGGCGTACTACGAAATGCGAGCTGAGCACAGTGTGGATATTGACGTGGACATCGACTGGCCTATTGCAGAGCAGAGAGTATTAAGGTAAAGAGAAGGCTCGG
Organism: Sylvilagus floridanus; assembly: GCA_949820135.1. NCBI lineage: Eukaryota > Metazoa > Chordata > Mammalia > Lagomorpha > Leporidae > Sylvilagus > Sylvilagus floridanus. The sequence continues at coordinate 17,826,645 of OX463230.1, read as the reverse complement.
AGGCCTGGCACAAGAGCCCAGCGCTGTTTTCAGTCGATTGTGTTAAATTGTCCTGACTTCGGTACTCCACTCATCGTAGGCTCTTTGTAGACATGTACAGACCTTCAGGTGGCTTGTTCAGGAAGCTGAGAACGTGGGGTCTGATTGGAGGCCACACTGGGTTTGAGTCTAGCACTAGGTTGAAGAGTATATGGGGTAAACTTGAAGGGTGAGGTCCGAAATAACTGCACAGAGAATGAGTGAGAGAGTTCACTGGAGTTTCCTGGGTGAGAAGGCACGATCAGTACTGTATGCGCACTCACAGGTCCATTTTGATTTCTTTTAGATTTGGCTATTTTGGCAAAGAGAAGCTTAAGGAGATAAAACTTTTGGTTTGCAATATTGATGGATGTCTCACCAATGGCCACATTTATGTATCAGGAGACCAAAAAGAAATAATATCCTATGATGTTAAAGATGCTATCGGGATAAGTTTATTAAAGAAAAGTGGGATCGAGGTACGTGCTGCCTGAATGTAGCCACGTTTTATAAGATTCTGATTCAGAGTCAAGAATATACAAGGAATTAAGAAATTTAAATTGTTTGTATTAACTTTTCTGAGTATCTGAAATGTAGCCTTCATATCCCTCGAGAATTATTATATGATTTACTGTTAGGTGAGTAAAGCCAGGAGTTTGTCAGTTAGTGAGTAATGTTTCTTGTTTATTCGGTAAGGACAAACATAGTGCTTTTAAATAAGGACTCCAGTGATTCTCAGGGGATCTTGTATCAAGAAAAATTCCTTAGGTTACAGGTGTCAACATTCCTGGAAAGGCAAATATATTATAGCTTTCTTTATTTTTTTAAAGTTTTGAGGCCGGCACTTTGTTACAGCAGGGTAAGCCGCAACCTGTGACCCTGGCATCTCATGAGTGTTGGTTCTAGTCCCTGTTGCTCCACTTCCTTCCCAGCTCCCTGCTCATGCACCCGGGAAGGCAGCAGAAGATGGCTCAAGTCCTTGGGCCCCAGAACCCACCTGGGAGACTCAGCTGGAGTTCCAGGCTCCTGGCTTTGTTCTGAACCAGAACCTGGCTGTTGCAGGCATTGGGGGAGTGAGTCAGCTGATGTAAGACACCTCTCTCTCTCTCTCTGTCTTCAAGTAAATAAAATAAATACATCCATATATATATATATATATATATATATATATATATATGTTTATTTATATTTCAAAGGCAGAACAACAGGGAGAGAGAGAGAGAGAGAGAGATCTGGTTCACTCCACAAATGCCTGCCACAGCTAGGGCTGGGCCAGGCTGAAGCCAGGAGCCAGCAACTCCATCCAGGTCTCCCACATGGGTGTCCAGGGCCCAGCCACTTTGAGTCATCACTTTCTGCCTCCCTGGGTGAGCATCAGCAGGAAGCTGGATCAGAAGCACTGCAGGGACTCAGCCAGGCACCCCAGTGTGGGATGCAGACGCCCTTAGAAGCTGTGCCACAACGCCCATCTCTGTAGATGTTTTACATGGAGCTTATACTTGGGAATGAAAGACTGAGTTTCAATATAGTGTATTGTTAACTTTGAGTGTATTTTTAAATGAGGGCTAATGTAATAATAAGTCACTAGAAATTTTACATTTGGGTTGCTAAGCATAAGGGAGAGATTATCGACTCCTAGAGAAAAGAACGGAACTGAAGAAGAACGTTGGATAGGGTCAGACACTGTATGTTATTTTCCACCTGCAGATCTAATCCTGTCCATGGTGGAACAGGTCTCACCCTTCTCTTAGAGCATCATCATACTAAAATGACCGTGGATTTCACTGAGTCTGTCCTTCAGAAGAGCACAGACTCCGCATTTGTGACTTGGATTGTTTACAGGGTATTATTTCCTTGTGAAAGATTCGCTTTTTCCTTTTCTAGGTGCGGCTCATCTCAGAGAGAGCCTGCTCAAAGCAGACGCTGTCTTCTTTAAAACTGGATTGCAAAATGGAAGTGAGCGTTTCCGACAAGCTGGCCGTGGTGGACGAGTGGAGGAAGGAGATGGGCCTGTGCTGGAAGGAAGTAGCCTACCTCGGTTGGTATCTTTTTATGCAGCTACAGTAAGAAGAACCAGGGGTTTCTTCCTGCCCTTCCTTTCATTCTTTCTGTAGATAAATAAGAAAGAAAATTCCCCCAAGTTGGCTCAACTCTGCGGAAACAGGAAGTCACAGTGCTGACCAAGCATTACACTGGGCCAGCCCTGCGGTGGTTGCTCTGAGAGTCGGTAGGGGCGTGGCCAGCGTGTGCTGCGAGTCACCACTGGCGGCCCCCTTCTGATGGGGGAGGCCATTTTCCTCGCTGCTAAGTGCGAGATGTCAGGGCTTCCCAGGAAGTGTCTCCAGAGGGTTCGTTCAGTGTATCAGCCAACACCATGCAGGCATTTCAGATTCTTTGACATCAAAATAATCTTTTAATTGAATTTTCCAGGAAGTTTTTTGAAGTACCCTCCTATTGTCATGGGGCTATTATAGGGCTTAATAAAATAATCTGGGTAAAGCACTTAGCAGAGTTTCCAGCTGACTCAGAAAAATCAACTTAAAAAGACAATTTGAGATAATTGAAGATACGGAAACATGTATTAAGTTATTAGATGACAGTAGGAATTATTGTCAGTTTTGTGCATTTGATGATATTACGTCCTTTTAAAATTATAAATTTACCAAAGATCAATGGCAGAGTTTTTATGTAAACTATGATGTCCTGCAACTCCTTCCTCTCCCTCTCTTCCAAAAAATGAGGGTGTAGGGAATAAAAAAAAAAAGATTTATCTAAAACATTGATAATTATTCAGATGAACTTGGGGTTCTTACGTGTTTGAAATTTTCCTTAAAAAGCATTTAAACAATGTATAGCTTATGTATAGAATTTCTGATTGCCATTATTAATAATCATAAACAAAAAGTATCACTAGCAGAAAAGTATATTCCATTGTCCTACAGATTCTTAGGAAAAACCCTAGACCTCCATTACATTTAAAATAGTTTTGCTCTATTCCGTCCAGTCCTTGAGGTTCTGAGGATGCAGGGACTTAGGTCTTAGATTCCCAGAGTCACTTCCGCCGTTTGCACGATGCAGTTGCCAGTGTCTTCGTCTCCCAGAATGCTCAGTGCCGTGTCTCCCCCTAGGCAACGAGGTGTCTGACGAAGAATGCCTGAGGCGGGCCGGCCTGAGCGCCGTGCCTGCCGACGCCTGCTCCGCTGCCCAGAAGAGCGTCGCGTACATCTGCAGGAGCAACGGTGGCCGGGGCGCCATCCGCGAGTTTGCCGAGCACATTTTCCTACTCATGGAAAAGGTGAATAATTCATGCCAAAAATAGAAATTAGGAAGGAAAGAACACAGCCTGTGTCAGCCACTTTGCTTTCGTTTCTGGTTCAGTACAGTCCATGTTGTAATGTTGCAGAAGGTGTGATTTGAGTTGTGATCGATCTCACTTTTAAAAGCGAAGTCCTCTCCAGCTATCATTCCAGAAACCTATGAAATCATTGTGCTCTCCTTTTCTCTCTCCGCGAGATAACGCAATCTTTAGAGATTCATCTAGTCTTTCTCAGATTTTGAGTCAATGCCAGCAAGGACATCATCAGAATTGACTTTGTATTGTACCCTGTAAAACCGTGTGTTTGTGTGCTTTCAACGATGCTGGGATTTTATTTATTTGGGGACAGTGTGTCTAGTAAGACATGCCCTTCTATTAATTAATAAAATCACATTTCACAAACGTGATGAAAACTGCCTGGTTGCTATCGAAGAACTTTACCAAGCGTTTGCTTATTTTCATTAAACGCTGACTGTGTGATCTTAGAAGCAAGCCACTGGGTGCCAAGTATGAGGCCTGTAAGTGTATTTTATATACGTTCGTGAGCACGTGGATACACATATCCAGTGCGTTCACATACTGCAAAGCTTCTCTGTTGATATGCAGGAGGTGGGGTAAATCATCTGAGTTGCCTCCGAGATAAGGGGTAATTTGTGTCCTGATTGTGCCGACATCATGGTTGTAGAGCCAACACGGACTACCCCCCTGATGTCGACACTGTCTCATCCACACTGACCATGTCCCACGGAGCCTTTGCATCTCCTGCCACCACAGGAAGCGTGCCTGTGAAACCCTGCCAAGGAGCAGGCTGCTCGGCCTCGCTGCGCTCTGCGCCGACGTCCTCCACGGGACGTGGCAGATCCGCTCAGCTCAGTGGCCCCAGAGAGCAGACAGAAATTGACCGAAAAGGAACCGCCTCCAACTTTCATTCCCTTCACAGCTTGTCCTGGCTTTACTCTCACCTTCCTGGCGTCCCAGCCGCTGACTTCAGGTTTCGCACGCCCCTCCTTTACGCACTCCCTGAAGTTCTCAGCTCAGTGCGTGTTCTTCCAGACCTGACCTCCAGGCCCACTGCTGTCCCGGGGGTTTTGGTTGCAGTCACTCTTCGTGCAGTCGGCCAGAGCCTGGCCTTCACCTCGCAGACTCCTGATTTTTCACCAAGAAGATGTGAGAGCTCCTTGGCTTTTCCTTTCGGTCTCTGTTCAGACACCACGTCGGGAGTGGCGCTGCCAGCCCAGGGCCAGCACTGCTGTGTGTGCTGTGACCCTTGTCACGACCTCTAGTGAATAAAACATGCTCCCGTCCAACGTGGTGCACACCCTGGCATTTCCAACCGTAGTTCCTGCCGACTGTTGCAGGTTCCTCCACGCCCATCCAGCTTTTCGGAGTGATTCTCCAACAGCGCTTCCGCTGGAGTGTTCTCAAGCCTCACCTTTGTCAACGTCAATCATTCATTTTCAGAAACCTTCTGCTGAAAGCCTCCCAGGGTAATTACCAGGTGTGCGTGTAGGTTACCCTGGAGTCCTGGTTTCATTTCCGCCCCCAAACCCACGTGTGAGGAGACAACTCAGGCCTCACTGTTCTCTGTGCGCCAGCAGTGGGAAATCTCAGTTAACTCTGGTACGCAAGTAGCCACTCCCGTCTTTACAACAAGAAATAACTAAACATGGGGCCGGCGCTGTGGCATAGTGAGTAAAGTCGCCGCCTGTGGTGCTGGCATCCCATAGGGGTGCCAGTTCGAGTCCCGGCTGCTCCACTTCCAATTGAGCTCTCTGCTATAGTCTGGGAGAGCAGTGGAAGATGGCCCAAGTCCTTGGGCCCCTGCACCCACATGGGAGACCCAGAAGAAGTTCTGGCTTCGGATCGGCACAGCTCTGGCCATTGCAGCCATTTGGAGAGTGAACCAGCGGATGGAAGGCCTCTCTCTCTGCCTCTCCTTCTCTAACTCTTTCTCTTTCTTACTTATTTATTTGAAAGTCAGAGAGAAAGGGAAGGAAGGGAGGAAGGGAAGGAGGGAGGGAGGGAGGGGCTGAACAAAGTGAAGACAGTGACTTGGACCTGTCAGAGGACTGAAGCCACAGGCCCAGTGGCCACATGGGGGAAAGCAGTCCCATGTAGCACCAGAGCAGAAGTCCCTGCACGTGACAAACGATGCAGACACCTGACGAGTCATTCTGATGGATTTCTGGAGGCTGAGTGTGAACAAATCGAAGAGTGAGAGGCTCTTGGCCACTATCACAGGGGAGCGGAGTGGACAACAGGAATGACACAGGTTCTCACAGGGAGGGTCTGAGGACCCAAGACAATTCACTCCTGATGCTGGCCGGAGAAGGAAAGGAGCCACCGCGAACCTTCCAAGTTCTCCCCAAGGAAGGGCTCGTTACTGCCTGGGAACCAGACCTTCTCTCCAGAGGGCGATAGTGAAACTTCACCCTGGCTTGGAAAGGGCCCTGCTCAATCCCAGCCCACTTACCCCTCTCAGCTGGAGTGAAAAACCCTCAGTCAGGAAAGAAGGTGTCAAGGAAGTAGCCAGGGGAAACTACAGTGAGGGTGGGAAGAAGGTGGGCCCTGGAGCGGGGACAGAAACATCACTGAGCACCCTCCCAAGACACAGGCCTACGCAGAGCCCGGGTCTGGGGGATGCAGCATGCTCCCGTCTCCCAGCAAGTCTCAGGCATGCTGACAGGGTTGTAGCCTAAACAGCTGTTAAGACTCTGACTTCCTCTATAAGAAACAAGGAGTACTGAAAGCCACAGACAAAGACACTGGGGGAATGTGGAGCTGCAGAACAGGACGAAATGCAGCCTGGCTCCCAGCAAGGTTAACGTCTGTCTTCACACCGAAAACCTTAGCATGTCAGGAGCTTTACCCCATAGAACATCTCTGTGGTCAACAGCAGCAACAAGTTGTCAGACACAGCCAAGGCGAGAATAAGCAGCCCCTGGAGAGAGAGCAGTCACCTGTCTGGACTGATAGCACACAGTGTCATCAGGCAGAGGCTAGGGTTTGGTGTAAAGGGATATGGTAATGGGAAAATAACACCATGCAAGACACAGTAGGGTAAGGTCAGTAAAGAGATGGAAACCAAAAGAATTCCAAAGTAAATAATAGAAACTGAGGACACAACAGATAAACAAGAAGTGTAATGTAATAGGAATATGAGGGTCTTCAAAAAGTTCATGGAAAGCCTGCCTTATCTCTGAATTCCATTTTCCCATGAACACTTTGAAGCACCCTCTTACAGCAGAAGCAGTTAGAAGAAATATTAGACATGACAATAGCAAAGAATCAACATTGACAGGTGCCAAACCACAGAGCCAGGAATCCCAGGAAACCCCAACTATCAAAGGATTCGAACCCAAATCGCACAACCAGGCATATCATATTCGAACTGCACGAAATCAAAGTCAGAAAACCTTGAAGGAACCAAGAGAGAAAAAAAATCAGCAGAATAAATATGAATTATAGCAGACCACTCTTCAGAAACCAAGCAAGAGGAGTGGAGTCCAATCTTTGAAATTTTAGAGAAAAAAAAAAAAAACCTAAATTTCTATATCCAGTAATATTTCCTTCCAAAGTAAAGACGACTTTCTCAGGCAAGCAGAGGAATTTCATCACCAGCTAACCTGTCCAATAAAAAATCTTCAGATCTTCAAGGAGAAGAGAAAATGCTATGGGTTTCGACCTGAATTGACATGAAGAGCATTAGGGAAAGAGTACACAGGGCAGATACGCGGCAGAGCAGTCAAGTCACCACTGGGGATGCCCACATCCAACAATGGAGAGCGCAGTTGGAGACCCAGCTACTCTACCACTAATGCGCTTAGGAAAGCAGCAGCAGGTGGCCCAAGTACTGGAGCCCTGGCCACCCACAGCGAACACTGGGATGGAGTTCCTGGCCCCTGGCCTTAACCTGGCCCACCCTGGCCATGGCTATCATTTGGGAAGTGAACCAGCCGATGGAAGATCCCTTCTTGTTTCTGTGCTGTTCAGTGTCTATGGGCACTGGCTCAAGTCCTGGCTGCACTGCTTCTGGTCCAGCTCTCTGCTATGGCCCAGGAAAGCAGTAGAAGATGGCCTAAGTCCTTAGGCCCCTGCACCTCTGTGGGAGACCCAGAAGAAGCTCCTGGCTCCTGATCGGCCTGGCACCAGCCATTCCAACCATTTGGGGAATTAACCAGTGAACCAGTGGATGGAAGACCTTTGTCTGTCTCTCTCTCTCTGCCTCTCAAATAAATAATAATAATCTTTTAAAAATTAAAAATGTTTATAGGGCTCTCACTGTGACATAGCAGGTAAAGTCGCCATCTGCAGTGCTGACATCCCAAATGGGTGCCAATTCGAGACCCCTGGCTGCTCCACTTCCTATCCAGTTCTCTGCTATGGCCTGGGAAAGCAGTGAAAGATGGCCCAGGTCCTTGGGCCCCTGGACCCACGTGGGAGACCCAGAGGAAGCTCCTAGCTCCTGGGTTTGGATTGGCTCAGCTCCGGCCATTGTGGCCATTTTGAGAGTGAACCAATGGATGGAAGACTCTCTGTCTCTCTGTCTCTCTCTCTCTCTGCCTCTGCCTCTCTGTAACTCCACCTTTCAAATAAATAAATCTTTTTTAAAAAAGATTTACCAGCTATTTTAAAAAATACTTTTAAAGTTAAAAAGAAAATAATAAGTAACATCTTTGTTTCTTATCCTTAAATTATCTAACAGGTAATTGTTTAAAGAAATAATTAATAGCGAGGTGTTAGATGCATGTAGTGAAAGATGGATAGAAATGTCACAAGAGAAACTTCTTACTCTAATTAAAGATAATAAAGTATTAAATGAGAAAACATGAGTAACATATTTAGAGTAGTACCTCACTCATAGGGGTCCTCTAAGTGTACATAATTATTACGAGCAATAAACACACATGGATTCTAGTTTCAGCTTTGTGGCTAAAGGGTTAGGTGATGCTTTTCAAGTCACTCAACACCCCCGTACTAATTTATGTGACTATGAACTGGGGATAATAGACTCTTTTAATTTTCCCTTGCAGTTCTGGAGTTCTATGCCCCATAGAAGAGATGGGCATGCATTTATGGCAAATGTGGGCATTTTATGCTCGAGGGGTGACTGGTTCCCAGATAACAAGGCAGACTTAGTGCATCAGTGAACTTGCAAAGCAAACCCTCCTGACTCAAGTATGATTCTTTGGAGTATAACTACCAGGAATTGTATTTGTGTACACAGTTTACTTTTTCTCAATGTAACAATGAACTCTTCACCATGCTCAAGACTCAAGGCTACTTTCTGGGAAAAAAACGCAATTAATCCACAAGTTTACCACCTAGGCTGGCAGGCGAGTGTCAGGGAAGGGGGACCAGATGAGTCTGAAGAGGTAAAAGACAGACCAGGTCATATGGGGCTTTGTGCATTAAACTAAGGAATCCGTCCTTTGTTTTGAGAATAATGGTAGAGAGAGGCCCTCAAAGGCAGAAAAGCTTTTCTGGGGGAGGTGAAATTGGAGCTGGGCCTAAAGACTACAGCCAATCTCACTGGTGTCAAAGGGCAATACAAAGAATGAGGTCAACATGTTGTGTTCAGAGAATGGAACAGGCCACTGCGTAAGGATCTACATCATCTAGAAGGAAACGGTAAGAGATGAGACCCAAGGCGTAGGACCACCCTGGGGTGACCTTTGAAAGCCAATGCTAGATCCCTTTGTGGACTTGGAATGACCAATGTCCTCCCAACTCGATCTCTGCTGTCCCCGCTTCAGTTGTCTCCTCTGTGCGTCCTGTCCCCATGTGAAAACTTAACAGTGCCTGTGTGCCATCGGGATTCTCGTCTGCATCCCTCCTGCCCACTACCCTGATAGTGAAACAGACTGAGGGAAGAATGTTTCTCTTCCTCTCTCCCCTCCGACCCTGTTGTCATAGTCTGCTCTTCCGTCCCAGCGCTAAGCACGGCTCTTAGCGGTCATTTGTTTGCTGTGAACCCTTAAGTTCTGAGGGAATGGAAAGCCTGTCGCTCGGTTATTGCCCTTTTGCTTTGCAGAGGGGATACTGTGATAGGCCTGCAGGTCACCATTGAGGCTGCAGTACTTCCTCCCCACTGTAGGGGGTGCTGTCCACAGACAGAAGCCTCAGCTGCCAACTCTTTGGAACTGACTCACCCAAGCTTCCTGCCTTGGATGCAAAAAGGAAAAAACTCTGCTCTCTTGCCCCCAGAGGGACAGCAGTGAGGGGCAATGCTGGCTTCAGTGCTCCCCTGCACAGGAGTCCATCTCTGCTGCTTCCCAGTTTCCCTCCAGTCCCAGCCCTTCGGGTAGGATTCCTTCCAAGAGCTCACCTTTAAATTGCCTTCCTGGATACTAGCTTTGCTCCACAGTCGGCTTCTCAACCAAGATACCAAGAAACGTTTTTTCAAAGTAAATGAATGAATATACAAAATACTCTATACCACGTTGAGATGGGTACTAGCTAATTGACTTCTACATAACTTGCCAAGCTTAGCATGCTAATAATTTCCTGTTATTTACAGAGCCGTGTGTGCCTTCTGAAGTCTTATTTTTTTTTAAGATTTTATTTATTTGAGAGGTAGAGTTACAGACAGTGAGAGGAAGAGACAGAGCGAAAGGTCTTCCCTCCATTGGTTCACTCCCCAAATGGCCGCTATAGCCAGAGCTGCACCGATCTGAAGCCAGGAGCCAGGTGCTTTCTCCTGGTCTCTCATGCGGATGCGGGGGCCCAAGCACTTGGGCCATCCTCCATTGCCTTCCCGGGCCACAGCAGGCAGCTGGACTGGAAAGGAGCAATCAATCGGGACTAGAACCTGGTGCCCATATGGGATGCCGGCGCCGCAGGCAGAAGATTAACCAGATGCGCCATGGCACCGGCCCCCTGAAGTCTTAAAATGTTTTCTTTGTGCTAGTGTGTGCCACAGAAGGTGAGGCTGCCGTTTGCAAAGCCAGCATCCGATTTTGAAGCACTCACTCCGAAAAAGCCACCGGCTTTTGATCCAGCTCCCTATAATGAGCCCTAGAGGTGGCAGGGGATGGTTCAAGTGCTTGGGTCCCTGCCACCATGTGGGAGACCCAGGTGGAGTTCTGCCTTCTACCTCATATCGCCCTGGCTGTTGCTGCCATCTGAGGAGTCAACCAGCAGATGGAAGATCCCAACCTCTCTGTCCCCACCTACTCTCTCTCCCACTATATCTTTCTTTTCTTTTTTTATTATTTATTTGAAAGAGTTAAAGAGAGAGGTAGAGTCAGAGAGAGAGGTCTTCCATCCTCTGGTTCACTCCCCAGATGGCTGCAATGGCCGGAGCTGAGCTGATCCAAAGCCAGGAGCCAGGAGCTTCTTCCAGGTGTCCCACACAGGTGCAGGGGCCCAAGGATTTGGGCCATCCTCTACTGCTTTCCCAGGCCATAGCAGAGAGCTGGATCGGAAGAGGAGCAGCCGGGACTAGAACAAGCGCCCAAATGGGATGCCAGCGCTTCAGGCCAGGGCTTTAACCAGCTGTGCCACAGCGTGGGCCCCCAACCATACTTTCAAATAAATAAAAGATTTCCATTTGTTTATTCTATTCAGAAACAAAGCTCCCAGCTGCTGGTTTGTTCCTCCAAATACCTGTAAATCAGGTGCTGGGCCAGGCCTGAGCTAGACCAGGAACTGTATCCCACGTAGTGACAAGCCATGCCCAGCTGCCTCCCGAGGTGCACGTGATCAGGTAGCCGGAATCAGGAGTGGAGCCAGGCCTGGGACACCGGAGTGCCCAGTGGTGGCTTCAACCACTGGGCCAGAGCCCTGCCTCTCCCATGACCTCTTGACAGTCTCTGTGGACTCTCCTGTGTCTGGCCTTCCCTTTGTCTGCTACATGCTGATCCTACAACTTTCTCCAGAAAAAGGCATTTTTAGGAGGATGTCACTTTGGATGACCTCAAGCTATTGTCCGCTTGAACTGGTTGGAAAAGTTCAACTACTAAAAATATAGTTCTACGCTGGGGCCAGTGCTGTGGCGATCCTCTATGGGTGCTGGTTCGAGTCCGGCTGCTGCACTTCCCATCCAGCTCTGTGCTATGGCCTGGGAAAGCAGTAGAAGACGGACCAAGTCCTTGGGCCCCTGCACCTGCGTGGGAGACCCAGAGGAAGCTCCTAGCTCCTGGCTTCCAATCAGCTCAGTTCCAGCCACTGCAGCCACATGGGGAGTGAACCAGAAGATGGAAGACCTCTCTCTCTCTGTCTCTCCCTCTCTCTTTCAAATAAATAAAAAATAAATCTTTAAAAAACAAATAGTGCTACAGAACTTCAGCTTGTTCGCACCATTTCATGCTTCTTTATTGGACCACTCTCAAAAGTCTTAAGTAAATGCATTATTATTTGCATGCCAAGGAAACTACTTCGTCTACTGTAGTTTAATTATCTTAAGGATTTACTTTGACAGGCAGAGTTGCAGGGATAGAGAGGGAGAGTAAGAGATCTTCCATCTGCTGGTTCACTACCCCAGGTGGCCACAACGACTAGGGCTATGATCGGATCAAAGCCAGGAGCTTCTCTCCCACATGGGTGCAGGGGCCCAGGTCCTTGGGCCATCTTTCTGCTGCTTCTCCAGGCTCACTGGCAGCGAACTGGATCTGAAGTGGAACAGTAGGAACCTGAACCAGTGCCCATATGAGATGCTGGCATTGCAGGCAGCAGCTTGGCCTGCTGAGCCACAACACAGGCTGCCATCAATTACTTTTAAAGCCAGAAACACACACACACACACACACACAGAGACAGAGAGAATCTCCATGTTGCTGATTATTTCCCCCCAAACACCTGGGACAACCAGGCTGCAGCTGGAAGCCAGAGCTCAATCTGGTTCTCCCACATGGGTGGTAGGGGGATCCAAGTGCATCTGCTGTGACCCGCAGCTTCCAGGGTGCACACTATCAGGAAGCTAGCAGTTAGAACTGGAACCCAAGGCGCTGTGCCCACTGCCCGCCCCTCGAGTCTTTTTTAAGGCTCGGTAATTGACACTTCGGCCACTAGGTGCCACCACAGATCTCGTTTTTAACATGCAGACTTCAGCTGCCTGCAGTGAGATTCAATAACGTGTATTCACTGTTTAAACTTTAGGCACCAAAGCCTCGATATGCATGCTAGGAAATTCTTTACAAACCACAGTGCTTTTTAAGTCTTTTTTTCACCCATCACGTGGCAGTCAAGGTTTTCTTCCAACAGCGTTTGAGGGTTGAGGTGGGCGTACAGCGAGCCTGGGGGGGAGGCTGAGGCCGAGAGAACAGGTCAGCAGCTGGTGCTGGCGCCTTGGCACCTGCCAGGCGACCACAGCCAGGAGAAAGGACCGACGCTGTCCCAGCGCGGCCCCACCAGCCATACAAATGGCCTCTCCCTCTACCGTCTTTTAATTTTCACAACCACCCTGTTTTTTTTTTTTATTCCCTCCATTGTACAGATGCAGAAATTGAGGCAGAGAGGCTAAAGACTACTCAAGGGCACACATGAGGCGGCAGAATTTAAGACAGAATTTTCCAGGGGGCAGAAGAGACCACGGCTGATGGCCTGGGCGGGCTCTCAGTCCCTTTCATCAGAGTCTCAGGACCACAGGAACTCTAGTCAGTCAAAGGATCTGTTCCAGGGGTCGGCAATGTGGCGCCATGGGAGATGCCAGCATCCCCTACTGGAGTGGCTGGTTGGAGTCCCATCTACTCTGCTTCATATCCACCCTCCTGCTAATTTGCCTGGGAGGCAGCAGAGCATGGCCCAAGTGGTGTGATGCCTGCGCCCACGTGGGAGACCCAGATGAGGCTCCCGGCTCCAGGCTTTAGCCTGACCCAGCCCTGGCTGTTGTAGCCAGTTGGGGGAGTGAAGCAGCAGTTGGAAGCCTGTGTCTGTGCACTCTCATTCTCTCATTCTCTCTCTGCCTTTCCTCTCTCTGTGTAACTGACTTTCAAATAAATCTAAAAATGTATGTTCTAATCCCATCAGAGAGCAACTGAATCAGGGTCTCCGAGTAATGTGAAACTTATGCATTTGTAATGTTCCACCCGGTGACCATTAGGTACACTGTATTTTAAGACTCTTCCCACTAGGTAGGCCTCCCCCCCTAGGGAGGCCAATCTTCTGGACAGGGAGGAGAGGGAAGCGGCTCTCTGACGGCCGCAGGGGTGCTGTCTGGGCTCAGGAACCACCCGCTGCCCTTTTCCCTAGCCAACCAAGGGCATTGGAGACCTTGATTACCTGCAGGCCTGGGGGGCTCATCCCTGCCACTGTGCCCCAACACACACCTGCTCATCTGCACAGACCACCTCCACCGCAGGTCCTCAACCCTTATTGCTCCCTGGGGTCTCTGTGGGGCCCCTCCCCCCCACACACACACACACGCTGTTCCAGAGTGGCAGGGCGCACAAGGACACAGATAATGTGTTGGCTGGGTCAGTGCCACGCTCAAGAGAACATCTGTGCGTTGCACAGTTGCAAAGTCCTCCCTCTCCATTTCCGGGACCAACAATACTCTCAATGACGCATTTGGGCTTTTGCAGTTCACTACATATCAATGTTATAGCACAGTGTCAGCTTGGGACGTGATGGGTTGTGCAACCCAGGTGCACTCCTGCTAAGAAGAGCTGTGGTCTGGGTGTACTGCCTCCCCCGTGTGGTCTCCGGGGCTCCTGCCTGCACCCCATCCCTGCCACCTCCACCTCCGATCTGGTTGTCACCCTTGGCTTCTGGTCTCCAATTCCGAAATGACAACAATGCCTGGCTCGTTCATCAGTACTCTGCACCTGGCGTCTGTTGTAAAGAATGCTCATCCTAAATCACCTGGGAAGACACGGAGCGAAGGCTCCTAAAGAGAAACCCACCTGTGCCTGCTGGGGAGGCAAAGCCGCAAGTCCTGATGGGAGGAAAGCCCCAGAGGAGGAAGTGGAGTTAAACACAGGATGCGCTGTGGCTGGTGAGAAGACTCCTTCACACCTCATCCCTCCTGTCTACTGGGAGGAGAGGCTCTGAAGGAACCAACTGAGGCCGTGAGCAAAGTGCCGGTGTGGACAGGCTCTGGGGGGTCTCCCTGCACATGCCCCTCACACACAGAATATAAACATTCCTGCCCACATTCCGTTTGAGCTTCACCTCTTGGATTTCCTAGCAGGAACCTGGGTCTCGACAGTAGTTTGGGGAGCTGACCCCTAAGACGGAAGCCAGGGGCTTGGTTGAGTCTCCAGGTGACTGTCCCTACCAGGATAGGCTCAAATGAGCCTGACTGGCACGGCCAGCAGCCACCCTTCCTGCCACACGGGGCCCGCTGCTTGACTGGCAGCCTAGAAGGAGTAGGGTGACAAGGGCTGTCACTGTAGCCTCATTACCCTGTGGGCCTCAGGTTCATTTACATTTTGTAGAAAGCTCCCGGGATTCCTCCTCCAGGTTGTGAATCTCAAGAGAGGAACTTTCCTCTCCTAACCCAAGCTGACATCAGAAGCTCAAGTCACAGAACAGAAGACATTTGGCCTTTGTTATGCAAGCAAAAGAAGAATGGGCTGAGAGACTGACTGACTTGGGTAGATGTGCCTTTTGGTGCAATATGAATATTAACGTTATTGATTTGTTATCAATCTGATGATTTAAAAATATTTGTGTCTAAAGCAATAAAGCTTCTCTAGATCATTTTCCAGCTCAACGATGTGCCATGGAGCAGGATTTAGCTGGGCATACTAATGGTTTTTATTAACATTCTCTTTGGGTCAAACTAGTCAGAAAAATGCCCTCTCTCCCTAAAAGCTGGCCAGACATCACAAGGACATTCTCTCCCTGCCTGCCCCAATCTTCTTTACTCAAGGAGAAGGGGATTAAAAAATAAGCTTATCTGGTGCAAAAAATATTCTTAAAAACATGCGTACAAAGGTTTCTTCAAAAACCTCATAGAGAACACATACTATGCGAACGCTATGAATGGATTTGAAAATACTTTTGCACCAAATTTATCTATTTTGCATTTCCACAAACTTTTTGAAGTACCCTCAGACAGATCCTGGTAGACCCTGAACATTTCGCAAAATGAAGGAGCAATCCAAATCACTGAAAACATCCAAGCATTTGTGTTTTCTCATCTTTATGAAAGCAAATTTGATGCTGTCAGTTAATACAAACTATGGAAATAAACCCTAAGTTCAACTGAAAAAAATCACCTGTTAGAAATATACACACATTTATCATAGGCATAGATTGGCTCAGATTTCTACTCCTGTTATGAATTACAGCTTTAGCATAATGATACAGCTCATCAACAGTCAGGGATTAGAAAAATCTCATGGCTACATACCAACAGTCACGAAGATTTTAAACTACTAATGATTATAAATAAATGTAAACATATATATATATATATATATATATATAATATCTAAATTCTCAACTTTATTTGCCCACACCTATTTAGGCATAACTCACAATTATGCTGCCCACAGAGTGGAAGGTTAATAATCCAAACTGCTCTTATCTAAATGGGGACACACTGGGCAGGCCCTGGGCATAGCAGCTAAGATGTCCCTTGGGGTCCTCTATCCCAGGTCAGCATGCCTGGGCTCCAGGCCTGGATCCGCTTCCAACTCCATCTTCTTGCTAATGTGCACTCTGGAAGGCAGTGATGTTCAAGTGCTTGGGTCCCTGCCTCCCACGTGGGAGACCTGCACTGAGTTCTGGTCAGAACGTGGGATTCTCGATTCAGGCTGGCCCAGACGTGGCCTTTGCAACCATTTGGGGCGCAAAACAGCAAAGGAAAGATCTCTCTTTCTCTTTCTCACTCTCTTCTTTGCTCTTTAAAATGTATTAATACCTTTATTAATTAACAATGGTTTTGAAAACAAAATGGGGCAGTGTTGCCTGTAATTATTTTCCTAATTGGCTACTTGTGCAGTGAGCAGAGTTGATGATCTTACTCACATGGCATTCAGCTTTCCATCCGAAGTAGCCATGATGGCGATTTCTCATTGAATCCTCTGCTGACTCCAAAAAATTGTCATCTAGTTCTGTATCTGTGCAGCTAGAGAAAACAAATACCGTGAATATTATTTAAATGCTGCATTATTCCTGTTTGCCACAGATTTTTCAGTTAGCTCATTTTAATTGGCATTTTATAAATGTGTTAATGAGCTACTTACAGAGGAAGCACATTACTATTTTATAGTCTTACACATTACATGGAAAAATTGCCAATAATGAGAGAGAACGTTCACACACACACGTTTTCTGAACACTGCAACCTCGCCATCAGATTAATTTAGCTGGTGGTGGCAATTGCACACTACTGTTATCATTTATAGTTGATTTTTGCTAACCTCTGTGTTTGAAGGGGGATTGTTAGAGTCTTTCATTACAATCAAGCTGGGTTAATAGATACAGATTAAGTATCCCTTATCTAAAATCTGTGGGACCAGAAGTGCTTCAGATTTTAGATTTGGGGTTGGGGGGATTTGGGAATATTTGCATATCCTTAGTGAGATATCTTGGAGCTAGGACCCAAAGCCAAGCATGAAATTCACTTACAGTTCCTATGGGCCTTATGCATAGCCTGAAGGCAATTTGACCTAATCTTTTTAGTGCACCTGTGCTTTGACTGCGATGGCTCACATAGTTTCAGGTGCTGGAGTCTTCCACTTGCAGCCTATGTCAGCTCTCAAAATGGTTCGGACTTTAGGACGTTTTGGATCTTATGTTTATGCTCTGGACATGCTCAACCAGTATTGGAAAGCAAGAAACAACAGTATACTATGATGTGTTTGATTTGGAAAGTGGAAGAAAAGCAAAAATAACGTCTTTAAGCATTCATTCCTACTGGATTAGGAATCTGGTGGATAAAGAGACAGGAGAGTGTTCATTAAATTTTTTTTGACAGGCAGAGTGGACAGTGAGAGAGAGGAACAGAGAGAAAGGTCTTCCTTTGCCGTTGGTTCACCCCCAAATGGCCGCTGTGGCCAGTGCGCTGTGGCCGGCGCACCACACTGATCTGGAACCAGGAGCCAGGTGCTTCTCCTGGTCTCCCATTCAAGTGCAGGGCCCAAACACTTGGGCCATCCTCCACTGCACTCCTGGGCCACAGTAGAGAGCTGGACTGGAAGAGGAGCAACCGGGACAGAATCCAGTGCCCCGACTGGGACTAGAACAGGGGGTGCCAGCGCCGCAGGTAGAGGATTAGCCTATTAAGTTGCAGCGCCGGCCATCATTAATCTTTAAGTCATTCATTCATTTACTCATTTTTTTAAAAAACAGGCAGATTTAGACAGTGATAGAAAGAGAGAAAGGTCTTCCTTCCGTTGGTTCATTCCCCAAATGGCCCCCATGGCTGGTGCACTGAGCCGCCGATCCGAAGCCAGGAGCCACGCACCTCCTCCTGGTCTCCCACACAGGTGCAGGCACCCAAGCACCTGGGCCATCCTCCACTGCCCTCCCGGGCCACAGCAGAGAGCTGGACTGGAAGAGGAACAACCGGGACTAGAACCTGGCGCCCATATGGGATGCTGGTGCCGCAGGTAGAGGATTAACCAAGTGAGCCACGGCGCCAGCCCCTCATTTTCTCATTCAACATACAGGCATTGAACAATTTCTGTGTGTCACATACTGCAACAGTTCTCGCAAGAGCTTCCCAATCCGTCTGTCAGGGGACAGTAAAATTGGGAAAACACTTACATGATGTTTTATCATTACACAATAATAGGAAGGAATATATGGGTATGTGAAAAAATAAAACCAGATTTGCCTAACGTAGACATGGCGTAATGACAGACTACAAAAACAGGACCCAGGTGGGTTGCGGTATTAGAACTCCATTACCCAGAAAGGGGTGAAATTTAGCTGGTCCATGAACTCAATTCACACAACAAACTGGTAAACAGCTACTCTGCTGTCCTGAGTTAGGAGTGACAGAGGATTCAAAAATGAACGCACATGGACCCCAACCGGCAAAGGGTCACATACACACCGGAGTGGGTACAGACACTTACCTCGATACAAGGCCCCCGTGGCTGAGTGTGGAAAGCAAACTGGGAAGAGTCAGTGTCATCGATGCAGGAGAAATGACAAGTAAGGAAGGTGAGGGGTGGGACGAATAGAGCAGGCTGCCCCCAGAGCTGGGGCTAGACCGCTGGAGGGGACAGTAGCCTTGAAGGCACAGGCATGCTGGGAAGGGAGAACACGCCGCAAAGGAAACCTGGGAAGAATGACCAGGATTTACCAATTACTCATTTACTATAAAGGGAGGGGATAGAGCTGAGAACTGAAGAGGGGGAAAGCGAGGGAGGGAATCACTGGAGAGCTGTGGGAGGCTGTTCCCAAGAAGAAATACAAGTGAGCTTGTTTCCTAAGCCCCAAGGGAGTGACAATGCAAAGAGCTAGCTCAGAGTTCAGGGGAAAGAGCCCCAACTTCTGTAAAGGGGAAACCCCGTGGGCGTGGCTGCTGGGACAGTCAGCGGCCCAGGGCTCCAGGAAGCCAGGTGATTTCCCGCACCTGGCCAGCGTGTCTGACCGTGGCTTCTGCTCCCCGGCCAGTGACCAAGGAAATGGGCAAAGGATGGGCAGCAGGACTGGAGGGAACTTACCGGAGTCTTCTGTGTGTGTTCGTGAACTTTGCACAGCCTTCCAGGGACAGACTCAGTCCGTGGGAGTGAATTACGGTGAGAGTCGCTGAAATGGAGATAGCGGTGGATGCGTGCGTGGTCGCATCTGATCTTTTTAGTAGGTAAAAGAAAAAGGCAAGTAACCACTTAAGGGCATTTTAGTTTCTCTTAGGCCTCTTTAATGAAAAACAATTACTTATCCAGTTCTATTTGTGTGCACGAAGACAACTCCTGGGTGCTGCTGGCAGAGGTGCACTCTTGGGTGCAGAATCAGCTTTGACAAAATCATTCTTCCAAGATGTGAGCTTTCAAACAGGGACGAGTAAAAGGACTGAAAGCTGGTTATAAAAATTCTTAAACAAGGGGAGGGTTTGGTCTGGGTTAAGGTGCTTGCATCTGTGGGTGTGATTCCCGGCTCTGGCTGCAGGAGTGGGTTCCCGCCACCTATGTGGTCGACCTGGTTTAAGTTCTCAGCTCCCAGCTTCAAAGAGGGGCTCCCTGGGGACATCTGGGGAGTGAACCAGCAGATGAGAGCTCTCTGTCTGCCTCTCACAAGTCAAGAAAATCAAATAAAACCCTTATGAAAATAAAAGAGAAGGCTAAGGCCATTTTAACATCATATACATTATCACTGAACTGTTTAAAAGGAAGCAAGGCAAGTAATGACCAGCTTATACACTTCCTGCAGTCTGACTTGCTTGATCAATCGATCTTGATTTATTTCTAAAACTATCTCAGCCACTCTCCGAAGTCCAAGATCCCCAAGTCATTCATCACAGAAATGCTCGTTTCTATACTGTTATGTAAATCTAATCTGAGTCAGCCTCCCACTGGACCCCAGGAACACAGCAGGTATCAGAGAGCTTCTTGGATCCAGCCACTTGGTGTCTCATAGACGCTGCAAATAGTGTGGCCCAAACAAAACCTTATCCAGTCTCTATTTCTCCCCTCTTCAAATCATTTTGCCATCAAGCCTTCTCTTCTAAATAAATGCCACTGTCAGATACTCAGTGGATTAGCCCCAAATCTAGGCTTTATCATATATACCTTCCTGTCTTTTACTCCTACACAAGAGATCTTCAAAAAGTTCATGAAGAAATGCCTACCATGAAAAAATTACGCACGAATTTCAGTTTCTTTGCACCAAAACAAACTTACAAACTCAAAAGTTAGTGTTTTGTCTCTTCAAAGAAATACCTAAGACAAGCTACCTATAGGGAAAGGACTTTTTTGGCTCACGATTTGGGGCGTCCCTGGTCCAAGATTTGACAGGCTCCACTGGTGAGGCCATCACGCGAGCCAGGGGATGGCGAATGGTGGAGCACCTGCGAAGAAGAATCACCATGGCAAGCCAGCCATCAGACAACAGCCGAGCCCAATTCAAGCTTCTACCCCAGCCCTCTCCTAGGAATTACCTTCCAGGGGCATACCTCAAGGCTCTAAGCGCCTCCTACGAGGCCCATATCCTAAGCACCATAATTGGGCTAAATTTCCACATTCTTAGTACCATTAACTTCTGCTTTTCTGGTGTATAAATGAACACATGAGTTTGGGAGACAAGTCTTCAAACCATAGCACGTTCTGAATTCCATCTTTTTAAAAGATTTTTATTTATTTGAAAGTTAGAGGTACAGGGAGAGAGGTGTGTGTGTGAGAGAGAGAGAGAGAGAGAGAGGGAGAGAGTCTTCCATCTGCTGCTTCACTCTCCAAATGGCTGCAACAGCTGGCAGAGGCTGAGCCAGGAGCTTCATTCACATTGGCAGACAGGGGCCCAAACACTTGGACTACCTTGTGCTACTGTTCCCAAGCCATTAACAGGGAGCCAGACAGGAACTGGAGCAGCCAGGACACGAGCCAGTGCCTGTAGGGCATCACAGGCAGTGGCTTTGCCCACTTGGCCACAACTCCCGCCCCTTTCTTCATCCCATGTTTCCACAGACTTTTGCGTCTCCTCATGTTATCAGTTAAGTTATCCTGATACCATATTATACTTTGTAACTGGCCATTTCTCACATCGCTGCTGCCACTCCACTATCATAGACCACGCCACACTCTCCTCCCACCTACACACTCCATACTCACTCACCCCTGCCTCTTTCCTGGATCCTTCCAGTCCATCCTTCATCCAGTGAGCAGAGGGACCTTTCAAAAGCATGTCAGAATCTGACTCTCCTGGGGGAAATCACCCATCTAGAATGAAATCCAGACCTGTCGCCATGCTTCCAACCCTATGCACACCATGATGCCTCATTCATGAAGGAGCTCCATACCTGCTCCTCAGAGCCTTGAGCGAAACACCCCAGCTAAGGCAGCTCTGCAGTCGCGGTCCACTACATCCCCCTCTTGTGTCTTCTTGATGCTCATATTGGTGCCTGGTGTATCTCTTAGTGTTTGATTTTTTTTTAATGATCCACTCCCTACAGAAGATTAGCATCTTGAGAGTAAGGCTTCTTCCAAGTCTATGCTGTGTCCCCACAGTGTACAGTAGAGCCTGGCATAGAGAAAGGACCTTAAAATACTTCTGAAAAAGATTTCCTGATTGATGTGTGTGTGTGTGTATGACAGAGAAAGAGAGGGAGAAAGGGAGAGAGAGAGGTCTTCCTTACACTGGTCCTTTTCCCAAATGGCTACAATGATCAGTGCTGGTACAAGCCAACGCCAGGAGTCTGGCTCTCCATCTGGATCTCCCAAATGAGAGCAGAGGATTCAAAACTACTTTTGACTGACTTGAAAGGAACTGGAAATTAGGGTTCTTATCTAAATCGGGAGGTTATTGGCTGTATGCAAGTTCTTATCAAAAGTTGGATTGCAACACCGAAGGCCAGCTGACAGATCTAAAATATTATTTTATTGTCAAAGCGAGTTCCACTTCACTGAGTGCTTTGCATGTCAGTGGTCGCTTTGACATCACTCTTTCTTCGTTTGCTGGTGTCGTCATACCCCCGAGCCTTATGCTGGATGACTTTGTCATTCCTGACAATCAGTGTGACATACGCCTTTACCTCCAACATGCACAGGAAGACTTGACCAAGCCCACACCTAACTGCCATTCACTAACCTCATTTATTTGGGGGAAGAAGTCTGAGTAAATCTCCATGAATGTTAATTTTGAAGAAAAGACTCGCATGAGGCTGAAAGAAAAATGTTTATTTGTAACAAAATTGTATATACAGGGATTTATGAAGATCGAATTCCTGACTGAATTATGATAAATCTGATAGAAAAGATTGCAAATATACTTGTTGCTAAAAATTTGCATAGATTTATCATATGGTAAGGTACAAAATCAAAGTGTTGGAAGTAACTCAGTCCGTTGCTTTGAGTTCAGAGCTTAGAGTCAAACACAATACACACTTTTGATTTCCCATTCAGCCTTGAATGAGATACTGAGGCAGATGTAAGCTGTGACATAATTTGTATATCATCACTTAGGTAATAAATAATCCTAAAATAAGTTCACTGAAGTTTCATTCCAATGTTCTCTAGGCTACAGCTAAGGAATCATAGTCATTACAAGAGAAAGACAGAATTGTGGAGATTGAATTAATATTGAGAATGCCTCTGGGAGGAATTAGGCATATTCAATATTTCATACTTTAAAGAATCATAAAGACTTCAAGGAAAGTTCTATTTTTTTAAAGATTTACCTATTTATTTGAAAGTCAGAGTTATAGAGGGAGAGAGGGAGAGAGAGAGAGAGAGAGAGAGAGAGAGAGAAAGAGAAAATCTTCCATCTGCTCCTTTACTCCCCAGATGGTCTCAACAGCTGAGGCTGGGCCAGGCCAATGCCAAGAACTTCATCCAGGTCTCCCACATGGGTGGCTGGGGCCTAAGCACTTGGCCCATGCACCGTGGCTTTTCCCAAGCCATTAGCATGGAGCTGGATCATAAGTGGAGCAGGGGGGTGGCTCTGTGGGGTAGCGGGTAAAGCCACCACCTGCACTGCCAGCATCTCATATGGGCGCCGGTTCGAGTCCTGGCTGCTCCACTTCTGATCCAGCTCTCTGCTATGGCCTGGGAAAGCAGTAGAAGATGGCCTAAGTCCTTGGGTCCCTGCACCCACATAGGAGACCAAGAAGGAGCTCTTGGCTTCTGGTGTCAGATTGGCGAAGCTCTGGCCATTGTGGCAATCTGAGGAGTAAACCAGTGAATGGAAGACTCTCTCTCTCTCTCTCTCTCTCGCTCTCGCTCTCTCTTTCCCTCTGACTCTCCGTAACTCTGTCTTTCAAATCAACAAACAATTCTCTAAAAAAAAAAAAAGGTAGAGCAGCTATGATACGGATCAGTGCCCATTCGGGATGCTGGCATGGTGGGCAGCAGCTTTACCTGCTACACCACAGAAATCTTCTGAAAAAGATTTCCTGATTGATGTGTGTGTGTGTGTGTGTGTGTGTGTGTGTATGACAGAGAAAGAGAGGGAGAAAGGGAGAGAGGTCTTCCTTACACTGGTCTCATATGGGCGCAATAAGGAATTAAGCTTTTTTGTAATAAGCAATTTTGTAATTCAACTGATTTGATGGAAGAAAATACTAGAATGCCAAGTCAGCATTAATATAAGAATGTCTTTCCCTCATTGTTGGCATGTATTGGAATTCGGTCATTGGAGAGAATCTACCTATCACGTGCTTTCACTGTAGAAAGATCATGTTTCTCACTCTCATGACACTGGAGCACACTTCTGCACAGGCACTGGGGAAATGTTGAAAAAAATGTTGACATAAAAATGTTTGTCTCAAGGTCATGATTGTCCAGATAAAAAGAAAAGAAGTTCTTGCCACACACTGTGATTTGTTAGATAATCCCTCACCTCTCTTGTAGCCCATTCCCGCAGTTTATAGAACACTCCAGCAACATGCTCTTCCTGAAGACAACAAATCCCTTGTCTTACTGAACACCCTGCAATCTAATATGTATTTGAGCCTTTCAAAAATGTTATACTTCCTTTTATTAATAACTCTCCTATCGCTGAATATAACAATAATCATCGCTCACACAAGATGCGATTGACACATTCATAAAGTATCTGTTCCTCATTGAAACTAACTGCTTTCCACGTGGGTGAAAATATTTACATAGTCCCCAGGACCACACTGCATAAATGAAAACTGGTTTCATTTCCCATTTATGTTGAGTACTCCTGCAAGTGTCTTGCCAGTTCGCTGTGTTTCATTTTCTCCGTGAATAGTACATCAAATGCTTTCTTCTGTCTTGGAGTAAAGTAGTTTAGCCAATCACCCACCACTCCTGGAAAAATTGGAAATGCATCAGACAAGAACAAATTCAAATGTGTAGAGTTCACAAAAGAAGTTAGTTTTACAACAAAATGTGAATGGTCAGTATCTCTTGGTGATAATGGGGGGATTAAAATTTGGTTTCTTATCTGTTGTTTCTAGTTTATTTTTCAGTGGTGGCATATCAACTTGTGGATTTTTTTATTTTTCATTTTTTATTTTCTATTCGAGAGAGAAAGAGATAAACAATGACAGAGCTCCCATTTGCTGGTTTAGTCCTTAAGTGCCCACAATGGCTGGGGCTGGGCTGAGGCAAAAGCCAGGAGCTGAGAACTCAAGACAGATCTCAAATAAAGGCAGAAACCCAACCACTGGAGCCATCACTGCAGCCTCCCAGGGTCTGAATTAGAAGGAATCCAAAGTCAGGAGCCAGAACTGGGCATCAAAGCCAGGCATTGCAATGTGGAATTGGGCATTGTGGCTCAGCTGCTAGGCCAAATTCCTGCCACTGTGCAGTTTAGGAAGTTGTTTCTTAAAAAGAAGGAAAGAATAAGAATATATAAGCATGACAGATTTTACTGTAGCAAGAAAAGTTTCAGACCTAAAGTTAATAGAGCCATACAATAGACAATATAGATATAACATTTATTTCCCTACTGGGCACCCACAGAGCAGAAGCTGTGATGGTAACCTAACACAGGGGTGGGTAACTGGTCACACTTTCAGGAAATTTATTTTATAAAATTAATGCCAGACAACTGAAGACAAACACCAAGTGACTTGTGTGACATCCTCACCTTTAATATACAGTGTTCAGTGATTAAGGTTAGAGAAATACTTCACACAGTCCATCAGCCCTCGTTGACCATGCAAAGTCCCTTTGTCAGCACTGGCCACAGGATCAACCCTTGTCACTTCCACTGCACACACCGTGCCAAACCCCAGCCCTAGCTCTTGCCCACCATGGTCTTTTGCCATTTCTTTTCTCAAGCTGCATCCCTGGGGTCCACAAGCCCTGGAGCCAGAGGTACATCACTCCAGCCCTTCCCAGAGTGTCTTACATGGCTTTCTGTTCTTTCCTTGCCAACTGGCTTATAAACTCTCCCAAATTAGGGACTGTGATGGATTATTCACGTGTAATCCTGTAGCGCCTACCCCAGTGCTGACTGGCAGCCAATGGGGTGTGCAGGAAACACACTGTAACTTGCTTGGATGTGAGACGATGTCACCCACAGCAAAGAAATATACCACAACTGAGACAATGTCAGTGTTGCTTCTTCCTGAATTTAAGAAGGTGCAAAGAGGAATTCTGTTGGGAAATAAAAAGTGGAGGTGAGAGGGACAGGGAAAAGAGAGTAGAACTGGAGGGCAGATGTCAGAGCCAGGAAGAGACATCACTTCTAAAACACAATCCGAGATGGGCACAAAGCTAACACCATGAAGCAAAAGAGTGAAAAGTCCTGGCCACTTAACAAGAGTCTCTGGTCCATCCCAGCTCTGCCTTCCGGCTGGCCTATCACTGTCCCTGAACCACTGCGGTCTTCCTTCATTTGCCTGGATTTCTGTTGTTTGCCTTCATCTTTCACTCTGGATTTTACTATTTTTTAAGGAAAAAATCCTCTAAAATAATATAGTAGTTATATATGTAGGTCACAGAAAATACAGATAAGCAAGGAAGAGAAAAGCCAAGGACTACACACAGCCAACATGGCTAGCAGATTTGCTGACACACATTATCCCAGGTGTTTTCTTCATAAACGTATGCGTGCGTATAACCTACATTTAAAACTACATGATTATAACCTGCTTTTTGTGCTCATTGAATTTATATTTATGTATTTACTATACATATATATATATATATATATACGTATAGTAAATAGTGGAGGAGAATAAGACAAATAATGGATCAAAGAAGCAACTGAAAAGAAAATTAGAAAATATCTTAGGACAAACAAAAATGAGAATACAACATACCAAAATTTATGGGATACACCAAAAGCAGTAGTAAGCAGGTAATATTTAATAGCAAATGTCCACGCTCAACAAGAAGAAAGATCTCAAATAAACAAACCAACCTTACCACTCAACTAGTAAAAGAAGAAAAAATTAAGTACAAAGTGAGCTAAAAGAAGAGTAAAGATTAAAGCAGAAATGAGCACAACAGAGAACAGAAAAACAAGACAAATAGAATGAATACTTCATCTTTTGAAAAGATAAACAAAATTGAATAACCTTTAGCTAGACTAAGAAAAGGCTCAGATAATTAAGCCTGTCTGCACTCAAATCTTGCCGCTCCCACACGCTAGTGGTGTGACTTTGGACCAGTTCATCGGGTGCTTGGGTTCTCAGTAACACATGGAGACCATGAAATTCATCCTCCAGTCTATTGTCAAATTTAAATCAGATAAACAAGTCATGCACCCTGCGCGTGGTAGGTGCTCAAGAAATGCCAGCTATGCTTATATAATCTCTTATTTTCATGACGTGATCATCAACTTCTGTATGGATGTGACTCAGTTTCTGATTAGAGATCATTTAAGTGCTTTCCAGGTTTTGTTATAAGCAATTCTGCAACATGAATCCTGCCTTTGCATTTTTCCACACTCCTATAGTTTCTTCCCCTAATTTTTAAGATATGTAGACCTTTGATCTTCTCATTTGTCACCTTTTCTCTCTGTCCACCATAGTCCTTTCCAGAAGATTAGCTCTATATCTGACTTCATATAGGCATAAAGTCTCGTCTGTAATCAATGACTTTGAAGTGATTATTTTCAGAGGATGGATCCCCAACTCCCACTGCCTCCATCCAATGGAAGGAGTCAACTGAACAAGTTCTATTGGCCCATCCTGTGGTTGTCTTTGAATAGCACAGACTTACCAACAGGCACTCTTGCTGACTAATGGAGTCAGACAGTGTCTACTGTTAATCTTATGGGCTTAGATCCAGTACAAGGAAAACATTGACTAGACGGAATTTAAATGCTCTGGAATTAATGTTGTTAGCTACAGTGATGTAGATTTGACTTCACCTGGGGGTAATTGCTAGGGTAACTAATGTGGCAAGTTAGAGATTAACTCGTTCCCATTCCAGTAAGATTTCACAAGTTTGTAGGATAAGACTGTCAATAGTGATTATCTTGTTAATCAGAATCTCAAAGGGCAGTAATAAAAGATGTCCACAGTAGCACAAAGTATCAGAATTTCCTTATTCTTCACTGCCTCTTTACAAGATCTCTCCCAAAGTCTTTGTGATTCTCACCCTTTTGCTTATTTTGCTCTTCTTCCTGTATCCTTTTCTAAATTCTCTCCGACTTTCCCAGTCCCTCCTAATCTTTTCTTTGTCCCTGCCTCTTCACAGATTCCACATCCTGTTGCTTCTATTCTCTATTCTCAAACTTCTTGGAAGAATAGTTCTTTTTAAATACCTTTAAAATTGATTCATTTTCATTTTATTTGAAAGGCAGAGATGCACATGGGTTTGGGACGGTGAAAGAGAGAGAGACAAAGGGAGAGAGGGAGAGGAAGAGAGAGAGAGAGAGAGAGAGGGAGAGAGAGAGAGAAAATATGAATCTTGTTAACTCCCCAAATGCCTGCAGTGTCCAGACCTGGTCAGGCTGAAGCCAGGAGCCGGGAACTACATCCGTGTCTCTCATGAGGGTAGCCGGGACCAAGCCTGGAGCCACCACCTGCTGCTTCCCAACATGTGCATTAGCAGGAAGCTGGACTCTGAAGCAGAACCAGGAAGTGAACTGAGCACTTTGACATGGGATCTGAGTGTCTCAAGCAGCACCTAAAGCCCCGAGCCAAATCCTCATCTGGAAGAAAGGTTCTTCATTGCTACTCCCCTGCTGTCCCTCTTAGGGCTTCAGATCCCTCAACCTGGCTTCCATCCCTACTGCTATTGCCATGTGCTACCCTTCTCACCTCCTCTCACCACCTCTGGAAAAAATGCAATTCCTGGATTCCATGAAATAAATATTCACCAAGAGGTGACAATGAGCAATATACAGGGTGCATGATGGTGAAATGAGAGACTGAAAGGTTGGCAATACAATGTACTGTCAAACTTTACAAACTGTTTGGAATTAGATCCATTACTACAGTAATAATGATTTTGTGACTTTTAATTTCTTTTATCTGAATGAAGTCGAGCATCTTTGCACTGGTTGGATAGCCCTTGCCTATTTTCCTATTGGACTATGATGCCTTTACTTTTTATTTGTTGAACTTTTACACAGAAGAGCCATAAAGCCTTTGAATGCTATGTAAATTAAAATTATTGAATCTCAAAAAAATTTTTAAAAAGAAAAAGAAAGTGGCAAAAATGAGACTATAGTCATCCCTTTGTATGGACAGGGGATGGATTCCTGGACCCCATGTATACCAAACTCTGCAGATGTTCAAGTCCTTCATATAAAAAATGCTGTAATGTTTCCATATAACTTATGTACATCCCCCATTCTTTAATTCACCTTAGGTTACTTATTGTGTCTGATCAGTGTAAGTGTTCTGTCAATGGTTGTTAAACTATATTGTTTAGGCAACAATGACAGGAAAAAATCTGTTTATGTTTAGTACAGACGCAATTCTTCTCCAAATATTTTTGTTCTGCATTTGGTTGAGTTCACACCTACAGAACCTGCAGATACAGGGGACCAACCGCACTCCCCAATATACACCCCAGACCCTGCATCAAATCTTCTGGCTTACCTTTCCGGAATACCAGGCTCCGGTTAGATGTGAGTGCACAGATGGTATGATTGGGGTCACAGTTTTCTTTGACTGCATTAGTTTTCATTTCATTGAATGATGCTTTCCAGGCAATCTTATTAATGTCACTGTCACTCACATTTATGCCAAGAAAAGTTGTTATTTTCTTTATATTCTTAGGAAGATCCTGAGCAGTAAGCAAATTTAAAGAAAAAGTAGAACTTTTATCAGAACAGCAAGTGTATCCCCTGAAACCTCAAAGCACAATTCATTGACTTCCTATTTTAAATTAATTTGATTTAAATTTTGACCGTTAAACAGTAGAGAAGACTTACTTTCTTCATTTCTTCATAGAATATAATCAGAACATTTTTGTCATTTTTGTGCTCTTCCCAGCTTAAAACATGATCAAACCAGGATCCATACACAACTGGAAGAAAAACAAATTGTTGGCTGATTATTAAATATTATGACTTTTGTCTCTGGGTTCTTCCCACCATGGTGAAGAAGTAAATTTGAAGCACATACTTTTTGGATGCTGGAGTTAAAGTTTTCCTTCAATGAATGCAATTTCAATGTTGTTTCAACTAGATATGATTCTGAATGCCAATATCTTTTAATGTCCCAACCACTGCACCAACTACTACCTGCCCCTAAATGTATTTAAGAGGCAAAGAGAAGGACAGGGAGAGAGGGAGAGGGAGAGGAGAAGAGGGGGGAAGGGGAGGGAGAGGGAGATGAAGAGGGAGAACAGTCAGCACTGGGCCAAGGCCGGTGTTGGCTACAAGGAACTCAACCCAGATCTCCAATTGTGGGTGACAGGAGCCCAGCTACTTGGGCCAACCCTACTGCCTCCAAGATCTGCATCATCAGGAGCTGGAGTTAAGAGCCACAGCTGTGATCTAACCCAGGTACTCTGATTGAATCATTGGACATCTACACTGGCAACTTAACCAGTTGGGCAACTAATGCCAAAGCCTATAAGCTTCATTTTTAAGAAAATGAATCTAGGGGCTGAAGCTGTGGCGTAGTGGGTAAAGCCTCTGCCTGCATTGCCAGCATCCCATATGGGCACTGGTTCCAGTCCCAGCTGCTCCACTTCCAATCCAGTTCTCTGCTATAGCCTGGGAGAGCAGTGGAAGATGACCCAAGTCCTTGGGCCTCTGCACCTGCATGGGAGACCCAGAAGAAGCTCCTGGCTCCTGGCTTCGGATCATCCCAGCTCCGACCATTGCAGCCAATTGGGAAGTGACCCAGTGAACGAAAGACCTCTCTCTCTCTCTCTCTCTCTCTGTCTCTCTCTCTGTAACTCTGCCTTTCAAATAAATAAATACATCTTTTTTTTTTTTTTTGACAGCCAGAGTGGACAGTGAGAGAGAGAGACAGAGAGAAAGGTCTTCCTTTGCCGTTGGTTCACCCTCCAATGGCTGCCGCGGATGGCGCGCTGCGGCCGGCGCAGCGCGCTCATCCGATGGCAGGAGCCAGGTGCTAGGTGCTTTTTCCTGGTCTCCCATGGGGTGCAGGGCCCAAGCACCTGGGCCATCCTCCACTGCACTCCTGGGCCACAGCAGAGGGCTGGCCTGGAAGAGGGGCAACCGGGACAGAATGTGGTGCCCCGACCGGGACTAGAACCCAGTGTGCCGGCGCCGCAAGGCGGAAGATTAGCCTGTTGAGCCACAGCGCCGGCCAATACATCTTTTTTTTAAAAAAAATTTTTCCTTACCTTAGGATAAGTCTGAAAGTAGAGTCTTTTGGATTTATCTTTGGTTGATATTAATTCTTTATAGTTGTTATTAAATGACAGGCTTAAGAAAACCTCCAGGACTTAAAAGTAAAATATCATGCAAAATAACTTCTTTGGTAGTGATGATTAACAACGAAAAGGTACTTCTATTATCACACGAAGTTGACTAGTTTGAATTGTAAAGCATAAAACAGTAATTTAAAATAAATATTGCAATATATATCATTCCATGCATCTTTATCATCCAAAATTTAAATTCTAGCTAATGTCCCAAGCATAAAAGAACTGCTCTACCAGTAATTTCCTGATGACCTGCTGACTTCTGTTTCATTGAATAATCATTTATTAAACCATTAGTGTCTGCCAGACATTGCCCAGACATTTGAGCATAAAAGCTTTGAATAAGTTGGATTATAATTAAATCCAAAGTAATTGCAATTTTTCATCTTTTGAGAAAACAAAGGGTAAGAAAACAACCATGTATTTTTAAAACAAGAATTTCTGGAATTACCACAGTGTTCAAGAGTCAGGCCAATATTCTACCCCAGGGACCCACATGGTTATGTAATAAATGGTACTTAAAGGGCTTCCCTGATAGTCTTTAGTTATCCGCAATCTTGGAGTATTTTCGTAGCTTACACAACAATTTATCTTACAATTACTCAAATGACCATGTCAGTGATAAGGAATTCATCTTTTATGAATGACCAACCTTTTCCTAGATGCAAACACCTGTGGAAGACTGATTTTTCCCACAGGTAACCTGCTTCCCCATAGCAGCAGCCAAGGCCCTGTCCTGGGGATGGCATCACGTCTAGACCTGCTGATGCTGCACATGCCCCCAAGTCCTGGCCAGGAGTCTGGGCTGGGAAAGAGACCCAGCGTCACACTCTTGGCTAAGTGTAATTGACCTTGCACGTTATAGTCTTTGAGTAGAAAACATATTGCAACACGCCTAAGAATGGATCGAAGAACAACCATTGAGAGCAGAGTCTGATCATAATTTGAGAGCCAGCTGTTCTATTAACCACTAATTAATTTATAACCCCCACTCTGCAAAATGACTTAAGCCTGCCCAAAGAACTTCACAAAATTGGCTGCCTGTGCCTTCCCTGCTAATATAGGAAAGTGTATTAATCCTATATTTGCAAGATGTTTTTAGGAGGGTTAAAATTTTTAAATGGCAGTTTTAAATCAGAATCTTCATCTGGTAGCCTTAAAGGAAATGTAGTTTCCACAACAGAGAACCAAAAGCTTCCTCATATTGTAAAGGCTTTTCCCCATATCCTTCTCCTAGTTATAGAACCATCCCACCACTGCTGACCTGTCATGCCTGCATTGCCCTCTCTCTGCTCCCACAAATTACTCTTTCTCCTGAATGCCCCCCCCAATAGAATTTGCTCTCTCCACCCAACCAATGTGTCTTAGGGGTCTGGAGAGTGAGTCAGAAATCTCACTGCTCCCTAGAAACTTCCAGAACCCTTCTCACCTAGAGTCCAGGCTTCTCTGAGCTCCATGCCCTTAGGCTATACCACTCTTGCATTCTTTGTCTCAGTCGTCCTGTGGGCCCTACAGTCACTGAAGACTCAGGTCACCATCTTCAGTGTCATCTCACATCTTGTTATCAGCTGCCATGGCTTCCATGGACAGCTTCTAGAACACGCTACTCTTGCCATTTTTGTCCCTTTCTATCTTCACTTTCTTCCCCTTCTTCTTTCCTACGATCACTTGCTTGCCAATACCTTCTACCTCCTTGCCACTTACTGTTTATTTTAATCAACCAAAAAGAGCCACTCAGTATTGAATCAAAATACTTTACCTTCTTCTCTCTCATTCTCCCACTGCTGCTGCAGAAGCTTCTATGTCTAATTTACGCCTCTGCAAATGCATTTTTCCAACTGTCATGGCTCCAATGTCCACTAATAAGCCCATTTGTCCTACATGAACACGCTTCATTCTTCACAAAGGCTATTTCAAACCTTCCCCCCTTTCCGCGAACCTTCTCACCTGCTCCAGTTCTAAAGAGTATCCTAGTTTCTAGTTTCTAGAAAGCACTCTGAAAATAGTAGTGCAAAAAGCAAAACTCTGTGGAATGAAGTGGCCTAGGAAATAGAACATGAATACGAGACTGAAGAGGGTGTTGTAGAATAAAAGGAGAGTAGCTTGCTATTAGGTCCATTGAGTTTTTGCATTGTCCTGATATTACCAGAACACACTTTATAGCTATTGACTAACTTGAAAGCTTATGTGTATTTATAAACTCTGTGAAAGGTCAATTAGATGATTACATAAATGTCTAGCTATCAGTCTCTTAACTATATTGTCTCTTCATAGAACTCAATCTATATCTAGATTTAGCAATGGATCCAGGATGTTATGATGCCTTAGTTGTAAAATAATCTCCTTAAACACTTGTGTGAAACTGTTTAAGTCTTCTGTGTCTAGTAGAATAATAAACAAGTAGATTTCTACAGCATATTTCAGCTGCTACTTCATTTAAGTCTCTAAACAAATGAATCCTATGAAGCAGATCATTTTGTTAGTCCTTCTTTGTGCTAGGAGTGCAGACCTTAGAACGCTCAAATTACTTGCTCCACAGTAATAGAATTGATGTCTTGTCTTCTGCCTCCATGGCCTGCTCTCTCTACTACACCACATTCTCATTTGCAAGACATGCAACTCCCTTCAAAAGTCTTTGAAGAACATCCCTGAAACATGGTCACATACAGATGAGGGAACTTCAAAAAGTTTGTGGGGAAATTTTGGTACAAAAAGTTGAAATCCATGCATAGTTGTTCACAACATGCCTTTCCCCTGAGATTTTGGAAGACCCCTTCATAAAATACATGAGCAGAAAATAAATGATCCCTTCTTACCAATAGTGAAATAGGAAGCTACTATTACCATCTCAATAGATTTTTAAGAAATGCCCCTGCACTGGAATTTCTGTGGAGCATTCATAGAAAACTGATCTCCAGAACAGGAGCAGTGACAGTCCTGCTCCAGCCGGGCCTCCTTTGACCACAGTGAGCTGTGCTGTGCCTTCTTCTATGCATCACACAGCAAGGAGGATGTGCCCGGACCCTCAGTGTGAAATAAGGGTAGACAGAAACAGCATTTCTTGTGTTGAGGAAAAGCAGACTCGAGGTCTGTTCTAAGAACAATAATTTATGTATTTAAACTCTGCAGATTCCAAAAATGGAATTGAGGTAGAGTGAAGCGCGCTAACTATCTCCAAATATTTAGAAGGCGATCGTGGGAAAGTGGAATTAATGATCGGAAGACCTCTTGCTTTCTGGATACATGATGGCCCAGAATGAAGTGCAAAGATTTTGGAGCAGACACCTTGGATCTGCTCCTAACTGGTTATGCATCAGTGGACAAGTTACTTGGCCTCTCAAGGTTTGCATTTTCATTCTTTTCAGCTATAAAATCAGGATAACAACATCTACCTTATGGTCCTCAAGTGAGGATGAAATGAGATGATGTTTGCCTAGCACTTAGCTATGTGTCTGTATTCCATGGCAATTCTTTATTATTTTTTTACAAAACATCTTGCAAGTTCCAAGATGCAATATATGGTTTCAAGGGTTGATCAGCAAGGGTTAAGATGGCCAAGGTCATAGTGCACGACTCTGGGGGTCCTGTACAGGTGATCCACACATCAGATGGGTGACTAGATAAGTTTTAAAATATCTGTCATTCCTGATTCTAACTAGATGTGGACCGGTAGTGAAGGAGGAAAACAAATCAGAAAGAGAAGTCAAAAGGGTGTGAGCTTAACGACTTCTACAGAGAGCAGAGCAAACGGAATGAAGCCACTGTGGGTGAATTGTCCACATCCTCACATAACAGGGCACCCCTGCTGTTACTTCGCTGATGTTAACAAGTCAAAGTTTCACACCTTACAAGCAAAACAGCGCAATTAGCAGTGAGGATCTAGCCCAGCCCAGTGAGAGACAAGAACTTCTCCGTGTTCTAGCTATTTCTAACGTGTCTCCTCTAAACACTGCGCAGTCTTCGTGTATTATTTTTTGTTTACTAAAAGGCTTGGGAATTGAGACTAGTTTGCTTTTTAGATTTTGAAGTGCTTCAGAGTCTTGGGGAGAGGAATAAATTCCAAGTCCTTGCAGGGTGTTCTGCACAGCGCAATGGAATCCTGTTCCATTGTGGTGTTTCCGGGAGGAATGACTTTCTGTCCGTTTTGATGAAAACAATTCTTTGAAATTTTGATTGTTTGTCCGGGGGAATGTGTGTGTGTGTGTCTCCTGTTAGTTTATCTGTGTTGCTGTACTTCCCAGCCAGGCATAGATGAGTTTAAGGCATGTCTCAGGGTACCCGTTCAGGTCTCTGCTTTCTCTTTTAACACTCTCATCAGTGCATAATTATTTCAATGAAAAGACTCAAAATAAAAAATAATAATGCAAAAAAACCCTAATGCTCATATCCAGATTTAATCTGTATTTTGACAACATAAAAACCAGTTCAATGAATCACTAATAAGGTCTACCTATATGTGACAAGAAAGAATGAGAAGAAGCTGAGAAAGAATTTGCTAAGAAATAAGAGTGGTGTAGTCAATGCATGTGTACTTCCAAAAACACGCAGTTAGAATTCAGCCAATGCTTTCCTTGTGAGCTAGAAAGTTCCCTGCACGTCACAAATAACAATGATTGTGATATTTACCATCTCCTTGCAGGAACAGCTCTAAAAATGCAGCCCAGGTTTCCACACTGGGAAGGCGGGGGTTATCTCTGTAGTAATGGAAGAGAGAAACAGCTGTGTCTTTCGGATTCCTCACAATGTAGATAATCTGTTAAAAAAATAAATTTATTCTTGGATTAATTAACCCCAGTACTGCCACTTGGCGATGCCCTCAGTCCACACTGGAATGCTGATTGGCGTCCTGGATATCCCACTTTGATCCAGTTCTCTGCCAATGCACTCGGGGAACAGCAAATGATGGCTCAGCTACTTGAGTCCCTGGCATGCACTTGGGACCCCTGGATGGAGAACGTGGCTCCTGGCTTCAGTGTGGCCCAGCCTTGGCTGATGTGCCATCTGGGAAGTAAAGAAGCAGATGGAAGCTCTCTCTCTCTCTCTCTGTTTCTCCACCCCATACCTCCAAATAAATAAATAAATATTTTTAAAAACCATCCTAAAAGAAGTTAGCAGCTCAAATCCTATTATGTGCAAATCTCAAGATTTTGGTAGCTCCCACTGCAAAGTACAGACAGACTTGAGTCAAGATCTCTTACAACTTCACATGCGTAAGAAGCATCGAGGATCTTAGGAAACTACGAACATGGACTCAGGGGCACTGGAGGAAGCCTGGTATCCTGCCTGCATGTCTCACAAGCTCCCAGGTGCTGCTGATGCTGCCTGTCCACTGACCTCCCATTTTATATTTAGGGGTTAAATTCAGCCCTAACTTTTAGGAACACACACAGGGAAAACCCTAGCATTTGCAGGAAAAAAAATACTTTTAAAATATCCATGTATTATGCAATTGATTTACATGCAGTCAGATTTTTTTACAAATTATGTATACTTATTTATAGGACAAATAATGTTTTCTTCTAACATTGAACCCTTGAAAGAGTAGGGAATCTGAGACATCCTTCCCGTTTCCATAAACATGGCAACTGCAGTTTAATTCAGTGCACCATTTATTTAGTACCTACTGTATACCAGACAGTATGCATTGTTCCAGGTCCAATAAATGTAATGAGGAGGAAGACAAAACGGTCTCAGTGCCCTCAGTACTTAGTCGAGTGAGGCAGGCAGATAGTCAAATGTGCCCTCGCCAATGCAGTGTAACTCGGGAGGCCTTAGGCGGAGGAGGGGCGTATGAGCAGCCTCAGGACACCAGGGTGAGAAACCTGACAGAAGAGGAATATTCTGAACCACGTTCAGCATTCGGTGAGTACAGGATGTTCTTGCTTTTTCACCGGCAATCAGGGCGGACACATTTTCCTTCGATAAGAGAGTTTGCTGAGTCATTTTCAATCCATAACTAGCTTTCTGAGTCATGTTCACAGTCCAGGGACTGTGGGGTCCACACGTACAGTGCCTGTTCCTCTTGGAGAGACGACTAAAGGTCACTGTGGGCAGCAATGAAAGCCACCTTTACCCCTCTCCACGACCCTTTCTTTATCCCCAGAGATAATGTGGACTAAGCCACCCAGCAGGCTTCCTCTGACTGCTCTAGGCCTCCCGAGCAGGTGCACAGAGTCCCGAGATTCAGAGAGCATTCTCAGTATTCCACTGCCTTTGCAAAAAGGGACACACTGGGAAAGCCTCAGTCATGCAGCTGGACATATTTGGACAAAGAAAAGAATTGTTGAGGGCCTTTGGAGACCCCCACACCCCTGCAAATTACATGTCCATACACCCACTGGGAAAGACAACGCAACCCGTGAACACATGTTTTGCCAGAGAATATGCGGTAACTTCAAAAAGTTCATGGAAAATGGAATTAACAGATAGGCTTATTTTGGTGCAAAATTTCTGAAATCCATAATATTTGCATATTATAAGAAATTAGGATAATTATGGAGGAGGTTGCAAGATTGTAAGCGGACACAAATATTAAAACATCAGGAAATGAACTAGAAAGCATGCATTTTATAGAAGAGAGTTCACAAACATCAAGATGGAGAACCAAGGGGCAGATGTTTGGCGTGGCAGTTAGCATCCACTTGGGGTGCCCACATCCCAGGTCGGAGGGCTGCATTTCCAATTCAGCTTCCTGCTGACCCATACCCTTGCAAGTGCTTGGGTGCCTACGCTCACACAGGACACCCAGATGGAGTTCCTGGCTCCTGGTTTTGGCATGGCCCAGCCCCAGCTGTTGCAGTTATTTAGGGAGTGAATCAGAGCTCTGCCTTTCTCTATCTCTCTGCCTTTCAAATAAACAACAACAAAAAAAAGGCATTAAAATTTTTTTTACAAAAATAGGAGAAACAAGGATTAGGAAAAACATACAGAAGGCCAAGCAGGGTTGAGAGTTGGTAGGGAAAGACTGGGGGAGGCACTCACAGCCTGGCAGGCCCTGACTGGGCAAGGAAGGCTGCTTGGGCTGCAGCTCCCAGGAGCTCAGCCCTCAGTGACAGTGGGCAGGCCAGTCCCATAGGAGGCTTAGGCCAGCAGAGAATCCAAGTCCCACAGGGCCATACTGTACCTTCAGGCTGCATCTTCGGTGTGGTGGATAAGGAACACCTTAACCTCTCTGAGCTTTGCTCTCTTTATCTTATGAAAGGAAAAACACCGACATTTGCCATTGTTGTAAAGCATATAGAACACATAGCTCAATGCCTGATAGACTCTCAACGTCACTGCAAGGTCCCAGGTCAGGGTTACTGAACTGCCTGACTTCCGTTCCTCCATAAATCTTCAATCTTCTCTTCATCTCTCTCTCTCTCTCTCTCTCTCTCTCTCCCTCTCTCTCCCTCCCTCTCTCTCTCTCTCTCTCTCATTTCTCTATTTCCTCCTTTCCTCTCTGTCTTAGAAACCATCTGTTTGCAATGAAAATGACTGGTTGGGTGAGAGTGCAATCCAGTTAATACACCCTCCCCAATCCGCACAGATTTGCCACAGACAGAAGCAAAACGCCATGACATGTTATCTCGGGTTGATTGTGTTTACTTTCGTTTGGGCAGGAGAGTAGGTGGTGTGCACACAGGCATTGTGGTCACAGAATTACAATCGAGGGAAGATCAGCTTTGGTTTATGCACATTTTGCTGGGAGGTTGCTTGGCTTTTGCTGCTTAGATCACAGCTGATGCTGTTCAAGAGACTTCATTACTGCAAACTGGTTCCAGCTGTCACATGCATTGCATCTCTTGCTTTTACCTTTCAATTATTTATTTTTAATAAAATAGAATTTGAAAAGAATTCTCTTATACAAACAAAAGTACTTCTAGAAGTTCATGGAAAATTGTATTAAAAGATAAGTTAACTTTGGAGAAAATATTGTTGAAATGCATGCAGCTTTTTCATAATACACATCTCCACGATTTTTTTGAAGACCTCTCTGTGCATGGATTTCAAAACTTGTTGCACCAAAATAAACTTTTAATTATATTTTCTGTGAACTTTTACAAGTACCGTTTGGTCTCTAAAGAAAATAAGATCCAACCTAACATCATATTATTAACAATCACTTGACTCATTAATATAACTAAATCTGGTCTTTTTAAACTTTTTATTTATTTATTTGATAGGCAGAAAGAGACAGAAAGACAGACTCAAAGAGACAGCCATCTGGTTCATTCCCCCCAAATACCTGCAAAAATCAGGCTGATCCAAGGAGCCCTGAGCTCAATGCAGGTCTCCCACATGGGTGGCAGGGCCCCAAGTACTTGGACTGTCACCTGCTGTCTCCCAGGGTGTGCATTAGCAGGATGCTGGACTCGGAAGTGGAGCTGGTACTCAAACCCAGGCACTCCAGTATGGGCTGAGGGTGTCCCAAGTGGCAGCTTTACTGCTGTACCGTACAGTCTGCTTCTTCTTCTTTTTTTTTTTTTTTTTGACAGCCAGAGTGGACAGTGAGAGAGAGAGAGATACAGAGAGAAAGGTCTTCCTTTCCTGTTGGTTCACCCCCCAAATGGCCGCTTTAGCTGGCACGCTGCGGCCAGCGCACCGCGCGCTGATCCGAAGCCAGGAGCCAGGTGCTTCCTCCTGGTCTTCCATGCAGGTGCAGGGCCCAAGCACTTGGGCCATCCTCCACTGCCTTCCCAGGCTACAGCAGAGAGCTGGACTGGAAGAGGGGCAACCGGGACAGAATCCGGCGCCCCAACTGGGACTAGAACCCGGGCTGCCGGTGACGCAGGCAGAGGATTAGCCTAGTGAGCTGCGGCACCGACCCCATACAGTCTTCTATCTGCTGTACCCTTAGTCTTCTTTTTAGGTTCCTCTGTCTGTATTTTTAGCTAAATAGGCAGTAGAAATGGACTTTAAAATTCAGCTTCTACTTACCATTATCCTATAAACGTTTCTCCAGGAAAAAAATTGCAGTAAGAAAAACACAAAAGTAGAAAACATTCTTTTAAATTAGAATACATTTCTAAAATAATATGTGTCCTATAAAAATGTCCTGAGTAACTATTCTTCAGTGGTTATATTAAAATTTATATTTTTCCTTTGCTATATAATCCATTGCAAAAATTATAGCTAAAACAATTAAAATTGGAGGACATTTCAAGAAGTTCATGGAAAATTCATATTCCCATATTCCCTGGATTTCATTTTTTTTGCATCAAAATAAACATCGTTTAATTCCATGATTCATCAGACTTCTTGAAGTACCCCTGTATAAACGGCACTCGCTCTGCTGCGTTCAAGCTGTGTGGCAGAGCAGGAATCCATGCCAGACTCCCCAGAGTTGGCCCTTAGCCCCAGAATTTACCTTGCATTGCTTTCGTTTAACGTTCAAGGGTAGCAGGTTGTAGCTCAAGTGCGTTGGAATTACCCTTCTCCCAGAATACATGTTTAGCTCTTCAAGTCTGGAAACGTCTCCCAATTCGATAGGAGGTGTGAGGGTAATTCTAGCGCTGGGAATGTTCTCCATGATTTCTGCAACCCAGTGAGTACCTTGACGTAAACATAAAATGAAACACAAGTTTAATTAAATGTCACTCTTGATGAAATGAATATAGAAAAGGAGCATACTGCAAAAGCAACGGAAGCATTAATTCTATCATACACGGTTATTATTACCGCCGACACCCCTTGAAACCTGTTGAGACACTTGAGATGCTAATTCATTTGGCAAGTGAATCACATCTTAAAGAGCTGAAGGGTTATGAAAACACCGTGCTGTGTGCTCGGCTTGAAACCCTCTTCTATGGCGGCACTCAGCCCCAGCCCCTCTCCCCTTGCCCAGATCATGCGGATCTTTCCAGATGCCATGCCTACTGGTCCTGTGAGCTGATGTATCTCTGGGCCCTCTCCCTGGTGGTGCTGCTCACCCTTCTCTATCTCCCCAGTGTCCCGGCCCCTACCTCGACAGGAGCACATTCTAGAACATAGTTGCCATCACTTGTGTGTATGTCTATCTCCCCATTTCCCCTTAGAGAGAGACCATGAGCCTGCTCTGTGTGTGTGTAGAGAGAGGAATTGTGAAACAAAGTATTTGAACCCTGAATGTAGGCTATTTCCAAACATCATAGAGACATAAGCCTGTTACCATGGTGCCTGGAAGGACTACAACTCGATGTTTACAGAAAGCAATCCGGGGCAATGCTCCCGTGTTGTAGACAGTAGCAAACTGGAGCAGAGACAGAGAAATGTGCACAGGGTGGGGGGATGTTTTCTAATTTGGAACCAATGTCCCCAGAGAATCTGAATCAAGCCTAGTCTCCGCTTACTTCCCTGTAACTTCAATGAGATACAATATTAAAACTTTACAGTGGAATAAAGACTTAGAGTTTAAACAGCACTCTCATTTGCATTGTATTTTAAGATTGACTTAGATTACAATGTTCATGTCCTAAATATTTATAATTATACTATTCATACCCATGTGAGTTGTGAAGTAGTGATTTTTGTATTTTTACTGTCTTTTAATTAATTAATATTTGAAGGCAGAGAGACAGTGACAGAGACTGAGATCTCCCATCAGCTGAGTTACTCCTCATATGCCTGCAACAGCCGAGGTTGGGTCAGGCTGAAGCTGGAGCCGGGAACTCAGTGTGGGCCTGCCATGCGGTTGGCAGGCACCCATGGTCTGAGCCATCGCCTGTTGCCTCCTGGAGTGTGCATTAGCAGGAAGCTGGAATCAGGAACACAAGTGGGACTCAAACACAGGCACCGTGCTATGGGAGGTGGGTGTCCCAAGCAGTGTCTTCACTGTTGTGCCGAGCACCTGCCCCCATATTATCTTACAAAACACACCGACTTATTCTGATGAAGCAGAGAGAGTGTGTATAAACAGGGGTTTTGTACCTGAAGGGGATCTTTGGGTAGCTGCTGCTTTTAGACGGTAGGGGCTATCAATTACAGCCACCAACAAGTACAGTGGAAGCTTATGTCTGATTGTTTGCATGTGGATAACTTTGCCACCTGTTCTAAGAGCATTTAAAATATCATAAATGTGTTGGGCATTTACCATGGCAGTTAAGGTGCCACTAGGGATGCCCACATTACTATATCAGAGTACTGGGTTCAAGTCCCACTCTGCTGTTGATTCTGGCTTCCTGATAATGTGCACCCTAGATAGCAGCAGATGATGGCTCAAGGACTCAGGTCCCCACTACCCACATGGGAGACCCAGATTGAGTTCTGGGCTCTTGGGGTACCCCTGGCCGAGCCCCAGTTGTTATGGGCATTTGTTGAGTGAACTAGCAGATGGCAGATCTCTGTCCTCATCTGTCTCTGTCATTCTGCCTTTAAAATAAATAAACAATTTTTTTAAAAAAACTAAGTACCATAAATTATTTTTTAAACTAGCACAGCAATTTTGAGATAAAATAGAATTACCTATAACTTAATACATTTAATTTTACCTGGGGGACATTCTGAGGGCAATTATTTAATTTCCCTTTGTGGCTATATTTTCCAAAAATAAAACATATATCTGGTTTATCTTTATCCACAAAAACACCCCAAGGACTCTGGCCTTATGTGAACTTGGGATCCTCCCAGAGGGAGGGTCTCTTGGACCTCGGAAGAGGGGTCTGCATGCACACACAGCTCAGGGGCTCTTGGTTCTTAGTTGCTGAACTCAGGCTAGTGAAGAGGCAGATGACATCCCCGCATGTCAATCATTCTGCAAATAGCAACAACAGACAACTGGATGCTGTATACCCTGGTCACCACAGAACACAAAATAACAGGCTGGCACTGCACAGTGGATGCTGTGCAGCTGCCTGTAACATTGGCATCACATATCAGAGTGTGGGTTCAAGGCCTGGCTGCTCTGCTACCGAACCACCTTCCTGCTAATGCTCCTGGAAGGCGGCAGAGGATGGCCCAGTTATGTGGGCCCTGCCACTCATGTGCTAGACTTCCATGGATTCCTGCCTATTGTCTTGAGCCTGGCCCAGTTCTGGCTTTTGTAGCCATTTGAGAAGCAAACCAGTATACGGAATCTCTCTCTCTCTCTCTCTCTGCCTTTCAAATAAATAAATAAATCTTTTTTAAAAAAGAACAGGAAAATAATATACAGCTAATTTGAATTATTGACAGGATAATATTATAATAATTGTCCTTTCATGGGTGTATACCTACAAGTAAGAATAAATTGGGAATTAAAATCTCTTTAATAATAAAAATATTTATGGTTCTAATTAGGACAGAAGAAAAATATCATTTATTTGTACATCAATCATTTAGTGTGAATTAAATAAACAATTATCACTGTCTGGTACAAAGTATGATGAGAACTTTATAATATTATAAATATTGTGGCTATTATATATCATACATATGTTAGAAAGTAGAGATGTGAAAAAATTTTGGATAATACATGTTTTGCAAAAATGATTATTATTTTTCTCATTCCATTTCTCCATTTGAAAAAAACAATCACACGATGTCAAGCTTACCAGATTTTGGATAGGACACCAGAAACACATCATCTTCTCTTGCGTCAAAAGAATCCAGGGAATGGAGAAGCTCTTTGGAAGATGTGGTGGGCAAGAGCATGCCCTGGAAGGTATGCAGCTCGTGGGGCAGCCTCTGCGATGACATGACTCTGGGCTCTGTGAGAACGGTCTTCCAAACAGTGCCTCTCCACAGGGAACGCCACAGATGTGGGGGCTGATCTGAATCCAAGCTCTGGGGCAGAGGAACCTCAAAATTACTAAACTGGCATTCCAACCAGGGGACCATATATATATACTTCTGCAATTCTGCACGAGAGTAATTTTTAAACCAGAACTGAGCCAAAGTCTCTTTTCAAAAATGATGTTATCTGAATTTTTGCTGATAAGGTGTGTTACAAAATGCTTCTTCCAACTTGACTCAACATGGTTTGTGTACAAAGCCCCAAGTTATCAGAACACAGCTGCTGTATTAAGGCACTAAAACTAATCAAATCCTTTGGCCTCATAAAGAAAGGCTTTTTGTGGCTGTCATGGATTATGTCACTGTGGAAATGATTAGAAAACTTAGATTTCTTCTTATTAATATTAACACACAGCACAGGAAGTAGCTAGTATTGCATTTCAGAAACAATAAATGGAGAGAGGAAAGGGAAGTAAGTGTAAATTTTGCTGGGAATTCACAGATAAACCCATGACTAAAGACAAACCTCACAAGAAATGCATTCGAAAGGGTAACTTGGGAATCGATATTTGTGAGCCAGAAAAATAAGCTACCTTAGGCTTTCATGTAAACAGGAAGTTTCAGGTTGAAGACAATTCTTTTCAGAGTCAACCTTAGCTTTTGTGAGCAATATTGTAACATTCTGGATTCAACTGCACAGAGCAGTGCACTGTCCAGTTTCTCTGGGGATCAACAGATGTGTCTGCTGATTTAACCATCAACTGTAACAGTCACCAGGATAAAATAGACATTTTAATGGAACACACCAAAAAGTAGAGGTTTACTGTCTGGGGAACAATTGAAGAAGAATGATACATGTGAAAGAGCAGAGTGAAATTTAGAACAATCATAGACGTAGAAATTGTCAGAGAATCTATAAATAATAAACATGTGAACTGCTTGGCTGATGAACTTTGACGTCAGTACATAAAATATATTTCTGTATTCTAGCAACAACCAATTGAAAAAACAAAATTTGAAAAACAATACTACTTACAATTCTATTTAAAAATGAGTTTCTAGAAATACAGCTAGGGGTGAGCATTTGGCACAGTGGTCATTCACTGCTTGGGATGCCTGCACCCCATACAACAGTGCCCGGCTGGGTTCAAACCCTCGCTCCACACCCACCCCTACC
The DNA here is from genome assembly GCA_949820135.1 of Sylvilagus floridanus. NCBI lineage: Eukaryota > Metazoa > Chordata > Mammalia > Lagomorpha > Leporidae > Sylvilagus > Sylvilagus floridanus. Next base: position 17,782,130 of record OX463230.1, on the reverse strand, counting down.
TCCCTACCCCCCACCACCGGACCATCTTCTTGCTAATGGGCATCCTAGGAGGCAACAGGTAATGACTTAAGTACCTGAATCCCCGCTACCCACCTGGGAGACCCAGTTTGAGTTACAGGTTCCTGGCTTTGGTCCAGCTTGCCCAGTCCCAGCTGCTGCAGGCATTTGAGGAGTACAACAGCAGATGGAAGATCTCTCTGTGTCTCTCAGTCTCTCTCTCATCTCTTTCTCATCTCTTTCTCTCTCTGCCTTTCAAGCAAATATTTAAAAAGAGAAATAAGTCTGGTAAAAGATTTTCAAGGCATTGAAAACTATGAAGTATTACTGAATAAAGTTAAAGAACATATAAATAAATGGAGAAATATACCATGTCAATGAACAAAATAACCCAATATTATTATGTCAAAGTTTTCCTTATTGGCTTATAAAGTCAATTCAGCTTGATCAAAATCCCAATAGGCATATGTGTTTCTCAATGTAGTTTTGTGTAAATTGACAATTATATGGAAATGTAAAAGCCTCAGAATAGCCAAAGAAATCTTAAACAAGAACACATCTGGAGGAATTTTACCATCAGATTTCATGAGTTGCTATAAAAGTACAGTAATTAAGACAATTACTGACAATTAGTCCATGTCTAAGAAGAGCATGGAATAAGGTGAATCACATACTTACTCACAGACTCAGCACTCACTTTCACTTATATAATGATTTATGATTTTTGGATCATTTTGATCAGAGATGGCAGCAAGCGCATGGGCCATCTTCCACTGCTTTCACTGGCACATTAGCAGGGAGCTGGATAGGAAGTGGAGCAGCTGGGACTCAAACCGGCACTCACTGGCCCCTATTATTTATTTTAAACAAATAAAAACAATAATAGAAGAACGCTAAGAGCTAATGCATTTAATCAAATTAGATAACTTAAATGGACTAATTCCCAGACAGATAGAAACCATAAAACTGGCTCAGGGAGAGATAGAAAATTTTGAATGGACCATATATATAACATGTTAATAGTTTCAATTTGGTTTTTTTTGTTGTTGTTGTTTATTTGTTTTTTGTGGGCTTTTTTTTTTTTTTTTTTGACAAACAGAGTTAGTGAGAGAGAAAGAGAGAGAAAGGTCTTCCTTCTGTTGGTTCACTCCCCTAATGGCCGCTATGGCCGAAACTACGTTGATCCGAAGCCTGGAGCCAAGTGCTTATCCTGGTCTCCCATGCCGGTGCAGGGCCCACGCACTTGGGTCATCCTCCACTGCCTTCCCAGGCTACAGCAGAGAGCTGAACTGGAAGAGGAGCAACTGGGACAGAACCGTCACCCCAACCGGGACTAGAACCCGGGGTGCCGGCGCCACAGGCAGAGGATTAGTCTAGTGAGCCGCGGCACAGGCCAACAGATTCAATTTGTAATAAAATTTTTCCCACAAATAAAAGCCCATGCTCAAAAGGCTTCAGCAGTAAACTCGACTTGAGGTTTAAAGAATTAACACCAATCCTTCAGACTCCTGTGGAGAAGCGAAGGGGAGGAACAATTCCCAACTCAATGTATGAGCCCAGATCAGCCTGATCCCACAGCCAACCAAAGGCCACAAGAAAACTGCATGGCACTATTCCTTAGCAAAAATGCTCAATCAAATCAAATCCAGCAAAATATTCAAAGAATTATATGCCAGAACAAAACAATCTAATTTAACAATTGAAAATTCATTAATACAACATGTTATTTTAAGATTAGGATTAAAAATCACAAGATCATTTCAGCAGATGCAGAGCATTGAAAAATTAAAAATGCTTTCAGTACTGAAACACTCAAAATACTAGAAAGAAAAGGACATTTTCTCAATGCTATAATATAAGGCCGTCTATGAGACACCAGCAGATTCTGGTACAGAATCGATCTCCTTGAGTCCGCCTGCCTCTAACATCTTCCCTCATTCCTGGGTTCATGGTCCCCTCAGTTTCCGCATTCAGATCACTCTTCTGACTTGGGCTGCCTTGTTTCTCTCTTTATGAGCCCCTGTGATTACACTGTCCAACCCTTCACCCCAATACTTCAAGATAACCTCCCCATTTCAAGATTGTTAGTAGGCCCAGCCTTGTGGCACAGCAGGTAGAGCCTCCACCTGCAGCGCTGACATCCCACACACGCGCCGGGCCAAGTCTTGGCTGCTCTACTTCTGATCCAGCTTCCTGGTAATGTGCCTAGGAAAGCACAGAGGGTGGCCCAAGTGCTCAGGCCCCTGCCCCTACGTGGTAGACCCGGATGAAGCTTCTTGTTGCTGGCTTTGGATAGGCTCAGCTCTGGCTGTTGGGGCTATTTGGGGAGTGAACCAGCAGATGGAAGACTGACTTTCTCTCTCTCTCTTTCTGCCTCTGCCTCTCTGTAACTCTTTCAAGTGAATAAATAAATCTTGTTTTTTAAAAAAACCGTTATTTGCAAGAACATATCTCCCGATTCTCTTTTGCTGTAGAAATTCACATTCACAGGTTAGTGGCTTAGGATGGGAACTCTTGTGGAGGACCATTCTGTTTGCTACACAACAAAATGGAACATTATTCAGCCATAAGAGGAAAGGATTACTGGTACTTGCTTCCATATAGACTAATCTTGAAGACATTATGGCACATACTTTGTGATTCTATTTACATAAAACATTGAGTATGCAATCTATACAGCCAGGGTAAATTGGTGGTTGCCTACAGCTAAGAGGTTGGTAGGAGAAGGAGAGTGATGGCTAATGGGCATGGGGTCTTTTGTTTTTGAAGTGATAAAAATGTTCCCAAACTGATTATGGTGGCACTTTCATAACACTATAGATATATAAGAAACCGCATCAAATTGCTCAATGTAAATGATTTAATTGTTTGGTATATGATTATATATAAAGTTATTGATTTTTTAAAGCCTAACACTGTACATCCATCAGCATCTTTCACCAACAAAAATGTAAGAATTCTAGTTGATTCATATTCTTGCCAAGATATGATATTGCCACACTTAACTGATGGGGATATAAATTGGCTACAATAGTTTGAAAAGGTCTTTGGCAGTAATCTTATTTTTCTGTTGCTGCTAAAAACTGTGATTATTAATGGCTTACAAACAACAATTCCTTATCTTTCATAGCTCAGCTGGGCAGTTCTTGTTTTAGGCCTCTCAAACAGTTGATTTCAGATGCTGCTCATTAGTGTGTTCATCAGAAGCCGTGGATGGATTTGGCCTAGCAGATGGCTCACTCACATGGTGGACAGTTGGTTCTAGCTGTTGACTAGGAGCTCAGGTGGTGCCCTCCACCAGATACAGACATGGAGCTTCTCCCTGTGGCTTGGGACTTTTCAGCGTGGAAGGTACATTTTGAAAGATAATGTCCCATGTGGGAGACTTGGATAAAGTTGCTGGCTCCTGGCTCCTCGCTTTGGCCTCGCCCAACCTTATTGTTGTGACCATCTGTGCATGAACCAGTGAATGGAATACCTCTCTCTCTCTCTCTTTCTCTCTCTCTCTCCCCGTAACTCTGACTTTTAAATAAATAAATAAATCTTTAAAAAACAAAGGAAAAGAAAGGTAATGTCCCAAGAGTGAATGTTCCAGAAACCCAAGAATTTGCAAGGGTTCTTAAGATTTACTCTTGGGAGTCATGCAACATCACTTCAGCTGCATTCTACTAGCTGCACATGGTTAGCCCAGATATGGTATGGGAGGGAGCCACAAAGGCATGAATACTGGGAAACATGGCTTACTTGGGACCACTATGGGCAACCAACTCTTCCTGTCCTCCCCTAACTTATAATGTTACAGCCTTCTCAAGCCCCCAACATCTCACTATTTTAGGTCATTAGCATTGGGCTTTGAGTCTGTGATCTTATCATCTGTACTAGGTCCAAGAATGGATGGGGATCCTTGGGGCCACCCTTCTGCTGAGTTCCCTGAATGCATCTCCTACCATATAATTCCCTACAGTCTGAAGATTCGGGACTCCAAGAAACTAGGTATCTGCCCCCGCATATCCAGCGTAAAATGGTGAAACAGGGTTAAGGTAACTCCATGGGGCATTTTCATTTAAAATTGGGAAGAAGGGAAGGTGCCTGATCCCCAGTGGGATATAGGAATATTGTTGAGTGCAGTCTTCCTTCCTACCTACCAGAAACTGTGGTTCTAAACACTGCCTTTTGGGCTCTTGCTTCTGCATCCCATACCATCTTTTATTTACATAAAAAATTACACTCCAGTAGCCAAACTGATTTCTCAGATAGACTTTAGAGTTGTCGGGGTTCCCAGGGCTCTTTTCCTTTTGAACCACCCCTGTCTCTTTAAGTCCAAGTATATCCATTTTCCCTTTGTATGTTTTCCCGATACAAGCAATGGAAATGCTAACGGTTTGCTGTGAATATTATGAATATATTCATAAATATCTTCAGGACAGGCCTCATTCTTCGAGGGGCAGGCCCTGAAGATCTTTAACAGCCTCACCATCTGCCTCAGAAGCCTAGGAGGGCCTACACATTTTCCTCCTTCTGGAAGATCAACAGGTTGTCTCACGGCCACATCCTGGACTTCAACTTCACATCAAGGCCATGGATGCCATCACTGCTCTGAAGCCATCTTCTCCTTCTGGAACATTTTGTGAGCTAGAAAGGCTCTCACAGATTCTATTTTCCATGAAATTCTCACAAAACCCTGGACAGTCCCTTTTTTATTTCAATTCCCTCTTCTATTTTACCATGGGCCCTAGAAGAACTCAGCATTCTGCCTGGAAATTTCCATAGCAAAGTCATCTGCATGCTGAGTACCCTTTAGCTGTTTCACAATATTTCACAATAACTCGGGATAGTGTTGCTAATTGTGCTTCCAGACAAAACTCACACCCTCTTTAATCCAGAATCAGGTAATAACCTCCTTATTGTAGTTTAAGATTGTATTAAGATTGTATTAAGTTTCCCTATCAAGCTTCCATTCTCTGTCCAGTCCCAAAGTCAATGCTACATGCTTTAGATTTCTATTACAAAACACCTCACATATAGGTACCAATTTCTATTTTATTATCTGTTTACTATATAACAACCTATCCCCAAATATGGTGCTTTAAAACAACAGTTTATCACTCAAGCTCTTATGATTTTGCTGGGTTCAGCAGGGTGATTCTCATTTGGAGTCCCTCACGGCAGCTGGGCCTAGAGTCTCCTGAAGACTGAGCTGTGCATCCAAGGGGACTCACCGCTGCGAGCTAAGAGTGGATGCCAGATACCTGCTTGGAACTCATCTGGGGCTGCCTATCAGATGATCTTTCTTCCTACTTCTCTCCTTCCTGCCTGCCTTCTTGCCCCCTTCCCCACGTGTTTGGGTACAGATGATGATGTGGGCGGGAGAGAGATGAACATTTAGGACATGGATAGAAAAGCTGCATGTGAAGAAGGAAAGGAGAGAGGAAGTAATAAAAAGATCATTCTGTCAGCAAGCATGATGCGACACAGTTGTGTGAAAAGAGACAGGGGGCCTTTAGCCTAGTGGTTAATATGCCCACATCCCATGACAGGGAGCCTGGGTTTGAAACCCAGCTCCAGCTCCTGATTCCAGTTCCCCAGCAATGCAGCAGGGATGGCCCCAGTAGTTGGGTTCCTACAGCCCACATGAGAGTTATAGTGTGAGTCCCCAGCTTTGGCCCCAGCCCAACCCCTGCCATTGTGGGCATCTGGGGAGTGAACCAGCAAACAGGATCTCTCTCTCTCTCTCTCTATATATATATATATATCTCACTCTCTCCTTCTCTTCCCCCTCCCCCTCTCTTCTCTAAAATAAATTTTAAACTTCAAATTATGTAACAATATATCTGAGTACAAAATACACATAAAGAGATCTAGGAGAGGAGTCACTACATCCTACTTCACAGAATAGATGCATTTCAGTTTCCTTTTCACATGTTAATGATTGTTTGAAAATGTTTTTTTTTTTTTTACAAGGAGCCCATAAGACTCTTCCCCTGCAAAAGTGGAATAATTTTCATTTTAAATAGAAAAGGAAAAGAGATGTGAGCTAGGTAAACTGGAGTGGACACATCTGGACGCAGAAGGAGACAAAGGACTCCTGGTTGCGTAGCAAGCAATATGTTCAGCTGCAACCCTGGGCAGGGTCCCACAGAGAACCATGGTGGCCCCAGGACAACGTCAGCTGTGTAGCAAGGATGGCCCTGCCCAGCATCGGCGTCACAGGAATGCTTTCTCCTCTTCTGAGACAAGACTGGGGATGCTTGTACATACGGGGACTGAGCCAACAGCTGTGATGAACGGGAGACAGGGAATCAGGGTGTGCCACAGTGGTGACTGATCAAAGACAACCGCCAACAGCAGCACAGGTGTGAATCCCTCACTCCCCGCCTTCCCAGAAGCCTCTGGGACAGAAAGAAGCAGCCCCTCTTCTTGCATCTTCCTGTGTGACCCTCCCTAAGGAAAACTGTAACCTCAAAACCCTGGTTATGAATATTAGATGCTAGTCTTGAGAGGCTAACAAAGTAGTAAGGGGGTGACAAGAATATTAAAGGAATCTTAGTCTCCTCGCAGAAGGATCATCTGGCTTAGTAGGTTACTGTCTTCTTGATGCATAATTCCATTTTCATTGTCAAGTATGGGCAATGACGGTTTATTTACTTTCCATTCATAACATTGCTAACTCCCTCTCCCCACCTCTAGAACTACTGCTGTAAGTATCGTGTGCTTGCAAAGTCAAAAGAGGAAAGAATATTAATTATGTTAGAAATATTAGCGCTGTCACAACAGGTACTGTTTGCAGTGTGCTTACTTCAGGCCAGCCCCTGTGCCAAGTGATCTATTTGCTAAATGCTCTATGTGCTAAGTGTTCTGTGTTCATTTAATCTTGTCAACAACACTGAAAAAGAAGTATTATTAAACTCATTTTTTTAGTGATAAATAGATTCAGTGGGACTGAGTAAATTACCCACAAATTCACCTAGCTAGAATATCACAGTCTCGGGTGAATACAGCTAACTTGGAAATCCATGGTCCTAGCTACTGTGTGATCTTACTGTGTTACTGTGTGATCTTACTGTGTTACTGTGTGATCTTACTGTGTTACTGCGTTACTGTGCGATCTTACTCTTGCACATCCTCTGATTTGTGCAACAGAATGTGCGTGTGGCACACATGTGCACAAAATATCGAAAGGTCAGAAGTTTATATCTGCTATTTATTGTCCTTGGCTCTCTTCATTTTCTCCCATTTCTAAAAATCTTATTCACATCTTTGGAGACCTTCCAGAACCCTGCTCACAATCCTCAGTGCAAACTGAATCCCTAGAGCAGACTACAGAGTCCCCAGACAAGGAAGAAGCCCAGAGCTGTGGGCATTAACAGGAAGGCAGGCAGGCACAAGTGACGGACAACTCAGGAAGGGATCCCAGCGGAGGTGGCCTTTGACAAGGGCCTCGGAGACAAAAAGGTTTTCACAGACAAGTATGGTGGGCTGTGATTTCTGGAAAGAGGGGGCTACAGGACAAAGACTTCAGGCCTAGAAGACAGCGCACAGAAGTTCAGTTGCAGTAACTTTAGCTGAAGATAGATTAGGAGCAGCAGGTGAGTTTGCAAAGTCAGACTGCCTCTCTGCTGGGCAGAGTTCCGGATGCCCAAGGGAGGGGGCTGTTCCCATCCCAGACAGGGGAGGTCCGTGGTCCAAGAGTGCTGAGTGCGAGACACAGGCAGACACTATGGGTCATATTAAACACTTAGCAATTATCTTCACTTTCATATACAAATATGTTGCCTTTTGTTTATCATTCAACTGCGGGGACTTTTGGGGCTTTCATTTGCTTACATCTGAAAGAATGATGAGAATAGAGAAATAGTTCTCCACCCAAAGAACAGCAAGAGCCCAATCATAAGCATAAATTACAAATTACACTTGTCCCGGCAGGAGGACGGCAGAACGCAGAGGATCGCCTCCCACTGACATTCCACTGTTCACTGCCTCAGGGGAGCCTGGGCCCAGTGCTGGCAGATTTTTAGAATTTTATACAAAATCAGATATTCTGACTTTGGTAAAAAAATCCCTTAGTTATTTAACAATGGTTTAAGAAGATTTAAAACTGGGGAAGCCAGGGACAGATATTTGGTGCAGCCGTTAAAATCAGTTTGGGATGAGCTTTCTCTGTATCAGAGTGTCTACTTCAAGGTCAGGCTAGTCTCCTTCCAATCCTGAGTGATGGCTCAACAACTTGGGTCCCTGCCACCGCCGTGGGGGACCTGGATGGAGTTCCATGCTCCTTGCTTTAGCCTGCGCTAGCCCTGGCTACTGTGGGCCTGTGGGGGAGTAACTCGATGGATGGAAGATCTCTTTCTGTGTCTCTCACTCTGCCCTTCAAACAGACAAAATATAAAGAGCAATAGTTTTTTTTTTTAGAATATTTATTTATTTATTTGAAAGACAGAGTTATAGAGAGAGAGGGAGAGCCAGAGGTCTTCCATCCATGGGTTCACTACCCAAATGGCCACAATGGCCAGAGCTGAACCAGGCTGAGCCAGGATTCTGGAACTCCATCCCGGTCTCCCACATGGGTGGCTGGACCCAAGCACCTGGGCCATCTTTCACTGCTTTCTCAGGCGCATTAGCAGAGAGCTGGATCAGAAGTGGAGCAGCTGGGACAGAAACCAGGGCTCATGAGGGATGCTGGAATGCCAGGGGTGGCTTAACCCCCTGCACTACAACGGAGGCCACATGAGCAATGGTTTTAAGACAGTGGATGGCAGACAACTAGAGTTTATTCTATCAGTTACACCATATATGTCTTATTGGACTAAATTGAATGACTACATTTAATTGACTAAAGTTAGGAAGTTTTGGTGAGATTGTAAGGAAGCAGAACTCTCATGGCTGCTGTGGGAATGTGAAATGTTACTTCCGCTTTGTGAAACAGTTTGATAGTTTGATGAAAAGTTAAAGCTACCCCTGCCCCATGGTCCAGCTTTTCCACTCTTAGGTATTTCCCTGAGATATAAAAATCTTCCCCCACAAGGACCCACACAACAAGTGCCAATAGCAACTAATCTGTAGTAACCAAAGACTTTTAAAAAATCTTCATCAACAAGTGAATGGCAAGCAATGTTTAATATATAGCTGCATGTTGAAAGGAACCCTGTTCACTACTAAATAGGAATAAACCATTGACACACCCACTAAAGCGATGAATCTCAAAATAATTTCACTGGATGAAAAAAGACGAGACAATAGATGGTACATCTGGTGTGTTTATATTTATATGACATTCTAAAAAATGCAAGCATGTTTGTAATAACAGAACACAACCCAGTGGTTGCCTGGGAGCGAGAAGCTGGCAGGGAAACGCAGGATGGGCAAATAGAAAAGGGCATGAGAAATCTTTCAGGAATGATCGAGATGCTTGTGTTGATGATGGTGATGGTTTCACAGGTGTGTAATGTCATTTGCACACCTGAAGTATGTACAGTATGTGAAAGACTAATTATATACGAATGAAGCTGTTAAAATATTTAGGGCTCCACAATCAAATGATTGACTACAACACGCTACTATTTAGTATGTGTTGTCTTCAATATAATTTGGGTCTCAACAATTATTACTGAAGTTACCTGATGAACCACTTACCTTCACAAATTCTGAGAAGTCACTTCCAACCGAAATTTCATTAGCAATTTTTTTTTTCAACAGACAGAAAGAAATAAAGCTGTTCTCTACTGGCTCACCCTCCAAAGGCTTGCAACAACTGGAGCTGTGCTGGGCAAAGCAGAAGCTGGACACTCAACCCAGGGCTCCCTCATGGGTGGCGGGGACTCTAGTACTTGAGCCATCACCTGCTACCTCCCAGGTTGCATACTACCTGGAAACTGGAAACAAGAGCTGAGCCGGGAATTGAACCCCTGTATTCCAATATGAGACTGGGGTATTTAACCACTAGGCTGAATGCACGCTACAGTAATTTTTAGATAACTGTAAGACTTCTTGGAAACACTACACAATTCTTTGGTCACTTTCTTGCTGCAGTGGTTCATTTATCTCTGGTTCTCTTCTCCCTGTCTCTGGCTTTCTTTTCTCCACCCTCACCACCTGCCACTTAACCTTTCCCCTGTGCCCTAGGAGTGTGTCACTTCCTTTCAACCAGACAAACGTGCTGTATTAAAGGGCAAATTCAACAAAGCCTTAATGACTTGAAATATCAGGGCTCTATTTCCTAACTTAGCTGATGATTCAGAGACGTGCGTTAGGCAGATGCCTTTCAGTTCTGGAAACTATTTTATATCTAGACCGTGGGTGTTTCTCTTTGGTTGAGGAGATTAATTGTTCTTCCTCTTTTGAGTCTTCATGCATGTTTTGCTCCCTAGCTACCACACAGCTTAGGTATGAACAGGTGTATTGCAGAGCCTGATTGGGGAGGGGCTGCTGGACTTTTCAACCAAGCGGTTCTTGCCTTATTGAATTACTTGGTTTCCACCCCATGCTCACAAGTACGTGAATTCTCAAAGGTTGTTACAGAAGCAATGATTCCAAGTGCAGTCTGTGTTCAAGGAGGTTTCCAAGATGCAAAGTTGTGTTTTTCCTCGTCTTGAGAAGGTCAGACAGCACAGGACCAACTGGTTGATGACACTGTTGGTGCAACTGACTCTGACCAATCAGGAAACCAGTAAGAAAAAAAATTGAGTAAAAGAGGTCATTTTTTTCCATTTCCCCATATAACCCTTATAATACTTGTTTATTCAGAACAAGTCTATTTGAAAAGGTCAAATTAAATTTACCACTCAGTTCTTTTCATCTTAAGAACTAGCCATTGATCCCAACAGCCAGTTTCCCAAGGGAAAAAAAAGCGCTCATTACAAGGCAAGTAATTTCTTTGGAAGATGCAGAATCACTATCAAAAGATTTTTAGTTATTTGAAGTCACAAAAATACCTCTTGAGATTCCTACCAAGAGTAGATTTCTGCCATTCTTTGAAGTTTTAATAAGAAGATCAATAAGGAAAATAAGAATGGAAAATATATTTTATATTGAAAATTAAAAGAATTCTGTTTTATTAGCAGTCTATGCACATTTAGGCCATCTAACCTGTGGATACAAATAGAGCCATATTAAAAATAATTTACTTGAGGTAAGCATTGTGGTGCAGCGGGTGAAGCTGCCACTCGGGCTGGCACCCGTAACAAAGTGTCTGGGGCCGAGTTCTACCTCCGATGTTGCTTCCTGCTAATGCATCCGTAAGGCAGCAGATGACAGTCCAAGAACGAGGGACCCTATCACTCATGTGAAAGACTTGGATGGAGTTCCTGGATCCTGGCTTTGACCTGGTCCTGTCCTGGCTGTTGTGTGCATTTGGGGAGTGAACCAACACATGGAATCTCTCTCTCCACCTGTGTTTTAAATTAAAAAATAATAATAATTTTACCTAATTGCCTTTGTCTGGAGACTGGCAGTATCTTCTTCCTGATGAATTCTGAGGTTTTCCACGATATAATCCCAAGTACTCATGACCAATCAACCAATCTACCACTGAACACCACTGAACACCCTCCAGCTACACCTTCTCACAGTGCAGTCCAATACTCCCTCGCCCGCAGCTGGGACGCTGTACATACACCATGCAATTAGCAGCAGTGCTGATCGTTCTAAGGGCATGGGTATGACAGAGAAGGATTTGGAAGAAATCCCCTCACCCAAGCTGCCCCCCACCCAAGGACCCATAATACTGTAAAAGCTTCTCGTGCAGTTTAGCAGATGCGTACAACCTTATGATTTCACTTATGTGATATCCTAGAGTACATCAATAATAATCTGCAGTGTCAGAAAGCAGATTTGTGGTTGCCTGGGGCAAAAATTTGGGGGACATTTACTGAAATGGGAGCATGGAACTATTTAGTGTTGGGCAGAGCTTGAATATATTGTCAAAATTCATCATCTTCACTGTATGCTTAACATGGATTCATTTTATTGACTTCTAATTCTACTTCAATAGAGTTCTTTTTTTTAAGTACATCAGGATGCTATTTTTCAGATATCGCATTGACAGTAAGCTCAAATCCTTCAGCACACACTTGGATGGTGAGGTTACAGAGAGATGGGTACTCACATTGTTTGGGGAATAAAAGATGTTTTGATCCCTAAGGATATTACAGTCTCAGAATATGTAACACTCCTGCCAAAAATGCATGAAATGCATCTATTCATGTGGACCCCACTTCAGAAACATTCAACTGACCCAGACTCTTGAAAATGCCAATGTTAAAAAGATGAAGAAAGATAGGCATAGTTTCAGATGAAAGGAGGCTAAAGAAAGAGGCACAAGTAAATACAATGTGGGTTCTGAGGTTGGATCGTGGAACAGAAAAAAACTATAAAGGAATTAATGATCTAATTGGTAAAATTTGAATATGAACTATATTTTAGATAATCAGTCTTAAACTTCTGAATTTATTATTATACTATGATTTATAGGGCTATATCCTTGTGGTTAGGATATATACATAAAAATATTTAGGACTAAAATATGATGATATCTGCAACTTACCCTCAAGTGTTTCAGCAACAACAATTCAGGAGATAAACAGAACACACATGGCAAAATGTTTGTGATTGTTGGCCCTGAGCAAAGCTCCTGTGGGAACTGCATGTCGTGGAGGCACATCCAGGTCACTATGGTCTGGAATACTACAAGAAGAAAGACAAGGAAAGTGGGGACGTCTGAGAAGACAAGAGAAGTAAGAAGAGGGGCGGAACAGTGCCGGTGGGGAGGAATCAGCATGTGTCTAGCACCACCCCAGACTCCCCTCACACACCTGGTGGTGGTTCCTAGCCCTCCTACAAACCTCAGTCATGAAGATCCCCAGAGATACAGGGCCCGGCCAATTCCTATGGGAGACCTTTAGATTTTGTCCAAGGCAAAGAAATCTGAACAGATAATCTAGATCATCACTATTTTGAATTCTTCTAATTTTTTGGTCTTGCCTTTCCAACTTATTTCACATTTCCCTTTGTTTTAACTTTAATGGTGTTTTATCTACCTCACTAAAGTGTACATATGGACATCAAAAAGTTTGTGGAAAGCTGGAATTAAAAGATAAGTTTATTTAGGTGCAAAAAATTAGAAAGTCATGAATATGTGGAGTCTTCAAAGAGTTCCTGAAAATGCATAGTATGAAAAAACTGCATGGATTTCAAAAATTTCTGTACCCAAAAAAACTTATCTTTTAATTCCATCCATCCATGAGCCTTTGAAGACTTCTCATCAATGTCTTAGAGGCCAAATTCATAATATAGTCCTTTTTATATTCTTTAAAATTCCAGTCTAATGCCTACTAATGCAGGTTCAATAAATATTTGTCGAAGAAACAAAATTTGAAAACAAATAAACTGAAAAGAAAATGACTTATCAATAAGATCATGTAGTACATTATTGTGTGTTAGGGCCCCCTAGTGTGCAAAACAAATCTGTCTAAAGGAGCTCAGATTAACAAGAATTTGAACAAACTGTCAAGGGAATGATCTCTGATTTGTTTCTTTAATTCAAGACCCTTGATTTATTGTTCTGGGAGAAAAGACCTGTTCCAAGTATTAGAATGCACCTATTCTCCACCTATTCACCCACTTGGGCTTCAGCATCCTTTCAAAATGCCATTTCTTCACCTCAAAATGGAATTAAAAGTTTTCATGGATTCTAAGATACTTTTTTTTTTCTTCACATTTTCACATGTCTGAGATCAAACTTCATCTTACAATGAATGCTGTCCCTGTTACTCTTATTTTTGCAGTAATTAGGACATGACAGCCCTTTTGTACCTATGGGCAAACTCGGGCACCACATTATTTGTTTCATTTGTGTTCAATTTCACAGCCATTTGAATATCTTGAAAAAGATATATATTATGGAGGCCAGTGCTGTGACGTAGCAGGTAAAACCACCGCTTGCAGTGCTGCCATCCATCTATCCATGAGCCAGTTCGAGTCCTGGCTGTTCTACTTCTGATCCGTCTCTCTGCTATGGCTTGGGAAGGCATCAGAAGATGGCCCAAGTCCTTGGGCCTCTGCACCCACGTGGGAGACCCGGAAGAAGCTCCTGGCTCCTGGCTACTGGCTTCGGATCAACGCAGCTCCAGCCGTTGCAGCCATTTGGGAGTGAACCTGCGGATGGAAGACCTCTCTCTCTCTCTGCCTCTGCCTTTTAAATAAGTAAATTTAGAAAAAGATATATATTATGATAATCTCTCTCATATATATACATACTTGGTAACAGAGTATTATAGCAATTCTTAATCCTTTGCTTTTTCATATAAATTATACATTACCTATGCAACAAATACTATAGATAGATAATTGATAGATGATAGACACAGATGGAAGAGAGAGAGGAAGGGAGGGAGGGAGATGGGCATTAAAATATAAAGCCACATATGCAAGAAGGGAAATTATGCGATGGGATATGAGTTGACTTGTGTAAGTTGATTATTGTTGAGGAATGACCACATTTCCAAATTATGTTACAAAATGATCAAGTTTTCTAGGAGACCTAAAAAGTCACCCAGAATGAAGCAAAGCTGGACTCTACTCTATTCTTGGGATTCATTCAACAAGGCTGCTTCCCAGGAGCCAAGAAGTGCGACTGCGTGCAGGAAATTTGCATTGCCACTTCTGAGCAAATACAAGGAACTTCAAAGTCATGGAGACTGATGTGATCTCTGACTCCTCATCGGATACTAGCAACAAGATGCAGCTTCTTCAGTCCCTTCCTGGTAACTGTGAATAGAGGCTATTTACTTTAGTGACACAAGAGTCATCTGGTGGGCAGGTGTTAAGGTAAATCAGGAATTACGGCAAAATCCGCAGGCAGAAACATTGCTCAAAGTCATACTAACAACGCTGAAGGTGTTAAAGACACCAAGATCATGAGCACAAGCTGCAAAGATCAACTCAACACCAAGGAAAAAAATGCATAATGGCTATGATTATTGTATCCGTACATTTAATTTTAAGTCACAACATGAAAGCTAAGAGTGAGACTTCTTCAAAATGTTACAATGTATAAATGCCAAAAGTAATTGGACCCATTTCAGTTGAACTAAGGGTGGACTGGCAGAAAGCCATCTGTAATTGTTATCCAAGAGCTTCACATAACCCACGTTATAATTTGATTTTCTGAGGCATTTCATGCCTATGTATCGTAACAGTTAAAAGAAATGCTCACCAAAAACTATGGTAATTTGAAATGTCATGGCAATTCTTAATACTTTGCTTTTCCATATAAATTACTAATTAGTTAGACAATAAATGCTGTAGGTCTAGACTGATTTTAGCAACAATGGCATCTTTAAGACACTGAAAATGTTTCTCCTTGTGAATGTAGTACATGTCAATTAAGATAGACCTTCCTTATTGTCCTCCAATAAATTAATTATGCCCAAAAATGGTTTGATTCTTTTTGCAATGTTTATTATGGATTGGTCATCATTGATTTTGTTTCCATAGTAAATGGCTCCATTTATTCAAATTATATTTTCTAGCTGTTGAAAACTAGAGACATAAAAATGAAATTGACTTTAAATATTGATGTTACATCTGGCAACCTTGCTAATTCTGGGCGTTAATATTACAAATTTGTCTGATTTTGCTCGGTAAATTTGTCGATCATTTTGGGTTTCCTATCATTTTCAGAAAGAAGGGTTTTCCTTTGTTCTTTCAAATCTTTATGTCTTCATTTCTTTTTATTTATTTATTTTTTACTATGCCATCTAGTTAGCATGGACAATGTTGAGTAAGAAATTCTACTCCAGGGGCCAGTGCTGTGGCGTAGCAGGTAAAGCTGCCGCCTGTAGTGCCAGCATGCCGAATGGGCGCCAGTTCGAGTCCCGGCTGCTCCATTTTCCAACTAGCTCTCTGCTGTGGCCTGGGAAGGCAGCAGAAGATAGCCCAAGTCCTTGGGCCCCTGCATCCACATGGGAGACCCAGAAAAAGCTCCTGGTTTCTGGCTCCTGGCTTCAAACCGGCGCAGCTCGGGACATTGGCACCAATTGTGGAGTGGAGCAGCGGATCGCAGACCCCTCTCTCTCTCTGCCTCTCCTTCTCTCTCTGTGTAACTCTAACTTTCAAACAAATAAATAAATCTTTTTAAAAACAAAAGATCCAGCCGGCGCTGCGGCTCACTAGGCTAATCCTCTACCTTGCGGCGCTGGCACACTGGGTTCTAGTCCCGGTCGGAGCGCCGGATTCTGTCCCGGTTGCCCCTCTTCCAGGCCAGCTCTCTGCTGTGGCCCGGGAGTGCAGAGGAGGATGGCCCAAGTGCTTGGGTCCTGCACCCCATGGGAGACCAGGAAAAGCACCTGGCACCTGGCTCCTGCCATCGGATGAGCGCGGTGCACTGGCTGCAGCACGCCGGCTGCGGCGGCCATTGGAGGGTGAACCAACGGCAAAGGAAGACCTTTCTCTCTCACTGTCCACTCTGCCTGTCAAAAAACAAACAAACAAACAAAAGATCCTACTCTAGTGCTAGGATTTGAAAGTGTCACCCAGTAAAACCAAAAACCAAAAAATAAAACAACTTAACCCTCAGTGCAGCAGTGTGGGGAGGCGGGTCTTCATGGGAGGCTCCACCACCATGAATTAATTAATGCCAATTATTAAAGGCTTGAGGCCTTGAGTTCAGTCTTTGCCTCTTCCTTGCTCTCTCTTTGCCCTTCCCCCGTGGGACAATGCAGCAAGAAGACCCTGGCCAAATGCGAGCCCCTCAAGTCTAGATTTTCCAGCCTCTAGAATCAAGAGGCAGTAGGTTTCTGCTTGTTAATTACCCGGTGGATAGTATTCTGATGCAGCATCACAAAATGCTCCAAGACACCCTGTCCTCTGACTTAAAGGATATTCTCATGCTTCAGCACTAAAGTTATGTTTGCTATATAAATATTTTTAAGTCAATATCATCATAAAGAATTCTACCTTATATTAATACATGGTTCAATTGCCTATTTTTTAACTGATGTAAAAAACTATGTATTTATGAAATACTATGTGATGTCCTGATCCATATATCCATTGCACACTGTCCACCAACTGTCAGGTGACTATAGATAATTATACATAACAATGTGTGGTATTTTTTTCTTTTAAAAATTATAAGAAATGATTTTGAATGTTTTCAACCAAGAGACTGATAAATGTTCGAGAGAGATTCAGAGACCAGGACTGCTCTTTTTACCAATTTGCTCTTGTGGGAACTAACTACAATAATCCCTTCGAGGGTGTTGTCCCCAGTAACCTACTCACCTCCCATCAGGCTCCATCCCCTTAATAAGCCAAACCTTAGATTACGTCAGTAGCACATGAACCTTTCTGAGACAATGACATCTGAACAAGGCAATTACTAACACAGGAAGATTTGTTTAAACTAGGAATAGTTGTTAATTTTTTCTTATGATTTTTCATCTACTGATACAATCAATCCTAAGACGTTTTTCTTGAATCTGGTTAATGAGGTGAGTTATGTTAACACATGCTTTAATGTTACGCCTCCTTCTTCTCCTCATAGATGAATCCAACCTACAATCATCAGAAAGATGTGATAGTTCTAAAACTGTTCCTGACAGCATAACTGCAAAACGTGTTCAATACAACTAGGCAGAACTCACACCGACTCCCTCCCAAAGGTTGGGCATTTTTCTTTTAACGGGAGACATGAGTGCATTGGGAGTCTGTGTGGCTGCTGGCATATCTGAAACGCTGACATTCCTTGTTTCCTATGTACTCTGCAGGAGACTGCCTTTGTGTGATTCCCTCATCCTGCAGTGTTTGTCCCAACCATCTCTTATCCCTCTACTATTTCCCTTTTTTACAATTATATTTTTTGTTTATTTGAAAGGCAGAGTTACAGGGTGAGGTATGGGGGGGGGGGCAGATGGCCAGGGCTGTGCCTAGCCAAAGCCAGGGGCCTGGAACTCCACCCAGGTCTCCCATGTGGGTGGCAGGGACCCAAGTACTTCAGCCTTCACCTGCTGTGTCCCAGGCTATGCATTCACAGGAAACTGGATCAGAAGTGAAGGAGCTGGGACTTCAACCAGGTACTGTGATAAGGGATACAGGCACCCCAAATGGTGACCTAACTGCTGTACCAAATGGCACCACTGGAAGCTTATAATAATGAAAAACTTAGCATGTGAACCAGCAATCTGCACACAATGTTTATAGTAGCATTATTCAAAACAGCCAGGAATTGAAAAGAATCTGCATATACATCAGCTGGTGACTAGATAAACAAAATGGGATACTTGCATAGAATGGAATAATATCCAACTATCAAAGGAACTTCTGAGGGGATGATGCTGTGGTAGAGTAGGTTACACCACTGTTTGTGATGCTGGCAGGCTGGAGTCCCAGCTGATCTACTTCTGATCCAGGACCTGCTCATGTTCCTGGGAAGGCAGTGGAAGAGAAGAATTGAAGTGCTTAGGCCTCTGCCATCCCTGTGGGAGACCAGGATGGAGTTCCTGGTTCCTGGCTTCAGCCTGGCCCAGTCAGTATCTCCCTCCACAGTAAATCAAGAATAACAACCATTTCGGTGGAAAAGTTTGATTGATAGGCCTGAGAAACAGACAGCAGGACTTTTGATTTCCAGTCTAGTGTGGAAGATGCTGGTAAGTCACTACCACTTCCCAACAAGTCATAAGCAGAATAAAATTAAAATTCAACCACTCCTTTTAGATTCCCAAGAGCTGTGAGTTTGTTTACAAGATATGCTTTTTAAAAATAAATATAACAGTGGGTAAAAGTAAAAGGCTGGAAAGTCTATTGCATAATGAATATTAATCAAAAAGGAATATTTTACGACTTCATTAGCAACATAGTGTACAAAGTAAGGAGTACAAGGGACTACAAGAAATGGAATGAAAAAATATATTTATTTTGGTGCAGAAATGTTTGCAGTTTTCATTAACCTTTTGAAGATTTTTCATATATATGGATTTCAAAATTTTCTGCCTCAAAATGAATTTTATATTTTAATTCTATTCTTCATAAATTTATAAAGTACATTCCTATTACCAGAAAGTTTAGATACTTATTTTGATATTTATTCATATAAGATTGATATTGGTATGCTATTGGTATGAAAGTTAATAAATGAGTCAATTCATGAAGGAATTAGAACAATTTTAACTATATATATGTGTATATACATACATATATACACACATTCAGGCCATCATATGTTGATTTGCCACTTCGGACAATATGCCAAGCTGAAAGTGACAAGTCTTTATTCAATTATCATCACATTGCAAGCCAAACAAAAAGTAGGCCCCAGAAATTCTGAGTTTCCTTTTTTCCTCTTGGGATGGTGCTGGTTAGAATCAAGTGGCTGTGGTTCCTTTCAACTACTTTAATATCTAAGAGGTTGGTTTTTTTTGTTTGTTTGTTTGTTTTGCCTACTAGAACCAATTTTGGCCTCTTTTGTGAACATCACTCCCAATGAGAATACATATTCTATACAATATGGTGAAGAGCAATGCTGATTAATTCCATGAGCTCCTTGCTGTAATTCTTTTGCAATAAAATGTGTGCCCCTTACTCAGAAGGACATTGTATGTGGTATATGATACCTATATGGTAAATGAGTCATTTTATAAGTTTATAGATGGTGATGCTGATAGAAACCCTGAGGACAGCAAAGGCAAATTCTAAACAAATATCTACTTCAATCATAACAAATTATTGCATGGTCCATGAGGGAAAGAACTGAGAACCACTTGCTAACACTCAAAGAATTAACTTCTCTTTATTAACCTTAGAGGAACCCAGAAAAGACTACATGTTGAGTAGCTATCAGCTAGTCTCCTTTCTGGATTACTCCACTTTGTCACTGGGCTTCTATACAAAGTGGTTTGGTAGCACATATGTCGCTTATCCATGACATCGATGGCAGGGAGCAAGAATAATCAGACTTCCACCATGACCAAAAAAGTGGCCAACCACATGCGGAAAAATAAAGGTCAATGTTAATCTCCAACAGAGAACTGTCCCCCAGGAGGTCAGTAATCCACCTGCTAGGTGGTTGATGACAGTGATGCACCTGATAAACATTTATGCTCTATTATTACTGTTACCCCAAACACAAAAGTTGGCATCTTCTTCACTGATGTCTATCCTGACACCAATAAATGCTTGATTGCCTTTTAATATAACTTTTGATTACATGATCATGAAAAAGTCCTCAAATATGAAGGCCAATTTTATAATTTGTGCCCAGAAAACATCCCTTTTGTCGAGGACCAAAAAAAATTTCCATTTGATCTGTATAAAAGAAGCAACAAAGGGCTTGCTTTACCATGTTTTTAAAAAGCTCAGAGAACTTGATCATTTGAACTATGAATGAGTCCAATCATCCTGTATCTTTAATTCTCTATAGCATCAAGAATCTAGCTGTAAAACCCAAGTAGTAAGTTTTCAAGCAAAAATATAGCCTATAACCTGCCATTATCCTTTTAGGTCTAGGGGGAATTTTGAGTATACGTCTTTGAGTGTTTAATATCCGCTTCGGAATGCTTAAATCAAAACAAAGCAGAACAGCAGGCCTCAGGAAAATCCAGGGGTTTGGGACATAATGATGATGGTTGAAAACAAGTTAAATCTGTTTTCTTCTTACAGTCTGAGAATAGGTTAGAGTAATCCACATTTATATCAGAAGTCTGCCATTTCCCCCCCAAATCATCCAGCTAAACACCAGGAAGATTTTCTGTTAGGCAATAGAATATCCTTTCCTAAAAGAGCTGTAGCCCACAAGGCCATGTTTCGTGAGAATCATCTCAGAGAATTAAAAATGAGATCTTCACCAAGTACCATCACCAGTTTCAGAGGAGCAGCATTGATACAAGATGGGCCAAGGGCACTTTTCCTGATGTCACTGCCCCTGCTAACGCGCGTGGCAGAACTGGGCCACGAAGGCCCAAAGGAAATGGGAATTTAAAGCAATTATCTAAATAATTCAGACAAGGAGGCACACTGGGCCTTTCAAAGTCACCCATCTGAGCAGAAGGGGCATGTGAATGCTTTGCTTTTTGTTAGTATTTATTAAAATGCCTCTCGGACACACACACTGATACTGACTCATTGAAAAAAGGAAAAATTGTACTGCTGGAAAAAGCAGGCTCATTTACAATAATCACATTAAGTCACATTAAGTAAATGTTCAATTTTCTTTTTGCTTTGTCCAACAGATCGTGCCTTTCCTCCGCCTAGGAAGCACCAAGTGTTCCTATATTCATAGCAATTATAATTCTGTATTTCTAAAACAATTTCCTCACTAAGTACCATGACTTTCCATCCCTAAGGACAAAAAGCTGACATGGGTACAAAATAAAGCAGGAATCAAAAAGGAAACAGCATTATCTACACTTCTGGGAAATAAAAAGACTTCACAAGGCATAAAAAAACCATTTTATTCACAGGATACATTTCCAAATTTTCTCCATGTAAGGGAGGTAGAGAAATTGAGACTTAGTGAACTTTCTCACTGCCAGCCATAATTACAATGAAGACACCAAGTAAAAAGACATGTTTTCACAGCAAACCTCCTCCTATGACATTGCATTTAGATTCTGCATAAAGAAACAACTCAATAGAACCAGTAGACAGACACTAGTTTTTCAAGTCGCACTATAAAAAGTACCAATTAAAGGTTTTTTTTCTTACCTGCTACATTTTATATGAAACTCTAAAAAAAGAAATGAGGAGAACTGATTTCCCCACATTTTCTGCCTGTGGAGTTTGGCTTTAATAGGAAGAAGCGATTTCATATGCACTTCAAAGATGACTTCCATTTTATAGCCTAATCTAAAATCTTCTCCAGCATTATTACATTCATGGACTGGTGGTCACACTACATTCTATAAGAAAAGAGGAATATTTTGAGTTTTTCTATTTCTTCTGGCCTCCAGTCTCTGAAAAAGCAGCTCCTAAACACAGCCTGCACATGTGTGGAATAATATATAATGTGCAGCAACAGAGTGAAGAGATCAGAGAGAAGTACTTGTTTCTAATGGTTTCAGATCAACAATGCAGTATTGGTAGCTGAGGTCTTGTGATATTCCAGATTCTTCAGAGATAAAGCAGGCTTTTCCATGGAACTCTACTGATTTATTCTCTCCCCTTCTCCCTAGTCTCTAACTGCGGTGTGCCCCAGTGTCCACCGATCACCCTAAATTGTGACTCCTGTATGGTATGAGGGGAGTGGCTTACAGTAATCTACCATCAAGACAGCCCATGGAACCGATGCTTAAGACTGCATGAGGAAGCGACTGGTTGATTCCTTGCTTCCAGGAACACTAGAATTTGCTAGAGAAATACACATTGGTAATTTCTAAGTCCTCATGTAGCTATCACCTAAGGAGCTTCCTACCAGAAGGCTCTACTACTTCAACAAGCAATATTTACATATGGTTATCAGACTTCTCCAAAGCCTATGTAGACAACTGTGCATTTCTATAGAACAGTCACATTTGCTACATTTGTCAGTTCTTGCTGATGATACACACACAACTGGGAACGAACACAGGTACATCTCTAAAGGGACAGAAGCGCATCAAAGACACACATAAGACAGTGGTAGTCAAAGAAGAAAAAGTTAAGGCACCCTCTGCCACTTCCCAGCCTCGTCCAAGCAGCCGTCTCCATAAATAACGTGAACCGGCATGCATCTGAGCCTGTGTGTTAAGTACTCTAGCACACAGGCGAAAGAAAGCAGCAGGATCTGCTTTAGGGACAGTGGACCCACAAGTTTCTTGCTGAAGAAGTTGTGGAAGCAGGGAACTGAAGTCTCCTTCCTCTAAGCTACACACAGCAATGGGGACCACATTTCAGAGGGTCACGTTTATGGCGATACTTCCTGCTATCCATTCCCGTCACTGGGACAGGAGATCTCAGCCATAATCTTCTTTTGGGAGGATGCACTGAAGCCCCATTGAAAGAGTGACATGGAAATGGGAGTGCTCGTTTCACTGGGCTCAGCCGCCAAGGAGCGCAGGGCAGGACAAGGAGGTGGGGGCCGTGAGACCGACAGGGACAGAGCAGCAAGCAGGTGCCCCCCGCCCGCCAATCCTCTCCTGGAGTCTCACACTCTGGCTCTCCTGCTGTTTCCTCCAGCGCCTTTTCATCCTTAAACCTAACAATGGGGTGATGATTTATTTCCTTGAAAATATTTTCAAAAAGCTTCACTCTGGGCTCTCCCTCTCCCTCATTCTTTGCTTAGCGGCCATCTGAGCACCCTCTCCATGCGCCTTTCAAATTAAAGCCAGTTCAGTCTGTTTTGTTGTAAATGCTGGTTAATCTTTTTAAATTATAATCTTGCTTTCCTGCATAGAGATTTTCTCTGCCTTGGATTAAATCACATCTCTTATATGTTTCTTGGTATTGTTTAAAACATTTATTTTTAATGACAACTACCTGGATTAAAGTCTGAAAAGAGGCAGAAAGAGACAGGATTGAATGTAATTGGCTGTCATTCCAGAAAACTCCCAGAGAGCTTAGCATCATTGATTTTAGAACACCCACAGCTTCAACTGGAAAACACAATCGAAAAGGCTTTAGGCACAATCTTAGGGTCAATAGGGACACAGGGGAGTGGATGAAGGAGTGATCATAAAATGTAATTCCCCTACTGTGTTTTTCAAAGGCTTTGGCTACCATGCAAATGTTCACAGGCATCAAATGTCAATTTATGTCATGTGTTCCTTAAGTGTCAGGGAGAGAAGAAATCAGAAATGCTGGTATAAGAAGGGAAGGGAGGGAGGGAGGCTGAGAGGGAGGGAAGGAGGGAAGGAGGGAAGGAGGGAGGGAGGGAGGGAGGGAAAAACCGAGGAAGGAAACAGAAGCCTGCATTCTTCCTTATGGCAATGATGATCAGAGATTGTGTTATGTTTAAATAAGCATCCCATTCATGCACTTGCCTCAGTCTCTCACCTCTAAGATGTATGTAAAAAAAACTCAAAAGACAACGCAACAACGGAGATGAAGCAGACAGTATCCATTTCTAACAGGAAGGAAAAAGGCTGTAGAGATTCATGTCTCCATCGACTTACAAAACAGGAATTTTTTAACATTCAACCTGTAGTACTGTGTCCTCACAGTGAGGGGCATCTAGGCAGAATATCTGACATCCTGCTAGCTTCAAGAGCCCAGACAGCCCATCTGAATGAGGAAGAAAGCCCTGCTTTTCATAAGCCAGGGCAGGGTTACAATCAGGTCAGGGTGACCAGACTCCAAGACAAGACAGCCAAATTTACAAAGCACAAGTTAAACAATAGCAAAACAGATGAAGGCAGTAGAACATGTTAAAGTCCTCAGCACATTTCTACAGCACCTCGCTAGTCACATGTATCAGCTCAAGCTTAGAGCCAAGCCTGCTCCCAGGAACAGGACGGAGACGGACAGTACCGGGAAGTCAATGTCAAGAGCAGAGACCTCTCTGATTCCTTGAATGCTGAGAGCTCTGGGGTGTGATGATTCCCTCCCTGGCACGTGGCAGAATGAAGCTGTCAACACTGCTTGTTATATTTAATGCTGGCTCCAGGAGGGGCACCAACCTAAGCTACAGGCAGCCTGAAATTGGTAACTTAACTTCCAACCAGATGTGCACCCACCAGAAGTCTTTGGATCTGAGAGTTGACCTCTACACTAGCAAGGTACAGAAACGATTAAGGCAGTATTACTCCCAATCTTCACTCTTCCACATACTTCTCCCCAGAAGTCCTTACAGATCCTGCTCTGTGGGCTTGTACAAACAAGGGCAGATTCTACCTGGGTCTGGTGGGAAAGTCTTAGAATTCTGAACTGGTGACATTTTCCCCTTTAGATTTCTTCCAACACAGATATGTCTGTTAAGAATTTCACAAACTCCTATTTTCAAAAATAAATTTAAACTCTTGTTTTCCAAACAAAGGAATAGTAGGTTGCATACAACAAAGCTGTAAAACCACTCAAGATGTTGATGAGATGTCATTACTGTTTCCATTTTGGATCACTTCTATCATTCCTTTAAATCCTTTGTTTAAGAATATTTTTGGCAAATACAGAACCCCAGGATTCTTTCAGTCATTCCCCATGGCAAACCACACTGCTCAGCTTTCTTCAGGTACAAGCTCAATTCAGCCTAGCCAAAAGAAGGACATCAGACTTCACAAAGCCAAACAAAAGGGACTGTTTGAACATCTGCCATTTTCAATCATTTATTTCTGACCTCTGCTAAAATAGCTAAAACTGCACTGTACAGAGGAAAAAACCCAGGGAGTACCTCCTAACATTTTGTGTTAAGAATCATGCAATTCAGATGCACAATTTGGGTTTTAAGTTTCAGTAAAATATTCTACAGAATGCATACGCATCCAGGAGTTCTCTTCCATATAAAAATCTCTCAGATAAAACACAACTTATCTTCTTGTAGAATGACTTAATCCTTCACCTATCTTACTTTTATGACATCTGGTCAAAATAAAAGAGAGTATCCTTTTTCATAATCTTGCCATCAATGCAATTCTCAAATTGGGGCCAATAAAAAGTAAGACTTTCCTCCCTTCTATTTGCCTCCATGAAGCAAACTACTTTTTGCCATTACAAAACAATTTAAAATTTAGTCTGATGATAGAAAATGATGCTCTCTCTTGGCAGATGTGCTCAAAGTGATCAAACATGAATCACTTACTGAACGCACGTACCATAACCTGGACGTTCCCTGAGCTGAATCTTATGGGCTGGTA
Source organism: Sylvilagus floridanus (assembly GCA_949820135.1). Lineage (NCBI taxonomy): Eukaryota > Metazoa > Chordata > Mammalia > Lagomorpha > Leporidae > Sylvilagus > Sylvilagus floridanus. Next base: position 17,756,382 of record OX463230.1, on the reverse strand, counting down.
CTATTAAAATATAACTGACCAAATTTGGTAAAGTACCTGATCTGATTCTGAAGATCTTATATTCAGGAAAATAAAATAAAATTATGGGAATTTAGAATTCGATAGAATCACAGAAATATGTCGAAGTACCTTACAAGATAATTCTACAGGTCCTTGCTTAGGAACACACACATTCCACTTAAGATAGAGATGTCTAACTTCATGCCCCCACCCCTGCATACATTCTTGATTAGTACATTTATCTGACTAGCCACAGAAAAAGGCATTTCAGGGCACACATATGAACTCTAACTAGAAAGCAATGCCAAACTTTAACGCACCCTAAGGAAACACGTTCATTAAACTGTAGTCACATTGTGAGTGCTCTGAGCAGGTATGCATATCCGTGAGTGAAGATAAAGCGTAACAGTCAAAACTTTCCTTGGTACTAGGTTAAGATTGAGTAATTACTTGCTGGAAGGGGCCAACTTGTGCCTTGTATGATGTTTTAAAAGGATCCTTGGCCTCTCCCCACTATATACTAGTAGCACCCTTGAGTCATGGCAATGAAAATATTGCCAGAGGGAAGAGGGGAATCACTCCAGCTGAGCAGCTCAAGTCTAACAGAACATTCCCAGGACTGGCCACTTCCAGTTACCTTTCAGAAGCTACAGAGCAGAGTTTGACAAATGGATCAGCTACACGTGGTGTAAAACTAATGCATCAGTGTATTCCAGGAATCACACAATAAGACACAAAATTTCCAGGGTGCATTTTTGATGGAATGTTAATATAGGCTTTCTGGGACTCATTAGTTACATTTGAACAATTTTAATGATTAAAACATTAATCTGAGTGACATTTTATTAACTTTTATATATGGTTTTTTGTTAGCCCTTTTATATTTTTAATGAAGTGTATTAGTAAAAATGTATTCCTGTCTCAATTACTAAATAATAATAGCTCAACATAGAAAACATAATCAGGGTTGCAAATAAAGTGAATATTAACTCAGCTCATAGTATGTTCTCAATAGATTTTGGTTGTCAAGTAGGATCAAAATAGCAAACCATTTCTGGACAGAACTGATGCTAATTCTTAACTTTTTAAGTACCTATATAACCTATGTATGTCAACCAGTTCTACTTTAACTGCTAACTTCTATAATAACCTCGATATTTAAACACATTTAAAACTGCCAACTCCAATGATGGTGAATTTTCTCAAGGGCTTTGCTATCTTGACATCTTGCAAATTAACCCATGGAAAAATGCCACTTGTTTTAATCTGCGTGAGTTATAAGATACTAAGTTTATACCACAAAAATTGAAATCAAGCATCTTGGTACAGTTTACCAATATTTCAGTGACATTTAAAATAAAGATAATGAGCTCTAGAAGTCCTTCCAAAGCCCAAATATGGAAGGCAGCTTTGCCTCTCTCTTACATGTAAACGCAATTTAATAATAGAGTTTTCTTGTTGGATGTCAAAGCCGTGTCACAAGCTAAGTCGTCCTACCTGCTACTAAGGGAACCAGCCGCTATTTGTACAAGTGCCACCTTGTGCCTTGTGTGACCATGGCCAACGTGGGCCCATTAAGGACATTCTGGGGGAGGGGATTTCAAAAGGAGTAGAACACTCTGCTTATTCAGGTAAGCACCTGGGGCTAAGACCTGCATCTCACAGTGGTATAAGCCTTCTGCACTCCCAGTAAGCTAGCCTGTCTTACAACAACACACAGGGGACAACACATGATACACTGTGGCTTTCCAACACTGACGACAGATTGTTGCTGTATCAAGTCCTGGGGCTTCAGCTGTCACAGTTGCTGGGGATGAGCTTTGTTCATGGTGTGTGTGAAAGTGTGTGTGTGCACATGTTCCCACGCCTGCTTGCATGTGTCCACATGCATGCTTTACCTTAGAGTGACTATACTATGGTATCTTCCAAAGGGATTTGCCTTCTGGCCTGTAATCCAGACTCTACATCACTGTGCTCAGCTTCAGCCCCGAACAATAAATTATGAAGACAATTATGCCAATTCATACACAACTAAAGCACTCGCACTTGGTCACTTCGCACTCAAATCATAGTAACAATGCAAACAGGCTTACAGAACTAAAATTGAGTTTACAGCTTACATTCTGAGGAGGGAAAGTGGCTCATGTTTTCCGGACTGAGAATCAACACAGTCTGAATTCAACATTGCTTCACGTTGCCTAAGCGGACTTGACACGGGGGGAAGAAGCAATTCTTATTTAAACTTTTTTAAATGGATGCGAACTACAGTTAATATAGACTTGGTTCAACAAACCACAATGATCAGCTGTAGCATTTTTTACCCCTATTACTCAGTAAGGGATTTTTTTTTAAATCTACCCCATACCCATGGCCCCGAAATAGGGCAAAAATAAATAATACTTTTTAAAAAACCTATAGTTCTAATGCCAGTCTTAGTGAGACAGGTTTTATTATTATCATGAAGCCAGTTTATGTGGACAATCAGCAACACGTCTGCCCCTGCAGGTAGATTTTATTCTACCTCCTCAGCCTCAATGACTAGAGTTTGCCTTGTTTTTCAATTGCATCTTCGAGATGTGACCCATGGACGTGTGCTTCACAAACACTGCTTCATCAGCCTTGTACTAGTTGCAAATCCATGGCGGTAGATAAAATGTTTCATAGGACAGTTCATTTCTTCTTTGTCCTCCTAGCCATTACTAAAAGCAAAGTTTTGCATGGAGTTTGGTTGTTCTGTTTCCCAAGTGGTCTCTGAAAATCCATGAAACAGCGTGACCATTCCCCTTCTGCAGTCATGTAGAAAAGCTAACAAAAATACCCTGGCTCAGTCCTTCCTTCTTCCACTGTCCCTAGGAAGTGGGCTGGAGGGAGGTATCCTCACACGGGTCTAGCTGCATTCTCAATGCACCGACTTTGTGCAGATACCAGAGCTGGAGAAATTCCTCCGGCATAGCATGGAAGCCAGAGAAGGGCAAGACGTTGTCATAGTAGTGGTGGCTGATGGGCTGCTCGTGCATATCCACAGAGAAGGGCCAGAAGCCATAGAGGACCACCTCTTCGCACAAGCCCAGGGCTGCGCTCACCAGAAAGAGTCCTGTGGACAGGCGCTTGGCATGGATTCCCCTACTTTTCCAGAACTTTCCAATGCTACGGAGAAAGTTGGGATTGGCAAAAAGCACTGTTTGGTTGGCACCGACATCTGACAGTGTATAATAAACCCGGAGGGATGGCTCGGTCCCCGTCTTCATAGAAAAGGCAGGCATGTAGATGTAGCTGTGGTTATAGATTTTCATGTTGTCCACAAACGTCTTTCTGGACCACAGCAGGTTTTGAAACCTATTAAAGAGAATAAGCAGCTCCATTAACCCTAGAGAAAAAGGAACTTAGCAAAACCCACTTTACTGTCTTCTCATGACTCTGAGAGTCAAATGATCTCAGCAAAACACATGAAACACACTACACTCATACTTAACATCCTCCTTGAATTAACCAATTATCTCTCATCAAGCAGCCTGCTTTTCCCCTACCCCAATGCCTTAAGCTCAGGTTAATACTCCTTAATGAGATTCTCTCTGAAGTGAAATGCATTGTATATTCTGTTCTCTTCCAGAATACATTATCCTGGAATGTAATGGGGGTTAACACTCATGAATCTCTAAAGGTTGTTGGCTGTGATTTTCACAAGAGCTCATTGTGTGGCCAACATGAGTACAGGCCTGGTCTCTTCCTGATATCAAAAGCACTGATTCTGAGTTAGGTGCTCCCACCACAATTCTACAAGTCTCTGAGTATTCAGAAGAGTCAATGCTATGCCTTAACTACAACATTACATGGAGAGAAGAAAGACTTGCCACTAAAATGGCAGAGTTGCCCAGACTGCCTGCTCCAAAGAACTTTACTTTCCTATGCTCTTGTGATTTACATTTATATCAAGACAGGACTGCTGGTTCAAATATAGTCAATTGAATTTTATGATAAATAGTCTACACATCAGACATTGAGGAATTAAAAAATGGTCCACTTTTTGGTCGCAAGAAATTCAAGTCCAGTTCAAGACACAAAAGTAAAAATGAGTCAGATATAGTGTTCTAAACACAACACTGATGAAAAAAATAATTTTGTGTTGGAAGAGGGAGTGAGGCCTGAGAAAGCCACTGAGAGGGGCCACTATTTAAATACAGTTGCCTAGGGAAACACTAGAGATAACAGCAACTAAGCTAGAAGGCACAGCAGACAGGCAAGAATGCAAGGTGTACTGAAGCAATGAGGATTGTGTCCCTAGAATGGGGGAGGTAGGATTGGTGGGAGCTGTGATTGAAGATAAAGTGTACCATGAAAAACCTTTCATGTGTCTCTAACTTGCTTGGATATCACTCTGTTGTGAACTGGAACTTTCAGAGCAGGTACTACTTATGTTTTATCACTCATGACAGCTGTCAATCAGTCTGTGTCAAAGAACGAACCCTAGAAGTACAATCATTCCTTGGTAACCATTGGAGGAATTGGTCCTAGAAGCCCTCAAGATTATCAAAACCTGAAGATGCTCAAGTCCCTTATATCAAATGGCCTTGTATTTGCATAGAACCTACATCCACCCTCCTATATAAGTCAAACCCTCTCTACTTGACTTAGAATACCGAATACAATGCAAAAGCTATATAGACAGCTGTCACACTATATTGTTTAGAGAATGATGGCAAGAAAATAGTCTGTACATATTCCATATGAATATAACTTTAACTATTTTCCTGTATTTTCAATACACAGTAGGTTGAATCTATGGATGCAGAACCTACAGATATGCATGCTGACTGCCCAAGCTATCTGAGGCAGAAGGAAAAGCTGCTGAGACAGCAGAGGGAAGCAGGCAGGCAGAGAGAACAATGAACTAGACCAAGGCCTTGCCACCAGTGCTTTCTTTCAGGCCAAGGGAGCTGCTCATCTCAGGTTATGTGCAGGTGGAGCAGCAGCATCCCCATCTAAGAACAGAGCAGAGCCACGGCCAACAGAGTGAAGCACGGCCTGGATCGTACATGGGCTCGCTCATCAAAAACACATGAAAATCAAATTCTGAAAAGCAACATGCACAGGATCTTTTCAGTAACCATCACTGTAAGTTGCTCTGCTTGCCAAGAAAGAAAGGTGTGTGTCACAAGCCAGAGAGGAAGAGAAATCTGCCAAGTTTTCTCTATGTCCTTGCCCCAGGAGCCTGCTACAGCAATTTGTCCTGGTCCCTGAAAATGGAGAAATAACAACAGGGTCTTTGAGTAGAAGCTCTGGACGGCGGAGGAAGCCATGGGGACACATTCAACGATTTCCTGGAGCTCGGCTGACTCTCCAACACAATTTCCCGCTTCCCAACTTCAGAAAGGGCTCTTCCCAACAATTCCTCCATTCCCTCCCTGGCTCACCCAGATCTCCTACTCTCTCTGGAAAATCATGAACGCTTTGCCAATCGTGTGAACACGCCAGGTAGATAACCCTCTATGTCATTTGAACGTGGTTCTCATGCTTTGGTCAGAGCAGCCTGGAGAGGTCTCTAACAGCACAGCTGGCAGGCTTCTGGCCAGTCACCCAGGGAGCTGCACGTTTTATCCAACACTTTCCAGTGACTGCTGCAGGCATGTATGAGATGCACTTACTTAGAAGACAAATGCATCAGTGTAAGTTCTCTACCTCTCTGTGTCTATCCCTCAACATCCAACTTAACATATTCTAATTTTATTCTTTTTTAAATATTTTTTAAAATTTATTTATTTGAGAGGCAGAGTTACAGACAGTGAGAGGGAGAGACACAGAGAAAGGTCTTCCTTCGTTGGTTCACTCCCCTAGTGGCCGCAACAGCCAGGAAACGTGCCGATCCGAAGGCAGGAGCCAGGTGCTTCCTCCCAGTCTCCCAAGTGGGTTCAGGGGCCCAAGCACTTGACCCATCCTCCACTGCACTCCCAGGCCATAGCAGAGAGCTGGACTGGAAGAGGATCAACGGGGACAGAATCTGGCGCCCTATCCAGGGCTAGAACCCGGTGTGCCGGCGCCACAGGCGGAGGATTAGCCTAGTGAGCTGCAGCGCCGGCCATGTACCTATCCATTGTTAAACAAATGACTGTAAGAAATCAATTTAATTCAGTAGTTATGGTTTAGTTGGGTTGGTTTTGATTTTTACTAAATTGTTATCAGACTGAAGTAGAATGCTAGGAGTGCTGCAGAGAATGATCACTCCAGACTCACACCCAGCCCCTGGCCACGCCCTTCACTGCTCCAGCTGGTCCTCTCTATGCACTTGTCCAGTGCTTGCTTGGCACATACACAGTCCTTTCTGCTTCTCTGTCCATTGCCTTGGGGGAAGTTCTGCCCATAAATCCAGACTGCACTTAGGCTTCTCCTTCTCATGCTCATCTAACTCCCTTCCAACTTATGCCTTCAAAAAGTCTCTTTTTGAGCTTCTCAATATGAACTGCTCACATCCTTCAAGACTACATCTCCTTGAAGACCTAGGGAAGGCCTTATCCATCCTACAGCCTACACAGCCCAGCTCAGCAGAGCCGTGCACCAGACAAATGGGAAACTAAGACATTCCAACAGAAAAAGAAGAAATGAAATCAGATCAGCCTATGAATTATTAAAATAGAAATGAATAATATGTAATGAATATGGCCATGAAAGAAAAGACCAAATGAACAGAATAAAGTGGAAAGCAGAGAAATATAGCACATTGCATCAAAGAATTTATTAGTAGAAAGTACATGTATAAAACTAATAAAACCTTTAAAATTACTTAATAAACAATATTTATAGAGCTAACTAGCAATTTGGAAATGTGAGGGAGGAACAGACTCACCCTACACAAGAAAATTACAAAATAGTTTCAAGATAAGTAAGATAAATGTTTAAAATCCACGTGACAAGGAAAACTACAAAAAACAGCTGTGGACTTATTAGACACAAAGTATCTTTTGATGGAGGAAAATATTGAGACAATTGATTATGTCAAGGCTCATTAGCATGAAAAATAAGATAACTAAAATAAAAAGAGAATTACTCTGAAAAAGATTTATAGTAAGTAAGACAAATAGGTTACGATACATGAAATTAGAGACTATATAGATTATTGATGTGAAAATGGACAAAAGCACAATCTAAAAAGGAAATTCAGTTAATACAAATGCTCAGCTACTCGGTACAGGTTGCTGATCAGGATATAAACTGAAAAAAATAAAGAAGGGATGAGGGTCCTCCCCTCTGCCACAACAAATATCTAGCAATGAGAGAAACAGTTTTAAAAATCCACATCTACTGGGGCCAGCGCCATGGCTCACTTGGCTAATCCTCCACCTGCGGTGCCAGCATCCCATATTGGCTCCGGGTTCTAGTCCTGGTTGCTCCTCTTCCAGGCCAGCTCTCTGCTGTGGCCCGGGAGTGCAGTGGAGGATGGCCCAAGTGCTTGGGCCCTGCACCTGCATGGGAGACCAGGAGAAGCACCTGGCTCCTGGCTTCGGATTAGCACAGCGTGCTGGCTGCTGCACTGGCCTTAGCAGCCATTTGTGGGGTGAACCAATGGAAGGAAGACCTTTGTCTCTCTCTCTCTCTCTCACTGTCTATAACTCTACCTGTCAAATAAAAAAAAAAAAAAATCCACATCTACTTTGAAGCAAGAAAACAAGGCGGACTCTACGCAGATCCCTGGTGCGATTTCCCTGTGAAAAAGGCGGCTTAGGAAACAAAGCGGAGCTCCACCTTGCCAAGCACTGCCCTCACAAGCGCAAGGACATGGGCAAGTGGGTGTCTCGGAACCGTCTACAGCGCTACTGTTTACAATCCCGCCCTGATCCGTGATCACTGTGTGTGTCTAGGAGGGGGAGTCAGACTTCAGGCAGGGACAGAAGGTTCCTGACAGCCGGCTCAGTGCAGAGGACACTGGAAATCCTGTTCAGTTCATACGGTGTCAGCAGCCAGGCTTACAGTCCCCAAGGAGAACACTGTCACCTCCCGGCCCAGGTCACAGACCTCCAGACGGGGACATTCAGTAGCCACCCTAGAGAAAGCAGGCTGGCCACCTGCCATCTGCCTGGTCTGCAGGCGCTTCCTGCCCCCAGACAGGAACAGACAGTCAGGATCCCTAGAGGAGGAAGAACAGCCTCCCACCAGGCAGCAGAGAACAAAACAAAGAACAGAGGCACACAGAGGAAACCAAGGGTAGGAAAAAACTCCTAAAAAGCTGTAATTCGTTTGTTTAGCAATATTAATAGCTACTGTGCCCAGAGTAGGATGCTACAAAAAGAAAACAAACATGCAGGTCTGAAGAAAGACTAGTTGGCAAGTAAAAAATACAACAACAGATGCATCCTGGTGAAAGCGAGCTCCAGCAAAACAGCTGCATGGTAGGCGCAGAGAGCCATCAATCAGCTGCTGGGGAGGGAAACCGACAGCTCCAGGATGGATGTCTGGGTAAGTACAAAAAGTGCCCCCGACAGGCTAATGTGTTTGGCAGTAATGAAAAAAGAGCTACAGCTCTAATGGGAGTCTGCAGATGAATTACTGCTCCGTGGAAAGGCGTTATTAGATCTGGGGGAGAATTAAAAGTTGGACAGGAAATAAAATACCTGTAATGGACTTTTTGTCTCAGATGTGCACCACTTATGGAGACTGCAAGGCGGGCACTGCCTACTGACTTGCTTGTCACGGATCTGGATTAGGAGGGCAGGAAAGTCTGTGTGTGGATGAGAGGGGAGGGGGCTGTGACGAGCCGGGCAGAAGAGCGGAATATTTAATTTTCCTATTAAGAACCCATAGACGAGTCAGAAATTCAAAGATCCTGATCAAGCAGGCTGCTTTCAGATGCAACAAGGCAAAAAGCTAAACAAGCTAACGGAATCGATCTCTTAAACACGACTTGGAGGAGTGGACTGTCCACGACAGAAGATTGCTGCTCCTCATTTAAGCTTTGTTATACATTTTTAAAAGTCTATACATGCATTATTTTGCTAAAAATACATCTCTCAAACTTCCACAAACATTTAAATTTTGCATTATTTTGGTAAAAATATAAACTTAATTTTTAAAACAAAAAAAGGATAAAATAATTTTTGTTGAACAGATTTTTGTGGATCACTAAGAAAATATAAGTCAGGAAACCTTATGTACACAAGATAGCTTCAAAATGTATATAGCACAAACTAATAAAAATCATCAGTAGACATCCACCGTCATGGTTAGTCTTCAATGAAAAAATGTCTATTTTTAAAATAGAAAATATCTAAAAATGACCACATACTAAGTCCAAAAAGAAAACCCATGTATTAAAAACAATTATGATACAAGCCACAATGTCTCGTCAAAATGTAATAAAATAAGAAGCCAACATAAAGGTATTTACACACACTACACCAGAAAAAATTTTAAAAATACATTTCAAATACATTTATAAGGAGAAATTTGTTAATATTTTCAGGTGGTATAAACACCTGTATAGACTATGCCAAAAATAAAACCTGAAAAAATACTTATTATAGTCAATAGAGACTTGGTCAAGATTAGCATCTTAGCATCTCTACACAGCAGCAATCATATATGCATGTCCAAAAATTTATTAACACACACATTTCAGTTATAAAAGGTACAAAGCCCCAAAATACATGAAAATAAACCTAAAACAATTACAGACTGCAACATGTATATGACAATATGAATACTGAAAATTTGTCCTCCTAAACAGGTTTGTGGGTTCAATGCAATCTAACCCAAAACTCTAATCTTATCTCAAAGTAACATTTGATGATTTTAAGCTTCACATGGAAGGTACAAATCAGTATGAAGCTCAAGACAATTCTGAACAAAAAAATAACAAAGGGGAAGGATTTAAATTATTAATATCAAAGCTGATTATACAAGTATAGTATTAAAAATAGCATGGAACTCCTGCAGGAACAGACAATACACAACGAAAAAGAAGAGAGTTTTGAAGCAGACCGATGCATATTTGGGGATTTCCCATATAAAAGTGAGATTTCAAGCAAATTAATTTTTAAAAGGCTATTTTGCAAATTGTCCTAGGACTACTACTTAGTCAACTGAAACCAAAATAAATTAATACTTCACAGTGTTCAGAAAATTAAATTCCAGAGGAATAATGATATATTCTAAAATGAGAAGAAAACACAAGAAATTTATCTTTAAGATTTGAGATTTAAAAGTCATTGCAGAATGAAGCAATAAAAGCAAAAATCCATAAAAGAAAAGTCTAACAAACGCAACTGCCTTAAAAGCAATGATGTCTCCAAGAGAAATTTACATAACGAAAAGGGACAAGCAGTGGATGGGGGAAATGGTTTACAACCTACATGGCAAAAGATTAGTAACCAGAATATAAACCATGCAAATGAACAATAAATACACCGACTGCACCATACAACAAAGGAGCAGTACCCAGGACAAGAACATGAAAATGAAATAACCAACACACGAATAACAAAACAGAAAAATGCACAGTGATGTGGAACTATCAAGTCCGACACAGGAAACTCAAAGGGCCAACACACTTACCAAAACCTGCACGACCCCACTAGTGTTAAAGCGATGCCTATTAAACCTACAGCTGTCCACATATCTGACTGGGAAAACAAAACAAGGATCTTGATACTAACACCTGTCAGAGTGTGGGAACTGGATCATGAACTCTTGCAGGCAGTTCAAAAGGTGATCTGGTGATTTCAGTAGACAGACCTGCCCTCCATCTGTCTGCGGGCGCCTCTGCATCTGTCTTCTCCCGGGTCGTGGCTCAGAGGAGAGCATCTCAGAGAAGCCTTTCTGACCATCTCACCTTGCCTGTTTGCTAGAGCCAATCCCTGTGTGACATCTTCAGTGTGTACCTTCTTGAATGTGCACATGGAGAAGGACTTCGTTTTGTTTACGGCTAAACCCAAAACACCAAGAAGAAAGCTTGGCATGTGGCCCTGACTGCTGAAATATGCAGAAAATCAGGACCCCCCAGGTGTCCATCACAAGGAGGGGGGGTGGCCAAGTAACTTCCATCATATCCTACTGTGGATACACAGCAAGTCTCCTAATGACACAGCTACGTCTATACTGAAATAGAAATACTGACAAGACAGAATGCTACACAGAAAAACGAAGATATCATCCATCCATTGATTCACTTCCCAAATAGCTGTGACAGTCATGATTGGGCCAGGACAAAGCCAGGAGCCAGGAACTCCATCCAGGTCTCCCACGTGGGTCCAGGGGCCCAAGGACGTGGGCCATCCTCTGCTGTTTCCCAGGTGCATTGGCAGGGAGCTGGATCAGAAGCGTAGCAGCCCGGACTTGAACCAACACTCCAGTGTGGGATCTGGTGCTGCAGGTGGTGGCTTAACCTGCTGTGCCACAATGCTGGCTCCAGCGAAAGCTTTAGCCAGATCATCTCTAAAGCTTTTGTTGTTTCGAAAGCGATTATAAATGTCTCATAAATGTAAAGAATTGTGTCTCCACTTCACTCTTTTCAATAACAATAAATAGGGATCATGTGTGTTTTTATTCCTTTTAAGTTTTTAATATTATTATAAAGTATGTTGGGGCCAACTCTGTGGCGCAGCGGGTTAATGCCCTGGCCTGAAGCACCGGCATCCCATATGGGCTCCAGTTCTAGTCCCGGCTGCTCCTCTTCCGATCCAGCTCTCTGCTATGGCCTGGGAAAGCAGTGGAGGATGGCCCAAGACCTTGGGCCCCTGCACATACGTGGCAGATCCGGAAGAAACTCCTGGCTTTTGGCTTCGGATTGGCGCAGCTCTGGCCGTTGTGGCCATCTGGGGAGCAAACCAGTGGATGAAGACCTCTCTCTCTCTGCCTCTCCTCTCTCTGTGTAACTCTGACTTTCAAATAAATAAATAAATCTTTAAAAAGAATAAAGTATGTACAGTAGAAAACACATTAAAAAAAGCCATGTAAATATTCAAGCTAATTTATCTCCTCCACGAACTTCATTTTAAAACTTTACTTCCTTTACACACGATGTCTGTTCCAATGTCTTTCTCTATAATCACTTTAATTTGCACGTTCCCCTTAGCGTTGACTTCCTGTTTAGATGCTTCAGCGATTTTCCGGTGGGCTGACTGCTCTGCTCGTATTATTTGCTTCCTGCTCTGTCACCGTGGGCCCCTGGCCACATTCATGGTGGCTCCCCCTCATCGCCGCATCCAGGGCAGCTGTTGCTTCCTTTCTCCTGTCGATGCCAATTCTCTGTTGATTTACAGTACCCTGGCCCTTTGCACCTTCCCATCCTGTGAGTGTGACCCTTCCCCAGAAAAGGACACTCCACCAGGCTGCAGAGAACACACCACACTAAGCTGTCCTGCTAGTGGACAAGGCAGTAAAACACGCCCTAAGAATGCGATCCTTGGGACAAGACATTTAGTCAAGGGATTAAGGTGCTGCAAATCATACAGGCGTGCCTGCTTTTCGTTTCCAGCTCTGGCTCCTGACTCCTGCTTCTGGCCGAGGTAGACCCTGCAAAGCAGCAGGTAATGGCTCGAGTAATTGGCTTTCTGCCACCCACAAGGAAACCCTAACGCCATTCCTGGCTTCCAGTATCAGCCTCAGCCCAGAGCCTGTTCTTGCAGACATCTGGGGAGTGAACCAGCAAATGGGAGCTCTATCTCAAAATAAATAAATTTTTAAAAACGTAACCTTACAAATATTTGTGGAGTAAGGGTTCCAAACCTATACTGGGAATGTTGCTAAGAGACAAAACATTCAGGACAGGACTTTTAGATAGAGATGCATCTGAAATGAATTCTGAGAAATAAGCTGGGGTTAGTGATATCAGCAGAGCTGAAGAAGAGGAGCAGAGCTGGCTGGACGAAGAGCAAAGGGAAAGGCAACGAGGTGTGAGGGTGTGGCACCCAAGAAATGCCAACAACTTAATATGGGAAAGCCGCAGCGCCTCGGGAGGAGGCAGAGATGAGGCCCGGGACGCACAGGACAGAGTGACAGAAGGCCCTGCCGCCACTTGAAATGGAGGTTGTGGTTTCACCTGTTAGGGACGATGGAGACCAACTGGCTTGCTGTTAGGGTCTTATAGCGAGGAGAGGAATTTGGTGACTGGATGGAGCAAGACTGAGTTTGAGCTGGGAAGCAGTGGTGAGGTGTGTGTGGGGGGGGGCAGTGTCGTCCCATTCAGTGCCTCTCCTGTGCCAGCTGTGACACAGGCATCGTCCCTAGACGTGGGCATGGCTTCAGACTAGGGGACTGGAAGGCTTGGGTATCTGGTGACTCCTTTCATCATGATACGTTAACAGGAGAAGGCAGTTTGAAGAGGAAGATACGAACTCATCTGGGGCATGTTGAGCCACCCAGAAGAACAGTGGCCTGAAAAGAAGTTATGGACACGCCACAGCATTGAAACGGTGGCCAAGGAAAGCAGAGCTGTATGTAGCAATAGCCGGTGAGCTGCAAAGTCAGAGGAAATCAGAGGAGTGCTCACAGTGGAGGGAGAGATTCAGGAGAGCTTTATCAACAATGGCAAACACGGAACAGAGAACAAGTGACATAAAGCCAAGGAATGCTCTTTGGAGATTTAGCAATGTGAAAGTTATTAGTGGTAGGAGCTTTTTCGGTAGAAACCAATCTAGACCATGTGTTGAAAACTCAATTGTCCACAGAGATCAAGCCGGTTAGAAAAATAAGCGAAAGGGGTTGGAAATGGAATGTGTATGTCCCATCTAAAAGATTTCTTTTGTTAAAAAAAATTGTATTTTTTTACCTTCATTTTTATTGAAAAGCAGAGAGAGAACGAGAGTGTGAGAGCGGATTCAACTTTAAAAGGAAAGCAAGTTACAGCCAAGGACAACAGCAATGCTGTAGATCTGTTTGTCCTGGGAGAAACAAGTTTAATGTCAACCCTCAAATGTCAGTGAGACCAAGGGATCACAAATCCCCTTTCACAGCTGATGAAAAAAAAAAAAGCCAGATGTAGCAAATATGGCCTCTTGTTGATTTATGACACCAGTGATAATCTGGGATAAAAATTGCAAGGCCTTTAATCAAATTACAGAAATAATCAACAAATTCTATTATAAGAGTCTTGCTTAATGCATGTTATCTTACTTAAGCCTTGCAGGAACTCTATGTAGAAGGCATTATCCCTTGTCTGCTATAGAGAAAATTGAGGGTCAGAATGGCTAAGTACTCTAACGAAGTTTCAGAGTGGGACTGCAATACATCCTGGCTCCCAACTCAGTCTGCCTCTTGACTGCTTTTCAGGGAAATCTTGTGGCTTTTCCCTCAATGGAAGACACAGCCGTACTGTCACAGGTGAGTTCATTCACCTGCCATCTAGGCCCCGCCCCTGTCACCTTCTCAAGGACCTTATTTCATCACTGCCTCCTCTTTGATCCATTGTCTTTGGTTGGCCCTTCCCCCAACATGGCTCTTGCGCAAGTGTCCCTCAGCTGAAAACAAACTAACAAATAAAAATGCTCTCGAAAGCCCATACTTTTTTTCCTAGCAACTTCCTGACCTCCCTCCATTTCTCCAGAGTTGATTTTTTTTCTCATATCTTCCATACTCTCTGTAAGATTTCATTCAGTATCCTGATCTAAGCTAGGACCTGTATAGTGGAGAAGAAAATGTTATTTTTAACAACAGACACCAATGTTTCTTGTGGAAACAGATTTATCACTTTTTAGGAGTGGGGAGAACTCTGGGTGTTGAAAAAGTCAGCCCTAAAAGATTACAGGACACAAATAACAACTCTCTGGATAAAGTAGATCAAAGGAATTTGGGGGCTGTTGACTCAAAGAATGAGAGGAGGGGAGAAAGAGAAAAGTGTAAGAAACAGCATGGGATGCTGGAGACTGGGGCATTGTCACAAGTGGGACGTTCCCAGTGACAGGGTGGTCAAACTGCTGCTAGGAGAAGAGAGATCAAACATTTGATTTTAAGTTCTCTGCTTGATAATTTTGCAATGTGTCCCCTCTATCACCTCAAACCTCCTGTAAAATCTGCTACTACAATCATGCATTTGGGAACAGTATTGTCCTTGTGTGTAGGGAGCAGAGAGACAACAGTCGGGGAGGTGAGATGAATAGGAGACTGAAGCAAACAGGCAATGCAAGGAAATGGGTGATTGCAATAAACAAGGGCTATGTAGATAAAAGCTTAGGAATCTCCCAGACTAGTGGAGAGAGCGGTGAACTCTCTGCTAGACACAAAATCAACCCAGTTCCAAATCAATCCAGAAAAGCCTCAAGAACCAGGGTGACCTCTACTGTCATCTGAACCCACACCAGTGACTTCCCAATGTGCCTCCCATCCTGCTCCACAGAGAGCTGCCTGGTGGCTGGCAGGGAACTGTGAAGTCCTACCCTGCAGGTGAATTCCATCTCTGATGTTCACCAACACTGTGGATTTCTGCAAGTGCCTTATGCTGAATACACTTCCATCTCCTTACCCACAACACAAGGATGCTGGTTGTAGCCAGCCCAGAGTCATGTGTTGTTACCTAAACTGATAACTGTAGACCATTTAGAACAGTGTTGTCCTATTGGTAGCACTAATAAATGTTAGCACTTACTGTTACAGCCAGCAGACCACTGGCCACTTTCATATGGATTCATTCATACACTCACTGATGATTTACTGAGTGTCTGTGAAGAGCCAGGCACCACTGTGCCCCATGGAATACAGAAATGAACACTACACATCAAGTCTCTGCCCTCCAGGAGCTTCCATTCAACTGAGAAGAGACAAGCAAAGAACAATGTGTGAAGTCCACGCAGAAAATGAAGCAGAGTGACAGGAAAAGAGAGTGGGGGTACTGTTGTATTTAAGGGACATTTTAGCAGGGAGTTGAAGAAAGTGAGGGGGGGTCCTGCAGAGAGCAATGGGAAGCATCTCACCATCAACATCTTCTCTCCAAAATACATTCTAACAACCACATTCCTTACATCGGGGTGAGAAACGTCAGGCCCACGGGCTGTACAAGGCCTGCAGATACACTTGCTCTGGTTCTGCCAAGGCGACCACAGGCAGGACTCCAAGTTCAATAAACTTATAGCTAATTTTTTTTTAAATGAGATGTGAACTTTTTAAAGATTTATTTATTTGAAAGTCAGAGTTACACAGAGAGAGGAGAGGTAGAGAGAGAGAGAGGTCTTCCATCCGATGGTTCACTCCCCAATTGGTTGCAATGGCTGGAGCTGCACCGATCTGAAGTCAGGAGCCAGGAGCTTCTTCTGGGTCTCCCATGTGGGTGCAGGGGCCCAAGGACTTGGGCCATCCTTCACTGCTTTCCCAGGCCACAGCAGAGAGCTGGATTGTAAGTGGAGCAGCCGAGTCTCGAACCAGCATCCATATGGGATGCCGGTGCTTCAGGCCAGGGCGTTAACCCACTGTGCCACAGTGCCGGCCCCTATAGCTAATTTTTAAGCTGATAATTTTGTATGGCCTGCGAATGATGTTATACATATCCAATCGGCCCTTGGCAGAAAAAATAAAGGTTCCCTTCCCCTGTCTTAGATGAGCAAATGGTCTAACCCTCCACCAGAGAGTCAACATCTATTCTTCCCTTTTCTGAAGCTGTGACATCCAGTTGGTCACTAAGTTCCATTTTCATAATATCAAGTTTACCTTCCCATCCTCTCTCCCTACTATAGCGTGAGCGGCATGAAACAGCCATTTGCAGGTTAAACACTGTCAGCAACAAGAGAACCCAGCAGAGCCAAAAAAGGATCCTACGGCCCCCAGGGAATGGTGGAACCACTGAAGTTCGGACCCATAGATGGCAATGCAGAGCACAACCATCCCCTTCCGCGTGTACCCTCACAGCGTACCTAACAAGAAAGAATCCTGCATGGGATCCAGCCGTGAGGGCATGGGGCAGTTTCCACCCTGTCTCATTCACGTCCTCAGTGTTACCGTCACGTCTTCTCTGTGCCACTGCAGGAGCATCCAAGCGCATCTCTCAGCTTCCAGTACAGACTTCTTCATGCTTCCCAAGTAGCTGTCCCAAGCCCAATCTGACCACGTTCCTCACTGTCAAGTGCCACTTGTTCACTGGCTCTGCCTCATCTTCAGATGAAGCCCAGGGTATTCACAGCCCCCTGTGATATAATCTCCGCCTTCAGCCGTGGCCTCTCTCTCTGCCTCGGCTCCTCAGCACTCTCTACCCTGGCCCCTCGCTAACACCTGACCCTCCTCCAGCGGATCCTGCTAGGTCACGCCACTAAGCTGCTGCACATGCTGCCCCTTCTGTCTGAAGGGGCTGCCCTCTTGGCCCTGCTAATTCCCACTAATCCTGCAGCACTCCACTCATGGAACCGACTCAAAAGAGTTTTCCAGGACTTTAGCCTGGATTAAGTCACTAACTTTGTGCTCTTTTAGCATTTATTATTATCAAGGTTCTTATCACCTTGGCATGTAATTCGTTCTTTAATTTTTATATATCCTGCAATGAATTCTTTCAAAAAGTCTAGTATCCTTTTTGAGCCCAAAGCCCAATACTGTGCTTCACCCAGTGCAAGCATCTAGGAAGTGTATTTTGAATGAATACATGCAAAAGGAAGCAGTGGACTTCTCAGCTCAGTATTTTTTCTTCTATCTTACAAACTGTATTTAAATCTTTCTGAAATACGCTACAGGAAACAGAAGTTTTTTTTCTTTTTTCAGCAATATTCAGATAATATAAGAGATACTTCTGATTGCCTTCACATTTGCCAGGCAACATTTCTATCACTGGTTTTTATGCAAATGATTCTCCCTGCCTGGAACCAGAAAATGGATAATAAACAGAACAGCACCCTTAAATACAAATCTCTCATTAGACACCAGTTTGTGTTCTTGTAAACAGAATATGGTAATTTCTAAAAACCATTAAGCCCTCTACCAATCATACAACCAATTTTAATTTCAGGAACCATTTAGAAAAATCTCATGTTTTCCAGGATGAACAAAATTGTGCTTGCTGTTTTTCTGACAATGGGTGTTCTCAATTTTTCCCTTTTATAGTTCTCAGAATAACAACTATATTTATTTCTCTACATTTCCAAATGCAACGGAAGCCATACCAAACTTCAACAACAGGATACTGATTCATTTGGGGACATATACAGTGACCTAGAGTATATTCTAATCTGTGAAAAATCACCACTTAAGCCAAAAACTATGGCAAAATTGGCATAAAAATAGTCTTGCATTAAAAAAAATGGGTTGCATTTTAGAAGCCCACTGATTTTCGACGTATCTGTATCTCTGTTTCTAATACAGGTCGTGACCTCCAATGCAACTTCCAATTGTGGAGAAGGTCTGTTGAGAATACTGCTGAGTGTTTTCTAGAAGAAAACTGCAACCTTAAGCTGCTTACCTTCCATCAGATCCCTTCATGCCTCAACTTTTCATCCAAAAATACATAAACAAACAAACAAACAGAGACTTAGCACCTGGTTCACAGGCCTGCTGCGGGGACTAGGTCAGCTCCCATCTCTGATGCACTTAGACTAGGGCTGGGCACAGTAAGTCTCCTAATGCCTAGATTTCATCATCATCATCATCCTTCCTCACCTCTTTGCAAGGCCACATGCAATGAGAATGTGAATCTTAAAGAACTGGGTCAGAGAAATAAACAGGATCTCCAAGGAGCTAGCTGTTAGTCCCCTGGGCAGGGTATGGGAGGCACCTGTGTTTACATAGGTATTACTGGAACGATACTGAGATGCGTGCAAATAAATGTTCATTTCTCATTTTTCACTACAAAAAAGAGTAAGTGCAGAGGTTATTGGTCCCCTGTAGTAAAAAGCAAACACCTAAAAATAAGTAGCTTTATGAGACTAGAATCGCTCCAGAATATTGAAAATGCACCATCTCTATTTTATCATAACGAACTTATCTACGTCCTCCATACTCCAATGTAATTAATGGCAGTACTTGCAAGGACCTTGGATACTGTAATATATTGCACAATTATTCTGCATATAACATTTATTTAATGATGTATCGTATATTCAATTTTTTATTA
This sequence comes from Sylvilagus floridanus, assembly GCA_949820135.1. NCBI lineage: Eukaryota > Metazoa > Chordata > Mammalia > Lagomorpha > Leporidae > Sylvilagus > Sylvilagus floridanus. The sequence goes on along the minus strand of OX463230.1, from coordinate 17,737,379 downwards.
TTTAACTGCAAGTTTTTGCTTGGGTGCACGTTTGGCTCAGTAGCTAAGACACACCTCACAGCTGCATGCCTGGGTTTGATATTTGGCTCTGGCTCCAGACTCCAGCCTCCTAGTAATGTGCACCTGAGATGCAGCACTGGTGGCTCGAGTACTTTGGTCCTTACCACCCACTTCTAGCTTCCTGGCTGAGGCCTGGCCAGCCCTGGTTGTTGTAGGCAACTGAGGAGTAAACTAGTAGATGGAAGATCTCTCTGTTTTGTTCTGTTTTTGTCTTTTTCTAGAAAGTAACTTGAATTTCTCTTTCTATATAATCTCAACTCACTCTGGGAAGGGTGTGAAGACAAGGACTTGTCCCCGTGGAATCGGGGTAGGTGCTGGCTACACTTGAGAGCAGGACAGATTTGGGAGCGAGAGCATCTGATGCCGCTGCCCAGTCCTCTGACTAATCCAAAGAAACATGAGGGGATTCCATGTTCCACCATCCCTGCCTTTGGCTAGGTGACTTGGCAGGTTGAATGCTGGTGACTGCAGGCCATAAGATAATTAATCTGAGAAGCCTCCTTGCCTAGAATTTTTAAAAAATCATCGTGAACTGCAAAATCCCTGAAGCCACTTAGTGACTGTGTTTTCCAGTTGTGGGAACGCAGATGAAAATAGCTCTCTGGTGCCAACTATACTGCACAGATTGCTGTAAGACACAGGAGGGTAGACTGTGACGCAACCGCAAATAATTCCCATGGATCTGATGGGATAGGAACTTGTCACACATACAGAAATAATTATTTAAAAAAAAAACAGAGTCCACTACCAGACCTGCCTCAGACATGAACGTTCCTGATCTATGCTGGGTGTGATCTCTGGATACCAGAGTACCGCAACGCCCTGAAAACCCACTCTACCGCTGAAGGGAAGAACAGCAAAGTCTAACATCGCAGCACAGTGACTTTCAAACTGTGAACCAAGAGGTTTGCCTTGAATCAAGCTGTCAGTAAGCTCTAGAAAATGAGTCCTGAAAACCTCAGAATTTATACTTAACCTCAAAAACACACTCTCGAGAACAGAAGGTGTTCCAAGCCCTTGTTTACAACTCACTTGGTGGGACACGTGTCATTTGAACACCACAATGCGTGAATTGCAGAAATTTATTTTTACATACTATTTGATTATTTCTTTCTCTTTATAAACCCAAACTTAGTCATTGTTTGTACAGAAATCAGGCATTAAATAAGCACAGAGAAGCATGTTTGGTACACAGTAAATGTTTAATAAATACATACTGAATGATAGCAAGGTGGAAGGAATGATACAAATAAATTCTCCTCTATTAACACAAACATTTCTACCTTCCATCTCAAAGTCTCTACACAGGACAAATGTGAAAAAGTCTAAGATGTTTCCCATAACGGTTGCCTTCATCTCGCTCTATGCCACTCCCACTGATGGCAGAAAAAAAAAGTTAAATTTTCCAATTCAAAGCAATTCAGTGTCTTCCAAAACGCAACAGTGTCTAGACTCAGTACTCCACCAGTTAAAGGAAAAGCTCCTTAGAGTTGGTGCTATTTTCAGGGGTCTCCCTCCTCCTCTTCCTTGTCTCTTTTCTGGGTCCTCATACAAACGGTGGCTCCTTGTGCTGTCTCAGTGGAGCAAGGTGCTCATCCGGTCCTGTCTTGGGGACTCTGCTCTGGCATCGGCTGAGCTGTGGCAGGTGCCTCTGGCTCTCTTGGGCCCCAAGATAGCGACTACTACTCAAGTCCGCAGCTTTCTCTGCTGTTGAGGGATCCAGGACAGCCCATTCCCTGTGTTAGGCTCCTGTTGTTCCATTAGCATGTTGACTGTTCCTCTAGCTTCCTCCTGAAGTCTTAGGACAGCAGCATCCCCAAAGTATCATCTGCGGGCTGTGGAGAACTAGAGGCACTGTCTCACGCCCACCCCTGCATGCCCCCATCAGCCATTTGTAATTCCCCTCCCAGCAGCAAGTCGGCTTCCACCCAGGTTGCCAACAGAGAGAAAAGGAAGGACAATCCATCTTTTCCGCTTATCCATTATTTATCCGCCGCTCTGAACCAAGGCAGAGAGGAAGCAACAAAGTGATGAAAACATACAAGAGATGGAGGGGGTGGGGGAGTCTCACTGCTCTTCAACTTCACCTCCACCCTTGCAGATCATGTACTGCAATCAGTACCAAGCCCCTCTCAGTGGACTGTGACACAGTTCACTCCCTGGTTAGGTAAACACAGCCCATGAGTTAATTATATTACAGCTGTTCAAGATAGAACATCTATTTTCATCACATTTGATTCAAGTGTTAGTGGATTACATCAGCTTTTTTTTTGCTTGTTTATTTAAGATTTATTTTTATTTGAAAGTTAGAGAGAGAGAGAGGGAGACACACACACACACACACACACACAGAGAGAGAGAGAGAGAGAGAGAGGAAGAGAGACAGAGATTCCATCCATTGGGTCATTCCCCAAATGGCTACAATGGCCAGGGCTGGGCCAGGTCAAAGCCAAGAGCTCCTTCTGGGTCTCCCACATGGATGCAGGGGCCCAAGCACCTGGCCCATCTTCTGCTGCTTTCCTAGGCCATTAGCAGAGAGCTGGAAAGTAAGTGGAGCAGCTGAGGCTTGAATTGGTGCCCATTAGATGGCATCTAGCTGCTACACCACACCATCGCAGGTGGCAGCATTGCAGGTGGCAGCGTTACCTGCTACACCACAATACTAGCCCCTGTATCAGCTTATACCTGTGTTAGATGTAGGGTAAAAGGTCATTTCTCTCACCTATACAATGCATACATGGAAATCTTAATAGCATGTCCTATAATCACAATGTGTTAGGATACAAGAGATCAAATATGTTTATATTAAGGATGAATTTATAAAAAAAGAAAATCTTTTTATTAAATTGTACTTCTCACTGGGTTAACATTTTTAAACATATTACTCCATAGCTTTTACTTATTTATTTATGTATTCGTTAAAGATTTATTTTATTTATTTGAAAGACAGAGTTACAGAGAGAGGCAGAGACAGAGAGAGAGGTCTTCCATCCACTGGTTCACTCCTCAGATGGCCGCAACTGCCAGAGCTGAGCCGATCCGAAGCCAGGAGCTTCTTCCCAGTCTCCCATGTGGGTGCAGGGCCCAAGGACTTGGGCCATCTTCCACTGCTTTCTCAGGCCACAGCAGAGAGCTGGATGGGAAGAGGAGCAGCCGGGACTAGAACCAGCATCCAAATGGGATGCTGGCACTTCAATCCAGGACTTTAACCCACTGCCCCACAGCAACAGCCCCTATTTAATTTTAACTAAAAAAAAAAAAAAAAAAAAAATCTGGGGCCTGTCTTATGGCATAGCAGGCAAAGCTGCTGCCTGCGATGCCAGCATTCCAATATGGGCGCTGGTTCAAGTCCCAGCTGCTCCACTTATGATTCAGCTCCCTAATGACCTGAGGAAAGCAGTGGAGGATGGCCCAAGAACTTGGGCCCCTGCACCCATGTGGGATTCCTGGTAGAAGGCCCTGGCTTCAACCTGGCCCTGCCCCAGGCCCTTGAGTTCGCATGGGGAGGGAACCAGTGGGTGGAAGACTTCCCTCTCCTTCTCTTTCTCCATAACCTTGCCTTTCAAATAAATAAATACTTTTAAAAATTTTATTTGAGAGGCAGACAGGCAAGCAGACAGTGCGCCCATCCACTGGCTTACTCCCTAAATGCCTGCAATGGCTAGGGCTGGTCCAGGCCAAAGCTGGGAGCCAGAAACTCAATCGAGTTCTCCTATTAAGATGGCAGACACCTTCCAGGGTCCACGTTAGCAGGAATCTGGAACGGGAGTGGAGCCAATCCTCAAACTTAGGCAGTCTAGTAGGGGGTGGAGGTATCCCCATCAGCAGCATAACCACAAGGCCAAATGTCCACCCCAGTGCACACCTTTAACCATCACCCTGCAGGGTTCTTGCCACGAGCTAAATCACCCCTCTGGATCTCCGAGGAAATCTTGAGCTACATCACATGCTACATTGGATTGCTTGGTCCATACAGATTTCAGTAAGAAAAGCTGCCTCTCAGGCAAGACCTACAGGAAAGAGCATTTTGCTCTACCTGATCAGTTCTATCCCAGGAACTCATTTACAATAGAAAACCTCTAATTTTCCAAAAGAATCTATTATGGAAGAGAGAAAAAAGACATTGAAGAACTTGTGATTTTTGTTACAGCTGACACATAATAAAAAATTTTATTCAAAATACCCATGGAATTTTAATTAAAGGCGTAAGTCCATAGGAAAGGAAAGCAAGCAGGCTGATCTGAGTTACCTAGGAAAAGGCCACAAACATGATTCTGGGTTTTATTCTTCTTTGCGAGCAAACACTTGAATTGTTGATTTATGGCTGATAAACAAAACTAGTTTCTTTATACACGAACACTAAACAAAAGTCTATGTAGTCATATACTCGAACACAGATATTATATATATATGCACACATATATTTACATATTACCTAAGCCACACCCCTAAATTCAAACCTATATGGCTAATCTGTGCTGCCTACATTATCCTGTGAGCAGCCGCAGGTCTTGACTGCTGTGGGGAAAAAAAAGCCAAATCTAAAGGGAAATTAAGAAGGCTGTTTCTGACGTCTTCAAACAATAAAATGACAAAAGACGCAGCTATGGATTGATCTGCTCTCATTCATGTCATCATTAATTCCTGCATTGAACACCATTTACTTGTTTTGATGGGGAGTGAATATCATAACATTAATTTATGCTTTTTTTAGAAAAGGTAAGAGATATCTTCAAAAAAAAAAAAAAAAAAACCTCAAGGGGTAGAGGCATAGCCTAGTGGTTAAGATGCTACTTGGGACTCCCACATCCCCTACTGAGGAGCCAGGAGGGAAGCTGTGGCCCCACTCTCAACTCTAGCTTCCTACTCACACACACCCTGGAAGGCGGCAAGTGATGGCTCATCAAGTTAGGCTCTTGCCACCATGTGTGTCACCTGGATGGCATACTTAGCTCTTGGGTTCGACTTAGCCCAGTCCCAGCCACTGTAGGCATTTGAGGAGTGAATCAACAGATGGGAGCTTTGTGCTTCTCAAAACATGAAAGAAATGTTTAAAAGTAAAATAGCCAAATCTCCCAAAGTCCCATGCAAGTGTTTAATGCACTAATATATTTCTCAACATATACTGTCCCCTATATATATATGTATATAGATGAGATCATACTCAAATATTATATACTTGATGGCTTCTACTTCATGCATTTTTAGAATTGCAAATGGAAAGTAGTTCAGTGTCATTTGAAAGCATCAAATGCATTTCTGGTATTTCGGGTGTCTAGGTGTGGTCACTGTATGGACTAGATTACAGTGTATGTTCCACTCTCCACAGCCCGAGCCCAGAAGAGCCCTCCTCACACTTCTTAACTAGAGGTTTCCCAACATGATGTAGGCTCAGCCTGTGGGATGCACCTGGGTGAGCTGGGTTAAACAAGGACAGGAGGAGAGCCTGTGTACAAAGTCAGATTCTGGCTAACAAAGCAGAAGCCTCCTAGCTTCGATCTGGCCAACTCCTGGCTGCTGTGGCCATTTGGGGAGTGAACCAGCTGATAGAAGATCTCTGTCTCTCTCCCTATCTTCCTGTGACTTTGACGTTGAAAAAAAAATAAGTCTTTAAAAACAGAAGCAGAAATAGCAGCAGCAGCAGGAGCCTGGAGTTCTAACAGCTGAAGGAGTGGCATCCTGGTTCTGCAGTTTGATTGCCAGGGAAGATTTAGAGTGTGGCTCCTGGCCCTGTATCCCACTCCCTTGATCGGGAATCTGCAGCAGGCATTGGACAAAGCAAACCCTACCATACAACCCAGCCATCCCACTCCTTGGAATTTACCCAAAGGAAATTAAATTAGCAAATGAAAGAGCTGTCTGCACCTTAATGTTTATTGCAGCTCAATTCACAATAGCTAAGACCTGGAATCAACCTAAATGCCCATCAACAGTAGACTGGATAAAGAAAATTATGGGATATGTACTCTATAGAATACTATACAGCAGTAAAAAAAAAAAAAATAATGAAATCCGGTCATTTGCAACAATATGGAGGAATCTGGAAAACATCATGCTGAGTGAAAGCCAGTCCCAAAGGGACAAATATCATATGTTCTCCCTGATCAGTGACAAATAACCAAGCACCTAAAAGGAAACCTGTTGAAGTGAAATGGACACTATGAGAAACAATGAAACAATGACTTGATCAGCCCTTGCCCTGACTGTGGAAGAACAAGTTAATAATTTATCCCTTTTAGTATTTTTTTGTTCTACTTACTACTATTGGTTGAACTCTGTAATTAACACACAATTATTCTTAGGTTTTTAAATTTAACTGAAAAGTGATCCCTGTTAAATATAAGAGTGGGAATAAGAGAGGGAAGAGTGTACAATTTGGGACATGCTCAATCGGACCTGCCCCAGAGTTAGAAACGTACCAGGGGATTCCAATTCAATCCCGTCAAGGTGGCATGTACCAATGCCATTCTCACTAGTCCAAGTGATCAGTTTCAGTTCATAATTGATCATAGAGATAGGATTAAGTGTCAATGGGATCACATAAACAAGACTAGCGTCTGCCAATACCAACTGATAGAATTAAAAAGGAGAGAATGATCCAACATGGGAAGCGGGATACACAGCAGACTCATAGAATGGCAGATGTCCTAAACAGCACTCTGGCCTCAGAATCAGCCCTTAAGGCATTTGGATCTGGCTGAAAAGCCCATGAGAGTATTTTAGGCATGGAAAGCCAAGACACTGTGGCAAAAAACAACAACAACAACAACAACAAAAAAACAGACACAAAACCTAAATGAAAGATCTCTGTGAGATCCCAGCAGAATGAACAGGCCATCAAAGAAAGATGTACCTTTCTCTGAAGGGAGGAGAGAACTTCCTCTTTGACTATGACCTTGTCTAAATAAGTTCAGAGTTGGAGAACTCAAAAGGCTTCCATAGCCTTGGCAAACCATGACAAGAGCCTCGGATGATTACTGACGCCATAAACAAGAGTGTCAATTACTAAATCAACAACAGGAGTCACTGCACTTACTCCTCATGTAGGATCTCTGTCCTTAATGTGTTGTACAATGTGAATTAATGCAATACTAGTCTCAAACAGTATTTTACACTTTATGTTTCTGTGTGGGTACAAACGGTTGAAATCTTTACTTAATAAATACTAAATTGATCTTCTGTGTATAAAGATACTTGAAAATGAATCTTGATCTGAATGTGATGGGAGAGGGAGTGGGAGAGGGGAGGGTTGCGAATGGGAGGGAAGTTATGGGGGGGAAACCCACTGTAATCCAAAAGCTGTAATTTGCAAATTTATATTTATTAAATAAAAGTTTTTAAAAAAGACACCATCTGGGACACCTATAGCCCATATCCCAGTGCCTGGCTCCATAGCCTCACGCTGCTGCCAATTCCAACACTCTGGAAGGGAGCAGGTAATGGCTCAAGAAACTGGGTCCCTGCCACTCACCCGGGACACACAGACTGCTTAGGTGGCTCCCAGCTTCCCTACCTGGTACATGCATCTGCAGAGTGAACCATCAGGTGGCACACACACACACACACTCTCTCTCTGCTTCTCAAGCAAATAAACAAAAAACAAATACAATACAATTTTTAATTAAAAAATCTGCTTCACCCCTATTCCAACAACACTAACAACCCTTTAAATTAAACCCCTAATTTGTTGGGGTTGGTGGGTTGGTAAGATTCTCTGAAACATCAACAGTGGAGTTTCTGCTTGTTAAATACTAATTCGGTGGTACCTTCTTTGGCTTTCTATTTCTTTAAGCTTTATACATTCCCAGTTTATTGCTTTAGGATTGGTCTTTTTTAGAAGTGTTATTACTAATTCAAAAGATAGAAATATATTTAAGATTCTTGATAAATGTCAATTCTTTCATTTTTTTCTAGAAGAAAGGTTGCACAATTTTATACTCTCACAAGCAGCATAAGAATATGGTTGTCTCTTTATTTTTGCTACTTTGGTGGTTCAAAAATAGCTTTCCTGCTGCTTTAATGTGGATGTTTTTCATTATTAATGAGGTTGAATAGTTATTAATCTTATGAGCCATGTGTATTTACTTCTTCAACTCTCCCATCTCTGTAGCCAGGAATCATCTGGGATTGCAATAGTTTTCATCACTACTTACATTCTATGAAAAAGACAGATCACATTCTAGAAAAGACAGTTTCCCCCTTCTTGTTATATCTGATGCAGTTTTTTTCTTAACCGATGATTGGTTTATAAACTTTCTTCATGCTTTTGACAAGAACTAATTTAAATTTTTTGAGCCAAAACCTATAAACCATTTTTCTGCCACTTTTGCCAGCACAGAGTATTATAAACTCAGTACAAATAAATATTCACAAGAATGGTCTCTACTGTGTGGTTTGTTTCTCTCATTTGATGTGTGAAGCCTTGCATTGAATGGAGTTCTTGAACCGATTCCCCACAAAATTCATGTCCACCCAGAACCTCACAATGTGAGCCTGTCTAGACTCCGAGTCTTTGCTGATGTAACAGCTGAATTAAATGAGGTCACAGTAGATGACCGTGGGCCCTAATCCAATGCCCAGTGTCCCTATGGAAGAAAACCGGAATTTAAGCTGGGCACGGATGGAGGCAAGAGACGGACGGGCTGAGTCTTCAAGACCAGCAGAAGCCAGAAGACGCGGGGAAGGATCCTCCCCTCGCCCTGGGGACTTCAGAAAAAAGTTGCCCTGGTTTTAGACTTCTATTCTCCAAAAGAGTAAATTCCTGTTACTGGAAGTCACTCAATTCATGGTAATTTGTTATAGCAGTTCTAAGAGACTAATGAAAGGATTACATGGCTAGCTGTTGGCATATGATCTGAGATGAAGATTTAACCTTTTCTTATTTTAATCAAAGAGTGAACTACTGAACAGGGAAAGGTGGGTCGTAAGAGCACAGGAGGCCAGTTGGGCACATTCTGCTGGTTAAGTGAATTCAGACTCAGACCAGGCCTGAGGAACCCTTGGGCAGACAAAGCTGGTGAGAGCTCTTACGTGACTTTAACCTTGTTCGATTGTTACAATAAGGTAAAGGGAACCATAACTTGAGCTATTTCTTCGAAGCTCCTGTATTAAAGGAAACATGAACCCCAAAGAACCAATTAGAAGCCGCCAACTACCTTACCAGCGAGCCCTGGGGACTTCGCAGCAAACTAGACCAAATGCAGCCACTATACACAGGTTTTCTTAAGGCTCAGGCACAGTACACATTGCCTTTTAACTGCACTTCCCCCACGAATTTTAAAACTCTACCCTCGGAGGATTTTTTTTTTTAAGATTTATTTATTTATTTGAAAGTCAGAGTTCCATAGAGAGAGGAGAGGCAGAGAGAGAGGTCTTCCATCCGCTGGTTCACTCCCCACTTGGCCGCAACAGCCAGAGCTGGGCTGATCTGAAGCCAGGAGCCAGGAGCTTCTTCTGGGTCTCCCAGATGGGTGCAGGGGCCCAAGGACTTGGGCCATCTTCTACTGCTTTCCCAACCCATAGCAGACAGCTGGACTGGAAGTGGAGCAGCTGAGTCTCGAACCAGTGCCCATATGGGATACTGGCACTTCAGGCCAGGGCGCTAACCCACTGTGTCACAGTGCCAGCCCCTACCCTCGCATCATTGTAGCCAAATGAACATTTCTGAGTCTGACTTCACTTCCACCCTGTCCAGCTCTGCCCCTGGCCTCCCCTCTGCAGAACAAGAAGCCACCGTGGCCTGGGGACTTCTTGAAGAGTCGCTGCTCAGACAGATGCTTTATTCCACATCGGCTGCAGCGACTGGAGGACATCCCGTCTGTGAAACAAGCTGGACCCAGAAAGACAAATATCACGTGTTCTCCCTTCTATGTGGGAGCTAACATTCAAACAATAAACAATGAAAAAGAAAGGTCTGTGTGTACCAGTATTGCTGCAAATACAGGTTTGTAAAAGTTTATACTGTTGTCAAACCAATGGTTAAGAAAGTTATGCTAAAGAGCTCTGATTACTTAAAAATTGACTGTATATGGGTGAAATGGTCATTTTGCCATTCAATTATTGTTTAGAATCTTTATTTATGTGCACACTAGCCTAGAGTCTTTTTGCTTTTTACTTGTTATGCTTCTTATTCAGTGAAGTATTAAGCTTTTTTTTCTTTACCACAATGCAAAGTATGTTATCTCAAAAACCAAAAAAAAAAAAAAAAAAAAAAACCAATAAAAGGGAGAAGGAAGGAAGGTGGGAGGGAGGAGGAGGGGAGGAAGAAAGGGAATATCATTATGGTCTTAGACTTGTGCGTACAAATCACACTGGATCTGTTAAAAGCCAATTAAAAGTTAAAATTAAAAAATCAAAAAAAGTTATTGTGCTTCAGTGTACTTGTGTCGCTCCCAGCTCCATGTTAGCATCACACTGCTAGACGGAAACTGGCCGCGAGGGCAACACTTAGCCACAGGAACCAGCAGACCGCGAGGGCAACACTTAGCCACAGGAACCAGCAGACAGTGCAAATCCAGGCTGTCTTTTAAATATTTAGCAGCATACTACTGCTTCAATCTCTGTAGGTTTAACTGTTTCTGGATTTTACTCACAATACTTTACACTGTAAACTTTTTATTCTTCAATATTTAGCTCTCAGCTATAGTAACATATTCTTAATACACATGAAGAATATTTAAAAGATCATGGAAAACAGGTATTGTGAAAAAGCTCTGTGTAGATTTCCAAATATCTTGCACCAAAGTGAACTTCTTTTAATTCTACTCCTCCATTTACTTTCTGAAGGCCCCTCCTAGGTACATACTACATATTATACGTCCAAATAATTTAGGAGGTGTATTTGAGCAATACGCTTCCTGCGCTCTTGCATCACATACAGATGATAACTCACATGGATAAAGAACTGTGTCCTTCACACACCTGCTCCTGCCGTGACCTCTGTTCTGAAATACAGTGATACTACGGAGAGGGCTGCAGCTTCCCTGATTATTATTTAAAGATTCATTTATTTGAAATGCAGAGCGACAGAGAGAAGGAGGCAGAGACACGGTGATCTGCTGGTTCACTCCCCAAATGGCTGTCAAGGCTAAGATTGGACCAGACCAAAGCCAGGAGCCTGGAACTCCATTCGAGTGAAGGCCCAAGCACAAGTGACTTAACCCATTGTGCCACAAAGCCAGCCCCAATACCCTGATCTCCTTAGTAGCTAAATCATGTTCTTCTGAGCAGATGCATGAAGAATTTTTCTCTTTATCCTTGAAGTGAAACAATGTGTCACTAGCCGTCACACCGTTTCAATGTGTGCCTTTTCTCACTACCTAGACCCTGAGAAGCTTGTCCATGAGAATCAAGTCCTGTTTTCAGCTCCAGAAAGTTGTGTAGTTCTTCAAACATTTTTTTTTATTGAGTCTGATGATTGCGTATTTTTTAAACATGCTTTTTTTCTTTTTGAAGATTTCTTTATTTGAAAGGCAGAGGAACAGAGAGGGGGAGAGAGGGAGAGCAAGCGAGAAAGAAAGCAATCTTTCATCTGGTTTACTTCCCAAATGGCTTACAGTCAGGTCTGGGTCAGGTGGAATGCAGGAGGCAGGACTCCATCTGGGTCTCTCACGTGGGTGCAGAAGCCCAAGTACTTGGGCCATCTTCTGCTGCCCTCCCAAGCGCATTCGCAGGAAGCAGAATGGGAAATAGAGCAGCTGGGACTCAAATCAGAGCTCCAATATGGGATATTAGCCCTGCAGGTGGAGCCTTCATCCCCTGTACCAGGACACCAGCCCCTTAACATTCTTCTTGACCTTTGTCAGAAAACTCGTAATCTAGGGAACAGCTCTGATCCTTCCCCTTCATCTTGTTTGTTACCAGGTTTCTCTCTGGGTATTTCTTCCCCTCTACCTTCTTCAGGTTGAAATACAATGGACATTGTTACCTCCTGTAATTGCTCTTTGCAGCAGCCAGGGCGAGCGTTCTTGCTCCTTCACCTTCTGCCCCACTGCGCCATCTCTCTTTCCATCTTTACTTTCAGCTCCTCTTCTGCTCTCCCAACCACTCCTGCACCCAGGGGCTCAATTCTTACCAAGTCCATCCAGTTAACGCTTTGAGCTTTTTTCCTTCTATTTCCTCTGGAAAGGTATATTCATCTGAGAGTTATCCCTGTTGGTCTTCAAGTCATTTTCCTTGTATTATAGAATGTTTTGGAGAAGTTCTGCCCCAACTATTTTTTTCTTATTATTTCTCTTAAGTAGGAGAAAACAAAATTAAAAAAAAAAAAAAAACACCACCTTTATTCTAGAAGCATATTTTGCTTCCAGTGAAGGCACAGGGTATCCTTGGCTCAGCGCTTAGTAGCCATTTAGAAATGTGCACATTTTCTGTCTTAAGTCTGGACATACAGAGAATGCCGAGTCCTGAGCCTGGATTCTCAGGTTTAGCAACCAACCAACCAACATGGCTGCATTGCTGCCAATCCGAGAGGGGCCTGTGGATCGAGGCAGCTGGTTGTTTGATGGTGAGGTGTCGCTTGCAGCCCTGGGTGCCAGAGACAAGCACTGCACCTGCAGCTGAACCACTCCAAGGACTCCTCTTCTCATCTCCCCCCCCCACCCCGGGGTGTTTTCCTAAAGACGTCACACCTCCAGCCTGGAGAAAGGGCTCCTGCCGCTGCTCCCCACTCTCTACTCTCCGAGGCAAGGTTGTGCATTGTGAAGCTTGGTTTCCACAAGGCTGAAGAAGGAGAACGGATGAGATGGAAGGGCACGGTTCTCGCCAGCTGAGAAGAGAATTCACGTGGCTTTGGGATTTTCTGTGTTTCTCTGCCAGTGGATCAAGTGGGGTTGAGTCACAGCTTTTTCCCAGCTTCTTCCCAGATTTCTGTGCTATTCCGGTCCAGCAGGCTTAGTTTAGGATTATGACTCGGAACCCACCCCCTTCTCGCGGAAAGTCCCTGCAGATGCTAGCCTTGAGTTTTGTTCTTAGCCTTGTATGTCAGCTCTCCCGTAGAATTCTACTTATTTAGGGTGATTTAATGTCATTGTTGGAATACAGCATTCCACCAGAAGGGCACAAGTTCATTACCCAGACACTTGCTGAAGACTCACTGAGGGCCAAGTACTCTGCTAGACATGGAGAATAAAAAGAGGGAAAAGACAGAATCCCCATCCTCAGAGAGCCAGGCCTTGTAAGGGACACAATGAGGAAAGGTGTCGCCGGCAGCCGGCAACGGTGTGGACCTGCGCAGTGCTCAGAGGGAATGATGCTGGGTATAAGGCCCCCAGGAGACACGGCGCGGGATGAAGAGCTGGGATTCCATTCTGCAGGTAACAGGCAGCCAGGGACCCTATCAATTCTGGATTTAAAAAGACAACTCCAGGGGCAGGGGGCACTTAGACTAGTGGTTAAGATGACCACATCTCAGATGGAGGGCCTGGGTTCAAGTTCTGGCTCTGGCTCCTGACTCCAGCCTGCCCACCAATGCAGACCATGGGAGCTAAAGCAGTGATGGATCAAGTCTTTGAGCTCCTGCCACCCAGCTATGAGACCTGGAATGAGTTCCCAACTCCCAGGCACTGGCAAGTGAACCAGAGGATGGGGGGGGGGAGCGCCTCCCTCCCACTGTGCTGTCTCTCTGCAAGTCGTTTTTTTTTTTTTTTTTTTTTTTGCTTTTTTCAGTACAAATCTATATTGTGGGGAATAAAAAGCAATGAAGGAAGTTCTTAGGACTCTGAATTCTGATTATTATGGCCTGAACAGAGGCAGTGGCAGTGGAAATACGGAGACAGTAGCAGAGCTAACAGTGCAGAAGTGATATTGACGGGGTTTTACCGTTCAGCAGATACAGATGAGGGCAGCAAGGAGGTACAAGAATGACTGAATGGCTAGGCTCCCCCATGACTGGAAAGAGGTGACAGGAGGACAGGAGCAGGGACTGGGTGCTGGGCAAGGTAACTGCCTCGGGGGGGGGGGGGGGCCTGTGGAACCTCCCACAGAGCTGGCCGGGAACCACATGTGTCTGAAGTGCAGAAGGGCATCAAGGCCCAAGGAGAGCTGTACCAGCGGCAATTTCAGCTGAGGGTGAAGGCCATGGCTGACTTCCCCAGGAGAAGGCAAACACAGGGAGGACACAAGAGAGAAGAGAGGCAACACTGGTGTGGTACAGGAAGGAAACCCAGCTCAGGAAGCTAGCAAGAGACAGCACACAGAGGAGTGCGGTGACTCCAGGGAAAAAAATCATGCCAAGGATTTGGAAAACCAAAGTGTCAAGGGCAGGAGAAGTTAAGAAATCTAAGTACTGAGAACTACTAGTTTCAATCTGCCAGGACTCGAAATCTCGACCTGAAAATACTTAATAATTAATTGTTTAAGCAAACAGTAACTGAAAGCTCGTACATGACATGAATGCTCCCATCAGAAAACTCATCTAACGAGAATTTGTGGTATGAAGCATCTGCCTCCTGGGCTTTTAGGGATACCAGGCACAGGTATTTTTGAGCAAATGTTTGAGAAATGCAGCTTCTGGGATGAGGTCATTGAGGAAAAGACCACCGTGTGGCCACGGGCCAGGAGGCCACAGCAGGTCGTGCGCCCTGTGCTCTGTGGGACATCGTGACACAGGGACGTGCAGTCTGACTCCCCCTGGTTCTCTGGAAGCCATCGGGGATCTTGTGACAGCAGAGTCAGCCCTAGGAAGAACTAACCACACGAATGACATACAGAATACTAAACATTCCTTTCTAATTCTTTGCCTAAAATACCTCCCCAACCCCAAACAGACAAGGTGTTCACAATTCCTCTAGCTGAAGAATTATTTTATTTTATGAAAGCATTTAGTTTCCTCCAGGCAGGTCCCAGTAAAACAAACAAACAAAAAAAGAAAACACAGAGAAAGTGAAACATTACCCCATTAACAATCATATACTTCAATGGGATCTGCTTATCAAATGGCCTAATATCATCTTAAGAAGACAAAGAGTAGAATCTAGGCTCTGGGTTGAGAACATTTACATCTCATGGCATTGCCTGGGGACCAGCCCTTAGAACCAAGGAATACCCACCCTGTCAGTGGGAATGCAAGGATGACGGACAGCCGACAAGAGGAAGTGATACTCTAAAGCGGTATTTTCTTGGAGTTTGGTTTAACTCAAATTCTTCTTTATGAAAGATTAAAATGTCCTGGGCTACCGCCTCTCCAGGTTCTGGTATATGTGCCAAGTAACAAATGAGCTCCCATAAGAATCACAAATCTGCACAGCCCAAACAACCAAAAAGATGTTGGAAGCTTAACTTTCTGTAGTTTGAGTTATGGAAATAAAGGGGAAATTTCTTAAATTTTTCAAATATGAGTATTTAAATATACATTATAGGGGGCCAGCATTGTGGCACAGCGGGCTAAGCTGCTATCTGTGTCACTGGCATCCTGTATGGGTACCTGTTCAAGTACCAGCTCTCCTACTTCTGATCCAGCTCCCTGCTAGTATGCCTGGGAAGGCAGTGCAAGATGGCCTGGGTACTTGGGCCCCTGTTGCCCACATAGGAGACCCGGATGGAGTTTCAGGCTCCTGGCTTCACATGACTTAGCTCTGATCATTGCAGACATTTGGGGAATGAGCCAGCAGAGGTAAGATCGATCTCCCTCTCCCTCCCTCTCCCTCCCTCTCCCTCCCTCTCCCTCCTTCTCCCTCCTTCTCCCTCCTTCTCCCTCCTTCTCCCTCTCTCTCTCTCCCCCTCTCTCCCTCCCTCTCCCTCCCTTTCAAACAGATGAATAAGAAATTTAAAAATAAATGTGTATTACAAAACTGCACACACTCCTACAGACCCATGCCCTGCAGGAGGTCCTGTCTTGACACTCCCACAGCTCCACCACCACCACCCCACTGCTAACACCTTCACTACAAGCCACATGTGAGGCAAACAACTCTACAAATTAATTAGTGTAAGCCATTTCCTCCCTGAAATACAGAGCATCAGAGAGGATAATTGCTGTAGGCTGAGACCAAAATCCAAACCAGAAAACCCAGCCCAGGTAGGAAGAAAATGCCTGAGAACAGGTGAGAGTCTGGAATGGCCCAGTATTGTCTAACTCTCCTACTTTGCACTAACATAATGAGTATTATTAGACTAAGCTCTTATGGGTGAGTGGGCTTACAGATGACAAATCATTAAAAGACTAAAATAAGAAATGCTTATCTGAATAGTGACTTTTTAAAAGTGTTGACAAATTGGATTCAGTGACTGCTGTGGGTAAGAATTATTGCTAGAGGGCTGCTCGCAGGAACCACAAGGAGATGGGAGACCCATGGGATGCAAACAGAAGGAAGTACATTCTTTGTTCACCTCTAGCCTCCTGGAATCTCTCGGCTGGAAAACATCACAGGCAACCAGCTGGTACAGAAGAAGTGGTTTGTAGAGTCCTGATCCCACCATCACAAAATAATATCGGAAAGTGGATTTGCATTTGAGAGATAATAACCTACTCTTAAAGGCCGAAGTGGTAGAGGAGGAAGCATTAAACTTTGTTGGAGGACTACTGCAATGCTTTAGAGAACAGATGAGGATGCCAAGGGTGGAAAATGGTCACAGAGTTTCAAAGTAGGTCCACCACAATCCAACGGTGGATTCAATCAAATGAGCCCAGGGGGACTCCAAAATTTTTCAACTAAGCCACTGAGAAATGAGGTTTCCACTTTTTGAGCTGGGAAAAGTTACAGACTTCACAGGGCTTGGGGGCAGGAGACATTATGAGATCAATACTGGTTATTTTAAGTTTGATAACTCATATCAGATATCCAAAAAAATTAGCCAAGCTGGCACTTGGGTATTTGAGACTGGAGAGAAAGGAATGGGTCCTAGATGTTGCCTAAATCCTGTAGAAAGTGGAAGAGAGAGAAAAAGAAAAGCTAAACAATCAATGTCTGGACTTCTTCAACATTCATGGATTAGAAGATGAGACTAAACTAGCAAAAGCTACTAAAAAGTAACGGCTTTTTAAATAGGAGAATCAAAAGACACTGTAGGGGCTGGCACTGTGGCATAGCAGGTAAAGCCACCACCTGCAGTGCTGGCATCCCATATGGGCACCAGTTTGAATTCCGCTTGCTCCTCTTCCAATCCAGCGCTCTGCTATGGCCTGGGAAAGCAGTGGAAGATGGCCCAAGTTCTTGGACGCCTGCACCCGCGTGGGAGATCTGGAAGAAGCTCCTGGCTTCTGGCTTCGGATAGGCCCAGCTGTGGCCATTGGAGCCATTTGGGGGACTGAATCAGCAGATGGAAATCTCTCTCTCTCTCCCTCCTTCCTTCTTCCCTCCCTCCCTTTCTGTGGCTCTGCCTTTCAAATAAATAAATCAATTTAAAAAAAAAAAAAGATAACACAGACTTGGAAGACAAGTGAAGAAAATGATTTAAAGAGAGGTCAGGTAAGATAAGAACTGACCGAGGACCAATGCAGCTGGCAGCTTGGAGATAAGGAAATAACTCAAGAACAGCTTCCAATATGGCAGGACAAACACTGCTGATTGACAAGGACCACTGAAGACCAGCACAGTGACTGACAGCAGGCCAACATCAAGGTGCATTACTTTGAAATTTCCAAATAGGGGTATGGAGAGATCGGGACGGGGTGGGGAACAGAAGACAGACCAGAATGCAGGGAGGAAGCAAGAAATCCATGTTGTAGACAAAAGCTTAGCAAGCAGCACTGAATCCAGAAAACCTTGAAGGAAATTCTTTAAAATGCTCTAAGGAGGAGGACTGCCAAACAAAAACAAAAAACAAACCAAAAAAAAAAAAAAAAACCCATCAAGGTCAAGGGTAAAATAAGGAGAATTTTAGACATGCAAGGTCTCCATACCTTAACTTTCCCTGTACCTTTTCTCAGGAAGCTGCCAGAGAATGTATACCACAAAAAAAAAAAAAAAAAAAAGATTTAAGTGTGTGTGTGTGTGTGAAAAACGATGACACGGGTCACAGAACTAGGAGATGCAATCGGGTAGGAGAGGATGGGAAGCCCTCGCATGACGGGGATGGAAGATTCCAGGACAAGCCTGCATCAGGCAGAGACTGAAACAGAAAAGATATCAGGACTCAGTCCTTCGAGACGCTGGAGCTGGCCCTGAGCAGCCAAGTATGCCCACGGCAGGCTCAGTGGCCCTGGCCCTGGGAGCTCCCCAGCTGAGCGGCCCACGGTGGAGCTGCAGGGTCTTCCTTGATCAGAGACCCCGAGGCATTTCTCTCTGTGGAATCGGTGGTTTGGGTGGGGAAGAGATGACTGACAGTGTCGGAAGCTTTCTGCAGGCCCTCCCAGGGGTACTGCAGACTCCGTGTGGGGCACCCGTGCCACCTCCAAGCTAGATGCTCATATCCAGCAAGAGAGAGAGGAGCAGCTTGGAAGGAGGACAAGGGGTGCCCTGGCACAGAAGAGACCCCAGAGGACACGGTGGGAACAAGACAGGCAGCCACGCACTGTCCACAGGACCTCGCAGTGCTGTGTTCGGAAGGGCGGTGTATTCCGGTTCAGTAACAGCCCAGGTCGTGTGTGCCCCATCAGCACGTGCACATGTTAGGTCATGGCTGGAGTTCCTCTTCGTGTCAATTTTCAGCACTCTTCAGGTGCTTCCCTGGTTTTGCAGAGCAAAGTTGTGAATGCCATTTCGGTCTAAGATACGGCTGCGCTGGCACTGGGAGGCATCTGGGAGCCAGGCTCGCCATTCCTCCTCCGCAGGAGCCCAAGATGGGCTGGGAAGCTCTGCAAACTTCACTTCTGCTCCAGGCGCTTTTCCTCACACAGGGGAGGTCTGCGAGGCTCCTTCCCACCCTTCTTGTGGGTCAGAGGTCAGGGGCCTGCGGGGTCACTGTGCTACCCCCAACACTGCTTTGAGCATTACCGGTTCAACAAAGGAACTGAAACGCACCTGCCGCTGACCTAGGAAGAAACTGACATCACGGCCTTGACTTTGGTTTACCCGTGGCTTCCCTCACATCAATGGAAGCCTCACAAAAGACCCCCGGAAAAGCGTAGCTGGTGCAGTCACGCCTCTTCTCCTTGGTGATTTGTTGTATGTATGTATGAATTTGAAAGGGGGAGGGGGAGGGGGAGAGGGGAGGGGGAGAGGAGGAGAGGGGAGACGGAAGAGGGAGAGAGATTTTGCTTCCACTAGTGCACTCCCCAAAGGACCTGAACAGCCAGGGTTGGGCCAGGCTAAAGGCAGGAGCCTGGAACTCCATCCAGGTCTCCCAGGTGATGCAGGGGCCCAAGCACTTAGGCCCTCTTCTGCCGACTTCCTAGGCTTATTAGCAGGGAGCTGGATGGGAAGCAGAATAGCTGGGACCCAAACTGGCACTCCAATATGGGGAGCCACTGTTTCACATAGTTTAATGCATCCCATGCCAACGCTGGTCCCCCGGGTCATCTTAAGGAACAGACTCTCCCACACGGCAACCTACCTGCAGCTGGCCTCCTGCAGATGAACCTATGCAGAGAAGTTCCCTGCGCCACACCCACCTCCTGCCCAACTCAAGGCCTCGCCTGCCACCCCAGGGGAGGACAGAGTGGAAGGAGGCAGGGCCAGCTCTTTTCTCTGACCACCTCCCCAGCCAGGGAAGGCAGGACCCACTCTGCCAAGGGCCCTCTGCATATTCCCTTCCCTGTCTCGGGATTGGAATGTTGGTGTCCTGTGTATCTTCCTGGCCCCACGCTGAGTGCCGAGGGACTACAGGCTTTGCTGTAGCTATTTTCTGGTACCTGCCAAACCCCATCCCCAGCCTCAGCCAGACTTGAACACTGCCTGCCTACTAACACCCTTGGATGCATGAGCTTTGTAATTCTAGATGTTGGATTCCATGGATTTGTTATTTTTCTTGGTATCATGTGAACCATAAACACTGGATGTGGGTGCAGGAGAATCTAGTAGCTCCTGGTCGCTCCCCTTAGAGCTCTTACTGTCTTGCTTCTTAGACACTCAGAGCAGGTTTTGGTCTCTCTTGCTTTGCTATAAAGCAGGAGAGAAGATGACAGAGGGGAGGGGAGAAGGAAAGAAAGTAGGAAGGAAGGAATAGAGACTGGGAAGAAGGGAAAGAAAGAAGAGAAGGAAGGAAGGGAGAGAGGAGGGAGAAGGAAGGGAAGGGAGGGGAGGGGAGGAGAGAAG
Source organism: Sylvilagus floridanus (assembly GCA_949820135.1). NCBI lineage: Eukaryota > Metazoa > Chordata > Mammalia > Lagomorpha > Leporidae > Sylvilagus > Sylvilagus floridanus. The sequence goes on along the minus strand of OX463230.1, from coordinate 17,717,187 downwards.
AGTGGAATGGAAAGAAAAAAGAGGGAATGTGAAAGAGAAAAAGCCCAGGGAGCGGTTCTGGACAAGCACCATTGCAACCCTCAGTGCTCAGAGAAGCTGACCTCTGCAGGTGCGGAGGGTTGTTGGCCAGCATAGGCAATACTGGGGGCTGCAAACAGGAACTGAAAGGGTAAGTTGATGAGCCCCATTCAACCGCGGTTGGCTGGTGTTTTCCCATCATTTTAAGAGAAACCTATGTAAGGTGTGAGCAAGCGTCAAACAACAAGAGCTGGTTACACACACAACTGAAACTGATATTGCTAAACACCACTGAAGCCACTCACAACTGGCCCAGATTGAGAAATAGGTGCATTGAACCCTGACCTCAGAATCAGCCCTGAAGGCACTCTGGACTGCCCAATAAGCCCATGAGAGCATTCAGGCATAGAAAGCCAAGACATGGGGAAAAATCCTACTTAAAGCCTACATGAAGGATCTCTGAGTGAGACCCCAGTGGAAAGAAGGGGCCATCAAAGAAGGATGTACTTTGCTCCAAAGGGAGGAGAGAACTTCCACTTTGCTTATGGCCTTGTCTAAATACTGACAGAGTTTCTGCTCACAAGGGTTTCCACAGCCTTGTCAGCTCATGACAAGAGCCTCAGGTGATCACTGACATCATAAATAAGAGTGTCAATTGTTAAATCAACAACGGGAGTCACTGTGCACCTCCTCTCCACGTAGGATCTCTGTCCTTAATGTGATGTACTATGAGAATTAACTGTAAAACTTGTTCTCAAACTGCACTTTATACTTTGTGGGTGTGTGTGGGTGCAAATTGTTGAAATATTTACTTAGTAGGGAGTGGTCTTCTGTATATAAGGTTAATTAAAAATGAATCTTAATGAAGAATGGGATGGGAGAGGGAAGAAGAGATGGGATGGAAGTGGGGGTGGGAGGGCGGGTATGGGGGGGAAGAACCACTATATTCCTAAAGTTGTACCTAGGAAATTTGCATTCACTAAATAAAAGCTTTCTTAAAAATTTAAAAAGTTTACATAAGATTAAAAAAAAGCGCATTAAAAAAAGAAAGAAAAGAAGAAACAAGACAGGAATGAACTTCAGACAGAAGACCTGGGATCCCAGGAACACAAGGTCACAGACAAGGTAATCTGGTTCATGAGGAGGGTGAGAACAGGATGTTTCTTCCTTATCAGTCTATTTTCTCAGCAAGATAATTACCTGGGAGGAGGGGGTGAGGAGGCTTGAGAGATAAGGATTTAGTCACACAGACAGTGGGAGAGAGAATGGCTTGAGGCATTGCTTATGAATTCCTAGTGGCAAATGAAATCGCTCTTCCACTACTGTTGCCTCTTGGGAGGTCAGAGAGGCAATGAAGAGCAGAAGCTATTCCAACAGCAGACACAAAAGGCCCCAGGCAGAGACTGTGGCTCCAGCATTGCGTCGTCAGTCTGCAGAAGAAGGGGCCTGCCGGCGCCGCGCCATGGCTCAATAGGCTAATCCTCCACCCAGCAGCGCCAGCACACCGGGTTCTAGTCCCGGTCGAGGCGCCGGATTCTGTCCTGGCTGCCCCTCTTCCAGGCCAGCTCTCTGCTGTGGCCAGGGAGTGCAGTGGAGGATGGCCCAAGTGCTTGGGCCCTGCACCCCATGGGAGACCAGGAGAAGCACCTGGCTCCTGGTTTCGGATCAGCTAGGTGCGCCAGTTGCAGTGCGCCATCCGCGGCGGCCATTGGAGGGTGAACCAACAGCAAAGGAAGACCTTTCTCTCTGTCTGTCTCTCTCACTGTCCACTCTGCCTGTCAAAAAAAGAAGAAGGGGCCTAAGAGTGGGTGTCTCCACTGAACATCTGGGGGACAAGGCTGCAAACAGAGGTTGCATCTGAAAAGAAGTAATTTCAAGAAGGTGGAGGCCTGCATTGTGGCACAGTGAGTTAAGCCCCCTCCTGTGATGTCAGCATCCCATACCAGCACCAGTTCGAGTCCTGGCTGCTCCCACTTCTGAGCCAGCTCCTTCCTAATGCACCTGGGAAGGCAGTAGATGATGGCCCAAGTGCTTGATGGCCCATCAGCTGTGTGGGAGACCTGGATAGAGTTCCAGACTTCTGAATTCAGCCTGGCCCAACTGTAGCCTTTGTAACCATTTGGGAAGTGAACCAGTGGATGGAAAAACTCACTCACTCACTCTCTCTCTCTCTCTCTCTCTCTCCCTCTCTCCCTCCCTCCCTCCCTCTCTGTAATTCTGTAAGTAAAAAAGAAAAAATAAATAAATAAAAGAATGAAAAGAAGTCCTCACAACCAAACTCTCAGAGGCTCACAGGGCTGTGAGAATCGACCGGAGGGAGGCGGATGGAGTAGAAGCAGACCGGGTAAGGAGAGCAGTCACCATTTCATCACCATTCATCCTGGACACCAGGAGTCACCGCCCAGCCCGACGGGAGATGGCTGGAGTATAGATTAAAGCCACCAATAAGAGCAATTATTTTGTGATGGGGATGCTTCTGCTTTAAACAGCTCCAGAAAACAACTGGAAGTAGGGGAGATAGCAAATTACACCCTAATAGAAGGTTCCTGGGAATAACCTGTAGGGGCCTGTGAACTCTTCTCCTGAGGGTTTACCAAGTCAAAGTAGCACTTGAATGGCTTGCCCTGCTGCTTTTTTTTTTTTTTTTTTTTTGGACAGGCAGAGTAGACAGTGAGAGAGAGAGAGAGAAAGGTCTTCCTTTGCTGTTGGTTCACCCTTCAATAGCCACCGCAGCCGGCGCACCACACTGATCCGATGGCAGGAGCCAGGTGCTTCTCCTGGTCTCCCATGGGGTGCAGGGCCCAAACACTTGGGCCATCCTCCACTGCACTCCCAGGCCACAGCAGAGAGCTGGCCTGGAAGAGGGGCAACTGGGACTGAATCTGGTGCCCCGACTGGGACTAGAACCCAGTGTGCCAGCACCGCAAGTCGGAGGATTAGCCTGTTGAGCCATGGCGCCGGCCTCTTTTTCTTTTTGAAAAAGCATTTATTTAGCATGCATTCCTTCACCCGTTCCTATCTCGCGCTACTGTGGGAATGTATGAGACGTGGAGTACAGAGTCATAAATCACTCTTTGTTGCCTCCTCGGGAGTTCCACGTAATTAATCTGAGTCGATAAGCGCTCCCTTTCCCTTTTGGACGATAAACTCTGCTCCTCATGGCTCAGCCGTGTTACCAACTGTTCATCCCTAGGTGTTATCTCTTCACGAAAAGGAGAGAGTCCAACGACCTAGGTCCAAACCCCAACTCTGTGCCTTCAGCTCTCAGGAAAGCAAACCAGTCATCTGTCGCCAGGGAATTATCACAGTGTCGAGGTGAAAAGCCGAGACAGGTGCCTCACTCACCTCTCCACAGGTCATTCCCAGGAACCTCCTCATTATGCAATCTTTTAAGTGCATGGAGGAGCAAAAGAATGAAAGCAAAGAAGAAAGAAGACAGGGCAGGAGACACCTGGCTCCTGGGCACACAGCTACTCCAAGTCACAGAAGCAGTTGGGTTGACAGGAGGGCTTACTCCAAACATGCACTTCCTTCATTGCCTCTCTCCTCATTTTTATTTTACAGCCATTGCCAAATATGGTTTATCTCAACTAAACTATATTTCATCAAAGCTAGGACTATCACATTATTGAGAAAAATATAGAGAAAAATCCACACTGCCCTTGACACTATGACCTAGTGTTTGTATGAAAACACTTGGTCTGCACTAGTCTCGGCCGTGGCTTTGACGTTTCTTTGGTCCATCCCACGGAACCTAACAGCCTGTCCTGTTGGACGTGACACAGAGGCCACCCTTAGGCACACAACATAGTGAATCTTCATCTGCTTGTAGCTGTTTTCTTTTCCCTTTCTTTTTCCAAATTTTTGCCTCTTGATGTGAAAACAGAAACTTGCTCCCATCATTTCTGTGGACTAAGTCGCTTAGAAGTCAAATCCACACCCCACTGTTCCACTTCCATCTTCCTTCAGACACGAGTCGTAGTGGGTCTTTGTGGGGATATTTCAAACGCCAGTCACTCAGCACAACATGCACAGCGCCAACAGTGTGTGGGGCTCCAGCGAGCTGACAGTACACAGCAGGGCCACGGTCAAGGTGAGTGGCTCTGCCAGGCCCAACTATCACTCCTTCCCAAACAAGTGACCCAGGGTTCATAGGTAGCCCTGTTTCATAGATGTTCTGAGCTGTGCAGCTCAGAATTAACAGAATACAGCCATTCATCTGTGGCCATTCCTTCCTGCCTCTGTCTTTCATTTCACTCCTACTTACCAAATACTCCTATGCTATCTGTCTCAGCAATCTATAGTTCACCCTATTGATAACTGATATTAGGACTTAGTTTAAGCATCCTTTATTAACTTATTTATTTTCATTGTATTTGAAATGCAGAGACACAGAGACAAGGATCTTATATCTACTGGTCCCTTCCCTAAACACCTGCCACAGTTGGGACTGGGCCAAGCAAAGCCAGGAACCTGGAACTCATTCTAGGTCTCCCACGTGGGTGACGGGGGCCCAACTACTTGAGCCATCAGTGCCAACCCCCATGGTGCACATGACCAGGAAGCTGGGCTCCAAAGCTGAGTGGGGACCTGAAACCAGGCACGCGCACAGGGATGTGGTTCCCAGGTGACGTCTTAACCAGTGCACCAAGCGCCTGCCCCATGGTGCTGGTTGTCAGCATGCTTTTCTTCCCCTACTGCTGTGGTCTGTGTGTGTAGGTATGTGTCACAGAGATACAGACATGAAAGCTAAGAGTGAAAACTTTAGGTAGAAATGCAAGTTAACGTTTATAAAGCCAGTCAAACTATAAAGTTCAGATTTGAAAAAATTTCTGTTAAGTATATTAAAGCAATTCCTAATAGAAACTTACTGAGACATGTTCTCATCATAGTTCAAGTTACAAAGCAAACCTTTTCTGGATAAAAATGCGATTTCAAGCAGTCTACAAGCAAATACAATTTCTAACTTCTGAAACTGCATTCTGTTGAAGGGCATGATTTGTATTTTCCGGTGAAATTAACTACAAACATAAATATAACAAGAAAGTAATTTTTACAGACACAATGGATTCTCATATATACTAATGAATAATTACTATTTGGGGACCAGCACTGCAGCATAATTAGTTAAGCAACTGCTTGCAACACCAGCATCCCATTTGAGAGCGTAGGTTTGAGTCCTGGCTATTTAATTTCTAATCCAATTCCCTGCTAATGCACCTGGGAAGGCAGCGGAAGATGGTCCAAGGGCTTGGGTCCCTGCTACCCTAAAGGGAGACATGGACAGAGTCTCAGGTTCCTGGCTTCAGTCTGGTCCAGCCTTGGCCACTGTGGCTATTTGGAGTGCAAACCAGCAGATGGAAGATCTCTGTCTCTCCCTCTCTCTGTGTTACTCTTCCAAATAAATCAATTTTTTAAAAACTTTAAAAACAAGTACCATCTTATCCTTTCTCATGAGGTTAACTAAGAGAGTTCCATAGTGGCTGAACAATCTGAAATCAACGATTGCACAACCAACTCTATCCAATGGAGCTATTCACAGATGGACCCCTGCCACCTTGCCCAAAGAAGCTCTTGCCACATATGGCGTGGGCAGGATAATTAGCTGGTTTCACACTGGACACTTAAGTCTGCCTCCCACAAGTTAAGCTGGGGCACACATGCCTAAGCTGTAACAAAGTATCTTTGTGAGTCAAAAGGGTGTCTCTGCATTCCATGGCCAACCATGCGTTCCAGACAGAAGTGCCATTTCCAGGATTTCAATCTCAAAATCCCTAGGAGGGCTCCATGTTCAAGGTCTTCTCTGCCCCTCTGCCATCGTCCAGAGTACAAATGATGCACATCCCAGATGAATGAAACCCAAGAGTCCCTCTGCCATCTGGAGACACACACATACACACACACACACGCAACAATGCATGCATATTTCAGAAATCTGAAGAGCGCAAAAAGCTGAGAGGATTAAAGGCAAATCATTTCTTGAAAACATCTTACAATTGACTTTCAACATTTCAGCTGTTTTCTAGCTCACGGCTAGAAGTATCTGGAAATCGGATCCCACGTGCCATCTCCACATCGCCCTCTCTACCTCTTTCTCCATTGCTCACCTCCTGTCCTTGGAATCATCTCAACAATCCCACGCTCTTCTACAGCTCAGATCCAACACCAGGTCCTTGAGTCTCTCCACTAGAATGGAAACTCACTAACATCCTACCAATGGGGAAACACACACACACAACAAAAGTAAACCTCAAAAAGAAGGCTGAGGAGGAGTGAGAAAGCTGGCTTGCTTCCACACAAACCCTGCGTAAGGATTCTCAACGAGGCTCCCTTGGTGGGTTGACTGCTCTTTTTTTTCACTGGGGTGCAATCCACTCTCAGTGGACCAACATCAAAGTACTTGCAGAACTTTTGACCATGATTTATTTTATCTAATTATGCTTTGACATAGTATTCAATCTCCTCTGCTACTTACTGCTGAAGATTAGATCCACGGGAGAAAGCGAAAGGAGGGGCTGGCATCGTAGTGTATCGGGCAAAGCTGCCTCCAGCAACATGGGCATCCACCAGTTCATGTCCAGTTGTTCCACTTCCGACCCAGTGCCCTGCTAATGGCCTGGGAAAAGTAGCAGAGGACAGCCCGAGTGCTTGGGAGACCCAGAGAAAGCTCCTGACCCATGGCTTCAGCTTCGTCAAGCCTTGGCCACTGCGGCCATCTAGGGAGTGATCCAGTGGATGGAAGATCTCTCTCGCATGTGCCTTCACTCTGTAACTCTGACTTCCAAAATATAAATCTTTTTTTAAAAACATCTTAGAAAAGAAAATGAAAGGAAGTTAATGTTTATGCAATGAGCACCTTGTGGTCGGTGCTGGGGACCATGTTCAACTGTCCAACTCCAGCCTTTGTATGAGAGCTTGAGCCTATACTTCCTGAATTTCTAAGCCACAGAAACAGGGAAGGAGGCTGAAATGGTAGCTGCTGTTGTTGAAGCCACAAAGCATAGTTCATTCCCAAGCAATAAAAGAAACAAGAGCTTTAAGGGTGCCAGTGCTATGGCGCAGAGGGTTAATGCCCTGGCCTGAAGCACTGGCTCCCATATGGGTGCCGGTTCTAGTCCCAGCTGCTCCTCTTCCCATCCAGCTCTCTGCTATGGCCTGGGATAGCAGTAGAAGATGGCTGGACCCCTCACCCATGTGGGAAACCCGGAAGAAGCTCCGGGCTCCTGGCCTCAAATCGGCGCAGCTCTGGCTATTGAAGCCAATTCGGGAGTGAACCAGCGGATGGAAGACCTATCTCTACCTCTCTCTGTAACTCTTTCAAGTAAATAAAATAAAACTTTATAAATAAGTAAATAAATAAACAAGAACTTTAAAACACCAACTGCTCCCTCCTAACTTCTGTGAGGCCATTTCTCAATATTTCTGGTATCTTGATTATACAAATAATATGTAAAACCAATATATAATAATTACTTATTAAGGTTTGTTTGAAAGGCAGAGTTATAGAGAGACAGGGAGAGAGACAGAGAGCTCTTTGATCAACTGGTTCATTCTCCAGATGGCCTCAACAGCCAGGACTGGGCCTGCCTGAAGCCAGGGCCAGCCAGGTGCCTGGAACTCTGTCCATGTCTCCCATGTGGGTGCAGGGCCATCTTCCACTGCTTTCCCAGGTGCATTAGCAGGGAGCTGGAGCAGAAGTGGAGTTGATAGGACACGAACCAGCACTCATATGGGATGCCCATGACAGAGGCAGCAGATTCATCCATTGTACCAAAATGCCAGCCCCAATCACTAATATTTTATACAGATGAGGTTTGTTTAGATTTACCTGTAATACTTGCAATTTCTTGGCATCCTGTATTTGCAGTCTGTTTCTGAAGTAACAGACTTTCGTCTTGAGATACATTCTTTAGAATTTCTCTCAGTGAAGGTTCGTTGATGATAAATATTCTTTGTGTCTTTTCTAGAAGATGATTTTTCTGAAATAGCTACTGAAAAATAGTTTTGCTGAGCATACACTTCTATGTTGGTATTTCTTCTCTCAGCACTTTGAAGATATTTTCCTACTGCTTTCTGACTTGCATTTTTACTGTTTGGAGAAATCTGTTTTCAGTATAATTATCCTTCTTTCACAGGCAATCTTTTTTTTTTTTTTTTACTGCTTTTAGAAGGTTATTATTTTCAGTTCAGCTTCACTAAAATTGTTTGCATTTTCTAAACACTGAATTGATTGTAATTGATATTTTTTGTTTCTTGTGTTTAAGGATCACTTGCTGAAGGAGGTACCTTTCTCTGAAGGGAGGAGAGAACTGCCACTTTGACTATGGCCTTGTCAAAATAAGATCCAAGTCGACGAGCTCAGGGGGCTTCCATGGCCTTGGCAACTCATGACTAGAGCCTGGGGAGATTGCTGATGCCTTAAACAAGAGTGTCAATTTGTTAAGTCAACAACAGGAGTCACGGTGCACTTACTCCCCATGTAGGATCTCTGTCCTTAACGTGTAGTTCAATGTGAATTAATGCCATGACTAGTGCTCAAACAGTATTTTTGCACTTTGTGTTCTGTGTGGGGGCAAACTGATGAAATCTTTACTTAATATATACTAAATTGATCTTCTGTATATAAAGATAGTTGAAAATGAATCTTGATGTGAATGGGAGAGGGAGCGGGAGACAAAAGGGTTGTGGGTGGGAGGGAAGTTATGGGGGGAAGCCATTGTAATCCATAAACTGTACTTTGGAAATTTATATTTACTAAATAAAGGTTAAAAAAAAAAAAGGATCACCTGTTCATTAATTCTGAAAAACTCTCAACCGTTATCTCCATCCTACAGCTCTAACATTCCACTGCAGTGTAGTCCCTTTTGTTCTTGCTTTCTTGCTTGTTTGTCTTGCTTTCATATTCTCTATAACCTATCTGGAAAATCACTTGCTCTGTCTTCCAATTCATCAATTCTACCTTCAGTTATGTCTGATTTGATGTTTGTCCATTTGTTTCTTTTTTTTTTTTTTTTTTAATTTGACAGATAGAGTTAGACAGTGAGAGAGAGAGAGAGACAAAGGTCTTCCTTCCGTTGGTTCATCCCCCAAATGGCCACTACAGCCAGAGCTACACCAATCCGAAGCCAGGAGCCAGGTCTTTCCTCCTGGTCTCCATGCGGGTGCAGAGCCCAAGCACTTGGGCCATCCTCCACTGCCTCACGGGCCACAGCAGAGAGCTGGCCTGGAAGAGGAGCAACCAGAACTAGAACCTGGTGCCCATATGGGATGCCAGCACTGCAGGCAGAGGATTAACCAAGTGAGCCACGGCACTGGTCCTACCCATTTCAATAATTATATTTTTCATTTCTAAAACTTCTGTTGGGTTATTTTTCAAGTCTAGCTAGGTAACTGTGATATTTGCTACTGCTTTCTCATTTGTTTCAAAAAGATTTCCTATTTAGTTATATGAAGGATCTTCGAAATGCTTGAGAAAAATGTATATTATGGGGCCAGTGCTGTGGTATAGTGGGTTAAGCCACCACCTGCAACACTAGCATCCCATACAGGCACTGGTTCAAGTCCTGGCCATTCCACTTCCAATTCATCTCCCTGCTAATGCACCCGGGAAGGCAGAGGAAGATGGCCCCATATGAGACCCACAAGAAGGTCCAGGCTCCTGGCTTCAGCCTGGCCCAACCCTGGCCATTTGGGGAGTGAACCAGTGGATGGAAGACCTCTCTCTTTCTAACCCTTTCAAATAAATAAAATGAATTTTTTAAAAAAGAAAAATGCATATTATGATTTCAAATCTTTTTGCACCAACATCAACTTATCATTTAAATCCATCTTTCCAGGAACTTTCTGAGGTACACTTGAATACAAATCTAACAACATCAGTAAGCTCTCAGGCATTCATATCTGTGGTCTGCTGTTTGTATTTGGTCTCTGAGGGCTCAGTACTGACGGTTTGTTTGCACAGAAGTGCTTATGAGCTGATGCTTCCTTGGACGTAACAGACGGCCATTCTGGAAGCTTCTCCCCAGAAGGAATCTGTGTTTTCTTCTACAGCAAGCCAGAGGCTGTACTGACCTCAGTCCACAGCAACTCTCTTCTCCCGGCTTCACACAGACACTCAGGGAAAACACAATGCTTGCGCTCCTGTTCTATGCTTCAGCACCTGAATTTCATGGTCCACACTGCTTGGTCTAGTTTGAGTTGTCTGATTTCTCGGTTTTGTGCATTTATTTGGGGGAAGGGTGGCATAGAGAAGGTATACAGATACCCTTAGAAATTTCCAATTTGGCAATTCCAACAGTCCAACTTAGAAATGACTGTTATCCAAGAACAGAATGATGGCGCTAGGAGTGTCCTCTTGAGTAGCTCTCCTGGATACCATTCGGAAGAGCTTCTCCTGGGTGCAGTTTCATCATCCCATCTCCATCTCTCAACAATCGTCAATGTAAATAACTTTATTCTCGACTGACAGATGCGAAGTTAAGGCTATGCAGCAAATAAACAGAAGCACTTACTGGCACTGGCACTATAATTTTTTTTTAATTTATTTGACAGGTAGAGTTATAGACAGTGAGAAAGAGGCAGAGAGAAAGGTCTTCCTTCTGTTGGTTCACCCCCCAAATGGCCGCTACGGCCAGCGCTGCGCTGGTCTGCACTGATCCGAAGCCAGGAGCCAGGTGCTTCTCCTGGTCTCCCATGCAGGTGCAGGGCCCAAGCACTTGGGCCATCCTCCACTGCACTCCCGGGCCACAGCAGAGAGCTGGACTGGAAGAGGAGCAACCGGGACTAGAACCCCGCGCCCATATGGGATGTGGCACTGCAGGCGGAGGATTAACCTAGTGAGCCACAGCGCCGACCCTGTGGCACTATAATTTTAAAACAAATGCACTCAAAGCCAACATTTGTGTTCTCCATCTCTAGAGAACACTGCCCCTCAGCCACAAACTGCACAGACTCATCTCCGTGGAGCGCCTGTCTTTCCTATCACCTACCCGGTCCCTCGAGCTCCAGTTCGAGCACCTGCCTTCTAAGTCCCGTCTGGGACTGCTGTTGTTAGAAGGAAGATGTATCAAGGACCGCTAGGCCTCGATGCAAACACTCATAAAGCTGCTCTAAGTCTGGAGAGAAAAAAAAGAATCAGACAGCGGAAGAGGTCGGGAAGCTTTAGGAACCGAACCTGAGACGTGCACAATTCTCCTGAGAAACTGACATGGCACTGTCGGAGTTCTCCAAGCTCAAACTGTCTTCTAAAGACCACACTCACAAAACGAATAATTATTTTCCGTGCTTTGATCTCCACACCCTAATTTCCCTTAGTAAAATGACACTTGATAACCACTAGACAAAATCTTCCGGGAAGAAATTCCTTGGATGACACTTGATATCACAAACATCAAAATAAATAGTGGGATCTCGTCTCCAGTTCTCCAAGTGAATTAAAACGTATGCACTTGTAAGCTTTGAAAGGCTGACGCTGCCATGATTTTTATTCCATTTGTCCTATTACTCCATTGGTTGCTTTGTGTTTTCTAATCAAGTCCATTTTTAAAAAGAAGCATCCTAAGTTTTCCTAGTTAAGCATTCTGTTGGCATCATTCTGAAATACTTGTTATGCAAATTCGTCTTCCCAGCTCAAGGGCATAAACTCATTTTAACTGATATCAAAAACAATCATTAAACTTCCTTTTAACACACAACTTAAACCAGAAATTCAGCATGGGGAAGTATTTTAAATATATTTTTTCTTTCACTCATTCATTCATTCACTCAATGAACATGTATTGCATAAGTCCTTGGTGCCCAAAAAAAAAAAAAAAAAAAAAAAAAGTCAGGATCGCAAGAGCACAGATAGGAGTCTTGCCTCAAGTCCATACTGGTTCCTATGCCATGCCTGCATGGGAAAATACGCCTTCGGCCTCTTGCGGCTTTTTTTCTTCACCAGCTCTATTTATTTCATCTGAAATAGCAGACTTCTTGCACATACACATATACTTTTAAAAGGTTACTTTTTTAAGTATCTGTAAATAACAACCATCTCCCAAGCTGGTCAGCCTTCATGTTCTCAAACGAATTCTTAAGGTCACAATAGGACAATGAATGAAGTTACAATGTTTATCTTTTAACAACCATCTGCCCCAATACACATCATCCCTGGCTATACCATGAACTCCTCCTAGGGGCAAAATGGCTTATTGTGTTTTAAACTCTATTGGAAAATGCAGAACCAGGCACTCAGAGTGGGGATACGGGCATATGAAGGTGCAGTGCAACCCCCTGTGCCACAGCACTCATCAGAGAGGGGCTTCATATGAAAGATTGCATGCATGTGCAGGGCTGCGATTTTCATTAGGTTCCCCAAAGGCCCTTACTCACAAAAGGTGTAAAAGTCACTGGCCTGGCTGGCGCCGTGGCTCACTAGGCTAATCCTCTGCCTTGCGACGCCGGTACACCGGGTTCTAGTCCTGGTCAGGGCGCCGGACTCTGTCTCGGTTGCCCCTCTTCCAGGCCAGCTTCTGCTGTGGCCAGGGAGGGCAGTGGAGGATGGCCCAGTGCTTGGGCCCTGTACCCCATGGGAGACCAGGAGAAGCACCTGGCTCCTGGCTTCGGATCAGCACGGTGCACTGGCCACATTGGCCATTGAGGGTGAACCAACGGCAAAGGAAGACCTTTCTCTCTCTCTCTCTTTCTCTCTCTCTCTCTCGCTGTCTAACTCTGCCTGTCAAAAAAAAAATTACAAAGGTCGTCCATGGATGCTCAAGCCATGGGCAGCACCTCTGGGAACCGTGGGCAGTTTCAGGGTTTATGGTCCACCTCACTCAACCTTGTAGTCCCTGTCCCAGGGCAGATTTCAGAAACTGCTTGTTGACTGAGCACCTCTGTAACTCTGTTCTCCTGAGGCTCCCAGTGTCATCTGCATCCTCCCCATGAATTTCCAACTTTCCATGTCCACAGGCACACTTTTCCCAAAGTTACTTGCCCAAGACCAAAATGACAGTGTACACTCTGCTCTTCTCCAAACTTGTCTCTCCTAATTTCTCCTTTTCCATTCACCTTCCAAAGAAAGCCGTATCTACTAGTGCCCCAAAGTTCAATGATCATTGTCACAGAGAGTAAACACCACAAACAAAATACACTTCCAAAACACACAGCTCCGGGGGGGAGGGGGGTGTTCCCTGAAAAAGCTGAAGAACAGAAAGGGGCTGTGTGTTGTTTTACCGAGGGGACAAAGTCTGGGCAGGAACTCATCCTGCACCTCCATGCTGAGTAATAAGACTTCAGAAGTCAGATGACAATACTGGACTACATTCTAACATTTATCTGAATTAAAAAGCCAGTCCGTGTCTTCTGACAAGAAGCTCGTTCGATAACTTGATTTGACAAAGAACCCTGACTTTGCCATAAGGACACGTGACATCCTCAAAGTGAAATCTACACCTGCAAGATTTTGACAGTACAGATGTGTATTTAAAACATATGCATGGGATGAGTGTGTGGTGTGAGCATCTAAGAAGCCCTCATCCCTTAACAGAGTCCCCGAGTTCAATATCCAGCTTCCAACTTGATTCCTGCTAATGCAGATTGTGGGAGGCAGCCATGAAGGCTCACTTGGCTGGTCTCCTGCTATCCACATGGGAGACCTTGACTGAGTTCCCAGCCCTTGGTTTTGCCCCCCACAACCCATCCCCAGCCTGGCTATTGTGGGTATTTGAAGCGTGAACTGGTAGAAGGGGGCATATACTCTCTATAAATATGCTTGAAAACATATATATAAAATACAGTGAACTGAAAATCCATACTTGGCAACAACTTAACATTAGGACAAAAAAAATTATCACAGAAATGATGGATTTAAAAACCACTTCTGGGGCTGGCGCTGTGGCATAGCAGGTAAAGCCACCGCCTGCAGTGCTGGCGTCCCATATGGGTGCCAGTTCGAGTCCCAGCTGCTCCTCTTCCAATCCAGCTCTCTGCTATGGCCTGGGAAGGCAGTGGAAGATGGCCCAAGTCCTTGGGCCCCCATACCCACATGAGAGACCTGGAAGAAGCTCCTGGCTCCTGCCTTCGGACCGGCACAGCTCTGGCCGTTGCGGCCAATTGGGGAGTGAACCAGCAGATGGAAGACCTTTCTCTCTCTGCCTCTCCTCTCTCTGTGTAACTCTGCCTTTCAAATAAATAAATAAGTAAATCTTAAAAAAAAATCACTTCTAATATCTGAACAACAGTATTTGAAGGTGAACAGGTCAGAGGTTGTATGATGATGGACAACCCACAGGTGCACCCTTTCTGTCTTCCACCTGCATACCCAGCAAAGAAAGGAAAGGCGGCAGCAATGGGTCTGAACACACAACAGACTGTGCTGCCCCAGCAGATCCACCTCTCTTCTTGCCCGTAAAAATGCAATCAGAGGATGCACATGCCTGCAAAGTCCTTTCTCCTTGCTCCTCTTGGTACCAGGCATTCTAAGGAAATTTCTTATTCTGGATATGATCAAAACGATGCATAGGGAACCTTGTGATAAAATCAATAAACATATACAACATGAATAATGAAATGAAATGAGATTCAGGGCAGGGAGCAGATATTTAGTCTAGCAGTTAAGATGTCCATGTACCACCTAACAGTGCCTGGGTTTGCTCCCGGGCTCTAGTTCCTGACTCCAGTTTCCTGCTACTGAAGACCCTGGAAGGCACTGACAATGGCTCAAATAGCTGGGTTCACTCTGGAGACTAGAACTGAGTTTCTGGTTCCAGGCTTTGGCCCCAACCAGCCCCAGCTATTATGGGCATTTGGGGAATGAACCTGAACCTGTAGATAAAAACTCTGTCTGTCTCTGTCTCTGCCTTACAAAGAAAAGAAAAGAAAAAATTATAATGCACTTAATTAAACAAGACCCTAATGAAGGCTGTAGTTCCTTTTCTGAGAATTTATTTTGGATACAGCAATAAATATTACCTTCTCTGTCTTTAATTTTGTTGCCCTAATTATGTCTGCTTTTCATATATGTTACATGCATACTAATATGTATATACTACTTATATATAATATTAATGTGCATAGAATTCTTCTCAAACTTTTTCTTATTGCTGGTATTTTCTGAGGGAATTTTGTAGTGAAAACTCATAATCTTATAGCTCTTAGAGTATCAGAATCCAGATGTGCAGGACAGCTATGAAAATTCCTAATGCTCTGCATTTCCAGTGCACATCTTTGCCCAGTGAATTTAATTTTTAATTACATGGAGAGTAAATGACATTCCTCATGCCGTGGATTTGCAGAGCTTTGAAAAAGACTACCAGATATGAATAAAATATCTACTATCTAATCTTCTAATACAGCCACACATGCTACGTTTCCCAGTTCAATTTTATTTCTTCCATTTTAGTACGCCATGTTAGTGTCAAACCAGCATCTATATTTTAATCCCCAATTAAAAATATTGGTACTTTGTCATCCACTCCATTTGCATAGACTGCTAGCCACATGAAGATGCTATGAATACTGCAGAAGCTGTAGTTAACCAATCAAAGGTTTTCAGCACTTGATATCTGTTTGATCTTTTCCATAAGGGGAAAATTGATCATTCTTGTGTTAAAATATTAACTGTGCTTCAGCTTTAACAGAGATCTGCATCACCGACAATGACACTGATAAATCTTACCTATATTTCTATTCAGATTTTTTGATGACTCCTTATATTCAAGACAGAGATCCCTTTTATACAAAACCTATTAGAATATACTTCTTTGGAATTCAAACTGAATACAACTGAGAACATCTAAAATTACAAGTTTTAACATCCTCTATCACTTAGGATCCTTTCTTCTGATTTTTTTTTTGTAAAATACATATACAGAAGAAAACATCTAACATACAAAGGTACTTGATAACGTTTGTAAAAGAATAAAATTAAAAAGATAATTTGTTGCAAAATTTTTGAAACACATGCATAGCTTTTTCATAGTATTTTCCAAACTTCTGAAGATCTCCCTCATATACACATACATACATATGTATATAGATATAGAGATGGATTTCAAAACAAAATTGTACCAGGGTGGGCGTTCGGCTCTACAGTTAAGGTGTGGTTTAGGACACACATCCCCTATCAGAGTGTTTACGTTCAAGTCCTGGCCCCACTTCCAATTTCTGCTCCCTGCTAACGGGCACCCTTGGAGGCAGCAGTGACAGCGCAAGTATGTGAGTCCCCGCCACCCACATGGGTGACCCGGATGGCATCCCTAAGTCCTGGCTTCAGCTCTGCCCAGTCACAGCTGTTGTAGGTATCTGGGGAGTGAAGTAGCAAACAGAAGACGTCTATCTGTCTCTGTTTCCCTGCCTTTCAAACAGAGTGAAAGTAAAAACAAAAAAAAAATTTAAGTTGTACCAGAATAAATTTTATCTTTTAATTCTTGACGTTTTGGAAGCAGCTTCATACCTCTGTAGCTTACAGGGCAAAGATGGAGTGTATATCCACAATAGGTTCAGTTGGGTCAAGAAAGAGAACATTTCCGGCAACTGGATGTGCCCATTCTCGCACATCTGCACCAGCACTCCCCCCATCCGAGGCATGTCCTCTGGGTAAGCTCTGATTCTCCTGGATATACGTGCCTCCCTACACCATGCCGTCATCTGATGTTTATCTTATCTAGAATACTACTAGATTGTTTACTTATTTCTTTTTCTCAACATTACAAAAGTCATCCTTCTTTTGGTGAATAGCCAACAGTTTCTATAAAACATTCCATCGTGGGAAATACCCACATTGGTTTATTCATTCTAGCACTGATGCACACGTACGTATTTGCAGTGTTTTGCTACTACAAACGATTAGTGTATACGCTTCCCCCTTTATGATGAACTCTGCTTTTCCCCGGGGTATAGACGGAGGAACGGAACTGCGGGGACATTGGCGGTGTGCGTCACACTGAGTTGCAAGTGATGGTGACGGCATTCATTCCAAACAGCACAGACGACAGTTTGTTGCTCCACAACCTCAGGAACAGTTGGTCTAACTCCTGCCAATATGATGAATGTGTAATGATTCATCTCATTAGGATTCTGATTCGCAGTTTTCTGATTACTAATGAGGTGGAACATAATTTCATTCATTTATTGGCGATGATGATATTTCAAAAATTGTGTGGAAAAGGAATTAAAAGATATATTTATTTTGGTGCACAAGTTTTGAAATCCATGCATAGTTTTCTTCATAAAATGTATGTTCTATGGATTTTTTGAAGTATCCTGGAATCTGGACTTGTTACTTGTTGGCAGTGCTGGTTCAACTCCTTGACCAAATCTCCCCCTAGACCTTCATTTCTTCCTGAATTTAATATGAAGATGGTCTTCATGTATTCCATGTGAGCCTGCTGCTAGCTGCTTTCTTCTACAGTGTGCAGCATTTGCTCTCTCTTATCATGTCTTCTTTTTATGAATAAAAGTTCCTGCTTTTAATAAAGTCAGACTCATCATTGTTTTCCTTTATAATGTGCTGTGTAGTTCTTTTTTTTTTTTTTTTCAGAATCCCAGAGCCTATTTTTTTTTTCATTTTTTTTAATGATTTCACTGATTTATTTGAAAGAGTTAAGGAGAGAGGAGAGAGGAGAGAGAATAAATGAGAATCTTCTATCCACTGGTTCACTCCCCAAATGGCTGTTAACAGCCAGGGCTGGGCCAGGCAGAAGCCAGAAGCCTAGAGTTTCATCTGGGTCTCCCATGTGGGTTCTGAGGCCCAACCACTTGGGCCATCTTCTGTTGTTTTCCCAGGCACATTTGCAGGGAGCCTGATCAGAAATGTAGCAGCTGGAATTACAAAACAGCGCCCATATGGGACACTGGTACTGAAGACAGAGGCTTTACCCGCTGTGCCACAGCACCGGTCCCAAGCCTATCTTTTCTTCTATATGTTTTTCTGTTTTATTTTAATAGATATCCTTTGGCCATCTGAAAATGATTTCGGTGTAAGTTATGAGGTAAAAGTCTAATTTAATTATTTCCCATATAGACTCATAATTATCTTAACATCAGTTCTGAATACTCTGACCTCTCCTCACTGATTTATGGCAGTCCCTCTAGCTCACATACACAGTTCTATGTGAAACTATCCAGACGTCCCCTGTTCTGTTTCACTCTTCTATTGGTTTATCTCTGCATCAAGGCCACACTGTCTTCATTATAACAGATTGCTAGTAAGCCTTGATACAACAACCCTTCCAAACCATTCTTCTTCAAGAATTTCTTCACTTTTCTTGGTTCTCCATATTTTCACATAACTTTGAAAGTCAACTTGTCAAGTCATACACACACACACACACATACACACAATCAAAATATGCATTGTTAGGCTTTCTGTTGGAGTTTCAACAAATCTATAGATTGATTTGACAAGACCTAATGCATTTACAAGGCTGAATCCTTCAGTCACGCACACAGTACATCAATACATTTAATCAGGGTGTCTGAAATGTCTTCCAAGAAAATTTCATCATTTTACCACAGAGCACCTGCTTTCTTTTATAATTGTCAAATGTGTCATGTTATTTAATGCTATTGTAAATGGAATATTTTTCTTATTTCACAAAATAGAACCGCTGTGCTGAAGTCGGCTTTGATGAAAACTGGGTAAAGAGGGCATGGGACATTCTTGTAAATCTTTTGAACCAAAACAAGTGTTGCACATCATGTGTGGTGCCACAAGCGGGCTGTTTACTCAGTTAGGACTTCCTTAGGAGACAATGCCTGGGCCCAGAACCTGGGGCTACTTCCCTGCCTACTGCCAGCACACAGGAGGGGCTGAACACAACAGTGACTCCTTTTCCCTCAGAGTCGGGTTCACCGCCCACAACAAACAGCTCTTGGAGGAATGGCCTTCACCAACTAGAGACCAATGACCCCAGAAACTCCTAGAGCAGCAGCCACGCCTTCTGGAATTGATACTAGAACTAGAATTTTCCATTTGCTCTCATCAGTTTGATTAAATACAATACAATCACAAGTTACTATACATTCTGACAGCATTACTATTTTAATGCCTACATATGCAGTGGATTGGTCATTTTCTAGTTTTTGTTTTATTACTTCAGTGACAGTTGCCAGTCAATGTGCCAGCACTGAAAACCAACAAATCGCCAAGCAGTGGTCATGAGTACGCAGGATACTGTATGGCCGCTTTGGGCAAAACAATGGCTCCTCCTGCTATTTCTACTATCTCTAACAGCAAGAAGCAGAATCCCAGAGGCAGCACAGAGCACTGTTTGGATTCCTGTAGTCCTGCCTCGCTTATTTACAATTCCCTCCTCCATCCTTCCTGCCTGTCCAGATGGTTTTCCTCTTGGCTTTCCCAATCCTGAATTTATGCTCACTGCGCTGGAAATGCTAAATACTTCAAAAGCCTTCCTCTTGAAACCTTCCTCACAACCAGAAAATCATAAACTCACCTCTGCCGAATGATGCTGGGGTTAGCTGTCACTAAGTGACTTCTGGATCCAACATCTTTCGTGTATTCACTTGACAAGGGAGGAAGATTGCATCTGGAGACAGAAGAAGACACACTTTAGAAGGAGTCGCAGACTTCAGTCAAGCCAGCCATAAGGACACAGCTAAGAACCGTACTAATTCTAGCTCAGGTCACAAATAACTGTTTTGGCCACCTCCCCCTTTTACTAGACACTAGATGACTAATGAACCATCCGCATCTTCAAAGCCTGGTTCAGTTTTAGAAGCAAGAGGATGTCGTCTAGAGAAGTAAATGATCTATGAAAGGAAAGAGACAGTAAGAGTGCCTGATTTATTCCACCCTCAATGTTTTTGAGGTGGTCAGACAACCAGTCTCAGACTAGAACTTAGGGTTCAGGACGGTGTGGCATCCCAGAGGACACAGGACCCACAGTGTCTTCCAGAAACCTACAGCCCTCAAGGGAGAGGAAGGAATTATACTCGCTGATGTTTTTCTTTCTTTTCCCCAAAGCTGAATCACAACAGTACATTAGGGCAACGTACTATGTGCCTAAAGCAATGGCGATCTCACTTTTATGCACAAGACCAATGCTTTGGGTGACTGGTGGTAAAGACATATGTGACATCCAGAGAAGAGTGATGACTCTGCCACCGCAGGTCAGCCAAGGCAAAGAGCACACGTGATGTTTCCTGGTGCTGTAAAGGCCGCCCCACTCCCCTCTCCAAACATCTCCCTGACCCAGCTGTTTTCCTTAGCCATAAATGTTTACAATGGGAACTATGGTCAGGTCAGTGTTAATCCAAAGCCCACCGCTTTCAGTCTGTGGGACATTTACAAGTTGATTCACTTGCCTGGCCTTGGTTTCCCCAATACATAAAAGCAAGAAAGGACTTTTTCCCCACAGGGTTGATTTAAGACTAAAAGAAGTTCTATATTAAAAAAAAAAAATCCCAGTTTATGCTTCACACATAGTACAAGCTCAAAAATAACACAAACCAGATATTTCATAGAAATATAATTAAATATACATTTATTATTTATGAAAACCTTAAACAAGCCTGCAGTTCCCACTAGGTTTTCCTTACTACTGTGATTTAATTTCCCCTCCCACCTATGGAGAGAGGGGCTTCAAAAAGTTCACAGAAAATGCAAATTATGAAAAGAATATGTACAGACTTCAAAATTGTTTTGCACCCAAATAAACATACTTTATTATTACTATTTTATCTGAAAACCAGAAAGACAGATCATCCTTCTGCTGGTCCACACCCAGAATGCCTATCACAGCCAGGGCTGTGTCAGGTGAAAGCCAGTCGCTGGCAGTTCCAGCTGTGGCTCCCATGTGGATGGCAGTGACTCAATTACTTGAGCCATCACCTGCTGCCTCCCAGGGTGCACATCAGGAGGAAGTTAGAATCGGGAGAGGAGCTGGGACTCCAATCCAGGCCGCTCTCATATGGGACGTGGGAGTTCCAAGTGATGTCTGACCCTCTATGCCAAATAACATACCTAAATTTACCTTTCACTTCCTATCTCCTACGAATTGTCTGAAACATCCCATCTCTCTCTCTGTCTTGACTCCTACCATCTCAGGGCCTCTCTAAGGTTTTATTACTTTAGTAAGCCAAAGCATTGCTTCTTTGAAGGCAAAGATCCCTTACAAATCGTAAAGTCTCCGCTCACTCCCCAACGACTGAAGTTTCCCCACAAGTCTCCCACAGGGTACGGAGCTGTCTGTGCATTGGCTCAGCTGAGGGGCTCCAGCTGCCTCACTGCACCCTGTATCTATCTGCCCTGTGGCTCCCACCACAGCAGGCCATCGGACACGGAAACCGCTCATGGCTGATTTCAATTCTGCCTTTCATCTGCCCTTCAGTAATGAGATTCTAGTTCCTCTGGCAGCGCGCCACAGGTCAGCTAGCCAGACAGCTGGTGACTTTTGCTAACGTGCCCTGAGAACAAACACGGTGAGCATTGTGGGCTTGCGTGGGAGAGCCCATCACAGAGCCACCCTGGAGACATCTGCTATTCAGTGGCTGCACCGCATCCCACGTGGTCTCCCGCGCATTCTCATGAGGGAGTGAGCCTCTGTATCAGCACCAGGGCTCATCGGGCTGTGTGCAGATGACGGTCTTGTGATTGAACCCATCTTTGCAAAGGTGACTGTCAAGATAATCAGGCTAAAATGTGGCTCTAGGAAAGGAAGCAGGCAGTAGCCAGAACAGATTTATGCCCCTCAAAATATTTTTTTCAAGTTTTTTTTTAAAAAAAGGATTTGCTTATTTATCTGAAAGGCAGAGACACACACAGGGAGAGACAGAGATCTTCCATCTGCTGGTTCACTCCACAGATGACTGGGGTTGGATAAGGCTGAAGCCACAAGCCAGGAACTTCATCCAGGTTGCCCACACAGGTGCTGCGGCCCGATCACTTGGGTCATCTCCTGCTGCTTTCTCAAGTGCATTTGCAAGGAGCCAGTGGAGCAGCCAGGACGGCCCTATGGAATGCTGGCATGGCAAGCGGCAACTTAACCCGTGGTGCCCCAGAGAGCTCTGACCTCGACCGTCCTCTCTAACATCTGAGAATCAGCCGTGTTATACTCCAACTGGGAACTCTGAACGTCGCCCGGGAGTGCTCTCCTCACTGGTCCTGTCATTAAGTGGAACTAGCTGATTTTCACGAATAACTATTTGTTTTTCTGTGAGTGTCAGGCCTTGTGGGCCCAAGGCCCTTGCAAACCTCCTACCAGAGGGCAAAAGCTCAAGAAAGACTTGTGTATACTGATCACATCCTGTGAACCAGGGAAATGCTACAAACAACAAAGACAGCATTTTGTGAACGCATTTCTGGAAAACAATGACAACACAGCTTGATGGAAAACGTCAACCTACTGCTCTTCTGGGTGGGTATTTCTGTCCAAGTGCAAGTAACTGACACCTCCCTGCATCTCACGCACCACAATTGTAGCTCCTCAACTCCTAAATTGATAATTACATTGATTCACATAAAAGGCACGCTGAATACAGCCAAACTGTCTCTAATAAGGCGTAATTGTGTAAAAGTGTTTCAGACTTTCCATTATCGCTCGTTGGCATAATTAACAGATATTAATGGCTGAAGTGTCTTGGTAAGAGTGCTCACGAGCCTGGGAGAGATCCGATCGCAGGACTGGTGAGCAACGATTCAAAGAACCGTCTGAATTAGCGAGGGGAGGTGGGTGGGGAACGGGCATGGTGGAGAGGAATCTTGAAATAGAAAAATTATAAAATTACTTTGAAAATCCTGAGTGTCTTTAAGGCTGCAAAACATGTGTTTGCACACAATTCAAAAGGCACAAAAATTCTGTTGCCTTCACTTTGTCTATGGAACTCCCAGTCCCTTTCTACCATGTACTTGTGTTTACTTCTGTCTTGTAGGCCTTCGGAGAACCTGAATTCAACAGCATTATCTTTTCAAGTGTTGCTTCTGGTTACAGAGCAAATGTTTACTTTGAAAATGGGAAATTGATGTTGAGTATTTTAGAAGATGCATTAGAAAATATCTCAGCGAAGAAACAGTTAGTCTCTCCTGGTCCTAGGAGACATTCTGAACCGGAAGCCGGTAGAGCAGTGAGCACAGAGAGGGCTGCTTTCCATCTGTCCCTAGTCTAAAACCACATGCTTTCCAGTGCACACCTGTTTAATTTTGAATATATATTACCTCAACTTTCTAAGGCTTCCCCAAAACAAAGACGTATTAAGCAATCACTTCCAAATAGATCCATAAGTGGTCAAATCCAATTTAAAAAAATAACTTATCAACATTTATTACTCTCATGTTGTAAATCATAAATAAAGGTTTTAAAAATTCAAACATGTTCAGGACATCTGCCATTCTAAGTCTGCTGTGTATCCCGCTTCCCATGTTGGATCATTCTTTCCCTTTTTAATTCTATCAGTTAGTACTAGCAGACACTAGTCTTGTTTATGTGATCCCTTTGATTCTTAATCCTTTCATTATGATCAATTGTGAACTGAAACTGATCACTTGGACTAGTGAGATGGCATTGGTACATGCCATCTTGATGGGATTGAATTGGAATCCCCTGGCACGTTTGTAATTCAATCGGGGCAAGTCCAATTGAGCCCTTAAGGCATTCAGATCTGGCTGAAGAGCCCATGAGAATATTTTAGGCATGGAAAGCCAAGACACTCTGTCAAAACAAACAAACAACCCTAAATGAGAGATCTCTGTGAGTGAGATCCCAGTGGAGAGAACAGGTCATCAAAGAAGGAGGTACCTTTCTCTGAAGGGAGAAGAGAACTTCCACTTTGACTATGACTCTGTCAGAATAAGATCGGAGTTGGTGAACTCAAAAGGCTTCCATAGCCTTGGCAACTCATGACTAGAGCCTAGGGAGATTACTGATGCCATAAACAAGGGGTCAATTGTTAAGTCAACAACAGGAGTCACTGCTGTGCACTTACTCCCCATGTAGGATCTCTGTAATCCAAAAGCTGTACTTTGGAAATTTATATTTATTTATTATTTATTTATATTTATTAAATAAAAGTTTAAAAATTCAAATGTGTTACAAAACTTGCACAATTCTTGGGACCAGCATTTAGCCCAGTAATAGATGCTGCTTAGGATACCAAGGTGAAATAACAGAGCACCTGGGTTCCATGCCCAGCTCCAAATTTATTTCTACCTTCCTGCTAATGCAGACCTCGGGAGGAAGTGGTGAGGGCTCAAGTCACTGAACTCCCACCACTCACGTGGGAGACCTGGATTGAGTTCCTAGCTCTGAGCTTCAGTCCAGGTTGGGGGCTACTGCAAGCATTTGGGGAGCGAGCAAGCAAATGAGTTCTCTCTCTCTCAAATAATAAACAAAAAAGCTTTAACAATAAAGAAAATGGTTCTATTCTTGAACTTAAATCAAAAGCACATGCACACATAGCTCTATGCCATCTTCTCCAAATTCTTTTCACTCCTCAGCTTCCTCAACACTCTGTGCACATAATGCTTAGTATTGCATCAGACATTCCAATCTCAGGCACTAATTCTGAACTAGAATTTAGCCACACCACACCGTGCACAAGGCTAACTTAGCCTACTTGATCTGTGATGAACCCTGCCACCCTAAGTAACGCCCACGGTGCCCCTGCTTGGTCTGCTACATGCATCTTCCTTGGTGCACACACAGAGTGCACACACACTAAGAAGTCAGACTGCCTCCCTCTGCACTCTATTAGGACAGCCTGGAATACCTAACTTTCTGAATCTGTGGGAAAGAGCTTGTCTACTGCTCCACCCTTACGGAGTTTGTGAAAAGAGCAAATTAACTGACACTGAAGTGTAATTTGAAACCTGAAACAGCACCACATCAGCTCTCAGAATGATACAAATCATTAGTTCACTCCTCACACAGATTAGACAGGGGAGGTAAAACGAGTGCTATGAGCCACAGACCCAGCAAACGGCAAGGCTCCTTGCTGGCCCTTGGCCTCATGCCGGACACTGCAGTGCAGGCAGGGAACACATGAAGTTGGCTCAGGACCTCCGTTCTCCATATCCCTTCACGCTCTCCAGGGACTGGCCTGGTTCTCCTACCCCATCCCCCAGCGCTGTACAGCACTTGGGATGACGAGGAGGCGACTCCACTCAACACCTCATTCCACAGAAGCTGCTGCCTGCCCCCCTCTGTTTCGCAATCCCGGTCACAGTGAGCCCCTCTCCACGATGCACCTGCATGGGAGAATTACTCAGCACACCTCTTCTGGACCCAGAGGAGGCCGGATGCAGAGCAAGTGCTTGGCACACAGAGGCTGTGCAAACGCGAACCCCGACAACTACGTTTTTATGTTCCTGTTGTTTATGCATCCCGGGGAAAGACAGGCAATGGAGAGGAACACACGGTCCGACCTGGACAAACTATGCCAGGGCACCTGGCTGAAGGAAAGGCCATTCCTTCTCCCTGCTCTTCTGCAGGCTTCTCGAAGCAGCCTTAAGCTCAAGGCTCCCCTGAACCCTCTCACCTAGGCTTTCCTCTCCCCACCCACTTAGAGGCGGCCTAGTGTGCTCTTAGCTACCCTCTGTTACTCTTAGGTCATGATTTATCTCTCCCTCCACCCCTTCCCTCAGTTTTCTGCCCTCATGTCCCCGCCATCCTCAGCTGTCCCAGCCACAGAGCCTTCTGGTGTTTTCCACTTCAGGGACACTGTGGAGCCTCGCCACTCCTTCCCTTTCCCAAAAATACCGAGTTCTGTCTCGACAGTAAGTCTGATCATCCCCCAAAAACAACACAGCTCTGACATGGTGGACCTCGGTGGGGCATCCTCAACGTCAGCGCTTCTGAGTCCACTTCTCCCCGCGTGGCCCCTGGTCCCTCTTGGCTATGAAGGACCATGCTGTTTGGCCTCCTTCCCTTCTCTCCCCCATGTCTCAGAGCCCACTTCCTACCCCACCAGAACCCTCTGCATTCTCACACCCTGTCCCCCCTCCCCTCTCACCCAGATCCTCTCAAACCTGCACTCTATCAGTCACTTGCCCTCTTGGCTTGGCCACCTGCTAAGCATGTCCCATCCACACCATCCCCGGGGCAGGCTGGCATCACCATGGTCCGAGGGCGCCCACCGGGGGCTGGATGCATCCTAGTGATCCCTTCCACACCCTGCAGGAGTCCCCAGTTTTCCCTGGAGCTGGGGTCCCCATCACCACCTGCTCAGGCCCTTCACCATGCTCCCTCACTGGCAAGTCACCTCCTCTCCTGTCCTCCAGCTGTCTGGTCACGCACAGATCAAATCCTCGTTCAGAGCCCACTTGCTACTTACCAAGGCCTTTGTGCTAACTAAAAAGCATGGCGAGTGGAATAAAACGAGTGAATTAGAACGTTTATTCACGCAGAGCTAACTGTCACAAAGGAGCACTGAGGAAAGTTTTAATCAGCCAGCTCGGCTGGGATCTAAAATACAACCCAAGCATTTCCACACTTCCCCGATGCCTTCACTCGCAGCACAGTCTCGCTGCCCCCTTTAGCCCCCCTTGCCTCTGAACTTTCTCGGGGCAGGCTGGCCCTGATCCCGGCCCCCCCTCAGGCTCATGTGAGCTGGAAGAGGAGAGCAAGATCTACTGCACTAAGTTCATCAGGTTCTGCAAGGTCCCCGGGCTCCTGGGAAGGGGAGGGAGGGGGAGGAGGCGGAGGCCGCGCGGCGGGTGCTCCCTCTTACCGCATGACAAAATCTGCTTCATCTATTTGACGGCCACAGCCACTCTTCTTGAGAATCCCACCATTGCCCACCACCGCACATTTCTTCAATGGCAGCTGGAATGGGGTTGCCTAGCAACAGAAAACAAGGCGGGTTTTCACTGCAGAGAACACACAACCAACGGCTCACAAAATCATTGTGTACAGCAGACCCTTTGGGGGGAATGTGAATGAAGACTGGGACCAGGCCAAAAAAAAAATACGCATGAGGAAAGAAAGATGCTAAGAAGTTTGTGAGGCACACACTAGCCCGTTCCCTGGAAATTTAAAAAGGCAAAGCGAAAAAATCCCCCGAAGTGCATTTACATATAACAATGTACTTTTCTGTCTTGAATTGGCCATGCACACAGGAGAGGGTATTTGCTAGGGAAAATAGAAGAATCCAAATGAAAACACAGAGTTATTTTTACAGGTATTAAACTAGGTATGAGCTCAAATGACTATTTCCCTATATGACTGCAATTTCACTCATTCATACAATCAGCCACTCACCCATCCAAAGTTCAGGGCATGCGCTATGCTAACGATCGGGGGACAGAAACCAGGAATCAGAAGTCACAGGACTCGACATTGGTAATCTGGGGTGTATGGAGGGCGCGAGCAAAAGGCCAAGACAACAGTCCCTAAAGCACTGTAAAAGCACCCCAAGCGTGCCAGGAGCCCCACATGGGCGCAAGACGGCACTTCTGCCCAGCTGATCAGGAACGTTCTCTCTTGAGTTGCGCCTTAAAGCATAAGCAGAAAAAGCAGCATCAACAAACGCACAAGCGCATTTTCCGAGAGCACATCCCACGTTTCCAAGCAAATGGACCCTTCAGGTGGATCTGCCCAGATTAGCTTAAGAGGAAGCAGGGGGCAAGTGCCTTTGTGTTGAACCAGCCAACAAGTGTGACTTGCTTTCTGCAAACGCTGAGCTGGACTGCACAGACAATGTCTCGCGTACGTGGCAGTTTCCTGAACTGACATTTATAGTGCCAGGAAGTAGCAACAGCCCCCTGGGAGGGCAATGTGTCACTCTGCTGAGCACAGAGGGCTCTGCTTGCTGAGCACGACTTGGGGGTTGGCACTCCTTGGAGAACACCTGACCCATCCGTAACTGGTACAGAAAATCACTGCCCAGACATAGAAGGCAACTCTGGATGCACCTCAGGCAGATAATATGGATCACCGCAAAAGAATAAAGAGATTAAACCCATGAGAACACACGGAAAGGGCCTCACACAGGCATGGGATGATTAAACTAGAAAAAAGTTCCCGTAGTCTCTGTTCCCTAGTAGCTGAGGGGGGCACTCCACGCAGCACACTGACTCCTAATATCTAAAAAGCTACAGAAATTTCTGATGGAGACATAGTGTTTTTTTTTTTTTTTTTGACAGGCAGAGTGGATACTGAGAGAGAGAGAGAGAGAGAGAGAGAGAGAGAGAGAAAGGTCTTCCTTTTTCCGTTGGTTCACCCCTCAATGACCGCTGCGGCTAGCGCGCTGCAGCTGGCGCACCGCGCTGATCCGAAGCCAGGAGCCAGGTGCTTCTCCTGGTCTCCCATGTGGGTACAGAGCCCAAGGACTTGGGCCATCCTCCACTGCCCTCCCGGGCCACAGCAGAGAGCTGGACTGGAAGAGGGGCAACCAGGACAGAATCCGGTGCCCCAACTGGGACTAGAACCCAGAGTGCCACAGCCACAGGTGGAAGATTAGCCTAGTGAGCCATGGTGCCAGCTGAGACACGGTATTTTAAAGTGTAAGGTCTACACCTCT
The DNA here is from genome assembly GCA_949820135.1 of Sylvilagus floridanus. Lineage (NCBI taxonomy): Eukaryota > Metazoa > Chordata > Mammalia > Lagomorpha > Leporidae > Sylvilagus > Sylvilagus floridanus. Next base: position 17,688,717 of record OX463230.1, on the reverse strand, counting down.
GGCAGCAGAGAGCTAAGAATTTCAGGAGAGGTTACTTGGCCTAACAGTTCAGATGACCAAACCCCACCATGGAGTATCTGAGACTGATTTCTGGCTTCAACTCCTGACCCCAGCTTCCCACTTAGGCAGACCCGGAGGCAGAAGTGATGGAGATCCTACCTCCCAAGTGGGAGCCCTAGCCTGTGGCCCAGAGAGGGGTGAAATGAAAACTGTGGCCTGGGCTGTGGGAAGAAGGCCAGTGTAGAAGCACCAGAGGACCATGACACGTTCCCGGAATAGAGTGGCAATTTCCATGGGGTCATCAGGGAAGGACTGGAAGCAGGCATGGGAACAACCCCTGCAGGAAACCAGAGAGCGAGGGGCAGCTTCAGTACAGTGTATAAGACAGTGCTGCTTTGGGGCTGGCACTATGGCGCAGCAGGTTAAAGCCACTGCCTGTAGTGCAGGCATCCCATATGGACACTGGTTCAAGTCCCAGCTGATCCTCTTCCAATCCAGCTTTCTGTTATGGCTTAGGAAAGCAGTGGAAGATGGCTCAAGTCCTTGGGTCCCTGCACCCATGAGGAAGACCTGGAAGAAGCTCCTGGCTTTGGAATCAGCTCAGCTTTGGCCATTGTGGACATTTGGGGAGTGAACCCACAGAATACCTCTCTCTGGCTCTCCCTCTCTAACTCTTTCAACTAAATAAAATAATTCTTAAAACAAAACAAAACAAAACAAAACAAAAAAAAACAAGACAGCTCTGCTTGGGTATTGCATTCCAGATCAGGATGCCTTATTCTGAGTCCCTGCTTCTGTTTCCAATCCAGCTTCCTGCTAATGCATATTTAGTGCAGAAGACATGGTGTGGGATGTCCACATTTCCTATCAGACTGTCTGGGTTTGCGTCCCAGCTCCACTGCCAATTCCAGACGCCTGCTAATGCACACTCGGAGGCAGCAGGTCATGGGCCATATGCTTGGGTCTCTGCCACCCACGTTTAAGATACGGACTGAGTTCTCAGCACTGGCTTTGGCTTCAGGCATTCAGGGTGTGAACAAGCAGATGGAAAATATCTTTCCCTCTGCCTTTCTTAAAACTAGATAAATAAATACATTTTTAGGAAGAAAAAAATTAACAAGTGTCTAACAAGGAAAAATCACATCAACTGCTGTTGCTGATTGAAGAAGAACAGCTGAAAAGTGTCAGTGGAATTAGCAACAAGGAGGTGAAGGGCACCCTTGACAAAGACTTGTTCGGTTCCACTATAAGGACACACGCCTGATCTGAGCTCAGTGAGTTGTAGGAGGATATTTACTTATCTATTTGATATAATTTATTTGCATAGTGTGGATCAACTCTTCCTCAACTAACATTTTATTTGCTGTGTAAAAGCCAACTTAAAACTCTGTAAGTTGTTGCTAAAGAAAAGGCCTTCCAACTGCTGGGTAGGAAATTCCAGGTTTTCTGGCAAGAATCAGCCCAGATCAAGAGGATCAGGGACGGAGCAGCAGCAGCAGCATAGACCCTGTTGCTGAACGATCCCCAAAACTAGCTGGAGGCATTGCTGTAGACCCCCCAAACTGCGTCAGCTCGCCCAACACACAGAAAGCTAATCGCTGAAGAAAGCAGGTATTTATTGCAAATCACAGAGCAAGGAGCTGGGCTGCCAGTGCTTAAATCCAGGACGCCATGAGGAGTTAGGGGTGAGGGTACTTCTACACTGAGACTGGGGCTGAGACACGCATGATCAGCTCGTGACCAAGTTCATGACTGGCCAGTGGCGCTCATGACCTTCCCTGGTTTGGTCAATGATGATATGCTCTTCAGAGAACATATGGTGGCCAGGTGGGCTCCAGTTGGTCTGAGGGTTACATGCAGGTGGCAGTTACGTTCTGCCAGGACCTGAATTCCTCCACACAAACCACCCCAGGACAACACCGGCCATCAAGGTCATTATCTGTTGGAGAAGCAAAAGACTCCTTTAGTCTGGTGACTGGAACCTTGCAGGGCCAGCTGGCTCACTTCCTCAAGGCAGTGAGTTCCTCTTGATAAGGGACAGGCAAGGACACTTGGGACTAAGGGAGACACAGACAAGAGGCTGGGTCCTCTTTACATTAGAGGGCTTTGGCTTCAGAATCCCCATTTCTTGTTACGCCTCAGTCCTAACACCACCACACACTGTCTTCATCAATGGCTCTAGTCCTGGTGCATGACCAAAAGTTTTCTGGTGGGAAAAATCACTGATTTCTCTGCCTTTCATGAGAGGTAAAGGAATGCCAGTTTCTTGCTGCCTTTATTGCTGCTATGGAATGGTGACACAAGTGCAAGATAAAGCCATGCAGAGACGGGCTCTGCCACGCTCTAACCTGATACAGAGGATCCCCACAGCTAAACCTGAGACTAGGGAGTTTCCTGACAACCTCCTCTCCTCTGATCCTGAAACACCCCCAGTCACCCCATAAACAGCATGAAGCAGTCAGAGTGGTCATCCTCCCTATTCCCTCAGGAATGAGGAACAGAAAACAGGGGGCACTGACACCAAACCCCCACAGTGTAAAAGCAGCACCCAGCCACTTGACTGTCTTCTTTAGTCCAAGGTGTCCTAGCCTGACCTGTATCAAAGGGAATTCACTGACTTGAGAGAGTGGCTCAGCTGGCCTTACAAGGCTCTAATCACCAGACTCAAGGACTCATTTGCTTCTGCAATAGATAAGTACCTCATGACCTACCAGGAACTCAGACATAAGCTGATCCTTCACCTCTCAGCCCCAGTATCAAAGGCTAGGAACCTTCACCCCAACTCCTCATGGAGTCCTGGATTTAAGCACTAGCTGCCTGGCTCCTTGCTCTGCACTTTGTCATAAATACCTACTTTCTTCCACCACCCCGATGTCAGTGATTGGCTTTCTGTGCATAGGGGGAGCAGCCCCGGTTTGGGGGTTCTACAGCAATGCCTCCAACCAGTTTGTAGTGTTGCTTAGCAACAACCTGGGTGCAGACTTTGTCTCATTTTCAAACGGTGAGGTGATGGGATGGGGGCCATGAATCTCCCCTGCTTCCTGTCTTTGAAGGGAGAAATCCTGAAAATACTATGGATTTTGTTCTGTTAGTTGAGATAATACTAGCATCATTAAATTATAGACACAAAATGGCATTCATAAATGCTTTCCAGGATGGTATAGAGTTAGTGTTCTCCTTTTTGGGGTATACTACACAGGAAGATATTTTGGTCATCTATTTTCAAATGAATATAATTTTTACAGGAAGTATTTTGATTAAGGCACTGCATGCTATCTTTTCAAATATATCTCCTTGTACTCATGGAAGAAAATATCTACTAGGTCTGAGAATATAGTACATTACAACACTCCTGCTGGCATTAGCAAAATACTACTCAAAATGAAAGACAGATTAGACAGATTAATTATGATGAGTTCAATATTTTTCAACTCTTGCTAAGTCATTCACTTAAAATAGATCTTTGTCCAAATTTTTTCAGCTATATACATTCCAACTGTTGATGGCCATTTTCTTAATAACCACATTATATTAAATATCTGGATTCAGATTTTCATTTACCAACCCCTCAACCTCTCAATACCTCACTGAAAATCAAGCATGACAACAACTATCCATCTATTCCCCAAGATGATTCTAAGAATTAAAATGAGTCACGGTACATCACCAGCGAACTCTGAAGTCTTATCTAAAATATGGTATTGGTACATTATTATATACCAACAACACTAAATTTTGGGGAGAATTATCATTGTATTTCTAGCCCAGTATAAGAAGTAGTCTGTCTTTGTGCAACACATTTTTTATTTCAAAGATTTATACTTTGAACACACTATTTTTCATTGTTGGCCCTTTGGAAGGTGTATCTACTGCTTCTGTCAGGCAATGAATTTGACATTTTTATTGGAATCATTGCAGGCAGTATATCCTTTTGGCTCAACATCCTCTATCTGAACTGAGCACACATCAGAGGATCAACAATTTGTCTAATAAAGGAACTATTTAATCATCAGATTTTCATGCAACATCTCATCCATTCTCAGCAGTGCCTGAAAGTCACATCCCCATATGTTGTAATGGGTATATGAATTAACCTCCACATATGAATAACAACATGAATCTCATCAATCTCTAAAAGAAATTAATAAAGCCATGCAGAATCTTGGCTTTATCACGGCTCCAATCATATTGGAAAAGCCATGCAGAATTTTGTTTCTGAGATACACCTTTCTTCTCGTCTTCCACATCTGAATCACCTCTGCCCCTTCTGAAATAGCCCTGATACTAACATCCCTTTTCATTCAACAATTGCTTGATGAACATCTATTTTGGGCCAGGAGTTGTTGTGGAATCTTGGAATATGACAGTGAGCTAAATGGACATTTACCTCACTCCAGAGCTTTCAATTCTAACGTGGAAAACAGAACTTAACAAACACAATGGGGACATTCAGAGTGCTATACGGTTAGGGGAAAAAAATCTCTCTAAGGAAGTAATATTTGACCTGAGATGTGAAGTTTTTAGGCATAAAAAAGTAGTCAAGATTTCTAGTCTATTAGATAATTTTAGGAAGGTTTTTTTTTTTTTTAAAAAAAAAGCAGTCAAAAACTGTGTTTCAGGTTTTATGGCACCACTGAGGGTAAAAAGGATTATCCCAGGCTGGGAGACTTTGGGAAACAAACTACAAGTGCTAGCTGTGAAAACAATCCTGGTAGACATAAGACTTCTGAAAAGAACGCTATTAAAATCTGAACAATCAAAATCCTGACTTCTGTGCTTTTCATAAACAGTGCCAAGCATCCTGGGATGGCTTTATGATTAAGAGAACGGAGCACTATTTACCAGAGCCACTGCCAGAGCTCAATATCTCACCTCTTCCCTCCCTGCAAATGCAATTCACGCAGGCAATAAAGAGCTAAGAAACAGCAGAGCCAGCACTGCGACTTCAGCCCCTGGCACCCACTCACCGTCCACCCGAGACGTAACTACACGTCTTGAATGATAACAACACTGCCTCGACAAGCACCTGTGTTAACCACCACAAAGCATGAATCACTGTGGCGTCTGGGCTGATCTTAGAGGCAAGGGAAGAAGTACAAAGTGCATGGAGAAAAAGCTAAAGAAAAAACAAACACTTAGTACATGGAGAATTAATAAAGCAGTTTTCACAGGATTACACAACATTTTCTTAAGAGCACCTCTGATTCCAAATGAAGTGACAATAAATAGTCTGAGAAGCCAGGTAAGTAGCCACCATGAGCATCAGGGGCTGATGTAAAATCAGAATCTGAGACTTAAAAACATTCTATAGAACCAGCGAAGGGCAGAACCACAGACTAGGGTGCAGGCCATAACATCCTACATCCAAGTTGAAAAAATAGCTAACTTAAATTTAGGATTCTTGGGAGCTCCAGGGCTCCAAAATGCTTAGAATCTGAGAAGTAATCACTAGGAGTCTATCAGTAGAGGAATTATGTTAGAGGTTTCAGGTTTAGAAGAATTATGAGTAATGGAGTGAATTAGAATATACAGTATTAACAGTAATTAATAATGGCAATTAAATATCTGTGCTTTCTAGTGTTATTTAATCAACAGACATATTTTCAAAGCTCTCTGCTTTTGAAGATGGCAACAAAAGAAATCCATGTTTCAACTTTAATACAGGACTCACATCAGACTATTATTATTCCCACCACACTTTTCTGTTTCAGTGTAAGTTTCTCAAACGCTCCAAATCAGATTTGCACCAACCTTCCTCTTGATTCATCTCCCTCTAGCTTCCTTGCACCCCAGCTCTTGTTTTACCCATAGCTGCACCCATTGCTCTGTTGATTTTATGTTGGGGGAGCACCATAACTATTTGTGAATAACTACTGGCCTTGAACTTTAAAATGTTGAGAACACCCTAGCTCATTTCTGTTGATTTTGTCACACGTAAAACTTTTTATGGGATGATGAGTTCATGCTTATTTTTTCACCTGACAATACAAAGAAAAACTGGTTTGGGGGTCTTTTTGTCAGTGTGTGTGTGGCTGTCTAGGGTTTTGCTGTTTGTTTGTTTGCCCTACTTCTTGCCCTCCAAACTCCTGAGAGAGCAAATTTTCCTTATGTGGCTGTGTCCAGAAGCTAGAAAGACCACCCAGCCATTCAGCACCCAGACCACCACCAAGTACCACTATTAGGAAGAAGCAATGTCAGTGTTACATGTGGGTCTCCAATCACATTGGAAAAGCAGAGATTTGCTTTGCAAGCCTTCAAAGTGGCCTGGAAGGCTGTCACCACCTACCACCTGCTATCAGTCACTATGTCACAACATGCACTTGCCCTTCTTGGTGGAAATATTAAGTTTCTGTCCCAAAGATTAACTCACACATCTCATCGTGGCACTCAGACCTACTCAGTGTTTATGTACCCTCACCCTCATAGCCACATGGGCTGCAACACATAATTACACTTCACCCACACACGTAATTTAATTTCTTGCCCATATGTTAATTATATCCTCAACATAGGCATCTAAATACACCCCCCCTGCCTCACATCTAATTACAGGCCCCTTCTTATGAATGTAATTACACCACCCAGCCGCCCATCTAATTATGCCCTCTCCTTGACATATTTAATTGCACTGCCCTGTTCAACAACCTAATTACTTTCTAAGCAGTGCATCCAATAAGCCCCGAACCCTCCAATATTCTTCAGACGCTCGTCTTTTTATCTCTGAACCCAACTACTTCATTAGTTCAACTAAGGACTGGCTACTTCCCACCAGCAAATTCTTAATAAGCATGGTGCCCAGCTAAGCAGGCAAAGCAGTGACAACGTGCAGAGGAGTCAAAAGCAACTTCAGTCCTTCCCAGGAAGCAAGCTAACGAGTACTGGCTTTTTCAGTCATTTAGCCCCTTGGAAGTCCAAATTAAAATTTCAGCTGTTTTCTCCCTGCAAGCATTTCCATAAGCATTTTTATGATGAAAATGTCCAATAATTATTTCATGTTTTTCAGAGTAAAGCGCTTCTCATTATAGATATTTAATTATTGAACCCTTAGAAAAACATTAACCCAAACTTTCCCTGGGGATAGATATTAATAAGTACTAATTATGCAATATTTGCAGATGTCTGCCATTCAAGGATGTTGAACTGTTCTTCAATTACATTAAAACAAATTTCCAAAAAGCTGCTGTTAAGGTTTGCATTCCCCATTCCTCTAATAAAACTACAACTCTAAAAAGATAAATTTAGCATTATTATGCTTTCAACACAGGAAGTATCTCAGAAAACGGAATGATGTGAATATTTACATATTGCCTACTATTTGCATGGTGAAATTTCTTTCACAATCCATTATCAAAAAATAACACTTAAAGAGTGGTTCTTTTCCTCTTGCAGTGAAGACACCCAACAACCCCCACTGGAGTGCTCGGGTTTGATTCCTGGCTCCAGCTCCTGCCTCCAGCCTTCTGCTAATGCCAAACCAGGGATACAGTGGCAATGGCTCAAGTAATTAAGGTCCCGCCACGCATGTGGGTCCGCTGGTTTGAACTCATAATTGCTGGTTTTGTCAGCCTCAGGCATCACGGACATTTGGGAATGAACCAGTGGCTGGGGACTGAGTGTGGATGTGTGTTTATCTCTCTCTCTCCCTCTCTCTGGTTCTCAAATAAAAACCTATTTTTTAATATAACACTCCAGCATTTCAGCAACTATTCTGCATATTTCACATATCATCTGTTATCCTGATAGAACCCCATACAGCATCATTTCATGCAACCATTTAGTAATTTCTGAAGTGTTTCACAGTCCATTTCAAGTTAACTGAAATGTATGACTGATGCTGCTGACCCATGAATGCCGAAGCTGTGACTAACACCGGCACCTATACTTCAGAAGAGAGGTTGGCCACATTTCCAAAGTCCTCAAAACTGTTGTTTTGTTTTTTTCTTTTCCATGATAGGAAGGGAAGGAACTATGAAGGGCATGCACAGCATTTCAAAGACAGTGGTCACTTGTTCTTAGCAGCAGAGTGAGCAGCCACCGGAAGTTCTAAGCCTCACACCATTACAGACCTTGCACTTGCACTTCTATCACTCAAGGATTTTTTTTCTCTCTAAATACTCAAAGTACATTTTCCAGTTTATGAACATCACCTTGTGGCCTGCCCACCTGCATCCAAATGCTGGCTCCCATGTCCCCTCTATGATCACTGGCAAGCTGTTGAACCACAGTGCCTCGGTCCTCCCATGTGTCACGAGGGTACTAACTCTGGTTGTTGTAAGAATCGAATGGTTATGCCTGGCTCAGAGTATGTGATTGGCAGCTGTTATCTTTAACTTCGATGGACCAACACTGTCTCAGCAAGACAGGCTTGAGATCGTAGAGTCATTCTAACTCAACACTCCCTTCCTACCACTCTAAACCCAACCACTGCAAAGCACTTCCATTCCTCCCTACAATGTGTATGTGTCTGTGAATAGTAAAGGCTTATTATTTCTAGGTATTTATTACTTCTAACTGGCTCCTAGTTCTTACCCATCTTCAGTCTTTCACTCTAGCATCCTAATTCTCTACAACAAAGGCTTATGAGGCTAACTCTACTAAGAAATGCACCATATTTTCCCTTGTGCACAGACAAAAGTAATTGAGACATTCACTGAGGCACCTGGGACTCACTAACACCCCAGATTTCCTGTTCTTTCAGCTGCCACATTAAACATGCACACACCCGGCCAGCACTGTGGCTCAACAAGCTAATCCTTCGCCTTGTGGTGCTGGCACACCGGGTTCTAGTCCTGGTCGGCACGCCGGATTCTGTCCCGGTTGCCCCTCTTCCAGGCCAGCTCTCTGCTGTGGCCCGGGAGTGCAGTGGAGGATGGCCCAAGTGCTTGGGCCCTGCACCCCATGGGAGACCATTAGAAGCACCTGGCTCCTGCCATCGGATGAGCGTGGTGCGCCGGCCACAGCACGCCAGCCACGGCGGCCATTGTAGGGTGAACCAACGGCAAGGGAGGACCTTTTTCTCTCTCTCTCTCACTGTCCACTCTGCCTGTCCAAAAAAAAAAATGCACACACCCAATAGTTCTCCCCATAAGGATCTTACTTCCCTGTGTTTCCTTAAATACAGCCTCAATTTCTTGCCTCCGTGTTGCACTGAAGCAGCAGTAATGCCAGCTCCTTCTCCTCTCCTAATATCCCTCCTCTCTTCATATTATCTACGCAATTATTTTTCACCCTTACAATGTGTGACGTGTTTTCAGGTATTACATCCAAGAAAATCTTATAAATAATGCTCAAAATATGAAGCAGATCAGAGACACATTAGAATTCATTTATGCTCAATGAGTCATGAGAATTATGTATTAAAGCTGTGCACAGCGGCTTGTAAACATAAGTGGAATTGAATCAAATCATTCCTTCAATACTTCAGAGAATTTCAAACTTACTGTTGATTTGTTTTGAAATGGAAGCCTTTTCTGTTTCTAAGTTGTATGCAAAATATCCCTACTGAAAAGCAAAGCCAGAGAGAAATAAAAGCAACTATGCAGTTAGAGGTAGAGGCAGGCAGTCTCTAATCTCCTGGTCTCTCATTTGTTTCTAGAAATGACACTTAGACACCTCAAGGGGTTTGACGGGACAGAAAGACAATCATCAAACTCCACTTGTTCAGAAAGGAACGAACGACAAACACCAAGTGAATTTCAGTTAAGGATGCTTGGGAAGAAAATGTACTGAGTGCCAACCAATAAGATGCCAGTGAAAAACCTGATCTCTCATTCAGAGTTTGTTTCACTAAGAGATGCTGTGAATTAAGGCACCTATTTTGTTTTCAAGTAAAAATAGAGTGCAATTACTCAGGAATGCAACGGATTGCTAAACCGTTAATCCAACTGGACGGATCAGGCTTGTGAACTAGCAGGCCTGCTCATCAACTATCTGCATTCAAAAAAAAAGAGCAAATCTGAGACTGATTGTCTCATATCTATTTCATTCAATTAAACGATGAAGAAATCAAGCAAAGGCGCTGGGGAATACTTGATACTCCTCTGCTGTTATTCACCAACTTTCTGAAAGAGATCTGTCACTCTTTCTTGCTGAGAAAAGGGGAAAGAAATTGTTTTCAGAACACTCCCATCTTCCCAGGGTTGCTCCCTTAATTTTCTTCCAGGACTCCTCCAATTCAGCCTCAAACAGCTGAATTCAGTAGCTTCTATATTTCCAACCCACACTCCATCTTCTGCTTTTTTCACCCACTTTGCCAGGACCATCTTCTCACCTTTGTTCATAGCATGGTCCACACACTGGGGTATCCGCATCACCTGGAACACACACTAACGATGCACATTCTTGTTCCCACTGCAGCCCTCTTGAAACAGAATCCCTGCGTAGAGCCTAGAAATTTGAGATTCCTCTATGCAACTTATGCACACAATAAAGATTGTGACCCTGCAGATCCTGCCATCTCATACGCATGAATAAGGACTTTCCTCCACAGAGCTTTGCACGACCAGTCTCATCTCCTGCCGCTGGTATCCACATCCTGTCCAGTCACAGCACAAACTTCTACAGCACCTGCTGTCCACACTACTAACCAGACACTGTGGGCGCTTAGCATTTGATAGCATGTTACAAGCTACCGTTTTGTTACCATCTTCCATAAACAGAGAACGAACCCCCAAAGGGTATAAGCCATGTCTTGTAACTCTATGTATCCTCAGAGCCCACCACAGTCGATAATCAGATGATTTCATTGATGGATTGGTTGACGGACCCCATTCCTCAGGCCATCAAGAGAAACGACAAGAACCTAGCAGAAATGAATGCAGCAATATGCTCACTTTTTCAAACCACTAACATAAAGGTTAAGGAAATTGCTGAATGATACACAGATGAACTCTACAGTTTTTTTTTTTCTCTTGCTTTTGTTTTTTTAGAGTGTGAAACACAGGAGCTGAAGAACCAAATGCCTGTAGACTTCAGGCAGGTGCATAAATGAATGGGAAGAGATCAATAAGGAGTACTAGCAACTGTGGCAAGTGGAGGATCAAGATCTCATCACCACCTGTTGATGGGCATAGAGGCCAGTGCTGCCAAATATTCTGATTCGTTTTCCCCAAGTGATAACAAAATTTCATATTTTAATGTGATTTCTCCTAGCTTTGAAATGTTGATGCATAGTTCACATTCTTCTAAATAGTAAAAGGCAAACAAAATCCATTTGAAAGCCAGATGTGGCTTGCTAGTAGCCAGGGTGCGTATTCCACTCTAGAATCAAAGCCTGGCAGAACTAATTTATTCCTCGAGTAGTTGCTTAAAGATGAGTATATATCTTGAGTTATTCAGAAAGACATAGAAAAATACGTGTTTTAGGGAATTTTTAGCCAAAGATTGGAAAAGAATCCCTTCTCCTTGCCAGGAACAAATGAAATAACACATTCGTTAATAAGGTAGTGAAAAATTCAGGATTCTAAGCGGCAAAGAGATATCCCAAATATTTGGAAAAGATCCCCTAATTTCTGTTCAAAATCACTTTGAGTAATATTCAGATGTCAGCACAGTGGTTTTTCAGCCCTCTGTTGCTGAATCCTCTCATTCTAGACAGTTGTTTTCTAACCACAATGGGGTCACTTTTCCACAGTGTTCATTTAAGAAGATACAACAGACACCCTTCCATCTTGATTTTGATATTAGCAGAGTATTCTGCTGTACAGGTGGTGCTGAGGGTAACCAATCCCTGAATGTTAAATCGCTTAGCTTGTTCCCAACTTTTCTCTACAATGTGCAATACTGTCAGAAGCATCTTCATATTGTGGCAGATCCAGACAGACAGACACACAGGATGGGACCAGCTTACTCCCTTCTCTGCTTGGATAGTCAGAGTATTTTTTGCCTATTGTCAGGCAAAGCATTGCAACAGAGCCTCTCTGAGATACCTTTTAAACAAGCTTGCCGTGAGCAGCCATTCCACACAGGGCTCCTCCTGCTGCGTCTGGCCAGATACATCTAACACTGGCACTGCCCGGTTATTTTCCGCAGGGAAATCCTCACACGTGGAGTTGCTGGGTGAGAAGCCAAGCATGTGTTAAGGCTTCTGGTGCACGCTGCTAAATCACTCATCAGGGCAACACCAGGTTTCCTGCGCCAGCGTGCCTCAGAGTGCCCATGTCTCACCCTCCTCATGTCTTCCCTGAAACTTGGGTAAATCAGTAAAAATTAGCATTGAGTGTCCACCCATTTCCATAAGAAAACCACAATGGGGGGACCTCCTTATACACCAGTACAGCTGTTACAAACATACCAGGGGAGACACTCTTATGTCATAATCATTCTAGGGTGTGTTACCTAATATGAGAGAAAAGGTAGTGTAACCGAACAGTTAAAATACACAGATTTTTTTTTTCACCAGGCCTGAGTTCAAATCTTATCATGGAAATCATGGAACCAGCTCATTGTCTATGTGTGAAATAGAGACAATAATACCAGCTTCATAGGTAGGCACTAACCAGGTAATGTACGCCACTGATCAAAGAGCCTGTCACATACGTAGAAAGTCCTTAACACACCATAGCTGGCAGAGTGAACTCATCAAATCTAGTCAGACTATGAACACATAAATAACCCACTCACTCCCTGGTAGATTTGCCCTAGTATATTTGATTTTTATTAATATTTTCTAGAATTTAACCTAAAATGTTAAATGTTAGGGACTTAAATTAATTTACCTATTATTTCTCATATAAAATGAAAACACTGAATTAAAAATATGGTCCATGTATTATCTCTCTACTAAACAGATATATTTCAATTGAGGGACTTCTGTAAGAGTTGTAAGCAGTTTATATATTTTTTAAAGATTTATCTTGATTTCTTTGAAAGAGTTACAGAGAGAGGTAGAGACAGAGAGAGAGAAGTCTTCCACCTACTAGTTCACTCCCCACATGGCCGCAACAGCTGGAGCTACACAGATCCAAAGCCAAGAGCCAGGATCTTCTTCTCGGTCTCTCACATAGGTGTAGGGGCCCAATGACTTGCGCCATCTTCTACTGCTTTCCCAGGCCATAGCAGAGAGCTGGATTGGAAGAGGAGCAGCCAAGACTCAAACTGGCACAATACGGGATGCCAGCGCTTCAGGCCAGGTCTTTAATCCGCTGCGCCATAGCACCCGCCTCAGCAGTTTATATGAAATTGTTTTATTTGTGTATGTACTGGCCTTGGAGTCATAATTAGTACACGGCAATATATTCAAAATGCATTAAAGTGTCTTTTCTCCTATTTATTTGGCCATGAATAGATGCCACCCATCTATTTGAAACTGTGGCACAAGGGAGTATGGCTCCTTTATGTCTGCATTTCCCATAAATACAAGATGCCCGTTTTCTTTCTAGTAGGAATCTCAAGAAAATAGATCTTTGGACGTTTTGTCAGTAGTGGCTCTGATGACAAATTTGGCTCACATCCCCCTTGACTCCACAAGAAAAAAATTTGCATTGACAGGATGATTTCTGAGGCTAGCATGATTTGCTTTCAAGTGCATCACATATAATGCCAAGTCCACAAGAAGCTCTGGCAACTGACGGTTCAGTGATGGCCAAATCCATCCTCAGGACTTCTCAAGCACATCCGAATTGGACAAACCTTCACAGCCAGATGGAAAAATAGCACAGAAACTCTGCATTTACACATATATCTCAATTATCCCTCAGTTACTTCCTCAGTACGCAGGTGATGGAACTGACCCCCCTAGTCCTGGAGAGTAGACCAGTTAGGCATACAAAGGTTAAGATCAGATGATGCCCGCTCACTACCTGACTTCAAGGTCATTTCCACACCTCTTAGCCTCCCTCGACTTCCTCATCGATAAAACTGGGGGTGGAGGGGCAGACAGTATAAGAAACCATCTGCGTGGAGTTATTAAAATGATGAGATGAAATAATAATTATGAGAAGCACCAAGCCCAGAACTCTGAAATCACTATTAATATGTTTAAAGTATGAAAGCTCCAAAAATCACATTGCTCCGGTCCCACCCACCCTATCTTACGTCATTTCTGTGATGCCCTCTTCCCTACGCTGGCCCTTCTTGCCCACCTGTTCCCTACACCCCGCCACTGCTCCTTCATCTGGAAGAGTGAAGGTTAACATACGTTCAAGATCCCCAAGGCGCCATATAAACCTAACACACAAAATATGCTTCCTTTAGCTGCCCTTTTCTTAAAGACACGGCACGACATATGCGGGCGCATCACAACTACTTTTATTACCATGACAATAGTCAGCTTGCTCCAGCCCCCAGGTCTCCCAACCCTCTCTTCCACTACCTCACATATTATTATCCTTGCCACTAAATGTTTATACTCTATAGCCCAAATATTCACCTTCTAATCCTTCCTTGCCTCTACTTGAGCGTGATGCCAAAGCCAGCCCTGAAATCACACAACACCTGAAGAAGTTAAGGGCTGTGACGTAAGTTTTAATCTGTTTTTTGGCCTGGTAGATTCTGACTTTTGAATACTGCAGACTATTTTGTGACTTTTCTCCCAGGGCCATTCCCTTGTAATGCGATTATAATCTGAAAAAGCCATTCGAGGGGATTACTGAATGAGTATCCTCTACTAATTCCAAACGAGTCACAAAGCTTTCCAGCAGAAGGGTGAGTGTTCTCACTGGCCGTATTCTACAACCACGCCAGCGACTACAATCCGGCTGAACTCTTCTTCCTATAAAGCGCTCCAAGGGGTTAAAAACTTACTCTCCGGTCTGGCAAGAACCAGAGCTTGGTGGGAGCTGTATCAGCTGGCTGGGTTGCTAAACATATTGGCTCTACAGTGCAACAAAGAGGGGGGAAAATGTTTTCTTCCACCCGATGAGCCAAGAGAACTCAAAAACAGGCGGGAGGCAGTATGTTAATTTAAAAATACAAATCCCACTCATTTGTTTTGGTGCAGGAATAGCTGATAGTTAGAAGACTGGAGGAAAGAAAGAGTACGTTGGCTTCAACACAGGCACCGAGGGCCTGGGATGACAGGGAAGAAACTCAGGAGTTAGCTCAGCTTTTGCATCATCACCACATTCTGCCATTTAGCTCCAGCAGGGGACAGGGCCGAGACGGCCGAGCTGACACCTCTGGCTGGGATTTTACATCCGCAGCAATTTCCCTCTTAAAGAGTCTCACACGATTGATTTCAGGGCAAACACCTGAGACCTCATATTGATGGAGAGCCACACGAGGAGGGACACACAGCCCTGGCCACAAAAGGGGCACACCCTGTCTGACATCACGACAGTCTCCCCCGAAGGCTTTGGTCCGAGATAATCATTTTGAGCTTTCCCAAGCTGCCTGTTCCCAATTTTCTCCTTGGTATTTCTTCCACCAAAACACAGGCTGTACAGCTATGGACACAATTGGATAGCTGGACACAATTGGCGATTGTACTCAGAAAAAACCAAGCGGCCCAACTCACTCATTCATCCCTCCAAATCCATTACATGTCTAGTGGATCCTAGGCACTGCACTTCGACCCTATAGCTCCCTACACCCCCACATTTAACACTCTCCCTAGGAGCATCCAGCTAGGGAAGAGCGAGCCCTGAATCAAACATTTCTACAATCAAAAAAAATAGTCAAATGAAAAAGTAAATAGGATCACATCAAGAAACTTCAGACAATGGAATATGAAATTGCAAATGAGAAGTACCTGGTGCTATAGGCAAAGACCCCAAGGAAATGATACTTAAACAGGACATACGGGTAAGCCTAAGTTAAACAGGTCAAGAGCGGACAGGAGTCTCCTAGGAAAGTTGCCAAGCTCCACTGATGCAGGGAGCTCATTTATGAGGAGCTGAGAGGCTAGCAAGGTGAAGCGTCAAGAATGAGAAGGAAACTCATGTTGGAGCCACAGGAAGAAACCAGCCCTGGGGTCGGTATTGTGGCTCAGCAGCTTAAACTGCCTGGGAGCCAGCATCCCATAGGAGCACTGGTTCAGGTCCCGGCTGTTCTCCTTCCAATCCAGCTCCTGCTAATGTGTTAGAAGTTCCCTGATAAAGTACCTAGAAAAAGCAGCAAAAGATGGCCCAAGTGCTTAGGCCCCACCACCCACGTGAGAGACCCAGATGAAGTCCCAGGCTCCTGGCTGTGGCCTGGCCCAGCCCCAGTTGTGGCCATTTGGGGAGTGACCCAATGAATGGATGATCTGCATCTGTGTGTGTGTGTGTGTGTGTGACTCTGCCTTTCAAACAAACACAGCAAATTTTAAGAAAAGAAGAAACCATTCCTCAGGAATTCATAGGCCTTGAGGAGTCACTCTTCATCCTACTATCAATGGAAGACAATCAAAGGTTTTAAGTCTATTTATGGCCTGGTCTGATTTGCATTTTAAAAAGCTAATTCAGAGGCCAGCTGCGGCTCAATAGGCTAATCCTCCTGCGGTTCTAGTCCCGGTGGGGGCGCCGGATTCTGTCCCAGTTGCCCCTCTTCCAGGCCAGCTCTCTGCTGTGGCTCGGGAGTGCAGTGGAGGATGGCCCAAGTGCTTGGGCCCTGCACCCCATGGGAGACCAGGAGAAGCACCTGGCTCAGCGCAGTGCGCCAGCCGCAGCGGCCATTGTAGGGTGAACCAATGGCAAAGGAAAACCTTTCTCTCTGTCTCTCTCACTGTCCACTCTGCCTGTCAAAAAAAAAAGCTAATTCAGGCGGCAGTGTGAAAAACAACCCGACAACCTGGAGAGGAAGCCAGATCCAAGGCAGGAAACCCAGCAGGAGACTTCTAGAATTCCAGGCAAGGGCACTGCGGCCTGGAAGAGGATGGTCAAGGCCAGGGTGGGTGGGGAACACACACTAAAATGTTCTTCAGCTCTGCTGTGGTTCGAATGCGTCCACAGAACTCCTTTTGGAACTAATGACTGTCATAGTATGAAGTGGCTGGCTTCCAGGAGGCAATGAGACCCTGAGGGCCCTGCCCTGGTGAACAGATGCCCAGGTCATCACAGGAGACCTGGACGGGGCACCAGGCTCCTGGCTCCAACCTGGCCCTGCCCTGGCTGTTGCAGCCATGTGGAGAGTGAACCAATGGACGGAAGATCTTTGCCTGTCTCTATACGTCTGCCTTCTCAATAAAGTGAAAACAAATAAATAAAATTATAAAAATGACAGTAGAAAGTAACGAGGGGCAGAGGTAAGAGAGCAGGAGGTGAAAGTTGATGTCATTCGCAAAAGCTCAGATCTTGGAGACTATCCAAGCCACTGTAGGGCATTTCTGCTTTATCCTATGGTATAACCAAGAAGGATTAACTGGTCTAAAACTGGTCCCCTACAGACAGGAAAAGCTAGTGTCCTGTGAATTCGTATGGAAACAGCTGTGGTACAGGGCTTACTGGTCTGCAGCCCAGTAGTCTCATCCTGCCAGGGAAGAGGTTAGCCCTGCCCAGCGTGAGCTGCCATGAGGAATCTTCTTCCTAGATAGCTGTCATTCATTCACCTGCATCTGCAGGGCTTGGACCCTGGCTGCCAATCATGGTGACAGAGATTTTCGCCATCCACAAACACTCGGCAGATAAGACGCGTCAAAGCTGAGGTACTGCTGTGTTCTAGTATGGTTTTATCACAGCGTCTGAGTCAGGCCAGTGGACAAGTTGGTGCATCCCTAAATAGACAATTAAGAAGCCCAGCACAGTTTCTGGGTCCCTTTCCTGGAGTCCAGAATGACCTAGAATGTCATCACTTTTAATAGTAAAAAAGCAACTAAGCGAGGCCGGCACTGTGGTACAGCAGGGAAAGCCACTGCCTGCAGTACCAGCATCCCATATGGGAGCTGGTTTGAGACCCGGATGTTCCACTTCCGATCCAGCTCTCTGCTATGGCCTGGGAAAGCAGTGGAAGATGGCCAAGTCCTTGGCTCTGTACCTGTGTGGGAAATCACAGCAGGCTCCTGGCTTCTGGCTTCAGATTGGCCCAGCTTTGGTCATTGTAGCCACTTGGGGAGTGAACCAGCAGATGGAAGATCTCCGCCTCTGTCCCTCTCTAACTGCCTTTCAAATAAGTAACCATAAATAAATCTTTGGGGGAAAAAAAGCAACAAAGCTTTTGCAAGCTGCTACTTGTTCTTATCGGTGAGCCTTCTCCAGGAGCACCGCCCCAGCAGGCCCAGGAGTGTGCAGTGGGGCCACCTGCTCGCTGGCATGACAGGTGGTGAGGAGTCACACAAACAGGCTTTTACTCTGTTAAGATAAAGTTGGCCGCAGGGTGGAGGATGTTGTAGGGAGCCAAGTTCTTAATAGTGAAACTCTTCTAGATGCGCTCGACTTAGTTCAGGTAACCGATGATAAACCTTGAACTTCCACAGCGAGGTAGGAGAAGGGTGGATGAATTAAATACATATTTAGGAAATAAAATTAGATTTGAAGAGTGAGATTCAAACCTAAGACCCAAGGGTTCAGCTCAAGTGGCTGAGATGAAGACACTGTTGTTACCTGGGACAGAGGAGATGAAGTAGGGAGCAGGTGCAAAGCTTACATCTGAGTCTCTGCGAAATACAGAAACTATTGTCACTGAGGACAGCACCTAGAGGGGAGCAGGGACTTGAACTGCTTTTCCTCACCATTATTTCCTGGGAACTGGTGCAGTCCCTAGCACACAGCAGCAGTTGCTCTACAAACACCTGATGAGTAAGAAGTGACTGGAAGGGCTGGTGTTGGGTGGCGCAGCGGGTAAACGCCCTGGCTTGACGCCCAGGCATCCCATAGGGGAGCCAGTTCTAGTCCCAGCTGCTCCTCTTCTGATCCAGCTCTCTATCATGGCCTGGGAAAGCAGTAGAAAATGGCCCAAGTCCTTAGGCCCCTGCACCTGTGTGGGAGACCCGGAAGAAAATCCTGGCTCCTGGCTTCGGATCAGCACAGCTCCAGCCATTGTGGCTAACTGGGGAGTGAACCATCAGATGGAAGACCTCACTGTCTCAGTCTCTCCTCTCTCTGTGTAACTCTGACTTTCAAGTGAATAAATCAATCATAAAAAAAAAAGTGACTGGATACTGCTGTATATTGGACCACCAGTGGTGTGATAGCAAAACACACTAATCCAGATGACAAGCCCAACAGACATGAAAAACCATTTCGGATGCATCAAATCCTTCGTTTAAATTTAGTTTCAACTCTGTTTTGGTTTTGTAGGTTCGCAATTTATGCTACACTTTGCGGCTCATACAGAAGTGCTGTATTTTTCCCAGAGTCTACAACTATCACTGGCCTTGGAGTTGAAAAGAATCCCCCAATAATGCCGTGTCATGGATCTGGACATGGAAACGCCAGTTTTCACTGACACTGGTGCAGTCTAAGTCTATGGTAGGAACTTTATAAATTATGGCTCCAGCGTTATTAATACCCTGTGAATGTGCTACCCTCTAAAGAGTGGATTGGGTTCAACACATCCATGAAAGCACAGCAGACCAAACCCAAGAAATAGAAAATTGTATTCAAAATAAACAATTATGCATTTTGCATAAGGAGCCATTGGCCAGTGCTCTATTAATAGCAAAACACCCCAAGTGAAGAAATTATCAAATTTCTCATGGCATCTACTTTTATTTAATAAGAAAAGAGTTAAAAGTCTGAATAAGTCTAAGTCTCAGTACATGGAAAAAAACTTAACAAGAAAAACCTGAAAACCATAATTTTCAGAGTATAAAATGTCTTATACCCCAGAAGCACTTATATAGGGTGGGCTTTGTAGTGGAGCAAATTAAGTCACCCTGTGCAGTGCCTACATCTCATATCAGAGTCCTGATTTGAGATCCACTTACTTCAGACTTCCAATCCAGCTCCAGGCTAATGCTCCTAGACGGCCAACAGATAATGGCCCAACTACTTGGTCACCTGCCACCCATGTGAGAGATCCAGATTTCCTGGCTCCTGGCTTCAGCCTGGTCACCCCTGGCTGTTGCAGGCATTAAGGAGTGAACCAGCAGACAGAAGATATTTCTCTCTCCCCTTATCAATCAATAATCAATCAATCAATCAATCTTTTTTAAAAGCATTTATATTTCCTTGACAGCAAGCACAACTTGACCTGCAGCCCATCTTTCCTAATTTTCTCACCACACTTATCCACTCACCTATTTTTCTGCCAGGGTTCTAATCTAATTTCTGAATTAGCGATTTGCCCAAATTTTCTTGTTCACTGAGTTTTTCTTCCCTCTGTGCTGTTAGCCTGTACAAAGTAGACAGAGGACAGGAGACGAAATTTGTGTTTTCACTTGAAAAGTGTTAGTGCTCTATCTGGCCTAATCCTGTACCCCCACATCTACCCCAAACCCACATCTGGGGCCACTGCAGACTCAGACTGAACCCTGGGAGATGTGGGTCAACCTTGGCCTTTAGGAGAACAATTAGGGGTAGTCAAAGTCATGAGAATCACCAAGATACATAAGAGCACTTCTAAAAGTTCAGGGAAAACGGAACGAAAAAGTAAGTTTACTGTGGTGTGATAACATTTAGAAATCCATGCATACCTTTTTCATAAAATGCAATTTCCAGAAACTTTCTGAGGCCCTCGTGTGCTTGCACTGTGGTCCACACATGCAGGCACAATCTAGTGACCTGGCTTACGTCTTATGTACAGAACACTGCCCCCAGGCCCCTTCCAAGTCACATCAAGTTCTGGCAACTGTGCTCTGACCCTGCTTTCAACAGCAGTCCCTAATTTTGACCCCAATACTGATTAACCCATCACCCTGTTCACCGAGACCCTACCTTGATAAACCATCAGCCTCCAAGTCTCTGGACAGCAGGGACTCTGCCATCCTCTGGCCAGTATCTCTGGAAGCTGCCAGGGGCCAAAGCTCCCAGCTTGGAGCCTAGGAACCTGAAGTCAGTCGCAATCTCATCTGGATCTCTGGGCACAGCTCCATGCATTCCCATTCCTCCTGAGTTCTGCTCTCTCTGGGCGTATCACTATGCTCTCGTGTATCTTCTGGTTATTACCCACAATTGCCTATGGTGAGACTATAAACACACTTTTCTGTACTTCCTTTTACCACCCACAACTACATACACTCCCTATTCTTACTCCCACTCCCTCCCCGAATCCTGCTGGCAGAGTCTCGCTTTAGGATCTGTCTCAGATCCACCCAGTTCAGAAAACCTGAAGACAACATCACTCACAGTCAGTCCATGAGAGATGGGAAGAACATTGTGCTCTCTCACATGTGATCAAAGGATTACAGGACAGTTAGACAGGGGAAGACAGTGAACTGACTTCAACACAAAAAAATAAAATTAAGAAACCGTTCTCTGTCTTCATTTGTACATCCTGATTCCTTGATCAGACTTAGCCAGAGAAAATTTGGTGTTAATCTGATAACTCTGGGTAAGTTAATCAGATCCATCTTCAGATACTGGAAAGACTTCCACTGAAGTTAAGAAGTACAAATGAGCCCATGAACAGAAGAAATGACACAGGTGTCCTGGTATTCCAAACAGATGCTCAAAACTAAATCGAAATCAGAAGGAAAATGCTTTTCGGCAGTTGGACCTTTACCAGTAGGAAGAGCCAAGATGAAAAAGCTCATCAAAAGAGAAACGGGTAAATGTATAGCAACTTTTACTGCAAGCAAACACCCTGGCCTACCACCCAACCTAAGAAGAAAATGTTCCCAACACGTGGAACTGTGACACCTCCTGGAATAGTTATCAATCCTGTCAGTCTACCAGATGGGATTTGACTCAGTGGTAATTGGTGTCATGCATTCTTTCTGAGCGTTTCTGGGATTCTGGAAGCCTGAGCCATAGCCAAACTTTGCACTAAACTTTCAAGTCAAGTACTTTAGAAAGGCTTGTTCATGACAAGCTAGGCCATTCCTCCCATTTGTTTTCTATTCCGTTCTCAACCCGCCACCACCTTTAAGACTTTATAATTTTTAATTATTTCTAAATTTGAAAAACAGGACAGGGTATAGTGGATTTCAGCCCCACTGTAGCACTGTGTCCAGTCGCTGGAATTTCTTTCCCCAGGAAGACAGCAGTGTCTGGAGGCTGGGGGCAGATCCACTATTCTCACCTTTTCAGTCACAGAACCATGTGAAGAAGAGTGGATACCGATCCATTATTTAGATAAAAGATCTTAAAGGAAATTAATAATTTACTTCCTGTGGTAGCTTCAGTTTATCAGAACCATTACCTAAATACAGTGACACACATGTACAATTGGCAGACTGTGTGGCACTCTCTACAGCTTTGTATTTCTCTAAATCCCAGGCTCTGCAGATTTATTTCTGCTCTCTCTCCAGGAAAATGGACTACAATGCCCCTTCTTTCTTTTTTTTAAAGGTGTTGGTTTTCCCCATTTCCTCAAAAATGCCAGGAAAATGCTTAAGTCAATAAATGCTTCAACAGCAAATAGCAGAAATAACATCATATGTTTACACAGTGCCTTCATTACAGAGCACTTTTACAACCATAATTTCATTTTACCTTTGTTTTTCAGAACAATGCTGAAATATGAAACCATGTATTATTCATACTACTTATCAAATCTTAAGATTCAGGCTGAGAGTGGTTATATGACTTGTCTGGAATCATTGATGGCATCACAAAAAGGGCAAGCCCAGAAGCCAGGTCTTAAGTCTCCATTCGCTTCCTGGGTCCCCACTGCTGGCATGGAGCCAGGAATGGCAGGATAAATTATCTGAATTACCCAAAGGCGGTGGAACCAAGTCCCGGACTCCAATAATTAGGAAGCAATACACAAAGAATAATTTTGCTTCCCTCTGAGAATCTGGTTTCTCCTCTACAAAAAAAAAAAAAAAAAAAGTCACAATAATGTTCCTTGCCTTATGAGCTCAGTATCAAAGGGAAATGCCATGATTACATAGGATGCTATAGCCTGCATACCCATACCCACATTCTATTTTATCTCCCAGATGCATGCAAAACAAATTTCCCTGTTTCTTCTGAGAGTATTTTTATAAGGACAATGAAAAATCTCAAATGGTTTTAAGATGATTGAGTGATAATAATGATTAACAATCCTCAAATCCTCATGTCTTTTAAGGAAATAAATAATAAAATCTTTATGATCACACGAGCTGGGTTTCCCATCTCAGCCCCTCCATCTGTCAACTCTGATATCTTGAATAAATGCCTTAATCCTTTTCAGTTTTAGTCTCATTCAAGAAACAGTGCTAATGAGAATCACACAGAGTTGCTGTAAGCACAGAACAAGATCGCGGGTTAAGAAACGGAGCCAGTTGAGGTTCAAGCAAACGCAATGCACTTGGCTAGGGTGCAAACACTGACCTTTCCAGGTTCTCTTGCAGCTAGCTATGCCCATGCAACTCCATCCTGACCAATAACACCTAAGAACAATCAGTCTGGATTTCCTCTTCTTCCTTCTTCTAGCTTGGATCCAGGAACACAACTGGACAGCTCCTGGGCCGTCAGCTGAGAGTAGATAAGCAGAAAGACAGCAGCCTGGGGGCTTAAGGGATTGTGCAGCCATCTTCTAGCCCTGAAATTACCCACTCCCTAATTCCTCACCACCAGAGATTCAAAAAGGTCACACATTCAAAAAGGTTAAGCACATTGTCCAGCCCCTGTCCCAAAGCAACCACTGCAACCTAACGCAAGCCTGGGACAGATCCTTGCTCACCGACATTAGTCCCCTTCATTTCCTTCCAGTCAAAAAGCTATCTGGGGGAAATAATGACAATAACATTGATTAGTAAAAATCAATCTACAGCCAAGTGCTATAGATTACATAGTATGATCCAAATTTCAATGGGGGGGGGGAGACATGACTGTGAAACTCAGAAGTGTTTAGGAGCTTTCACCATACATGATTATGAAGGGGGAAAAAGCATTTTCATTCTAAGAAGGGCATTTTTGACCGGCTACTTGAACATGTCCTGCTGAGTTTTCCACAGGTCAAGGACACAATGGGTCCCAGCCCAGGGGAATACAGCACGGAGCCTAGGGTCAAAGAGGTGAGAATGAGCATGCATTTGCATCCCTCAGGGGCTTCTTGAACATCCAAAGGAAGCAGGACTGGACTGGCCTGCTTTGTGATTTATATCACATGACTTCAGCACCATGCATGTGTATGGTGAGCGACCACAGTTTTATTACACCAAAAGGAAATATTTTTCAGATTATATCAGCACAGCTGTGGTTTCTTCAAGTCTTACAACTCCCTTGCTCATTTCTAAGGAAATTTATGCTCTTCCTGAGCAATGTGTTTTGGACAAACTAGACTTTGTTCAATAATTCCTGCAACACTGGACCATGGCGGCTTGAAAAGGACAGTCCTGGGCTAAGCAGAGAAGAGCTAACCTCCATCCAGGGAACATGGCATTCTCAATGTGAATAATCACACGTCACACTCTTCTCCATCGACACAGGCACACACATCAACACCGCACGTTCTGAAAAAGGCCGTGCGGTGATTAAAAGTTGGCCCTTCACACCTAATAACATCCAGCAAACATTTCACCAGAACACGTTTACAGAGCCCTTGGGAAACAGCTACGTCAAAATATCCTGCTGGGGCAGGTGATGGCTCAAGCACTTAAGTCCTTGCCACCCACATGGGAGACCAAATGGAGTTCCAGTTCCTGGGTTTGGCTCCAGTCCAGCCCCAGCCACTGAGGACATCTGAGGAGTGAATCAGTGGATAAGATCTCTATCTGTCCATCCCTGTCCCTCAAATAAATAAATAATTTTTAAAAATTATTAGAACGTCCTGCTACATTTTTTTAAAAGATCTATTTTATTTATTTGAAAGGCAGAGTTGCAGAGAAGAGAGAGAGAGAGAGAGAGAGAGAGAGAGAGAGAGAGAGAGAATCTTCCATCCACTGGTTCACTCCCCAAAGACTGCAATGACCAGGGCTGGTCCAGGCCGAAGCCTGGAGCTTCCTCTGGGTCTCCCATGTGGATGCAGGGGCTTAAGCACCTAGGCCATCCTCCACTGCCTTTCCAAACTTTATCAGGGAGTTGGATCAGAAGTGGAACAGCTGGGACTCGAACTGGCACCTACATGGAATGCCAGTGCTGCAGGCCAGGGCCTTAACCCGCTGTGCCACAGCGCTGGCTCCTGCTTATACTTTAAACAAGGGTATTATAGTGCTCCAGTCCAAGTAAGACATTGCAGGGAAGGCCATGTATTAAGTGGGAAGCACTGCACTGGACACAGAAATGAAAAATCCCCTGCTCCTTGGGAACCTCACAAAACAATACTATAACAAGCAGACATGGACTTTGGAAAACTGGAAAATGGACACATTTGGTTATACAGGTAACCGTTATATGTGGCAGAATTAAATAAATTTGAAAAAGCTATAAAGAAGTTCAGGGAGGTCGGCACCCAAAGCGCCCCACTTCTTTATTGCATCTTGACAACAATCTAAGAACAGTGGACAAAAGGAGACAAAGGAGTAACAATGACAGCTGACATATTGAGCATTTGGGGGATCGTGTAATGGCACAGGTGTACTGCCTGTGTTAGAAACTAAGGAACGTGATCCTTTTTGTTGGAACTTAAAGGAGGGATGCTTTGCTCCCAATGATAGTATCAAACCTAGCCCAGTCACCAGCACTTGTAAGTCACCCACACGCACTGTTTCCTCCCACAGCAGACACAAATGAATCACAAAGCTACCTGACAACTGAGACTGCCAATAGCAAAGTAGAAATATCTCACTAAGAATGAACCACAGGAACGCAGGCGTTTGGCACAGGGGTGAAGACGCTACATGCAATGCCTACATCCCAGGGCGGAGCACCTGTGTTCAAGTTCTGCTTCTGCTTCTAATTCCTGCTTCCCGCTCATGTGCACCCTGGGAGGTAGCAGGTGATAGGCCAAGTACCTGGGTCCCTGCTACCCACATGGGAGACCTGAATTCAGTTCTGGGGTTCTGACTTTGGCCTGGCCCAATTTCAGCTCTTATAGGTGTTTGGTGAGTGAACTAGTCAATGAGAAGTCTACCTGCATCCATCTGTGTTCTTTCAAAAAGGAAAAAAAAAAGGAGCACTAATGGAGTTAGGGCTGAAGGAAGTACATCATCCTTTTTATGACACAAACTTTGTTTCCAGAATTTCTATAAATATTGTCCATTCAGAATCTCAGCAGAAAAATACACAAATAACTTAAAATATTCTACCCATTGAAATGGTTCAGCCTTCCATAATGACTGTGCATGCAATAATGTAATGACTCCCGTGTCCTGTGGGAAAAAGGATTTCTCCTTCATTATTCAGGAATGGTTGCTCGGGCTTGCCACTGGCAAAAAGAGGCCCAGAATTCATTTGCAAACATTAAAAGGGGAATGCTTCCCACCATCCCACTGCTGCAAAGGACAGATAAGATAGGAGGCTCGTTTATATTTATTTAATCAACTCTTTTAATCTATTTTCCAACACAGAGATAGAAGTCAGTTGATACGAATAAAAGCTCCCACCTATAAAAAAGCCTCTTTTGAATTTCTTTTCCTTTTTTTCTGTTGGCTGAGCTATTGAAGGCTGTTTCCTTATCTTACATCACTGCATAGCAAGTTGCTATCAGTTTTTATGCACAGAAAATCCCATGGATTGGCTTACCCAGCTGCCTACTGAAGCTTAATAGTTAGGCCTCTCCTGTATGCATTTGCAACCAGTGTTTGAGACCAAGATTCATCTTAGCCCATCAATTGCACCAGAAGGAGATTTGGATGAGAATTGCACCGAGGTGATCGTGACCATGACAACGGCAATGGCAGTTGAGGGCTTCCTTATCCTTAGAGCACGGTTCTGGCAATAAGTTCTTGACTCAGTAATTCCAGGAGTCAACCTCTGCCTCCCAAGTTTCCATTCTTCCAACGACTTATTAAAAGTGCCCAATTCCCTAGACGGAATACTTTTCTTCCAAACACACCTCAGGGAGACTTACTACCTTGCCTAAATCCTGCAGAACACAATGAGATTCTTCACTGCTTGGTCTCAGGATACAACGTAGTAAGTTCTTGTGTCACATGAACACCAAACAGCTAGAGAACCATCTATAGTTTACAAGGCCCACGGACCTGCATTATCTAACCCAGCCTTTACAGCAGTTCTGTGTGCTCCACAGGACAGGGGTTGCTCCACCCACTATGCAGCGGACAGCACTGTCCCTCTAAAGAGTGAAGCGACTTATCCAAGGCAATTTAGTCGTAAGAGATGGGGAAAAAATTCAACTCCATTTATGACTTTTAGTCATTTCCTTTGATACTAAGAAGCCTCCTAAGTACAAATGAAGAGAAGAGAGAACATACAGATGATGGCAATGAATTAGACCACCTATTTCCTATTATTTTAAATACTCCTACTATACTCAAAATATTATGTTAAACTCCAACATCTCAAATGAGCTAGTAAATTTGGTCTGTTCCATAGAGGGCTGTGTTGAATACAGAAGACACTGTGCCTCGACTCTATAGATTCCCCCTTTTAAAGACTTGTTTACCACTAACAAAGATACATAAGAGGTCAAGTTGTACTTTCCAAGTCTGACCATGAGTTGTACCATGATACTGGACCCTTTCTGTCTAAGCTGACCAAATCCGGAGTGGTTCTAAGACTTGGAAAGGCCAAGACTTGTTTCTCAATTTCTCTTTGATGGCCGTCTCACTTAAAATTTGACCCCGAGCCAACTAGGGCTCCCTCAGCACAGAGACTTTGCTTGTCCCCCTACTTGCTGCCTAGATATATTTTAGTAAAATACTTTATTTCCATGCTCAGGAAATCAAGAAGTAAAACATTAAGTAAGCAAAGCTTGATTTAGACCACTTCAAAAGTGGTCAAATTGAATTCCTGCTCTCCACATCTACCACTCTTCCACTTCGGAGGAGTCATCTGACCACAGGGTTCACATTCAAGAATTCTGAAAAGTGCACATCCGACCATATGGCCCCTGCGTCCTGAGAGCAGTATCAGTTCTAAGAAAACATTGCAGTCTCACAAATCCTCGAGATCATTCCTCAGCCAACCTTGAAACACAAGAACGCCACAATTCCCTGCCCTTTCTCCACTTGCTTCCTTTAGTCTCGTCTGACTCAAATCAGAAGGGGTAAGACAAGCTTAACTCTCCAGCATCCACTTCTCAAGAATATCCTAGCTCCATCCTTGTTTGCAAACATCCTGTGACATATTCACCAAAAGATGCCAAATAGAAAAGCATTTTAAACAAAAGAGAATTAAGACGATGAAAAGTACACCCAGATGTTAGGCAAACTCAATGATCTCTTTGCCACAACATCAAGAAATATAAAAAACTGTACTGAAAGGCAACACGCGCTCTACTAACCTGGGGGAAGAGAGAATATGTGGAATTGTCAATGGTGAATGAGTACAGAAACTCCCCGTCGTACCACATGCTCTTCCCCATGGGGGAATTCATTTTAGTCATAGCAAAGAGATGGGCGGGGTCACAGCAGTCTTCCATTTGTTTCCTAGGAGAGAAAACAGGGAGAGAGAAAAGAACAGCAGGTTAAGTGAGCAGTAGTCATCCACTTACCCTTCCCACAGCGCTATGCAGCCTCATCTCCATGCCAGCTCACAGACGCTTCAGCGTCTCCAGGGTGATTCGACTCCTATTAACTCGCTCTCCCAGCTATGCACAGCACAGCTGCAATATTTCATGATTTTTTACAAAGTTTAAGAAGAACACGTCAGCTCCCAGGTGCAGCTGAAATATGTCAAAAGGCAAAAAGAATCATCCTGGTTGCAGATTTGTTGACTGATTCAAACATCTGGGTCTACAAAGGGCCTGGAGAGTTAGTTTTTGGAGATGGTTGAGCTACTGAGTCGCAGCAGAAATGCACCTGATGTCCTGCTCTAGCAAACCCAGTGGTCACGTTCAGCGAGAAGGGCCGTAACACCAGCCACAGAGAATGCAGTGACCCAAAAGAGGGTGAACTCCACAAAACTGAGGACAAGATTGGAGCACAACCCCCTAGCAAACCCTTTTGAGTAGAAATGCAATGAAATGAGTGCTATGCTCTCAGGCACTATGAAAGCAACCTGGCTGCTCAGTGCTCACTGTTAGGCTCACAGGCTTCCTTGGGTCGAATTTTGTCTGGCCTCTCTGGCGTTTGCCATGGTTGAGCACCACGACCATTGTCAAAGTCTGTCCTTACTCCCTGAAGACCTGAAACACCAGCATCTCCCAGGCCAGTGCACACCCCTGGGCTGGCTTGCAGGCCCCTCTCCTGCTTGCTCATTAAGTGTCAATCATGTCCCTGTGCTTTGAGCACATTTACTTTACATAATCTTTATGTACTCCTCTCATTTATATATTCCTCTCATTAACAATCTGTCAGAACCCAAATCTGTTACTCATTGAGCTTTCATGAGTAAAAGCATCCTCCTCCTTCCACATCTCAGAAGACAAATACAACAAATGCTGCTATAAACCACTTCTGAATAATGCACTCCTGCATCTTTATTTATTTTATTTGAAAGGCAGCTTTAGAGAGAGAGGGAGTATGGTGGAATGAGAAGGCTGTGCCAAGATGGCCAACGGCAAGCGAGCATCAGTTACTCAGGAGTGGCTTCAGAACCCACCTGGCAACAGGCTGTGATTGGTTAGGGCACAGACCATCCCTTGACTGGATTGGCTGCCTCAGCTATATAAGCTGCTGTACCAACTGAAATAAACGAGTCTGCGGGCTGCTGGCCTCTTGGCCACTTTCACCTGACTCCTGGGGTCTGTGTGGTGACTCTGTGCCTCTTGCCCCCACCACGCTCCTCCTCTCAGAACGAATCCACAGCAACATCTGGCACCCAACGTGACAGAGACAGAGTGTTGGACTTGGCAAGGTCCCCCCTTGATTTTGGCAAGTAGGCCCCTTGGTGTTTCATGTGCTGTTTGGTTCTGTGAGGGTGAGCACAGAACCCCCTCCTACACCCCTTTCCTTGTTCTTGTCCTTGATCAAAGTGACCCCAGGTTAGGCACACACTGCCCAGAAGTGTAACGCCAGTTCTCGGCTCCTCCTCTTACTTGCCTGGTGAATTCACATAAGAGACCTATCATCCCAGAATTCAGAACCAAGTCATTTTCCCTCACTCGAAAGAGGTGATGCTCCAGAGACACCATGTGGGCATAAGGCCTTGACCTAATGAATCAAGGAAGTTCCCCACTAAGCACAGGACATAATTACAATCTGATACACCACTGTCTGTCCATCTAACGTAGGGAACCCCCTGCATAATGCCATCAGCCGCTGAGGTGCTAGAAATTTGCTGTTATGCAAGCAGTGCTGTGCATGTCTTTTCTTTGGCTAGAGTTGGCATGGCGTGCTGCTCTTAAGTGCTCAAACATGGGAAAGGTACCCACTTCTCATAAGCCCACAGTGATTACCAAACATTATGAATCTGTGAGTGATAAGAGCCTGTCACTCCAGGCTTCTGCCTCAAAGGCAACAGTGGATGACTTAGGGAGAGAGAGCTCTGACAGTGAAAATGACGTGACAGCAGACAATGCAGCAATGCCTAGTCAGCCACCCCCAAGATATCTGTGGGATGAACTTAGACGACCTTGAGGCAATAACCATGCAAGGTTATCCCATCCACACCCAGTGAGGATCCCCACATTGTGGCAGTCCTCGGGCACCCCAGGCT
Organism: Sylvilagus floridanus; assembly: GCA_949820135.1. NCBI lineage: Eukaryota > Metazoa > Chordata > Mammalia > Lagomorpha > Leporidae > Sylvilagus > Sylvilagus floridanus. The sequence continues at coordinate 17,658,112 of OX463230.1, read as the reverse complement.
CTCAGGGCAACTGCTAGATCCCATCCCACCCGCATGTTTGCCATTAATCTCGGAGCGGACACAGAATTCAGGCCCTGGATTCCAACGCCTATGAAAAGGCTTCTGCTAACCAAGGGCCGAGGATATGGGTCTTTCCAGAGAATGTGGGACAGCCCATTTGGGTACCAGCCAGAAGCATCAAGCCTGCAACTAACAGCCAACCAGAACCAGCTGAACAAGACTGAAATTCCACCACGTTAGCTGATGCACCTGCTACCGACTGTCAAGCTGCTGCCCTATCATCCTGCCCTGAGGAACTGCCCACAGCCACATCCATTACTGTTTTATACCCCACTAGCTCTGGTCAGCTACTCGAATGGCCCACAGCCTGAGTGCAGTCATGCCGTTCCTGATTACCATTGTTCCTCGTTCCTACCCCCATCTGAGCAAGCACTCCTGTGGTCTCCCATTCTGAGTGCTGGTTAGTCAACGATGGGTAAGATCCCCTGGGGGACAACCTAACACAGGCACAGCCACATGAGGAGACCACGTGGAAATGGGGTCAACAATGGTATGGCCAAGGATCATGCCTCCTGTTGCTCAAAAATAAACAGAAAGGGGGAAATGTGGTGGAATGAGAAGGCCATGCCAAGATGGCAGCTGGCAAGTGAGCATCAATTACTCAGGAATGGCTTCAAAGTCACCTGGCAACGGAGCCTGCCTGGCAACAGGCTGTGATTGGTTAAGGCATAAACTGCCCCTTGACCGGATTGGCTGCCTCAGCTACATAAGCTGTTGAAATAAACGAGTCTGTGAGCTGCTTGCCTCTATCCCACTTTCACCTGACTTTCGGTGTCTGTGTCGTGACTCCACGCCTCTTGCCCCCACCACACTCTGCCTCTGAGAACGAATCCACAGCAACAAGGGAGAAACAGAGAAAGACAGAGAGATCTTCCATCTGCTGGTTCACTCTCCAAATGACCACCATGCCAGGGCTGGGCCAGGCCAAAGACAGGAGCCTGGAACTCCATGTCAGGCTCCTACATGAGTGTCAGGGGCCCAAGCACTTAAGCCATCTTCTGCCGCTTTCCCAGGCACATCAGCTGGGAGCTGGATTGGAAATGGAAACATTTCAAGTCCAACAGGACTTGAATTGGTGCCCATACGGGATGCTAGCATCACAAATGGTGGCTTAACCCACTGCACCACAAATCCAGCCCCACTTTCAGGACATCTTTAGCCACCTACAGAATAGAACATTAGAGCTGCAAGTAGAGGGAAAGACATGACTTCAAATCCTGACTCTGCTTCTCACTAACTCCATAACTAGGTAAAGTTACTGAGCTGCAGAACTGACCTCTGTAACCATTTTTGCATGAGTGACAATTCACTGAGAATGCACACATAGAGTATATGGTAAAAGCTCTTATATGTTAGGTATTATTGCTACTATTATTCCACAGTCCCAACCTTATTGTTGATGTGATTAAACCTAGTCGGAGAGGCTGCAGCTTTATTTATTTAATTAATTAATTTATTTATGAAAGGGAGAGAAACACACACACACACACACACACACACACACACATAACCCAGGGTTGGGCCAGATTGAAGCCAGGAGCCTGGATCTCAATTTGGGTTTCCCAAGTAGGTGGCAGGGACCCAAGTCCCTGGGCCATCAACTGCTACCTCCCAGGGAGTCTATTACTAGAAAGGTGGAATAGAAAGCCCCCGACCCAGGCACTCCACTGTGGGATGCAGGCGTCCCGAGCAGCACCTTAAATGTCCATCATGTCCTACAGCTTTAGAGACCTAGCGGTCTGGGCTGGCCTCTGGGGCCTGGGGCAGCCACCCTCTCCCTGCCACACTGTGCTTTCTCACATGCTCTCAGACACCTTGGCTGGGTTCTTCACAGAGGTTTCAGAGGGAAGGAAGACAGGGGAAAGGGCTCAGGAGGGATGCCTTCATCTCACCAGAAGTCGTGGGAAGTAGGATCCCTTCTCACCCCACTTCTCACCAGCAGCATGTCCCCTGGCTTTTCTCCTCCACTACATTAATGATGCATGGCTTACCACTCAGGAAGCGCCTTGATCAGAAGCAGCAAAGACTGAGCATGAAGGGGCTGGCATTGTGGCACAGTAGGTAAAGCTGCAGCCTGGAGCGCCAGCATCCCATCTGGGGTCCAGTTGGAGTCCCAGCTGCTCCACTTCTGACCGAGCTCCCTGCTAACATGCCTGAGAAAGCAGAGGCAGATTGGCCTAAGTACCTGGGTGCCTGTACCTATGTGGGAGAGCCACATGCAGTTCCACACTCTTGGTTTCAGCCTGAATGTTGCGGCCATTTGGAGAGTAAACCAGCAGATAGAAGATCAATGTATCTCTTTATCTTTCTCTCATTCTCTTTCACATAAATAAATAAATCTTGTTTAAAAAAATTTGCCATGAAGTGGCTACATTTCATTAAAACAGCAGCACCACATTTGAACAATGTAAAACACTGAGAATGGTTTAAGGTTGCCTTTAAAAATGAGGGGAGTTGGGGCTGGCACTGTGGCGTAGTGGGTAAAGCTGCTGCCTACAATGCTGGCATCCCATACGGGCACCGGTTCAAGTCCCAGTGCCAGCTCTCTGCTAGGGCCCGCGAAAGCAGTGGCCCAAGTCCTTGGGCATCTGCACCCTAGTGGGAGATCATGAAGAAGCTCCTGGCTCCTGGCTTTGGATCAGTGTAGCTCTGGTTGTTGCAGCCATTTGGGGAGTGAACTAGCAGATGGAGGACCTCTCTCTCTGTCTGCCTCGCCTCTCTGTGTAACTCTGACTTTCGAGTAAATAAATAAATCTTTAAAAAATGATGAGGGGAGTTATCAGGGGCATAACTCTAAACTTCAGGGAACAATAAACTAGGTTTTTGGTTCTGTATTGCATGTCTTGCTTTTTAAAGTCCTTACAGGAACAGGCATTTGGAGTAATGGTTAAGATGCCCACATTCCATACTGGAGTGCCTGGGCTGGAGTTGTGGTTCCAGCCCCCACTCCTAGCTTTCTGCTAATGCAGACCCTGGGAAGCAGTGCGATGGCTCAAGTGGTTATGTCTCTGCACCCGTGTGGGAGACCAGAATACAATTCCTGGCTCCTGGCTTTGGCTCAGCCCATTCCCAGGCATGGTGGGCAACTGGGGAATGAACCAGAGGATAGAAGTACTCTCCCTCTCTGTTCCCTGTCTCTATAATAAATGAAAATAAAACATTAGCGAAAAACCTAAACAGATGTTTCTCCAAAGAAGGCAGAAAAATAGCGAATATATGTGAAAACACGTTCCACATCACTAAGGATCATGAAATGCAAATTAAAACCACTCTAAGAAATTAGCTCACATCCTTTAGGATGAGATCACTAAGAAGACAGCAATGACAAACACTAGAGAAGGTGTGGAGAAAAGGATGGAATGTGGACCGGCAGGACCATTATGAGAAACAGTATGGAGCTTCCCAAAGAAAATCAAAAGAGAACAATCCAATGACTCAGCAACCCCTGTTCTGGGTCTGCCCCAAAGAGGAAGAAATGACCTTGAAAGAAATCTGTACATAAGATTCACTGCAGTGTGACAACAGCCAGGCCACCAAAATCATGTACATGCCCATCAGTGGACAAATCAGTAAAGAAAATGTGATACACACACACACACACACACACACACACACACAGAGAGAGGGAGAGGGGGAGGGGAGGGAAGGGAGAGGGAGAGGAAGGGGGGGGGAGAAACACAATATCATTCAGTCTTAAACAGGAGATTCTGGCCTGGGCGACCGGTGCTGTGGTTTAGACACTACTTGGGACGGCCACACATCAGAACGCCTGGGTTCAACTCCCAGCCAGCTCCATTTTCAGCTAGTGTACACCATGGGAGGCAGCAAGTGATGGCTCAAGTACGCAGTTCCCTGTCACCATGTGAGAGACACAGACAGAATTCCAGGTCCCTGAACTGTCCCAGCCTCAGCTGCTGTGGCGTCGGGAGAGTGAATCAGTGGATGGAAGATCTCTGTGTCCGACACTCTTTTTGCCTTTCAAATAAAAAGTTTAAAAAGAGAAAGAAGCCAGATGGAAAGAAAAATATTGCATAATCTCACTCATACAAGTACGTGGAATCTTAAAAAAGAGAGAGGTCAAATACACAGAAAGAGATCTTCCATCCAAGAGTTCATACCCCAAAGCCCCTAACAGCCAGGGCAGGGCCATGCCTAAGGTAGAACTTGGAAGTCTATCCAGGTACTTGAACCAGTCAAGAACTTGAGTCCATGCACATGAGAGACCTGGTTGGCGTTTCTGGCTCCGGGCTTCAGCCTGACCCAGCCCTTGCTGTTGCAGACATCTGCAGAGTGAAACAGTGGATGGATCTCTCTCTTTCTCTCTGTCAAATAAATCTTGTTTTCAAAGAAAATATTAAGAGAGTGTATGCTTGAAAGAAAACCTTAGGACAAATATTGCAGTATCTACCATGAAATATTTATAAAATATTTATAAAGTTTTAGATATTCTATAGAATAACCAAGATTAAAATTGTACAATAATTCAAATCTTTGATGTACTAGCATTCAAAACATTAAACAAAATTACCTTTAAAAAATACCTAATTTTTCATTTATTTTATTTCAGGTAGACACTGGGGAAAAAAGTGTTCTAGGTGAGAACTATTCATAGCTTGTTATGAGAACTTAATAATCAAATGTCAAATTATCCCCAGAAAAAGTGCCATGAGAAATAGAAACTCTAAACACAATATCCAGGAAGAATCATCTTTGTCCCAAACATAACAGGATTCCTCACGTCCCTCATGCTAGTTTTAGTCTTCTCTGTGGCACCTAGCACTATTTTCATGCTATCTAGTTAATCTTATTCACAGTTTTGTTTATTCTCTGTCTTCCCAAGTCCCAGCATAGATGAGCAAACTTCAGAAAGTACATAAAATGTAATTAGAAGCAACAAAAGTTGCTTAAGTCCATACTTAGGAATGGATTTCAAGCAGCTCAAAGAAAACGTGTTATGAAAAGACTACGAATGGATTTCAAAATTTGCACCAAGATAGAATTATCTTTTATTTCCACATTCCATGTACTCTTTGAAGTTCCCTTGTAAACACCGTGAGGGAAGGGATTTCTCTGTTCACTGCTGTATCCCCATCTCCTGACATTGTGGCTAACCCACTAGACACCTGCTTCATAGACATTTTCTGAAGGAATAAATCACCAATTGGAAAACAGAAGACAGTGTTAAATAAGCAGAACCTCAATCCACAGTTTGAGGTTTACAAAAATTTCAATTTACAAAAAGTCAATTCCTTATAGCTTTGGTTTATGGAGACTAAAGAATAAAACTTGTCAAAATAATGCCTATGGGCCTGGCAAACATTTTCTGTGGATCCGGATGTCTGAGATTTGCTCAGCAGAGAACCCCAACTTCCCCACCCCGTGCACTGCACATGAGCCCAGTCCAGTAAGTGTATTTCAGGATTGCAGATGTGCAAGTACTAAGACCACAGGGATAATCCCCCAGAGGACAAGGTTCATAAATCATTTTTCCTTCACCATAACCATAATGTGAAACTTTCAAAAACTGACTTTTAAAATGGTTTATAAATTTTCAGTTTCACTCTTGGCTCCCCAATGTTCTTCCTATTCTACTGATACCTGACTTTGGTCAGTATCTGAATTGGGTCATTTGTTCACAATACTGGCTTACTCGTTGGCATAAGAGAATCAAAATACACACTCAGTGCAGGGTAAATATTTGTTTTCATCATTTTTTTCCCATAAAATCTCTTGAAGAGTGGGCAGGGAAAACACTGTCATTAGATTATTGTTTGAAATAATGCTTTCTACCGATGAAAAGCAAAGTCTTTTCAAAGACTGATTTTCTGCATAATTTGCCATAACTACAAACACAGAAAAAAATAGCTTTGATCCACCATTTAAGACAGCAAATAATCTTGTATTTAGCAGCATTTTATTCACATTTGAAGTCATCACATAATAAAGCAAAAGTGTTTCAAATAAACATTGGTTAGTCCAGTGTGTCTTTTTCATCTCTTTGGAAAAGACAGGGCAAACTGAAAGGAAAACCTCTGGAACAGAAATATGTCAAATTTTAACATTTGGCCTTTGGCCAAAATGTGTATCCAATGCATTTCTTCCAGACTATTAAATCAATAGTCCTTAATGTGAACTGTCCTGAGCCAATTCCTAAAATTCCTTTTAGACCACTGTGTGTTGACGCCTCGAGTTAATGTCAGAGCCTCAGATTCAATTCTGAATATGCAGAGAATAGCTTTAAAACTGAGACTATACCAGAGCTCTTTCAAAAGTTCACAGAAAAACACAATTAAAAGACAAGTTTATTTTGGTGTAAAAAAATTTTGAGGGGCCAATGCTGTGGCATAGTAGGCTAAGCCTCCACCTGCAGTGCCAGCATCCTATATGGGCACCAGTTTGTGTCCCGGGTGCTCCTCTTCTGATCCAGCTCCCTGCTAATGGCCTGGGAAAGCAGTGGAAGATGGCCCAGGTGCTTGTGCGCCTGTACCCACAAGGGAGACCCAGAAGAAGCTCCTGGCTCCGGGCTCCTGGCTTCAGATCTGCTCTGGCTGTTAAGGCCACCTGGGGAGTGAACCAAGAGATGGAAGACCTTTCTCTCTGTCTCTCCCTCGCTCTGTCTGTAATTCTACCTCTCAAATAAATAATCTTTCAAGGCCGGCGCCGTGGCTCAACAGGCTAATCCTCCGCCTTGCGGCGCCGGCACACCGGGTTCTAGTCCCGGTCGGGGCGCCGGATTCTGTCCCGGTTGCCCCTCTTCCAGGCCAGCCCTCTGCTGTGGCCCGGGAGTGCAGTGGAGGATGGCCCAGGTGCTTGGGCCCTGCACCCCATGGGGAGACCAGGAAAAGCACCTGGCTCCTGGCTCCTGCCATCGGATGAGCGCGGTGCGCCGGCCGCAGCGCGCCGGCCACGGCGGCCATTGGAGGGTGAACCAACGGCAAAGGAAGACCTTTCTGTCTGTCTCTCTCTCTCACTGTCCACTCTGCCTGTCAAAAATAAAAAAAAAAAATAATAAAATAAATAAATAAATAATCTTTCAAAAAATTCTTTTGAAATCCATTTAAGTACCCATTTTCCCTGAACTTTAAGGAGCCTTTGTACATACAAAGAACTAGGCATATTATGTGGTCTCAGTATTAATTTCACTTTCTTAATACTCAGATACCACATTACTCAACTTGCCTCACAAAAATCCTAGTTGATGATGCTTTCTGGGATTAATTATTAATAGTTCCCCCTTGTACTCTCAAATGTGTCCCTATTTGTATGACAAAATATACTCATATGTTCACTCTTTTAAGAAAAGATGAAAAAAAATTGGCATTTAATAAAAGGACTTTTCTTTAAATGAAGAATTTGGTGACTCACACAGATGTCAGAAATGTTTCTTACTCTCAACAACTAAATCATAGATCTCATAGAAATTGTGGAAGGTAGAGCTTGGGCCACATTATCCACCCACCTCACCAACTTAAAGAAATCTTTGTCTTAAATCATCAATTTTGAAGCAAGAGTTCAAGTCCCAACTCACTGGACTGCTCCCAGACATATATTCTATATGAGTTAGAAGAAGAACTCGCAGAAGTTGCTCTGAAGAATTTCAGTGAACACTTACTTTCAGTCCTCCTAGTTCTGCTTACTGATCCATACAGCTGGAAAGATTGCACTATTATGCTCTGGGACTCAAGTAGCTGGAGAGGGAAGCAATGTTCCTTAGGCAAAGATACCTTCTGCTCACAATATGGTCCTCCACATTGGCTTACTCACTGGCCTAAGACATCCAAAATACACACTCAGTACAGGGTAGAGATTTGTTCTCATCTCTTTTTTTCCATAAAAATCTCTTGAAGTACAGGGAGGGAAAACACTGTCATTAGGTTATTGCTTGAAATAATGCTTTCTACAGATAAAATGCAAAGTCTCTTCAAAGACTAATTTTCTGCATAATTTGCCATAACTACAAACACAGAAAAAAAACAGCTTTGATCCACCATTTAAGACAGCAAATAATCTTGTATTTGGCAGCATTTTATTCTCATTTGAAATCATCACATAATAAAGGAAAAGTGCTCCAAAGAAAGGTTGGTTAGCACAATGTGTGTTTTGCATCTCTCTGGAACAGGCAGGGCAAACTGAAAGGAGAACTTCTGAAACAAAAATGTGTCAAGAAAAAATATATAGAAATATATATATGTATATAAAGTCTTAAAATTTATTTTGATAAGAACACAAGATCACTTGAACTTAAGAATATAAATTTTTTCAGACAGATTTCCAGCTTATGCTTACTGGTCAATACAACTAGAAACGTACCAGTATTATCCTTTGTGAATCACCTATTTTGCTAACTGGGAATGAGAAGGCTCCTTTGGAAAGCACAATTCAATCAACAAATTGTCACTGAACAATTTCTATATGTCCTAAGAACTTTCCTTCAAGTAGACTCTACAATTTTGATTCACCCACAATTGCTTAACATTATATGAGAAAATCCATTATACAAACTCTTTTTTTGCATTTTTCCCTCCATGGGAGAATGGAGAGATTTGAAAGACAGAAAAATTTCCTATTACACATGTTTTATCTTTAACATAGAAATAATTTTATGGATAGTCCATTACACAATCACACCAAAAGTAAAGTAGGTATATAAAGGTACTGCAGGGGCCAGTGCTGTGGCACAGCGGGTTAAAGCCCTGGCCTGAAGCACTGGCATCCCATATGGGCACCAGTTCTAGTCCCAGCTGTTCCTCTTTCGATCCAGCTCTCTGCTGTGGCCTGGGAAAGCAGAAGATGGCCCAAGTCTTTGGGGCCCTGTACCCACATGGGAGACCCAGATGAAGCTCCTGGCTCCTGGCTTCAGTTCAGCGCAGCTCTGGCCATTGCGGCCACCTGCGGAGTGAACCAGTGGATTTTAGACCTCTCTTTCTGTCTCTACCTCTCTTTATGTAACTCTGACTTTCAAATAAATAAAATAAATATTTAAAAAAAGGTACTACAAAGGGGTCCAGGAAAATAGAATTCAAAGATGTTTATTTTGATGTAAAAAAACTTTTAAATCCATGCATTTTTTCATAATAGACATCTTCCATGAACTTTTTGGAATACCCTTGTAGATCCAATTTAGAGAGCATGTTTTCAGGGCCCTGAAACACAAACTTAGGTTTGGAAACATGTAATTTATCACTTTTGGAGGTCTGGGTAGGAATACAGGGACAGGGCAGCTGCATCTGCCCCAAGAGTGAGCTGGGAACTCATGATGGGAACAGTGAAAAACAGAGTCCAGATCGGAGCCTCTGGACCACTGGTGAACACCTGTATGCTGCTGGATTTCAGACACTTGCCCAAGTTGCAGATGCTCCAAATTAGAGGCACTGCTTTTCCACGTAAGTTCATAGAGCAGGGTGGGATGCAACAGGGGTGCCTCATCCTATCATGGCCCACGAGTGGCCCAAACAGCACTGGGAGGCCAGACATTTTGTCTTATTAGACATCAGAACTCTACATGGACACACGTTTTCCTTATTATAATGGCAACTGACCTGAGGTCATTTCTGTGAAAGATGAGCAAAGCCAACAGAAAGAAGAAAGATGACAAACATCACATTCTTTCTAAGCTCCAAAACTGAACGAAGGAGCAGTCAAGAAAGTGGTCTATTTTATTTGGTAGAGTCCTGGAGCCCAGCTCCGCAGACCTATCCCAGCTCCACTGCCTACTAACTATAGGACCTAACAGTAGCATCTGTCCTGAAATTTTCTCAGATCATCATTGTGTCTCTCATGATTCATGGCACACAGTTCTGGTATTTCTTGGAGCGAGAGTCAAAATTACTTTCCGAGAAAAATTCTGGCTTTGGGTTATGACCCCATTTTCGCAGGATAGAATTCTGTGTAAACACAAGTCAGGGCGTCTCAATTTTCTTTGCAGAATATTAACTGTGACACATGCTTGTCTAAAACATATGGGTCTCTCTTTATCGAGCACAGGAAATCAGCATTTCAGGTTGTTAACAACCTTTGACTGTCATCCAGTTCCCATTCAGTGTATGGTTAAAGGACTGGGCAGTTAGGATAAAGAAGAGATGTGTTACCTCAATTTCCTCCTATGAGGTACAGTCTTTATATCCTTTCTCGTTATCAAATCTAATCACGAGCAAGTTAGCTATTTGCATTACCTAAAAGTAACTATTTTTAAACTCTCACTCTATAAAATCTCAGACGTGAATAAAGCTATTGTCCGGATCAAGTGCATCAATTCAGCTGACTGCTGGGAAAACAGTCAGCTAGGCATTTTCATCTCACCCACCCATCATCCCTCACCTTGTTGCTATGTTCTCTACATGCGTGCTCAATTTGGAACTGGTTTGTGAATATCAATGACCCCATCAGGATAGAAGAATGCAGAGGTAGTGAGAGCTGACAGCAACCATTAAGGAGATGCGTAGGCTTAAAAATGCAAACAAAAGTACAGATGATTTTTCTTTAACTGGAAGCATTCAGAAAATAAAGGCGTTACAAGTGTAGAGAGAATGAGTCACTCAACAAAGAGTGAATAAAGAAACAATTTGCCAAAGGGGAGGAAACTGAGAGATGAAATGGAAATTTTTTCTCTTCTAGTTTTTCAATGAGATAAGCAGAGGCTGAAAACGTAGTGACCGATATGATAAATGTACGGTGGCACACCTGCTGCTTGGAGATGAACAACACTGCCTGTAATGAGAAATACAGAAATGTTTGAGTCTATTGCCAAAGAAAAACAACGATGTCAAATGCCTACTGACCACGCAGTGTAGTGGTGGGGAGCTGTTAGACTTTTTCGAGGAGCAGATGGCCCAAGTCCTGCTGGTAAAATGTATTCTTTATGTTCAAGGTCACTGTGACTGCACAACGCAGGGAACAGGGGAGCAATGTAAGGAATTCCTCCCAACATCTCAGGAGATGATGAAAGGAAGTGGGAAGTGCTGACTCATCTTAAAATGCCTCAAAATCCTTCAGTGCAAACAAAAATTAGCCATCTTGGAAAAATGTATCTAGCTGACTATATGCTGAAAAGCAGAATAATATACATTAAAAGGACATCCTGAAACTGCCTTGAAACTATTATTAGAATTCCATTAGATAATAGTTTATGGAAGTGTTTTGGGGAACACAAGGTTAAAATCTTGGTGGTAATCTTGCACTTAGAAACAAGTTTTGAAACTATCATCTATGTGGAAGTCAAAAAGCCTCTGAATGAACGAACCACCCTGTAGAAGAGTCAGTACCAAATTACTTTACAAAGCTGTGCTTTAATTGAGGGTCAATTTAAAAAAAAAAAGCTTTGCAAGAAGAGCATTTAATTTTCAGTAAAATTAAAGTTGAAAATAATGTCTATCATCTATCTAGGTCTTAATTATCAGCATGAACATTTAGCAAAATCTCCAAAAATTCAGTGTCTAATTACATAAAGTTCAATGCTTCTACTTATCTCACAATGAGAATTAATTTGACCCATTCCGTGTGGCTTTGGTCTGAGCCATCAGGAAGTTCAGAAGTAAACACAGAATTTACAAGATTGTCCCAGTCTCAGCTCTGGGGACTATGATTCTGCTCCTTTGTATTAATAGTTCCTTTTAAAAAAAATCAGTGTACTATATTTTTTGATTTTATAATTTTAACTATTTAATCACTGAGCACTTGGTATTGCCAGATACTGTTGTAGAGACGGGATACTTTCCAGCAGTCAACAGACTTGTTTTTCTTTTTCTTCGTAGTATATAATGTCATTCTGGGGCAGCCTCAAATCTATTTCCTTCTTCTGTTTTGAAGAATTACCATTTATTTGAAAGGCAGAGAGATGATAGAGATCTACCATCCACTGGTTCACTCCTCAAATAGCCACAGCAGCCAGGGATGGGCCATGCAGAAGCCAGGAGCCGGGAACTCCATCTGGCTCCCACGTGGGCAGCATGAGCCCAGGCACATGAGCCAGCCTCTGTTGCCTTCCCAGGTACATTAGGAGAGAACTGGAATAGAACTGGAGCATCCAGGACCTGAACCAACACTTACATGAGATGCTAGTGTCGCAGGAGGCGGCTTAACCAATTGGACCACAACACTGACTCTTCTACTTGAGCCTATGAAAGTTGAAAGCACTTCCTAGTTTGGCTGGGTATAAAATTCTAAAAAGTTTACACGTAACTATCCCCAGAATTTGAAGGCATTATCCATTGTTATGTGACTTTGAGCATTTCTGTTGTGAAATAGGTATCATTTTATATCTAATCATTTAATTATATTCATTTTTGAGTTTTTTCTGAAGTTTTTTCAGATTTATTTTTTAATTTGAAAGGCAGAGTGACACAGAAAGAAAAGAGAAAGAGTTTTTCTATCCCTAGTTCACTCCCCAAATGGCTGTAATGGACAGGGCCAAAGCCAGGAGCTTGGAAATCCATCTGGGTCTCCCACATGGCAACAGGGGCCCAAGGACTGGGCCATCTTCTGCTGCCTTCCCAGGAGCATTAGCAGGGAGCTGAATCAGAAGTACAGCAGCAGGGACGTAAACAGATGCTGTATGGGATGTCAGCATCACAAGGAACACTTGTGTAACCCACTGCACCACAACACAGGCCCCAGTTTTGTTAAAATCCTAACTTAGGGGCTCTGAGATTTCAGTGAAGTACCTTCAATAATATCTTTTTGCACTCACTGCACTGGACACTTGGTGGTCCCTCGCAACCAGGAAACAGGTTAAGCTCTATAAACACCCTTTGATTATTTCTTTACAACTTTCACCTCCTTTTCTTTTATGTTTCTTTTTCAGGAATTCCTTTCACCCAAGCATCATACCTTTTTCTCATTTTTCTCTTTATTTTTCCTTTCTCCTTTTTGGGTAGTGTTTTCCTAAACATTATTTTGCAAATGTTTCTATTGACATTTTAACTTCCATTATCAGATTTTTAATGATAAAAAATTCCTTGGTTAGCTTTCAAAAGTTCTATTTTCATAGCTTCCTATTTTTGTGAATGCAATCCATTTTCTTTGGAAGGATCAGAACTATACCCCTTGTTAAGTTTTCTTCTATTTCCTGCATTGTCTGTTTCCTGGGGTTTTTTTGGTTTGTTTTTTCTACTAGTTGGTTTGGTGTCTTTCATGTCAAAGGCCTTCTAGAAATATTTCTGATTGATCTACAGCTGTCCATCTCCACTGGAAAATGGGGCACTACAGAACCGACTGGGAGCTGTTTATGGCTCTGTGGTTCTTTTCCGGGGCTTCCTCAGATGCTCACTGGCAGGTCCCAACCACTTCACCTGGAATCCCCAAGTGTCGGCAGCCACAGTCTTGTCTTGAACTAGTCAGTTGTCCCAGAAAGGAGTACTGTGGATTTCTTGGTAAGGTTTAAGCCTAAGTGAGACTGAAACCTTGGTAAAGTTTGCTCATGTCCTGGGTGCTAAGTTGAAAGGGAGCTGCAGTTTCGCCCTGAAGTACAGAGCCTTTCCCCTTATTTCCCTGTTTTAGGCTGAAGTCCCAAGTCCACAGCTTCTGGGTCATCTCCAGCAATGGCAAGTCGTGGCAGGTGAATGTGCGTGGTCAACACATTCACTTCCGAGTCTTGGGCGCCTCAGGCGTTCCGCAGCGTGAAGCCACTTCTCTGCTGTAAGCGCTCATGTTTCAGATTTCTGTGCTCTCTCAGTCAGGTATCACGGGGCCATCTGCATCTCCTCTCCTCAAATGTTGCTGTTCTCAGGTCTGTCAGTGTCCCCTCTCCCATTAGCCTCACACACTTATGCCTATTTGTCTACTCTTCTCATTTTATTAGTCTTACAAGAGGGACAAGGAAACTACGAGCCAGGAGGCAGCATCCTGTCCAACGTTTAATTTATTTAATTTCTTTGTCTATGATTTCATTAATGTTCAAAATTTATTTACTTGTTTTTATTTGAAAGACAGAGACAAAGATCTTCTACCCACGGGCTCACTCCTTAAATGCCTAGGACAGCCAGGGCTGGCCCACACCTAAGCCAAGATCTGGCAATTCTATCCAAGTTTCCCACATCGATGGCAGTGGGCCAAGTCCTTGAGTCGTCACCTGCCGTCTCCCAAGGTGCACGTTAGCAGGAAGCTGGAAAATGAATCAGAGCCAGGACCCAAATGCAGGCACTCTGACGTGAGATGCAGGCATCTGACCTGCTGCGCCGAACAGCAGCCCCTGTGTTCTGACTCTCAAACAGACTAAGTACTAAAAAATTACTGACAGGTTGCCAAGAAAATTTTGATGGTAGCTCCTTTAAAGAGAATGGAAATGGAAAATCAGGGCTTACAGGAACTTCTTTCATCCTACATATTTCTACCTTGTTTCATGTAGTGAACTTGTATTACTCTATCTATTACTCTATTTTATATCTGCTTCATTTGAAAAGCTATTACAAATGAAAAATGGATGCTTGTCATAGAAAAATCCAGAACATGTAAAAAAAAGATAAAGAATTTTAAGTTTAAATTTAAAAATAACACAATGATGATCTTGATGTTATGTTCTCAGATGATGTTCAAAATTAACAAACATTTACACCAATCAGTCCTGCTGGCTTTCTGGCATCTTCAGATGCCCCTTTTTGGCTAGATCCTCAGCTCCTGCCCATTCAACACTAATTTCTGTCTTGAAGGAAAATTTCCTCAAATAAGCTCCCTTTTTAAGATATGAGCAACTCTTAGGAGGATTATTGCAAACAGAAGTATCTCAAAACAGTGACTTTCTCTACTTCTTTGCCACCCTTTTCTCCCAAACCCTGACTAACACTGCCCTCTCCCAGGCCTTTGAAGGCATCCAAACAACTCAGTCAAATCAAATGGCCTTACTCATCCCGAGTGCTCAGCATTTCACAGGGCTGGCCGACTCCTTCCTTCTCACAAGCTTCCCCAGCCTGAACACCCATCTCCTCTCTTGGGACACCATCTCAAGGTTCCAACACTGAGTTTTCTGCATTTTTATTCTCATCAGAATCAAGGGCTGAGTCACAGTCCCATTCCTTATACACATCTCCACAGAGCTAACAGTATCTCCAGGGGAGACAGAAAAGAGAACAGATCCGCAGTGGACCACCAGGACTCGTCTAAAGTCGGAGGGTGGGGTGAGGCACACGACCAAAGCAGAACCCAGGGGCAAAGAAGAGGAAATCCACAGAAACTTTCAGTTCTTACAACACACAAGACACTAGGCCACACCCTTTCACATCCATTACTCCCTTCAGTTCTCAAAACCATCCCATGAATTAGGTATTCCCTCTTTATAGGACTTAACAAGCAACACAGAACAAAGCAATGAGCCAGGTTACCCGACAAGCCAACCAGCATGGCGTCATGAGAAGAACAGAGGTTCTGTGGCCACACAGCTTCCAGTCCCCACTTACTGCTGAGCACTCGACTCTGGCTTCCACTCTTCCCTTTTATAACATGGGGACAAAACTCATCCATTATAAATGAAAGAATTACGGGTGAGCTGTATAAGGGAGCGGGTGCACAGGGAGAGAGAGCCCATAAATAGCTGAGATGATTGCCACTCTGACTTTACGCATGCCAGTTAGCTTCATCTTCAAGGGGGACTTAGGGAAGTCAAGGGAAGTGATAATTTCAAGAGCTCACATCTCTGTCAAGGAACAGATCCATGGCCCGGCCCCTAGTAAGCGTTAGAGCTCTCTGCAATTCTCTATGGACACGGGCACACCTCTGAGAAAGCCAAGAGGCAGGTCCCCCCGTGAAGGAGCAAAGGTTAACGAGGGGCTGGCACTCAGGCATAGTGGGCTAAGCCTCCACCTGCAGAGCCAACATCCCATATGGGCACCGGTTCAAGTCCCAGGTGCTCTTCTTCTGATCCAGCTCTATGCTATGGCCTGGGAAAGCAGTTGAAGATGGCCCAAGTCTTTGGGCCCCTACACCCATGTGGGAGATCTGGAAGAAGCTCTTGGCTCCTGGCTTCAGATCGGCACAGCTCCGGCCATGGCAGCCCATGCAGCCAATTGGGGAGTGAACCAGCAGTTGGAAGACCTCTATCTCTGCCTCTCCTTCTCTCTCTGTGTAACTCTATCAAATAAATAAATAGATAAATAAATAGGTTAATGAAATAACTCATCTTGGGCATCTTGTGAGCTGGGAAACTGCTGGGCCCAGGGACTCCTACTGCATAGGGACCGCACATCTCCAAATGAGAGCGCTCAGATCACCCTGGACTCTTAGCAGCCGGGCCTATGCTTTCTGGATATGTTGTTGTAAAAAAAAAATTTTAACACACACAAAAAAAGAATGTGTGTTTTTGAAAGAAATGTAATAACCACAAGGCCAGGCACCATAATCTCTGTGGATTTAGAAAGATCAGACTATAAAATGCTGATACTCCTCCATACACATCTCAGAGAGGGCTATCCATTCCTCTCCCATCAAAATAAATAAAAATGCTATCACCAATATGGTAACCCAAAACAAAGGGACTAAAGAAAAACACAGGCTGACCCAAAAAGCTGAGAGGAGTATTACAGTCCATGGGAGCATTGCGGACGGCAGCTGCAGAGTGTTCCCAGACACTCTGACAATGGAGAACGTAATTAGTTTTCCTCAGCAAAGAAAAATAGAAGAACCGATGAGGTCAAAACCCATAAATTAATTCAATTCAATGAGTGTTTGTGTTTGTTTGAATAAATCCCATGTACTTGAAAGTGAGGGTCACAGAAGACGTACAAGACACAGACAAAGGGCCTGAAGGGTACCCAGGCAATCACCTGCTCATTCATTCAGTCATCTACTACATATTTATGATGCTCTGAGTGCCTGTCAAAGAGTGTGGGCAAAACTCTGGGGAGGCAGGGAAATATACACAGCCTCTGATGTCTTCAAGAATGGCATGGTCTGCCTGCAAGAGAGGTGGCAGCTGAGCCAGCCCACCACAGCTCTCACCATGGAAAAAGGTAACAGGACAGGCGGGCGGTGTGCAACAGAGCAGGTGGAGCGAGATGGAACAATTTCTAAGGTCAAGGTATTCAAAGCACCTATTCAGGCAGGCAGAATTCTGGCAGCGAGAGCAAAGGAGAGAATTCCTGACGGAGGGGACACCGCGTGTAATGGCGCAGTCCCCCAAACACCACTGGCCAGTGACAGTGGACTAATAGTTTTTCAAAAGTCTTTGGAAAAGTGAGGAAGACATAGGTAAAGAGTAGTGAGATTTTCATACTGCATGTGCATTAATGGCCTTTATTCTGAAATACGTCCTTTCTACTTCCTGAGATTAACACAGAAGTAATTTTATGAAATGGTGGTCTCTCCTAACGACCTTGCCTGCCAAAACACAAAATTATTTATTTGGCAGTTTTCTGGTTGATTAAATCCCAAATTTGGGGAACTATGAACAGGATGTATTAGCACAGCCACCGCTACTTGGCATGATCAATAAGCAGAGTACACACGGCAGGTAAATATGCAGAGTTTACATTGGAGATTGAATTCAGAAAGTCTGCAGGGACCGATGCTGAAGGGAATGGGACTAAGAAATTTAGATTTAATCCCTGTAGGCAGAAAGGGGGAGGGTGACCTTCAAAAGGGCAAGGCATGAGCAGGTGTTCAGAGAGCAAAGCACTTACTTTCTCTGGTGCTCCAGAGAAAAATGCTGATGCTGGTAACCCCACCCCCACCTACCCAGACTTGCAGGCACTTAAATCAAACCTAGATGAGCTGATCAAATTCTCCATAAATCCTAGGGTAATATCTAAAGGTAGAGGGTGAATGTCAGGTCCGCCGGCTCCTCTAAATAAATGATATCTAATAATTGGCCTTCAAATCCCGCCTCTTGGCTCCTTTTCCTGAGACACTCTTGGTCAGGACACTGGGCCAGAAGGTCCTCTTGCTGGGATGTGAAGTAATGAAAGCAGGCCCATCCTTGGGTTCTGCACATCTTCCCACAGACTGTGATGTTTATTTGTGGCAGGAGACCAGCTCCAAACAATTTTCCAAATTAACTTTTAAGAGTCATTAACATTTAGAATTCATACGGTAGAGTTAACACATTTTTAGAGTTCAAAAAGAATTCTCAGTGGCAGAGGCCTGGCTGCTGTGCAATACTGGCAATAGAACAATGCCTCCTTTTCTACATGGACACATGCACGGTTCTGAAATTCCCACAATTGTCAGGAAACACACTTGTTTTAAATGAGTGCATCATCAGTGTAGTGGAGAATTAGCCGTGACTTTCAACTGCTACTCCGCTTGCTGGTAAATATAAATTACTTTAGTCATTTCCAGATTAACTAAAAAGCAGATTATGTTCACATTTGGTGTGCCAACCAAGTAGGGGCATAACAGAAATGGAAAAAATACAAATTTATAAAAATAATTTGATATTTAGTTTCCTGAAAAGCCTTGAAGCAGTTACTATTGTGCAAATTCCACACTTTACTAAATCATATTCTTTTCGATGCTTACATCATCCCAAAAGTTTTAATCAGAACTTTTCTTGATTAATTAACTTAGCAAAAAGTTAGTTTTTTTTTTTTTTTTGACAGGCAGAGTGGACAGTGAGAGAGAGAGACAGAGAGAAAGGTCTTCCTTTGCCGTTGGTTCACCCTCCAATGGCTGCCGCGGCCGGCGCGCTGCGGCCAGCGCACCGTGCTCATCCGATGGCAGGAGCCAGGTGCTAGGTGCTTATCCTGGTCTCCCATGGGGTGCAGGGCCCAAGCACTTGGGCCATCCTCCACTGCACTCCTGGGCCACAGCAGAGGGCTGGCCTGGAAAAGGGGCAACCGGGACAGAATCCGGCGCCCCGACCGGGACTAGAACCCGGTGTGCCGGCGCCGCAAGGCGGAGGATTAGCCTGTTGAGCCACGGCGCCGGCCAAAAGTTAGTTTTTTTCCAAGTTATTGATACAACTCTTTGGTGTACAGAGATGAGAGTCCTCACTGACAATATTTTATGTGATATTTTTTTGAACAACTTTAATTTCAGATCTATCTGTATTCTCTCCAGCTCAGATATGAATCATTCATAAATGTGCTGGTATACTCACAGCTCATGATTAAGAGGTTCCAAAGGCAGGCTATTCTGAAAGGAATACCAGCCTATCTCTTACTGCATATGAGGCTGTGGCCATGTTTGATATCCTCTGTAATCCCCAGTTTCCTCAACTGGAAAACAGCATTAAGATAGTTCCTGCCTCATACATTAACAGAGAGAACTGAGATCATACTGATAAATCCCTTGGCATGGAAACTGTTTACATTTCTCAAAGTTCACCTTATGATACTCAGGTGAGTTCATTTCTTCAATTTGTAGTGAAAATGGGCAAGATAACAGGACAAGAAGGCTCAGAGCTCTGAAGCCATCAGATAAACACACTTGAGTTTGGCCAATAAAGCAAAAGGAAGAAACACTGGAGGAGTTATTTCCACACGTTAGAACCATCAGGACTAGAAAATGGGACAAGATCCAAAGGATAGGATTCCACCTGGTGCCAAGGGCCTGCGTGTCCTTGTGTCCTTGAAATCATCCTATTTCCATGAACCAAAACAACTAAGCTAGAGATCCCCAATGTTCAACAACAAAGAACCATTGGGATACGTACTTACTGCTACCACACTGATGAATTTATGCATAAGCTCACCTTGCCAAATTTTATAGTAAGTGCTTTAAATTTCACACAGGTGCTGTTATAGCTGGAATGTGCTAGGAATGCATACGGAGCCAAGAGCATGTGTTGCCAGCAGGCAGGTGTCCCGGGCCATATGGACTGACCAATCAGTGGTCAGAGACCTGGCACCAGCAGACATACTCTACTTCTGCCTTGGTATTTGCTCATAACGCGAAGTTAGAGATTTCCATTTTCCGAAATGTCCGTGATATTTGCTGCATGTCTATGTTGCAAAGTGTTGTGGGGCTTAGCATGCATATGGACTATGCCCTTGGTGAGCCCTACAGTACTGAGTGTACTGTAAGTACTGAGCTGAGAAGGGATGAAGGAAGGACTAAGGGAGTCAGGAATCTCTAGGATCCACCCAAACCTTGCTAGCTCTGAAACACCAGTAACCACGCACACAGGGCCAGAGCAGAGGAACTGACAACATGGCTATGTGGCAACAGACAGTCTAGCCTTACACTCTCGCCCTACCCTCCTCCACACGCACTGGTACTAGTATTCATCATAGCCCTCAAGCCATCAAAATGCTCTCAGGTAGAGTTATCCCACATAATTGAACTATGCCAACCCAAAAGGGAGACAGAATCTTGCCAGCCTGTCACCTAACATAAGTCTTCAGCCTCTTAATTCTAGCCATGGTGGTGACGGTTTTCACCGGAGCATCTAGAGAGAGGGTCACTTGAACACAACTCAACACATAAAGTGCGCCAAAAGCTATGGAGACACACTGAGCCCACCTCACAACTGGGGGTGGAGGGTGGGGAGGAGAACATCAAAAGAAAAAATAATGAAATGTAACTGGTTCAACCATCAGAAGAAAACTCAGTTCCAGCCCAGATTCTACGACGGAGTGCGAGTGCCTCAGTAGTGTAAAATGTGCCAGTTCACCTCGTTTTGAACAGGGGCATGGGAGCCTCAAATCTGATTCACTGTGCATTTTCCTTCTCTTCAATCCACTCTGACATCACTGCCTTGTCCCAGATGGTTTGCGGCTGAGTCCCTTGGACCTGCCCCTTGTCTGCACTCTCCACTGGGCTCTTGGCATGACTGTGTCTTTTTTTTTTTTTAACTTTTACTTAGGATATAAATTTCCAAGGTACGACTAATGGATTACAATGGCTTTTCCCCCATATTTTCCCTCTCCCACCGCAACCCTCCCCCCTTGCCCGCTCCCTCCACCCTTTCATTCACATCCAGATTCAGTTTCAATTCTCTTTGTATACAAGTGTTCAATTTAGCATGTGTTAAGTAATGAATTCGTCCCTTTGCCCTCATATAGTAACACAAAGTGAAATATACTCTTTGAGTTCTTGTTTTAGCATTGAGTCACATTGTACAGCACATTAAGGACAGAGATCCTATATGAAATATATATATATATATTTGAAACTGATTAATTTTTTTGATGCAGTTTCCAATGTAACACTGAGTTTTTCTTTCTTTTTTTTTTTTTCTTTTCGATTATCTTTATATAGAGAAGATCAGTTCAGTATGTATTAAGTAAAAATTTTCATCAGTTTGCATCTACACAGAAACACAAAGTGTAAAAATACTGTTTCGGCACTAGTTACAGCGTTACTTCACATTAGATAACATATTAAGGACAGATCCCACATGGGATATAGGTACACAGTGACTCCTGGTGTTGATTTAACAATTTGACACTCTTATTTGTGGCGTCAGGAATCTCCCTAGGCTCTAGTCATGAGTTGCTGAGGCTATGGAAGCCTTTAGGGTTCGCCGATTTTGATTCTATTCCGACAGGGTCACAGTCAAAGTGGAGGTCCCTTCCTCCCTTCGGAGAAAGGTGCCTTCTTCTTTGGTAGCCCCATTCCTTCCAGTGGGATCTCACTCGCTGAGGGCATGACTGTGTCTTAACTCACATCTCTGCCTGTGCCCATCACGTCACTGCCACGTGCACAACCTTCCTCAGTTATCAATTGCTTCCCTGTTCCAGAGCTGATGGTGGTTCACAAACTCCCACTGAGCCTCACCCTCATTGCCCAAGATGTTCTAGCATTTCTCCCACTCACACAGGTTCTGCACAAACCATTTAGCACCAACTCTCAACCAGAAATCAGCTCTCACGCTCATTCCCAGACTGAGAATACAGCATTCCCATGGCTCCACCAAGTCAGAATCAGGCTAGCTTCCTTCCAGGGTAGCTCAGTACCCTTCTCTACTCCCAAGGACCACGGTGTAGCTGTCTGACACCTGGAAGTCAAGGGCTGCACCTTTCACTGTCTCTGTATTCTCCCTTGCAACCATCATCACAATGGGGCTCAGTAATCATTTGCTGAATAAAAGAAAATATAACAAGCTGAGTAGTAAGTCCATCTTTTCCCAAGGAAGAACTTTCTATTTTTGTCCTTTTGCCTGCTCCTTATCCATCTCCATCCCAACCACCCATTACAGATCTGTTTTACTCACAAGGACTTGTGTTAGACCAATTAATCTTTCCCCCAAGTACAATTCATGCAAAATTCCTACTGCTGGAGGAAAAACAGAGCAAAAGTAACACACACCAATTTTTAAAGCCTGGAGAAGCTGTTTCCTCTCTTCCAAACAGAACGTCTAGTTTGCCTCTTGCTTTTCATTTCCCCACAAAAATCCAAACTATTTTCTTTCCCTCCCTCCTGTACTCCCTCCTGAAATAATGACATTTCCAGAAACCAGATTCATTTGATTTGAGCATCTCACAGTGAGCTGTGCTTCCTGTCCAACCGAGGGCCTTATGGAAGCTGAGCGCAAGCAGAGAAGGCACAGCAGAAGGCCTTGAAGTAACGGGGAAGGGATCTTTGGAACAATCCAGAAAAGGGACACAGAGTCAAGGGCAAACAAACAAACAGGTTCCATCCCCCACCCCTCACATGGAGGCAACACTGAGTGGTGCAGCAGTCTGTCTTCTTCAAGGCAGAAGTCCACCAGCCCCCTGGCTTCCAGGCACCTTAATGGCATCTCTGGGTGCTTTGGAGACCAACCACAGATTTTCACGGCGACAATTACAGCAGGAGGCACTGTGGGGTGAGGCTGTGGGAGCAGATTGATAGTACCCAAGGGAGGAGTGCAGAAGCACCCAAAATCATTTTCTACAGGCCATGGGAGACAGCACTTGGCAGATAAACTGGAGGTCACACAATCCTGAGTTTGAGGCTCTGCTTGGCCATTCACTATCTCTCTGAGCTGCACCCTCCACATAAGTCAGGAAGTAGCCCGAGGTCACCAAGCTAGAAGATTCAACTTGGAAGAGAAGAAGGGACGGGGAGAGAGAGAGACAAAACCAGAGAGTGGGACAATGCGGGTGCGGGGGGGAGTGAAAGGAAGAGACAGAAATCCAGCTCAGAAATTCTTGAACAAACACTAAAAGCACACACATTAAAGAACACAAAACACAAGAAGTTAAGTACTAGAAAGGAAAAAAAGGTATCATTATTTATAATTATGTGTAAGTATAAATTTGGAAAATTCAAGAGGATAATACAGAAACACACACACACCAAAATTTCAGCAAAGTCTCCAGCTGGAAATAAACACTAATGACTGCCCTACACATAAACAATAATCACTTATAAATAATGATGAAAATAAAATGCTATTGGGCATAATAGCAGAAGCATCAGAAACAGATATTGAAGAATAAGCTTAACAAAAGATGTATACAATCAATAGGAGAAAAACTAAACACTCTAGAGAAATAAAATAAGGAGTACACAAAACCACTGTAATTCGAAAGTTGTATTTTCGAAATTTATATTTATTAAATAAAAGTTTAAAAAAAAAAAAGACGTACTGTATGATATGGATCTCTTGTGGTCCCTTGTCCTAGAACATAGGGTTTGGTTTTCCCTGTTCATATGGTGAGCTTTGGTTAATGTATTACTGTGCCTATGTGCTTGCTAGCTTGTAGAATTTTTAATACCCTCTAATAAATAGTGCTGGCCAAGAGCTATCCGGTGGCACTCTCTTCTAATGGAAAAAAAATAAATACACAAGGAAATTTATCTCATTCTTGAATAATATGTTTTATTACATATATATGTACATACATATATAGGACATTAAGTTTTATTTTATATATATATATATGCACACACATATATAAATATGACAGGAAAGCCAAGAAAATTCTGACAAATGAATAGTGACTTGCCCTCTCAGATAATAAAATGTCTTCTAAAGCTACAGTAATGCATACAGTAGGGCTTTGTAATAAAACTAGTGAGAAGAACCTATGGAAGAAAAGTGAGACTTGCAAGATCAATCCTTAAACACAGGATTATCAAGTATGAATAAATTTGACATTCAAAATCAGTGAGGACAGATGAGTTGTTTTCATTTTAGGAATGATGGCAGAGTATCATTGGCAAAAAAACCAGAAACTTGACCTCACTCTTGTGAACCAATCACATGAAGATTGCCACCTTAAATGCATAAAGCCAAGCCACAAAAGCAGCAAATGAAAATGTTTTGGCACGAAAGGATCATGATGCTAAGGTTTTAAAAGCAACCAAAGGGAAAAAAATTCATTTGACAGCCTGATCATTTAAAAATCTTCACAGGACAAGAAATCTTAAAACATAAACAAAAGCAAAACCAAAAGATAAATTGGGGAAAATACTGGCAGATTTCACACACACACACACACACAAAAAACTACTCGGGTACCCAGAAAGGACAGAAGGACAGGAGCTCCTGAGCACACGGACGTTGCTGGACAGCGGTGCCGGAGAGAACACAGGAGCTCTGAGACTTTTCCCTCACCCCTCACCCTGAGCAGCTCACCGGTATATGTTTATGTGTATTCCTCACGATAGCTCTTAGAATAAACCAAGCAGAGAGGTCAGGATTTGGCATGGCAGGTTAAAACGCCACTCGGGACACCCATATCCCACATGGGAGTGCCTGGTTCAAGTCACAGCTGTTCTGCCTTTCTGGTAAATAAAGATAAACTTTTCCAAAAACAAATATGTTGCATCCTACCCGGAGATGCTCTCTTTAAGGCGCTCTCCTATGGAGACAGCTGCAGACTCCAGAAAAGATGAGGACTTTCAAAGGCAAATAAAAATAAAAGTGGGGGGGGGGAACACTATGAGCAACCCTAACGTGGAATTTTCTACTCTTCCTTCTTTTATTCTGTGATGAGCTGGTATTGCTTGGCACGTCACATACTAAGCGAGGTGTCTACTGGCAAGCACGCCAAGAGGGGCGGAGAAGGATGTTGGCGACAACAATGGATGCCAGGATTTGGTTTATACTTGGCCAGTATGTACCCGTTATCTATGACTTTACCCTCAGTGGCTGAAAACAACCAAGGCCTGTTTGCTCCCACGGTCTGGCTCAGCAGGACCTGGAGGGAGGGTTCGAGCACTGCATCTCTCACCAAGCAGAGACCATGGGTGCCCCAAGCTGTGTGGCAGCAACCGGAAGTCGCAGGGTTCACTTCCGGGCCGTGGCTGCCCTGGGCCCCCTTCCCCACTGTCACCTGGGCCTCTGCGTGGGCGTGGGCGCTGGCTTGAGCATGGCTTGTCCCAGAGCAGGAATTCAGTGGAGACAGAGAAAGGGTCCCAACACCAGAAAACAGCGTCTGTTCATCACCTAACCTCAGAAGTAGCTGCCACCACGTCTGCAGGACTCTGTGCTGTTCTCAGGTGAACCACTCAAGGTGACCCACACTCAGAGGGAGAGAGGACACAGGACGGCAACGCCAGGAGGCGAGGGTCCCTGGAAGCCATCTTAGCGATGGAGAATCCTTAGGTGTTGTGATATGATATGATGCCTTTCCGGGGGCCGGCGGAAGGGCATCATATCATATCATATATATGAAGGCATAGGTGTCATGTCTTACATAGGGGCAGTGCTATCTCATACGGGGGGGGGGGGTGTTACACAGCGAGAGAGAAAGAGATAGAGGGATTGTATCTTATACAGCAGGAAGCAGGTATTCCACAGGTAGATGGGCATTATATTTCATAGAAACGGAGAGGGGTGGGGTTTGGCCCTGTGGGTGGGCCACCCACATCCTGTATCAGAGTGCCTGGGTACCACTCCTGACTGTGCTTCCAATTCCAGCTTTCTGCTGATGCATACCCTGGGAAGCAGCAGGCTCCCTGTCACTGGGTAAAAATGGTTTTCAATGCTTTTTAACTCATAGACAGTAGGGGGATTACACATCCCAGCTTGTTTGAAATAGGCCTAGTTCATGTCTGTTGTCTGAAATAATCACAGCATTTTACCTCAAAGTATCCCAGCTTGGATAATAAGTTAGACTCTGAATAGAAAAACACCTGGAAGGATGAACATCAGAACATTAGCATTTATCTCCAGGGATTGAGAAAGAAGAAGCTTTTTAAAAAATGTTTATTTACTTATTTCATCTGTTTGAAAGGCAATCAGACCGAGACAGAGACAGATCAATCTTCCATTTGCTGGTTCACTGCCCAAATGCCCACAACATCCATGGCTGGGCCAAGCCAAAGGCAGGAGGCCCAAACTCCATCCATATCTCCCACATGGGTGGCATGGACCCAAGAACACAAGCCGACATCTGCTGCCTCCCGGGATGCATTAACAGAAGTTAAATTAGAAGCAGAAATACGGGCAGTGGAACCAGACACTTGAGCCATGGGGTGTGTGTCTCAGGTGGTGGCCTAGCCTGATGCACCCCAATTCCTGCCTAAGAAGGCATTTTATGTGTGCTTAATTCACTTGCATGAATCTTTAGCTTTTATCATAATTCATTTTAACAAAAAAATTCATATTCGATCTCTACAGCATCTGTCTGAATCATTCCAAACATTACCACATTGGTTCCCTTTCAGAAACAGCGACTAAAGCCAGGAGAGAAGTCCCTGGGGGTTCAGCAGTAGGGAGAAACTGAAGAATTTGCCCCCCCACTGGCACAGCAAGTCCACATGCAGTTCCATTTCTGCTTCTCCCTCATCATGCTAAAGTCGATCTCGTCACCTGGCATCCATCACCCAGATCGAAAGGGGAGTGAAACCAGGGGCCAAAGACAGCTAGACAGATAGGAAAGCAAATGTACTCCAAAGCCAAGCCACTGGCCTGACTCAGCAGTGTCCGACAGACGCAGAAGAGGAGGGGACAGCCTCCCTCCCCATGATTGGGCCTCACTGCCTTATCTGTAGGGTCCTTGAGGAGGGGCTGACACAAACAGTCCTTTGTTTCAATAACTGTGAACTTGAAGTATTAAAGCACCTTTACAGACTGAAATCTAACCATCTGAAATTCATCCCTCTGTCTTAATACATTGCAATGTAAGAGACATCAGACTTTGACTCAAAGCCCTGAGCGTGAATGTTGGTCTCCCTGCAAAGGCCCAGCACAGGAAGTCCATTAGCTCTGGAGCCAGAGCGACCATCTGCCACCAGTGCGACCTTAAACAAGGTCCTGGTACACTTTGTAGCAGCGTCTTCACCATCAAGAGGACTCTCATGGTGCTGCGGTGGTGACACATCCATAAGCACTCAGGAGAGGGACTCACACACAGTAACCTCCCATTCAATGCTACAGCACGGCACGCTGACCACCTAAACCGTGGCCTTCTGCAAGAAAGAGTAATTACTTAGACTAGCACTCTGTGAAACCCAGATAATATCTTCCTGGTTGGTATCTGTGAATGCTATATGATGACACTGTGTCGAGTGCTTAAACCCACATCTGGCAGACAGCAGACACAAAACACATATAAGCTCTGTTACTACGAACTTCAGCATTACTGTCTGAAAACGGAGCTCATCTTAAAATCTAAGCTAGTGGCTGGCACCACGGCTCACTAGGCTAATCCTCCACCTGCGGCACCGACACCCTGGGTTCTGTCCCAGTTGGGGCGCCGGATTCTGTCCTGGTTGCTCCTCTTCCAGTCCAGCTCTCTGCTGTGGCCCGGGGAAGGAAGTGGAGGATGGCCCAAGTGCTTGGGCCCTGCACCCGCTTGGGAGACCAGGAGAAGCACCTGGCTCCTGGGTTCAAATCGGTACAGCACGCCAGCCGTGGCAGCCATTTAGGGGGTGAACCAACAGAAGGAAGACCTTTCTCTCTGTCTCTCTCTCTAACTCTACCTGTCAAGAAAAAAAAATCTAAGCTAGCTTGATTGACACACTGCACACCCCACGGGGGTGACTATGTTCCATTCCTGATGCCAGCTTCCCTGCCGGTGCAGACTCTGGGAGACGTCAGTGACGTCTCGACAACCTGGGTTCAGGGCACCCATACAGGAGATCCCGTTTGAGTTCCCAGCTCCCAGCCCTGGCCCAGCCTCAACCACTGTTGGGATCTGGGGAGTGAGCTGGCAGATGGGGAGGATGCTCTCTCGTTCTCTGCCTTTCAGCCTCTCAAACAAGACAATGCTGTTTTTTAATTTTAAAATAAAGGGGAAAGAGAAATGGAAGCATTGGTATGGGTGAGAGTTGGTAAGCCAGGAAGACTCCTTTTGTGGGGCCAGGATAGGGGTGCTCCTTGGGCATGAAGTGCTTATCACGTCCCGCCCAGCATGGCTGCCCACCCGGTAAGGGAGGCAGGACAGTTTGCCCTTGCAAGAAGTGGGCAGCCGGCTGGGGTTCACCCACGAGTCAGCAGAGAAAGAACTGAATGTTCACTGCTTCCCTGCCAACACTGAAGCTGTAGCTCCTACAAGTGGTGAAGCCCAGCGAGGTGTCAGACCCCTTCCCCTCTTCCACCATGAGCTCCTCCAGGTTCAGCGGGAGCCCGAGCACGCAGAGATGTCGGACTCAGGAGTAAGGTAAGCCAATCCGGAGCAGGCGTTTGGGGCAGCAGTTAAGACGCTCCTTGGGATGCCCGCAACACACATCAGAGTGCCTGGGACTGGGCCTCCATTCCACTTCCAATTCCAGCTTTCTATTAACGTGCACCCTGCGCGGACGTGGTGACAGCTCAAGTATCTGTGGCCTGGCCACCCACATGAGAGATGTAGATGGGGTTCCTGAGCCACCCTAGGTGACTGAAGGCATCTGGGAAGTGAACTAGTAGACGAGATTTTCTCTCACTCTCTCTCCCTCTCTATCTCTTTCTCCCTCTCTCTGTCTGTATATGTGTGCCTTTAAAATGAATTAAGACCTGCAAAAATAAATCTGAATTAAATACCAGAATGAGGCTGTACCAATTAATAAAGTGGCTAAAAATGAATAAAATCTGGCCAATTTTCTGGTGACCCCTTAAGGCAGGCAAGTGGGAAGAGCAGTGAGGTTAGAAAGCATGAAGGGGATGAGGCCAGCGCTGTGGTACAGGGGGTTTACGCCCTAGCCTGAAGTGCCAGCATCCCATATGGGCGCGGGTTCAAGACCCGGCTGCTCCATTTCCGATCCAGCTCTCTGCTTTGGCCTGGGAAGGCAGTGGAAGATGGCCCAAGTCCTTGGGAGACCCAGAAGAGGTGATGGTCTGAGTCCTTACAAAAGCAACCAAAGATGGCCCAAGTGCTTGGGCCTCTGCACCCACGTGGGAGACCCAGAAGAAGCTCCTGGCTCCTCGCTTTGGCCGGGCCCAGCGCCAGCCGAGGCAGCCATTTGGAGAGTGAACCAGCAGATGGAAGCTCTTTCTCCTGCGTGCATACCTTCTATACCTTTCTAATAAATAAATAAATCTTTCGGGAAAAAAAAGACCTTATGGAAAATGAAAACTATGAAAAAGCTATGCACAGATTTCCATCTCACACCTAAACAAACATCTTTTTCATTCTAGCTTTCCACAAATTTGTGAAAGAATCATGGTAAATGTGACAGGTGTAGTTAGAGCACTTATTAGGGAGAAACACAGCCGTCTACTGGTCTTGCAATCTGATGTTTTCATTCATCCCAAAAATGGGATGACTGGACAGTGACTGAGGATCTGAGACAGACATGAACGAGACCCGTTTTCTGGCCCCTGAAACACCAGAAGAGCAGTGCACAAAGCCATTTCCTGCAGGTGGTAGGGCGCAGGAGCGCACAGGACAGAGGTGACTCCACTGATGTCATCGCCATCACTACCACTCAGTCTCCCAAAGACCCATCCAGCAAAGCATCAGCATGGGACTGGGTCCCTTTATATGACCTGCTCCCAGGCACGTTCAAGACTTCAAATCGTAATAAGCCAGAAAATGACTCAAATGACAGAGTCACAGCATACAATGTGTGTTTTATTTAAAATTTTCTCTCGTGAAGCACATTTCTTTTCCTTTCTAAATGACAGTTTTATTTAAGTGCTTAGGCTCTACAAGATGATATAGAGTCCTACAGAGCACTGCTTTTTGTATGGGGACAAGGGGCGGGCCTTTGGTACAGGAAGCAAGACACCATTTAGGATGCCAGCATCCATATCAGAATGACTGGCTTCAAGTCCCAGCTCCACATCTGATCCCAGCTTTCGGCTCATGTGCATCCTGGGAGCCAGCAGGGGATGGTTCAATTACTTGGGTCCCTGCCGCCCATGTGGGAGATGCAAATAAATTCCTGGTTCCTGGCTTTCACTTGGCCCAGCCCCAGCTGTTGAAAGCATGTGGGAGTGAACCAGCAAATGGAAGCTATCTCCCTCCCTCTCTATAACAAAATAAATAAAACTTTAAGAAAATAAATAGAGATGAAACACCATGCTAGCTGTCAACGTTCTGCAATGGAGAGGATGATCAGGGGATACAGGGGCACAAGTCCCGCTGCACCGAACAGATGTCTCCTACTAGGGTCCGTGCACTGCACACACCGTTATACAGGACTCTTTCTGGATTGCTGTGACGGCTTGAGAATTCACCTAAGAGGAATGTTATCACTGAATGAAGATCGGTGTATATTTGTTATGTATGTAATGGTCACCCACACTTTTGGAAAATCTGCCCTTAGCCTAAGTCAGATTTGCTATGACCGAAAAACCAGTTACAAGAAAGGGGAAAAAAACAGAAGAAAAAACAAACCTGTCAAAACTCTAGAAGTATACCAAGAAAATAAACTGGTGTTTTAGAGCTACACAAGGATGTTCATAACATCATTGTTTATGAAAGTGAAAAATTACAAGATG
Source organism: Sylvilagus floridanus (assembly GCA_949820135.1). NCBI lineage: Eukaryota > Metazoa > Chordata > Mammalia > Lagomorpha > Leporidae > Sylvilagus > Sylvilagus floridanus. The sequence continues at coordinate 17,627,385 of OX463230.1, read as the reverse complement.
AATATCCAAAGTAGATTACTTAAATTTAGTTAATAATTTTTTTTACCTATCCTAACAACAGAAAATCTTGTAGTCATTAAAAAGGGATGATGTTAAAAATAAAGGCTGTTGTACAGTTTTCATTAGAAAAATATTTGCAATGTACCATCAAATTCATGATAATTTTGTTATATATATACAAGCATTGAATGGTCTAGAAGGATCTACCAAAATATTAGCAATGCCTACTAACTTGTCAATTATTTTCATAAATGCAAATAGCATTGCTTTTAATCATTTAAATGCCAGTGCTGAGAAAGGAGAACTCTTTAAAGAAGTTTTTTCATTTCCAGTGTTCAGCTACTTATATGTGTGAAGCAATCTTCAAAGAAAAAGATCTAACATGCAAATCTGTAAACAGCATAAACACTCTTTTTAAAAAACTAATTTGTTCCAATATGGTAACATTGTACAAAAAAAATTGCACAATAACTAATTATTTTTCCAAAAATAAAAATTACAAAGCTGTTTTATCATAAGTTTGAAAAGCTAAAATTAGTTAATTTCATAAGTAAAGGCTTAAGGTATCATTTTAAGGAGGAAAAGAGAACACAAAGAGAAATGTGTAACATATACAAATTTAGTCACATATACACACAAAATTAATTCACACAAAAGATATCACTCACAATGAATATGTCTGAATGACAGGATTATGAATAGGGTAGGGTTTTTCTCCTCTTTGCTACAATTAAAATTTTTCCAGTGAATAAGTATTATTTACAAAATCAGACAAATAACTAACATCATACATTTTTAAATGAACGGGGAAATAAAGTCACGGGCATACTTACTGTATCAATAACGGCCACCGGACTCTGTTCCAAAGCCCTTTTCTCATTACAAACACGTGCACATCTACTCTGTTACTTCAGTCCTGAGACGCAGAGAACCCACTCCTCAGAGTTCATTTCGACTTCTTTCCAGCACCCAATCAAAGGAGTGACACAGCCGTTATGGTCGTGGCTCCCTCCCTCTCAGGCAGCGCCAGGGCTAGAAGACAGCTCAACTGAAAAGGGCCAACAATCAACTGCTTCCAACGATCATAATTCTCCAAGCAGATACCCTCAAGGGACTGATGACAATTAGACCGGGAATTTTCGAAAACAGGGGACCACATCTTGGATTCATGACTGTGTGTCCTGCTTGGCATTCAGTAAAAATGGCTGAATGAATGACTGGTCAGCTGATCTGCTGGGCTTGGCTGTCTTCCTTCGAGATCCTGCAGACCCTTTGAGACCATCCTCAGGCCTCAGTCTAGGGAAGATGCGGGTGGGTCATGAGGTCGCATCGCACTGGAAGATGCTCCTCTGATGAAAGTACAGTTAACAGGCACGGAGTGTGCCACAAAGCTTTTCTCCTCATTATGGATTAATAATTAGCAATCACTCAGCACCTAGTCCTCCCAAGCTAACCACTGCCACCCACAGCAAAGGCTCAGAAAGGCCAAGTATACTGTCCAAGGTCATGAAGTTAATCAGTGACAAAACCAGGATCAGAACCCGACTCCCTGGAGTCCCAAAGTCCAGACTCTTTTCAAGAGGGAAAAAGCTTTGGGTCACCTCACCCAGGAAGGTGAGGATGGAGACGGACTCTCCATGAACTATCTGACTTAACCCTCACAGACCTAGAAAGTGGGGTCGCATATTATCCTTGTTTTCAGATGATAAAACAAAGGGACAGAGAGGTTCAGGAACTTGCCTATGGTCACACAGCTCCCAACTGAGCCAAATTAGAATGAAAAGCTATTACTAGAAATCCATCAGCCCCACTGTGACAGACTTCACTGAGGACCCACAGCCAGCATCATGCACAAGATGATTCACAACTTAGTGCAGAAGATCAACCGGCCATGTTCTCCACTAATATACATAATTATTTAATCAACCCAACTAGTTTCCCAAAACATTCCTCTCTCAAATAAACTAAGATGCTCCTGAGTTGCAAAGAAATCCCTACAACATTTCATGTGAGTATGGCTCCTATAGTACAAGCCAAAGGCATGCTGATGACCCCCATGTGGAAGGCAGAGAACCAAAGTAAAAATGCATCTAGATGTTTAAGAGTTACATGAAACCAACTGACCTACAAAGTATGTGCAATCCCTCTCCCTGGACAAACACACCTATGTAGCAACCTGGACCATGAGATTCAGACTTGGATTTCTCCAATGCCAGGAATTCAGCCAGTAGAACACGGGGACACAGGGAGAGCCACTCCTCATACACATGCGGACCCCAGGACCCCACACTGTCCCTTGGCCATTCCTGGGACCCAGGATCGCACACCTGGCAGGCCAGTCACCCCCAGGAAGGAGGACAGGGAAGTGGCCCTGCAGGAAGACAGGCTGTAGAAGTGGGCTGGGACTGGGGCGGCTCCACTGGCACCTGGCCCCAGTGAGAAGGCTGGAGACCAGAAGGGCAGAGGTGACCCCCTCCAGGGATGAGGAGGGAGACTGACGAGAACCTGCAGCAGAGCCCACACAGCTCTTGGTGGCACACAGCTCCCACGCCATCCCCCAGGACCCCTCCCTAACCAAGACCCGCTCATCTATCAAGTGCAGTTCACTCCCTCCTCTGCCAGGTTTGGGACCCTCACAGATACCTCCTTCCTTCCAACAGTCACAGCTTCTATAGTTTGTCAAGTTTCCAAATCTAGTTATCCACTGCATCTAGTTCCAGAGTTGTTTAATCCCAAAAACTGGGTTGATTTTACTTCTCAAAGGCAGTGGTTCCCACAGAGGGGCAATCTTGCACACCCTCCCCAGCAATACTGCACTAAGTCTAGGTTACATACTGGGTGGTTTCACTTAATGGACGGAAACCAGGGATGTGGCACACAGGACAGCCCCGCACTCCACCACCCCACCACAATAAGGGCATCTCCAGCAGTGGTGCTAAGACTGGGAAGCTGCCCTAAGGGAGCAATTTGAGAACACAGGGTGTTCTTTCCGCCTCTCATCCCCCACACTGCCAAGCACAGGGCTTCAGCACCCAGTAGGTCCTCATGGAATATCTGTTGGATAACTGGCTATCTGGTTACACATGGTTGCAAAACTTTCATTCACACAATAATTAAATGAAACAGTGTGACAGAGACCACAGTAGGCTCTGGGAATACCAAGGTGACTGAGATACAGTCCCTATACACAAGGAACTTAAAATTTAGCACAAGAAGTAGATGAATAACTTGGGAGTTTTAATACAGTATGAGTGATGCACCTGGCACTAATATATTTATCTGTTTGTCTCCTCTCTTTAGTGTATAAACTCCAAGAAAGCAAGAATCCTGTTCATTTTATGGCTATAGTCCCAGCGTCTTCTATGGCAATATTGGTAGACAGACAGTAGTACCTATCTTGGAAATATTATAGAAATGCAGTAATATGTGTAAGGTAGAAGGGGAAAAAAGCAGAGAGGAGATGATTTTAACAGTCTGGGAAAAGGAGAAGGAATCACAAAAGCTGCCCCAAGAAGGGAAAACTTAGATTGGGCAGTAATTATGCACCATACCCAGTTCTAAGCATCTTCAATGCATCAGCTAATCTAATTCTCACAGTAATCCTGTACTAAGCACATCTTACAGTAAGTAAATTGACAATGAAGGCTGGCATGTCACACACACACACACACACACACGGCAGACTCGAACCTCAGAATCTTTGCTCTGAACCCTGGTGATGCGCTGGCACAGCCATGGCAAGGACGCAGTGGCCTTGGAGCACGGGCACCTCGGGGAGCAGGAATGACTCAGGCAAAACCAACACAGGCTGGCCTGCTTTAGGAACTACACGACAGCAGTATTACCACAGCTCAAGAATACAACTCGTGGAAAATGACGTTGGAGAAGAAATCAGGACCCGGTCCGAACACTGCCTCATTTATCCAAGGTTAGAGGGAACAGGCAGGAGGTTCAGACTTAAACAGCTCCAGGTGAGACCAACTCCACCATTTTTTTTATGGCTCACTCTCTTGACCTTCCTATCCTCATAGGCAAAACAACATGGAAGAGGCCCCCCCTTAAAGAGTGCAGGAGAGACAAAGGATAACAAGTCTCAGTGGTAAGCACTGGCCTGGTACGTCTCCTGTGTTCAATAAATGTTAACGACTGATGTTTTGCTTTTCTGAATACTGCTGATCAGGTTCTTCCGCACTTGCAAATTTCCAACAATTACAGATTCTTTTCTTTAGCACTAAAATATATGAAGTCATCTTTTTCCCGATTCACCTTTATAAGCGAATTCCACAAATCCCCAATTTAAAACAACTAAACTTACAGCTCATACATGAAATCCACTGTACTGCCAGGCCCTTCTGCTGTCACCAGGGCAGCTGTGTGGAAAGGACTGAAGCTCTTAACATTCATGGTTTCAAAAACAGTTCAAGAAAAGAAGCCACACGAAAGCAGAACTTCTTAGAGTCATGATTTGTTCATAACTCAGAAAAGCAAAGAGACACTTGACTGCTTCGAGTAATGTTACCAACCAGTGAGTCAACAGAATTTTCACAACCACCACTTAGTGGTATGATCCCCTTTCTCTACCCACAAACCCACAGTAACACTGAGCCATCTCCACTGATACTGACACTCAGCCAGTACCCTGGGACACTTGGTATCAACCTGTTTCTCATGAGTCACGCCCTAACTACACTCACAGACTGCAACCTGGATTCCACTTGACCCAGCCTACCTTTTCACCACGGCCTCCTCTAGAGTAACTGCTCTGCCAAGATCATACTCTCACCATCACCCATTGCCACTATGCCCTCTTACTATCCTTTAAGACACAGGACAGACACCAGCTCCTCTCCAAACCTTATGACTGCTCTCCTTTTAATAGTTGTGTTCTGCAAACATTCCAGCGCCTTGCTTCATTTCTGTTGCCATGAAGACAACAGAAGATGCAACAACAGAGCTATGTGGCAGACAACACTCTGGGCACTTTCTGAATGCTATCAGATAATTTCCACTAGAAACTTACTGGAAAGTATTACAGACCCCAGTTGACACACGGGGAACCCAAGCTCTGAGACTTGAACTTAGCAATGATCAGATAAATAGCAAAGCGTACAGCTGGAACTCTAACCTGTCTGACAGATTGCAAATCCACACACTTTCCATTCTGCCCCATTGTCCTACTTCCTGTTACTTAAAGGGACTTCTGTCACTCCTGTGGAATTATACCAAGTCCCTTGATAGCAGGAACCTGGACACGTTCATCTTTATAAATGTGCTTAAATCCATTTATGCAAGGCTCTTCGGATGATTAAATGGGCCAAAACATCTAATGCACTTATCATGGCAGGTGGATAATAAGTGCCTAATGTGTTAGCTTCATTGTTGTTTTCCTACGTCAAGCACCAAGAATAAAGCCTTGCACATCGATTCTGAGCTGAGGTTCCTATCTGAAGAGTCAATGAAATTGCAAGGATCTGATGAGAGACAAATGCTGCTTGGCTTTGGCATTGCAGCTTTTGGAGCACCCAGAAGCAACAGTTAGGAATGTTGCTATGACACGGCCAACTGACTTACTTATCTTTCTATTGGCCTATGAATGCTAGGAAAACTTAGTGTCTAGTTCAAAACCCACACTGCTGTCATTTCCTATGCAGTTTACCGAGGTTCCCATCTGAGAAGTTAACACCTAAGTTCTGAACTAGGAGAAGAAAATCACAAAATTAAATGGAAGCACAGAGGGAAAAATAAACTTTGAAATTCTGTTGTTTGTAACATGGTGAAACACTCTTCTGTCTTCACACCATGTAAAAGGACTGCCAATCATTCTCATTATGGACTTGCTTTGGTCAGCCATCCTCCAGTAAAAGGTAAGCTCTCTTATCCAAGGCAACCACGTCTCTTCTCTACACTGCTACCCCCTCGGGCCTAACACGTCCAAGCACATAGTATGGAATATTCACTCATTAAATTAAAATACTGGGGGCCCCCACTGTGGCATGACGGGTTAACGCCCTGGCCTGAGGCATTGTCATCCCATGTGGGCGCCAGTTTGAGTTTTGGCTGCTCCACTTCCGATCCAGCTCTCTGCTATGGCCTAGGATAGCAGTGGAGAATGGTCTGGGTCCTTGGGCCCCTGTGCCCGCGTGGGAGACCTGGAGGAAGCTCCTGGCTCCTGGCTTCAGATGGGCACAGCTCTGGTTGTCATGGCCAGTTGGGGAGTAAATCATCGCATGGAAAACCTCTCTCTCTCTGCCTGCCTCTCTCTGTGCAACTCAAATGAATAAATATTTTTAAAAAAAGATTAAAACACTGACTGGCCGGAGCAGAATTTTGTGGCACAATGGATTAAGCTACTGCCTGCAATACCAGCATCCCATGTTAGAGTGCCTTCTCATATCCTGGCTGCTCTGCTTCTGATCCCGCTTCCTGTTAATCCATCCAGGAAAGCAGTGATAGACAGCAAAGTACCTGGGAACCTGTCACCCATGTGGGGGACGAGGATAGAGCTCCTGGCTCCAGCCTGGCCCACTTCTGGTTGTTGCAACAGATTGGGGAATGAGTAGCCCAGTAGCTGGAAGATCTTGATATCTCTCTATCTCTCTGTCACTCTGCCTTTCAAATAAATAAACATTTTTAAAATAAATATTGATTGCAAATATTAGTGTGTTTTCAGCTGTGTATATACATACAAATATATACACATATGACATCATGGTGCGTCATGGTTGGCATCAAGTGCACATTGTGCGTTTGTGTGTATATCTTTGTGCAAAAGACATGTCAGACCAGAGAAATACAGCTATTTGCAAAATTTCTGTCTCCTTAACACAATAAAGTTCTGACTCAACTGTCTTAACAGTTAACAAATATGAGGGGGTCTGCAAAAAGTTCATGTAATATATGTATTATAAAAATGCATGGATTTAATGTACTCTCACAATGAATTTCATTAAATGTGCAAATTTTAAAAATGTCCTCAAGGTAACAAATATGGAACTTTTCCTACTTTTGACTCTCCTTAGCTCTTTTTATTAGCTAGAATGGTGAAAGGAGGGGGTATGGACAAATGCCACTTCTCTACCCATGGGGCACATGCAAATTCTCATGGGCTACAATGACCACCGCCACAGAGCAGGTCTAGCAGCCACATGGGAGGTGCACTTGCCATACCAGAGTATCTGGCTGCAATCCAGCACCCTGCTAATGCACACCCCAGGAGGGAGCACCTGACGGCCCGAGTACTCGTTCTTACCGCTGACATGGAAGATCCACACAAAGTCCTGGCTCCTGGCTTCAGTCTGAGCTACTGTGGTCATTTGGGGAATGAAACAGCACATGGAAGATTGGAAGATTCTCTCTCTTTCTTTGTATGTGTGTATGTATGTGTGTGCATGTATGTGTGTGTATATGTGTGTGTGTGTTTCTGTCTCTCCCTCCCTCCCCATCATTTGGCATTTCAAATAAACAAATCTAATTTTAAGAAGTTTTAAAAGTTTGGGCCACCACTGCAGCAGAGTGGGTTAAGCCTGTGACAGCAGAACCCCATATAAGCCCTGGTTAGATTATCCGCTGCTCCACTTCCAATCCAGGTCCCTGCCAATGACCTTGGGAAAGCAGCAGAAAATGGCCTGGGTGGCTGGGCCCCTGCCATCCACATGGGAGACCCATTTCAGTTGTAACATATACAGGAAACTATAAATTGCAAGGATTATAAGACAACTATTTTCTGAGTGTGCAATGTATCCAATCCTTGGCATCAGTTTTTTGTTTTCTTCGGAACTTGCAGCAACCCTGCAAGGTAGCAGTGATTACCCCCATTTGATAAATAAGGAAACTAAGATTCAAAGAGACAGAGGAAGCTGCTAAAGACATCCTGCTGTTTATCTAGTCACGGCACAGGCAATGTTCAAATCCGGGATTCTACTCTGAAGTTCAAACTCTCTTCCATGAGCACCAATGCCCCTTTCACAGCGTTACAGAGCGTGACGCGGGGTGGGGGTGAGGTCGTGTTCAGGCAGTTTGCACAGCTCAGGGGTGCTCCTAAGCAATTTCTGCACGCACAGAACCAGACATGCTGAAGATTTCTCCAGGCAATAGACAGCAAGGCACAAATGTGTCTCAGAAACCAACAGCCTGTGCTTCTCAGCATATGAAGCATTTTCCACTTGATTGTGTCCTCTCAAAAGCAATCAATTCTCTAACAGAGCCTCATTATCCCTCCTCCTACACGACTTAAAAAAAAAAAAGGGCTCTTTCATTGCAGGCCAGGGGGAAGTTCTTAACTCATTTCCATATATTACTTCCAATGCAAGTGCTGTCCCTGGAGATAAGAACTGCTGGGTGCTATGTCTTCTGCCAGCTTTTGAGTCCAGCTGTCCACACCGTGCAGGCGAGAGAAAACTAACTTAAACACCTGAAGGGGTGCAGGGTTGTTTGAAACACCATCATGGCAGAGTTCCCGAGTGAGAGCAAGAGGGAAATTCGGCGGCACTCTTCTGCCAATACTGGCAGACGGGCTTGGCTGTCTTTTGGGCTCTCGCAGGAGCAGGCTGCAGAAGGAGATACACCTGTAAAGTCCGCTTCTACACCAAGATGCGTCTGGGCATTTGTCAATCACCGCAGGGAGAAAGGCGGAAGTCGCTGCTCACCTGCCACGCTCTGGTGGGACAGAGCTTGCCTGGAGTGGAGCAGCGAGCCCTCCACTCAGCTGACTGGGGCCAGAGAAGAGCCTACAGCAGCGTCCTCAGGGCCTGTCATCCAGGTGTCCCCACCACACAGGCGGCGGGCAGGTGCCATGGCCCGGGAAAGGGGCAGCCCTGCCACAACCCCCGCTGCTGGGAACTTATTTCCAGCTGCCCACGCTAACATCCCCAAAGGCAAACGGCAACCTCTGGGAGATCCTCGAAGTTCTGACTTCCAGAACACGCACACTTGTGTGTGTGCGTGTGTGTGTGTGCTGACGTCAAGTCCCTGCCTAAAGTACATCCCGCATCTTCCAGAAGTATCTACAGGCCAAGGCAAGAACAGGTGCGGGGAGCTTTCAGAGACGCCAATTCCAGCACCCTCCCTGGAACGGCCATGACCTTGGGCAAGGATCTCATCCTGCTACACAATCAGCTTTGAAGAGTAAGCCAAGTCCTATCTTATCAGAAAGTTGTTGAAATTTCTTTAAAAAAAAAATCACCCAATTCCACCTCTTCATGAAACGTCAGCCAATGCTCTGGGTTTGGCACAAAGCTGAGGGATCCCCGCTGGGTGCCCATGCCCTTGTGCCCAGTCCCTCCGTGATGAATTACCTGCCCACCTGCTCACCCAGCCCCCCAGAGGCCAAGAAACGCGTTCTCACCCAGTGCGAAGGGCCAAGTTACCCCGCGTCCTCCCGCCCACCAGGTACCAGCAACACAACTTGGGCTTGGGAAGAAATCGGTAGTCTCGCCGTGCGCGCAGCAGATGTCTGCACATCTCTAGGGGAAAGGGGTGCGGAGGATGCCCCGCTAAAGTCTCCAGGCAGGCGTGCCACCAAGGGGAAGAAGGGATAGGACAAGAAAGCTTGGATGCAAGGGAAGCCTCTGCGAGGCGGTCCACGCCTGGGACCGCGACCTCCAGCCCGGGACGAAAGGACGCCAGCGAGGAGGAGCCGCGAGCGCGCAAGTACCTGAAGGCTCCGGCCGCCGTCTGGTTCCTCCTCCACGCCGTGCCCTGTTGCCGCACCCCCTGCACGATCTCCTTTTCGTTGGGCAGTCGGTAGACTGGGAAGACGTAGAGCCAGCAGAGGACCACGACGCAGAGAGCACTGGCTCCCACCGGCAGTCGGGTCCGCGGCAACTTCCACGCCAGAATGGCCATGGCCCCTCTGGACGTGGGTCGCCGGGCCCGCCCGCAGGGGCTCATCGCAGCCCCGGCGTCCCGGGGGCGGGGGCCGGAGCCTCAGCGCAACGCCAGGCAGAGTGGCCGCGGAGGGTCCCCCCGCCACCGGCCCCCATGCACCCGCGCGCCCGCTGCTTTGGCCCCCACGACCCCAGAGGTCAGCGCAAGGATTTTTCTTTTAAATGCAACTTTTTCCCCCCCAAGGATCTCCGTCTAGGGGAACTGGCGGGGAGGCGAGTCACGAGCTATGGCCATGGTCGTCTCCCCTCCACAAGGCGAGCGCCGGGGTCCCCGCGAGCGCGGAGAGCGGCGGCGGCGGCCAGGCGCTCCCGCCGGCTCTGCAGCATCACGGTCGCCCTCGGCAAGGGGCCGGGGAGCGGCTGTGGCCCGCGGCGTCCCCTCTCCTCAGCGCCGCTCCTTCGCCCTTCGCCGCCTCTCCCCGCCTCCCGCGCGCCGCGGCGCCGCCGCCACACGCGCCCCCCAGACGCGCTCTGCGCGCCTCGCCAAGTCCTCGGAAATTTCCACGGCGGCCCGGGACCGCTCCCCTGCCCCGGGCTCCCGCGCCTCGCCCCCCAGGCCCCTGGCTCCCCAGCCCGCCCGGAGAAGAAAAGAACTGGCTCTCATCAGTGAATTCAGCGGCGCGCCGCAGCCTTCCGCTGCGCCCCGGACTTGGCAGACACACGCCCGGGGATTGGTGGAAATCAAGGTCTCCCCTCCCTCCCCCACCCGCAAAATTGCCTCCTTCGACCCGTGCGGATCCGCGACGCCCGCCTGCAGCGCGCGCCCCTCTCGGCTGCCCTTGTTCTCGGGAGAGCGAGGCAGACAATAAACAAAACCCAAATCGCAGCCCCCTGCGAAGGCACCAGCCAATTCCTGAGTGTGCCAGAGACCGGCTCGTGGCCCGACCCCGGGCTGTCACCCCGCCGCCGTCCTCCTCGCCTGGCTCTCAACGGGTTGGTTAGGAACCCGCGGCGGCGAGGCGCGCAGAGGCGGGCGGAAACGGGTTGGGTCCCGGTCCCCCGGACCCTGCCAGCAGCGGGTCCCGGAGCCGCGGCTCCGGCAGGCGCCCGAGTGTGTGTGTGTGTGCGCGCGCGCGCGGGCACGGCCAGACCCAGACACTCACGCCCCGGCGCTCCCGGGCGCGGGCGCGCGCGCGCACACTCGGGGAGCTGCGTGCACACCGGGGTCCTGCGCCTCGCCTCCGCCCTGCGGGGGAAGGCGCTGCTGCAGCCAGATGTGCGGGGCAGCTGGTGCCGGCGCGCGCGGACCTCGGGGCGTGACCCCGCGGGAAGGCGCCTTCGCCGCCTCCTGCGCCTCTCGGAGGACAGGGCCGTGCGTGCCTGGAGGGCTTCCCGGCTCTGCGAACCAGCTTTTCGCAACCTCGACCTTGCAGAGGAGCGCCACCCCGCCCGGACCCACCTAGCCCAGGAGGCCCGGGGAGCTGTGCCTGCTGGCCCCCGAGACGCGCGCAGAGCTCGGGTACCTCCTAGCGGTGGCCTCTTCTGTTCGCTTCAGCATCTCGCCCCAGCAGAAGCGTGTGTGCAAGGACAAAGGAGGAACTACAGCCTCCTAACCCGGTCAGTCCAGCCGTCACGAAAACACACCCAGGCCAGCCGCCACGGACTGCTGCCTGGCCTAGCCATCTTTCCCCAGCCTGTCTCCTCTGAGGGGTGGCACTGGAGAGGCTGATGCAAAGTTATTTACCAGACCCGAGGTAGGATCCCACGCGCCCTCGAGAGTGCCGCTCCTTCCCCCAGGACTGCCTCTTGGGAGAATGCCCCGGCTCGCTCTCTGTCTGCTTCGGTAAACGAGATATCCCCAAGCACAAGCAGAATCTTTAAAATGAGGAGCACCTGCTGAAGTTCTGCAAAGTAACGAACCAACCGGCTTTTCGCCGGGGGGTGGGGGGGTGGGGGTGGGGGGGGGCGACCTTTCCTACACTCGCCTGACCTGTGAATGGATCACCTGCTGTTTCTATGCCTGCGATTTCAATCAGATACAACCATCCAATCGCTCTTGTCTCTCCAAGTCCTCAAGTCCTCGTGGCGTAAAGACACCATAAACAAAAACAAGGCATAGTGCAGTTCTGAAGGAGCTTTGCAAATGTCTCCCCGCTCAATGTCACAAAAAGGTATGAGTCGTGCCTCCGTCGGCACGGTGGTGACGCAAGGTGCTGTTTTTTCTCTTCTTCCCCTGCTCGCTCTTGCCCCAGCCTGGAATCTCCAGTCTTATTCCCTGACACTCCTCAGCATGAACGCCGAACTCAATCAGGCTAGTTCCCGTCACCCTTCGACGTCCCTCAGGGACCCCTTCTATCTCTGTGTTATGGGCCACGTGCCTGAACCACAACTTGTTCTCTCCCTCCATCCCAAGGTATCCACAGCCAAGCTGAATGGCTAGGAATTTCTCACCTAGTGTGCTCCCAGAGCACCCTAAAATACAGGCTTCCCCGGGGTAGGAACTCAATAAATACTTGTGGTTTCTGCCCCTATTCCCTTTGACTTCCTGCCCTCTGTGCCTGCAGTATTTGCAGGTTCTGACAGATGATTAGACACTTGGATGTGTTGTGTTACTAGCACACTTCCTATGCGACTGTAGCTCACCAACTGGACAGGGAGAATATTCAGTTTCATATTTCAAGTGAAAAGCCTGTGCTTTTGATCCAAATTAGGATTCCACAGGACATGCCCACGTGGCTGGGAAGAAAGCAGCAAAGATATTTTACACTTTTTTCCAATTTCTCTTGGTACCAACTCAGGCTTGACCACATACATATTCCACAAATCATTGTTGCATGGCTGTACATGGAGGGCCGTCAGTTCACTCAGGCCATTGCCTGAGTGGAACACTGGCAAACCCCACGTTTTGATGTTTTAAATGAAATGTTTTCCTTAATAGTGAGCCCACCAGTTTAGGTGACTTTCAGTAGGTGGCTTAAATACTCTTTTATATATCCACATGTGAACATACAAACAAGGTTTTCTCAAGGACAAAAAGAACTCTGAAAACTCTAGAAATGTTTATTACAAAAATTAGAAGGTAGGGACCCAGCAGAATGAGCCCTGATGTTAGTGTCAGACTAGCCTGGGTCAAATTCTCTCTGTTACTTACCAGCTATGTGTCCTGGTCTAAACCAAAAGTAGTATTTACTGTATAACTATGAAGCATACAACTGAGTAACAATCAGAAGCAATGCCCGACACTGCTCTGTCACAGGTGTCCCCATCATAACGTGCATGATATGAAAGCACAGAGAAAAATATGCTAACACACTTAGTTCCAATAAACAATGATGCTACAAAGACTTTCCCCATAAGTAGTGTGTTGCCACTAACACGTCGGCCATAGCCAGTCACTCGCTCCTTAAACGTCTTATAACCACTGAAGACTCTGCTGTCAGTGAAAAGCTTTACTTGTATTGGCAAGTAATCTAGTGACTCAGTCAGTATGATGTGCAAAGCTACTTTACTCCATTGGTAACCCTGCTGTGAACTTGGTGACATCAGAGTTACAGTGGAAGCCAGGAGGAGAGAGGGAACCGCTACAGAATTGAATCAATAGAGAAAGGAGCAGTTCTAGGCTGAGAAGCAGAGGGATACCAAGGTGGAGACAGATCAGACTAGATGGAGCACAATTTACAAGCTGGTTGAGTGCTGAGGTGTGTGAAGACAGACGTTAATTGTCACACAGAGGTCTCTTGTTGAAAGAGTTAATAGAGGGGCTGGCATTTGATGCAGCTGCACATGCCCATAACTGATATCAGATGGTCTGGTTCAAATCCCAGCTCCTCTGCTTCCAAGCCCAGATTTCTGCTGTGGGCACTCTGGGAGACAGCAGGGGATGGCCCAAGTACTTGGATCCTGCAACCCATCTGGGAGACCCAGAAAGAGTGACAGGTCCCTGGCTTGACCTTGGCCTAGCCCTACCTGTTGATGGGCATTCAAGAGGGGAACCAGTAAATGTCTCTCCCCCACCCTGTTTCTTTTCCATTGAAATAAAAATGCAATTTTTGAAAGATGGAGTAGAATTGTCAATGTTTTAAGATAAAAATTTCACAAACTCCATCCTGTCTTCCATCTTATAGAACAGCTTGTGATGAAGTTATCCCTTTCCACAGCCACTCAGAACACCAAAGCCAATAGTCTTAGGCTGATAAAGGTAATGCCTCAGAGTTTCCCTGAATAACTGTATGTGTTCATCTTCACACTACTGGGATGCTACCAAAAACACAGCAAAGGAGTCCAGAGAGAATAAACTCCCAAGAACAAGAAGCAGGGCGGGGAGGGAAAAGCAGGCAAGTGAAAGAAAGCATTCACAGGCAGAAAGCAGTTAAACAACTGATGTCTCACGATGGAGCATGCACCCGACTCCAAGTGACTGCATGTGTGCTGGGGAGACACCTACAGCAGTGACGCTAATGCGTACTCAGAGGTCTTGAGAAGGCCAGAACTTAGAGGCACCAAGAACACCTGGACGCTGCGGGGGTGGAGGCAATGAACGGAGACGGAGATTTGCCTGAAAGTCTTCAAGCGGAGCTGTGAAGCCTCCAGACGTCATCCCCCAAGCTGATTTGAAACAGCTGAGCGCTAAGCAAATGCTGACCTTCGCAATGCCCAGCAGACTGCTAGGGCCGGAGGTTCCCCATCCGTCAGATCCCTGCTGCACAGCTCACCGTGAGGACTGCACAACCTCGGTGGAAGGTCTCATCTTTAATATCAGTAGGTAAGGACTCCTAGGTATTTGAAGAGAGACTCCAGCATGTAGGCAGAGACAAAACCAGTAAAGAAACACATGCAAATCGACCCCAGGGGGTGGCATGGGGGAATGCAGAAAGCACAAGAAATCTTCATTTAAAACTATAATTACTAATGTCTCCAGGATACAGGTCAGTCCTCGAAGCCAAGAACAAGAGGAATATGCAGACGACCAAACATAAAATCTTTACAAATATTGTCACAATATCAAGAAAGTCACCAATTCATAGAACTGATGAAACACATTGTTGAATATCTGAGAAAGGACAAAATGATAAAATTCAATTTAAAAAGATGACAAATGATAGACTCATAGAAGAATAAAGGTTGTAGCCTCAGGAAAAAAACATGAGAATATTCAAAGATATATATTTTTTAAATTTTTGACAGGCAGAGTGGACAGTGAAAGAGAGAGACAGACAGAAAGGTCTTCCTTTGCCTTTGGTTCACCCTCCAATGGCCGCCGCGGCCTGCACGCTGCGGCCGGTGCACCACGCTCATCCGATGGCAGGAGCCAGGAGCCAGGTGCTTTTCCTGGTCTCCCATGGGGTGCAGGGCCCAAGCACCTGGGCCATCCTCCACTGCACTCCCGGGCCACAGCAGAGGGCTGGCCTGGAAGAGGGGCAACCGGGACAGAATCCGGCGCCCCAACCGGGACTAGAACCTGGTGTGCTGGCGCCGCAAGGCGGAGGATTAGCCTGCTGAGCCACGGTGCCAGCCGAATATTTTTAAAAATTATTAAAATTGGCCGGCGCTGTGGCTCAACAGGCTAATCCTCCGCCTTGCGGCGCCGGCACACCGGGTTCTAGTCCCGGTCGGGGCGCCGGATTCTGTCCCGGTTGCCCTCTTCCAGGCCAGCCCTCTGCTGTGGCCCGGGAGTGCAGTGGAGGATGGCCCAGGTGCTTGGGCCCTGCACCCCATGGGGAGACCAGGAAAAGCACCTGGCTCCTGGCTCCTGCCATCGGACGAGCGCGGTGCGCCGGCCGCAGCACGCCATCCGCGGCGGCCATTGGAGGGTGAACCAACGGCAAAAGGAAGACCTTTCTGTCTGTCTCTCTCTCTCTCACTGTCCACTCTGCCTGTCAAAAAAAAAATTATTAAAATTAAGAGTCCAGTAAGGACGCAATATAACAAATTAAGAAAGAGCCACATCAAGGAATATAACTGAAATTTTAGAAAACAAAGGTGGGCAGAGCATTGTGGCATAGCTGCTTAAGCTCCCCCCTGCGACACTAGCGTCCCATTTGAGTTCCAGTTCGAATCCCTGCTGCTCTGCTTCTGATGATGCACTCAGCTTCTGATGCATCCCTTCTGATGTGCCTGAGAACGCAGTGCAAGAGCGCCCACGTGGATGCCTACTACCCCCGTGTGAGACCCACAGGAGTTCTTAGCTTCAGCCTGACCCAACCCCAGCCACTGCTGCCATTCAGGGAAGGAACCAGCAGAAAGAAGATCTCTCTCTCTCTCTCTCTCTCTGTCCCTCTGCCTTTCAAACAGAATAAATCTGCTTTTACAAACAAAAACAAGAGAAAACCATGAGAAATTGAAGTTTTGGAAATCCTAATGGCATTAGGCTTATTAGAATCAACACTGGAAACAGAAGAAAATGGAATTTGGTCACCAACATTCTTAGGGAAATTATTTCCAACCTAGAATTCTATGTCCAGACAAAACACAACTCAAACATGAAGGAAGAATAAAGTTGCTTTTTAAAAGCAAAGCATGAAAATGCTTTGCTCACATGCATTCTTCCCTGAGAAGATACTGGGGATGCTTGACTGAAGTAAGAGGCAGAGAAGAGAGAGGGCAAGAGAAGGGAGCGGGGGGAGAAGGGGAGGGGGAGAGGGCCCCCAATCCAGAGCTCTCCTGTGAGAGCCAAAGCCATTCCTAGGGAAACAGTTGTGCCTCAGATGAGCGGGGTAACTGACAACTGCTCCATTAGCATTTACGTGTCCCTACCAGTTTATAGCTGCAGCATCTACTAGTCCAGGTAAGTCCTCGCTGTGACTCTGCATGTGCCTGGTTCTCCAGATTGGAGGTGGTGGTTTGTTTTGTGATCTCAGTTCTTGGCTGGGTCCAGGAAAAGTTGGTAACTTCCAGCTTTGTTCAGGTTTCTTGCAAAGACGAGAATTAACAGAGAATTAACAGCTCGTACCCATCTGGTAATTTGGAACTGGTAAGGTGGAATTGCTGGAGGCTGTGTTGACAAGAGTGATCTGGGAACCTCCTGTGGTCATAATCAAATGGGCCTCACAATCTCAGGAGTTTTCTCCCCAACAACCCCACTGGGTTCTTTCTTTTTTTTCAACTTTTATTTAATGAATATAAATTTGCAAAATACAGTGTATGGATTACAATGGCTTTCCTCCCACCAAAACTTTCCTCCCACCCGCAACCCTCCCCTCTCCTGCTCCCTCTCCCCTTCCATCCACATCAAGATTCATTTTCAATTATCTTTATATGCAGAAGATCAATTTAGCAGATACTAAGTAAAGATTTCATCAATTTGCACCCATACAGAACATAAAGTGTAAAATACTGTTTGAGTACTAGTTATAGCATTAAATCACAATGCACAGCACATTAAGGACAGAGATCCTACATGAGGAATAAGTGCACAGTGACTCCTGTAGTTGACTTAACAATTTGACACTCTTGTTTATGGCTTCGGTAATCACCCTAGGCTCTTGTCATGAGCTGCCAAGGCTATGGAAGCCTTTTGAGTTCGCTGACTCTGATCTTATTTAGACAAGGTCATAGTCAAAGTGGAAGTTCTCTCCTCCCTTCAGAGAAAGGTAGCTCCTTCTTTGATGACCTGTTCTTGCTACTGGGATCTCACTCACAGAGATCTTTCATTTAGGTCATTTTTTTTTTGACAGAGTGTCTTGACTTTCCATGCCTGAAATACTCTCATGGGCTTTTCAGCCAGATCCAAATGCCTTAAGGACTGATTCTGAGGCCAGAGTGCTATTTAGGACATCTGCCATTCTATGAGTATGCTGTGTATCTTGCTTCCCATGATGGATCATTCTCTCCGTTTTTGATTCTATCAGTTAGTATTTGCAGATACTAGTCTTGTTTATGTGATCCCTTTGACTCTTAGTCCTCTCATTATGATCAATTGTGAACAGAAATTGATCACTTAGACTAGTGAGATGGCATTGGTACATGCCACCTGAAGGAATTGAAATGGAATCCCCTGGCATGTTTCTAACTCTACCACTGGGGTAAGTCCAACTGAGCATATCCCAAATTGTACATCTCCTCCCTCTCTTATTCCCACTCTTATATTTATCAGAGATAAACACCTAAGAATAATTGTGTATTAATTACAGAATTCAACAAAATAGTATTAAGTAGAACAAAAAAAATACTAATAGGGATAAAGTATTAAACTGTTCATCAACAGTCAGGGCAAGGGCTGATCAAGTCACCTTTTCTCCTAGTGTCCATTTCACTTCAACAGGTTTCCTTTTTGGTGCTCGGTTAGTTGTCACCAATCAGGAAGAACATATGATATTTGTCCCTTTGGGACTGGCTTATTTCACTCAGCATGATGTTTTCCAGATTCCTCCATTTTGTTGCAAATGACCAGATTTCACTGTTTTTGACTGCTGTATAGTATTCTATAGAGTACATATCCCATAATTTCTTTATCCAATCTACTGTTGATGGGCATTTAGGTTGATTCCAGGTCTTAGCTATTATGAATTGAGCTGCAATAAACATTGAGGTGCAGACCATTTTTTTGTTTGTCAATTTAATTTCCTTTGGCTAAATTCCAAGGAGTGGGATGGCTGGGTTGTATGGCAGGGTTATATTCAGGTTTCTGAGGAATCTCCAGACTGACTTCCATAGTGGCTTTACCAGTTTGCATTCCCACCAACAGTGGGTTAGTGTCCCTTTCTCCCCACATCCTCTCCAGCATCTGTTGTTGGTAGATTTCTGAATGTGAGCCATTCTAACCC
Source organism: Sylvilagus floridanus (assembly GCA_949820135.1). Lineage (NCBI taxonomy): Eukaryota > Metazoa > Chordata > Mammalia > Lagomorpha > Leporidae > Sylvilagus > Sylvilagus floridanus. The sequence continues at coordinate 17,608,799 of OX463230.1, read as the reverse complement.
AGGTGAGGTGAAACCTCATTGTGGTTTTGATTTGCATTTCCCTGAAGGCTAGAGATCCTGAACATTTTTTCATGTGTCTGTTGGCCATTTGGATTTCCTCTTTTGAAAAGTGTCTTTTGGCCAGTGCCACAGCTCAATAGGCTAATCCTCCACCTGTGGCGCTGGCACCCCAGGTTCTAGTCCCAGTTGGGGTGCCAGATTCTGTTCCAGTCGCTCCTCTTCCTGTCCAGCTCTCTGCTGTGGCCTGGGAGTGCAGTGGAGGATGGCTCAGGTCCTTGAGCCCTGCACCCGCAGGGGAGTCCAGGAGAAGCACCTGGCTTCTAGCTTCAGATCAGCGCAATGCGCCGGCCGCAGTGCGCCGGCCGAAGCAGCCACTGGGGAGTGAACCAACGGACAAAGGAAGACCTTTCTCTCTGTCTCTCTCTCTCACTGTCCACTCTGCCTGTAAAATAAAAAAAAAGTGTCTATTGAGGTCCTTGGCCCATCTGTTGTGGAGTTTCTTGATCTCTTTGTAGATTCTGGTTATTAATCCTTTATCTGTTGCATAATTTGCAAATATTTTTTCCCATTCTGTCAGTTGCCTCTTCACTTTCCTGACTGTTTCTTTTGCAGTACAGAAACTTCTCAATTTGATGCAATCCTAATAGTTAATTTTGGCTTTGACTGCCTGTGCCTCCGGGGTCTTTTCCAAGAAGTCTTTGCTGGTGCCCATATCTTGCAGGGTTTCTCCAATGTTCTCTAATAATTTGATGGTGTCAGGTCATAGATTTAGATCTTTAATCCATGTTGAGTGGATTTTTGTGTAATATGTAAGGTAGGGGTCTTGCTTCATGCTTCTGCACGTGGAAATTCAGTTTTCCCAGCACCATTTATTGAATAGATTTCCTTGCTCCAGGAATTGGTTTTAGATCCTTGATCAAATATAAGTTGGCTGTAGTTGTTTTGGTTGATTTCTGGTGTTCCTATTCTGTTCCATTGGTCTATCCAACTGTTTCTGTACCAGTACCATGCTGTTTTGATAACCACTGCCCTGTAGTATGTCCTGAAATCTGGAATTGTGATGCCTCTAGCTTTGTTTTTGTTGTACAAGATTGCTTCAGCTATTCGAGGTCTCCTGTGTCTCTATATGAATTTCAGCATCATTTTTTCTAGATCTGAGAAGAATGTCTTTGGTATTTTGATTGGTATCGCATTGAATCTGTAAATTGCTTTTGGGAGAATGGACATTTTGATGATATTGATCCTTCCAATCCATGAGCATGGAAGATTTTCCGTTTTTTTGGTATCCTCTTCTATTTCTTTCTTTAAGATTTTGTAATTCTCATTGTAGAGATCTTTAACGTCCTTGGTTAAGTTTATTCCAAGGTATTTGATTGTTTTTGTGGCTATTGTGAATGGGACCCACCAGGTTCTTACAAGATGAAAGATCATCTTGGTGCTCTGGCAGGGGTAGAGGAAGAGTGGCCATTGTGAAATATACCCAGAGGATTCTCCATAACAAAGTCCTACTCTCCTGGGGAAAGTCCTTGATATATACTATCTGATCTAGAAAAAGGGCATTTCTCCCATTCTCACCTCCTCTACACTTTCTGTTTCCTCAAGCTGGGGAAATAAAAGTTTAAAAAAAAGTTATAAAATTCACATCCCAGAATCACTAAGACACAAAAATGTAATCCTAAAACTGTGAAGCACTTCCCCACCCCCACATCGTATCGCCACACCAATAGGGCTCCAGTAGTACCAGTAGATTGCAGCTGAAAGAGTTGAAAGACATAGACTGTCCCCGAGGAGGAAGCCCAGGGTCAACAGGAGAGATAAAAATAAGGACTTGGAGGAATGTGAAGCCTCCTGCACTCACAGCCATGACAAACATTAAACACAGCCCAACTCTTCCTAGCCAAGTGAACACCAAACTTCACGCTAGCAGCCTGTTTACCATTGTTCCTATTATCTAAACCATCACTTCTGGCTTTCAACAAAGGTGCTATATAAGCCTGCATAAACTGTGAAGAGACATTGCAAGCAACAGAACCCAGACAGAGAAGACAACAGACAATACGGTGTTTGAATGATCTGAAAGAAAATTGAAAATCACCATAAATAAGATGCTAGATCCTTTAATGAAGACAGTAAGAACCTGCATGAACATATGGCTGCTGTAAGCAGAGGCATGGAAACTGTAAAAAAAGAATCAAACAGAAGTCCTGGGCATCAAAAACAATGTACCAACAACCAAGAATGCCTTTGACGAGCCCATTCATGACTAGATAATGGTTGGGGAGAGATCAGTAAACCTGCAGGCAGGTCAATAGAATGCCAACTTGAAGGGGAGACAATTTCAAAAGGTGTAATATAAATGTAATAGCACATGGAAAAGAAAGAGCAAGAGGGACAAAAGAAATGTTTGGAGTAGTAACAGCTGAGAATTCTCCAAAAGTAATGACAGACATCAACCCACAGATCCAGGAAGCTAGGCAGCCCAGAGATGGCCACACATGAACAGCTACCCCTGAGTGCATCATATTAAAACTGCAGAAAACAAAGGATGAGGAGAAAAATCCTGAAAGAAGCCAAAGGAAAAAAGTTAAGAGCTACACCTGACTTTTCATCCGAAACCATACATGTAAGGAGCAAATGGAGTGAAATGTTTAAAAGAGAGAGAGAGAGGAAAAAATCACCAACCTAAGATTCTATATCTGGTGAAGTTATTCTTTAAAAGTAAAGGATAAATGGTGACTTTCTCTAACAAAAACTGATGAGGTGAATCATTAGCAGCAGTTTGTCTAAAAAATGTTAAGAGGAGTTTTGCTGAGAGAAGGCAGTGGTATAGGTCAGAAACTCAAAGCTATATAAAAAACATCAGAGACAGAATAAATGAAAATCCAGTAGGGGCCAGTGTGTGGCACAGTGGGTTTAACCACTTCCTCCCATGCCAGCATCCCATTTGGGTGCCAGTTCAAGTCCCAGCTGCTCCATTTCCAGTCTTGATCCCTTTGATATACCTAGGAAAGCAGCAAAAGAGGGCTCAATTCTTGGCTCCCACTGACATGGGAGACTTGAATGGAAAATTTTTTTCTCTCTCTCTCACTCTCTCCCTGTCTCTGTCTCTCTCTCTCATTCTGCCTTCCAAGTAGATGCAAATGAACATTTTTTAAAATCATGAACTTGAATATAATCATAGGGGAACTACAGACTCATGGGTTTCTGGCTGTTCTTCAAAACAGTGAATACTAGACAAGGAACAAGTTGGGATTGAGGCTCTGAGTTTGGTTTTGGTTTTGCACATGTGGATTTGAATTAATTCTGAGACATTCCAGTAAAAATATCATCCATCCAGGGAGATATTAGTATTTGCAACTTAGAGGAGAGATGTGGGCCTGATAAAAGTTTGGAAATCAAATTTGTACATAGAGACATTAGTGAAATTGTTTAGTGGAGGAAAACACAGGGAGGAGGGAAGAGTGGCTAGAATTGACCATGAACACCCAACATACAGGTAGCTGGATAAAAGCAAATGAGTATGTAAAAGAGTGAGAAAGGTGCTGGCCCAAGAAGTGGAATGAAAACCCAAAGGTATCAAAGACAAGGGAACAAGGTATTAAATAGAGGAAGACATGAGCAGTGGTGCGTATGCTGTGGACCATATTTTTTAAGTGACCCGAGGTCACAGCCTGGTTGGAATACCAAAGGACATTTTGGGTGCTGATACTGAATAATTTCAAAATCATAATGAGCAAACTATCTTTGGGGAAGCAATTGGCCGTTCTGGTGGAAAACAACATTTCTGGAATTTCAAAAAAGGCTATTTCAGAGGCATTCAAATAAGAAAGAGGAGGGAGAGATTTCCTGAGACATTAACATTTTCTGTGGATTAATTCATTTACTGCCCATAGCAGCCCTGTGAGGTAACACTTACTATTATTCCTATTTTCTTTTCAAAGGAGAAATTTCAGGCATGGAGAAGTTAGACATTTTACATCATGTTATTCTTTTCCAAGGTATGCCTAGAAATATCCTAGAAAATGTTTGTTGAAACAGAAAGATTTCCTAAGGAGTAAATTTTTTAAGATTTATTTGGTTATTCGGAAGGCAGACTTAGAGAGAGAGTTAGAGGAGGAAAGAAAGAGATCTTCCATCCACTGGTTCACTCCCTTTAATGGCCACAGGCCAAAGCCTGGAGCCAGGAACTTCCTCCAGGTCTCCCATTTCTGCACAGGGAGGGGCTCAAGCACTTGGGCCATCCTCTGCTGCTTTCTCAGACACATTAGCAGGGAGGATTGGAAATACAGCAACCAGGACTCAAACTGCTACTTACATGGGATGCCGGCATTGCAGGCAGTGCCTTAACCAGCTGCACCACAACTGTGATCCTAAGTTACAGAACTGAAGGGACTTCAGTATTATCCTTCCCACCTGTGTTCAGATATAACAATGAAAGTGTGTTAACATTTTTACTGAAAAGAATATAGTATTGATTAACTTTATGTATGGTAAATATTTATCTTGAGTTTAAGAAAAGTCTAGGTCCCTCGGCCATGAGTAGAAAGAATAGAGCATTGGCGAATTTCTCCCATCTAGTCAATACTAATTTCTGCCAATTCTCCCTTTGTTGTGGCTTTAGAATACAACGCTGGCTCTTCAGTCCACTTGCTGCACTTACAAGGCTGCCGCTGGTTTGCTTTAACTCATCTACCCTACGCGTTCCTGACATGTTGATCTTCCCAAGACATTTTTAATTGCACCTCCTGCTCTTCAACAGGACTATGAGTTACTTACATGGGCAAAAAAAGTCTTCCAGAAGTTCACGGAAAATGTACATAATGAAGAAAATATACATGCATTTCAAAAATTGTTTGTACCAAAATAACCCTCCCTTTTAATTGCATTTTTCCATGGAACTTGTTGAAGTCTAAAAATCCACAGGGTAACAGGCAAGGTGCACCACAAGCTCAGCAGCGCTTATGCTCAGCCCATCTTCTCATACATACGCTGCCATCACCCCGAGGGCTCCGAGCTGCGTCCTGGACTGCCCATGCTCACCTCATTCAGGGGAGCCCATGCTTTAGAAATCCTGTCCCGGCCGGCACCGTGGCTCACTAGGCTAATCCTCCACCTTGTGGCACCAGCACACCGGGTTCTAGTCCTGGTCGGGGCGCCGGATTCTGTCCTGGTTGCCCCTCTTCCAGGCCAGCCCTCTGCTGTGGCCAGGGAGTGCAGTGGAGGATGGCCCAAGTGCTTGGGCCCTGCACCCCATGGGAGACCAGAATAAGCACCTGGCTCCTGCCTTCGGATCAGCGCGGTGCGCTGGCCGCAGCACGCCAGCAGCAGTGGCCATTGGAGGGTGAACCAATGGCAAAGGAAGACCTTTCTCTCTGTCTCTCTCTCACTGTCCACTCTGCCTGTCAAAAAAGAAAAAAGAAAGAAAGATATCCTGTCCCACTTCCTCTGCCTTTCCAGGTCCCACCCATCTTCAAAATCCCATCTGTTCCATGAGGGTGTCTGTCCCCTACAGCATTCTAGGCAGGTCCTGGCTGTGTCTTCCCTTGTGGTTTTTATGCCAATGTGGATAAACTTTACAGCCAAACCTAAATGAAAGATCTCTGTGAGTGAGATCCCAGTAGCAAGAACAGGTCATCAAAGAAAGAGCTACCTTTCTCTGAAGGGAGGAGAGAACTTCCACTTTGACTATGACCTTGTCTAAATAAGATCAGAGTCAGCGAACTCAAAAGGCTTCCATAGCCTTGGCAACTCATGACTAGAGCCTAGGGTGATTACTGACGCCATAAACAAGAGTGTCAAATTGTTAAGTCAACTACAGGAGTCACTGTGCACTTATTCCTCATGTAGGATCTCTGTCCTTAATGTGCTGTGCATTGTGATTTAATGCTATAACTAGTACTCAAACAGTATTTTACACTTTATGTTCTGTATGGGTGCAAATTGATGAAATCTTTACTTAGTATCTGCTAAATTGATCTTCTGCATATAAAGATAATTGAAAATGAATCTTGATGTGGATGGAAAGGGAGAGGGAGCAGGAGAGGGGAGGGTTGCGGGTGGGAGGGAAGTTATGGGGGGGGGCACTGTAATTCATACACTGTACTTTGGAAATTTATATTTATTAAATAAAATTTTTTTGAAAAATAAAAAAACAACCATAGCCGTGGCCCACTAGGCTAATCCTCCGCCTGTAGCACTGGCACCCCAGGTTCTAGTCCCAGTCAGGGCACTAAATTCTGTCCTGATTGCTCCTCTTCCAGTCCAGTTCTCTGTTGTGGCCTGGGAAGGCAATGGAGGATGGCCCAGGTCCTTGGGCCCTGCACCCGCATGGGAGACCAGGAGAAGCACCTGGCTCCTGGGTTCGAATCGGTGCAGCACGCTGGCCGTGGCGGCCATTTGTGGGGGTGAACCAACGGAAGGAAGACCTTTCTCTCTGTCTCTCTCTAACTCTGCCTGTCAAAAAATTAATTAATTAATTAATAAAAAAATTAAAACACTACATCCAAACAACTGCAGTACGGTTTGAATGTTACCTGTTGTCTTACCGGCACGTTGCGTTTATCTGATTTGACATCTCAGTTCCATCTTCCACTCCTTGAGAGTGGACAGCAATACTACAAATACAATACAAATACAAAGCCACCGTGCCAAGCCACAGCACCTGGCAGGTGTAAAGATCCAGCCATGAACAACGCAGATACAGTCCCATCTCGCACATTACTTGGTCTCCACCCCATTATGCGCTGCCTGGTGTTCTGTGTGTTGATAGGAATAAAGTTGCATTCAGTGAGATGCATTCCTGCTAGCATAAGACAGACTTTTGATGTTATACAAAGTACTCATGGAACATGATAAAAATTCAGATTAGTCTGTATTTCCAACCATAAAGTCTAAAGCAAAGAAATTCCCTCCTCTGTACTCAAAGATCTCTTTTCCTATCAGCAAAGACATCCAGAAGCAAACCTATATTGAATCCAGTTTTAGTGGCCTAAAGTGGTTTTGTCACAAGGCTATGTTCAAATAAATTTTTTGTGTTCTTTGTAAGGCCATCTATTTTCTGAGACCCAGTGGAGATGAAATGCCCGCTCTCTCTGACGTATTACATTCATTTTTCTCCAAATGTCAGTACATGCACTGTACCAAATTCTGCCCATAATGGATCACAAAACCACCTAATCTTTCTGAGCCACATTTCTCTCCTCTAAATTCAGACAAGTGTGCTTGATAATAGTAAAGTTCCCTCCAGGTTTTAATTCCATGATTATATTTACATACAAACCACTGAAAGGCAGAATCAGAGGGGCAAATGTAGTGAGGATGTGAAACAAAAAACAAAATGTCTTTAGTCATAAAATGAAAATGGGAGAGGGAAGCTGTCGTTTAAGGAGCCAGGATGGGGACATTTTTGGGTGCAAATGGAACAATTAAACTTAACTTGATGGGCCTGGGTAAATACTTAGCCTGTGAAAAATCTCTTTTGTGTAAGAAAAAATATTTGAAAATATCCAAACAGGGTAATATCCCAAATTATGCCTTCATCTCTGCTCCCAGATACAAAGGCAACACGGTGTGGTGAGGATAGACAGAGCCCACCCCAGTGTTTCTCAGAGTTGAATGTGTGGATGACTCAGCTGGGAGCTTGTTAAAGCGCAGACTGTAATTTTGAAGGTTTGGAGTGCAGGCTTGTTGGCATTTATTTGTCAAAATCCAACCAATTTGTACCTTGGAGAATGTAAATACATTTCTAACGAGAGCACTGTGGTGTCATGGAACTGATATGAAGACAGCACTTTCAGAGACAACTTGCTCTAATTGAGGGTGGCCCTGGCCTTCCGATCTGACTCTCCATTGTCCTTGGGCAGTGTCCTCTGAGGAATCTATCAGGTTCAAGGCCCAGTTCACTGCTTTATAGTGGTGTTAACAAGCTGAACCTCCACCAGTTTAATAATAGGCAACATCCACTTACAAACAAGGAATTTCAAAAAGGTCATAGGAAATGGAATTAAAATATGTTTGCTATAGTATAAAACATTTTGAAATCCATGCATACAAAGGATCTTCAAAAAAAGTTAATGAAAAATGCATATTAGGAAAAAACTGCATATTTTTAAAATTTTTTGCATCAAAACAAATTTATCTTTTAATTGCATTTTTCCATAGGCTTTTTGAAGGACCCTCATATTGCTTTATTAGCTTTCCAAGCCAACTTCCAGCCCTGTGACAGCGCCCTAATTATCCTGTTCTAGCTTAACAGGTCTTTCCTACCACACTGAGCTGCAAAAGAGCCCTCTGTACTTATCTCAGATCCTATTGGCAAGCCCTCTCCCCCATTCACACTGCAGCAGGTACTGGTCAAGGTCTAGCGAATGCTGACACCGTACTTGTGGTTTGGGGGGAATTTCACATGTGATAGTTGAGCCCACGCAACTTTTGGGTGCAGGTGGTTTTGAGTAAGCCTTGAGACTCCCAACAGTTGTCCTTTCTTAAGTCCCAGGGATAGCTTATCAGCAATCTATGATGGATGTATCATTCCAATATTCACCCAGGGGCAGTATCCTGATTCCATCAAGATGAGTTTGTATAGCACTCTGTGTTCATATCTGGCATTGTCAAAAGACCAAAGTGGTCCCTGGACCTAGAAGGCAGGCAGCAACACAGTCATTCATATCTGATCAGATGCAGTTGTTTACACAGGCTGTCATCTTGGTTTACAGCAATGCAATATGTCGGCTGCAGATGTGAAAGCCACAGCGTAGCCTCCAGTTCAAAGACAGATGTCCTGTAACTTCGAAAGAATCTGTATGAAAAATACAACCAACATAACACAACCCAAATGGCCACTGCAACCTCAAGCAATCATCAAGGGATGCTGACTGATAGTCTTCCTCCAAATTTCCCAAGTGCATTCTTAGGTTGAACCTTCTACGGTAGAGTCAATTCAGTTTTTCCCAGGGGAAAACAAATGGGGGGGGGGGTCCTGGCCATGTTGGCCCTCACTCAGCACCACACTGGACACAGCTAAACGTCTTATTCTCTTGTCCTAACAACTCCTCAGAGCATAGAGATGGTGACCTTCCTAGCAACCTTACCAGTTCCATCCTCCCTCCCATAATTTCCACCTATTTCCTAGCTTCAGCTTCCCTGGATGGGACTCTGTCCAACCACAGAAGAGGTAGCAGGCCTAGCCTTGCCAGAGTTTCCTCTGTTGTCCCTGTTCTGGAAGAATAGAGTCAGAAAAGTTAAGGATGATGGGACTGCCTCTGCCACAAGTCGGTGAGGTAGCATTTACAGTTGGGCTGAGTTTAGCCACATGATGGCAACACCATGCAACTCACTGTGCCCTTAAGAGCTTTCATATGAGGCAAAGGAATGCCATCTTTCCACCCAACATTTCACAACCTGAGCATTATCCTCCTGCTTAATTTACGTATCTAAGTATTTCCAGAGGCTGAATAAGGACAGTTTCTCTACCCCGGTCCATTTCGGAGCCACGAACTGGTCCTCTCTGGTTGCATCTACATAGCTCACTTTCATTCTTCTTAGTATTCTCTCAGAGGGGTTTACACACACACACACACACACACACACACAGAGTGCTGTCTAATTATACATCAAGGTCTTGGCAAGGCTAGCTCCTGCTGTTGTGTGGATATTCTGCCCTCACTATTGACCATTGTGCAAATTTAGCCTTGCTTCTTCAGCCAAGTTTTATGACCTAGTTCTCAATGGGATAAACTTCTAGACTGCATCACTTACTGAGTTTGGGGATTTCTATTAGTAAATCAGGGAACCCATTTTTTTTTTTTTTATCAAGGAGAGAAACCTATGATGCAAACTATTCTGCACCAAGATATGGAAGTTTTGGGAGACTATAAGGACAAAGAAGCAATACTTCTATGGGCACAACATATACCCCAGGGCCATAGCAAATGCCGCAAGTATAACATATGCCAGCTACAACATATACCCCAGGGATTCCTGTGTATACCATTTCCATTTTAATCTCGGATCTCTGCTGACTGCTCCTTCCTTATCGGAATGAAGTTGGCACTGCCAGGACATTAAAGTATTCTGGAATTTAGAAATACTCAAAATGTCTGGGTGGTGGAAGCAATCTCCAAGTCCAGAGAAACCATAGATCAGCATTAGGGAATTTCAAATCCAATATTCTTCCAGCAGTCACTGCTTGGGGTGGCAAGAATGGTGTTAAAGACTTCTACAAGAGACCCACTCCTTACGAATGTATGCAGCAGAAACTAACTTCTAAGTTGACGTTTTGCACGAGCTCAACCCAAGTAGAGCTGCTTCGGAGTACAACCCTCTGCAAGCCTTCCAAGCCTGCTTTTATTGGGGATACCAATCACATTCAGATAGACACATGGATTTTTTGGGGGTAACTCAAGGTATTGTTGCAAAAATGCCCAGGGACAGTGTTGACCCAAAGGTGAGCACTGCACAGCTGCCACAGATAACAAAAACTCCAAAAAAGCAATCCTCTTTTTTGCCAAAGGACCAGGAAAACAGGTCCTTATTTATATCTTCTATTTCTTTGTTGGACTTCCATTTTCTCATTCCTTTTGAGCATGTTTGTTCCTAGGGCAATCAGAGTCTTTGTATGACAGCTGCTTGAAATTTCTTATCATATAATTCCATTATTTCTCTCATCTCAGTATTAGCATTGGTTAATTATGTCTTCTCAGGCAAGTTAATACTTTCTTGACTTATCATCAACTACTGGATTATATTCTGGTTATTTTGAGTATAAGACTCTAGGTTCTATATTCTTTGTTAAGAGCCAGAGAGAGAGAGAGAGAGAAATAAAGAGAGACAGAGGTTCTATCCACTGGTTCATTCCCCAAATGTCCACAAAGGTTGGGTTTGGGACTGGCTAAAGCTTGGAGCCTGGAACTTAATCCAGGTCACCCATATGGGTGGCAGGAACTCCACGACTTGAGCCACCACTGCTCCCTCTAGGGTCTGCATTAGCAGGAAGCTGGAGTCAGGAGCTAGAGGTGGATATCAAGCCCAAGCCTTCTGATATGAGACGCAGGAACCTAAACTGGTGTCTTACCCATTGGGCCAAATGCCCACCCCTGCAGGTTTCGTCTAAACCATGTGTTTGGGCTGGCATTTTGTAGCCCCATGCCAGTGGAACAGAAGAGGGACATTTGCATTGTTCCCGGGTGAGCATGGAAGTCCATGTCCTCCTGGGGTCTCACGGGGAGGGGGTGGGGCAGGTTCATTGCAGCAAGACAGAGGGAGGAAGCATAGCCTGCCCCCTCAGTCTTGCTAAGTGGATGTGGCCACTGTTCATTCGGGGTTGTAATGATTCTGTTAGGGTGATTCGTGTGTGTGAAATTTATTCTTTGTACACTGCCACTTTCCTGAGCCTTTGGAGCCACTTCTCCTTGCAGACATGTGTGTGTGTGAGCGTGTGTGTGAGTGTGTGTGAGCATGTGTGTGAGTGTGTGTGTGAGTGTGTGTGTGAGCGTGTGTGTGAACGTGTGTGTATGTGTGAGCATGTGATTGTGTGTGAGCGTGTATGTGTGTGAGCGTATGTGTGTGAGCGTATGTGTGTGAGTGTGAGCATGTGTGTGTGAGTATGTGTGTGAGAGCGTGTGTGTGAGCATGTGTGTGAGCATGTGTGTGAGAGCGTGTGTGTTAGCGTGTGTATGTGAGCGTGTGTGTGAGCATGTGTGTGAACGCGTGTGTGAATGTGTGTGTGTATGTGGGAGCGTGTGTGTGATTGTGTGTGAGCATGTATGTGTGTGAGCGTATGTGTGTGTGAGTATGTGTGTGTGAGCGTGTGTGTGAGCATGTGTGTGAGCATGTGTGTGAGAGCGTGTGTGTGAGTGTGTGTATGTGAGCGTGTGTGTGGGTGAGCGTGTGTGAGCGTGTGTGTGTGAGCATATGTATGTGTGAGTGTGTGTGAGCATGTGTGTGTGAGCATATGTATGTGTGAGTGTGTGTGAGCATATGTGTGTGAGCATATGTATGTGTGAGTGTATGTGTGAGCATGTGTGTGTAAGCATGTGTGTGAGCGTGTGTGTGTGTGAGCGTGTGTGTGTGTGAGCGTGTGTATGTGTGTGCCCATGGTGTTTCCAGATCGCCTCCTTCAGCAGGGAGTTCAGGTGCATAAACCAACAAGAACAGAGAACGGAAGCAGGGGCCTGTGCCCGGTCTCTCCAGTCATCGGGCCCTAGCCTGCTCGTCTTCTTCCCTCTCTCTCAAAGTCTCCTATGCTGTCTTCACATACAGTATCAGGTCAGGGTTCTAAGCTGCACTTAATGGGAAGCCTCAGAAGAAGTCTGTTCCATCTTGTGTGTGTGTGTATGCATGTGTGTGTGTGTGTGTGTATTCCATCTTGTCTCACAACCAGAGAAATCCTAATTATCTTTGAAAATAGAACAGTCAATTTTCTCCAGACAATATTAACAAGATTCAGGGCCTCATAATTTGCAAAATGCTCATGATACAATCTAAAATTACTCAAAATACCCAAATCTAGGAAAATGTGCCCAATTATTAAGGGAAAGAATAATCAAGAGACAGCAACCTGTGGTAACTCAGATATTAGAATTCTCAGAAAAGCGCATTAAGGCAGATATTTAAACTTTGCTCTGTGAGATAAAGGTGACAATTCTTGAATGGAAAGAAAGAAGTTTTAAACTGAGAAATAAAAATTATAAAATCAAACCAAATAAAAAGCTTTAGAACTGAAAAATGCAATATTGGGAATAAAAATATTGGTAGATAGGAAAAGATGATTCATGCTTAGGATGCTGACGTCCGATATTGGATTATCTGGGTCTGAGTTCTAACTCAAGTGGTTGGGTCCCTGCCACTCACTTGGGAGATCCAGACTGGGTTCTGGGCTCCTGGTTTTGGCCTGTCCCAACATAGAATATTTTAGGTATTCGAGGAGTGAACCAGCATATGGAAGATCTCCATCCATCTCTGTCTCTGTCTCTCTCTCTGCCTTTCAAACAAATAAAAAACAATTTAAGAATTTAAATATCAATGGATGGGCTCAAAAGCAGGAAGAGGATGAAGGAGGAAAGACTGAATTAGAAAATAGGTTAACAGGTGCTTGGCTCCCTGCACCCCATGGGAGACCAGGATAAGCACCTGGCTGCTGCCTTCCAATCAGTGCGGTGTCCTGGCTGCAGTGCACTGGCCGCGGCAGCCATTGGAGGGTGAACCAACAACAAAAGGAAGACCTTTCTCTCTGTCTCTCTCTCTCTCACTGTCCACTCTGCCTGTCAAAAAAAAAAAAAAAAATAGCACCTGGGAGCAGGAATTTAGCTTGGCTGTTAAGTTGCCTGTATCCCATTTGGAGCACCTGGGTTCAATTCCTGGCTCTGACTCCTGACTCCAGTTTCTTGCTAATGCACATCTGGGAGGCAGTGTTGATGGCTTGAGGACTTGGGTTCCTGCCACTCATGTGGGAGATCCAGACTGAGTTAGTTCCAGGTTCTCCACTTTGGCCTAGTCCAACCCTGGCATTTGGGAGAGTGAACTGGCAGGTCGAAGAACTCCATCTGTAAGTCTCCTTTTCCTCTGTGTCTCTCTGCCTATCAAATAAATAAATTTATTTTTCAAATTCAGCAATAAGAAAATTCAAAAATGGCAAACATTTTCAACAGATGCCTTAGCAAAATTGATATACAAATGAAAAATAAACAGTTGAATAGATGCATATAGCCATTATTCATTATGAATAATTCTTTTAAACTACAAGAAGATATCACCAAATACCTATTAGAATAGCTTAATTCATTAGTTAGTTAAAATGTAATTAAAAGCCATTACAAAGGTGAGCATTCGTCTTAGTGGTTAGAATGCCGCTCGGGATGCATCCCATATTGGAGTGCCTGGGTTCAAGTCCCGGCTCCAATACCTATTCCTGCTACATGCTAATGCAAACCCCAGGAAAGAGTAGGGAATGGAATAAGTGCTTGGGTTCCTGCCCCCAAATGGGAGACCCAGAATGAGTTTTTGGCTCCTGGCTTCAGCCTGGCCCAGCCTCAGCCATTGTACACATTTGAGTGAACCAACAGATGTAAGATTTCTCTCTCTCTCTCTCTCTCTCTCTCTCTCTCTCTCTCTATCTCTCTCTCTCTCTCTCCCTCTCTCCTTCTGTGTGTGTATATTTCTCTCTGTCTCTATTCTACAAATATAGTAAGAATTTTAAAAAATTCATTAACATAATAAATGCTGGTGAGGATGCATACAACTGAAACTCTCATACATGCCTGATGGGAATACAGAATGGGACTGTCACTTAGAACTTAGGTTGGCAGTTTCTTACAGAGCTAAACATCAACAACAGTTTGGTAGTTTCTTGCAAAGATAAATATTATTTATTATATGATTCAGCAGTTTTGTTCTCATTTACCCAGAAGAAATAAAATTAATGTTCACACAAATGTTTATGGCACTTAATTTATAACTGCCCCAAACTGAAAACAACCTAAATATCCTTTAATGGGTAAATGATAAGACAAATTTTGGTACATCCATAAAAAGGAGCGTGAATTAGTAATTTAAAAAAAAAAAACACTGAACTACTGATCCAGACCAAGAATAAATCTCAAAACTTATTCCAAACGAATACAAAGGAAAGGAAAAGACAAGACAGAATGTAAGAGAAGAATACAGCATAAAGAGAGATGGCCTGGGGTTGGAAAGGGAAGACAAAATGCAACAGAACAGAACCTGTAGAAGAAATAGCAGGATACACTGCCCATAACTGTAGCTATAAAGCAGACACTAAGACTGTTGAGAACTAAGTATTACTTCTTTTTGGTAAGTTCAATTATTATTTTTATACAATAAAACAAAATTCTGAAAACCTCTCCTGCTGCAAAAATATTGTCAATTATTTCCCCCTTTAGTGTCGGCATATAAAATATCACTATCTCAGAAAATGAAATTGTCAAACTGTTCTTTTATGAGTCCCTCTGATGCAGAGTTCTCACATCCTTCAAATGTAGGAAAACTGCCTTTTCCATAGATGTTAGGTTGAACACAGCATTGAAATTAACTTATAAGGGTGATAAAGATTACTATAAAACTATCAATAAGCTATGTGGCATTTGAACATTTATAACTGTACAATATAGATATAGTGTGGCTGTGTTCATGCTATAGGAAATAATCTCTTTCATTAAAATAAAACAACAAACCTTTCAAATCAAATTGTATTAATGAAAATATGAATGAAAACACTTAGACAGACTGCAGAGAGCACTATACATTAAAGCTAATAGAAGACAATATGTCACCTTCATAGGTTTTTCACTAAAAGCACTATTGGGTTATGCACTGAAAGCAATGGTCTTGCACATACATGTGTCTTCCAACCTAGAGACCAAAACATGGCCGAATTTTTTTCTGGCATTTCCAGTGAGCACACAGAGCAGACATTTTAATTCTTGCCTTGCCAGCCTCTAATTCTCCTTCTCACGGCCTTAACAAATGAGAACCAACCCTCGTTAGGGTTCTGTCCAGGCAACACAGATGAGGCTGTGTAATTATAGAGATAAACATTACTTCTTGTATGACTCAGCAATCTTGTTCTCATTTACCCAGAAGAAATAAAAATTAATGTTCACACAAAAGCTTGCACAGAGATGTTTATGGCACTTAATTTCAGATAAGGCAATCCTTTACCGTGCAAGGTCCTTCTGTGCACTGTAGACTATATAGCTTATCAACAGACTGATTTATCGCCCAGTGCCAGGACTAGACATGTGACCTAAGCCATGGACAGTCGGAACCATCTGGCTCCCTTGCTTGTAGTGGCTAATTTGGGATGAACACCCAGCCCAACCCAGGTCCATCAATGTCAGTAAGATTCCATTTTAGGACTTTTCTTGAAATTGTTGGGGAAGTGAAGATCTTTTTTTGTTTATTTTACTGAAGTAAAATAATCTTTATGTCTAAAGATATACGTAAAGATAATGACACCCATCTTATTACCATATGGAATGGAAAACGTTGAGAAAGAACCCAACACAGAAAGAGCAGAGACTGCGTCCCCAGGGCATATGTGAATCTCTGGATCTATTTCTGCAGACCTACCTTTAGAACTTCTAGTTATTTGAGCAAATAAATGTATTAATTTTATTTGACTACTGGAGTTTGGCTTCTGCCAAACCCAATAGAAAGTATCTCAATGATAAAACTCATCAATGACTCTTTATTTACATTTTTCAGTCTACTTCTTAAGAACAAACAAACAAATGAAAATGAACAGAGCAATAAGAACAAGGAGCCAGCAGGCACATTAATTAATTGCTCAAGATAGCAGGGAAAAAGACAAGAACGAGGAAACCACAGCATGCTAGATGTACACTATGCTGTTCATAATGAAAAACTGAGCATGTCTTCCTGGCTTAGCCAGGTCTAATTGTCCAAGCAAGGAATATCTCATTTAGCACACACAAAAATCCTGCTAAATAATTAAAACCTTTGCATTACTATGGTAAATGTGCTGGCTATGCACAGTAGTCTGAGTTTTAATGAGAAATGTGAGACAGGACACTATTAGCACAAAAGTAGATGGTAAAGAGATTCAAATAAGCTCCTCCCACCGAACTATTGACTAGTACTGTGGCTTGGATCTGATTTTCTCTATTTAATTAGAAATATACATGAGCGCCAGGTTCTAGTCCCAGTTGCTCCTCTTCCAGGCCAGCTCTCTGCTGTGGCCCGGGAAGGCAGTGGAGAATGGCCCAAGTGCTTGGGCCCTGCACCTGCATGGGAGACCAGGAGGAAGCACCTGGCTCCTGGCTTCGGATCAGCACAGCGTCGCCGTGGCAGCAATTTTTTTTTTCTTTTTTTTTTGACAGGCAGAGTGGACAGTGAGAGAGAGAGATACAGAGAGAAAGGTCTTCCTTTGCTGTTGGTTCACCCTCCAATGGCCGCCGCTGACGGCGCGCTGCGGCCAGTGCACCGCGCTCGTCCGATGGCAGGAGCCAGGAGCCAGGTGCTTCTCCTGGTCTCCCATGGGGTGCAGGGCCCAAGCACCTGGGCCATCCTCCACTGCACTCCCGGGCCACAGCAGAGGGCTGGCCTGGAAGAGGGGCAACCGGGACAGAATCCGGCGCCCCAACCGGGACTAGAACCCGGTGTGCCGGTGCCGCAAAGCGGAGGATTAGCCCGTTGAACCACGGCGCCGGCCCATGGCAGCAATTTAGGGAGTGAACCAACAAAAGGAAGACCTTTCTGTTTCTCTCTCTCACTGTCTGTAACTCTACCTGTCAAATATAAAAAGAAAAAATATACATGAAATCGTTTTCTTGTTTTAACACAGAAGTATCTTTTTATATGCTATACATATACTTGTATACTATTTACATTTGTATAGTATATATGAGTATCTGTTTATATACTCATATACTGTGTGTGAGAGTTGTGATATGGAGTCTGTGAAGATACTTCAGTCCTAAAACAAGAAAACTATCTCATGAAGAAGAGGAGGAACTTGACTGTGAAAATATGTATTCAGTGTAATATAAAAATGTAGAAGACATCTATGAAACACACTCAAAATACAGGATCGTGTGCAGCATCTCTAACACAGGAGCAGAAATCTGTAAGAAGAGAAGTGATTAAAGTAGGGAATAAAATTGGCTAGCTGAACTAGAAAACAAATGTGAGAGAACTAAAACCCAGTCAGCAGATTAATGTCCACATTTGTGTGAACTAAGGAAATACACCATCTGTTATCTCAGTAGATTATATAAAGGTGTTCAAAGAAGTAAATGCATGTAGCAGGGAGCAGATGTTTAGTCCAATGGTTAAGAGGCCCTTCCCAAGTCAAAGTACCTGTTTTTCACTCCTGACTCAAACTTCTGACTTGCACTTTCTGCTAATGGTTACCAGGGGAGGTGGCAGTGATGGCTCAAGAAATTGGTTCTTGCAGATCACATAGGAGACCTTCATTGCATTCTTAGCTTCTGGCTAAGGCACTTCTGAAAGTTCATGGAGAGAGGCAGCGACCATGGCTTAGCAAGTAAAGCCACCACCTGGGACACTGGCATCCCGTATGGGCACTGCTTCCAGTCCCTACCACTCCACTTCTGATCCAGATCCCTGCTAATGGCATGGGAAAAGCAGCAGACGGTGGCCCTAGTGCTTGGGCTCCTACCACCCACATGGTATGAAGACCTAGATAAAGATCCTGGCTCCTGGCTTCAGCCTGGTCCAGGTCTGGCCGTTGTGGCCATCTAGGGAATGATCCAGTAGATGGACGATCTCTCTGTATCTGACTTTCAAATAAATAAATCAATCTTTATATTAAAGAAAAGTACATGGAGAATGCACATTATGAAAAAACTACGCATGGATTTCAGAAATTTTTTACACCAAAATAAATTCATTTTTAAATGCTGTTTTCCATGGACTTTTTGGAGTGCTTTCATATCTCATTGGTTTTTAACAAAGGCAATTTTGTTCTCAAGATTCGGCAAGGTCTGGAGGCATTTCTGGCTCCAATAATGGGGGGAAAGCTGCGATTGGCATCTAATGAGCAGAGGCCAGGAATGCTGCTAAGTAGTGTGCAATGTACAGAAGAACGTTCCACAGTAAAGGATGGCCTTATCTGAAATATCAGTGGTGCCAAGAGTGAGAAACCCTGATCTGAGTCGATATATCTATATCATTATGTGGTCCTATTTATAGATCAAGTATTTGTTTGGGGTTTGTGTACATTTTGTGCTTTCCCAAGTGTGGAGTTTTACAATAAGCATGTTTGCTTCTGGCTAAGAGGCCACAGATCCATTGGCAGACACATTGGGAGCCTTGAACCACGTCTTCAGTGAGATCTACGGGGAGAGTCAGTTTGTGACCCCTTCTGCAGAGGCTGGGTTTGTGCAGGCACATGGAAGAGGAGCAGATCCTGGAGTTGGGAATGGAAGTTTCCACTGCTCCGATCTGCACACTCCCTGCTGCCACAAGAGGAATGATATCTGTGATGCTTGTTAAAAAATCACAGCAAAAAAGAGGTGGAAAACAGGACTTTAAGCATGAAATACCAGCATAATTATACTTTCAAATACTTGGATAATTGGTCTCTGTATGAACTGAATTTGCTCTGAAGTGGATCTTTCGACTTAGGTACTATCATTCCCATCTGAGAGGCACTGGAAACACAAAATTTGGGTTCAGCCTGGTAGGTGGACAGATGATTGCTAATATAAAACATAGAGAAACTCCGTATTTTTTCTTTCAAACTGGGAAGGCCTAAGTGTTTTGAAGTATCCCAATGGGAAGGGATCAAGAGTAAGCTGAACACAGTTCCCAGTCTGCCCAATTCTCTCTATAAAAGTAAAAAAGATAGAACTATTTTGAGCTAGTATATTAATACTTTAAACATCAGTTAGCAGAGGCCAGTATTCAGTCTAGCCATTAAGACAACTGTATCCCACATTAGAGTCCAGCTCCTGCCAACTGAGACCCTGGGAGGCAGCAACCACAGCTCAAGTACTTGGGGCTCTGCCACTCACACACGTGGGAGACCTGGATTGCGTTCCTGGCTCCTGGCTTCAGCCTTAGCCATTTTGGGAAATGAACCATCTGTCTCTGTCTCTGTCTCTCCCCAGCAAATGAATAAAGTAAAAAACTGTATTAATATAAGACCAGTTTCAGAATAATGAAAAAATGCAATTATTCTGTTGTTTTATGTGCATATTTCACATTTCAAAGACTTTGTAACAATTAAGAAAACATGTTGTTTTAGACTAATGAAAAATTAAGATTTAGGCCGGCATTGTGGTGCTGCAGGTGAAGACCTTGCCTGCAACACTGGCATGCCATATGGGTGCCAGTTCGGGTCCCACCTGCTCCACTTCCAACCCAGCTCCCTGCTCGTGGCCTGGGAAAAGCAGTGGAAGAGGGCCCAAATGCTTGGGCCCCTGCACCCACATGAGAGACCTGGAAGAAGCTCCTGGCTCCTGGCTTCAGCCTGGCCTAGCCCCAGCTGTTGTGGCCATTTGAGGAGTTAGCCAGAGAATGGGAGATTTCTTTCTTTTTGTCTCTCCTTTCTCTACAGCTCTGACTTTCAAATAAATAAATCTTTTTTAAAAATTGATTACAATCTATGCTTAAATATTTAGGAATCTAGCTGGCTATACTAGTAACTTTTTATTTATAGTTGCATAAGAAGTTTGTCAATATTTGGAAAAAGTGGGATTAAGAATTGAAGAGGTGGGGCCAGTGCTGTGGTGTAGTAGGTTAAAGCCCCAGCCTGCAAAGCCAGCACCCCATAGGACTCCCTGTTCGAATTCCAGCTGCTCCACTTTCAATGCAGCTCTCTGCTATGGCCTGAGAAGGTAGTAGAAGATGGCTCAAGTTCTTGGGCCCCTGCACCCATGTGGGAGACCTGGAAGAAGCTCCTGGCTTCGGCCATTGCGGCCAGTTGGGGAGTGAACCAGCAGATGGAAGACCTCTCTCTCTTTCTCTGGCTCTACCTCTCTGCATAACTCTATCTTTCAAATAAATAAAAATAAATCTTTAAAAAATGAATTGAAGAGGCATTAATTGACATACAAATAAAAATGAGGATTCTTCCATTCATGTCTTGTTTTGTAAAGTATGACTGGAGTTCTTCCCCACTCTGCATCTCTCTGATTATTATGCCATAAGAAAAGAGAAAATCTACTGAGAAAAAGTAACCTCACAGAAACCTGAATTACCCCATTGTAAAACCCTTCCCCTTCCACATCATAGCATTATGTTCAAGAGTGAGCTTGTGAGCCAGACTTCCTACGTCCAATTTCTGTGACTTCACCACTAATACTTCATTATACTAGACAAAGTACTTGATGTATTTAGCCAGTCTCTGACTCTGCTTACCCATTTATATAAGTGGGAATAACAACACAACCTTCCAGCTAAGGTTGCCATGAGAATTAAGTGAGGCAACATTTTAAAAGACTTGGCTTTGAGCGTGAAAGACAGGTTGCAATATTACTATATTTCAATATTATTATATTTCTCTGAACACTGAAACTCAGCCCTGTCCCCTAGGAGAGATAGAATTCTTACTTTGTTTTATGTGTTAGGTCCCATTCCTGAAAACCGAATGAGAAATTAGCCAAAAGCCCTCAAAATGTAGCTTAGATATTTCAGCAAACTGTGAAAGGAATATAAAGTTACTTTTAGGAAGATTATCTATTGTTTTAACTCCTCCCACAAATACCAAAAATGTACAGGGGTTGAAAATAAAATCTAAGAAAAATCACTGAGTTCTGTTTAGGAAGCAGATGAGAGTGAGATAAAAGTTGGATGGAAGGAGAAGTATGGTGGTATCACCACGACCCACAGGGTGGTGACAAGGATGTAGGCATAGCTGATGTGGGTTGGGGTGCTTCCCGCAACCACAAACTCTTCTGGACCCGTGACATCTGTGCAGCCAGCTGAGCTGCAGAGCATGGTTGCAAATGAGGACTGCTGTGATGTTCTATTTTATGAGCAAAGAAGCTAACACACAGGAAAAGCTGAGTAGCCCACCTAGACTGGAATGGGTGATGAATGACACAGGAGACATTGCAACACAGGGGTTGAGACCTGTACCTCTGGAAGCACCAGTTTGTGGTGTTGTTTTTTTAACTACTTCCATTAAAATGATAACACTTGCTTGTATAGAACAACCTGGCCAATTAAGTGTTCTTTGTGTAAACAACAATACATATTAACACTTGGCACTCTCACATGCCTTCCCCACAATGACTCTCTTAGCAACCACAAGAATTCTACGAAGTGCATAACTGCTGTTAAGCCTGATTCTCAGCTGAGGAAATATAGGTACAGTCACTTGGGCAGGGAAACCAAGCTAAGTGACGTGAACAAGGTGTGTGCATGTCAAGAGGAGGGAGAAGATCAGGTTGCTCCAGAAAATCTGCGTTAACATATTCCTCATGTGAAAAAAAAATAGTCTTTCCACTTTAAAATACCAAATGGTAACTACATACTATGTTTTTTGAAAGTAATGAAAAAAAAAATCCCAATTATGGAAAAACTAGTACCAATACTGGTTCATAAATCCTTTTTAGAATTAATTAATTAATTTTTATTTCTTTGAAAGACAAAGACAGAGACATAGAATGAACTCCCAATTATGAACTCATTCCCAGGCCAGGCTGAAGGAGCCAAGAACTCAATCTGAGTTTTCTACAATGAGTGTCAAGGACCCAACTACTCAACCCATCACTTCCGCCTCTCATGGCACATATCAGCAGGAAGCTAGAATTGGGAGCATAGCCTGGACTTGAACAGAGCACTCCAATGCAGGAACAGGTGTCCTGAGCATCTTAACTGTTGTACTACATGCCCATCCAGTAAATTTTAATTTTTTTAAAAAAGATTTTTATTTTATTTATTTGAGAGGCAGAGTTACAGAGAGAGAGACAGACAGAGAAAAAGGTCTTCTATCCACTGGTTCATTCTCCAAGTGGCAGCAATGGCTAGAGTTGAACCAATCCAGTCAGGAGCCAGCAGCTTCTTCTAAGTCTCCCACACAACTTGTAAGGGCCCAAGCACTTGGGCCATCTTTCTAAAGCTTTCCCAAGCTATAGCAGAGAGCTGGATCAGAAGTGAAGCAGCCATGACTTGAACCAGCTGCCCATAAAGGATTCTGGCACCACAGGCAGAAGCTTAGCCCACTATGCCACAGCACCAGCCCTAAATTCTGATTTTTAATTAACGCTTTAAAATGTATGCTAAAGTGTTTCTCCTTAGTAACAATCGTGGCCTAATCACTGACATTTACAAAAAAAATTAGATACAAAGAAAACCTGCTGTTTAAAAACAAAGTCTTAGAAATATTTCTCTATGAACTAGATATTAAATAAATTCCCAAAACTTTCATAGCCAAAGTGTACAAACATGAGAGGTTTTTCTGAAAACCTCTGATTGTACATTACGTAGTACAAGTAAACTAGAATGCTATCTAAATTTAATGTCCTTAAGATTGTTATAAACTTCACTATTTACAACAGATCTATTTTACCAAATTTATAAAAGAAAAATGGTACCAAGACAGGAAATGAAGTGTTAAGTAATTTGCTCTTCAGGACGAGCGTGTGGCCTTGCAGCTAAGCCTGCATCCCGTACCAGAATGCCTGGGTTGGGGCCGGCGCTGTGGCACAGTGGTTAAACGGCCATCTACATGCCAGCACTCCATATTGGCACTGATTTGAGCCCTGGCTGCTCCACTTCCCATCCAGCTTCCTGCTAATGCTCCTGGGAAAGCAGTGGGCCCCTGCACCCACGTGGGAGGTCAGGATTTAGGTCTTAGCTCCCAGCTTTCCTCTGGAACTTGTTGGGGTAGGGGAAGCAGCAGATGGGAGACATGTCACTCTCAAACAAATAAAATAAATGTAAAACTTTTTAATCCTTTACAAATTAAATAAACAAATAACTTACTCTTTTATCTCAGATATAACTCTGTTTAGGTATGGATGGTTTCATGGACTATGGTAGAAGCAAGCTGGCTTCACATCAGATCTCAACAACAATATATCAAGCAATGGGGAAAAAATAATATGACACAGGTTTGTCTGACAACTTCGCTGGCAGATACAGTCCCTGCGGCTTCTGAATTGTTTCAAAAGAAGCTGATGTTTGGAAATGGGCGTGTGGCCAAGCAGATAAGATGCCTACATCCCACGACTGGGTACCTGGGTTCCAGTCCTAGCTCTGTTCCTAACTCAAGCTTTCTAATACTGTGTTATTGGGGAGCATATGTTAAAATATTTGGGGGGGTTCTTGCCGTTTATTTAGACAAATATTCTAAATATTGGCTCAAATGAGGCAGACAACATGGTAAAGTTCAGAATTTACTTGGGAAAGTGAGAGAAATACACAGGAATGTGAGGGCTTTATTTAAAGGAGTGGGTGGTCAGAAAGATGAACAGGGAGCTCCACATCAGGCAGATCAGGGGCCACGTGTGGGAGTCCGCAGTCCACAGGTTTTCTCTGCTCCAGCAAGAGAGATGCATGGGAGAACAGGGAGGGGCCCTGGAAGCCCCAGGCCTCTTATTCACTTTCTTTTTAAGTTTTTTTCCCTTCACTTGGTTTTTCTTCTTTATTTAATGAATGCATTTTTTCATAGATACAACTTTAGGAATATAGTGGTTCTTGTCCCCATACACCCCCACCCTGAGTCCCATCCCACCTCCCTCTCCCTCTCCCATCTCCTTCTTCATTATGTTCATTTTTAGTTTGACTTTATATACAGAGGACCAACTCTATGCTAAGCATAGACTTCAACAATTTGTACCCCCACACACACAATATATATATAGAGTACAGTTTGGGGAGACAATTTGCAGTCGATTCTCATATTACAATTCATTAGGGACAGAGGTCCTACGTGGGGAGCAAGTGCACAGTGACTGCTGTTGTTCCTTTAACAATTAACACTCTGTTTTATGACATCAGTGATCTGAAGCTCTTGCCAGGGCTGCCAAGGCTATGGAAGCCGTTTGTGACCACAGACTCCATAGGTATTTGGACACAGCCATAGGCAAAGTGGATGTTCTCTCCTCGCTTCAGAGAAGTGTGTATCTTTCTTTGATGACCCTTTCTTTCCTGGGAGGTCACACAGAGATCCTCCGTGTAGGGTATTTTTTTGTCACAAAATCTTGGCTTTCCATGCCTGAAATGCTCTCACAGGCCTTTCAGCCCAACCAGGAAGCCTTAAGGGCTGATTCTGAGGTCAGAGTGTTATTTACAGTGTATGTCATTCTAGGAGTCTGCTGTGTGGACTGCTTCCCACGTTGGACTTTCCTTCCTTTTTAATTCTATTATTTTTACCGTGTACTTTATGTTATTTATATCATATCTTTTAAACTTAGACCAATCTATATGTTGCCTTTAACATTTAATATGATCATTTTAACAGTGAAGATGGTGTTTATAGCACCAATGTTGATGGGTTTGGCACCCCATGACAAGTTCTTAGGCTATACCCTTAGAGGTAAGTCTGTATGACTGTATGCAGAACTAGACGGTCTTATACTTATAGACTACCTCCTTCATCTCTTATTCCCCCTCTTATTTTTAATTGGGATCTTTTTCCAATTGCCTTAAAATACATATGATTAACTGTATCAAGAAACTCCACAGTAACAAAACAAACAACCCAGATAAGAAATGGGCCAAGGATCTTAACAGGCATTTTTCACAAGAGAAAGTCCAAATGGCCAACAGACACATGAAAAAAAAATGCTCAGGATCTCTAGCCATCAGGGAAATGCAAATCAAAACCAAACCACAATGAGGTTTCACCTCACCCTAGTTAGAGTGGCCCACATATAGAAATCAATAAACAACAAATGCTGGAGAGGATATGGGAAAAGGGCACCCTAACCCACTGTTGGTGGGAATGCAAATTTGTAGAGCCACTGTGGAAAACAGTATGCAGATACCTCAAAAATCTGAATACAGACCTACTATATGACACAGCCATCCCACTCCTGGGAATTTACCCAAGGAAAATGAAATCAGTAAACAAAAGAGCTATCTGCACCTCCATGTTTATTGCAGCTCAATTCACAATAGCTGACATGGAAGCAACCTAAATGTCCATCAGTCGAAGACTGGATAAAGAAATTATGGGATATGCACACTATGGAATACTACACGGCAGTAAAAAAGATGAAATCCGGTCCTTTGTAACAAAATGGAACAAGCTGGAAAACCTCATACTCAATGAAATAACCCAGTCCCAAAGAGACAAACACCATATGTTCTCCCTGATTAGATAGAATTAATAGCATGCCTAAAACGAAAGCTCTAGAAGCAAAATTGTCACTTTTAGAATCAATGTCTTCAATAGTCCTTAACCTGACTGTCAAGGGACAGTTTACCATTGTTACTTTTTACTGTGTATATCCTTTTTATTTTGTTTGTTTTTTTCTCTGTTTTCTTTCTTTCTCTCTCATTTCTCTTCTTCATATTATTCACTTCCAAAAGGGGAGTGTTTACATAGTCTGATTGGCAGGTAGGCGTATACAGGTGAGATAGGTAAGGGCTGGGGGGCGTGGTCTCCAGCTCTTGAATTTAATCCATCTAATCCTATCTGCCTGATCGGCCCCCATGTCAACAAGCCATGGGAAGCAGCAGTGCTGGCTCAAATGACTGGGTTCCTCCAGCCAAGGCCATGGTGGGCACTTGGGGTATGAACTAGCAAATGGGAGTTTCTCTCTCTGGATTTCAAATACATTTTCTTCAAAAAATAGAAATTGAAGTTTGGCTGCTCCTTTCTTATATTGTTTCATAAATGGAGAAAGAGAGATGTCACATAGGGAGTATCAGTGAAAGAGAAAGCTGTATTAGCAGACTTGGTCAGCATGCAACATAAACTCAGATGCCAGGGAGCTGGCAGAGAACAAGTGAGAGGGGAGAGAGGGCTGCTCAGTCTGAAGCTTACAGGAGGCACCCAAGCTCCAGCAAGACAAAGGCTTCCCCCACACCTGCACATGTGGAGCCTGCACACAGCCAGGCACACGGAGCCAATTTAAAAAGGCAAAGTCCAGGAAACATAGACGTGCCCCGAGTGGGAGAGGCAGGTGCAGGTCAGAATGTGTCCTGGTGATGAGCATCATGGAAAAGCAGGGAATCTCAGCCCCAGGAGAGGGAGGGGGAAGCCTCAGGTCTTCCTCGCTCAGTTAGAAAGACAAAACAGCCCTCAGGGGCATGGTATGAAGCCTTACTAGTGTTCTCCACCCTGTCTGCATACATGTGCTGCTCAGACTTGCAAAACGAGAACCTAACAGCCAGCTCCACACAGATATTTCAGTTAGGCTCATTAAGCTCCTGGGTATCACGTCCTGGGAGAGCCCTGAGAAGCCAGGACAGTGCAGAAACGCTTCGTGATTTCACTTCTGGAACTCGAGCCCGCTGGGTTTCTGGACCAGCTCTGCAGCTGCAAACAACTATAAATGGCAAGCACATTTATATATTCGGAGATCGGCTTAAGGGCCTTGAAGAGAAGAGCAATGGCAAGTGACTGACAGCCCTGACTCTAGGTGGAGACAGGAACCCAGAGAGGCAAGGGGAGCCCTGCTGCTGGTTTTGCCCTGGAGGTGTTTGTTGAGCCTGCAGAACTTGTGATTTTGTTTTCATTGCCAGGAGGGCTTTTTTCATTGCCACAAGGGGCTAAGGTAAGGGCAGGCTGAAATCTGCTACGCTCTCACAGACTTGTTCCTGCATCCCGGGCTTCCGGGAGACTGCATCTCCTACTGCTTACAGTTATGCTGGGACACAAGGCTAGCTTTGGTCAATAGAATAGGTGCAGAACATAACTGTGCACTTCCATACTGAGTCCTCAAGATCTTTGGCCAGAAACAGCTTCCCAAGGCAAGCATTTGGCATAGCCATAAAGACACTTCTTGGGACTCCTGAACCCTACATTGGAAAGCCCGAGTTTGAGTCCTGGCTCCACTCTCCATTCCAGATCCCTGCTATTCTTTTCACACCCTGGGAGGGAGCAGGTGATGTCTCAAATACTTTGGTCCCCACCACCTACATGAGACACTCACACTGAGCTCCCAGCTCCGGGCTTTGTGCTAGACCACCCTGACTGTGGCAGGCATTTGGAGAGAGATTCAGTGGATGGGAGATATCTGGGTTTTTTTTTTTTCTGTCTCTCTGCCTTTCAAATAAATAAAATAAATACATAAGAATTTTTTTTTTAATGCACGACTTCTTGAGGAAGCCTTGGAAGAGACAAACCCAGGAGAGCCAACTGACTTCCATCTGACTGGGATATGAGCAAAATAAGAAATTTTTATTTTAAGCCACCAAGATTTGGGGTACAACAGTTTATCAGCATTGTGCTGACAAATTCAGAAACTCCCAGCCTCATAAATGTGGAAAAAAAAAACAATGTCAACCTATGGACCCACACCTAAGAAACACACACAAGGAATGTTATCTTAGTTGAGACAGTGAGAAGTGACAATGAACTTGAAAGACTGTAAATATGCAAGTGTACACATGGATGACTAGGTGGGGTTCTCATTTCCTACACTGTCCAAAAAAAAAAAAAACCACAAATACATAAAAAATTGAGGGTTTTGTTTAAAATAGTCACAGATTATCACATATCCTGGAATCTGACCAATGCAAACACAAACTATCTCTGAACAAATTAATCTTTATCCCAAGCATCAAAGAACTTCCACCAAAAAAAGTCTACAGGGAAAAGGCATAGATATAATGCCAAAATCATGGAAACAAAGCTTCCTGAGCCACAACAGCAGAAATAGCAGACAGCAGAAACAGACGTGGAAAGAAAGGATATACTGGAATTACCAGAAATATAATTCTATAATTACAATGCCTCAAAAATAAGACTAGCTTGAAAATACATGCAGGAATCAGAAAACTCTAAATAACAACCAGCAGATTTGAAAATGTACAAATAGAACTTGTAGAATTGAAAAACATAACATCAAATGTCATAACTGTAAAATGCATTTTTTTTTTTTTTGCTTTCTTGAAGTTAGGAGGCTGCTCACAAACTATGCCAACACTGATTCAAAAAAGCATGGGCAGGCTGGGTGTTCTGGCAGGACCAGGTGAGCCAATGCTTGGGGTGCCCACACCCCACACTGGAGTGCCAGCTGGAGTCCCAGTTATTCTGCTTCTGATCCAGCTTCCTGCTGGTGTCTACCCTGGGAGGCAGAAGATGGAGACTCTGCCACCCACTCAGATGGAGTTCCTGGTTCCTGGATTGCAGCTTTGGCCCAGCCCAGCCCCTGCTGTTGCAACATTTGGGAAATAACCAGCAGGTAGAGGATATTGCTCGCTTGCTCGCTCGCACGCTCTCTCTCTCTCTCTCTCTCCTATTGTTCTGCCTTTCAAATAAAACAAATTTAAAAACAACCAAAAAAGAAAAAGAAATAAGGTCACTCAAATGAAATTGTATTTGGAAATCTTAACAGTACATCAGACAAAGCTAAAGAGAGAATGGGGAAATGCAAAATAGGTCAAAAGAAACCATCCAGATAGATATACAATGGGAAAAAGAAATAAAAACAGATCTCAAAAAGATTTTTTTTTTTTTTTTACAGGCAGAGTGGACAGTGAGAGAGAGAGACAGAGAGAAAGGTCTTCCTTTGCCGTTGGGTCACCCTCCAATGGCCGCCGCGGCGGCGCGCTGCGGCCGGCGCACCGCCCTCGTCCGATGGCAGGAGCCAGGAGCCAGGTGCTTTTCCTGGTCTCCCCATGGGGTGCAGGGCCCAAGCACCTGGGCCATCCTCCACTGCACTCCTGGGCCACAGCAGAGGGCTGGCCTGGAAGAGGGGCAACCAGGACAGAATCCGGTGCCCCGACCGGGACTAGAACCCGGTGTGCCGGCGCCGCAAGGCGGAGGATTAGCCTGTTGAGCCACGGCGCCGGCCCTCAAAAAGATTTTTAAAACATGGAGAGAGAAAAAAGCACTTCCATAATTGTGGAATAAGGATCTATGAAAATCAGCTCTTGCATAAAAGCCAATATTGTCAAAAAGCAACTTTTTAAGAATCCTGAAAATTAAACAATGGCTTGTAACAAGATGAGGAGCCTTGTGATGTTTTCACTTGCCCTGGTCTCCTTGACCTTCCCCCATTCTGCAGTGACCATCAAAACTCAAAACCTCACAGTTGTTGCTCCCATCTTGAAAATCAGCAACCTAGCAGCCCTGGGGCTTGGGGTGCCCCCACAGCCCCACACTCACAGAGCTGTCCCTGGAAAAGCTGCATTCTCAGGGCTTGTCTTTCTTGCACCTGACTCAGGACTTGACCTATGCAAACAGCCCTACCCCACGGGGTATCTTGAAAACAACCACCATCAGCTGGTTAACATTAAGTTGCACGAGGCAGTGGTGAGCGTTGGGCTACCAAGAAGCTGAATTGAATTGAGGGGGGAATGAGATGTCATTAGAGAGCACTGACAAGTCCTGACAAACTCCTGGAAACCTAGATGGCTACATGCACATGCAAGGCTGTGCAAGGCTGTGCAAGTGCTGAGAAAACTGCAAGGTCCTCATATCTCACCTCTGGCACATCGTGAGGTTCTACGGAAGCAGCAAGAGAAGAGCAAGAGGAAACTGTGCACTGCCTGCTGCAGCCCTGAGAACACGCCCCAACACCACACACCTCAGCAAAGACTGGTGTGCTTGCTGGCATGAGGCATTTAAGGAAATATCGGATGAGTCAACACCTGACCACTAAATAACGGAACAGGGCTTTCGGCGGCTGTGTACAAGCAAGAATATGGACTAGAAAGGTAGCCCAGGAAAGTCCCTCAACAAACAAGCAGCAGAAACAATTAACCATAGGGAGGTGGAGGAATGCAATTTCCAGAACTGTCACACAGTATTATTTTAAATATTCAATTTTAAACAATTATGAGACATACAAAGAGGAAAATAGGGCCCATACACATGGAAAATACAATCGGTAAAACTATGCCTGAGTATGCCCAGGCACTGGACTACCAGACAAACACTTTCTTCATTTTTCTTTTTTCATATTTATTTATTTTTAAGTCCGAGTTACAGAGAGAGGGAGAGACAGGGAGAGAAACCTTCCATCAGCTGGTTCACTCTCCAGCACTGGGCCAGAACCAAGCCAAGAGCCAAGAGCTTCTTCCAGGTCTCCTACATGGCACCCGCATGGGTGGCAGGAGCCCAAGCACTTGGACCATCCTCCAATGCTTTACCCAGGCCATTAGCAGGGTCTGTATCAGAAGCGGAGCAGGCCGGTGCCGCGGCTCAATAGGCTAATCCTCCACCTGCAGTGCTGGCACACCGGGTTCTAGTTCCGGTTGAGGCACCGGTATCTGTCCCGGTTGCCCCTCTTCCAAGCCAGCTCTCTGCTATGGCCCGGGAGTGCAGTGGAGGATGGCCCAATTCCTTGGGCCCTGCACCCCCATGGGAGACCAGGAGAAGCACCTGGCTCCTGCCTTCAGATCAGCGCGATGCGCCGGCCGCAGTGCACCGGCCGTGGTGGCCACTGGAGGGTGAACCAATGGCAAAAGGAAGACTTTTCTCTCTGTCTCTCTCTCTCACTGTCTCTGCCTGTCAAAAAAAAAAAAAAAGTGGAGCAGCTGGGACTTGTACTGGAAGCCGTAAGAGATGTTGGAGTCGCAGGTGGTGGCTTAACACACTATGCCACAACACCAGACCCCTAAAGACTTCTAATCAACGATTTTAAGTATCTTTAAATAAATAGAAGTAAATACGCCTAAAGAACTAAAGGGAGGCATGAGAAAAACGTCTCATCAAGTAGAGAATATCAGTGAAGAGGAAAATTTCAACTTGAGTTGAATGAGTGATTAAAATGAACAATCTGTAGAAGAGTTCAATGACAGAACTGAAATGGCAGAAGAAAGAATGAACAAATTTACACCTAAGTTGATCACAGTTATTCACTCTTAAAAACTGAAAAGAGGAAGTGAAGAAAAATTAACAGAGAGCCCAAGAGACCTGTGGAAAACCATCAAATACACCCACATATATTTCTACATTGGCACACCAGCATGAGAGAAAAGAGAAAAAGGGAAAGACTATTTGAAAAATAATGATCAAGAAGTTCACACTCCCAATGACTATTCACCAGAAATCATGAAGCAAGAAAGCAACAACTTAGAAGGGAGTGCTTATTCAAAGGACTCAAAGAAACAGACTTTCAGCCGAGAATTATATATCCCCCCACACTGCACTTCAAAAGCAATGAGAAAGTAAGACATTCCCAGATAAAAACTGAGACAATCCCTCAGCAGCAGACCTACACTGCAGGAAATATTAAAAAGAATCTTTCAGACTGGAGTGAAAGAACACCAGATAGTAACTCAAATCCATATGAAAAAATGAAAAGTTTCAGTAGCTACATCTGGAAATATGAAAGACATTATAAATGTATTACTGTTCATAACTCTTTTCTTCCCCCATCTGATTTAAAAGACAACTGCAGAAAGCAATAGTTATAAAACTGTCTTGAAGGCTACCTAGTGAATTGAGATGAAATTGCTATGGCACAAAGAAGCAGTGAGGAAATAGGAGATACCGAAGTAATTTGTTGTACCTAAGTGAAATCAAGTTGCTATTAATATGAACAAGAATAGTTTTAAGGGAAGATGTTAATTGTGATTTCCAGGACAACCACTAACAAAATAATTCATATTATTTATGATTATTTACATAGATAACACATAATATATTATTGTACATAATTTATTATTTAATATATCATTCCGAATTTAGATAAATATAAAATGCAAGGAAATAGTACATAAATGTGTTTCATTCAATGTGTATTTTGTACTTGTATTTCTTTCAATACTTCACGATATCAATTTAACTCCAAATAAAGGGGAAAACAAACAGAGAAAGAAAAAGTACACAAAATGTATACAAATCAAATAGCAAAATTCTGCATGTAAGTGGCCAGCATTGTGTTGAAATGGGTAAAGCCACCTCCCGGGCTGGGCCACTGGCATCCCATATGAGCACTGGTTCCAGCTGCTTCACTTCCGATCCACCTCCTTGCTAATGATCCTGGGAAAGCTGTGGAAGATGGCCCAAGTGCTTAGGACCCTGCACCCATGTGGGAGACCTGAAGAAGCTCCTGGCTCCTGGCTTCGTTCTGGCCTAACCCTGGCTTTTGCAGCCATCTGGGGAGTGAACCAGTGAAAGGAAGATATTCTCTCTGTCTTTCTTCATCTCTCTGTAACTCTGCCTTTCAAACAAACAAAATAATTCATAAAAAAAATTCCACAGTTAAATCATACAATATTAGTACTTCCTTTATATGTAAATGGATTAAATACACCCATAAAAAGCAAAAATTGGCAGAATGGATTAACAAAAATTAGGAAGCTGGATAGGCTATGCTAACATCACACAAACAGACATAGGGGCCAGTGCTGTGGCTTAGTAGGCTAAGCCTCTGCCTGCCATGCCAGCAACCAATATGGCACTGGTTCATGTCCCAGCTGTTCCGCTTCTGATCCAGCTGTCTGCTATGGCCTGGGAAAACAGTAGAAGATAGCACAAGAGCTTGTGCCCCTGCACCCACATGGGAGACCTGGAAGAAGCTCCTGGCTCCTGGCTTTGGATCAGCGCAGCTCTGGCCATTGCAGCCATTTGGGGAGTGAACCAGCAGATGGAAAACCTTTCTTTCTGTCTTTCCTTCTCTCCATTGTAACTCTACCTCTCAAATACATAAATAAAAATCTTTAAAACCATGCATTGCTTTTTCATAATATACATTTTTGTGAACTCTATGAAGACTCCTTGCTATACATATAGGAAGATATACATTTAAAAAGAAAGGCTCATAGAATGACAAATGCCCTAAACAGCACTCTGGCCTCAGAATCAGCCCTTTAAAGCATTCAGATCTGCTAAAAAGCACATGAGAGCATTTCAGGCATGGAAAACTAAGACACTGTGGCAACAAATGACCTGCATGAAAGATCACTGTGAGTGAAATCTCAGTGGAAAGAAGGGGCCATCAAAGGAGGAGGTACCTTTCTCTGAAGGGAGGAGAGAACTTCCACTTTGCTTATGGCCTTGTCTAAATACTGACGAAGTTTGTGGACTCAAAAGGCATCCATAGCCTTGGCAGCTCATGACAAGAGCCTCAAGTGATCACTGACATCATAAATAAGAGCATAATTGCTAAATCAACAACAGGAGAAGCCAGCACTGTGGCGTAGCAGGTAAAGCTTCCGCCTGCAGTGCTGGCAGCCCATATGGTCACTAGTTGGAGTCCCAGCTGCTCCACTTCCAATCCAGCTCTCTGCTGTGGCCTGGGAAAACAGTAGAAGATGACCCAAGTCCTTGGGCCCCTACACCCATGTGGGAGACCTGGAAAAAGCTCCTGGCTCCTGGCTTCGGATTGGTGTAGCTCTGGCCATTGTGGCCAATTGGGGAGTGAACCAGCAGATGGAAGACCCTCTCTCTCTCTCTCTTCCTTTCTTAAAGAAATCCAAAACAAAACAAAACAAACAAAAAAACAGGAGTCACTGTGCATTTGCTCCCCAGTAGGACCTCTGTCTTTAATGAATTGTTCTATGAAAATTAACAGACAAGTTTTTGTCTTCAAACAGTACTTTATACTTTGTATTTCTGTGTGAGTGCAAACTGTGGAAATGTTTACTTAGTATAAAATCTTTACTTAGTGTATCTTCTATATATAAAGATAATTAAAAATGAATCTTAATGAAGAATGGGATGGGAGAGGGAGTAGGAGGTGGGGTGGGAGTGGGGGTGGGAGGGCGGGTATGGGGGGAAGAACCACTATATTCCCAAAGCTTTACCTATGAAATATGTATTTATTAAATAAAAGCTTTGTAAAAAGTACATGCAAATAACACCAGAGCCCCAAAATTCATGAAGTAAAATCTGATATAACTGAATAAAAAATAACAATTCAACAATAATAACTGGAAGCTTCAACACACTTACTAGATGGAACAAGACAGAAGATCAATAAGGAAAGAGATTTAGACAGCACTATGAAGCAACTAGATTTAACCAAGCATCTACAGAGTTCTCTACCCAGCAATATCAGAACACATTTATTTCCAGGTATATGGAATATTCTCCATTTCTACTATGTGTGAAATCATAAAAGAAGCTCAATAAGTTTAAAAGAATTCAATCCATCAAAGCCCTGACCATAATAACAAGAAAATTTGGGAAATTCATCAAAAAGCATGTGAATTATGAAACATACAACCACTAAATTGTCAATAGGTAGGCCTAAAAAAATCACATGGAACACTGGATACTATTGCTAAACAAATAAAAATGAAAATACAAAATACCAAAGTTGATGGGATGCAGAGCAAGTAGTGCCTAGAGGGAAATTACTAGTTATAAACGCCTACTTTAAAAAGTGGGGGAAAACATCTCAAATCAATAACTACACTTTCCATCTCTAGACCATCAAAAAGGGCAAATAAACTGAAAGCAAGCAGAAAAAATTAAATTATAAAAATCAGAGGGACAGGCATTTGACCCAGTGGATCGAGACCTGGGTTTGATACCCACCTCTGGCTCCCAGCTCCTGCCCACTAATGCAGACTCTGGGGAGCAGTGGTGATGATTCACATACTGGTTCCTGCCACATGCACATAGGAGACCTGAATTGAGTTTCTTGCTCTGACTTCAGCCCCAGTAGGGGTCACTGTGGGCATTCAGGGAGTGAACCACTGATGAGAACACGAACCAGTCTGTCTGTCTGTCTATCATCTATGTATGTGTGTGTGTGTGTGTGTGTGTGTGTGTGTATATATATATATATATATATGTAAAGATACTTGTTCTATCTCTTGAATAAATAAAGAAATTAAAAATAGAGTAAAGTGGAAATAAGGGAATAAGAGAACAGAAAACCAAACCCAGCAAAACATATGTTTTGCTTTATTTTTAAAATTGGTTGGGTGGACATTTGGTGCAGCTGTTATTACTGCAGTTGGAATCCCTGCATCCTATGTGGGAGTGCTTGGGTTGAAGTCCATCTTCTTGCTAATGCTCACTCTCGGAGGCAAGTGTGATGGCTTAAGTACTTGGTCCAGCCACTCACATGGCAGTTTCAGAAAGAGTCCCTGGCTTCCGGCTTTGACTTGAGCCAACATTGATTGTTGCTGGCATATGGAGTGTGAACAAGTGCAAGGAAGAGCTCTCCCTCTCTTTGTCAGACTTTGTCTCTCTCTGCCTTTCCAATAAAATGTAAATGAATAATAATAAATATATTTATGAAGAAAATTAAAAGATTAAAAAACTCACATTTTTAGCTGGAGTGACAAAGGAAAAAAGAGAAGATTCAGTTTATTAAATTCAGGAATGGAGAGGGACATCACTGCTCATCTTACGGCAGGCTTGGGGAACCTTTTCTTCTGTCCAGGGCTATTTGGAAATTTATAACATCATTCACAGACCATAAAAAATTATCAACTTAAAATTAGCCTGCTATGGATTGATTGAATTTCGAGTCCCACCTGCAGTTGCCTTGGCAGGACCAGGCCAAATGATTTCATGGGCTTTATGCAGCTCATGGTGAATTGTTCCCAACGCCTGTCCAGGAATAAAAATAAATCCAAAGGAATACCATAAATAACTACCTTCAAACTAATTAGATAACCTTGATGAAATACATGACTTCCCAGGAAGATACAAAATACTAAAACAGACACAGGAAGAAAATAAAATCAGGATAAGCATGTCACAAGTGAAAAATTTTACATTGTGATGAAATATTCTCTCACACAACACATGTAAATCAAAGGCCAAAAGGATTCAATGATGAATTTACAGAGTAACTAAAGAATAATTAACATGAATCCTTCACAAACTCTCTAGAAAGAAAAGAATACAGAGAACAATTCCCAACTCACCTTTAAGGCCATTATTAGCCTTAAAAAAAAGACAAATACATCACAAAACTAGAGACCAATATATCATTATGAATATAGATATACAATCTTCAATAAAATACTACCAAATTAAGTCATATACATACATATATGTAGTTTATTAAATGTAAATCAAAGCTATAATGAGTTATCACGTCATTCCTGTTTATTCCTTAAAAAACAAGTAAATTCCGATGAGATTGTGGAGAAACTAAAACCCTTACACACTGTGGTTTGGAATGTAAAATGGTGCAAAAATTATGAAAATTAGCATGGAGATCCCTCAAAGAGTTAAAAATAGAACTATGTGATCCAAGAATCAACTCAAAAGAATTGAAATCAGAATGTCCAAGCGATTATCTGTACTCCAGTGTTTCTTTGCAGTGCAGCGTAACAGCTAAGATATGGAAACAACCCAAGTGTTCATCAAGAGATGAACTCATTAAAAAAAAGTGTCTAAATATACAATGGAATGCTATTCATCCATTAAAGATAAAGAAGGAAGAGGAAATCAGAGCATTTTCAACCACAGGATGGACCAGAGACATTATGCTAAGTGAAATAAGTCAGTCACAGAGAGAAAAATACAGCATGACTCCATTTGTATGAAATCTGAAGTAATCAAACTCACAGAAGCAGAAAAGACAATACTGGCTGCTAGGGGTAGACAATGGGGAAAATTCAAAGTTGTTGCTCAAACATCTGACAGAAAGTTTCAGTTACGTTAGATGAGCCAGTTCCACAGATATGCCTACAACACAGCGCCTATGATGAACAATATGGTAATAATGCCATGTACACTTCAAAATTGCTAAGAGTGCGGAAAGCATTTGGTGCCGAGGTTGGGTCTCCATTTGACACACCCATATCCCATAGCGGAGTGTATGGATTGAGTCCCAGCTCCTCCACTTCCAGTCCAGGTTCCTGCTAATTCACATAGGAAGCACCAAATGATGGTTCAGGAAACTGGGCTCCTGTCATCCACATGGGAAACCTGGACTGAGTTCCAGTCTCCCGGCCTCGCTCTGGCTGTTGCAAGCACTTGAGAGTGAACTAGCAGATGGAAAATGTCTTTCTCTTTCTCTTCCCCTCTTACCTCATTTCCCTCTCCTTTTCAAATACAGATGATAATAAATAAGTGTAAACTTTTTTCTTAACTGTATATAAGGTAGATCTCATATTATGTATTTTTAACCCTCCTTGCCCTCAGAAAAACAAATGGATTCAAGGAAACTCTGGGAGGTACTGGATATGTCTGTTCCCTCGACAGCTGTGATGGCAACATGGGTGCTTGCTTATGTCCAACTTCATCAAACTGGACACAATATGTGCAGTGCCTTGCATAAAGCTATACCTCAATAAATTTTTTAAAGATTATATCACATGACCCAGTGGTATTTATATGAGGAATATAGGATGGTTTAACACATGAAAAACAATGTATAAAACTCTTTAATATAATAAAAGATAAAAATCATGAGATCATCCTAACATACACAGAAAAATCATTTGCCAAAATCCAACACCTTTTCATAAAAAACACTCAGTAAACCAGGAATGGTGGGAACCATCACAACTTGACAAAGGCTACCCACAAAGCTCACATAACTAATATCTTAATTAAAAATGACAGACTGGCCGCCAATCCCCAGCATCATGAACAAGAAAATATGTCTACTCTCCCCACTTCAATGCAACACTCCAATGAAAGTTCTAGAGAAAAGTTTTATTCATAAAAGTAAAAAGGTTTAATAAATCAGAAAGCATATATGCTCCTATTTATATAGCCACAAAATAAAAAATTTACATAACGCTAAGGGACTGTGAACAGACTCACAATAAAAATGGGAAAAAATTTATCATGTCTTTCTCAGCATCTAACAGGATGGAGAGCAAAAAATAAAAGCTATAAAATACTTGAATAGCACACCCTAGCAACTTTCTTTAAAGTACACATGGACCATTTACAAAAATGAGCATTACATCAAAACAACTCTCAGGTAATTCCAAAGATTTGAAGTCATACAGATTAAATACTATAATGTATTATTATCATAATTCAATTAACCTATAAGACAGCAATAAAAAATATAACCAGGAAAAATTCCATGTTTGAAATTAAAGATATATGTTTCTATTGAGTTACAGTCCAATTAATAAATCATAATGAAGATAGACTTATAGGAGTGCAAAAACTGTCTACTGAAAATAATGACAAAGGGCTGTCCAAACATATAATAAAAAGAGGAAGAGAAGAAATGAAAGATCACTGGAAAAAGGAGATACTAAATGCTAGAAATTGAGGATACCTTTGGAAACAATAGAAGCAAATATAAAATAATAAGAACTGACAGTTTTTAGAAAGTAGAACAGAACGGCTTACATTTTGATTTTTAAAATTCAATAAAGGGGGCTAGAACAGTGGCATAGCTGGTAAAGCCGATGCCTGCAGTGTCAGCATCCCATGTGGGTGCTGGTTTGAGTTCCAGCTGCTCCATTTCCAATCCAGCTCTCTGCTATGGCCTGGGAAAAGCAGTGGAAGATGGCCCAAGTCCTTGGGCCCCTGCACCCACGTGGGAGACCTGTAGGGGGCTCCTGGTTCCTAGAGGCAAAAGATCAGATGTGCAATTGGTACATCAGAAAGGACACGGAGAGCCCAGAAAGTCTGAGAAGGGAAGAGAGGTGAGGTCTCAGACAGCCACCTGGAATGACCCACCCCTGACCTCCATGGGAGCCAAGAATAAGCTGCCTCCCTTAAATGTGCAGAGAGTCCCAGTGAGATTCACCAACAGAATCTGCCTTGAGGAACTGGAAGGGTATGCAAAGTTGCTAAATAAAATCTGGACCAATCTGAGAGGGGAAAACCAAGAACAGAGCAAAGTACTCCAAGAATGATCTGATGAGTTTCAAAGCAGCACAAAGTTTGCTCTAAGTGGACACTGCAAGCATTAGCTGTGTACTTTAGGGGCACGTCAGAAAATGTGGAATGAGGACTCTGGGAGAACACAAACTGGGGCAAGATAAAAGGGATTCAGGCAGGACACCAATAGATCAAGTGTAGGCCTGCGGCTTATGTTGGTTGGATGAGCCAACCTAAAAAGGTATAGATGGATGAGATTTGTTCCAACAGCTGATGCTTTCCGTGAATCCATAACTTCATGATTCGTTGTGTCACCCCAGCGAGAGAAGAGTCCATGAGAAAACAAAGACATGCACCAGGAGAAAAAGTTAAAAACAGAACTGCCCTCCATGCTGGATTTCAAGAGTAAGGTTTAAAAATCAGTTTGAATATAAAGGTTAAGCTGAGCCTTTCTGAAAGGAGTAGTAGAAGAACACAGGAAAGACATTCCTGAGGCATGTCCCACAATGGGGAAAATAGAGATGGAGGAGCAGGTTCTGCTGCTCAAGGCTGAGGAGAACAGGCATTCCCGCGCCACAACCTCTTGTCCCCAAAGCACACCCTTAAGATCCAATAAGGAGAACGTCAGCTCGGAAACCTGCAGCTGGAATAACAGTGGAAACTCAGCGGCCACCTTCCAAGGGAAGCAGTTTCCACAGCAGCTCTGTAGCAAGCAGCAGTCACAGTGCCTGGGTGGCATCAGCAGAACTCGCTGGCTCGCTCGAGAGAGGGGACTGCTGTCACGCGCTGCCCACACTGGACGGGTCAACGGAAATGGAGAGGTTTTAAACACTTCTCCTGAGACAAACATAGACACCCACAAAAGTCCTGGTGACTGAGACCATCACCATTGGCAAGTCTGAATTCGTGGGAGAGATGATTGTTCACACAGGTGTATCTCATTCCCCTCACAATTAAATGCAGAAGACCACAGTCACCCCTGATGGACCAACATGTTCTCAACATGTTCAATCCATGACTGAAGCAGCCAGCTTGCATGAATACCATCCCGCTGAGGTTTGAGGCAGTGCTGGCTCTTCTCAGTACTACCTCCACTCTGTTACTGGATGGAGTTCCTGACGCCCAGCTCTGGACTGCCCTAGCCCTCGCCCTTGCAGGCATTTGGACAGCGAACCAGTGCAACTCCCTCCTTTGTTAGTCTGTCTCTGCCTGAAAACAACAAAATCTTTAGCAGATTCATTGAAAACAGGATCCAGACAAGGTCCACGCATAGGATTTGATCATTATATTACTTACCTTAAGCCCCTGTTGATTTAGAATGATCATCCCTCCCTTCTCCAGTTGTGTCATTGACTTGTGAATGAAACAGGGTGGTTCTTTGTAGAAGGTCCTACACTTGGATTTGTTAAACAGCCCCCCCCCGCCCCGCGCGCGCGCGCCAGACCCCCAACCCTGCTGTTGAACTCTGCCTCCTCCTCTTCCCCATCCCATTAAGTTGGAAGTTAGATTAACAACCTTGCTTCAGACTGAAGGTTTTTGGGGAGAATACTTCACATGTTGTTCTGTGTGGCCCATCAGTTCTGGTTGTTCGGCTGTTGCTGATTGCTCCTAAGACCAGTAAGTGCAGACATAGACAGGGCTACCTGATCTTTCTAACTCTGAACTTTTCTCTTGATGATTTTGAGTTCCATGAATCACTGTTGTTTAAATCAATGATTATTTTGAAATTGCAAAATTGTGCATTTATAATACTGTTCAGCCCTGCCTATATATTTATTTAGATTTTTTTTTCAGTAAAAGCAAATGCTTTCATCAACTAAGTCTCTTTGGTTTTATAAATTATGACAAATTGTACAAAAGAATTCTATGCAGTCATTAACAAAAATATACTTCTTTTAGAGAAGCAGGTGAAAGGAACTTCCTGAATTTAATGGAAACTGCTGAAAGGTCACAGCAGTCACATGACTCATAAATAAACTTAGAAATGTTGTGTTTAAAATTGGGGCTAAGATATTATCTAGGATCCTGCCTATGCATTTACCTATCAGAAGTCATAGCTAATAGGGTGAGGCAAGGGAAAGAAATAATAAGAGAATAATACACCATTTTTCTCTTATTATTATTATTATTATTATTTCTCTTTTCTGTTGTCTACTTGCAGTGGTGATGATGGTGCTGGCCATGAGCGCGACTCAGGTCAAGCGCCTGGACCACAAGACTGGTTCGGCCACATTCATCGACAGTAGAGGCCAGTTTGTTTCCTCTTTAGTGACAGGTATTAGCCGGAATCCATACTGTGGCTAAGAGCAGCCCACCCTCTCCAGCTGGGAGCCCATGGAGGAGGACACATTGCTGGCAGCCTTGCCTGGCAGGTGCGCGACGGGGCCCAGTCCCTTTTGTGAAAAGCACTGACCCTTCTTCTAGCTACTTGTCATCTTGAACTTGGTAGCCCTCTTTAGGGTGGGAAGCCAGCTGGAAGTATCATCAACAGGTTGATGTTCAGGATTTTCAATAAAAGCCCACAAAGTTATGATGGAGACTACATGTAGGTGAGAAGCTACTCACCCAAAGCTGCAGGCAGCGGCCACGGGCAGAGTGGAAGACTCTCAGAATGGGTTTCACACGTTTTTTTTTTTTTTTTCACTTTGCTTTGGCCAGGCAAAGTTCAAGTGTCTATATCTCTGGTCCACCCCAGTGGGGGGATCAGACTTCTTCAGCACCTACAGGAAGAGAAACCAGACAGAGTTTATTTCAAGAGTCTGTTCTGTCTAGAAGGATTTCTGAAACAGTATGTGTCTTCCTGAGAGTCTATCCCTGGGTGACTTTACAGATCTCTGTACTGGAGAGCCCTGGTGCTGCTCAAAACCAAAGGAGCTCCCTTGCAGCGGCACAATTAACCATTTCAGAGGCGGATACCTGAAGGGCCTTCTCACTGCTGCAGAGAGCGCTGTCTTCCTAGTGGTGTCAATATCAAAATGCCAGTCAGCTCTAGTGGACCTGACTGGGTGACCGTGATTCCTAGGAGAATAAAAGAAACTAGCAACCTAGAACTTTTTTAAGTCTCAGGAACGTTTCCTTCTGGTTATTACTACAAAGGCCAGTGGAGGCCCAGAAAATTTTAAATGTGCCTGTTTAATGACCCAGACACCATAATGCAATGCTTACAGAGAAAAACGGTGTCTTTATTTGGTGACCCGACAATCAGGCAATGGTTTGAACACTTCACTAGCTTTGTCCAGAGTTAGTGGAGTTTAACTTGGGTAGTCCCAAGAATGGGGGTCCCTTCCTTGTGGTGGACCAGAAGTACAAAATCTTGTTCAAACACTGCAGCCATGGTCCACCCATCTGCTTCACGACTTTGTTTAGCAAAGAGCTCCATTATGTGGTGAATGAGTTGAATGGCACTGGGGAGGAAAGAATACAGTGGTTGCCATAGCCACAGGGTCTCACTTCAGTACCTCCCCTTGGAAGTGTACATCTAGCGGCTCAGGAACATCCAGTGAGCCGTGGTCCAACTCCTAAGCCCAAAAACTGGTGGTCATCTGGACAGCCAATGCCTGGGACCCAAGGTGAGCCTTTCTTTTTTTTTTTTTTTTTTTTGACAGGCAGAGTGGACAGTGAAAGAGAGAGAAAGAGAGAAAGGTCTTCTTTTGCCGTTGGTTCACCCTCCAATGGCTGCCATGGACGGCGCACTGTGGCCGGCGCACCGCGCTCATCCGATGGCAGGAGCCAGGTACTAGGTGCTTTTTCCTGGTCTCCCATGGGGTGCAGGGCCCAAGCACTTGGGCCATCCTCCACTGCACTCCCTGGCCACAGCAGAGAGCTGGCCTGGAAGAGGGGCAACCAGGACAGAATCCGGCGCCCCGACCGGGACTAGAACCCGGTGTGCCGGCGCCTCAAGGCGGAGAATTAGCCTGATGAGCCACGGCGCCGGCCCCGAGGTGAGCCTTTTCAACAGCGACTGGTACAGGATGTTCTCAGGGGTTGGGGTGTATCGTGTGGATGCCTGGGAGATGACCCTAGCCCATTATCTGCCCCACAAGCTTCATCCAGATAAAGCTATTGTGAAGAACTAGCTGGACATGCTCTTGTCTTGTCTGTCCCTTGGAGACCTAGCCTGGTTTGGAGGGGACTAGAGGAATCACATTCATGACCTTCCCAGCTGAAGGTCACTGAATGTATATGGGAGCCTTTTTGAGAGATGTCTGCCATTATTAAATACAACATTTCTTTTTTTTTTTTTTTTATTTTTGGACAGTGAGAGAGAGAGAGAGAAAGGTCTTCCTTTGGCATTGGTTCACCCTCCAATGGCCGCTGCGGCCGGCGCACCACGCTGATCCAATGGCAGGAGCCAGGTGCTTATCCTGGTCTCCCACGGGGTGCAGGGCCCAAGCACCTGGGCCATCCTCTACTGCACTCCCAGGCCATAGTAGAGAGCTGGCCTGGAAGAGGGACAACCGGGACAGAATCCGGCGCCCCAACTGGGACTAGAACCCGGTGTGCCGGCGCCGCAAGGCGGAGGATTCGCCTGTTGAGCCACAGCGCTGGCCATGAAAACAACATTTCAAACAGAGCTGAACTCTATATAATGATTTGTCAGGAGCTTAGAAAATGCAGGTTACATTTATGTTTACCTAGGATGTTTTCCAATCCCGACATAGCC
Organism: Sylvilagus floridanus; assembly: GCA_949820135.1. Lineage (NCBI taxonomy): Eukaryota > Metazoa > Chordata > Mammalia > Lagomorpha > Leporidae > Sylvilagus > Sylvilagus floridanus. The sequence goes on along the minus strand of OX463230.1, from coordinate 17,564,853 downwards.
ATGACTGAAACCTTATTAACAGCATCTACATACACTGTGCTGCTCTTATAACCAAAGACGCAACTGAGTATTATTTAAAGTAGCTCCTCCTGGGGAAGAGATTACTATGCTAAAGAAGGTGAAAAATGTTCTGACTTAAATGAAAGAGACTCCTTTGGTTGATTTCGGAGTGTTTTGTAGTTTATCCGGTAAAAGGAATTGAGCACGTGTACCTGAAAAACACAAGTGGTCCATCTTCAGGGGTGAACTAGAGAAGGCACGTAACCAGGGACCTGTGAACACACAGGCTGTGTTTTAGGGGTTTGTCTTGATATTCTTCCTGTTCTGATTTACTTGAAAAGGCCAATGTGCTTGGTCAGAATTTCATAATGAAATACCAACAATCCTCTGCTTTTATCTAGAAAGAAGTAAAAGGGAAATATGAAAGCAGGATACATAACATCTGTGCTTTGAATTGATATTTGCTTTGAGTGATTCTTACTTGATTCAGCTACATTTTATGTGATGAATACTTACTCTAAAACAACCATTTTTGGAACTGAAAAAGGGAAATCTGTAAATGGAAATTTATTTTTATGTTCTAAATCCTGACGGTTTTAAGAGTTGACTTCTATGTAAAGAAGGCTATTGATCATTATAAAGTTGTGGAAGAAATAGTCTGCCCAAAAAATAGATTTAAAATAAAACTTAATAAGCAGAAAAATAACACACACAAAGAAAATAACCCATAACTTCTGTATAGTTCCAATGGACTATGACAGAGAACGACAAAGATATTTTCAAATCTAGGTGAAATATTAAATGTCTAAAGTAACTGACACAATATTAAAACAGAAGATTAAAGAGATATACAGACACAGTGAGTTGCCTACAAATCAACCATATGTCTATTCCTTCTTATTTTATCTGTGATTGAAGGAATGACCCTACTTCCAAATCATTCCCAGGATGCAACCTAATTGGTCTTGGGCGATCACTGTGGCCCTACCCCCTGCCAGTATCTGGGTTAGCTACAGGCATTTGGTGTGATCTGGCCAACAATGTGTTGTGCTATGTCTTCCAGAAGCCTTCTGGGAAAGGTTTCTTAAAGAGACAAGAAAAGACAGCTCCTCTTCTCAGGCAGCGTTGGGCTATCTGATCCCTGCTACGACTTCAGCCACTTGGAAGCAGGAGGAGCCAGCCAACACGGCAGCAAAGCTGAGCAAGAAGCTGCCAAGATTGGGATATCAGGTGATACTGTTGTACCTTTGAATTAACTACCCTGAAACTTTCTTACTCTAGTATTTCTTATTTATAACATCATAAATATCCCTCATTGTAGAAAAATAGGGTGAAATTATATGTACTGATATGGAAATATCTTGAAACATATTTTAAATAGAAAAATCCAAAATAGTATGTCTGTGATTCTATTTGCATAAAACAAAAACACATAAAAAGGTTCTTCCAAAGTTCATGGGAAATGCATATTATAAAAAAAAAAAAACCTATGCATCGATTTCCAATTTTTTTACCCCAGAAGAAATTATCTGTTTCTTGGGGTTAGTGGTGTGGCGCAGCAGGCTAATGCCCTGGCCTGAAGCACTGGCATCCCATATAGGCTCTGGTTGAGACCTGGCTGCTCCACTTCCAATCCAGCTCTCTGCTATGGCCTGGGATAGCAGAAGAAGATGGCCCATGTGCTTAGGACCCTGCATCTGCATGGAAGACCTGGAAGAAGCTCCTGGCTCCTAGCTTCGGATTGGGGCAGTTCCGGCCGTTGTGGACAATTGGGGAGTGAACCATCGGATGGAAGATGTCTCTCTCTCTCTCTCTCTCTCTCTCTCTCTGCCTCTCCTCTCTCTGAGTAACTCTTTCAAATAAATAAATAAATATTTTAAAAAGTTCTGTTTTTAAAAATTCTTACTGATTTATTTGAGAGACAGAGAGAGGGCTGCCTACCATTGATTCCCTCCCCAGTAGCACCATAATGGCTAGGGTTGAGCAGAGCCAAAGCCAGGAGCCAGACACTTAATCCATGACTCCCTCATGGGTGGCATCACTGAGCCATCACCACTGCTTCCCAGGATCTTCATTTGTAGGAAGGTGAAACCAGGAGCCAGAGCTGGGTATCAAGCCTAGGTAATTTAAAATTGGACACAATCATCCCAACTGGCATCTTAACCTGATAGGCTAAATGCCTGCCCAAAGTCTTTTTTTTTAATTTTTTATTTATTGGGGAGGAGGAGAGGGAGACTCCCATTCCCTGGTTTACCCTTCAGATGCCCACAACAGGTACGCCTACGCCAGGGCCAGATCAAAATCAAGTGCTGAAAATTCAATTCAGGTCTCTCACATGAGCTGCAGGGACCCAAATCCTGCTGCCTCCCAGGGTAAACATTAGCAGAAAGCTGGGTCAGTAGTGGATCTAGGACTTGAATACAGGCACGCGAAATGGGATGCAAGTATCCCAAGCGGGATCCTAACTGCTATACAAAATGTTTGTTCTTCCAAGTTGTCTTTCCCTTTTAAGATTTATTTATTTATTTGAGAGGCGGAGTTACAGAGAGAGAAGGGGAGACAGAGAGAGGATCTTCCTTCTGCTGGGTAGTAACCCCAAATGGCCTCAATGCCCAGGACTGGGCCAGGCTGAGACCAAGAGCAAGAAGCTTCATCTGGGTCTCCCATGGTGGTGGCAGGGGTCCAAATACTTGGACCATCTTCTGCTGCTTTTCTCAGGCCATTAGCAGGGAGCTGGATAGGAAGTGGAGCAGCTGGGACTGAAACCAGTGCTCATATGGGATGCCAGCATCGCAGGTGCCTGCTTAACCTGCTATGCCACAGTGCCAGCCCCCTAAGTTCTCTTTTAATTCATTTTTTCATGAACTTCTTGAAGTACCCTTTCATGTAAAGCACTTTCCTAATGTTTTTATCACAATCATAGATTACTTCTGAAAAAAAAAAAAGCAGATGTGAAAAACTAGGAAATGGTGATTTATCAGGACAGCAGAGAGATTACAGGGTGAACAGTACGGAGAGAAGGAAAGAGCTGTGAGGGAACAGGAAATAAGGCCAGTTAACAGTGAGGTCAGACGTCAACATCCGGATGAAATTAACACCGTTGTTAGCTGAAGCTTCGGTTTCTGTGACTGCCAAATTCTAGCTGTTTCCCTGTTCTGGGACAATTAGTGAGGAAGAAGAAGAAAGTCCAGGTGGCAAGAGTTCGTCACAAGTCTGCTCCCAGCTGGCTAAGGAAACTTTTGTGTTCATACTCTTGTCTCATTGCACAGAATGCCCATCTGCATTGTTTGCCAGGAGATGGATTTTGTGCTACAAGAGGCAAGTTTTGCAGTCATTAATTATAGCAGACGGTGGTGGAAGGCTTAATAGACAACATAAATCAGCTTGGAAAACAAACATCAACAAATCAGTTCAGGAAGTAGCATGGACAGTCGCCACTTTTGCCACAGCAGGTATCAGTTGTCAGAGCTGATTGCAGTCATAAATTAAGTCATCCAGAAATTCAAACAGGAAATTCTTATTTTTATAAATGACAGGTTCTTGGAGGAAAAGAGAAATTAAGCCTCTTTATTTGAATAGGAATATAATTCAGAATGATACAGCCAGAATACACCCTTCATGGAACCCCTCAAAAGCAGAAATTATAAAGTATATGCTAGCAATGATGCAGGGACCACGAATCTGTGGCACTTTTGAAAAGAAAATGGTGCTTTAAAGTACCAGTAATAGGTCAAGGGCATGGATTCAATCCCCAGTGGGCCAGTTTTCTTTGTCTTTAGCCTCCGACGTGCAATTTGTTCTTAAACAAGACCCAAAAAAATGGACCAGAAATTACATGTGAATCTATCTCTATTAGTGGAAAACTATTCAAATGGCTTATCCTGTAGGTAGCATCAGTAAAATGATATTCACAATTAAAAAGGATCAGCCCTTCTGAGGAAGATTACACTTGTCATCATCAATGGCAGAGACGTTAAACGTCATTCAAGAAGAGTAACAAATTTTCTAAAAAAATTGAAAAAACAGTCATAAACTACATTTTTAAAAAAAACAAAAGAAATATAAGCTATCATTTTACTTTTGATATGAAAGTACCTTTATGCCACATGAGCTTAGTAACTACTTAACTCACACTACTTTTCACTGAAAACTATCGTTTTTTCAATTTTCCTAGTCCAGCATTACACAGTAAAAGAACTCACCAAACTGGCTCATGGAGGAGAAATGTATTCCAACAATAATGCCAGCTTGCCCTGGAGATTTGAGAATACCACGGTTAGTTCATGTTCATAACACCTGTTATAATATTTTCAACACCTCACATTTTCATTGTGAGTAAATTAACTTTTAGGATAGTATTTATTATGTTAGTCAATCATTCATTCATTGAGACTCACTGAAAATCTTGACCAATTTGTCAGGACTAGTACTTAACCAAGACTTGCAAATTTACGTATTTAAAGTTATTTAGAAAAAACACACTAGATCTTATAACATTGAAACCTTGCTCTCTGAGTTCGGATCATAATCTTTGAGAGAAAAGTTCAAAAGAAGTGGATACTTTATTTAATCTAAAAATCCAGTTCCTGGAAGTTCATCAGCTGTAGAGAAAACAGAGCACAGGGAAGGAGGTAGAAGAGGAGGAAGAAGGACGAACTGCAGGTGGATTTGGGGGATGAACAGGGCCTTTCTTCCCAGATAGACCCGTGCGTGAGGTACAATGGCTACCCAAGAACCAAGGACTTAGCCCAATAGAGGTTTATTCCCTGCCTGATCCTCATGCACCCTGGGCATCTCCTCAGGGTTTAGTTGGGCTGTGTCAAGGCTTTGACTGCTCTTTCCCAGGGCCATTCTCAACATGACCACGCAACTACCACGGAGGCTGAGAGACCTAATGCAATGGTGCCCAGAGCGAAAGGAAACAGAGCTTGTCGAAGACACAGCTGTGTCTTTGCCATTATCTCCGACACTGAAAATGATCACAGAAAACAAAATATTTTTGGAACCAGAAGCTACTTAGTGAGAGCTAATGCCCGGACCCAGTAAAATTAACAAAAGCACAGGGAAATCTGTTTTTTTTTTGTGTGTGTGTGGAGAAATCAATATTTCTACAAGACTCTCAGATGAGTAGAAATCTAAGAAAGAAAGTATAGTGTACTCTATTTTTTTTGACCTGAGGCTGTTACCACAGTAATAGCTAGAAGCAAAACGGGATTGAACTCTCCAACACAGGGTAATTAAGGAATTTTTTAATAACAATCCCTTCTGGTTTACCTTCATCTATTTCAGGTAACTATGCAGAGTACCCCCTCTCTCAGGGTGAGATGATATCTGGGTGTTTGCTGAACCAGAAAGCAGCCTGGAGCCTGAGGACGGGGCTGGGTCCTGTCTGTGCGCCAGGTGCCCCCTCATCTCTGGAAGCATGTTACTTATCCCACCTGGGAACTGTGTCTCTTTTTGGCATCCACCAAAGAAGCCTGTGCAACACAGAGTTTCCTCTTGGTTGATCACAGCCTTGTACTGGTTCCTCCTTGATGGCTGAACTGGTCTTGCTTGGACAAAAAAAGGAGCTCAGCCAGACCCTCTGCTCTGCTGGGGGCTCCACCATTCTGACTTGGCGCCTGGAGAGCCCTTTGTTGGCAGTTCTGCTTCTCCAAGGGAACTTCAAATACCTGCCTGCAGCTCCCACTATTGCCGCCATTTGGGGAGTGAATCAGCAGATGGAAGACTCTCTCTCTAACTCTGCATTTTAAATAAATTGATTAATTAAAAAAAATCAGCCCACACTCAGGGAAACGAGGACAGAGGCCACTTTGCCATGGACTTTAACTATATATGTTTTATTGTTGTGAGGTATGTGCTTTTTTTTTTTTTAAGATTTTATTTATTTGAAAGGCAGAGTTGCAGAGAGGCAGAGGCAGAGAGAGAGAGAGAGAGAGAGAGAGAGAGAGAGATCCTCCATCCTCTGGTCCACTCCCCAAATGGCCGTAACAGCTGGTGTTGGACTAGGCCGAACCAGGATCCAGGAGCTTCCTCTGGGTTTCCCTTGTGGTTGCAGGGGCTGAAGGACTTGGACCATCATCTGCTGCTTTCTCAGGCTGTAAGCAGGGAGCTGGATCAGAAGTGGAGCAGCCAGGACTCGAACTGGCGCCCCTATGAGATACCAGTACTGCAGGCAGTGGCTTTACCTCCTACGTCACAGCACTGGCCCTGAGGTACATACTTTTTGATGTGGTAAAATGCACATTACATTGAACATCCGCACCATGTTAGAGTGCACAGTTCAGTAGTGTTAGCTATATTCATGATGCCATACAACTGAATTCCAGAATCTTATTATCTTGCAAAACTGAAACTTCATGGAAAGAACTCCTCTCTTCCCCCTCCCACAGCACCTGACAACCTCCACTGTACTTTCTGTTCCTAGGAACCGGACTCTCAGATTCCTCTTCTGTGGAATCATGTGGAATTTGTCTTTTTGTGCCTGGCTTATTTAACGTAGCATAATGTCCTCAAGGTTCATCCATGTTGTAGCGGGTATTGGAATTTCTTTCCTTTGAAAAGCAGATTAAACTCTGTTGTAGTGCATAGATCATGTTTTGTTTATCTGTCCGTCTCTAAGTGAACATTCATGGCTTCCACCGCTTTGCCATTGTGAATAATGCTGCCATGAACACGGATGTGCAAGTATCTCTTTAAGACCCTACTATTAGATATATACCCAAAAGTGCAATGACTGGATCATATGGTAATTCTGTTTTTTATCTCTTGAGGACCTGCCATACCGTTCTCCATAGCTGCTGTGTCACTTCACATTCCGCCCAACAGTGTGAAAGAGTTAGCTGCCTCTTAGACACCTGCATTCTTAGCAGAGCGACTCTCTTCTGACCCACCGTCCTGGGGATGGTACCCTGGAGGCAGCAAAGGATGGCTCAAGTAACTGAGCCCCTGCTACCTTTGTAGGAGATCCCAGATAGAGTTCCTGGTCCTGGCTTCCGTCTGGCCCAGCCCTGCTGTTGTGGACATCTGTGGCATAAACCAGTAGATAGAAGATCTCTCTCTCTCTCTCTCTCTTTCTCTCTCTCTCTGCCTTTCAAACAAATAGAAATAATAATAAAAATAAAAAACTTGAAACAAGATTCTAACAACACCATCAGATGGAAGTTTGCTGGGTCCTGAACTGTGAGAAATTACCTAATATCAACGCTCTGATATTTTGAGTTATATTTTTAAAAATAGAACAGGCAGCTTGTGAGAACGAAGTTTCTTATCACAGGAAGTACTCACAGCGGATATCGAAGCTTATTACTGAACCATGAGAATGGAGTCCTTGTGCATTTATATTTTATAAGACTCACAGTCCTGGGGAATCTGAATCTGAAAAAACAAAAAGACAAAAGAAATCTTTTGGAATTCAGGAAGAGAAGCCACGTCATTTAAAAAAAGAATTTTGCTCTTAAGAATGGGAATATGTTCAACAATCAGGAAGTTCTTTAGCTGTTTCACTTATATAATTTTTCCACTTCTCATATTTTTACAACCTCAGCAACATAAATATCAAAGCACCTCAGCCTCCACAAGGAGGAACAGCAAGACGCTGCTTTGTTTTTAGCCAGCAAAAGGCAGGCGGATTTCTCCCCCACATCTGCTGAACATTCATAGTCATTTCTATTTTAGCAACTTCTAATGATCCAAAGTGGAACAGGGGACAATTGGCATCTTTCTTTTGAACGAATGCTAAATTTCCCAAGTGCTATTGGCTTGGGAATTTCAGGTGCCCTGGGAACCACCAACCCTCTTGCATGTCCCTCCCCAAGTTCCAGGCCAGCCACATCCCCTGCATTTTCCCAGAGTAGCATCATTCGTACATGGCTTTTATCATCTTTTGGGGCACATAATCATGTCAAAAAAAATAAAAATAAAATCAAGTTAGGAAAATCTTAAAATCTGATTGCTGGGGTCTGACATTTGGCCTTGCAGTCAGGACACCTGCACCCCATATTTAAGTGCCTGGGGTCTAGGCCCAACTGTTCCTGATGACAAATTACTGCTATGCTATGCACACCCTAGGAAGCCGCAGGTGATGGGTCAACTAGTTAGGTCCCTGACATCCATGTGGGAGACCTAGACTGAGTTCCAAATTCTCAGCTTCAACCCCAGTCAGGGGCTGTTGCACACATTTGGGGAATGAGCCAGCAGATAGGGAACTGTCTCTCTCTCTCCTCTCCAACTTCCCAAATAAATATGTGAATATAAAAAAATTCCAATAAATAAAAGTATATTGTCATACAATAGAACGTGTGCAGATCATGATCCAGGAGACTTTAAGCTGAAAGTGGTATGAAGCTCCCTTCATCCCCAACAAACACTGTACAGCTTAAAAACTAGAGAAAATGGCCAGTATTCTGGCTCAAGAGCCCATGAGAATATTTTAGGCATGGAAAGCTAAGACACTCTGGAAAAAACAGAAGACCTAAATGAAAGATCTCTGCGAGTGAGATCCCAGTGGAAAGAACGGGGCCATCAAAGAAGGAGGTACCTTTCTCTGAAGGGAGGAGAGAACTTCCACTTTGACTATGGCCCTGTGGGAATAAGATCGAAGTCGGCTAACCCTAAAGGCTTCCATAGCCTCGGCAACTCATGACCAGAGCCTAGGGAGATTACTGACGCCATAAACAAGAGTGTCAAATTGTTAAATCAACATCAGGAGTCACTGTGTACTTGCGTCTCATGGGGGATCTGTCCTTAGTGTGTTATCCAATGTGAAGTGATGCTATTACTAGTACTGAAACAGTATTTTTACACTTTGTGTTTCTGTGTGGGTGCAAACTGATGAAATCCTTACATAGTATATATTGAATCGATCTTCTTTATATAAAGATAATTGCAAATGGAAAAAAAAAATCTTGGTGTTAAACTGGAAATTGCATAGACAATTAATCAATTTTTTAAAAAGAAAATCATGTAGGATCTCTGTCCTTAATGTGCTGTACATTGTGAATTAATACTATAACTAGTACTCCAACAGTATTATCATTTTGTGTCTCTATGCGAGGGCAAACCGTTGAAATCTTTACGTAATACGTACTAAATTGATCTCCTGTGTATAAAAAGAATTGAAAATGAATCTTGATGTGAATGGAAGGGGAGAGGGAGCGGGAAAAGGGGAGGGTGGGGGGAGGGAGGGAAGTTGTGTGTGGGGGGAGCCATTGTGGTCCATGAGCTGTTCTTTGGAAATTTATATTCTTTAAATAAAAGCTTTATAAAAAAAAAAAAAAAAAAAAAAAGAAAATGGCCAGTATTTTGAACTTTTTTGTGATTAACAGTTATATGTTAACTTTATTTTTTAAAAAAAGATTCATTTATTTTACATGAGAGGCAGTAATAGACAGAGAGAAGGAGAGGAAGAGAGATAGGTCTTCTGTCCTCTGGTTCACTCCCCAGATGGCTGCAATGGCCAGAGCTGGCCTAATCTGAAGCCCGAAGCCTGGAGCCTCTTCTGGGTCTCCCACATGGGTACAGGGGCCCAATCACTTGGGCCACCTGCTACTGCTTTCCTAGGTCACAGCAGAGATTTGGAAGGGAAGAGGAGCAGCCAGGAAACAAACTGACATCCATATGGGATGGCGGCCCCAGGGCAGAGGCCTAACCTACTAGGTCACAGTACTGGCCCCACATTAACATTATTTTTCAGGCAGGCTGTTTAAGCTGATTTGTCCATAGCTAATTGATTTAATTTCATTAAGCTAATATTGAAGAATAATCAGGATGATGAGTTTTAGTTACATGGTATGAGCAATTGGTCTCCAAGTACAGTTATCCCTTGAGATCCACAGGGGAGTGCATTCCAGGATCCCGCTCCCTCCCCCTCTCCCTCTCCTACCCCCTCTCCCTGTCCCCCTCTCCTTTCCTCTCCCCCTCCTCTTCTCCCTCCCTCTCTACCTCCCCCTCTCCCTCTCTCTACCACTCCTCCTCTCCTCCCCCCCCTCCCCCTCTCCCTGCCTCTCCCCCTCCCTGAGGACACCAAAATCCAAGGCTACTCAGGTAACTTATATAAAAATAATGTAGTATTTCAATATCTTCCTGTATATTTTAAATCACATCTAGATTACATTTTTGTGATACTATATATTACATAGAAAATAATGACAAAACTATACACGTTCAGTGTAGATGCAATTTTTTTCCAAGTATTTTCAATCTGCAGCTTGTTGAATTTGTGGACGCAGAAACCACAGATATGACTGTGGTCTCCATTTTTATTTTTCTCTACCAATCCCTTCCTTTTGGTCATTCTCTCACACTGAACTGAAGATGCCCAACCACTTAGCATGACTCAGTTTCCACATGTTGTTTTCAGTCTGTGATTTACTCAGTAGGTCCTTTCAATGATTGTTGTTCTTTACGTTTTTGTCATTCGGTCTTCATGGAGACCATCTGTTGAGTTATGGACTCCTGACAACATGTAAAACTCTTGAATTGCTGGGCATTTGGGGTTAAGATGCTGCTTGGAATGCCCATATCCCATATCAGAATGCCTGCATTTGTGTCCCAACTGCACTTCTGATCTGGCTTCCTACCAGTGTTCACCTGGAAGGCAGAACACAAGAGCTCAAGTACTTGAGACCACAGGGATAGAGTTCCAGGCCCCTAGCCTTGGCTTGTCCAGCCACATCTGCTGCAAGTATTTGGGAGGTAAACCATCAAATGGAAGATTCTTCTCTCTGTCTCTGTGTGTTTCTCTGTCTCTGAAACAAATACATTCATAAAAAGCTTTAAAAACTCATGAAAGAATATAATGCATGAGGGATGTTATGGATATGACTAAAAGGTGGATAGTAGTAGACATCTGACCAATGCAATTTCTAATGTACATTAAGAAGGAATGAGGGGCCAGTGTTATAGCACCACTTGTGATGCATACCATATGTGCCTGGGAAGGCAGTGGGTAATGACCCAAGTGCTTGGGCCCCTAGGACCCATGTGGGAGACCTGAATGGAGTTCTGACTCCTTTCTGCAGCCTGGCCTACATCTGGTTGTTACAATCATTTGGGGAGTAAAACAGCAGATAGAAGATCTGTCTCTCCCCCTATCACTGTTACTGCCTTTCAAACAAACAAATAAATAAATTTTAAAAAAGAGTGAGTTTTGTCTTAGAGCCAATGTAGGAGGAGTGATTAACAACCCCATGGTTAGGATGTATGCACATAAATAACAGTGTGAAAGACCCCAAAACGTGGTCTTTTGGCAAGCAACCCCAGAAACACAGACTCCAGACCAGACGATGCAAAAAGCACGAGGTTTATTGGGCGTTTGCACAAATGGGCTCTCTGCCGCCACTGGTGGCGGGATGGATTAGCCCTGAACAGCAGTTACATAGAGTTTTTAAATGCAAAAACCACAAGATTAACATATACATTAACATATGTATGTATTAGGTGATTGGTTATTTTAACAGCCACAGGTTTACCGTAATTATGCGCTGGTTTAGCAAGAGCATGGGGGGGGGGGGTACTATCACTTCTCAGAAAAACCGCGGAATGTACTATCTATTAATCTTAGAGGCATCTGGTGCCTGCTCTTGGGTGAGGTTGCTCTGAGATTGAGCTTGTGTTCCTGTTCTCGCAGGCCTGGTTTCCTGTTTTTGCATAGCCTTGCAACCTAGGGACCTAATACATTTTTAAGAAATATTTATAAGCACTTATTTTATTTTACTTAGCTTAATTACTTACTGTAATTGTCTATTATTAATGCTACTAATGACGTTACTTAACTAACTTAACACACCTACTCAGTTTAACATAGCTGCTTAATGGCCAACTTAATCTAATATAACTACTTGATATTTACTTTACTAATTTGTTATAATACTTAACTAAGGTTACTATTGCTTACCTGAACTTGTTCCTAAGTGTATACTTGAATGTTATTATCTTTTTATAAGGGTCTTACAAGTCAAAGTGGGAGAGAGTGTGGGAGTGTAACGTGCCCCCTTTGATCGATAATCAAGTCTGTTAACTCTTACCAGGTATCCTTCTATCTGCTTTGAGATGTTCTTCCGTTTTCCATGTAATTGACAAGCACACAGGAATCACAGCTGTTTCAACCTGATTCAACACATGTATTCATCCTGTAAGAAAAATACAAAACTTGCATCTAGGCCGGCGCCGTGGCTCCACAGGCTAATCCTCCACCTTGCGGCGCCGGCACACCAGGTTCTAGTCCCAGTCGGGGTGCCGGATTCTGTCCCAGTTGCCCCTCTTCCAGGCCAGCTCTCTGCTGTGGCCCGGGAGTGCAGTGGAGGATGGCCCAAGTGCTTGGGCCCTGCACCCCATGGGAGACCAGGAAAAGTACCTGGCACCTGGCTCCTGCCATCGGATCAGTGCGGTGCGCCGGCCGCAGAGCACCGGCCGCGGTGGCCATTGGAGGGTGAACCAACGGCAAAGGAAGACCTGTCTCTCTGTCTCTCTCTCACACTGTCCACTCTGCCTGTCAAAAACAAAAACAAAAACAAACAAACAAAAAAAAACTTGCATCTAAACTCAGGTTTATGGAAACAGCAACTCAGACAACTGACATTTCTGGGCTTAAATCCTCAAATGCAGTAGCTTCGTAAATTTTGACTTTGCTTTTCCATCCCAATTCTGGCTATTTGGGTCAATAGCCCTGCTGGCCACGAAGAGACCTGGAGCAGATCACCCAAGACCAACTGGAGCACCATGCAGCACCGGGGACCTTGGTCCCGGGAAAGGATCGCTGTCAGCCCTATGGCTCCCCAGAGCCCCAGGGAGCAGGGTGCGAGTCTCTCCTAGGTCTTGCATCTCCCACTTACTGGTTTAAAGACCATGTGTTTATTGAGCTAGTTGTGTGCATTCTGGGTAGGGGTAAGTGTTCCTTCATGAATAGGTAACAGGGAAGGGAACTCCTAATTTTAATATAAGGATGCCTGTCAGTTAAAAAAGACACTGAAGCAGACAGCTGGCTAGGGAAACAAAGTGTTTTTTTCCCTGTGATCAGAACAAAGGCTCAATGAAATCTGGTTCAATGAGACAAAAACTTGAAATTTAAATGAGCACCAATGTTCACTGACTCTGACACTTAAAGATTTCTTTGCTCCCTCCCACAAGGTTACAGGGACTTCCAGATAACCAGACTGAGACTGACTTTGGAAACATGGAACAGTCCTTAAAGGACCAGAGTCCTACAGAGAAGTAGTGAACTGGCTAACCTGGGGAAGTACAAACAAGACTGATCACCACACCCCCCTCCTAAATCTGCAGGCTTGGAAAAGACCCAGAGCCTACAATAATAACTCCTTTCAGCGAGAAACCTCTTACAAGGAAAAAGGACAGTCTCAACCAATGTGCCTTGGACTCAAGCTGAACCAAGTTTTGACAAAAGGCTTTTGAGATTCTCTACCAGACCTTATGGAGTTCACACAAATTGTGACTGAACTGTTAGGGTTTATTAGCTAAGATATTCAGACTTAGACCAGTCAATTCAAACCCTCGTTTGCAAAAGCAAAGCACATAAATGGATGGAACAAGCCAACTCAAAAAATCGCCCTTTGGATGACAGGGAACAATGGCAGGAGGTAGCCAACCACTTGTAGGAATCAAAAGATGTGCCGGCGCCCTGGCTCAACAGGCTAATCCTCAGCCTTGCGGCGCCGGCACACCAGGTTCTAGTCCCGGTCGGGGCGCCGGATTCTGTCCCGGTTGTCCCTGTTCCAGGCCAGCTCTCTGCTGTGGCCCGGGAGTGCAGTGGAGGATGGCCCAAGTGCTTGGGCCCTGCACCCCATGGGAGACCAGAAGAAGCACCTGGCTCCTGCCAACGGATCAGCACGGTGCGCTGGCCGCAGCGCGCTGGCCGTGGCGGCCATTGGAGGGTGAACCAACGGCAAAAGGAAGACCTTTCTCTCTGTCTCTCTCTCACACTGTCCACTCTGCCTGTCAAAAATATATTAAAAAAAAAAGATGTAATTTAACAAAGGCCAGCTTTGCACACTAACGTCCCAGTTACTCTTGTTATTCCTACAAAAAAACCATCCAAGACATGCTATCCTATCTCTGATAGGTATTTAAGGTCATACAAACATGAGATTGATCTGAGAATGAGTACCTCAAATAAAGGTTAAACGGTAGAAATGTTTATAAATATACTTCTGAAGCAATAATCGTATTTTACAATATGCTTGTGCTAGCGGGATTTCTGGGGCCAGCCTTGCAGTGCAGTGGGTGAAGCTGCTGCCTGCAATGCCAGCATCCCTATAGGTGCCACTTCAAGTCCCGACTGCTCCACTTCTGATCAAGCTCCCTGCTAATGCACCTGGGAAAGCCCCAGATGATGGCCGAGGTCCTTGGACCACTGCACCCATGTGGGAGATCCAGATGAAGCTCCTGGTTCCTGGTTTAGGCCTGGTCCAGTCCTGGCCATGGTGACCATCTGGGGAGTGCCCAGCAGAGAGAAGTAAATAAATAAATCTCTAAAAAAAAAAGGGGGGGGGTGAGGATTTTAGTTATTCTTGGGTAACTACATTCATACAGTTTTACTAAGTTAACTCAAATGATTGGGGGCTGGTGCTGTGGCGTAGTGGGTAAAGCCACTGCCTACAGTCTGGCATCCCACATGCACACCAGTTTGAGACCTGGCTGCTCCACATCTGATCTAGCTCTCTGCTATGGCCTGGAAAAACAGTAGAATGCGGACCATGGCCTGGACCCCTGCACCCATGTGGGAGACCTGCAAGAAGCTCTTGAATCCTGGGTTGGGACAGATGCAGCTCCAGCCATTGAGGCCATTTGGAGAGTGAACCAGAGGATGGGAGACCTCTCTCTTTCTGTCTTTCCTTCTCTGTAACTCTGCCTTTCAAATAAAACAAATAAATCTTAAAAAATCAAATTATTGGATATTCATTAAGTAACCAGGTGATTTCTAAATAAGATAGAATGTCAAAGAGTAATTATTAAACATAAATTCAAGTACATTTACTCTGGGCTTCTTATAGCTTATAAAAAACAAAAATATTTGGACCTATTATTAAGTGTGTCCTATTCTACATTTAAAACTATTCGGAGGAAATACATGTTTTTAAAATTATAAAGTATATATTCTTGAGGAGGCATCTGGCTTAGTGGGAAGTCACTAATTAGGACACCCACAAAACATTTTGAAGTTTCTGAGTTCTAGCTTGAGCTCCACTCCTGATTCTAGCTTCCTGCTAACGCATACCTTGGGAAGCAAGAGGCGAAGGCTCAAATTCTTTGAGTTCCAGGCTCCCAGCTTCAGCCTGGCCTAGCCCCAGACACTGAGAACATTTTGGGAGTGAAACAAAAAATTGAGCTCTCTATCTGCCTAGGTATCATCTGTCATCTCCATCTCTCTCTCTCTCTCTCTCTCTCTCTCTCTCTGCTTCTTAATTAAAAAACAAAATGTAGGGCTGGTGCTGTGATGCAGAAGGTAAAGCCATCTCCTGCAGTGTTGACATTCCCTGTTGGTGCCAATTCAAGTCCTGCCTGCTTCACTTCTGATGTAGCTCTCTGCTATGGCTTAGGAGAGCAGTGAAAGATGGTCCAAGTCCTTGGGCCCCAGCACCCATGTGGGAGACCTGGAAGAAGCTCCAGGCTTCTGGCTTTGGATTGGCCCAGCTCCAGCCATTTGGGGTGTGAACCAGTGACGGAAGACCTCTCCCTCTCTCTCTCTGCCTCAGCTTTTCAAAGCAATAAATAAATATTTTTAAAAATGTAAAAAATTAAAATATATATTCATAAAATTGGTATATATAACAACAATTCACATGTGCCTTATTTCTTAGGTTTCCACAAGAAAGTAAGGTTACAAAGAGCTATTTTGTCTGATTCCAAGTTAATTTTAGGTTGTTTTCAAAATGTGCAGTTCAGGGCTTTATATCTAAAGACTGTGGTAAAAAGAGTGAATAATAACCCCACTGTTTGCCTCTCCCTATGCAGAGATAACACAGAGTGTGAGAATGAGTGGGAGTGTCGTATAAGCCCTTTAATCAATAATCAAGTCTGTTGGACTCTAACCAGGTGTTCTTCAATTTTCAATGTGGTATTCTCTGATTTTCCATGTGATTGATAACCACACATAAATGTGCATTGTTTCAACCTGCGCATGTGCATACGCAGTAAGAAAAGTAGAACACCTGGAAGCAAACTCGGGCTTGTGGAGCAGCAGGCTTGGGCAGCTTGGTTCTGGTTTCAGGCCCCAGGGGGACCCGCAGCACCAATTCAGCTTGGACTTTCCTGCCAGACTTCAGCTTCAGCAACATGTAGTTGACAACAGGTCCCATGTAATTTAACACATCAAAAAAAACCTGATTGCTCTAACCTATCGATTTTATTATCTCCCTTTGAGAAAGTGGGAAGAACAAATCCTGCGAGGCTTTCTATGTGGCTTTTGGGAAATCTCAAAGTTAGTTCAAGGTGGAGATTTCATTTAAGATTTGGTTTGGGGAAGGCAAAACTGTCCAAAATG
The DNA here is from genome assembly GCA_949820135.1 of Sylvilagus floridanus. Lineage (NCBI taxonomy): Eukaryota > Metazoa > Chordata > Mammalia > Lagomorpha > Leporidae > Sylvilagus > Sylvilagus floridanus. The sequence continues at coordinate 17,548,355 of OX463230.1, read as the reverse complement.
TCAAAAGGTTTTAAACTGATTAAGCTGCAATCACAGGCTCCTATCGATCCATACTTAGTTATCCTTGTAATCAGAATGATAATTAAAGATTTCAAAAGCAAACACAAAAGTTACATAGTTACGAAATAAATAGCTTTAGCTCTTTTATCCGAGAAGGCTTAGTCAAAGATATGAATCACAGGAAAATTATTTTGATAAGGCAAAATAAAGTTTGTTTTTAAGCAAATCACTTAAAAGCTAAAGAGAAAATTTTCATACTGTCCTGTCAAAAAGAGATTAATAATCCAAAAAAAAATATTTCCCTTTTTACAGACAGAAGACCAAATTCTAGGTTTGCATCAGTGCACTTTTGATATTAAGGCTCAGTGAAAAATCGTTTTAATAAATTCAATCACGTTTCAGTCCATTGGTGGTGGAGGGGCTGAACCAGTGGATGAGAGCTTTACCTTATCCACAGACTGGGAAAGTTATAAACAGACAGTGATTTGGCTGGGACATCCAAGGACATGGCACTGGCCTCAGTCAAGGGCCCCCACGTACAGCAACTTTGAGTTCACAGACATTAACTGATGCAGGCTGCCCTGTTGGGCAGGTCCACTGACATTTTTAGCTGGATGGCATGCATATATTCAGGCTATCTGGTGGGATATGCAGTTGTTCTTCAAAGTTTCAAGCACTGTCTTAAGGCACATAAAGGAATAATGCTGTTTTAGACAGTGATGATTCAGCCACATTTGGAGATACAGAAAGCTGGGTGGAAAAAAGACTGCTGAAAGCCACGATTTTTCAACATCTGCCAGCTGTTGCAGTAGCCATTCCCACGTTGGCTAGAAATCCCTCACGGCCACACAAAGGCCTATCTTGGAGCAGCCAGGATTTTCTGACCTGGGCAAAGAATCCTGGGTACCTAACATAAAAACGTTAGGGATTTTTTTTTTTATTGGTAGATATTTCTTATTGATTAGTTTGTATTTCTCTGATGGCAATGCTTTGTGCATTGTATGCTAACCAGTCACACACACACACACACACACACACACACACACACACATACACACAGTATGGTGGTGGTGGTGGTGGTGGTGGTGGGGGATGGAGAGAGAGAAAGAGAAAGGAGCTAAATATGGAAACCCTTGACAACCACTGGACACAGTATTTTTTTAACAGTTTACTACAATTAATTGTTTTCATATTTGTATAACACCTAACACCAACCATTCACAAAGTGTATCATTTTTTTTAAGCAAAAAGTAATCTTAGAATACATCTAGATCATCTTTATTTTATAAATGAACTGGCTTGCCCAAAGACACATAGATTTGACAGTGATTTATTCAAATTTTTAAAATTATTTACTCAGTTTCTATAACATCATTTTTGCACTTTTAAGATGTACAATTTTTTACATGCTGACAGGGGTGAAACTGGGGAGAGTCTTCCTTCCCAGCTGCTGTCTGCCGAGAATCCCCTCCCACAAGCAGCAGCACCCAAACTTAAAGAATCAATAGCACCACGTGGACAGACATCTCCAAGAAAGTAGTGGAATAATTTTTTAAGAAATGCAGCTTCACCAACACTCTTGATAACACAGACAATGAGACTGTGAAAAATAGTGTATGTTGGCAACTTTTCATTGAACACTAATGATGAAGAGTTGTACTGTGAGTGAGAAGCTATTTCAGGAACAGTTTAACTGAATCTATTTTGTTTCTCTTTTCATTTTCAGAGTATATGACATATGTATATGGAAAATCTATTGTCTTTCTAAATAAACCTAAAACAGAACTGTTCAATAAATTTAACTTAAAAAAACCAAAGTGATGAAAAATCATCAACCCATAAATTAATTCGTGGCGATTTTAATTTCTTACTTACCTAAAATAGTGGTGTATCATACAGCTGGTGTCATCTTGAATTCGATGAAATGAAAAATCACTGGTGGTTCTTTATATGCTGGGTATTCAGCAATGCGAAAGGATAGATAACATCTCTGAAGTTTAAACTCTAAGAGGCAAATCAAAAGAATTGAGAAGAAAAATACAAGTGGTGAATGGTAAGTACTATGTAGAGACTTAAAATTAGGTGATGTCAAAGAAAGTGACCAGGTAGCTTCCTTGGATGCTCAAGGGTCTCACTGTGGAGATGATGGTTTTGAGCTGGAGAAGTGGTAACAATCAATGAGTGGGTCAGCGAACTCAAGAGGCTTCCATAGCCTTGGCAACTCATGACTAGAGCCTAGGGAGATTACTGACGCCATAAACAAGAGTGTCAAATTGTTAAGTCAACAACAGGAGTCACTGGGTACTTACTTCTCATGTGGGATCTGTCCTTAAAGTGTTGTCCAATGTGAAATAATGCTATAACTAGTACTGAAACAGTATTTTACACTTTGTGTTTCTGTGTAGGTGCAAACTGATGAAATCGTTACTTAATATATATAGTAAATCGATCTTCTGTATATAAAGATGATTGAAAATGAAGCTCGATGTGAATGGAGTGGGAGATGGGAGGGGTGCGAGTGGGAGGACAATTATTGGGTGGGGAGCCATTGTAATCCATAAACTGTACTTTGGAAATTTATATTTACGAAATAAAAAAAATCAATGAGTGGAAGAGCCAGAAGCGGGAGCCTATAGCACTGGCTTTCCTGTCAACAAGCAAAACCAACAAAAAATACAAGAGCAAAACCAAAAACCCTGAGGACTGTGCCAACACCTGTTTACTGTTTCTTGTTTCACCTCTGGGATGATTCTCATGTCAAAGCTAATGTGGACTTCAGAGGAGACTACTGCTTCATCTCAAGTAGAAATCAAGCTGTCAGAGGTAGTTTTATCTCCTGCAACAAAACACATTCATAAGTGACATAGGTGGGGGCTGGCACCATGGTGCAGTAGGTTAATCCTCCGCCTGCGGTGCCAGCATCCTATATGGGCGCTGGCTGGTTCTAGTCCCGGCTGTCCCACTTCCAATCCAGCTCTCTGCTGTGGCCTGGGAAAGCAGTAGAATATGGCCCAGGTCCTTGGGCCCCCTCACCCATGTGGGAGACCAGGAAGAAGCACCTGGCTCCTGGCTTTGGATCGGCACAGATCTGGCCGTTGCAGCCATCTGGGGAGTGAACCAATGGAAGGAAGACCTTTCTCTCTGTCTCTCCCTCTCACTGTCTGTAACTCTAAGTCTCAAATAAAATAAATTTTAAAAAAGTGACATAGGTGAATGAGTGCTGAAAATTCTCACGACATGCGAAACAAAAACCAGCAAGTTTTCACCTCAACTTTCTAACTCTCCAAAACTTTTGCCAAAGCTTTAAATAATTAGGCAAAACCAATGTGAGAACTGAAGAGATTATCAGTTTGGAGTTGAGGCCAAGGGATGATTGACTTCATGGGCATTTTATTTTTTCCAGGTTGGTCATAGTTTAAATAGCAGATATTTAGAACCAGGTCGCTGGAGCAAGCAGTTGGCCTAGTGGCCGAGATGCTGGTTAAGATCCTGTGCCCCCATGTGAGCACCTGGATGCAACTCAGCTCCAGCTCCTGACTCCAGCTTTCTGCTCACGTGTACGCTGGGCGGCAGCAGTGCTGGCCACCGAGTGCCTTCTGTCCACCTAGGAGATCTGGACTGACTTCTCGGCTCAGTCTTGCCCCCAGCCCAGTCCGGCCCAGCTGCTGTGGGCAACTGGGGAGTGAATCAGAATATGGCAGAGCCTGTTCTTGTGCACTCCCTTTCTCTATGCCTCTCAAACAGATAAATTTTAAGAAATTTGCTTACGAGGTGATGAATGCAAAGGTTCTTGACCAGTGACCTTAGCTTTTTAAATATCAGGTTAAGATTTTAAAACAAATCAACAAAATAAGTAATACATTCTAAAAGATTCTAAAACACTGGGAGAAAAGAATGTAAGATATTAAAACATACGAATACAGTAATGCCTACTATAGATGAGAACTCAAACAGCATAATCTTAGAATGCTGACACCTAAGCATGAAGAGAATTATCCGGTTTTTACATTAACAGCTTTATTATTTTTTAAAGATTTTTATCTATTTGAAAGACAGAGTTTCTTCCATCTGCTAGTTCATTCCCCAGATGACTGCAATGGCCAGAACTGCACCAATCCAAAGCCAGGAGCCAGGAGCTTCTTCTGGGTCTCCCACGTGGGTGCAGGGGCCCAAGGACCTGGGCCATCTTCTACTGCTTTCCCAGGCCACAGCAGAGATATGGATTGGAAGAGGAGCAGTCAGGACTAGAACCGGCGCCCATATGGGATGCCGGTGCTTTAGGCCAGGGCTTTAACCCGCTGTGCCACAGCGCCGGCCCCCCACATTAACAGCTTTATGTTTAAGTCTATCTTAGACCATAATAACATTTTAATATTTTTTAAATTATTAACTTATTTATTTCCGAGGCAGAGACAGAGAGCTTCCATCTACTCATGCTCTCCCCAAATGCCTTTAACAACCAGGGCTGGGTCAGATGAAGCTATTAGCCAGGACACCACCAAGGTCTCCCGTGCAGGTGGCAGGGACCACGTACCTGAGCCATCTTCTGCTGCCCCCGGCCTTTCCTCTCACCCTCCCACCTCCCACCCCCCGCACCGACGTGCATCAGCCAGCTGCATCAGAAGTGGGGGCAGGAGTGCTTCCAGACACTCTGATGTGGAATGCAGACATCCCAAGTGATAATTTAACATGGCACCACAGGGCCTGCTCCTTAATTATTTTTGTTTTGTTTTTTAAAGCTCTCATTCATTTTATATGAAATAAATACTTACTGCCTACTTACTACAAGGCAATTTCTGTGCTGGTAATGGTATAACTCTATTATATCACCATCAGCCGAAGCAATACGTAAAAAACACCTGTAAACAGCTTATTAATAGTTTAATACATACCATCTAGGGGCTGAAGTGGTGCCTATGTCCATTCTGTTGAGTATGAGAGCACACTGTTCTCTAGCTGGGACCCATTAAGTGGAGGTCCCTTAGATGCACCACAAACCTGACAATAGGCAGGAAAGGCCTTCCTGGAAAATACCCAAGGGGCAATAGCAATCAACTCACTGAGCCCCGTTTGTCCTTCCAGCCATTAAAAGTGATGGTTTGGCTTTGATTTCCATCATTATAACCACTTCAGAAAATGAAGTGTGTGTACCAAGGTGTGGCGGGAAACCCACAGCCCAGTAAGTGTTTCTAATATCTGCGCTGGGAGTCCGTCATGGATGAGTGCTTTATTTCCAAGTGGAGGATTACGGCACTGACCAATTTAAATTCAGAAGAGATCCATCAACCATAACTGAGTGTGGCCAGGCAAAAACAGAAGCAATTTTCCCTCAATTTCAGAAAGTGAGAAAGGGATAGGAGTGGCATCTGTAAATAGGCCAGGTTCTCTAAATAAGCCCAGCAAACACCACCCAAGGCAGACAAGAGTAATGTAAGTAGGTTACTCTGCTATTAAAAAGTGTGTGTGTGTGTGTGTGTGTGTGTGTGTTTTCTGGAGTGTGGGATAATTTCTTTCATCCTTACGCCAGAATGAATCTATTCTGTTCCCTCAACGTGATCTCTGGCAGTTTCTTTGAAAACATTATGTGTGAAGATAAAATATTATGTGTGACTGACTACAAAATAAGAAGAGCAAAACAATTTTTTAGCCATTACAGATGCGAGGTCGTTATTCATTCTAAGCTTTATCTGTCCTCTTCTCGAGGGAGCTAATCAATTCCCTTAAACAATCTACAATAATTAATTTCCTGTCGAGAGCACATTACTGCTAAGAGCATCAAGTTTTCCAATTAACCATTTATACTTGAACCTATTTCAAAAGTAGCCTAAAGCTGGCCGGCGCCGTGGCTCAACAGGCTAATCCTCTGCCTGCGGCGCCGGCACACCGGGTTCTAGTCCCGGTCGGGGCGCCGGATTCTGTCCCGGTTGCCCCTCTTCCAGGCCAGCTCTCTGCTGTGGCCCAGGAGTGCAGTGGAGGATGGCCCAGGTGCTTGGGCCCTGCACCCCATGGGGAGACCAGGAGAAGCACCTGGCACCTGGCTCCTGCCTTCGGATCAGCGCGATGCGCCGGCCACAGCGCGCCGGCCGTGGCGGCCATTGGAGAGTGAAACAACGGCCAAAAAAGGAAGACCTTTCTCTCTGGCTCTCTCTCTCACTGTCCATTCTGCCTGTCAAAAATAGTAAAAAAATAAATAAAAAAGTATCCTAAAGCAAGCACTGTATTGACCCACCAGAGGAGAGTCTTCAAACACAGTGTGTCGACTTCTACTGTGGCGGTAAGCTTTTCATGAATTGCTATAATTAAATCCCACAGATAAGAGTTAAGTCTGTGAAATATAAGAGAATGATTCTATTGCTTAACAAAGAAATAAACTAACCTTGAAGGACCCTTGCAGGGGGCAAGAAATTAGGCCTGGTCTCAGGCGAGAGCAAATACCAGAGGTTTCTTAAAAAGCAAGATGTTCCTCAGAGATTAGCGGCAGAACATCCTCTGGGAAGGGAAAACAACCCCCGCCCAGAGCAGAGCTACCCCTCCCCTTCAGAAAGTCCCTAGGCGCGCACTCATGATGTCACTGCGACCGACCAATCCAGTGCCACCTCTGCATTTTATTCCAGCATTCTCCCCCAGCATTCTCCAATATGCTAGTTGTTCCTCCGAACCGACCAATCCTGTAACACCTCTACATTCTCCGCCAGTGTTTTATGCCTGCATTTTATGCCGGCATTTAGCAATATGCTAATTCTTGCCTATAAAACCGGTGTGTTGGCCGGCGCCGTGGCTCAACAGGCTAATCCTCCGCCTTGCGGCGCCGGCACACCGGGTTCTAGTCCCGGTTGCCCCTCTTCCAGGCCAGCCCTCTGCTGTGGCCCAGGAGTGCAGTGGAGGATGGCCCAGGTGCTTGGGCCCTGCACCCCATGGGAGACCAGGAAAAGCACCTGGCACCTGGCTCCTGCCATCGGATGAGCGCGGTGCGCTGGCCGCAGCACGCCGTCCACGGCAGCCATTGGAGGGTGAACCAACGGCAAAAGAAGACCTTTCTCTCTGTCTCTCTCTCTCACTGTCCACTCTGCCTGTAAAAAAAAAAAAAAAAAACAAAAAAAAAAACAGTGTGTAACTGCTGTTCGTTGCTCCTCACCACCTGAGGTGGAGGGCCCGTTTTCGCAAATGCTCAGTAAAATCCTCATGCTTTCGCATCAACTTGTCTGGAGTCTGGGTCTTTGGGCGTCCTCCTGAACAAGTTGGCATCCCAACAATTAGGGGTCCAACAACCTTAGCAAATATTCTGAATTATTTACCAGATACACTATAAAAACACAATAAATGAATGTAGAGTTAAATCAATATTTTGGAAATGTTTCTAGTTATTTATAATTATTAATTGTCTAGAAATTTTATGATTTTAAAATTATCAAATATTTTCAAATGTATTTTATATATATTTATTTTGGAACTCATAAAGACATTGTGATATAGGATCCTGATTATTTTTCTCATTTGGCTAAAGCCAAATTGTCATATTATAGCATTTAAGCCTTTAAAACAAGTTTTTCTTTTTTTTTATTTTTTAAAAGATTGTATCCATTTATTTGAGAGCCAGAGCCACAGATATAGAGAGAGGTCTTCCATCCATTGGTTACCTTCCCAGATTGCCGAAACTGCTGGAGCTGAGCCAATCCAGAACCAGGAGCTTCTTCTGGGTCTCCCATACAGGTGCAGAGACCCAAGCACTTGGGCCATCTCCCACTGCTTTCCCAGGCCATTAGCAGGGAGCTGGACTGCAAGAGGAGCATATGGATGCTGGTACTGCAGGCAGAAGCTTAGCCTACCATGCCACAGCGTCGGCCCAACATTTTTATACACAAACAGAACCTAAGTAAAATTAGCTTATAGAAAGTAGGTTCTTAGATGCTCTTACATGTACACTCACTCCTCTAAGAAATTGACAGCTCTCTAAGTAATTGACAAAAATATTGTTAAGGATATAGGAAATTTAAGAATATAATTAATGAATGTGATTTTATAGATACACGATTTTTAGATGATAGAGAGACAGATGATCTTACATGCCAAAAATAAACAGTGCATCTTATTTCCAAGCACATCTGAAACAATTACACAAATTGAACAAGCAAGCAACCAGGGAATTTTCAATAATTTTTAAAGAATTTGTCATTTATATCACAGTATTTTATCACCGTGCAACTTAATCTGAAAACAACAAAGTGAATAAAATAAGTATACACTTGGGAAGTAGAAACATGCTTCTAAATTGTTCGTGGATAAATTTAAAAATCAGAATGGCAATTGCACATATTCAGAGTTCAAAGAAAATAAAAGCACTGCATAAAACTTGGGGGATTCCACAAGGCAATTGCAGGGGGAGTTTATAACTTCAGATACATTTATTAAAAACTAAGAAAAACTGAAAATAAATAAACTGAACACTCACCCCAGGAAGTTAGAACCAAAAATACTGATATATCCTAAGGGAAAAAAGATGATGAAAAATTAAAAATGATAATAAATTTTGATTGAAATCATTTAGGGAATATTCTCTAACCATAAAGTAGTTTATGTTAAGTATGAAGTATTATAATATTTGAAGGTAGACTTTGATAAATTAAAAAGCCTGAAGAAACCATTAAAATTTTCTTACAAAGAAGCATAACCTATTTTCCAATAGTGAAGATAAAATGAAATCAGAAAAAAATATGCAGTTGACTTAAAAGCAGATAGAAAACAAGGGCAAAAAGAAACTAATATTATAGAATAAATAGAAAACAATTAGCAAGATGGTAGCTCTTAATAATCCTATCAATAATTGCATTAAAATGGCATAAATACCCAGCTACAAAACAAAGATCGATAGGTTAGAAAAACATAACAAACCAGCTATATGCAGTCTCAAATTTATATATAAAGAAATAGATTAAAGAAGAAAAATGAAAAAAGACCAGTTACTCCAACACTAATTTAAAAAAACAAAAACAAAACTAAGTGACAATACTAATTTCAGCCAAAGTAGACTTCAGAAAAAGGATTATTGTTACCAGGGATAAAAAGGGACACTGGATATGATAAGAGGTTCAGTCACCAAGAAGGTTTCTTAATCCCAGATGCATGTCGAATCTAACAAACGAAGCAGGTAGCCTTTTGGCACAGCAGTGAACCTCCCACTGGTGATAGCCACATGCAGTATCCCAGTCCAAACTTGGCTTCTGACTCCAGCTTCATGCTAATGTGCACCCTGGGAGGCAGTAGGTAATGGCTGAGTGGGATTCCCACCACTCCAGCAGGAGACGCAGACTGTGTTCTGGGCTCCTGGTCTCAGCCTGGCCCAGCCCCAACCTCTTGCAGGCATTTGGGAAGTAAACTGGCAGATGGGAGGTTTTAGTCTGTTTCTTTGCTTTTCAAACAACATTGAAAAAATAAATTAGGATTATTTTTTAAAATGTCCTCCAAAGACAACTGTATTAACTCACTTTTTTTGTGTGACTTTAATGAAATACCAGAGGCAGCCTAACTTCATTTTAAAAAGAGCTTTATTTAGTTCACAGGTTTGGGGTCCTGAAAGTCTAAACAGCATCTTGCCAACTCTGTCAAAGGCCCCTGGCAGAAACTGGGAGCACACGTGTGTGCAAGGAAGAGGTCATATCCTGAAAACAGAACCTAGAGAAATGAGTCCACAAATTCCTTCTAGGGCCACGCCTCCAGTGACCTAAGGACCTCCCACTGCTTAAAGGTTCCACACCATGTCCCAAAGTCACCACCTATGGATCAAGCTCCCAACACATAAACCTTGGAAGAGAAACCACATCCAAACCATCACAACAGTGTTAAAGAAAATGCAGACAAGCCATGGAATCAAAGGAAGAAAACATTTGCAAAATACACACACACACATTTATTCTTATAGGGGCTGGCATTGTGGTACAACAGGTTAAGTTGCCACCTGTGACCAGCATCTCCTATGAACTTTGGTTTGACTCCTGGCTGCTCGACTTCTGATCCAGCTCCCTACTAATGTGCCTGGGAAAGCGATGAAAAATGGCCCAAGTGGTTGCACCCCTGCCACCTATATGGAAGACCTGGATGGGGTTCAGAGTTCCTGGCTTCAGCCTTGCCCAGCCCTGGACATTGCAGTCACTTGGGGAGTGAACCAGAGGATGGAAGATCTCTCTGGCTCTCTCTTTATCTTTCTCTCTTTCTCTCTCTGTAACTCTGCCTTCTGGATAAATTATCCTAAAAAACAAAAGCAAAACCAAAAATCTTTACCCAGGATATATAAAGAACTCTCACAACTCAACTGAAACATAACTCAAGGTATAGAACAAAAATGGGCAAGAGAATTGAATGGCTATTTCACCAAAGAAGAAATATGGATAGCAAATGAGCTCAAGAAAAATACTCATTACATTATTACTTCCTGGCAAAATGAAGCTAAAATCACAATGAGACGGATCGCTCTACCAGAAGAAATAAAACTGAGAATAGTGATGGTAAGTGAGGATGCAAAACACAAGAACTTCCAAACACGGGGAGTGCAGATAGCAAGTAGCCCAGCTACTCTGGACAAGCGTTTGGCAGTTTCCCATCAAGTTACACATATACTTACCACATGACACAGCAAGCCCACCCTCGGGTGTTGATCCTGGAGAAACGGAAACTCATGCTCACAGAAAGCCTGTGAGTACAGAGTATAGAATGTTATTCATATTCTCCAAACAATGGAACAGCATAATGTAAAGCAACCAGTGAAAGGCTAACAGATACAGGTGTATCCATAAAATGTAACGTTTGACAGGAAAAAAAAAAATGAACTGCTAAAACATGCAAGAGTATAGATGATTCTCCAGTGTGTTTGTGCTAAGTGAAACAAGCAGCACTCAAAAGGCTACACTCTGAACAATCCCATTTTTATAACATTCTTGAAAAAGTTAAACTACAGGAACAGAAAACAGACCAGTAGGAGCCAGGGCCTAGGAGATGGTAGAGGTGAGTATCTACCAAGGGCATGAAGGAACTTTTTAGAGTGATAGAAATGTTCCATGGATTGATATAAATATGTATGTGTTTTTTCAAAATTCATAGAATTATACATACAACGGAGGTCATTTTTAATGGAAACTATACAATATACCACAATAAACTTTGAATTTGTAGTAAGAAGGATTTGTTGGAACAGAAGTCAAAACACATTTAAAATTAAGTACTTAAGAGATGAACAAGTTTTGCTCTATCATAACCTTTATAGAAATGGAATTATGCCTTAAAAGATTACTTTAACAAAGGGTACCAGCAAGCTCTTTGGCTGTTGACAGAAAGTCATCTTGGCCTTGCTAAGCTCCCTTAGCAGAAGGGTGAGTGGCACCCTCTGACACGGCTTCCTTTGGAGGGTAAAGGTAAGCCCCACCTCCCCGGAAGCACTTGAGGCTATGGCAGACTCCACAGTCTTGACAGGGAGCCCCTGGTGCTTCCTGGCCCTACCTGAGGCAGCTGTGAACGAGAACTGAGACAGCCCGTGTAGGCTTCCTTGGACGGAGCAGACAGGGAGGACATAAGGCTAGAGCCTAAGAACCCTGGAAACCTGGGTAGGAGGCACTGCAGGACAGCTGCATCTTCTCAGCGCTGTTGTGATGCCGTCCATCCCAACAGCGACACCAAGTGACAGTGAGAAGCAAGTGCAACAGTGCGCCCAGGAGGTTCTCTCACTGCACAGCATGGCTGTGGAAGCTGAGCTCTGGGGTTTGCTTTGAGTACCTGCAGTTCACGGACAATTCCAAAAACGGAGACAAGTTTAAAAGGGAAGATTCTGACTTCTGCTATTTAGTCATTACGGGTGTGTGTGTGTGTGTATTCCATAGTTAATTCCTATAAGAATTTGTATTAGTTCTCTATCGCTGCTCCAAATTACAACATTGGTGCTTCAAACAACACACATTTATCTTTTGTCTCAGTAGCTCAGAACTACCATGGGTGTAAGCAAGCTGCAGTCAAGTCATTGGTGGACCCGTCTTCCTTTCTGGAGGCTCCAAGGGACAATTCATTTCCTTGCTCATGTGAGTTGTGAGCAGATTTCAGTTCCTTGTGTAGAGCTGAGACCACTGTTTCCTTTCTGGCTGTCATCTAAAGGTTCTCCCTGGTCTAGAGGCCACCCAAATTTTTGGCTTGTAGCTCCCTTCTTCCTTCCTCTAAGACAGCAAGGTCAGGATGAGCAGGGCTCACACAGAATCTGACTGCCTCTTCTACCCTCCCTTCTACTTTGAAGGATTTGGGAGATTGGATCCCAGGATCCTTCGAGATAAACCAGGAAAACTGTCCCATCTCGAGGTCCTTCAGCTCTATCCCATTGGTAAGGTTCCCTGTTCCTGTAGCAACCTCAAGGGAGGAAGCCTGGACATTCTTCTGCCTATCAGCTACTCTGAGGGGTTTTCACAATTGAAATAGTCTCTTATTTTACCCAACGAATGAATTTATCTGAAATGATGTATGCTGACATAGCATTCTTACTTCAAAGAACAGAAGTACCACTTCTCTGTTTTTGCATTTTTTAGTATTTAAAACAGTCTTAATTGAAGAGGATGTGGAGAAAAGGAAGCGCTGGTACACTGGTGGTGGAAATGTAAATTAGCATAGACATTATGGAAAACAGTACAGATGTCCCTCAAAAATTATAAATAGAACTACCATATGATCCAGAAATCCACTTCTGGATATATACCCAAAGGATTTGAAGTCAGTACTGACATGTTCATTACAACATTATTCACAATAGCCAAGATACACAATCAACCTACGTGTCTACCAACAAATGAATGAAGAAGGAAAACGTGGTATATACATGCAATGGAATACCATTCATTCTTCAAAAAGGAAGCCCGTCATTTGCAACAATCACTGTTGGAGGACATTATGTTAAGTGAAATAAACTGGGCACAGGAAGACAAATTCTACACCATTTCCCTTGTATGTTAAAGCTGAGAAAAGCTTGGCTCATAGAAATAGTAGAATTAGTAGAAACAGAGTAAGAGTTATGAGGGACGGGGTTGGGGGCTGGGGAGTGAGTAGTTAGGGAGATGCTGGCCCAAGGATAAGAATTTCAATTAGAGAAATTCAAGAAACCTATGGTTCAACATAGTGACTACAATTAGTAACAACATACTGTATTTTTTATTTAATGCTTATTTATTTTTAAAAATTATTTGAAAAGCAGACGAGCAGAGAAAGAGCTGGAAAGACAGAGACAGAGACAGAGACATGGAGAGAGATCTTCGGTTTGCTGCTTTCCTTTCCAGATGGCCGCAACAGCCAGGCTGCACCAAGCTGAAGCCAGAGCTGGGAGCTCCATCTGGGTCTCCAACATGGGTGGCAGGGACCCAGTATTTGAGCCATTATCTACTGCCCCCAGCAGGAAGCTGGATCAGAAGCAGCAAGAGTGGAAGTGGAATTCCACTGGAAGCTCTCCAATATGGGATATGCTACAACACCTGCCCCTGTACTGCATTCTTAAAAATTGCTAAAAGGGTTGATTTTAACAGGTATCACCAGAAAAAAATGCTAGTTAATGCACACGTTAGTTCAGTTTAGCCCATTCTATAATATATACATGCTTCAAAACAATGTCATACAGCTTAAATATATATTTATCACTGAACATTCTCCCCAAAATTCATGATTTAAAATACACACATATATTATAGTCTGTAGCATGCCTTGACTTTCCTACCAGAGAAAACCCATCTTTTTGTAGAATAGCATTTACCTAGTTATTCCTAACATTTTTTTCAGCCTAATCCCTTGTTCGCCCTCAGGTCAACGAAGCAATTTCAATAAGTAATATGCTTATTTTCTTGAGGAAAAGGTCAGCCCTGGGGCCAGCGCTGTGTAGGCTATCCCTCTGCTTGTAGTGCTGGCATCCCATATGGGCACCACCAGTTCATGTCCTGGCTGCTCGACTCCCATCCAGCTTTCTGCTATGGCCTGGGGAAACAGCAGAAGATGGCCCAAATGCTTGGGCCCCTGCACCCACATTGGAGACCAGGAGAAGCTCCTGGCTCCGGGCTTCAGATTGGCTCAGCTCTGGCTTTTGCAGCCATTTGGGGAGTGAAGCAGCAAGGATGAAGGACATGAGGTGTGCAGTAAATGCCAGGCGGAAGACCTCTGTTTGTCCCTCTCATCTGTAACTCTGCCTCTCAAATAAATACATAAATTCTAAAAAATAAATAAATAAATTTTTTAAAAAAAGGAAGCCCTTTTATCAGATTCTCAGAGTGACCGCTTATGGCTCAGCAGGTTAAATCATTGCTTGGGATGCCTACACCCATATCAGAATGCCTGGCTCAAGTCCTGGCTCTTCCACTTCCAATCCAGCTTCCTGCGAATGCACCTGGGAGGCAGCAGGCGGGCAGCTTAAGTGCTTGGGCCTGGCATCCATATAAGAGCTCCTGGATGTAGTAACCAGTTCCTGGCTTCACACAGAGTGATTAACCTACACCATCCAGGTTTGTGTAAATACCCTTCACGATGTTCACACAACAAAGAAGCTGACTATGCAATTCTCAGAACATGCCATCAACGAACTGCCCCCACACATACACTTCACGCTTCCACAATTATGCATCGGGTTCTGTGTGACTAGGAAGCACAGTGAGAAGGGCACAGTCTTTGGGCCTGCTAGGTTTCTGACTCAAGCAAAAATTCACTAAGTGATAATGTCATTTCTCACGCTTGATCTTAGTCAAAAGCCTGAGAAGCAAAGTCATTTCTCAAACTAAAAAACAGTGAACGATAACAAACTCACTGGGCATGCGCTGGGATGAGAGCAATTCAGGATGTGTTAAATTTGATGAACTTGCAACATTAACTAAGGCGATAAGATCATCTTGACCAAGGGAATCTAGAAAGGAAAGGATAGTCACATTACCCATATAAAATTAACAGTCTGGATATGACCAAAGCTGTGATAGACTGCACGGACAGATAACAAGAGAAGGAAAATGTGTCACATGTACAGCAAATATCTATCAACAGGAAAAAGTTAACCCCAGGGAAAAGAAATGTCAATTTTCACAGAAAACTGCAAACTTCAATGCAAAACTGTTGTATTCATACTAGTCAAAAATATCCATGCATGGATGCATCTCAAGGCATGATGTTAAGTGAAAGTTGCCAACTGCAGGATCCCATTTACATGGGAGGGGCAGCAGACTGACTACAAAGTGGCAATAGGGGACGTCTTGGTGGTGGAAATGTTCTGTATCTTGGCTCCATGACTGCATCTGTCAAAATCATGTACTAAAACACATGTACTTTATCAAATGTAAATTAACTTCAGTGGTAGATTTTTTAAAAATACTTAAGGATACATGCTAGGTTATTATTAACACAGATTGGGATATGATGGGCAAGAAGGGAAAGCCAGGAAAAGGTAAAAAGAAAAAAAAATAAAGTCCTACGGTGCTGTGGCACAGCTGGTGAAGCTGCCACCTGCAGTGCTGGAATCCAATACAGGTGCTAGTTCAAGTCCCGGCTGCTCCACTTCCAATCCAGCCCTCTGCTAAGGCCTGGGGAAGCAGCGGAAGATGGCTCAAGTCCTTGGGACCCTGCACCCACATGGGAGACCTGGAAGAAGTTCCTGGCTCCTGGCTTTGGACAGGCGCAGCTCTGGCCATTGCAGGCATCTGGGGAGTGAACCAGTGGACAGAAGATCTCTCTTTCTCTGCCTCTCTGTAGCTCTGCCTTTCAAATAAATAAAATAAATCTTAAAAAGAAAAAAAAGTCATATTTAAAAATTGTATCTGCAACCCCATTTACATATTTATGAAAGAGCCAATGTGTATACATTAAAAAATCTTTTGCGCTACCCAATGCTGCGATCTAATACTTGTAGCTGTGGCACACTCTCTCTCAGGGGCAGAGAAGAGCATGGAAGACAAAACAGCGTATGAAAGCCAGATTAAGGGATTACGGGAGTGAGAGACAGAGGGAGAGGGACAGTGAGTTGAGCAAATCTAGCCAACCAATGCTTAAATTGCAGAGTGTACCTTTGGAGCAGTCATGGAGAATGAAGGACATGAAGTGTGCGGTAAATACCAGAACTCACCCTAGAATTTCCAAAACAGTAGGTCCCAGCACATCCATTTCAGATCATGTTGCAGTGGAAATCCACAGCGAACAGCAGCTCCTGGAGCATTATCAGCCTCTCTGGAACGAACCAGTCTTGCTAGCATTGATAGTGCTTTCCACGCTGTGCAGGTCAAATGCCCATGTGAGCTGCAAGGTAGAAGGCCTGAGTAGTCAAGGAAACTCAAACTCAAACAGAACTCAAACTGGGTATCTTGAGTATACACGTTGCTCATGCTAAAGTGGAGATAAATCCACTCAGTTTGTCTTAGGAGTTAAGTATCTACAATAACATATGTATGACAGCATAAAACGGGCACGTAATCAGTGATAGCTATCTTACTTTCCTTTGCCTAGACAGGACTCTGGAACACAGCAGACGGCCATAACAAAAAATAGCTGTTGAAGAGACAAATGGTCGAACAAAATCATGAATAGTCAATTCTACTGAACTGTTCCTCTGACTGAACTTAAGTATCGTCTCCTTTAAGAAGCTACTTTCATTGCTAGCTGTATTTTCTCTTAATGTAGGTCTTAGAGCCAGATTGCCCATGCCTGAATCTTCATTCTACTTTTGTGTCCTTGGACAACTCACACACCCTACTCAGCTTTCTCAATTATAAAATGGTGCTCAACAGTAGGGTTTCTATAAAAATTAAAAGGGCTAATACAAGAACATATTTATTAGACTGGCTGGGGCCGGCGCTGTGGCTCAGCGGGTTAATGCCCTGTCCTGAAGTGCTGGCATCCCATATGAGCGCCGGTTCTAGTCCTGGCTGCTACTCTTCTGATCCAGTTCTCTGCTTTGGACTGGGATAGCAGAAGATGGCCCAAGTCCTTGGGTCCCTGCACTTGCATTGGAGACCCTGAAGAAGCTCCTGGCTCCTGGCTTCAATTGGTGCTTTCCTGGCCATTGTGGCCAATTGGGGAGTCAACCATAGGATGGAAGACCTCTCTCTCTGCCTCTCCTCTCTCTGTGTAACTCTTTCAAATAAATAAATAAATCTTAAAAAAAAAAAAAAAAAAAAAAGACTGGCCGACACACAGCAACCACTCAATAAATATCAGCAACTGTTAGGGCCGGCGCCGTGGCTCAACAGGCTAATCCTCCACCTTGTGGCGCCGGCACACCGGGTTCTAGTCCCGGTCGGGGCGCCGGATTCTGTCCCGGTTGCCCCTCTTCCACGCCAGCTCTCTGCTGTGGCCAGGGAGTGCAGTGGAGGATGGCCCAAGTGCTTGGGCCCTGCACCCCATGGGAGACCAGGAAAAGCACCTGGCACCTGGCTCCTGCCATCGGATCAGTGTGGTGCGCCGGCCGCAGCGCACCGGCCGCGATGGCCATTGGAGGGTGAACCAACGGCAAAGGAAGACCTTTCTCTCTGTCTCTCTCTCTCACTGTCCACTCTGCCTGTCAAAAAATATATATATATATCAGCAACTGTTAAAATGCTGCATATGACATCTTGCAAATTATTTGCTTGTGCAGCCATTGAACGGTAAATTCTACAACAGTAAGTGCTTATGTATGTTTTCTTCACTGCCTAAAACTGTGCCCTGCAAAGTGGTAGCATTTTACTACCTAAAAACAAGAAAGTGACCCAATGACATACATACCCAAAATTAAGACCAACTTTCTGCTGGTTGCGGCACCACATGGTGAGGATCTCTTCTCCATACGTGCAGTCCTGACATCCAAGGGCCCGCTGTGGTCAGTGCAGGCCTTAGGACTCTAGAAAGCAGCTGGCCATGGTGCACTGCCAACAATGGCCTTATCAAGGTCAACAGCAGGCCCTGGAGATGTCTAAGCCACACATGATGCTTATGGGCAAGGAGCGGTTTGCTGGAGTAGACAGCCGTGTCTGGGTGAAGAGTGGTGGCTGTGTGGCTCAGATTTTAGATACCCATCAGTCCATATCCACAGCTCTCGTGGCTAGCTAGTACCAGAAACATGTGGATGAGGCTTCCAAAAAGGAGTTCAAAGACATGCATGCCCAGTGTGACCAGACCCGTGCTAGTAGCTGACCCATGTCCCTGGAAATCCAAAGTTTGGAGTCCCTAGTGCCTCTGCTCCCTACCAGAAATCCTACCACTAACCCTACCACTAGGACCAGGATTCATCTTCAAAATAAACAGTAGTTGTGCAATTTTAAGGCTAGCTCTGCCCAACCCCCAAGAAAACCCAAACAAAATTAAGACAAGCGCCTTACACATGGGTTCAAGTGGAAAATTTCTGAAAAAACAGTAATAAATCAAGGAGGCAAAACAAAAACAACTCTTTCAGTATATTTTTATAAAGTTTTTATTTAAAAAATAAAATTATAAACAAAATACAGAAAAATATTGACACCTGTGATAACAAGAAAATGACTCTTAATATTCAGGGCAATTTGTTGTCCTGGGGAAGAAAAATCATGAGTTTTATAAAGAAATTTTATTGTGCAAAGGAGGAATGTAATATTTAAAGTTCATTTACAACAGGCATTTGGCATTGACAGAGAAAGTATTTCTAGGTGTACATTCAACACTTGCAGCATATTTACATTCAAGTCACGTTTCCAAATCCTATGCCAAATACAATCTAACCACTGAAAAACCCTAAGGTCTTAGTAAAATTCTGTTCAATTAGGGGGAGTTTAACACAATTTTATTAGAAAATAATTTTATGGTCCTACTGTATTTTTACTACTTCAAGAAAATTCACTGATATTTTCTTCCCAGTTTAAGCCTAGCCTCTTCTAGACAGATTAAATACCAACTCAAGTGTCACCAGTACGAAATTCTATTTCTCCTTCTTTCTTTACAGAGATTATTATAACTTTCAATGAAAGGACACCAACTCCGATAAATTACTGAGAACCTTAGGGAAATAAGTTGTAGCATTTTAGCTTCTGTTTAAAAAATGATTTAAGCACTTTCCTTTTTCAGTTGTTAGCGAATTCCTCATCAAAATAAAACACAGGAAACTCACATGGTGGTTTTCCGAAAACTTTTCTCTGCTGTTCCCACACATTTCTGAACAGACCATTTATTCATCAGCAACTTTTGAGTTTCTTAGTTTTTCCAAAATATACTAGGATCACTCTTTTTTCCTGGTAATCTTTCCATTTTAGCTTTTAAATTACGGTTTCATTAAAATCAGAATAAATTACCCATAACTTACAACATCTTTGCTACAGTTCTCTTAGAACTCTATCTTAACTTAAGGAAAGGTCAGGATTCCATGGGCCTGTCTGAACTAGGCAAAAAGGAAAAGTCAGGATTAGGAAATTCTCATGCCTCCCAGAGATTCCAGACAAATCACATCTATTCAATAAGCATCCCTTCTTTCTTATTTACCTCAAATTAAATTCAATTTTTAAAAAATTCTATAAAGCTAATGAACGACAAAGCAATGGAGACAGATGAATTTCATTCAGCTGAGCTCACTCTTTCTAATTCTCTTCAGGTTGTAACTTCTCCTCCAGTACATAATGGCTGGCAGTTGGCAGTGGGTTGCTGAGATGGTACCACTTCTAAGTCAGATTCACGAACAAAAACCACTGCATCACCACTTACATTTATGAGACACTGTGCCTGTAGAACAACCAACAAGACAACAAGACGGTTCAGTTATACTCCACACTGTGTTCCTAGCTCTGTGACACAAGGGACAGTGCTGTACAGCTGAGAAAACATAGGCTTACAATTCATTAGGAAAAGAAAGAAAACAGGATGCACTTAGGGGAAAGGAAACTCAAAAAGCCCAAAAAGGTCATACAAAAAAAATTAAAGGGCACTAATAATCAGAGATATATACATTAAAATGACATTAAGAGACAGACCACATTTTATATATATTGGCAAAAAAGCGCAAAGATGTTGTAAAGCATTGACAAAGACACAGGATAAGAACAACAGCTTAACTGCTGGGGAAAGTACAACCACACTGGAAAGCAATTTGGCAATATCGCATGAAGCAAAGAAAGTACACATTCTGTGATCCATATACATAGGAATTTATCTATGAAAGGACTTCAAAAGATTCACAGGAAAACAATTAAAAGATAAAAAGATTTTTATTTCTCAACATCAGTGCCATCAAGGTCAAGAGAGTTTTGTAAACATGACACCAGTTATTTTGTCCATCCCCAAAGAGCTGAGCATCCCGGGAATTTAACCCTATCAATGCAGTCTTTTTTATATTCTAAGCTGGAGAAAATTAAGCATCATTTAATTTTTTTATTTACTTATTTTTTTTTTTTATTTTTGACAGGCAGAGTGTACAGAGAGAGAGAGACAGAGAGAAAGGTCTTTCTTTGCCATTGGTTCACCCTTCAATGGCCACCGCGGCCGGTGCACCGTGCTGATCCGAAGGCAGGAGCCAGGTGCTTCTCCTGGTCTCCCATGGGGTGCAGGGCCCAAGCACTTGGGCCATCCTCCACTGCACTCCCGGGCCACAGCAGAGAGCTGGCCTGGAAGAGGGGCAACCGGGACAGAACCCGGTGCCCCAACCGGGACTAGAACCCGATGTGCCAGCACCGCAAGGCGAAGGATTAGCCTGTTGAGCCACGGTGCTGGCCCCGAGCATCATTTATTTTTTAAGGTTAGGAAGCAAAATGTCAAAAGGAGCCAAATCAGATCTATAAGGTTTGGTACCCATAAGCAGAAAGCTTGTTCTATTTTAATTTTTCAATCAAAACTATGTAAACTGAACTGAGAGGCCTATGATCATATAAATTCCAAAGTATGGATTAACTAGAATTTCTTAATTAGTTAACCACTGATGAACATTTAGATTGCTTCCAATGAGTGTCATACTAATACAAACAGTATTATAAGAACAATACAAAATAGGCATTTAGCATAAATTTGTGTATCAATAGGGAAAACTCCTTATAATAGAATTGTTAGGTCGAATCATATATCTTAGTAAATTTTGCCAAAGTTCCCTTACATTGCAATTATCTTGCAAATTATTTATATAATATATAAATGGTTTCATAATGTTCGTATCCTTTTACAAATTGTTTTCATTATTCATGACATTTTTGAGATTCGTCCATGCTGACAGAACTTTAGGTCACTCATTTTCACTTCCTTATAGTATTTCAGACATGAATATTCCACAATCTAGTTCCACTTCTCTCTTCATGGGCATTTAGGTTGTTTCAATATTTTTCTATTATAAACAAGTTGCAGTGAGAAGTCATGGGTTAATATTTCTTTACTATGTGTCTCAGATTTCTCTAAAGGACACATACACACACACAAATAAAGGGTATTCAAAAGGTCCATGGAAAATGTGTATTATAAAAAACTACTCACAGATTTCAAAAATTTTTTGCACCAAAATAAGCTTATATTTGATTCTACTTTTCCATGAGCTTTTTTGAAGTCCCGTCCTACAGCTCACCACCTGAAGTGATGCATGCACATAAATAGTGATACGTAACTGACGAATATTATGTGGCCATGGAGGGAGAGGGCCAATAGAATTCTGAACCCAAGAAATGGGGGTCCTGGTCGAGCTTTCCTATTTTTAGCCTTGTTACGTACATGAAAACTCTGTGAGCCTGTTTTCTCACTTACAAAGGCAGCCTTAATATCAACACCTTATAAAGTGCTAGAAAAGAGAAAAAACACAGGTCATTTGGAAAAGTAACCAATTTAATGCACTTGCACTATAAAGTATGTATACTGGGAGAGGAAGGAGGGATGAGCCTGAAGAAGGAGGAAAAGGCCAAGTTGTGAAGAATTAATATGACATATTAAGAAGGTTAAATTTTATCCTGTAAGAATCCATTAAGGACTTTCAGGCACGTTAAAACTAACAGTACCAACTTTTAGAGCACTTACTGTCAGTCAGGCATAAGCACATCACATTTATTAACTCATGCCCAATTGTTCTGCCCAGGCTATAGATAAGCAAACTGAGGCAGAGAGGTAGGTTGATTTCAAGGCACTTGTCAAAATGCTAATTAACTTTATAAACAGAAACTATATAAAACCTAATACCATGGAAACCCTAAAATACAAATCTTTTTTTTAAGAAAGATTTTATTTATTTATTTGAGAGGTAGAGTTACAGACAGTGAGAGGGAAAGAGAGAGAGAAAAGTGTTCCATCTGCTGGTTCACTCCCCGAATGGCCGCAATGGCCAGAGCTAAGCCTATCCGAAGCAGGAACCAGGAGCTTCTTCTGCGACTCCCAAGCAAGGGCCATCTTCTGCTGCTTTTCCAGGCCACAGCAGAGAGCTGGATCAGAAGTGGAGCAGCCAGGACTGTGGAACCAATATGGGACATCAGTGCCATAGTCAGAGGATTAACCTACTGCGTCACAGCACTGGCCCCCTAAAATACAAATCTTAATCTCAAATACAAAATAATTAAGCAAAAAGGAACGTTTAATAAGACTACAAAAATTTTATTATGCAAAATAAAATTAGTACAAATAATAACAAGATGATTCCAAGATGATTTCTTTGTGTCCAGATTATATCAAATTGTTTACAGCAGGCCGGTGCTGCGGCTCATTAGGCTAATCCTCCGCCTTCGGTGCTGGCACACTGGGTTCTAGTCCTGGTCGCCCCTCTTCCAGGCCAGCTCTCTGCTGTGGCCCGGGAGTGCAGTGGAGGATGGCCCAAGTGCTTGGGCCCTGCACCCCATGGGAGACCAGGAGAAGCACCTGGCTCCTGCCATCGGATCAGCGCGGTGCACCGGCCACAGCGCACTGGCCACGGCAGCCATTGAAGGGTGAACCAACGGCAAAAGGAAGACCTTTCTCTCTGTCTCTCTCTCTCACTGTCCACTCTGCCTGTCAAAAAAAAAAATTGTTTACAGAAAATAATGGTGATGGGGATGTGCTTTCTCTGGATTCCACCTAATCCACTTTCAAACACCTGTATCCAGGTACTACTTAGCCTCTCCACTTTCCTGCTTCCTCTTTGACTATTTCTTTCTGGCTCTTTCTTTTCCTCCAAGTACCCTTTATGCTAACTCTACACAGTTCTCTTGGCTGCATACTTATCAGTAAGCTGGTCCTAAATCTACAACGTAAGCCCAGAAATCTCTCAGAACTCTACATGTGCCCCAGTTGCCTACCTGCAATCCTCCCAGATGTTTCCCTCTCTAATTTGTCCTCGCCATCGCCAGTTTATCAGAGGGCTGTCTTCTAGTTTTGTGAACTGATTATTTTTCTTCAATATCTAATAATGAAGTACAATAGGCCCGAATAACAAAAATGTCCAAACTATCAAGGAGAACTGAAAGGAGTTAATAAATAAAGTACTGTTATGATAAAAAGATTAAACCTATTGATTAAAGGGACCAGCTGGTTCAGGTGCTGGCTGTTCTGCTGCTGACCCAGGTTCCTGCCAATTCACATGGGAAGGCAGTGGATTATTTCCCAAGTACTTGGGTCCCTGCCACCCACGTGGGAGACCCAGACAGAGTTCCTGCAGACATCTGGGGAGTGAATTAGTGGAAAGAAGGTAACTCTCTGTCTCTCCCTCTGCCACTGTCTTTCAAATAAATAAAAAAATAAATAATCTTTTAAAAAATTATTGATAATAAAATAAAGCTAAAACCATTTTGATTTTCTATAATAATGAACTTTTTATGACAGCACTTGTCACTGTAAGATAATCTTGTCAAAGAAAAATCAAGGTACTAAGAACTCAAAACATCTGCCTTTGTTTAGAATTATCTAGACTCCCTTTATATAAATAAAAAATTAAAAATTTAAGGGCTAGAGCTGTGGCTTTATAGGTTAAGCATCCGCCTGCAGCGCCAGCATCCCAAATGGGTGCCACTTCCAATCCAGCTCCTTGCTGATGGCCTGGGAAAGCAGTGTAAGATGGCCTAAGTGCTTGGACCCCTGCACCCACACTGAAGACTCCAAGGAAGCTCCTGGTTCCTGGCTTCAGATCGGCCCAGATCCAGCTATTTCGACCATTAGGGGAGTAAACCAGCAGATCAAAGACCTCTCTCTGTCTCTCTTTCTCTCTGTAACTCTGTCTCTCAAATAAATAAAAAAAACTTTAAAAAAGTTAAAAATTTAAAATATTAAAAGTTATACAATTATCTAGAAATAAAACTGGGAACAAATATATACATACATATGAAGGTAAAAAATTCATGGAGAAATGGAATTAAAAATAAAATTTATTCTGGTGCAAAAAATTTCTTTGAAATCCATACATAATTTTCTATAATGTACCTTTTCATGAACTTTCTGAAGATTCCCTCATAAATACATATACATCCAAGTATTCATTGTTCTTCCTGCACAAATATTAGTGATGACTCTGAACTATGGCTTCCTGAGCTTTCTGTCTGTCAAGAATACTGATCCCCTCTCCTCTTAGGGCAGTCCCCTGGACCAGAACCCCAAGGCCAGTTACTACCAGTCACAAACACCTTCATCTATTTACCACAGTGGGCTACAGAATTGGTACGATTTTTGCTGTGCAGCAAGAAGAGCAGGCTGGAAAGCACAGCTGTTCTGCTAGCAGATCTATAGTTCTTTAAAGTCTTTAAAAAAATTATCAATGCTATTATCTTAAAATGGACAAATTTATTCCACAATTTAAGCTAACAGGATGCCTTTTATCCTCCATTAACAGAATTAAACTGCTTAGTATTAACTGGCTGCAGCACAGCTGCTAGAATCGGACCGTGTTGTTAACTTTTCAGTTCTTCATGTTCAGCTTTACGTATACCAAACACCCACTGAGAAAATGGTGCAAACAGTGGCTCGGGAGCAGAAATCCCAAAAGTGATTAAGGACAGTAACTAGGGGCAGGCATTTGGACCAGCAATCAAGACACCACGTAAGAGGCCCATATCCCACACTGGAGCACCTGGATTGGATTCGCAGCTCCAGTTCCTGATTCCAGCTACCTGCTTGCAGACCCCCTTGCCATTCACAAGGAAGAGCCTGGGTTGAGTTCTTGGATCCCAGTTCCAGCCAGGGTCCTTGTGAGCATTTGGAGAGTGAACCAGCAGGTGGAAGCATTCTCTCCTCCCACCCCTAGCTTTTTCTCAAATAAATAAATAAATACATAAATAATTTTAAAAATAAAGACTACTAAAACGAGTCACTGGAGATGTGAAAACAACATCTGAGCTATATACGACCATGGGTATTCATAAATTCATTAAAATACATTTTAAACGTCTAGCATCAAAGATCTCTGAAAGGTAATTCCCTTTCGCAGAGGCAGGGGTGGTAGACGGTTGTGGGTGCCATTCTCAGGTTCCTGTGATCAGATGTTCCACTGTATCTCACCTGGTTTTTATTTGGATTCTCCATGAAAACACACTGCTTCATTATGTAGGACACAACAGCATTGCCTCCTAAGGCTGCGACGTGCGCTCTCACCATTGCAAACACCTCCGCGATAAAAGCATGGAGAAATCCACTGACTCCTCCTTCCTAGGTAACAATGCAAAAGAAACTCATATTATATGTGGGTATACAGGAATGTATACAAAATATCAAAGCATATACACATATATTAATACATTAAAACAACACAAGGTGTTTTAGTCTAATGAATAAAATAATTTAACTTCCCTGCAAAGTGGAGATTTAACTCATGAATGAACAAACAAACCTTACTCAACAGTACAGGGATTTACTAACTTAACAAAAGATGAAACCAAAGTTGAGATGATTTGTCACGTGCCCATCACTAGAGACAATCACACAGCTAGTGGGGAAATGGCAGAGCAAGCATTCAAACTATGCTATGCATTCAAACTATGTTCAACATCTCCTTCTGTCAAACTCAGTTTAAGAAGCTGAAAAAAAGGCAACTGTGACTGGAACATGGCTGAGACTGGGAAACAGGAGGAGCAGTTGTTTATGGCTCCCTCAACGTACTGGAATGACGATGAGCATGATTTGACAGAAGGAGATGCAATTCTAATGGCAGAGTAGCTATACAAGGTTAATTTTTAAAAGATTAACTGTGAAGACAACAACTCACCAGGTAAGGAACACTTTTGGGACATCATGTCACACAGCTAATATTAAAAATCTATGTTGAAGGGCTAGTGCTGGCATATAGTGGGTTAAGCCATGGCCTGTGAGGCAGGCATCCCATAGGGACATTGGTTCATGCCCCAGCTGCTCCACTTCTGGTCCAGCTCCCTACTAATGGCCTGGGAATGTAGCAAAAGATGGCCTACATAATTGGGCCCCTGCACCTACATGGGAGACCCAGATAAAGTTCCTGACTCCCAGCTTCGGTCTGACCCAGCCTTGACCACTGAGGCCATTTGAGGAGGTAGCAGGTGGAGGATCTCTTGGACTGCCCATCTCTCTCTGTAGCTATGCCTTCCAAATAAATAAAAAAATTTTTTGGAAAGTCTATGTTGAAGGGCAATTTGTGAAAGAACATGTTATGGTATGGGAGATTAAGAAGCAGAAAATAAATACAACTTCTGAATTCAAACTGCACAATGCCCATGTACTGTTAAGAACAACTAGAAAGGGCTAAGCCACAATCTATATCAGCTTCTAACACTAAACCTTCTTTGTCAAATTTAAATGGACATAAAAGTGTTATCTATTTTAATTCTTCACTAAATGATTTTTAAGAATATGTTAAGATATTCTTCAACTCAACATAATTACAGTATGATTAGAAAACCTATTTATCTTAAAACAAACATCTATTTAATGTATTAGATAACTTCAGAAGCCTCTGTTCATTTACATCCAACTACCCCATGTTTCTTGTGTGCCAGGCAGTGTGCTGGGTGTAGGGTAGGAGAGTGATATAGACAGAGTATGTAGGCTGTTCCCAGAGAGGCAGGAACACTTCTGGAGAGATGACAGGGAAAAGTGCAACCAAGGAAGTTTGACACACTTTTTAAAAATACACATGGCTACTAACATGAAACATGGGTTTTGTGCCTCCATAATTTAGAAATTTCCCTATTCACAATATTAATTTGCTCAGCAGCCCTGTTGTATAAACTAAAGCCAGTATAATTTCCATTTTTCTGGAGTCTAAATTCATGTTACAAAAGAATACATGTAGACTAGTTCTAGACTTTAACCACATCAAGCAAAATTTCAAGCTACTCTTCTTTAAAAAACAAATGAAAATTTAATGATATTCATTGTGAAGTAATAATCTGAAGAAATAGATTCTCACATACTGCTGGAAAGTCTGAAAATGAGCAGTCTCATTCTTAGAGCAAAGAAACAATAGGTTTAAGTGATATGAAATATCTACACAGATGTTTATCTGACAGAGTTCTCTAACATTTCTGTGTGTGATCCCTTAAGAACTGCTACTGAAACATATCTTAGGCAAATAACGACTGTGAAAATTAAGCTGCTCCTTTACAGCTATTTTAAACTTCTAATCAAATAGATAAATGTATTTATTTACTATGTAATAAAAATCTGATCTTTTTTTTTTTTTTTTTTTGACAGGCAGAGTGGACAGTGAGAGAGAGAGACAGAGAGAAAGGTCTTCCTTTGCCGTTGGTTCACCCTTCAATGGCTGCCGCGGTCGGCGTGCTGCGGCCGGCGCACCACGCTCATCCGATGGCAGGAGCCAGGTACTAGGTGCTTCTCCTGGTCTCCCATGGGGTGCAGGGCCCAAGCACTTGGGCCATCCTCCACTGCACTCCTGGGCCACAGCAGAGGGCTGGCCTGGAAGAGGGGCAACCGGGACAGAATCCGGTGCCCCGACCGGGACTAGAACCCGGTGTGCCGGCGCCGCAAGGCGGAGGATTAGCCTGTTGAGCCACGGCGCCGGCCCAAAATCTGATTTTTCTAATAATTAATGAGTTTAAACTTAACATAACTTGTGATAATACCAGCTGTGAAATGAAGCTTGGTAATTCTAGTCTAGAATCAATTGGGACAGGTTACTGAAATATAAGTAAATTAAGTAAAATGTAAACATATATGCTATTCTGGCAAGAAAAAAAACACAACAATTTTAAACTAAACTTTTAATCAGAGCAAAAGGAAAAAAAAATAATTTCTATAAAATTACCTCACGGGGGGCAGGGAGCCAATGTAATCCATAAGCTGTACTTTGGAAATTTATATTCTTTAAATAAAAGCTTTATAAAAAAATAAATAAATAAAATAAAATAAAATTACCTCACGAAGAGAAGTGGTTTCCCGAATAAAAAACATGTTAATTATCCCAAGATACTTAGTTATTTTTGCTCCAGGAATGAAAGAAAGTGGTGTCATCTTAACAACCCCAACTGTGGAGTTTGCACAAGGTGGAGCAGAACGATTCCGGAAATTTCCTTCTCCCATTGGACTTGCTTTTTCAACCGTCACAGCTAAAATTGGAGAAAGAAAACGTGAAGGTACTGGTAACGTGATTATTCCCCAAGGTTTCCAAGTAAGTGGTGACAACATTCAGCTGTCTGTGAGGCTAAGCCATGTCATGAAAGAAAAGAAATTATCATGCACTACATGCAATTAAAAAAGAAAAAGAAAGAAAAATACAAGAGGAAATGCTGGAATGGAATTCTTTTGGAAGAAAAATGGCATTCCTGCAAAAGAAAATGTTGATGCAGTAAAGCTATACACACAATGAAAGGTTATAAAGTGAAGAAAAAGCAGAAGAGCATTAAAATTATCTGCTGTAGAAACAAATTATTACAAGGAGAGTGTGAAAGTTGTTATCTCCCAGTACAGCTGTTTTTTTTTCCATCTTTTTCAGGTGACTTCATCACTGTCAACTTGTAGATAAACCTTGTTAACTAGGTGTAATGTATCTCTTTTTCAAACCTTTTTGACTAAACCAAATCAAAACTTAAAGAACTTAACAAATGACTGGCTGTCCAAAAGTTGATTATAAAGTTACAGGTAATAATAGCTAGCACTATTAACTCCTATAAGCCAGACATATGTATAGCTAATCCTTGGAATATCCCCATTTCACATATGAGGAAACTGAGGCTCAGAGATATTAAACAGTTTGCCCAAGGTCACACAGCTATTAAAATGGTTTCTAAGATTCAAACCAGATCTGGCTGGTTCCATGCTCTGTGTTCTTTCCTGAAAGTGCACAGTTCCCTCCTTTTAATGTATGTAAACTCTTGCACTCAAATAGAGCTAACTCAAAATCTACCAAAACACCCAGGGTCAGATAAAGAACACACAGGTAATGATCCTGATTCTAACAGTAAGAGTTACCTACTTTTTCTCCAGAAATACTTTTAGCCAACTCTGGGGATCACACTCAGTAAACTGAGAGATGCCATAAAGTAAGTAGAACCTTGGGGCCTGGAAAAGTAGCTCTTCAGTAAGACATATTTATATACTTCGGAAAAAGCAAAATTTTAAAAACACATTTCTATTGTTAAAAATCGCAAATCTAAAGACCCTTCAATAGTGTTTCCTAAGTGATCTTTAGAATCGGCAGCTTTCACACTCCAAGACATGATTGATTGGCAATGTTATTACTGGGCAGTAAAGTCTAGCCTTCACCACTGGGAAATCAGGGACACGCTTCTCAGATCATCATAACGTGGTAGAAACATCCGCCTACTTGTCTTAATTGATCCGCGCCTTATGGTCTGAGCTTTCAGTTTAATGAGCTCTATCCAGCTGCTGCATCTGTCTGCAAAGGAACTGTAATCAACTGACGTTGCTGAAAACACAGACAGAAAACAAAAGAAAAAAACAAAGAAAAAATATGGATGACGTCTCTTATTCGTCATAACACTCCTTCTGATGATGGCAACTTAACTGTAATTTAGAAAAAGAATGGTCCTTTCCAAGTCAGACAAGAGAGATAGGCAAGAGTCAAGCTTTAGACACTGATTTGTCCAAAACCAAGTTCTCAGTTAACTGGCTGAGCCTTTTGGTAATGTCACGTTTGTGTGGTCTCTTGGGGAGAGTCAGTGGGATTTAACATAAATATCATGAAAAGACCACATATTGTATTTTAACTTTATTTCCCATTCTTTTAATTAACAATACTAGAGTTGTTTCTAGTTTAGCACTTGAATTTATAATCCAACCTTACAGAATAATTCCCTCCCCTATTTTGACCCTACTATCAAAATTAAAACAGGAATCAAATGTTGAAGAATACATGGAAAAAAAAATCACTACTTGACTTATCTTTCATTAAAATATCTTCTTTCCACCATCATTAACAGGAAGCCAAAGGGTCATTTTTGTCACTATTCTATTTCTGTGCCTGATTTTTGGCAATAAAACATTTGGTAAAATGGGGTGGAAGGGGCAGGTGTGAACCTGGTAAGTTCCCCTATTAAAAAGAGTAATTTACACTACTAGAAAGCAAAAAAAAAAAAGTGTTACAAAACTAAAATTTTTAGAAACTGGGCAACTAAATTAAAATGTAAAAAAAAATTACTTTGAAAACACATCGTAACTATAATAAAGCCACACTATGCTATCTAGTCCATTTCCAGTGGGTTTCTTCCATATGTAATTTTATGTACCACCAAACTAGAATTTCACACCTTTGGTGACTATTTGCTTAATTCAACAAACTCACCTCTCTGTGCAGCTGGGATACCTGAGTTAGAACTTGCACTCTCCAGGTGTTCTAATAAGGCAATATGAACAACATTAGCTTGAATGCTAAGTACAAGCCAGCATCTCTTCTTTGTTGTCTGTTAATACCTTCTACAAGCCAGAAGAATAGGAGCAAATCTTTATGGCTTCCTTATAAAAGCAAACCAAATAGAAGTATTTAGGTTTAAAACATGCTTTCTATTGACACATGAAAACTAGCTCACTTAATACCATGCTAAGGAAGACTAATTATTGTCACACAGAAAGCCTTTCAGAAATCTTATTGTCACAGAAAATACAAACACAGTAACAAGTGTTAGTACAGTGAAAGCAGGATGTGCGAAGACTGGACACAGAAAAGGATGAAATGTGTTGGAAAGATTTTCTAAGATGAAACATGGAAGGAGGGCAGTCCGTAAGATTAGAAATGAGACAGGGCAATGACCTATGCTCCATAGACCAAAGGATGCTTCCCAGACCTAACCATTCTTACCACAACCACCTCCTGCAAGGACTTCACTATCAACAGCTCCCTCTGCTGGTCACTACAGAGACTGAGCCCCAAAGAAACAGCCTCAGGAAATTTCCCCTGATATTTTATGTATATTACTGATGTTTAAGGTATTATACAAATTTAAACAGCACTAAAGTGCAATCTATTATCAATGTTTATGCTCTACCCACACAAGCATATGTGAATTTTTCTTTAAGATTTATTTATTTGAAAGAGAGAGAGAGAAAGTGAGAGACAGAAAAATAGAACTAACTCTTCCACCCACTGGTTCACTCCTCAGATGGCCACAACAGCCAGTACTGGGTCAGCCAAAGCCAGGATCCACAAGCTTCATCTGGGTCTCTCACATGGAAGGCAGTGAACCAAACACTTGAGCCAGCTTTCGCTGTTTTTCCTAAGCCATCAACAGGGAGCTGGATCCAAAGTGGAGCAGTTGGGAAATCAATCACATGAACTGGAGCCTGTATGGATGCTGGCATCACAGGTCAAGGTTTAACTCGCTACACCACAATGCCAGCCCCAGCATATATGAATTTTTGTTTCAAGCAATTTTGCAACTTGAAGTATAGCACTGCCATGAAAAACACTTTGAAAAATTTGGGTTTTTATTTTTTCCCTTATAAACTAAATAAGTATATTTTTTCAGCTCTAATATTTAATGAGTTGACATTCTGATAACAGTCAAACAAGATGACTTTCATTATTACCTGCATCTGCCAAGCTGTGTGGAGAGGGAAACTGACCTAGCTTAGAAGCAATTAAGGGGAAACAAGCATATTGATAACAAGAAGAAAAAATGTGGCAAGGATTTTTCCTCCCTCAGTTACACATTTGCCAATGCTTCTACAGTGTGAGATTTCTCTAAGTGATTTGTCACAACCCATGACCAACGTGTCGCTTAGTTTGAATGTTTATCCCCTCCAAAATTTAACTTCGATTATAATAGGTCCAAACTTTTAAAAAAGATTTACTTATTTTAATTGAAAGGCAGAGGTCCCCCCCCTACACACACACACACAGGGAGAGAAGGGAGAGGGAGAGGTATCTTCCACACAGGTTCACTCCCCTCAATGCCCACAGCAGTTCAAGGCTAGGCCAAAGCCAGGAGCCAGAAACTTCATCTGCATCTGAATCAGTGGATGGAAGACTTTTCTCTCTCTCTTTCTGCCTCTCCTTCTCTCTCTGTGTAACTCTGCCTTTCAAATAAATAAATCTTAAAAAAAAAAAAAAAGTCCTATCATCTTTCAAAAACTACTACAGAGGTCAGCGGTGTGGCACAGAGGGTAAAGTGGCTACCTGTAGAGCTGGCATCCCATATGGAAGCCAGTGTGCATCCTGGCTGCTCCACTTCTGATCCAGTTCCCTACTAATACACTTGAGAAAGCAGCAGCAGATGGTCCAAGTGCTTAGGCCCCTGCACCCATGTGGGAGAACCAAAGCTCCTGGCTCAGCCAGGCCCAACCCTGGTTGGTGTGGCCAACTGGGAAGTGAACTGTTTATCTCTGTGTGTAACTCTGTCTTTCAAATAAATAAATAAAATAAATTTTTAAAAAGTTAGTTTATTAAATTTTACTTTGCTAAAATGTTTTGTCTACTAGTTAAAGTGCCCACATTTCATACTGAAGTGCCTGGGTTTAAGCCCTGTCTTCACTCTCAACTCCAGCTTCCTGCTAATACACATCTTAGGAAGCAGCAGTAATGGCTCAAGTAGTTGGGTCCCTGCCATACACATGGGAGACCTACACTGAGTTCTTGGCTCCCAGCTTCATTCTGGTTCAGTCCTAGCTACTGTGGACATTTTGGGAGCAAACCAGCAGATGAAAGTTCTCTCTTTCCTGTCTTTCTCAAATTAAAAAAAAAAAAAAAAAAAAAAAAGGAAAAAAACACTAAAACTGAAAAAGTTCCTACAAATGCAGAAAAGATTCTGATTTTAAAATACATGCAATCTATAATAAAATCTATGCTATACATTTCCCATTTAAATATCTTCAGTTTTAAGTTATTATGATTAAAATAGGAATTTATGGTCCTTTGAGTATTCCATCATTCTATAATGCATTGATTAATGCCTTATCACTATAAAATCTGGTTAAACAACTAAATCAGGCAAATGGTATACCTAAACATTTAGCATAAACCTCACCCACAATGTGATATTCAAATATTGATAGACTGGTAGAGACTGTCATATAGTTACAAATTATTAAGGCACAAATAAAGATGCAAATAGCTTCCACCTGGATAGTTTACACAGGAAAATTCAGCTGAAATACCTAAGAATGTGCATATACTAGATGACAAAGACAACTGATTTCTATTTTGGTCACTAACGTTTTCAACCACAGGTGCACAATGTCCTAAACCACTTGTCTTTCCTTCTTCAACCCTCTTCTTACATTTTCTTGTTCATCACTCATCCCTTGTAGCTTCTCTTCCAGATAACTCACGCTTCCTGTCAGCTACCCCATTACTCCGCTTTTCTCTCCTTTTCCTTCTGGCTCTGGACTTCACTGTCCTCAAGCTGACTTGAAGAGCAAGAGGTAAGGATTCCGTATTCCGACTTCTCCATCGACTCTCCTTCCTCTCTTCCCATGTCTTGGAAGAATTTTCCCACATTCTTCTCTTTAGTTTCTATTTTCATCATTTCTCCCTCTTCAGCATCTCCCTCCTTTCAGGACCTGCTATTGATTGTTTTGGCCACCAAGTAACACAGAGAACTTCAGTGTTTTTTTTTTTTTTTTTAATTGTGGTTATCATTTGCTCACAGTGCCAAAATAGTATTTTTAAAAACACAGAAACAACAGACATGCAATGAACTGTTAATATATAAGGATGTTTTTAGTTAGTATAAAGAATTCCATAGTTATAAGAATTCAGAATGTCATTAGTTTGCAAGAAAAATAAAAGCTGACTTTTGTAGGTTTTTAGTTGTACATTTCTAACTGCTAGTTTAAAATCATGCCAGACAAGTCACTAAACTGAACCAGTTAGATTATCTTTTAAAATCAAATCTGGTGTGGGGAGGGCCTTATGGCACAGTGGATTAAGCCTCCACTTGGCACAACTACATCCCATATCATAGTGGTGTTTGGAATCCTGGCTGTTCCACTTCCAACCTAACTTCCTACTTACGCATCCTGGCAGGCAGCAGGATGGCTCAAGTACTTGGGCCCTTGTTATCCACATGGGAGATGCAGACAGAGTTCGAAGCTCTTTCCTTTGCCCTAGCCCAGAAGGCTGTTCCAAGAACTGAGGGAGTGAACCAGCAGTTAGAAGATCGTTCTACCTTTCAAGTACATGAAAATAAACAAACTATTTTTTTTTTTAAAGAAAGAACTGTACATAAAAAAAATCATGTAAAATCATATCTGAGGCTGGCAGTGTGGCACAATGAGTTAAGCCATCTCCTTTGATGCCAGCATCCCCTACAGCCACTGGTTCAAGTCTTAACTGCTCCGCTTCTAACCTAGCTTCCTGTTAACGGCCTGGGAAAGCAAAGACCGCTCAAGTGCTTGGGCCACTGCTTCTCACATGGGAGATGTGGATGCAGTTCCAGGATCCTGGCTTCAGCCTGGCCCAGTCCTAATCATTGCAGTCCTTTGGGGAGTGAACCAGCAGGTAAATGGTATCTCTCTTTCTCTCTGTAATTCTGCCTTTCAAATAAATCTGGTTTAATGAAAGTAACTCTTATTACAGCCTGAAATGAAAATAAAGGGAAAAACCTCTCTGAGGTGACACTTCCTTATGAATTGTAAGGCCTGATGGACGTAAACCACCTTGTTTTCCTTCATACTGAAAGGCAGACTTTAACCTTTGCTTGCTACATTAGTTGGCAACTGGTGCAATAAAAACTCGTCCCCCAGTACTGGTTTATGCCTGGGAATATGAGGAAATAACCCCTACTATAAAACTGAATCAAAGCAGGAAATAAGGTCAGTAAGTACCAAAACACTTTCTTCTATACAGTTTTAATCTGCATTATATAAAAACTAAAATTGGCCTGATTAACCCCTTTGAGAACTATTATCCTATGATAGATTAAATTTATAATATACTTGAACAAGATTTAAAGTAGAATATGATTCACACATACCTCTCTAAGTTCTTAAGCTCTAAAATATGGTTTAGGTCTTCAGAAATTTATCTGAAATAATAAATGAACTATTTACAAAAATTACATGCATGAAATTTTTGAGACAACTGCAGCCCAGGTGAAACTCTTACTGTTTTTCACCCTGAACACTTTTAGCTGAAGTCCCAGATTTCCTGTATTGGCTTTTGCTCCTTTTTTTGACTTAGGTCATTTTAAAGTCTCTTGAAACCCATTTCAGAGAACAAATGTAGATATTAGATGAGAAAAAAAAAACATTATGAAAGTCGTGTACAAAATTGTTAAAGCCATCTTTTTTTCCTCATAACAGCCTCAAATGAACACAGATCATTTATGCTGATACTAAATCTCTATGTTCCTCATAGCACTCATGGAGGAATTCTGATGACCTTCACATGACAATATCCTTTAGGACATTATCTAAGCTCAGCACCCTTCAGTATTTCAAATCAGAAAAATCAAGATAACTATCAAGGTAACACTAAATCAATCATAAATTTAAGACATACTTTGAATGATTTTGTTACCTTGAAAAATAAAACCAAATACAATAAATGAAGGAAGGAAAAAAGTCGAACGAGGATGGACAATTCAGGCCCAGGCTTACTCTATGCAGTGGATAAGGATATAATTAATTGGAGCACCATTTCTTTACAAGACATTACCTCGTTTTCAATAATACTAAAATATAATGAAAGGTTTATCTACAAGTGAAAAGATGGAAGTGTTAATAAACATACTGTGTATAATTTTTTCAAACTACTCTCCCTGTCAATATAAAAGGAACTGAAAAATTTTAATAAATCCCTCCACTGGTGATAAGAACATGAAATATAAAACAGAATTCAAAGTTACTGGAATTATAAAAAAGAAAAAACTCTTAGAAATTCAGCTGAACAAATTAGTAAAACTACAAAACCTACTCATTTATTGATCAGTCTTAGCAACCAACTCCTATGGCTGCACTTGAGAAAGCAGACAAACCTGAGCATTTATTCCTAACTCTCTTACCTTCTCTCTCTCACTTACTTC
Organism: Sylvilagus floridanus; assembly: GCA_949820135.1. Taxonomy (NCBI): domain Eukaryota; kingdom Metazoa; phylum Chordata; class Mammalia; order Lagomorpha; family Leporidae; genus Sylvilagus; species Sylvilagus floridanus. The sequence goes on along the minus strand of OX463230.1, from coordinate 17,512,059 downwards.
CTATAAATTGCCACACTGCATTTTTTTCCAGACATTTCTAGTCTTTATTCAAAGCTTTCGGTCATTTTATTTCACCCAATTACTCCATTCATGTTGTAAGACCCTATAATTACATTTTCTAGACTTTTTAAAAAACAATCTTACCCTCAAATATTTCAAAATGTTTTGAACTAACTTTTAAAGATACAGTTAGCCCATGTCCTCCTGAAAAGACTCAAGGAAGCAGAGACACTAAATAAGCATGCAACATAAACCACAATTTACAAATTAACCAACTATTCATAAGAAGGTATAGTTACGCTTTTAGTGTTTAGTGATGATTTCAAAATGTAATATTTTAAGGAAAGCAGATACGTTCTGCAATTAAGCTCTTGGTACAAAAAGTTTTACATGTATTAGTAACAGATGTAATGACACTGAGAATTATGAGAATGAAAATGATGATGGTAAAAACATGAAAGTCGTGTAAAAATTATTAAAGCCATCTTTTTTTCCTTATAACAGCCTCAAATGAACACAAATCATTTATGCTGATACAAAATCTCTATGCTGTGTGGCACGATCTGACTCAGTGGTTTTCAATCCTTTTGAAATCCTTTCTTCAAATAAAATCTACAAGACTACTATGTAAAAGCCACTTGAATGAAAACTGCTCTATGTCAGAGGCAGGGGACTCAGAAACTTGTCCTCATACTCCCTCCCCAGCCTCTGAAACACTCCCACAACTTTGAGGAATGGAGTTCAGAATGTACTGGCTGTCTTAAATAATAATATTTAAACTAAAGCATGTGTATATTTCTTAAATAATGACACATGTATGAAAATATGCATATTATTGTATTCACATCTTTCCATATCATGTATGGTTCGTAGTTATTCATGGATAATAGGATTGATCTGTATCATTTATGTGAATGGTTGTGTTGAAAGCACTGAGACCAATTTGAATTTCATTAAGTCCAAAAATTCCTAAGTAAGCATTTGCATGCAAAGATTGTATGGGAGGATGTAGCAAAATGGTGCTGTTTTGGGGCCAGCATAGTGGCACAGAGGGTAAAACCAAGTCCTGAGGAGCTGGCATCCCATATGGGTGCCAGTTCATATCCCAGCTGCTCCACTTCTGATACAGGTCCCTGCTAATGGCCTGGGAAAAGCAGAGGTAGATGGCCCTGCCAACCATGTGGAAAACCCAGATGAAACTCCTGGCTCCTCACTTCAGCCTGCCTAGCTGTGGCCATCTGGGGAGTGAACATGTGGATGGAAGACCTCTCTCTCTCTCTCTGTTTCACTGTAACTCCGGCTTTCAAAAAACAAAATAAATATTTAAAAAAAAAAGAATGTACTGGCTGAACTGATTAGAATATATATCTGAAAACAATTTAATTACAGAAGCTCAGTGTGAACTTGGCACTAGTTTAGCTTTTGATTTACTTTTTTAATAATATGAACATGTTAATAATTGAAGGATCATTAACTATGAAAACACCAAGGGATCACAGAGGATCTGAGGCTTAAAGAGTATGAAGCAGTTAGCATAAGTTCTCATACATTTGGAGCAAAATTGAGAAGAGAACCCAGGTCTGGTGCTTTTTTAGTCCACATCATGCCCATTTCTGTGCCCCCTAAAAGTACATAATATTCTAAGTGCTGTTCAAATACTATTTATTCTACTCAAATCCATTTTTGTTATTCAGCAAAGTATTAGTACACACAAAACATATTAAGGACAACATAAGTACTAGTTACAATTAACTGTGCAAACACATTTCAAGTGCTACTGCAGAAGCTGTTATCAAAATAGGTAAGGCAAACTTAACAGAGTTTAAATCTAATCTTCTGCACATTTTATTAAGTATTAATAAATAACATGGTTTAATCTAAAAGAAATCCCTAGTCCTATGGATTAGCAATTTTTGTTGATTGGGTTTCTGGCGGTTTTTGTTTTATTTTCAGCCCTCTCTGCAGAGCAAGGATAAATAAAGGAATGCCTGCAAGTCATCTGGAAGTGACACTAACAAATCTAAGTTTCTGTATAAAGTAGGTATTTATAAAAAAAAAAAAAAAATCACTTGCTATCTAGTGAGTTCAAGGAAGATTCTTGACAGCTCTGTTTTCTGTTCTGGAAACCGTATTTAATTAATGAATCTGAACCCAGATTATATTATAAATATGATCTTTTCTCTCTCTTCTACCAAGGAGGTTGAAGTATATTGAAATTCTGAAGCTGTAAATTAGAATTTTAGATAAAGATAAAAAGAGCACCAGAGTCACAATGTTAAGAAATTCAGAATACGAAAGCAGTGTATCTTTTCATCTTCAAAATATGAGTCAAGATCTATTTATCTACCTAGTTGGGCCTTGCAATGACTTAACTAAGATTTGATTAGGATATATGCAAAATCAGTAAGAAACCATCTTGTATTATATGCAATCTGCTATCAGATAAAATAATTTACAATAGAAATCATAAATTCATTTTACCTATAAAATAAAAATTAGAGTGGCTGATTTGATTTTAAGAAAAACACATCATTTCTCAGAATAACATATTTAGGAAAAATTAAACTACATTTATTAGGGCCGGCGCTGTGGCTAATCCTCTGCCTGCGGCACTGGCATCCCATATGGGCACCGGGTTCTAGTCCTGGCTGCTCCTCTTCCAGTCCAGCTCTCTGCTGTGGCCCAGGAGGGCAGTGGAGGATGGCCCAAGTGCTTGGGCTCCTGTACTTGTGTTGGAGACCAGGAGGAAGCACCTGGCTCCAGCCGTAGTGGTCATTTGGAGGGGGGGGTGGGAGGAGTGAACCAATGCAAGGAAGACCTTTCTCTCTGTCTCTCTCTCACTGTCTAACTCTGACAAATAAAAAAAATTTTTTTAAAAATTACATTTATCAAGCATGTTCTTTTAACGTTATAAAATAATGGGCAATAATTTTGAAACTTCTCATAGAAAGAAATTACACTGAAATCAGAAGGGAAATGGAAAAAACCTATCACTTTTCTATAAAAATTATAGAGATCAAAATAGATATTTTGAGATAAATTTAGATAATAGGTATATTTTGATAATACATTGGCTGATATTAAAGGACCATAATTTTGCATGTGAAAATATGATAGTGTCTTTCAAATATGTGACAATATTCTTCAATGATAGCCGAGACACACAAAACTAACTCATCCCTTTCTCACTTACACTCTCCCTACCTAAAATCTCTCCACATGTTTTCTGAAGAAAACAAGCACTCTGTTGTCTATGAAAATTCCTAAGTTTTTGTAAAGGTCTGAGTGCTGTAGAGAAAAATTTTATCAAATAAAATATACATACCAAACATATGAATACTATCTGTGAATAGTTATGTTGGGAAATCAAATCTTTGAAAATAAAACTTCAGTACATTTGAAGTATGAGAACGGAGTATCCTCATACCTTAATAACTGATGATGAAATTAACTAAGAAATTAAGAGGGGCATTACTATCTCCCCTTTATGAACATGGAGAAAGATACACTGGGGAATGAAGCATAAATCTTCACCTCAGGACTAAGCGAGACTGCCTGCAAATGAGAAGGCAAAGGGTGGAGACTAGGATTTGTGTCTGCATCTGCTTTACTTAACCAACCTTTAGACGGTGGAAAAGGATGAGGAGGAAGTGACTCTGAACAGAGTTCCAGTGGAAACTGCAGAAGTTCTTCATTATCTGTGGAGGCTTGAGAGGCAAGAACAACACTGGTTAATCACTGATGACTTAGTACTAATTTTTCAAAAATTTTAAGAATCTGTGACAACATATTTACTATATACATGAATATGCATTTTGTTTTCACAACCCTGGACCTAATTTATTCTGGTTAACTTCTCAGCTTCTCGCAAGGAGACACTACCTGAATGATGTTAAGAGTGGTGCTACCTTCTCTGCTAGGAACTACTGTGAGATTTTAAAAGATTGATATCTGTAAATCCCTTAACTCAGTGCCTTGCAAATAATAAGCCTTCAAAAATAATTTTCCTACACTTTGTATTTTACTAGTTTCTACAATACTTAAAATCAATTCTTATCTATTGTCTTTAATATGTGAACATATAATCATTTAATATGTCTACATGATACTAACTCAACATTCAAATCTTATCAATGTCACACATATGGAATATATTCAACTTTTAAAAACTTCAGAAAAACCACAAATATTTAGTAAATTATTCAAAAGATTAAAAAGAAAGTATGATACTCCGTCCTTCCTTTCACTTTGAAAATAGTTTCTAATAATTTGGGTTTCCCTAGAATATATTACAAATTATTCTTCATAAATTGTACTGGCTTAAGGACAACTCTCACAATGTGTTGAACATAACATTTCCTAAGAAAAACATGGAGGGACACAATTTGGCTTACTACATCAGTTCATTCCCAGATGTCTTTGGATAAGTACCCCAAATTACCATACAATTAATATGCTATAATTGTAGTCTGAAAACAGCAGCAGTCCCTATATAAATACCATTCTATCACCTGGTTGTGTGTGAAAAATATCACGTCATCCATATACTTATCCACACAGTTATCACAATAAAGGTTAACAGAAAATGTTGTAAATATCTCTACAAGAAACAAGCCATTTGTTTAACCTACCTCTTCTCTATATTTTATCCTTAAAGTGAAACACAGACAAACACAAATGAACTTCCCATTCAAAGGCTCACCTCTTTGCAAAGACTTTTCAACATGTGTTTTCGTGGTCTGTAAAGCCTGATTTTTGTCAAAAGTTATGGCAACTGCTGTGACTGTAACCTAAAGTTACAGAAAAATATGATTAGCAAAATATCATAGCCAAAATGAAGTTTCTTATAAATCTTTCTCAGTACTTAGGAACAAGCTACATTATTTTACTAATCTGCCTCTGCTGGTTAAGGTCTTCAATCACAATTATATAAAAAGTCACATATTCAAAATACAACTAAGTCCAAGGTGCACAGCTAAAGTGAGATAATCCAGAAGAATCTCAAGAACATTCTTGAAGAGATGAGGACATGGGGCCAACACTGTGGTGTAGCGGGTAAAGCTGTCGCCTGCAGCACCAGCATCCAATATGGACGCCAGTTTGAGACCCGGCTACTCCACTTCCGATCCAGCTCCATGGGAAAGCAGTGGAAAATGGCCCAAGTCCCTGGGCCCCTATATCCACATGGGACACTTGGATGAAGCTCCTGGCTCCTAGGTTCAGCCTGGCCTAGCCCTGGTCAATGCAGCCATTTGGGGACAAAACCAGTGGATCGATCTCTCTTTCTGTAACTCTGACTTATAAATAAATAAATGAATGAATGAATGAATGAATGAATGATGAGCACTGGCAAAATTCCTTATAAAACATAAACCTTCAGGGCTGGAGTTGCACAGGGGGTTAAGGTGCTGCCTGTGATGCTAGCATCCCACGTGGAAGCTGGTTTGTGTCTCAACTGCTCCAGTTATGATCCAGCTCCCTGTTAATACACCTGGGAAAGAACACAGCCCAAGTAGTTGGGCTCCTGTGTCTACATGGGAGACTGGCATGAAACTCTTGGCTTTGGCCTGGTCCAGCCTTGGCCATCTTGGGAGTGAACCAGCGGGTAGAAGTACTCTGCATCTCCCTCTTTCTGTAACTCTGCTGCCTTTCAAATAAATAAATCTTAAAAGAGAGAGAGAGAGAGAGAGAGAGAGAGAGAGAGAGGAAAAAACAGTACACATTCTACTGTATACATGTGGCAATACTCTGTGATTCCACCTTCAGATCAGCAGGGCTCAGAAGAAGGGAAAATACACGGCCTGATTCCTACTAGTACACGTTTTCACGTATTTTGAGGCAAAACACTGTGTGCTCAAGTTGTCTAACTGTGGAAACTTTAATTATTAGGGCAAATTGGTTAATTACCTGAATTAATTCATCTTCAGGCAGAGATACTGTAAAATTTACATGGCAAAGACAGCAGGGGATCATAGACCGGAGTTTAAAATACAGGCTCTACACAACAGAAAAAATTAGTAATGTTACTTTTTTCAACTTCCAAATTTACATACTTTCTTGATGTACATATTATAGCAACCGAAAAGCTAAAAATATTAAAACAAAATTGGCCCATTTCTGATTCATCTGTTCTAATATGAATAATACAATTCTAATATTTAAAGAGACAATAAGATTTACTCATATTTGTCAACAAGTTGTAAAAAATAATAGGCTTTTAAAAAATTTATACATGCTAGATTTTTATGATACTTAGGCTATATTTTTTCTTATAGTACAATATTAAGAGAGGACAATATTAGCATCTCACCAGATGACAGATAAAAAAGCTTGACAGATAAAAATAATTCAGCCCACAACTATATAAGGTGTTAGTGACAGTATACTTTTGTTTTTAATTTCACAGTTCTTAGTGTCTTTTACACAAACTTTATTCAGAAGGTTCCTACCTTGAGCAAATTTTCGCAGAGATCATTAAAGTTCTTATTGAGAGCTTGATTAGTCAGGTTAAGGCTGCTTAATCTGATTACTCTTACTGATGTGAACATCTGAATATAGGGAGATACAACAATATGTCAGTTTATGTCAGTTTACTATTCTTCACTGAATACCAAACCAGCTGATAAAACTGCCAAACAATGAACAATTACAACGTGGTATAAAAAAAGATTATAATAAGGAGATAAAAAAGAAAACAGGTATTGAGATGCAACATACACATTAACTTTCTTAAAGTTAAGAATAAAAGATTTACCTGTATTTCAGATGTCCAATTATTTATACCAGGCATGATTTCTGTATTGCAACTATAAAAGCCTGACAAAATAAAAAGTAATTAGAACATGATACATCATTGACTTTTTACAGTTAAACTGTCACTGACTTTAATGTTAAATAAAAAGATTTTTCAAGCACTACATGTAATATTAACTATAAAACATTCAGGCTTTTTTTCTAAACTTGCATAGCTTCAGGAGTCTTTAAACCACCCTGATAAATTTATTTTTTTCCATGTATAAGCATAAAAAGATTAAAAATCTGTTCCTGAGGCTGGTGTTGTAGTGTAGTGGTTAAAGCCTCTGCCTGTGACAACAGCATCTCATAAGGTTTCCAATCCCAGCTGCTCCATTTCCAATCCAGCTCCCTGCTAATATGCATGGGAAAGCAGCAGAAGACGGCCCAAGTACCGGGGCCCTGCATCTATGTGGGAGACCTGGGTGAAGCTCCTGCTCTGGCCACTGCAGCCATTTGGGAATGAACCAGCACACGGAAGAACTCCCTCTCTCTCTATAACTCTCTTTCAAACAAATAAATAAATCTTTTTTTAAAGAAAGATTAAAAATTGTTTCCATTTAAGTTTTAACCCAAATTTTTAAAAAATGTTTTCAGTCCTGGGCAGCAGGCACACAACAGCATGTGACACTAAGAGAAAGCCTTTAAAACTAAGTCAGTGCTCTACCAGTGAGGAGCTGAAATGTAACATGCAAAACCAGTTGCCTCTGCAAGGCAGTTTTCCTCTTCACCTGAAGGAGGGGGAACATCCGTCAGCAGAGAGTGCACGTCTTCCATGGCATCCGTGTCATCAATCTGAAAACAAAACACCCACCCGTTACAGAAGCAGCAAACATATGCTTTTCCAAATTAAAAAATAAACTGCTATTTATAAAATAAAAAAATTTAAGGGTTAAAAAAAAAGGATAGCTGTTTTCCCCTAAGTTAAAATATAAGTGGAAAAATATTCTGATATCAGCAAATTTCTAAGTGAACTATTTTTAATATTAAATATTGAGTTTAAAAAAATCTACTTGTTCTCAGGTCATTATGAGATTAAGTTTCAAAAGATTTACAAAAACATCGTAACTAAACATTATCTCAGTTTGAGTAGTGTACTTAAAAAAACCTCTGAAATAAATACAGAACTGCTTTCTAATGGAATTTGGTGGGAATGAATCTAAAGCATATGTAAAATAAGTAAGTCTAAATCCTAGTTTTCTCACATCACAATCTTATACTGGGAATGATCGTGAACACACCTAGCCAGACATACACTGACAACCATTAGTACATCAAGTGTTTTGGTCCTGACACACAGCCCCTCTATTCTCCCCTCACACAGCTGCTGGGACTTCAGGAACCACTCTCACTTCCACTTCACCGCAGCTACCCTGAGCTGTAGCTTTCCTCTACCCCCTGTTCCCTAAAACACTCCACACCCAGGATCCCAAAATCAGTCCCATCTCTTTGACCCTATTCCTGTTCAAGCTGCACCCAGGTTCCATCTTGTTCCATTTGAAGCACTTTGGTTTTCATGTTCTCTCTACATTTCCAGGATCCCAGGACCAGATATACCAGGAATGCCCTAGATTAAACCTCAGACATCGCTTAGCATCACCTCAAGAGTTTGTCAAACAGACTCCTTGAAACCCTCTCGTCCTTGTTCTGAAGCTGGGGCCCCCAAGTTTAAACTTCATACAAGCTCCCATTCAGTGCTGACGCCACAGGCAGTCACACCACACTTAGAGTTGCACTGCTCTAAGGAGCACCCTAGAACCTCCTTGACCTCATCCACTTCTTTGACCAGTCTCCATTTCTTCCCATTTTGAGACTGTACAGAAGAGTGAGAAGGAGGAATAACTGTAACTAAAGAGTTTGGGTTTTCTATGGAATACTCACCTAGGTGACCAGGCCTTGGATATCTCTCACGGTCGACACCCTTATCTAGTATTGACAGTGATCTAACCTCTTTGTATCTCCAGTCCTGTCCAACACAACGTTACCACCAGCTTCCTGCCTCACTGAGGCCAAAGCTCCTGTTTTTCTTCCTCTCTCCACTTGCATCCCACCACATTCCTCACTACCATCATCTTTGTCTCTTTCTTTTGCCAACAAAAGGAAAACCCATCTCTTTCAAAGCCAAAAACTCTTCAGGGAAGGGTAGTGTGGACAGATTTCTGATGGGAGAACCTCTCTACCTCCACAAACCTTTCAGGCCACGCTTACTCTCTAGGACAGTTGTCGAGTGTCCTGCGTGTCTTTCTGCAAAGACAGACCAACTATATCTCCTCGATTCAGCAAAGAAAACACTGAGCTTCAAATTTTCACTGTTTACATTATTTTACATAATACATGCAAAACTTGTTATAATCCTAGTAGTGTATCACATAAAGCAGGCAATAATGACAGTGAATTAAGGAATAATGGGGCTGGAGCTGTGGCCTAATAAATCTTAGACTGAGGTGCTGGCATCCCCTACAGGTGCCAGTTCATAGCCTGTCTGCTCCACTTCTAATCCAGCTCCCTGTTGATGGCCCAAGGAAAGCAGTGAAAGGTGGCCCAAGTGCTTGGATCCCTGTATCCACTTGGGAGACCTGTAAGAAGATTCTGGCTCCTAGCTTTGGATAAGCCCAGCCCTAGCAGTTCCGGCCATTTGAAGAGTGAACCAGCAGATCAAAGACCTCTCTCTCTGTCTCTCCCTCTCTCTATCTGTAACTCTGCCTATCAAATAAATAAATAAATCTTTTTTTTTTTTTAAGAAATAACATATTACTTTCTTATTTAAATTCATTCAAGTTTACAAAAATAACTCCAAGGGCTTAATAATACAGATTAGGTATACCTCATCTGAAACAGAACTGTCATAGATTTCAGAATTTTTTGAATTTTGAATTTTCAGCTACAACGTGCTCAATATGTATTTAAATATTATTTGGACATACACATTGATCGTTTCAGAACTACTGAATTATTTTATCAGTCAAGTTGTGACATTTTTAGGTGTTGTAATTTCTGTAACTTTTAAAATCTGTAATAGTTGCAATGACAGAAAATTATCACATCAATTCAGTATCTGATTATAAAATATGTATTTCCTAAAGACTTTAAGAAATCAGTCTAATTCAACATTACCTCCAAAACGAAAGCATCTTTTTTCCCATGTGAAAGATCTAATTCTGTAACTTCATCAGAGCTCTCTGACTGAGATCGCAAAAGCCTTGACCGTTGTCTAGGTTCGGGGATGGGTGATCCTATAATCTCTTCAGATATCTCCTAAAAGAAAAAAATTGCTTCATATTATGAGACTGCTTTTTTTTCTCCAGTTTGGATTTAAACTTTCACATTAACAGAAAACTACTTGTGGAGCAAAGACTTTGAGACACAGTCAAATAAAGCCTATATTTAAGCCTATATAATTTTATGACTTTTCACAGAAGACAAGCACAGATCCTTTTATCTGTAATAGAACTCTTATTAACACAATCAATGTGTATGTGTATGTAATGTATATATATATAGCCATCATACACACAATAAAGCAAAACTGATAGGTACTGTATAGAGCAAACACTATAATAAGTCTAAAAATTCCTGGCTTTGAAAAGCTTTTTTCTTTTTAAATAAAATTATCTTTCAATTCTATTTATGACAAATACGTTGTTTTAAGGTTTTATTTGGCGGGGCCAGCGTTGTGGCTCAGGGTGTTAATGTGCCACTAGTGGTACCAGCATTCCATATGAGCACCAGTAGATATAGAAAGTTTCCTGTGGGAGCAGGCACTGAGTTGTGGTGGGTAAAGCTGCATGTGCAGTGCTGGCATGCCATATGGGCGCCAATTCAAGTCCTGGCTGCTCCGCTTTTGATCCAACTTCCTGCTGATGCACCTAGGAAAACAGCAGAAGATGGCCCATATCCTTGTATCCCTGAACCCAGTTGGAAAATCCAGATGAAGCTCCTGGCTCCTGCCTTCAACTTGGCCCAGGCAGGCCTGTCGTGGCCACTGGGGGAGTGAATCAGCAGATGGGAGATAATCTCTCTCTCTCTATCAAATTACCTCTATCCCCCTGTCTCTTTCTCTCTCCTTCTCCCCCACTCTCTCTCTTCATTTGTCTTTCCTCCTTCTCTGTAACTCTGATTTTCACATAAATAAAACTTAAAAAAAAAAGTTACAAGTATTTCAAAATTACATATTTAAATGTTCATTACGCACATCCATTTATCTTAGTTGTATTTCAAATTAACCTATCCTGTAAGTCTGACTGGATGCACAGTACAGTGACAACCAAGTGCGAAAGAGCTGCAATTCAAACATGAAGCTATTTACCTGGGTTTGGACACTGCTAGGTGAGAAGCCTGTCTAGGATAGGTCTTCTCACTCTTCTGTAATATCTGCTTGTTAGGCACCACATTTCTTGTTATGTATGGCTTTATAGCAGTTTAGAATTCTGCTATGCCTCTGCAACTACATCATGAACCTAACAACTGAAATTGTTTGGTATTTAAGATATCTTTGTGTAATCATGAGATTTCATCACTAGGAATGTTATTCTAAAAAGTTTTGTGCTTTTGTTATCCTCAATTATCCATATAAAGTTTAATTAAGTGGTACTACACCTCTACATTAAAAACCTTTTTCAGAGTAGTGAGAGAAAAACATCAAACAATAGCATTCACTTTCTCAGAGAAGAATATGCTGATCCACATTTCCAGGATGGGCATATATTGCTCTACATTTAACAAGACAAAATTGTAATGCATACAGAGGTCTGGTAATTAATTTTGGGGACTAACTTTGTTAATTTCTGACATGATGGGGCCAGCATTGTGGTCTAACAAGTTAAGCCACTACCAGAAGCACCAGCATCCTATATGGGTGCCAGTTGGAGTCCCAGCTGCTCCATTTCTGATCCAGCTCCCTGCTAATATGCCTGGGAAAGCAGTAGAAGGTGGCTCAAGTACTTGGGCCCCTGCACCACCCATGTGGGAGACCCAGATAAAGCTCTTGGTTCCTGGCTTTGGCCTCGCCCAGCCCCAGCCACTGTGGCCATTTGGTGCATGAACCAGTGAATAAAAGATCTCTTTCTTTATTCTTCTCTTTCTCTCTGTAATCCTACCTTTCAAATAAATATTTTATAACTGTGAGATGTCATATTAAAGAGCTATAATATGGTCATTATCTAAAATGAAGAAAATTACATGAGGATTCATAAACTGATGAACCTTTTTGTGGAAATACAGTCATCAATACATGAAATCCATATACACTGACAATTTTTTAAACCGTAATAGATTTACTCCCTCTCCCAAAATGTAAACTGTATGACACATGGCAGCAGCTCATTAGCTTTTCATTGAATGGATGAATTTAACTGATATTCTCCTTTCAATAGGCTCACAAAAACCTAAGTTTCATTCTAACTCCAACACTTCTTGCTCTCAATTCGGGCTATAGCTATAAGTCATCCATAAAGCAGGAAGCACTGTAATACGTACTAGAAGAATGATCATGGAAGTGACTTGTGGGAAAATTGTAAGAAAGGAGCTATAACAGAATAAATATGTTCTTTTACATTTTTACCATAAGTAATCTTTCTTTTCATTACCAAAGAGCATTCTAAACCACTGATTCAATCATCCAACAAATATTGATTCACCACTTACTACCGTAAGAAACTGTTTCAGACATAAAGAATTTAGCCATAGCAGAACATCATTCTTCTGGCAGTAATGGGCAGCAGACAAATATCAAAAGCACACTAATTCATGTGTATGTCTTTTATGGCCTAACGGAAACCCTAAAAATATACTAACATCTAAACAATAATGATGTGCTCAACTGAAGATTTATTTTACTCACAGGAGGATTGATTTCATATAACTCTTTGTTCTTGGCAATCGTGTCATTGATCTTCTTCTGCATGTGAGAGATGTGCTGTTCGTAGGTACCATCATTTGGAGTCTTCCCAGCAATCTGAATTCCACCAGGTGGGGGCAGAGCTGCCAAGTACACCCCTGTAGCAGACTTGTAAAAGCAACGGGGAAGTAATCCTAAGAACACTGAAATAAACACTGGTCCTCAAATGTTCCTGCTGAGGGATGTAGCTAACCAGGGTGTGCACAGGCCACCTCTAGAAGGCAAGACTGGTGAAAACTTTAATTGGTAACAGTGGTTGGCTGCTTCTGGGGAGGACACTGGGTAGGTTGTGGACAGCTGTCAAAGGGGAATTTACTTTGCTCTGCATACCCAGTGATACTCTTAATATTTTATAATTGCAAAAATATAGATTAATATGCTGCTTAGCAAAAAAGTAAATAACAGGCTGCTAAAAATAAGTTTTTCACAATAAGTAGATAATTAAACTAAAAATGGCAAGAGAAGGGAAACTTCTACAACAAGGCAAGTGGAATAAATGAACTTCAGCAAAAAGAGGAAACTTACTGAAGACCACAGCCAAAAAATATGGAGAAGGGATTTGAATGTAAGTGGTGCTTACTCCAAATTCCAGTAAGTTTCATTGTCTTCTCTCATCTTCATCATTACCAACAACAAAATGCTTTATATTTATTTTAAATATTTAATTAAATGACTATCAACTTCTGAATCAGGAATAGTTACAAATCATTTGCACAAGTAAATTATCAGAAATATAAAATAAGTTGAAATTTATAGATTTCTATGCACATTTCTTTTTAAATACACCAAATAGTAGACTTAAAAAGCAGTAGAATAAACATCAAATGAACCTCAAAGGGGGCAGAATAGATAAAACACAGTAATTTTGAAATATTTGAAATTTTACTATCTTTTTATATATTTTTAAAATTAATTAATTGCCAGTTTTGTAGAAGTCACTAAAAGGGTAGGCGACTCTACACTGAAGTCCACACAGTAGAGGAAAATTGAGCCCCAGGAGCATGCTCTGACTTTCAAATAAATTAATAAATAAATAAATCTTTAAAGAAAAAAAAGTCTGTGAGAGCCAAAGACAGGATCTTTTTCTGATTAAATAGTTCCCAAATCTTAAAAGATCTAGCCATTGCTTTCTTTACAGGACATCTTTTTGGAAGATTCTTTAAATCAAACATGCAGAATATACTACAATTACAGAAAACAAAACCTGAGACATCTAAACTTACCGCTAAGCCCATCAACATATTTTCACCCACTGTGATCTGAATTCTTAGCCCAAACAAAGCGTTCATTCCTTTGAGTTTCAGTTTATTCATTAGCTGAGTGTGTACTTCATACTCCATAAATGGCAAGAGATTACTGATAGCTGTAGCATTTGCTTCTGCTTGAGCCTTCTTTTTTAAGCGACATAACCTGTCAAGGGAAATAATACAGCCAGTGAAGAGTACTCTTGGTACCATCTGAAGAAATGCTTAATTCTTAAAACTCTGAAAGTATGCTTAGTAAAACATCTACTTGTTTCAAAAGGGCTTATTAAGTTATATCACTTTTCTTTTTTTTACTTTTATCTCTGTATGTTTTTTCTAAGTCATATTTCAGTAAGCACAAATGAGAGACTTCAAAATCTCTAGAAATGAAATAAATATTTGACCAGAATCACCAGAGAATATAATTTAAAATCTTAAGTTCCATAACTGAGTATGATTATAAATTAGAGAAAAAAAAAAAGCATATGCAGAGAAAAAAATTTACTCATTCAAAGAATACAAGAGTTATTGAGTATCTACTATGTGCCAAAAAGGCTATCCTCAAAGGGACAAAAGAGATGGATAAATTACTTTTCAACAACAATGAAAGCTAAAAGGCACTGTGAAGGAATATCTTCAAAATGCTGGGGGAAAAAAAAACTATCAGCACAAAATACCTATTAAAGATAAAAATATAACATATACCCATTTTTCAGATAAACAAAAAACACAGTTTACTATCAGCAGAGTCCTTAGAAGAAAAAGTACAGTATATGCCTCAGCCAAAGGAAAACAATCTCAAGTGGAAGGTTTGAGATGCAAGAGGGAAAAAAGGAAGGGATTAGAAACCTATTTCAGGCCGGCGCTGCGACTCAATAGGCTAATCCTCCTCCTTGCGGCGCCGGCACACCAGGTTCTAGTCCCGGTCGGGGCGCCAGATTCTGTCCCGGTTGCCCCTCTTCCTGTCCAGCTCTCTGCTGTGGCCTGGGAGTGCAGTGGAGGATGGCCCAAGTGCTTGGGCCCTGCACCGCATGGGAGACCAGGAGAAGCACCTGGCTCCTGGCTTCGGATCAGCGCCAGTGTTTAACAAGAGCGCGCTGAGAGGGAGTCCAAACCTGCAGCTTTCAAGGATCAAGACACAAAGAATAACAAAGGAGACTGAAGGCTACACACAGGCAGGGAAAACACAAGGTGTGGCATTGTGAAATCAACAGAGTTTCAAGGAGAAAACGACCAATTGTGTCACTACTGCTAAGATGTCCAATAAAATGAGGACAGAAATGTCCAAGAAACTGTTAAACCGGAAACCAATCGTGATCTAGACAGCTACAGATGTTTCTGGCAGGCCTGCACAATTTAAGATGTACTACTCCAGAGTTTTTTAAAAGGAACTCCTTTTTCCTTCAACTTAAAAGAAAAAAAAATCCCCCCTATCCTCTTTCCCTCCCTCCCTCCCTTCCTTCACTTCACTTCGCTTCACTTCCTTGAAAGGCAGAGAGAGACAGAGAGATCTTCCATGTCCTGGTTCACTCTCTAGATACCTGCACAGCCTGGGCTAAGTCAGATTGAACCAGGAGTTGGGACCTCAATTGGAGTCTACCATGTGGGTGGCAGGGACCTGTGAACTTGAGCCATCATGTGCTGTTGCACAGAGTGTACATTAGAAGGAAGCTGGAATCAGGCGGGGAGCTAGGACTTGAACTGGGGCAGGCGTTGGGCACAACGGTTAGCATGCTGCTGGGGATGCCTTCAACTCATGCTGGAGTGCCTGAGTTCAAGATCTGGCTCTGCTTCTGGTTTCAGCTTCCTGCTTATGTGCATCCTAGGAGGCAGATGCTGCCTGAAGTACTTGGGTCCAAACCATGTGGGAGACCCACGCTGAGTTCTAGGCTCTTGGCTTCAGCCTGACACAGCCTTGGCTATTGCAGCATTTCAGGAGTGAATCAGGGATGGATGATCTCTGCCAGTCTCTGTCTCATTGCAGTCCAAATAAAATGTAAATAAATTCTTTAAAAAGACAAAGAAACTCAATAGCTGAGCAGTAAAAGTAACACTACATGGCACTGTAGTGTTTATAAAAGGGAAAAATAGAGAGATTTCATTAATGATAATGTCATTAAATAAGTCAACACCGAGTTACATTCCAAGCCTGTAAGGTGGCTGGCGACATGGCACAGCAGGTTAAGGAACCGCCCACAATGCCAGCATTTCATATGGGCAATGGTTCGAGTCCCAACTGTTCTGCTTCCGATCTAGCTTCCCACTACTGAGTCTGGGAGGGTATTAGAAGATTGTCTAAATACTTGGCTTATGCCACCCATGTGGGAGACCCGTATGGAGCTCTAGGATCCCGGCTTCAGTGTGGCACAGCCCTGGCCATTGTGGCTATTTGGGGAATGAATCAGTGGATGGAAGATCTCTTTCTTTTCCTCTGTCTCTGTGTCTCTGCTTTTCAAATAAATAAATAAATCTTTAAGAAAAAAAAATCCCTAGCCCATAGCAGACTAAAATTTAAACACTTAAAATCTGCTTTTGCACATAAACTTGTTGGAGTTGTATACAAAAGGTATTTTAATTCCCAATTTTACATGCAAAAAAAAAAACAAGCTTGGGACAGAACTACCCAGGTTGTCTATAATCAAACAGGTTTCTGATTCCACACAGTCTTTTTTGGGAGTATTGAATACTGTTTTCACACACATACCTTGCTTGAATAAGACAACCTTTTCCAACAACAACTGCATCTGTGGGGAGGTCTATAGTTGTAAAGAGAACATCAGGAACTTTTTGTTTCCTGCAGTTATAGCAATATGTGAGATGAGCTGGAAATGGCATATTCAGTTCATCATACGGTATATGGCAAAATCCACAGCCAGCAGGCAAATTTTCTTCAAGCCTATATAAACATATTAGGAAAAAAATAAAACATTCTTGAAAAATCTTTTTATTTAAAAAAAAACATGTGCTTGCACTACTTGTGTAGAAACTACATACTTCTACCACAGAAGGCTGTAAGAGCTTTACTCTGATAAGAATGACAAATAACCATATCAGAACTTTACATTTTTCCTACAAGAGAAAAACCTAATACAAGTTGACAATCATTAGCAGCAATTCTATGTTTCATGATTTAACTGACAAAAACTACTACTGTCTCAAAGGTTTTTCTGTGAGATGCAAAAATACAAGTGGCTGGACAATAAGGGTAACATTTTCCCACCAGCTGACAAATATAACACAAAAAAATTCCTAATGAGAGAAAAAAGTTCAACCAGACAACCTAAAAATTGGAAAAAATTTCAACATAAAAATGAGAAACAAGGAATTTAAAAATAGACATTCTAAATTTTTTTTTTTTTTTTTTTTTTGTGACAGGCAGAGTGGACAGTGAGAGAGAGAGAGACAGAGAGAAAGGTCTTCCTTTGCCGTTGGTTCACCCTCCAATGGCTGCCGCGGATGGTGCGCTGCGGCCGGCGCACCGCGTTCATCCGATGGCAGGAGCCAGGTGCTAGGTGCTTATCCTGGTCTCCCATGGGGTGCAGGGCCCAAGCACTTGGGCCATCCTCCACTGCACTCCTGGGCCACAGCAGAGGGCTGGCCTGGAAGAGGGGCAACCGGGACAGAATCCGGGGCCCCGACCGGGACTAGAACCCGGTGTGCCGGCGCCGCAAGGCGGAGGATTAGCCTGTTGAGTCACGGCGCCGGCCGACATTCTAAATTTTTAATTCCCCAATGAATATTTGAACTATCCTGAAAAACAAAGCATTTGTTTCATGAATGACATACATATCATAAAGAAACAACAAAGGGAATTCCCATAACCTCCCTATTCACTGTGAAACGCTTGTTGCCATGTACTGTTCGTGCATTCATTTTATAATGATCAAACATTGTTTTCATTCATTAAATTTGAGAAAGACAACACAACAGGAATGGAAACAGAGAGAAGTTGTAAAAAGAACTTCAGACTTTTGCACAGCCACATCTAGGGCTCTGGAAAGACATCAATCTTAATTTTCCCTAACCAGTGTTGTGGCTTAGCGGGTAAAGTGACCATCTGCAATGCTGACATCCCACTTGGACACCGGTTTGAATTCCGGCTGCTCCACTTCTGATCCAACTCCCTGGTAATGTGCCTGGGAAAGCAGCAAACGATCAATGAAGTGCTTGGGCCACTGCCCAGCCCTGGCCATTGCAGCCATTTGGGGTCTACCTTTCAAATAAATAAATAAATAATTTTTTTTTAAAATTAAGCAACCCACTAGAAGTTGAAACTTGGGGACGAGAGTTCAGCCTAGGTTAAGACACCCGCACCCCCTATCAGGGTGCAGGGTTCAATATCCAGCTCCAGCTCCAGCCTGGCTCCTGATCCAGCGTCCTGCCCCTGCAGGGCCCGAAGTCCACAGCGATGATTCAGTAACTGAGATCCCGCCACCCACATGGGAGGTCAGGACTGAGTGCCCCATTCCTAACTAGGCCCCAGTCCAGCTCAGAGTCACTGCATAGCTAGGGCCTCTGTTTCTCAAACAGGTAAATATTTTTTAAAAAGTTGTAACTTGGCTAGTAGGCAAATTAAAAAGAAGCTTCCTTGCTTCTTTTTAATTTGCCTACTAGCCAAGTTACAACTCGTAACATATATATGTTAAGAGACAGGTTTAATGCAGACTTTATATGCTGCTTTACTCCATTTTTAGAATAACCTCCCAAAAATCACATTAATTCACTCCTAGATATTATTCTTTGACTGTGGAGATGACATTCTGCTGTATTAGAAACAATAAGGAAATCAGACTGCTCAGAGCTTAAACGTGCAGTCATGAATAAGGTGTTCACCCCGACAGCCTCCTCTATGAAACCTGAGTAATCTACCTAGAAAAGCTTGCAGGGGTTTTTGAAGACTAAGAAAACTGTATCTAAACATACATCCTACTTCCAACGTAAAGCCTAGCAGACAGCAACAAATACTGGTTCCTCTTAGCCTGAGATACTTGTCCCAACTTGCTAATTCAAACTAAGTAATTAAAACAGCAAATCTAGTATTTGGATTTCAGTCTGTTTGAATCCAAAGCTTCCATGTTACAATGGGGCACAAGATGAAAAGTGGAGCTACTTTTTTTTTTTTTTTTTTTTACAGGCAGAGTTAGACAGTGAGAGAGAGAGAGAAACAGAGAGAAAGTTCTTCCTTTCATTGGTTCACCCCCCAAATGGCTGCTATGGCCAGTGCACTGCACTGATCTGAAGACAAGAGCCAGGTGCTTCCTCCTGGCCTCCCATGCGGGTGCAGGGCCCAAGCACTTGGGACATCCTCCACTGCCTTCCCAGGCCACAGCAGAGAGCTGGATTAGAAGAGGAGCAACCGGGACAGAATCCGGCACCCCAACTAGCACTAGAACCCAGGGTACTGGCACCGCAAGTGGAGGATTAGCCTAGTGAGCCACGGTGCCGGCCAAGTGGAGCCACTTTTAGTAGACACTTCAAGGGGCCGGTGTTGTGGCACAGGTTAATCCTCTGCCTGTGGCGCCAGCATCCCATATGGGCGCCAGTTCTAGTCCCAGCTGCTCCTCTTCCAATCCAGCTCTCTACTATGGCCTGGGAAAGCAGTGGAAGATGGTCCAGTTCCTTGAATCCCTGGAAGAAGTTCCTGCTCCTGGTTTCAGATCAGCCCAGCTCTGGCCACTGCAGCCATTTGGGGAGTAAACCAGCAGATGGAAGACTTTTTTGCCCCTCCCACTCACTGTCTGTAACTATATATATCAAATAAAAAAAAAAAAAACAACTTCACACAAAGGTGAGCATAAGAGGTACTACATCAGAGGCATAAATGATTATGACAATTCAGGGATTGCCCCTGAATACTGGGATCACAGGGAATTTTTTCTTCCTTTTACTCTCCTAGAAAGCACTAACAATTTCATAGAAGAAAAAATTTTTTTTTATTTTCTGAAGAAGACAATTGGCAGTATCCATCCAACTCACAATACAGAAATAACCAATCAGCACAGAAAAAGGTCACTTGTTCAGTCTTCTTATCTACTCAAGAATAAAATCTACTGATGTGTAAGAACTATGGTGCAGCACTGGGACAACTGAAAGACAGAGTTTTCCTAATGGAATATTTCAACCAGGAGCTGGCAAAGTAGTGCTACAGGTTAAGCTGCCACCTTTAACACGTCAGCAGAGCGCGGGCTCCAGTCTGAGCTGCTCTGTTTCAGATCCAGCTCCCTGGGCGGCACCGTGGCTCAATAGGCTAATCCTCTGCCTTGTGGCACCGGCACACCGGGTTCTAGTCCCGGTCGGGGCACCTGATTCTGTCCTGGTTGCCCCTCTTCCAGGCCAGCTCTTTGCTGTGGCCCGGGAGTGCAGTGGAGGATGGCCCAAGTGCTTGGGCCCTGCACCCCATGGGAGACCAGGGGGCTGGCTCCTGCCATCAGATCAGCCGGCCGCGGCAGCCATTGGAGGGTGAACCAACGGCAAAAGGAAGACCTTTCTCTCTTTCTCCCTCACTGTCCACTCTGCCTGTCCAAAAAAAAAAAAAAAAGATTCAGCTCCCTGCTAACATGCCTGGGAAGGCCAGCGGAAAAAAGCACAGCTACTGGGACCAATGCCACTCACTTGACAGGCCAATATGTATTTCCTGGTTTTGGCTCTGCCCAGCCCAATAACCATGACTGTCACAAGGGGAGTGAACCAGTGGATGGTAAGATTTCTGTCTCTGTCACTCTGCCTTTCAAATAAATAACATGTAGCTTAAAAAATATATTATTTCAGTCATTTATTTTATTTCAAAATGTTCCACTTTTATTTTCTATGTATAATGACCTCTGAGGCTCTGGAACATTCAACTGTTCCATTTTAATACTGACAAAAGAAGAAACTGCCAAACAGAGCTTTCTTTGTTACACAGAGACTTGCAAACTTATACTCAAAGTGCATAGCTCAAAAGTTATTTTTTACTTTCTTTACTGGTATATGAGGGTACTTCAAAAAGTTGGTGGAAAAAACGGAAGTAAAATGTAAGTTTATTTTGGTGTAAAAAGTATTTGATATTCATGCACAGCTTTTCATAATACACATTTACTATGATTTTTTTTGAAGATTGCTCCCATGAATAGATTTCAAAATTCAAAATCTGTTTCTGGAAAAGCAATTTTTAACATTTATGGAAATTAATATTTTGTGTGTGTGTGTGTGTGTGTGTGTGTGTTTTTGACAGGCAGAGTGGACAGTGAGAGAGAGAGACAGAGAGAAAGGTCTTCCTTTGCCGTTGGTTCACCCTCCAATGGCTGCCGCGGTCGGCGCGCTGCGGCCGGCGCACCGCGCTCATCCAATGGCAGGAGCCAGGTGCCAGGTGCTTTTTCCTGGTCTCCCATGGGGTGCAGGGCCCAAGCACTTGGGCCATCTACTGGGGGCCAATAGTTAAATATGCAAAAAACTCATTTTATCTATTTACTTTCTCTTTCACAGTACTAAAGTTACACTTCGCTTCGCACGTTATTTTTTTTTTTTTAAAGATTTATTTATTTACTTATTTGAAAGGCAGAATTACACAGAGAGGTAGTGACAGAGAGAGAGAGAGAGAGAAAGAGAGATTTCTCATCTGCTGGTTCATTCCCCAAATGGCTGCAATAGCCAGGACTGTGTCAGGCTGAAGCCAGGAGCCAGGAGTATCTCATGGGCTTCCTATGTGGGTGCAGGGGCCCAAGCACTTGGGTCATCCTCCACTGTTCTCCCAGGCGCATTACCAGGGAGCTGGACAGGAAGTGGAGCAGCCAGGACGTGAATTGGTGCCTATATGGAATGCCAGCACTGTACATGGCAGCTTAACACACTATGCCACAGTGCCAATCCCTGCACAAAGATTTTATACTTTATTTTGTATAATATAGTGCTTTACTTTTATAAATTAAGCTTTGATTAAAAAAACTTTCTGTTTTTGGAGGCAAAAACAAAGGATAAAAAAGATAAAAATCAAAAACTTATTTCTGTAATGTGATATAAAAAAAATGCACAACTCAAATTCTTTAATTGGTAGTCACTACACATCACATATCCAGATATTAGAAATAATTTGTAGAATCCCATACTTCTCTGTTATCATCATTACAAGTCACTGCAAAACCTGGTCCCAATTTCTGCATTGTACCATCATTAACAACCCACAAAGGAAACTATCCCAGCTCTGAGAAAGCAAAAAGAGTCAACCTCTCCCTTCTCTGCCTTTATGGAAAATAAGCCAGGCTGCCATGACAACCTTTGTTCCAAACAGCCCTCCACGGTGCCCTCCTGCAGAAATCGAGGGTTCAGTACAGCCGCCGTCCCGGATGCAGATAAAATACAGACCTCTTCACTGTGGAAAAAAAAAAAAAAACACAAACAACTTACTATCACTAGTCAATAAGACTGTGAAAAATGCTACATATCAAAATGATAACAAGAACAGCAATTTAAATTCAAGTTAATAAATACTATCACAGAATTACCTCCTAAACCCAGAACAGAAAATAGAAGTATTTAATAGAATAGATAAGGCAAGAATTCTTCATAAATTAAAAACTGAAAAAAATAAAGTAATATTAATGACAATAGCTTGCTTTATAATATATTAAGGCTGAAAGATTAGAATGTTTGAAAATACATGCAATAAACAACATTGTTGAATCCAACAACAACTCATTAGGCTGTGTTAAAATATTCTTTAAATGCACATAAAGTTATATGGAAATTACTTCAGGGCTGGGCATTCAGCCAGGCAGTTAGGATACCTACATCCCACATCAGAGTACCTGGGTTTGATGGGATTCCTGGCTCTGGCTCCTGACAATGCAGACCCTGACAGGCAATAGTGATGGTTCAAGTTACTGGTTCCCCCCACGCAAGGTAGGAGACCTGGAATGAGTTCCTGGTTCCTGGCTCCTGGCTACTGGCTTCAGCCTGGCCCAGCCCTAGTTACTATGTGCATTTGAGGAGTGAAAACAGCAGACGGGTGCTCTCTCTCTTTTTAGCTATCTCTCTGCCTCTCAAATGAATAAATGAATAAGTACATAAATAAAATTTCAATTAGTGTGAAGGTATGACTATATAAAAAACTATACTCAATAGCTCAATTAAAATTTAAATAACTAAAAAGGCATCTGAAATAGTATTCAAAATATAAATGGAATGTATACTACATCATTATGCTTTGATAGAAAACTGATTTTAAAAGAATTCTTTGTTACATAACACTACCACTGGAAATAAAAAAAAATCTAACAACATAACTATTCAGTGAGTTCACCTAAGGCAAATGAGATATAGCAGCTTAGGGGTGAAATGATAAAAACAAGGTGTAAATTGAACAGAGAAGCTTAAGAGGACATAATGACATAGTCATTTGAACTTCAAGTGAGTAGAGGGAGGTCAGGCTTTTTACAAGGTAATCAGGCACTGAGCATGTCAGAAGGAATAATATGGTGCCACTGAAGGCTTCATGACCAAGGAGTTTTAAGAGAAGTGAATTTCAAAATGATGAATCCTATAACCTAAGTAGGATGCGCAGAAACAGTTTAATGGACATAAATATAAAAACGTTTTTATAGGAAATACAAAGTTTTCCTAGATGGAAACAAAGAAGCAACTTCTAGCAGATTAATTCAAATTTCTAAGTAAATTAGTTGAACTAACTTGTAAACTTTGCATCTCATACCATCTCCAGCCTTGCAGGATGTATACTGTCTGCTACTCTTCAAACCCCATCCCCATGCCTCTTCTCCTCATTTATAGAATTTATAATCACTCTCCAAGATTCAGTTTAAGCACTGGTTACTTCAGCAGTGCTTTCTACCAATCCTACTTCTCACTTCCAGCCCTCTGAAATCTGGAAGCACCCTGGAATACCTCAATCAAAATGTAATGTATTTGTCATGATTCTTCCAGTAGAATATAAATCTAGTGGCAAGAATTATGTCCTTTAAACTCATATACCTAAAACCTGAAAGTATGAGACTAAATCCATGAAGGAGACTATCCACTGGGGAGGAACAGGTAGGATAACAAAGTCAGCAGTTAACACAGTGGGACAGCTGCCATGAGACAAGAACAGTTCAAGGGTGTAATACATGGCGGGCTAAAGAGAACAAAGGGCTCATGAAGATTAAACAGCCTGGCTCTGCAACACCCACATTTATGCTATTTTAAATATTGCTTTCTAACAAGAACAATCACTGCTTGAGCAGCAAATCTGGCAATGAGAACTATCCAGTAATAAAAGGTAGGAAATTAAGATGGCACAAGGTCACTTTCAAGTAGATATTAATCTATTAAGCCAGTATCAATTCTACCTTAAGGAAGAATTTAAGGTCGACAAAACAGTCAGCAAAGCTAGAACTAACATGAAGAACTGCGAAAACACTTGGTTAACATAAGGGTCCAGATCAGGCATTTGGTGTAACTGTTAGGGTGCCACCCAATCTTAGCCCCAGCTACTATGCCTTGGATCTGCCTTCCTGGTGATGCTGATCCTAGGAAGGCAGCAAATAACTGGGTTCCTAAAATCTACTCGGGAGACCTGGACAAAGTTCCAGGCCCCTGGTTTCAGCTTGGTCCAGCTCTGGTTGTTGCAGCCATTTAGGGAGTGAGCCAGTAAATGGATGATCTCTCTGCCTCTGTCTTTCAAATAAAATTGCCTTTCAAATAAAACTACAAAAAAAGATAAGCATCCAAACAAACTAGATGTATATGAACAAACTGGTGTAAAAACATTAAGCTGTAATTTAAGAACACAACTTTGTTCGTTTCATGTATTTTAAGTGGCATTGTTTAGGGACGCAATGACCATGGCTCAAAGTCAAGTGGAGATAGAGGATGAGATACTGAGAAACTACAATGCCAGGTACAACTGGAGGTGACAGGAGAGAAGCTACCGGAAGCTAGAGAAAGGCAGGAAAATGTTTTGGAGGTGGCTAAGTCTGAACAGTAGAATGGCGTGGACTTTAAAGCAGGAGAGGCTATCCAAATTAGAGAAGGAACTGAGAGCCAAGAGTAAGGAAGCCCCTTTCGAACTTGGCAGTGAGGAAGGATGTGCTGGCAAGACAGTGAGCATACATTCAAACTTCCAGAGCACTTCCAACAGACCAAGGTTCCAGAGGTCCCAAGAGAGGGAGCTAGCAGATTCACAGATTCCAGAAAAACAGGCCAGAGTTAACACTTGCTAGGTGCTAGAACGATATTCTCTTCTAATCACTCAAAAACCTTAACAAGCAGGAGATATTACCACCTTTTTAATGTATAAATTGTGGGTCAAAGTAGTTGAGTAACCTCCCCAAAGTTTCACAGTGATTAAGCGGCAAACATGGCATATGAAACTTGATCCTGACCACTTCGCGTCTTGTTTCTTTATATCCACATAAAGCTCTTCCTCTTTTCAAGACAATCTAAATGATGCACCTAGAAAATCAAGTTGTTATCATTTACCAGATGCTAGTTGATTCACTGTAGCCCACTACCGCATGACAGCCTAATGCTTTAGCATGTGATTTTATTTCTTGTCTTATCTCTGCCCACCACGCATCTCGAGTTTCTGGTTCATCTGAAAAATAAATTTTAAATCAATTCACTACTCAATAGCACATTGTGATATAAACACAAAATGTTTAAAATAAATACACTATGGAGGGTTAAAAAAAAGAATTATCCTACAACAGATTTTCAAACTTCACATCTTTTAAATGCTACTTTTCAAAAAGTCTAAGACTTAATATTTTAAACTTAATCACTAAAAAACAAACTGCCAAGCTCTATTTGCTTTTATTTAAGTAACACCTATAAGAATATATCTTATTATATACAACTTAAAATGTGGACCCAGAGTTTAGGATTCTCATCTTAGTTACGAGGAAATTCTATGTCTCAGCTCAGGGAGGGAACACCCTATGAGTCATACCCATAAATTTAATTTAAACCTGATTTCAACATTTCCTGGTGTCTATTTTTTTAATCATCCACTATTTGGGGGGTTCTTTCCAAGGCAAAGATTTCCATGTTAAGAGAGAAAGCCATCTGTAGCCAAAATCTACAGAGATGGTGGTCTTACACAAAAGTTACAGGAAATAAAGGGACTAGCCATTCAAAAAAGGGGGGAGGGGGAAGCAAACATTGAAAAGATTAATACAAATAATTTGGTTAATGTATATAAGGATAACGTTAGATACAACATTATAAACTCCATATACAGCTCTATAATTTTAAAAAATGGCTCAGAACCACAGAATTAGGAAAGTCCAGTATTTCCTATAATGGAGCACTGTTTAAGTACAACATTGGCCAGGCCACCTCCTATCACTTGCATTTAGCTACAAACTATAGTAACTGTCTCATCAAAGATGTTAAAAAGAGAAACAGTCTATAATTAGTATATCCTGATTTTTCTTTTTGTGGACAGTTGCCACTGAGAACAACTTAAGACACAGAAATACTTAAACAACTTTTAATAGAAAGCTAAACTCTAACTACAAATTTTCCACATAAAGCATACTATTAAAACTGAAAAAACAACCTAAACACTTTCTATGTTTAGATCGCAGCATATACCTGATTTTCAAAAAAATGTTTTTCAAAATAAAGTAGAATAAGTAGAATTATACTCACTAGTAAAATAGCGAAGACAGCAAAGTAAAGAAAGATTAAGAGCCTTGTTATAGTTCACATTTCTAGGATATGATTTTGTTTCCTCCACAGGGAGGTTATCAGCAAAAGGGAGAATGAGGAGATAAGAGCCAGGACTACAAATGAAGCCAGTCAGTTCTTGAATTAAAGTTTTGGATCCAAGACAGAACTACCCGAAAACTTTCTTTCAGAAAAAAAGAAATGGAGACTTCAGGAAACTGAAAAGTTCCAAGTACAAAAAAAAAGAAAGAAATAGAAAAGACTCCAATATTGTGTTAGCAATCAATATTTTGTTAAGAAACATGTGAACCAATTAAATGGACTTATTTTGCATATATACTACTGAGTTAAGGAATTTATATATATTCCTAATTGAAATGTATACATTAACAGCACAGAAATGCTTTCAAATTCATTTTTTTCCTTCTAAAACAGAGACCCTTGTAAACCAATTTCTATATATGTATATAGGCATTAATATCATCCTATTCTAAAAGAAAATCTTTGAATTATAAGTCAAACTATTTTTCAAGTGTACACTCTAATCAAATTATTTATGCTTATCAGGACACAAAATATGAGTAATAATAAAAATACATCTATGTTTAGGAAATATTTTCCTGAAATACCGCATGAAATAAAAGTTTAACTTTTCTTGAGCTAACTAGTAGAACCTCCTACTGATTTTTTAAACCATTCTTAAAGTTTAAAATATTATTTTCTAAAGCAAGTAACTGCATTCTGTTTTTATAGGAATAGGTTTTCTCACATTAGGTTTGCCTATTAGCTGAACCACCAGAAATATATGTTTGAAAAATGAATTTTACAAGAAGCAGTCTGTAACACTGTTTTAATAGCTAATGAAAAATGGAGGGAGCTATTGATTTTAGGTTTGAAACACATTTACTAGAAATGGCCAGCATGTCTAAATGGAAAAGTGTAATAATTCCTGTGAGATACATGTAACCACATAGAATACAAAGTTTATTTACATCAAACTTACCTTGGAATGACACACAAAATAATCATAATTAAATCAAACACTATGAAAGAATAAGTGGCTGATTTAAAAAAATAAAGAAAACAGAAAACCAAAAAGCTGAATGTAGCGCAAGTGGAGCATTCATACTTTTCTGACAAATTCACAAGCAGCCTTTATTTCGACACATGAGCCACACAACTGCACATGGGGATGCCATTACTGTATTTAATAAACTATTTACAAGTGTAATAAAAAGCTAAAAAGAGTTACATAACATGGGAGCTCAGGAAGCAAATGGCGTATGTCCACACTCTAGAGTAGTTCTTCAATTTGGTTTTGGGCTACAGCAAAAGCTCAAGGAACATAGGGTTTGCAAAGCAGATTCAGCATACAGGAGCCAGAAACAGTGGATATTTGGGCGCATGCTTGGATCAGGTGACAGTACGGACTGAAAACTATGGCAGCTCACTGAAATGGTCACAGAAAGGAATGGCCCTAGAGTTCAGGTGGAAGCAAGGCAAGCATACAGTAGGGAGCACTTGATCACACACTAGTGCTTGTGTTAGCAGTAATCATCTACAACTGTGAAAATAAGCCTAAGGATGAGATCGATCTCTCTCTCTTTCTCTGTATATAGATAGGCTATTAAATTTAGGGGCTATTTAGAATAAAATTAAGACTAATCAGTTTACTCAATAATAAAGAAAAGTTAAATTTACCTTCAAAGCCTTTATTACACTCATGCTAAAGATGAGCAACAGAATCTTCGGCCTAATGTATTAACAGTAAAAACTGAGAAATATAGAATTCAATCTCTACAACAGAATTTTTAAGGTTTAAAATCGCTACTACATTCTTATAGGAAACACAATAGTGAATCCAAATTGTTCTATTCACTTTATAAGAATACAAAATTGAGGATTTACCATACTTTTATAAAAGCCAAGAGAGTGGCTTAAAAATTGATGACAACTACACTGCTATCCATAAAATTTAGCTCTTTGAAAGATAAATAGCTGAGATGTGAGATCACATTTGATAAGAATTTCAAAGGTTATTATAAAGGGAAAAAAACCTCTTCACTTTAAATACTATGTTCCTCCCAGTGATTCAAAGAATTATTTTAAATTACAAAATGGTATCATTTAAAGAGAATTTAAAAGTTAATTGTTACAAAAATAATATTTCATATTTTATGTTTTTGTTCTTTAAGTCAAAACTCTTCATAGACAATCACAAATCTTTAACTATCCTTTTAGTTGTAAGCTTGAACTGAACTTTAATCAGTACTTCACTGATGCCTCCTTTAGGACTAATGCTGACACATGTGGGTTGACATCAGAATTAATTCATTCGTATTACTGTTACTTTTCTGGAGCATGGCCACAGCCTGATATCTTGCCATCTATTTATTGTTTTATCATGTTTCTGAAGTGCAGGTGACACCAGTAAAAACTCCTAAAATAATAATCTATACCTCAGAAAGTAAAGTAGTGAACAACTCAACAAAATATGCCTTTATTAAACTCAATCCCCATGACATGTTAAGCAAATGCACACATCTATTTTTCCATAGTCCTGGGAGACAACAGCTCCAATCTGGAAAATCTTTTATCTGGTCCAAAGAAAAAAAAGAAAATCACTTGATATTCAACCTAATTTTTAACTGAGCAAGAGGAAATAAAGTGTCAGGTTGGATCACATGAAGGTTTTCAATATAATTATGTTACTATGGACAGCATGAAAAGCTATATCCTCAAAGACCTGAAAGTAATATTCCAACTGATAACTCTTGAAGAAGGCTAATTCCTCTGATGAAACAAATTTAAAAGTTTAGGTTTGAAGAAGTAAACACCCTCACACTGGGCAGGAATAATAACAGGCTGAGTTAAGAGTCTCATTACAGAGGAAAGTGGTGTTACCACACAAAGCAAACAGCAAAATCTAGTGACTTGGGTTGTTAGGCTGGCAACTGGGATATAACCCATGTTGGACCAAACTGGAGCCTTTTTTTATATCTAATATTAAAAAAAATCTGTTACTCTAAAATTAGTAGTAGTATAAAAAAGCTCATGTATCATAATTGCTGTATTTATGCCTTCTCAAATTCTACTTACCTATTCCTTGACTATATCATTAAAATACTGAGAACCAAAAGCTGCTTAACTACTTTAGGCTTATTTTTTGCACACCTGCTTATGAGTACTTCTCAGATACAGCAAAAAGATTAACTGCTAAGAACACTAGAATGCAAGTTCGAAGAGGGCCTACTACCTAACTCCATTTAACTAAAACCCACATACACATAGTGTATCCTCAAATAGCCTAGTAATTAGCCTAGGCTGTACGTGTCAACAGATGTCTGATTTATTTAACAATGGTTTTCCTTCCACTATCCAACATGGTGCTCAACACATGGTAGACATTCTACAAACATCTAATGAATAAAAAATGTCTACTTAAAAAAGTCAGATGAGGGACTGGTGTGCCACAGGTTAAGCCTTTGCCTGATCCAAATGGTCACTTGTTCGAGTCCCAACTGTCCCACTTCTGATCCAGCTCACTGCTAATGTGCCTGGGAAAGCACCACAAGATGGCCTAAGTGCTTGGGACCCTGCTCCTATGTAGAAGATTGGATAATGTTTCCTTTGGCCTGGCCCAGCCCTGACAACCAGGGCCATCTGGGGAATGAATCAGTGGACAGAAGACCATTCCAACTCTCTCTGTCTCTCCCACTTTCAAATCATAAATCTTTAAAATTATATGAGCTAACAGAATGACACATGTATTGTAAAAATATTTGCTTATATTATTAATTGCTTACCTTTTATAAAAATTAAATATTCTAGAAAGAACTACACTTATTTTAACTATTAATAAGACTATTTCTAAACAACTATAAATATGAAGGTTAACAACAAGTTTTCTAATTTGAAACCACTAATTTAAATCTTGCCTCATCACTAGTAAAAGTGTATTATAGAGGGGGCCAGCACTGTGGCGCAGTGGGTTAAAGCCCCGGCCTGAAGTGCTGGCATTCCATATGGGTGCCAGTTCAAATCTTGGCTGCCCAACTTCCGATCCAGCTCTCTGCTGTGGCAGAAGTTATTTCAAACTAATACACAATTGTACTTTTTTTTTTTTTTAACAGGCAGAGTAGACAGTGAGAGAGAGTCAGAGAGAAAGGCCTTCTTTTGCCATTGGTTCAACTTCCAATGGCCGCCACGACTGGTGCGCTGCGGCCGGCGCACCACGCTGATTTGATGGCAGGAGCCAGGTGCTTCTCCTGGTCTCCCATGGGGTGCAGGGCCTAAGCACTTGGGCCATCCTCCACTGCACTCCCTGGCCTGGAAGAGGGGCAACTGGGACAGAATCTGGTGCCCCGACTGGGACTAGAATCCGGTGTGCTGGTGCCACAAAGCAGAGCATTAGCCTATTGAGCCGCAGCGCTGGCCAATTGTACTTTCAACACACGTTATATAACCACTTTATATTCCCTCTTGCAAGTTCCTAAAAAAAAAACCTAAGCTGACATGTATCCTATACGAATAAAAAATAACAAACTTTTCTCAACTATATCAAGACTACTGCTGATTAAAAACTTGAGAAACAGTAAGTTTCGAGTATTAAAATACATTCATCAAATATTTTTCAGAAATAAACTTTCAAAAACACACTGAGTTTCCAAACGATAGGACTCAGTACCTCACTGAAATTTTAGATTTGTAAGTATATGGGATACTCTCTCATCCCTCTCAGATAAACACTGCTAATTTGACATTCCAAATACTTCATGAATTTATGATGTCTTTTGGGATGCCTGTATCCCACACATGATTTCCCAGTTTGAGACTCAACTGTTCCACATTTCTGATCCAGCTTCCTGCTAATGTGTGCCTAGGAGGCAGCAGATAATGACCCAAGGACTTGGATTCCTGCCACTCATGTGGTTCCTGGCTCCTGGCTCCTGGCATCAGCCTTGGGCAGCCCACCACTGTTGCAAGCCTGGGAGAAATGAATCGACAGAAAGAAAATCTCTTTTTCTATCTCTGTCTCTCCACTTTCTTATCACTCTACCACCACCTACAATGCTGGCATCCCATATGGCTGCCATTTTGAATCCTGGCTCCTCCACTTATGATCCAGCTCCCTGCTAATGCACCTGGGAAAGCAGTAGAGGATGGCCCAATTGCTTGGGCCCTTGCACCCATGTGGGAGATCAGGAGGAAGCTCCTGGCTCCTTGCTCTTAGCTCCTGGCTCTGGTCTGGCCTAGTCCCGCCTGCTGTGGCCATTTGGAGAGTGAACCAATGGACAAAAAACCTCTCTCTCTCCTTCTCTCTTTGTAACTAACTTTGAAATAAATTAAACAAATGTTTAAACATAAATACATATTAGAGGCAGTGCTGTGGCATGGTGGGTAAAGCTGCTGCCTGCAGTGCCGGTATCCCATATGGGCACCAGTTTGAGTCCCAGTTGTTCCACTTCCAATCCAACTCTCTGCTTTGGCCTGGGAAAGCAGTAGAAGATGGGCCAAGTCTTTGGGCCCCTAAACCCACATGGGAGATCTGGAAGAAGCTCCTGGCTCCTGGCTTTGGATTAGCTCAGCTCCAGCCGCTGCAGACAATTGGGGCGTTAATCAGCAGATGGAAGACCTCTCTCTCTCTCTTTCTGGCTCTCCTTCTCTGTGTAACTCTGACTTTCAAATAAATAAATAAATATTTAAAAATAAATAAATAGCCGGCGCCATGGCTCAACAGGCCAATCCTCCGCCTAGCAGCGCCGGCACACTGGGTTCTAGTCCCGGTCAGGGCACCGGATTCTGTCCCGGTTGCCCCTCTTCCAGGCCAGCTCTCTGCTATGGCCAGGGAGTGCAGTGGAGGATGGCCCAACTGCTTGGGCCCTGCACCCCATGGGGGACCAGAAGCCCCTGGCTCCTGCTTTCGGATCAGCACAGCGCGCCTGCCATGGCGGCCATTGGAAGGTGAACCAACGGCAAAAGAAGACCTTTCTCTCTGTCTCTCTCTCACTGTCCACTCTGCCTGTCAATAAATAAATAAATAAATAAATAAATAAATAAATCCATTCTGCATCCATCCTATAATCAATAGCAGAACGCAGATATGACCACAGGCTGCCCTATGCTATTCCCACACATATTCCTATTCCTGGCATGACACAAACAACATCTGCAAGTGCTGTGGCAAGATTCATCTAGTCTTTCTCAAAATCTATATCAAACCAGAAACTTAAGAAGATAAGAAAAAGTATTGTTTTTAAAATAAGTTCTTGGATAGGGGTTCCTTCCTCCTGCTCTAAAAAGTATTTTCTCTCAGTTTAGTTAACACAAACTAAGAGAGTATAAGAGGAGAAAATGAGATGGGAGAAAAAAGCTAACTGAAAAACTAGCCACATCATTTTGTTGTTCTCTGTGGCAAACAATTTATTAAGTATGAAGCAACCATGTAAACGTCATCTAAGGATATGGTACAAATGCTTGAAGTTTCAGAACCACACTCCCATATTAACATGGGCCTTAACATAACTGTCTGAAACATAAATCTATGTGATTCTCCAACATTCCTTCAAATCTGACTTCCCTGACATTGTCAATTGTGCCTTCCTCTTTAACTCTAAGTCACATCACACCACACCACACAGAAAACCATTTAATGATTCTCTATCCTCTAACTTAAGAGTTTCATGAATGTGGGGGACTGGTAACTTTTGTACTCTACCACCTTGCAAACTGCACAGAACCAAATAAATTCCAATAAGGCCATGCATCCTTTAACCAGTGCATCACTAGGCAACTTTGTCACTGTGTGAATATCTTAGAGTGTGCTTACAGAGACTAAGATGCCTATGATATCACTAGGCAATATAATTCTAAGGGACCACTGCTGTACATACAGTGTATTGCTGACAACAACATTATTATGCGGCCTGTGGTTGTGTATAGTGTACATGTTACATACCAGATCTTATGAAACACTGTGTGATATATTTTCCTGTATCTTTCCACCTTTTATTTCTGAGATAAAAGTATCTAAAAACTATTAAGTATATTCAATATGGTATTGTTTCTTTTTCTTTTCTCTTTGAAGGCTTATCATGAAACTGACAATGCAGTATATAAAATGGTGTCAGGCAATCTAGAAAGCATAGTTTAATACCAAAATCAGTTTTATTTCTGAGGATGTACTGTTACATAAAGATTATAATGCCTCATCAAGAGCTATGACAACATAACACTGAAAGTGTCATCTTTTAAGGCCTTTTAATATTCTACAGTTTATATCCATTTTATTTAATAATTTCCTATCTGACACTATTTTAAAAGATGGCAAGATATGCTGTTTCACCAACCACGTTTTCCTTGCCAAACTGTAATTCTGCTTGCATGAGACAATGTCCTTTTTATTCCTCTAAGAATTAATTTTTTGCTATATCTACTTTCAAACTATTCTATCATCTGACAAACACACACATCACCCTAAACACCTTTGTCCCAACAAGACTATAGTGCCTTAAATTATTAATCATCAATGTGCTCTCAACTTTCTTTTTCTACATCCTTCTCTCTTCCCAATATTCTAATTTGCCCATCTTTTTTTTTTTTTTTTTAATTTATTTTATTTATTTGAAAGAGTCACAGAGAGAGGTAGACACAAAGAAAGGTCTTCCATCTACTGGTTCACTCCCCAGATGGCTACAACGGCCGGAGCTGAGGCAATCCGAAGTCAGGAGCCAGGAGCTTCTTCTGGGTCTCTCATGGGTGCAGGGGCCCAAGGACCCTCTACTGCTATCCCAGGCCATAACAGAGAGTTATAACACAGAGCTGTATCAGTAGAGGGACTAGAACCAGAGCCCATATGGGATGCTGGTGCCTGAGGCCAGGGCTTTAACTGGCAGAGCCATAGAGCCAGCCCCTGCCCATGGTTTTAAAAATATATTCTTACTTTGTGAAAGAAACCAGCAAGGTATGTTTTAATTTCTCACCATAAAGCAACAACAAGGGGTCAGCACTGTA
The DNA here is from genome assembly GCA_949820135.1 of Sylvilagus floridanus. Lineage (NCBI taxonomy): Eukaryota > Metazoa > Chordata > Mammalia > Lagomorpha > Leporidae > Sylvilagus > Sylvilagus floridanus. The sequence continues at coordinate 17,477,472 of OX463230.1, read as the reverse complement.
GCATAATGCTTGGATCCCACCACCCATGGGGGAGACCCAGATGGAGTTCCAGGCTTCCTGGATTCCACCTGGCCCAGCCCTGGCTGTCTTGGTCATGTGAGGAAGAACCAGTGGATAGAAGATCTTTTTCTGTCTCTCCATCTCTTTCTCTCTAACTCAGACGTTCAAATAAATAGATCTTAAAGAAAAAAGCAATACTGGAATGTTGAAATGTTATACTAAAAATGATCATTTTAATTCTAATCAACAACAGCATGTTTGCAGACTTATGGTAAATAGGGATATTGGTCTGAAGATATCCCAACTGATCCCAGGCTCCCTCTGCAAAGGCTGTACCTGATCAGATTAAACTGAGATAAATCTGCATGGTGACCATGAGTTACTGCATAGTCAATCACTCATGACTTACTTCAGAACTTACATCTTGGGACTTTAACAAATAATGTTTATAGAATTAAGCAGATGATGGGGGCTGGCACTGTGACACAGCGGGTAAGGCTGCTGCCTAAGATGTCAGTTGGCACCCCATGTGGGCACTAGTTCAAGTCCTGGCTGCTCTACTTCCAATGCAGCTCTCTGCTGTGGCCTGGGAAAGCAGTGGAAAATGGCCCAAGTCCTTGGTCCCCTGCACCCACATAGGGGACCTGGAGGAGGCTCTTGGCTCCTGGCTTTGGATCGGTCCAGCTCTGGCTGTTGCAGCCATCTGGGGAGTGAACCAGCAGATGGAAGACCTCTCTCTCTCTTCCTTTGCTTCTACCTCTGTGTAACTCTGCCTTTCAAGTAAATAAATCTTAAAAGAAAAAAAGATGATGAGATATTATCTAAAATGCTGAGTCACTTGATGTCTTTGTTTTTGTGTAATACACACTTTCTGACACAAAGAACTTGAGGCAAAATATGAGCTTGAAATAAGCAAGCTGGTCTGTAATTTAAAAAGGCAATTAAAAATTACATATTTACATTACTGAGAATATGCTTTTAGCAAAATGAAAAAATTGACCTTGCTGCTAAACCATTTAATCAGCTGTAAAGGTAAAAGCTACAAACTATATCCATATATAAAATTACTTAAAGAAATTATATTCTCATGTGGTAGGGGAAGATGGAAAGCTTATGAAAGTTATTTAATCCTCCCAAAAATATACTCTTAGTTACTATATTTTAGAACACTTCCTGAATTTTAAAGAAAAATGCTAACAATTATACTTTCATAGTGTCTTAATAGAACACTAAATATAGTCTATTCAAATCTAAATATACAGCTTAAATATACTTTAAGTTTTATCAGACTAGTTATTTATTACTCATAGTTAAATGTTTGCTCAACCATAAAGCTAATGTCCATGTTTTTTACATATAAAAAAACTGCCCCAAATGTAATAAATATAATTTAAAATTATCATCTTGAAAATTTATCACCTAAAAAAAGTCATTCATAACTTATGGTATTTCTATAGTTCTGATTAATTTTGTTTTAATTAATACATTTTATAATTGCATTTCCATGGAAGTTGCATTGTTATATACATATTGCAGAATGTATCTGTATAACTGAATTGACATTAAGCCTATTTAATCTAGAACATTTCTAAAACTTCACTGAGCTGCCATAATTTTTGTCAGCATATGTAGTACTGAATGACCATTAAAATACCTGAATTGAAACTATTCCAGTCTAGTAGTTTGTAAGATCTTGTGTTACCCATAATTCCGACAAAGGCTGAGTTCAAAACAGCAAATTAGTAGATCAGTTTTAGGTGCAGAATAGTAGGAATAAAACAAAACAAAAAAACACTAGAAACAAGAACACAATTGACAACATCACTGGACAGGAACTGGAAAGACACAGATAGCAGAGTTAATAAGAAGTAGAAATAGAAAGGGAAAGAAGAAGCATGCATAGTAATCTACCATTAACTAGTCTAATTATCAGTTAATTTTTAAAACCACCCCATTCTTTCCCTTGTTGTATGTTCCTGTTCGGTAAATATTTAACAAGGGACTAAGTTCTAAAGACAAAAATCTCGAAATCATAATCTATAGAGTTAGCAGGTAGTCATGGTTTTACACTAAGACTTTTTTACCCTTCTATACTGAGAGTGAAAAAAAAATTTCTCATATTCACTAGTCAAAAAATAGCTACAAGACTCATCTGAGAATGCAAACACAGTACTTTAAATATCAGCATGTGCATCTCAGTGCTCCCTAAGTTTCTCTCAACAGAGCAGCAATGTCACAAAAGTACTGCTTCATCCTTATGGGAATTTCACTGTTTTAACATTCAGCTTCAACAAATGTAAGCTTTTTTTTTTTAGATAACTACTTAATGGGCCTTGAGGTTAATAAATGTTCTTAAGAAAATATTTTTTAGTTAACAATACATACATAAAAACGATCCAAAGAATTAGAATCTTTTAAACCAAATTAATTTTGGAACTATTAGAATATATAATTGATAAGTATTTAACCAAAAAGGAAAGAAAATAAAAATAATTTATTTTTATAAACATTAACAGCATTTATATCTATACACCCATAACCATTTTGGAAGCAGTTCATTCATAACAGCTTTTCTACCTGTGAATAGAAAAAATATTCTGAAAGGGAAGGAAAAAGAGAGAATGGGTAGTTCTGGTAATTAAAAAAAACAGAACATATTCTGTAATAAGGATTCTCTTTGCTTTTTCCCTGGACCTGGATTCTTACATTTGTTTTACGCAATTAGAATGAACTGGCAGGTATGGCAAACCCCAAACAGCAGTTTTTTAAATAAAAACTAGTGACAATTTAAAAAGAGCTCTACACTTAAAAGCTTATTTAAGTGACCTTCATTTGTTCTCCCAGACTCTGCTGCTTACTCAGAGTATATGGAAGTAACAAAATAAAATCAAAGTATTTTCAGTAAACAGAAGACATCACCAACAACTGCATATATTCCAAAACCATTTTTGTAGCTACTGTATCAGGTGATGCCATTTCTTAAAATATTTGATCAAAGGTCCATAGAAGTACAAGTAACTGGTCTCAGGTAACACAGATAATGTGAGGTATTGTAACTCAGTATTTGCTTGCATGTTTTAAATAATTTAAGTTCCCACACAGAAAGTTGTAGAACTTGGCATGGCCTACAAGATTTCAGTACATGAAACTAGCATCAGTCCAATTTTTCATTACTTGCTGCAGAATATACAAATACTAGAATAAAGAAAAAATCAATTGACTAGAATAGTAAGAAACAAGGAACAAAATTAAACCAGAGACAAAAAAAAAAAAGAATGCTTATGCTTAAAATGTATTTGTTTAGCCTTAGAATTACATAATCCTGGTTAGCACTGCTTTTCTGATTCCCACTCACGTCCATCATGTCCAGAAGAACTTCATTTTGCTTCTCTGTAATTCATTCAAGTGACATCAAATCGCAGGGCACAAGTTTGTTTGTTTGTTTTTAATTTTAAAGGACGGAAATACTCTCTATCCTCAAACTCACTATGCAATCAATGTCTTCCATCCAATGACTTCAAAGCATTTCACACTCCTTTTTATAGTTGTCAATACAAGCCTCATGAAGAGGTTACTGAGAATGACAATATAAGGTATTAACATAATTTCTGACTTCAGGGATGTCATCAATATAATAACTCATTTGAGCAAATGACTGAGCATCCAGTCAATCATATGCAAGAATACATTTCATTCAAAAAGTTCCTACCATTTATCATGATCATTTTAGATTAAGAACAATCACCAAAGTATTTCCAATTCAAAGGTCTAAAATTACTGGGACATTGATTGCTACCTCTTTTAAAATTATGGCCCAGGTTTTAAACAAGGGAGCTACTATTCTTGTTTATTACATGAATCAAACAAATAGCTACATAAGAGAAACTAAGGAGTCAGATGCTAGGAGGCTATTTATTCTCTGATTTTTAGATCCTGTACACAATGTTTACAATTACATTTTAAAAGAACGCCTTTTTGGGAGCCAGTGCTGTAGCACAGGGGTAATGCAGCCACCTGCAGTGCCAGCATCCCATATGGTGCTGGTTTGAGTCCCAGTTGCTCTATTTCAAATCCAGTTCTCTGCTATGGCCTGGGAAAACAGTAGCAGATGATCCAACTGCTTGGGCCCCATCACCCATGGGGGAGACCCAGAGGCAGCTCCTAGCTCGTGGTTTTGGATTGGCTCCAGTTCCGATCATTGCAGCCATTTCGGGAGTGAATCAGGGAAGGAAGAACCACACTCTCCTTCTTTCTCTCTCCGTCTGCCTCTGTCTTTCTGTAACTCTGCCTTTTGAATAAATAAATCTTTAAAACAATGTCTTTTTTTGAGGAATGAAATTAAATAACCTCTGAACAGTTATTTTTAATGAGAAGAATTAACATCTTAAATTAACGTCCTAAACGGTCAAATTATAAATTGTTTTATTTCCATGGGTCAAAGTAAACTGCTAACTCAAAAGCTATTTAAGGATTTTCTCAGAGTGACACTTGGCCAAAAATAATCCAAGGCCTGTTCGTTTGTTTTTTTTAGGAAGGTAACTAGAATATACTTCTACTTGGTTTATTTGCAATTAAGATATTGTAAATTTTACTTTCTTTTTGCTTCTCTTTTCAGATAGATCTGGCTTAAGAAACATTATAAAAATCAACTTTAGTAATCACAATTTAAATAAAGGAAGCACCGAAATCACATTTTTTAAGAATGTACCTGGATTGTGGATACGATCCAAAAGCTTCACCGAACGTGCACTAACAACACCTCCAACGTGCACAAGAAACCCAGCAGGAAATGCCGTCAAGGTAAAAAATGGAAACTCCTAACAGAGAAAATGAGGGAAAACGTTACTGATCACGTGTAAAGCGTAATAAACATGTTTGCGAAACAGCTTGTCATAAGAAAATGCACTGTCTACTTTGAAACTGAAAGCTCTCTTTAGTACAAATTACACATGCATCATAATTAAGTTTCCTTAGATAGTCAGAGTTCCAAACTCATTTCCCCACACGTGCAATGTTACACCAAATCCAAATGCCCCTCCTATTAAATCTCAATGAAAAAAAAATGTTCTGAGTCCAATCTGAGATACTCAGAACCCGTTCTTTTCTCTCCATTGGGGCCCGGCTCTGGTGCAAATTCACAGTGAGATGAGTGGACTGCCCCACCTGTCCACCCTTTCTCTAGATCTCAGTGGTGTTGCCACCCCCTCGCATACACACCAAGTGTGTGCTAATGGTGAAGACTCCAAAGGCCTGGGCTAATAGATCTAAAAGAAAACAGGACCTGGGAAGGGTGGAGGGGCAGCACGGGTTAGCAGAAAAGAGGGACCATAGGCTGGCGCCATGGCTCAACAGGCTAATCCTCCGCCTTGCGGCGCCGGCACACAGGGTTCTAGTCCCAGTTGGGGTGCCGGATTCTGTCCTGGTTGCCCCCTTTCAGGTCAGCTCTCTGCTGTGGCCCGGGAGTGCAGTGGAGGATGGCCCAAGTGCTTGGGCCCTGCACCCCATGGGAGACCAGGAAAAGCACCTGGCTCCTGGCTCCTGCCATCGGATGAGCACGGTGCACCAGCCGCAGCGCGCCAACCACGGCGGCCATTGGAGGGTGAACCATCGGCAAAGGAAGACCTTTCTCTCTGTCTCTCTCTCTCACTGTCCACTCTGCCTGTCAAAAAATAAAAAAATTAAAAAAACATAAAAAAAAAAAGAAAAGAGGGACCATAAGGCCACACACACACCAAGGTGAGGCAGGCCGAGAACATCACTGCCTAGGATTCTGTGCTCTTACTCCGTCAACACCAGGGCAGCAGGACAGCGCTAAGTACAGAAATCAATGCTAAGGAAAGCAGTGTGGCCTGTTAAGAGCTAGGGGAGGCATACAAGGGGTGAGGCATACAAGAGCAATAAAATGCCACAAGCTCTTCTCACCTCTGCTCTTAGACACAGAAAATTCATTAACTGAGAGGTGAGAAGAAGCATGCCAGAAAAATGATCAAGCAGAGAAAGGAATCCACTGAAACAGCACCCAGGAGAAAAGGGAGGTCCTGCGGCTGTCCAAACACAGAGGTCCCTCCGTTATACAAAGTGGATGCGGATCAGAGAAAGCTGCTATCTTCCCTGCAAAATTCACAGAGCTCGCCTAACCAGTAGCCTCAGTTACTCTGAACTTAACTGAGAGCTGGAAAACAAGCCAAACAGAGTTCTCAATAGTCAAAAGAACTGTACATTTCCAACCACAAAAGCTCAAGCTCTTTGTTCATAGGAGATCCCCACTGCCTCTATTATTCAACTGTGGTATACCTACAGAGTAAAGTTGTAAATACATATGTTAGGAATATAATTCAAAAATTTAGGATTATCTTATTTTCTACACCATGGCAGACTCAATGCAACAAAGAAAAGCTGGGAGAGAAATAGATACAGAACACTTCTAGAACCAGGTACATTAAAAGCAGCAAGATTACTGACTGGTTGCTTAAAGCACGGAGAATACAAACTCACAAAAGCATAATCCACAAGGCATAGCAATTTGGGATCAATTGGCACAAAGCTGAAAGAGCTGCATGCCTCAGTAACTCACGAAAGTCGAGTACAAAGTGTGTGTGCACACATAAATCTTTAAATTAACAAGGCAAGAAAAATTCAGGCTTCGTTAGAAAAAATAAAACACAGTCTAGAAAATGTTTAGGCTTTGCCCAACTGACAGAGGGAGAGGAGGAAAAAAAGAGAACACAGAACGAATTTGTCAGTTAAATGCATTCTAAAACCTTCAGTCAAAAATGTGTATGTATTTCTCTCTGAGAGATGCATAGGTCAGTTTATGTTACAAGAAACGTGCTTTCCGTAATAAGTCAGACATTTAAGACAGTTTTCCCAATGTAAGAAATATCTAAATTTTTAAAATTTCTTCATGGGATGATTCCAAAGGGGTAAAAACAAGTACTTTACATTAATGTAAATCTTTTAAATATCTAGACAAGAGATACTGAAAATAAAAATTTTGGAAGCAAAACAGAAAACAGCACTTTCTTGTAAAGCTAGGAAATTTAGTAAACTCCCTCCCTGTGAAATATCTGCATATAAGATTTTAGGTACGTGTGAACCTGAATGATTTATCTATTCAGGATTATTTGCTCTTCTCCCCAGAGCTCAGGAGAGTGGAAGAAGGAACAAGGGAGAAGGCGTAGCAGAGCTCATCAGTGAACAGAAGGCAGCAACAGCTTTCCAAAGGCATGAAGGCACACTCTGCTGACTGAGCAAATTCTGTCTTCTAGGTCTCCAGGTTGCCCACCAACTCACTTTAAAGCAAAGAATTTCATAACTTATCATAACTAAAAAGCCTGTTATTTAACCAAAATTTCATTTCTAGAAAAGTAACTAATTAGAAGAGCCATAGCTGCCATCAACAGCAGATTCTAAAGGATGTATCAATTACCCCACCTCTTAAAAGATCCTAATTCACCAAATTTGGTTTGTATCGACGGTTTCCAAAGTGTGTTCCTCACTAAAATGTATTTTAACTGGAAAGTTCTATAGTAAAACATATTTCAGAGACATCTAATAAACCATGCTAAATCTCTTAACTGAAGAAAAACATACAACTCAGGACCTAAAAAGGTAATTTCTATCTTCTTAAAGAAGAAAGAGTCTTACTGAAATATAAAATATATCTGCTTTATACCAAGCAATTCACAGGTAGAACCTCAATCTAAATAAAACTTTTTTCTCCCTTTCTCATCTAACACTCTGGCATCTATTGTGGAGATACTGTCAACTTATGCTTTAATGCTTTTGTGAGAGACAAGAACAACAGTTTTATTTTTGAGAACTGCTACTTGAATAACCATTAAAAGAGGTTGGACAAATAAAGTTTTCCACTCTTCAAGAAGAAAAAATCCATACCACTTACTCAGGGTGAGTTAAAAAGGGTTGGAAATGAATATTTAACAAATAAACACAGGGATCAGTGTTGTGGCCCAGTGGGTTAAGCCACTGCCTGCAACATCAGCATCCCATATCGGTGCTAGTAGGAGTCCTGGCTGCTCCACTTCTGATTTGGCTCCCTGCTGATGTGCCTGGAAAGCAGCGGAAGATGGCCTAATTACTTGGGCCCCCATCAGCCATGTGGGAGGCCTGGATGAAGTTACAAGGCTGTTGGTTACAGCCTGGCCCTACCCCAGCCATTGAAGTCATTTGAGGAGTAGACCAGCAGAAGGAATATCTATCTTTCCCCCTAACTTTGCCTTTCAAAGAAATAAATTTTTAAAAAATATTTTAAAAAGTCCATCATGTCAATAACATGATTTAGTGTTCAAGTTGGACAAAACTAAGTCATATATGAACATATGAGGTAATCTTCATGTTTCTAAATAAATTTTCCCAAAAGAAGAGCCATATTACTAGCAGCAGCATGAGAATGGTAAAACTAAACCTGGCAATGCTTTCACTATGTATTATGTAGATGGGTAAAAGAGCAGCCCATACCCTCGGGTAACTGCTACAGTGAGGACAGGTAATACAGCTCTCCTGACATAGCAAACTAAGAGTTTACAAAGTATAGGAAAACCACAGATCCCCTCACCCTTGCTGTGAATTCCATGAAGAATATCTAGCAATGTGTATCTCATGTGTCCCCAATTTTAAGAATGTTTAAAAGTGTATTTGAAAATGCATATGTTACCTACAGTAAATTCAAAATGATTCTCATTGTTTGTTATTTTTTCCCGTTAAAGTGAGATGGTTCTTACTACAGATGGTGAAGTCATGGGTATAACACGCAGGCAAAATGCCATTATGTCAAATCTCAAGGCAATTTAAATTTTTCTATTGATGCTAATTCTGGAACAGCAACTAGATTACAAAAATCGTATTTGCAGCAATAAGAGACTCTCTGGAGAATGTGAAAACAGGAGGGGGCAGGAGATAAGACCATTCTGACCTAAAACAGTAAATGGACACAAACACCTTCACTCTGACCCTCTTCCATGTTTTTAATTTTCTGCTATATTTGTGTTTTAAGATTTATTTACTTATTTGAAAGTCAGAGAGAGATCTGTCATCTGCTAGTTGACTTCCCAGAGAGCTACAATAGACAGGGCTAGGCCAGGCTGAACCCAGGAGCTTCTTCCGGGTCTCCCACACAGGTGCATGGGGCTGCACACTCCTTCTGCTCCTTTTCCCAGGCCATTAGCAGGGAGCTGGAGTGGAGCAGCTAGGACAAGAACCAGCAACCACATGGGATGTCAGCAACACAGGTGGAGGCTTTACCTGCTACACACAATGCCCACCCCTACATTTGGTTTTAAGAGATGCCTGGAACACGTTAATGGGTCTTTTGGTGCAGTAGCTTAGGTATGAATGCAAGAAGTAAGAGTAGCTGAAAGACAAATGCTACCTCGTAGGGTACACAGCAAAGAAAACAGTTACAGCTACCCCCATCACTCTTCTTAGTTCACTTCTGCTCTCTTCAGCCTTGACTAAAAGGCAAACAGGGCCTACACAAAGACTTTCAACAGAAGGGGAAAATGTCTAGGAAACTAAAGTGCAGTATTTCTAATAAGAGGATCTGCAAACCTCTAGTTTCAAGAGCCTAACCTGTAGAAAGGGAGTACCGCTGTTTTATAAAAACCCACCCTTTTGGCTGGTGCCACGGCTCACTAGGCTAATCCTCTGCCTGCGGCACCGGCACTCTGGGTTCTAGTCCCGGTTGGGGTGCCGGTTCTGTCCCGGTTGCTCCTCTTCCAGTCCTGCTCTCTGCTGTGGCCCAGGAAGGCAATGGAGGATGGCCCAAGTGCTTGGGCCCTGTACCCGCATGGGAGACCAGGAGGAAGTACCTGGCTCCTGGCTTCAGATTGATGCAGTGTGCCAGCCGTAGCGGCCATTTGTGGGGTGAACCAACTGAAGGAAGACCTTTTTCTCTCTCTCTCTGTGTAACTCTGCCTATCCAAAACAAAAACAAAAACAAAAACAAAAAACAAAAAAACCCACCCTTTCACATCTATTTAGTATATATTTCACCTGCCTCCCCTGACCCCCATTGCTGGTGAAAACGAAACACACCAAATAAAATTCTAAAAATGCTTATAGCTTCTAAATCAGACATAATAAAAGCTATGGGTCTGTATCTTAAAATAATGGACACTACATATACAATCATGCACTGTATTAGTGGAAAAAAGAACATGAGCCTCACAGTGTTACTAAGTTAACAAGCAAACAAACAAATGAGCATTATGCAAAGAAAAAAGCTGACAACACTTAAATAAAACTTAAATGACCAGGACTAAAACTAGAAAAGCTTCCAATACAAGAAATAGGCTCTCACACATGTTCAGGAACATACCCGCCTTCTACAGAACCTATGAGGCGATCCTCCCTTAGCAATGAAGTTTATAAAGCAAAAACAAAAACAAAAAAAGAAGAAAAATCATCCAAAAACTGTAACTACGTATTTTCCTACTGAATAAATGCAATGAAATATTAAATTTGTAATGATTAAAATAAAAGTATTAGATCAACAGAAACACATTATTTATATTAATCTGTGAAAACATAAAATATGTTCATTTCTTAAACCTAAAGAAACTGGCCAGTCATAAAAAACAATTTCAACAAAATAAATACATTATAGAATTATTTTTAGGCTACTTAAATGCTTTTTCTACAAAAATGGCTGCCATTTCCTTTTCTATATTATAAACATAATAGAAAACCAAAAATGATTTCATCGTGCGATCAGTAGTTCCAAAAAGAATACTCCAATAGACTGGAGGACAAAACAAAAAGAGACATAGAATCATTCCAAATCAAGTAATTATTCATTAAAAAAAACTTTAAAACCTTAAATATTCTTCAGAGTTCAAATCTGCAATATTACAAATATATAATCAGAAACAGTTCATGAAAGTACAGACGTCCATGCAAGCACAAGATAATAAAGTCGTATTGACAGGATAAGAATAAGGAACATTAAGTGGATCTTACCCTCTGCTCCAGTGCCGACTGAGTCTGCTGTCTCAAAAGGGCTTTAAATGGACCCCCTTCTTTTCCAGCACTACCACTGCCCATTCCTACAGAACATCAGCACATAAACAACAACCAAAACAACAACTATAGAAACAGAAAGTTTAATTGCATTTATATTTATAAACATGAGTCAGAATATTATAAAATGATCCAAATATCTAAAGTATTTTGGGATTGCAACTATTTTGCTGTATTTCATTCACGAAGTTTTCTTTAGAGGCAAGATTTGGACTTAATTTGTCCAAAAAATTATGTTAAGGTGATGAATCTTTGTATAATATTCTATTTTTAAATACTGAGTCTTCTAATTAAAAAAAAACCAAGATAACAAAGTTACTTACTTTACTAACAGTTTTAAGAATATTAAAAGAAATAAGATAAATAGTAAATATTTGATTAAAAATAAACACAGAAGAAAAGCACTAATTGTGCACACTTAAAACACAAAATTCTCCAAAAAACACTAACTTTAGCCAATTCTGAAATATAATCAAACATTTCTTGATAACTTTCCATTTCTAAATATGACTAAAGAGCATTGTTTTGATACCTGTCAATACTCATTCACAAAAGTCAACATAAATTTTAAAAAATGAAATAAAAATTATAGACATGTAATAGACACATCACAGATGTACACAGTTATGGATGAAAGAATTCTATTTCCCAAGCTCTTAGATGTATTTTTAAAGCTTAATTTTAAATTTTTTCTTTCCTATCTTATTTTACTGTTTTGATAGTACAATAGACAACTATGGATCTAAGAAATATAGAAAGCAGGGGTCAGGAGAGAAGTCAGTGCTTTACATACTAGATTTAATCCCACTCTTTCAAAACTGAAAATACATACTAGTCAAATTTACTACAATGATTTAAAAAGGAACTAATTTACTTTCACAATTTTAGCTGTTCTTGGATAAGGAAACAGGTTAGCATGTGTATAGTCCCATCTGTTCTTTTTTTAAAAAAAAGGAATTTTTCTTATAGTAACCTAAACATTATTTTTAGAGACTATACAATACTAAACATAGAAATAAAACTTAGATCTTTATATGAAGCATATTAAAAGCCACAAAATAAAATATAAATTTGTAGTGATAAGTGAAATATCAGAAAATATAGCAGGAAAACTTGATAATTAATGCAATGGACAGGAAAAAATGGGTAATGAAACAATATCATCAAAATAAGACTTAAACTGATTCAAACAGAATAATTTACTAACGTAACCATATGGCTTAGCCACAGGATGGAACAGATCCAGTGTGAATGGGTTGGTATGAAGGGAAAGAAAGTACAGCTCCTAAACCAGAAGTACCAGTAATAAGAACCTATATAATTACTGGGAATATCCACATGTATCTATGGCCTTAGACAAATGAGTTTTTACATATAAAATAATTAGGTGGAATGTTCATAATTATCTATCCAATAACCCCCAATTATTTCCTTATGATAAATTCTGATCATTTAGCTCTACCAGTAAGAAAATAAATAAATACATCCTATATAACATATTCAATAGTTCTTTACAGTACAAAGTAATTAATTTTTTAAGGAGACTTAAAACATACGGATTAAAAAGCTGATATAATTTGATCCTACCAGAAGCAGCCAGGAACAGCTCTTCACTGAAAGAAACACTTTTCCTCAGAACTGGGCTGACAAGGCTAGACTGATGAGGGGCAAGGTTAGATTCCGAGAGGAGGAGACAGGACTTTTTAAGATGAAGGGAACCACAAGACAGAGAGGGGGAGCTGGGACACAGGTAAATCCTAGGTCCCTGTGGGGAAGATGCTGTAGAGGAAAGCAGCAGAAAGAGATGCAGATTCAGAAGATGATCAGAAAATGTAGGATAAGGAAACCAATGATGAAGCAAAAACATAACAGTAAAAATGAATTTCAAAATGTACAGACAAATTACACTCAGTGTTATAAAGTCACCAGCAAGACCATCTGTCCAGCTGAGTCTGAAACTTAACAAAACTTTTACAAACTTTGCCTGCGTTAAAATTGTTTAAATCATTATCTTATGACTTTATGCCATTCTAATCATTTTCAACTGATTTCAAATTACTTAAAATATCCGTTCCTTTTTTTGCTTAAGAGTTTTTAAGGTTAAATGTACCCAATGTCAACTTTTTATCCTGAAACTTGTTGCCCTAAAGAGTAACATTTATTTAAAGTATAACTAAAACAGCTTTTGTGGGTATTAGAATTGAATAGCAACACAAAAAAAATGAAATACTTGGTACCACGTTAGGTACAGTTGTCACTATGAATTTTAAATACATATTAACTTCTTTCTGTTCAGCCTTGAGATAGATGTGAATATTTTCTGCCCTCTAAAACTTTCAATGCTTTCACCTGATCCTGGTACCATTTGCATTTACGGAGATTTGGGTACCCTAAAGGGTCACAATACCCTCCGGATCACAAAAACTATACCTGGTTAACAGCTTAACAATGTTAACACTTAGATTATGACAGCTGTCAAATCACTATTCCAACACTAGCATTCCAAAGTTCCATTCTTATTAGCTGAGTACTTGGGAAAAATGTAATAAAGCCTGGTAAAATGACAAAAATTAGAATCTACACAAATAAAAATGGAAATTTTTAAATGAAAATTTTAAACTATCAGAAAAACAAATGAGAGCTGTAACTATAAACAGAAAAAAAATCTTTCTCAGTCTAAGTTTTATTATTTTTATCCTATTTTTGAGTCTTTATATATAATACATAAATTACAACCAGTTTAACTCTTCTCACTACTTCTCAAGACACTGGTTTTTACATAAATTAAATTAAACAAGTGAAAACCAGTAAATACATGCTAAACTATAGCCTTAGAAATTTTCAGACAACTATTACAATATCACCATTTTAAATATCTATGAGAAACAGCCAAGTTCCTCAGGACTATTTGAGGTTGGCTAAGGATTCACGATAAAGTCAATTCATTAAAAACATGTGAACTGTTGAGGTAGGGAAAAAGTACAAGCAAAATAAATATTTAGAGGTAGCTTACAAATGTAGAAATACATTTGAATGATATACTTATACATGAATGTGTAAAACCTAAAAATTCAGAGCTAGCAGATAAAGTTTTCACTGGTGATACAACTGACTGCCTACTGGAAAGCTTAGGGAAAAGAAATCTGGTGTCTGAGGGGCGCTGGCTCTAAGACATCTGCAGATTCAGAATCCACAGATGCTTAAGGCTCCCATACAAAGTAGTGCAGTATTTGCCTAGAACTTATCTATAACTCCCATAGACTTTACACCATCTCTAGATCAGTTCTAATACCTAACACAATGTAAGTACTATATAAATAGTTGCTACACTATATTGTTTAGGGAATGACAACAAAAATTCTGTAAATTCAGTACAGACACAATTTTCAAAAAAATAATTCCAGGCTGGCACCGCAGCTCAATAGGCTAATCCTCCCCTTGAGGTGCCAGCATCCCATATGCGTGCTGGATTCTGTCCCAAGTGCTTGGGCCCTGCACCCGCTGGGAGACCAGGAAGAAGCACCTGGCTCCTGGCTTCGGATTGGCACAGTGCGCCAGCTGCAGCAGCCATTTGGGGGGTGACCCAACAGAGGGAAGACCTTTCCCTCTGTCTCTCTCCCTCTCTCACTGTCTAACTCTGCCTGTCAAAAAATAAAGTAAAAAAATAAATAAAAAAAATAATTTCAATCTGTGTTTAGAAGAATCCACAATGTGGAACCTGCAGACACAGAGGACTGATGGTATTTGTAAAAAGAAAAAGATGAGATAGTGACCATAGTTTCATATTTCATGATCACATTTATAAACAATGAAATTAAGTCTACAGTTTTTTTTGAAAAGCTGCTTTCTTTAGAAGTTGAAGTGACTTAGACTTATTTTTATTGTTTTTACAACATCTGATATTATTTTATAAATTTTTTCTAACATAAAAATAAGGTTATTAAGGATGTAAATTAGAAATAGCAATAAAAACTGTGCTTTAGTAAACTGGATAGAAGACTGTAAGACAAAAGCACTATTTACAGAAATTGCAAATCAAGAGCTTTCTATTTTGTTCTTTTCATTCTAAAGAGTAAGAATTTAATACTTTAAATGAATTAATACTGTTTTAAGGAGTAAAGAACTAATTTAATTTTAATCAGCTTTTTCTTACAAAATATATTTATAAAAACCCTAGAGATTATACATCAAAATAAAAGTAGGATAAAAATTATAAATTTAATGAATAAGTTAAAATGCTATTTTTTTAACCTAGAGAGCAAGATTAGCAAAACCAAATATTTAAAATAACAAGGTAACAGATATTTGCACACCAATATAACCATGTTAGTTGTTATGAAGTTTTTCATAATAAAGTCTTAGAATGAAATTCAGAACTAGGTAAAAACAATGAATCAAAAAAAGCTCATGCTGCATGAGGAATGTGATGGCAAGCTTCTAACACTACTTCCTATTGGAATGCTTAATGATATTGTTCCTTTAAAGCTGAACATGAAATGAAAAATGTCTACATGGATAAATTAACTTTGGCATTATGCCTTTACCGTGATTAAATCAACAAAATGTAGTCTCCGAACAAGATCATTTTTTGAGCTACCCAAGAGTTTCATATTTTATTGGTAGTGACTGAAAATAACTAGTATTCACATTATCTTTTAATTTAACTGCCAAAAACAGGAGGAAAGATTTAGATGGAAACCTAGTTAAGAAACAGAAACAAATTCTAAAAAAAAAAAAAAAAAAAAGAACAAAAGGTGGGTGGAAGTGCCTTACCAGTTTTGGGTGTCAAACTCAAATCTGTGTCAGAAGAAGAGGACTGTCGACTGTAGGACTTGGAAGGTGAAAAGGAATAAGTTTGGTTTTTCAGAGGGGTTGAGGGTCCTGATGAGTGAGTATTGGGATTGGGATCTTCATTGAAGGGAATCCTGCCAGAAGAAGGTGGAGAAATATTAAGCAGTCATGTGCCAGAGGGCTTGGCGGTTGGCAGCATGATCCAAACACCAGGAAAGTATTGGGGCAGGGCCAGCAGTCATTTCTTAAGTGTGGAGCTGGGAATGAGGCCAAAGACAACCGATTGCTGTTTAACCACTCATCATCTCCAGATAAATATTATCTGCATTGAAACAGTTAATAAGCCAAGGGAAAAAGCAAAAAAGCATGAAATGATGGACTAAGGGGGTAAAAATTATTAAAAAGAGAAATAAACCAAAGAAAAATATGACAAAATATTTTCAAATCAACAATGCTTTTTTAAATTACAAAAGGAAAAATGATGGCTTCAACTGGTATGTGCAAATATTTGTAATTGTTCTTATATTTGCACACACAGGTATCTTCAAAAGAAAAAAAAAAAAAAAACATGTTTCCTTATCCCACAGCATCAAGAGTGCCACAGCTAAAAACACAGCAGAGAGGAAAACGAACCCCTGCATTTAATGCAGATTTGTTGCTTACCTGTTGTCCAAAAGCTCTCTTCCACAGAATCAAACAGACCCTATTGTATCCAGTTTTGTACATAAAAAAAATTAGCAAATAGAAGCTTTGGAAGTGATTTCATTCAGAATCGCTTCAATTTTATTTCTGAACAAATATACAAGTGCACACTGGAAGAATCCCTCACATTCACTGTATACATACACAGCACAGGAGTCTCACAAGATCTGTGGAAGAGACTTCGGAAGCGGGAAGAACACTTGCACTTCCATCTAATGACAGCCTGTACGGCGGCTAAAAATGGAAGTTCTTCATGGCTGCTGGACTGGATAAGAACAGGAGGAAGCAAAGATCCATGGCACCTGCCTACACTACCTGCCTGCCTGCCTCTGCAGCCACTCTGCCCGTGGCCTGCCTCTCCCCAGCTCTGGAGTCTAAGCAGTCTCGTACCAGTATAGATGAGAGTGGGAACAGACACAGAGAAGTTCTGAGTAAGTCGTGAGCCAGTAGCAGTGTGAATTGGGCTGTTGTGAGTCGAGCGGCATCCATGGCTTGGAGGATGAACCAGCGGAGACCTGGGGGAATTTGTGGTCAAAGTGGAAGAAAAGAAAACAATACATACAACAGATTGCAAAGTTATGTTAAAATAATTTCGAAGGAGCTTTAGTTGGGGGAGAGAACTTATTTTTTAAGCCACAGCATGCAAAATACTAGTTGAAGTTAAAAAAGAATATCTAAATACTAATTTGTTAGGATATAGTTATAGTTTGAAAGGATTGAGTTAATAAATTAGGACTATGAATTAGAAAAGTAGCAAGCAGAAGAGTTAAATTAGATAAAAAAAATACTAAGATTTGGATTTTAAAATGTTTTAACGTATTTGCTACTATTTTCATGACAGAAGAATTTACTTATATACAGTTTATTGGGGGAGGAACACCTAAGTAAGTGAAAAGTCAAATATAACCTCATATTACCTTTAAAACTGAAAAGAATCACTAATATAATTAATTACAGTTCTCTATAAATGAGGTTTAATAACTGTGTCTGGTATCTTAAGATAGGGATACTTAAGAATATGAAAAATGACAGCATCAAGAAAAATGAGGGAACTGAATGATATAAACAAATATATACATTTCAGTATTTCAACACATGAAACACACAGCTTAAAACCAGGTTGCAGTGGAAACAAAACAAAGCAGAAGCATGCTGGTTCTAAACACATTATTAAAGCCATGTAAATTTGTCTAGTTCCCATATACAGTATATTATATGAACTACATTCTCAACTGAAATTTGGTTAAGAAACCTACTTCTATCTTTCAACAGACCCCATCTATGTGAGTATATAAATATATAAATACACATTCACGTATAACACTTAAAAACTTTCCAGAAGCAATTTGGCTGAAAGGGTTCACTGAACAGGGTAAAGAAGGTAATACTATGTAAAAGTGCTGGACTTCGTATTAGCAATTATTTCACCACAGAAAGCCTCTGCTTGTGTATACTGGGGGGAAGCAATCCTATAAAGTACACCATCATATCTTCATTTTTTTAGAAGTCAAACTGAAGGCAGGCCAACTTTTCCTGACCTTCTCTCTCTCACTGCTAGACTACTGATGGCATAGGGAACACTTCTACCAATCACAATTTATCATGGTTCAAATGTGAGCTATCATGAATTAGCCAGATGGCTTTCCCTAGGGTCCAAAGACGACTTCCCAAAAATAGTACTGATTTTATAATATGACAAATGGCCCTGATTTTGTTGCTAATATAAATTTAAAATTTGGTAACAATCAAACTGGTGATCTACTGTTATCCAACCAAAAGTTTTTCATTTTGTATGTCTCTGCTGAAATGAGAAAAAGGCTAAGAATTCTCAGACTTATAAAGTCTAACAATGAGTGCTGTGCACACGAGGAATCTGATTAAAGTGGATTGAAAAGAACTTTTTCTTAAGCAGGGAAGCAATAAATCATATTGAAAACACTTTATACTACCAAGAGAATTCATCTGAAAGCACCAAAAAGATTTTTATCTGGTTACATTAAACATCTAAAAGAAAAAGTTACAAATTGGAACACACCTTAATAGTGGAAAAATAAAATGAACACTGTGAAACGTTCAAATTACAACATAAGATGAAAATTCAGATGGCAGCATTACTCAAACGTACTCTTAGAGTTCTAACTCTATCAGGACAGAGTAAGACTTTACTGTATAGGGCTGTCTTTTGCTCTGTAGGACTGTCAGCATTTCCAGTCCCTAATAGGGCTATTGCTGCCCCCAGTCATTATGACAGAAAAATCACTCCATGTTGAAAAAAAAATCCTATTTCAAACACTCCATGTTGAAAAGCACTTATCCAAAATGTTTAGGACCAGAAACATTTCAAATCTAACTTGCATAAACTGCAGGGCCTATGTAGACATATGAGTTTCAGACTCCTGCACAACTCAGTCTTTCCTGCTTTCCTGTCAATAGTAAGTATAACTGGATTAACATGGGGGGCGGTATGTATTCCTTAGAAAACAAGTAAAATTCCACCCAATGCAGGAAAATCATTTTATGCCTTTAAAAAACAGTATCTAAAAATCTATAATAACTTAATTTTATATTGTTTGAGTTTCACATGAAGGAAGCACAAATAAAATATCAGGAATAGCAAACATTCTAAAATTCTGGAAATTATCTAAGAAAAATCATGAGAGGAAAAAATGTATTTTGAGCAATGCTAATAAAATGTTTCAAATCAAATGAAAACGTCTAAGTGAAAGATAAAAATCTCCATAAGAACAATCTCACTGATTCATACTTACTCCTTCATTTCTTTGGATGGGGAATTACATGCAGGAAGGAATGCTGCTGGGCTACTTAATTTATCCAGAGTGCACGCTGTTCCTATGGCTCGAACCACTAACCCAGACTCGCCCTCCAGATCAAAACACTGTAAGTACCCAACCACCGCATTTCCTCTCATTTCAAGGACTTTCAAACCAATCTTCCTTTGTAATTCACCTGAAAAAAGGGAAAACAACTCATTCTTGCTTCCTATTTCTACATTGCAAACAATTAACAGTAACAGATTAACAGTTACAGTAACAATTAACAGTATTATTCTGACAGTAACAGAAAACAGGTTGAAAAAAAAAAAAAAAAAGAAACAGTTTGGGGTCTGCACTATGGTATAGCGGGTAAAGCTGCCTAAGGTGCCGGCATCCCAGGCAGGAGCTGCTTTGAGTCCTGGCTGCTCCACTTCTGATCTAGCTCCCTGCTAATGTGCCTCGGAAAGTAACAGAAGATGGCCCAAGTCCTTGCACCCTTGCACCTATGTCAGAGACCCAGAAGAAGCTCCAGGCTCCTGGCTTCAGATAGGATCATCTCTGGCCATTGCGGCCATTTGGGGGAGTGAACCAGTGGATGGAAGACCTCTCTCTCTCTCTGCCTCTGCCTTTGCCTCTCTGTAACTCTGCCTTGCGAATAAGCAAATAAATCTTTAAAAAAAATCAGATTTGGGGCCAGCGCTG
The DNA here is from genome assembly GCA_949820135.1 of Sylvilagus floridanus. NCBI lineage: Eukaryota > Metazoa > Chordata > Mammalia > Lagomorpha > Leporidae > Sylvilagus > Sylvilagus floridanus. The sequence continues at coordinate 17,457,466 of OX463230.1, read as the reverse complement.
CGGCTCACTAGGCTAATCCTCCGCCTGCAGCGCCAGCACCTCAGGTTCTAGTCCCGATTGGGGCGCTGGATTCTGTCCTGTTTGCTCCTCTTCCAGTCCAGCTTTCTGTTGTGGCCCGGGGTGGGCAGTGGAGGATGGCCCAAGTGCTTGGGCCCTGCACCCACATGGGAGACCAGGAGGAAGCACCGGGCTCCTGGCTTCCGTTCGGCGCACCGTGCCAGCCGTGGCAGCCACTTGGGGGGTGAACCAACGGAAAAAGAAAGACCTTTTTCTCTGTCTCTCTCTCTCTCACTAACTCTGCCTGTCAAAAAAATTTTTTAAAAAATCAAATTTTTAGCATTTGTAGGAAACAAATGATTATTTGGTCCAGCCATTGACTTTCAGAGAGGTAAGATATCATTAGCTGCATTTTACTGATGTGCAAGTAAGGGTCATTCATTCATGCATTCATTTACAAAACTGTCTGGATTCTGTATTACGTGCTGACATTCCTCCTTTCTAGTAAGTAGTAGAGACTCAGAGGTGAACAGGAAAGAGAAAGCTCCCAATCTAGTGGAGTTTACATATTTGTGGGATAAACCAAAAGTCACATATGTAAGCAAATTAAATATTATACAGTACATTAAATAATAAAAATATGAATATAGAAACAATTCTAATAAACACTACAATTATATTTATTTATAAGCACATGAGCAGAAATACACAGAAAACAAATACTATATTAAATATAAATGTAACATTTATACTTGTGTATATGTATCCCTGAGTGTATACATATATATCATACAATTACTCATATACAAATAATTATAAAGTTTAGGTGGTATAGGAGTTCTTAAAAGAAAAACAAAGAAAGGTAATAGGGTAAGACTGGCAAGGAAACTGACAGGAGGAGTAGAGGGAGCTACAGTAAGTTCTCAGGAAAGGACTGGGAGAAGGCAGCATTTGAACGCAATCAGGAAGAGATGCAGATGATCTGTCTAAGCTCAGACTATAAATACATATTATGGGGAGGAAAACTAGCCTCCAGTTTCCTGCTCAGGGCTCCCTCCTGAACCTTCTCACTCAAGGCTCTTCCCACTGTCCCACTTAATGGACATAACACAGTTTCTCTCCACTACCTGGTTAGGAAGGAACTATAAGCTGGTGATTCGGATTTCCACTTCTTACAAGAGGGCAACGCACCTGTGTTCTGGAAGATGGGGTCAGGGGCAAGGAAACATTCACAATCAAAGCCCTTGCTGTAAAATTTCTGCACCATGTCAGAGGAAAGTGAAAATTTTAGGAGTATTACATCAGTCAGTACTAAAGTTTACTTTGTTTTTGTTGTTTTTAAATACCTGACATTAAAGAAATGAGTCTCTGTCTGGCCTCATTTGATGCCCTTGGTGTGCGAATTCGATCAATCCACTGATACTCTGGGTCTTCATTGACAACAAGTTCTTCTACAAATCCATGAATTATCACAGCTCTATAGCACTTTGGAATAGATGTTGCTGTTAAAACAAATTATCTGTTATGTCTTATTTACTGCAATGTAAAATCCAATTTTTAAAAAAACGTGTATGTACATTCTCAACTTTTGGATAGATAACACAAGACTACTTCTATGACAATCTCAATATAATTATAATACTAATACTTTCAATTACATAGTCATGTGAGGTCTATTTTATTCTTACAAAAAAATCGTTTTCTTTCAGTAAGGTCTCTCATCTTTCTCACATTAGCACAGTAAATATAAATTGGACTTAAATAATTTGCAAAATAACTACAGACTACCTTAAATAATTTTCAATACAATTTAAAAAATCAGAAGATCAGCTGATTATTTTATAAACAGGTACAAAGCAGATAATAAATCTTAAAGTTTTTTAATTATACAAAGCTCTCAGGAAAATTTCTTCTGTATGCTGCGTACTGCAGCCTCAAACATCACAGCTTTATCTTCCTAACATAATCTGAGGAGTCACACAGAGCTACAGTCCCTAATAATCCATGCCCAAATGGCCAACTGATTCAGTAGTGAACACACTATGCAGCAGAGTCATTTAATTAAAACAGATGCTTGTATACTAACACTAACTCAGCTACTTTGTATGAACCCTACCTGTACTGGCTGGTTACGTGTTGCCCAGAACTGCCCAATTCAGACCCTGTACTTCAGAGTTCTAATGATTCCATGCCTATTGAAGCATGTGTAATGTGGGGCAGCACCACTGCTTGGCTATTGAGCTCTATAAACTCAAAGATATTAGATACCATTTACTCTTAAACACAATAACTGTTTCTGGAAAATCAACAATTTTATTTGGCATTAAAACCAACAAAAACCACCCTTTTTATTAACCCTCTGAAATATTCATTTGTTTCCCATATTTAAGAATATTAACGTTAAGTGAATACAACAACTTATTTACTTACTGCAAAAGAATTTGACTCCACATGATGACTGTCTAAACCGATTTAAATCATTGAAGAGATCTACTTTGACAACTACATTGATTTCCCCACGGATACCTATAATTGCAAAAAGAAAATAAAGTTTCTGCCTCAGAAAATAACATGTAAGTAAGCAAGCAAATAAGTGTCAATGATTTTTAAATAATTTATATAATTTATCAATCAGTAAAGCTAGCTTTGTTTCTTAATTATTTTCATACTCACTAGATTCTTCTATTTTCTGAAGTAGAACATGTATGCATTAGAGAATGAATAATCTGCATTTTTGCCATAAGTCTCCACTTATCTGAACCAAGACTAACCAGAATGGAGTTCCATTTCAATCAAAGACGAGGATGATGATAAATCTGACAGTGGTGGCAACAGTATTGACAGAAGACACCCTAAATGCTTTACATATAGTATTTCACAGTCCTCACATTAACACAAAAACGTACTACTATCAACCTCATTTTACAGTAGAAACATTTAATTAGTAATAGCTTTAAGTAGCAAAGGCAGGAATGAAGGTTAGATTTTCATGATCCCAACACATATACTTTTGTTTTTAAGACTTATTTATTTATTTGAAAGTCAGAGTTACAGAGGCAAAAAGAGAGAGAGATAAATTTTCCATCCATTGGTTCACTCTTCAAATAGCTGCAATGGCCGGGGCTGGGCCAGGCTAAAGCCAGGATGCAAGAGCTTCCTCCAGGTCTCCCATGTGAGTGGCAAGAGCCCAGGGACTTGGGCTGTCTTCCACTGCTTTCCCAGGCACATCAGCTAGACTGGTAGTGGAGCAGCGGGGAATCCAACCAGTGCCCACATGGGATGCTGGCATCCCTGGCCACAGCTTAACCTGCTGGACCACAGTGCTGACCCCTACGCCAGCACATATACTCTTAACTATGCAAAAATCTGATTTAACACATATAAGTTTTATTCTTTTCAATGAATATAAATTAAAATAAGCTAACTAAAAATATCCCAAGAGTAAGGGTTTTCAGAACATGCCCAAATATATGAAAATGATTACTACTTACCTCTAAATAATCTCTAGGTATTTTTACTGGACTATCCTGATTTCACATCAATTTGATACTTACAATGAAACTATCCAAGAAAAGCACCTACTAATTTCACTAATGAAATAGTAAGATTATGTTACTAACAAAAGATCCATAAACATTGAATCAACTAAAAACAATATTTAATATAAAATGTTCAAAAAATTCACTCATTTATTATAGGTATTGCCTTAATTCAAAGCCCAGACTACTTCTTCAGAATTTTTTTTCTTAATATATTTTATTTGTTTATTTTCATTTTTATTTGAAAGGTAGAGACACCTCCCATCTGCTGGTTCACTGTCCAAATGACTACAACAGTCGGGGCCAGCCAAAGCTGAAAGGAGCCAGAATTCAACCCAGGTCTCCCATGTAGGTGGCAGGAACCAAATACTCAAACCACCACCTGCTGCTCTCAGGGTACATTTGCAGGAAGCTGGAACACAAGCAGAATAGCAGGACGTGATCCAGGATTCCAATATGGATTTCCCAATATGGATATCCCAAGAGGCAACTTAATCTGCTGTGCTACAGTATTGTCTGCTCCCTCAGCATCTATTTTTTAACTGGTAACATAACATTTGGCTGATTTTTATTTCCTGATTACAAAGGTAAAACACATACACTGTAGAAAAAGGGAAAAAACAAAAAAGGACAGAAAAATTTATTATATGCTTTGTCAATTTCTCTAGTGATACTGCATATACACAATGTTTTAGTTTCTAAACAAATTATTTGGGGTAAAGTATAATGTTCTATAATCTGATCTTTGGACTTCATAACAAATCATACACATTTCCCAGTGATACTGTTTTCTGAAAACATTTTTCTCTTCTGCATAACTAAGGTCTACATATGTCTAATTTAAGTAAATCCTGATTTTCACCCTATTTTGCCATTTTAATCATTAGTAAGTAATGGAACATAAATGACATTAAACATATGTGACTGTCAGCAAATTATTTTTTTTTTAATTTTTTGCCAGGCAGAGTTAGACAGAGACAGAGACAGAGAGTTATAGACAGTGAGAGAGAGAGAGAGATAGAAAGGTCTTCCTTCCGTTAGTTCACTCCCCCAATGGCTGCTACAGCTGGTGCTGCACTGATCCGAAGCCAGGAGCCAGGTGCTTCTCCTGGTCTCCCATGGGGTGCAGGGCCCAAGCACTTGGGCCATCCTCCACTGCACTCCCAGGCCACAGCAGAGAGCTGGACTGGAAGAGGAGCAACTGGGACTAGTACTTAGTGCTCCGACCGGGACTAGAACCCCGGGTGCTGGCGCCGCAGGTGGAGGATTAGCCAAGTGAGCCACGGCGCTGGCCAGCAAATTATTTTCTTATAATAAATAATATCAATGGAGTTGCCAACCCAAAAACGTAAAAAATGACACAGAAAAAAGGCTGGAAAGAGGAGCACCAGTTCTGAATAGGTCCCTTCATCATTTTAAAGACATATTATATGTTTAGTCTAACAATTCTCAGCTTTTTTGTTTGCAGGATCCCTTTACAATCCTAAAAATGGCTGAGGAGGGGCCAGTGTTATAACACAACAGGTTAAGCTGCTGCTTGAGTTGCCTGCATCCCATATCAGAGAGCCGGTTTGAGTCTTAGCTGCTCTGCTTCCAATGCAGCTCTCTGCTAACACCTCTGGGAAGGCAGGGGATGATGGTCCAAGTACTTACTGGACTGCTGCTACCCATGTGGGAGACCAGAGTTGAGCTCCTGGCTTCTGGCTTTGGCCTGGCCCAGACCAGCTGCTGCAGACATTTGAGTCAGCCAGTAGAGGAAGATCTGTCTCTCCTTCTCTCTCTTTAGCTCTTTCTTTTAAATAAACAAATAAATATTAAAAAGAAAATGACTGAGGACCTCAAAGAGATTTTGTTTATGTAGGTCACATCAATACTTGCCATGTTAAAAATTAAAACTGGGAACTGTAAAAAATTACTTCCCATGTCTTCTAAAGTCATAATAATTAAGTTAACATATGCAATTTCTTAAAATAATTTCATTTTCAAAACAAAAAATTAGTGACAAGAGTGCACTGTTACATGTTTTCAAATCTGAGTGTTGTTAATGAAATAGATTCCTACATCTGTTCCATATTCAATGTGCACTAATATCACATGCGTGTATCAGAAAACTTCCAGAGAACTCCACTGTATACTTAGAATAAAAATAGGGAATGACACATGAATATTGTGCTAAAAACAGTTCTCAACTCACAAACCCTGGGAAAGCTGCCCAGGGAGCTTGACTGTTACCACATATGCAGAACTCACGCTTCAGGCAACAGAAAGTCTCTAAAGAATTTTTAAACAGAAAAAAATCAGTAACATCAGATTGAATGTGTTTTAGAAATTACAGAGAACAAATACTAGATGATTTTAAATTACTGCATTGTACACATTTAGCAGGTATTATTTCAAATGACGTGCAGACAAATAACAATCACACCAACAATACTTCACTACTACTTGTATATTTTTAAAGAGGCATTTTGGGGCCAAGGGTACGACGTGGTAGCTTAAGATACCTCCCATGAAACCAGCATCCCATACTGGAGCACCAGTTCGAGTCCCAGCTCCTCTGCTTCCAGTTCAGTTCCTTGCTAATGCGCCCATGAAAAAAGTGGAACATGGTCCAAGTACTTGGGCCCTGCAACCCACGAGGGAGACCCAAATGAAGTTCCTGACTCCTGGTTTTGGCCTGTCCCAGCCCCAACTATCTTACAATTTGAGTTAGCCTACAGATGGAAGATTTCTCTCTGTTCTCCCTCTCTCCATCACTCTGCCTTTCAAACAAAATAAATCTTTAAAAGAAAAAACTTTAAGCCAACTTTTAGATACATATTTCAAAACTACCAACTATAGCACAAACGTCTTCAAAGAGAAATAATAAAGACTGACACTGTGACTTACTCTCCTAAAATGCTTCTTACCATGTATAGTGTCGTAAATGGGAAACCATCCCGAGATGACTGTGGCAGCTTCACTGTACAGTAAAGGGTCGATGTCGATGTACACTTTGCCAATGGCGTCATTGGCACTGTACGTGTCGTGGTCGAGCACTGTGATCTGCAGAGGCTCGTCTTGTAGGTCTTCATCATCCACCTAAAAGTACACCTAAAAATTAAATCTGATAGTTTTTAATTCTTAATTATCACAAACGTATACTTACACCCCATGAAAACGATGATGTTTCTAAAAACAAATCTTAGACCTATCTCTAAGCACAAAGGTAGAGGAATTAACACACATTAAAAAAAAGTTGTAACTCCTTTTTCTATATAAGAAGATGACATCTTTCTGAGGGAAAAAAATAGTTTTCCTCCAAACACAAAAGTAGAATGATTAACACAAAAAAAGTTCTGAACTCCATTTGTGACGTATTATCCTGTGTCTTAAGACTGTGATATATAGCAAAAATGCTTAAGGAACAGCACAACAGAGTCCATATCCTCTTTACAGAGAAAAAAATATGCTAATGAATATAATGAAACCATAATTTCTAAGGACAATTTCAGAATAAAATTGTAAGCAAAATTAACTATGTATAAAATGAAAAAAGCAACGTAATACATGAATTAAGTTTATGAGGTAAAAGTCTATCTTCTCTTCCTTGATTCACTCATTATCAAGTCCTCATCATGTACCAAGCACTGTGCCAAACAGAACAGAGAACAAGACTAGGTCGTCTGGGGCCAGCGCTGTGGCGCAGTGTGTTAAAGCCCTGGCCTGAAGCCCTAGCATTCCATATGGGTGCTGGTTCTGGTTCTGGCTGCTCCTGTTCCCATCCAGCTCTCTGCTATGGCCTGGGAAAGCAGCAGAAGATGGTCCAAGTCTTTCAGCACCTGCACCCACATGAGAGACCCGGAAGAAGCTCCTGGCTCCTGGCTTTGGATCAGCATAGTGCCGGCCGCTGCAGCCAATTGGGGAGTGAACCAGTGGATGAAGACCTCTCTCTCTCTCTTTCTCTGCCTCTTCTCTGTGTAACTCTTTCAAATAAATAAAATAAAACTTAAAAAAAAAAAAAAAAAAAGACAAGGGCCTCACCAGTTAATTGACTACTTTGAGGAGCCAGGGTGGTAGAAGGGAACTCACTCCTGCAAGGCATTGTGTGCAAGATGGAGGTGCGGCGGTCTGCTTACAGCACTGGGATGGACAGGCTTGGGTGTGAACGCTCATGAGCCAGCTCTGAGGTGGACCTCAGCCACCTGCACAGAGCTGTGCAAACTGAATGAGTTAATGCACGCAAGGCATTTCAGCAGGGTCCAAGGCTGCTAAACGTCACATACGTGAGACTGGTTCCCTTTTTTCAGAATTTCGTGTTCTTGCCCCAAAGCCTGGAAGAGTACCTGGAATCTCCTGAAGGACTTGCCCACATCAACAGACTGAATCGATGCAGGAAACAATGGAGTGATGCCCATGAAAGCAGAGAGAGAGTGCAGGGCAGCAGCTCAGGGGCAACACAAAGCAGACTTGCCAAGGGCGAGCACGTGGACAGGACCAGCCCAGTGTGCATCCAACTTCCCTGCTGCTGCACAGCAGAGTGCGGGTGGGAGGCTGTGGAGAAGCTGGGAGCCCTCCAGGGTACAGAAAACACTCCTGCCAGCCTGAGGAAGTGCTGGGTGAGGAAAGGGACCTACATGAGAAGACAGGAATCTCGCGCTTGGAGAAGTTCTCTCAGATTCCCAAGCATTGGACACTTTGAACATAACCACTTCCTATGTAGGTGCCCTCCATCCAGCGGGGGTTCACCCTGCACAGACCGCAACGTGCCCGACTTGCAGTAGGCCTTGACCCTGCACTGCACTGCCATTCCTGTAGACTCAGCCTGGTCTGTATCTCATACAAGGTTCTTCTACTGACTTTGGACAAGTGTGCCAAGCCACCCTCTGGCTAAGGATAGTCTCTTCAAATGGGGCTGAAACAACTGGATTTCTACATGCAAAAGAATGAAGTTAGCCTCTTAAATCACACCATTACAACAATTAATCCAAAAATGGATCCACCATCTACACAGAAGAAATCAAACCATGCAATTCTTAGAATACAGGGAATTAATTCTTTGATTTGACACTGACAGCATTAGCAACAAAAGAGAAGCAACTGTACAGGATATTACCAAATCAAAATCTTCTCTGCATCAAAGGAAATTATCAAGAAAAATGAAAAGGTAAGCTATTAAATAGGAGACAAGACTCGCAAACTATACATTTGATAAGGGTTAATATTCAGAATATGAGGCCAGCACTGTGGCATGGCGGGCAAAGCCACCAACTGCAGTGCCAGTATCCCATATGGGCGCTGGTCTGAGTCCTGGCTGCTCCACTTCTGATCCAGCTCTCTGCTATGGCCTGGGAAAGCAGTAGAAAATGGCCCAAGTCCTTGGGCCCCTGCACCTGTGTGGGAGACCCAGAAGAAGCTCCAGGCACCTAGGTTTGGACTGGTTTTAGCTCCAGACATGGTGGCCATCTGGGGAGTGAACCAGAGGATGGAACTCTCTCTCTCTCTCTCTCTCTTTCTCTCCCTGCCTCTGCCTCTAACTCTGCTTTGAAGTAAATAAATAAAGCTTTAAAAAAATATTCAGAATACAGAAGAACTACAACTGGGGGTTGGCACTGTGGCACAGTGGTTAAGCCAATGCTAGAGATGGCTGCATCCCATATCAGAGTGCCAATCTGAGTTCCAGTTACTCCATGCTTCCAACTGAACTCCCTGCTAATGGACCTGGGAAGCAGCAGATGATGGTTCAAGTACTTGAGTCTCTGCCACACACAAAGGACATCTGGAGTTGCTGGCTCTTGGATTTCACTTTGGCTGCACCAGCTGTTGTGGCTATTTGCAGAATGAACTAGCAAATGAAGATATGTCTGTCAGCCTGTCGGTCTGTCTCTTTGTCACTCTACCTTTCACATAAACGAATAAATATTTTTTTTTAAAACCTCAACAACAAAAGATAAATAAAGCAATTAAAAAATAAAAATGTGAAGACTGGTTTTTTGGCACAGCAGGTTGAGCCTGTGAGTAGTCTCACAATGCTGACATCCTATAATGGAGCACCAATTCTAATCCAGCTTATAGCTAGTGCACCTAGGAAGGCAGCAGAAGACGCCCAAGAACTTGGAACCTGCCACCCCTGTGGGGAACAGGGAGAGAGTTCCTGGCTCCTGACCCCAGCCTAGCCCCTGCTGCAATTCTGATTCTATTCATATGAAATATCTAGCATGAACAAATTCAAAGAGACAGATAGTAGACTGAAGGTTACCACAGCCCAAAGGAAAGACGGAAGGAGAGTGGAGTTACTGATCAGTGGATACAGAGCTTCCATGCAGGTTAATGAAAATGTTCTGGAAATAGTGGTAATGGTCACACCACACTGTCACTGTAACTAATGATACACAACTGTGTACTTGAAAATGCTTATTTAAATCTTTAAAAAGAATGCTTACTTAAAAATTTAGCAATATTTAAGAGATACATAGTTTTGCCATGATCTAAAGTTTTTTCTAAATCTGTGCATTGTTCTTTAGTCATTCTGGTATATGCTAAATTCTAGCGAAAATTACAATAACAGTAACATAATATACGTTAAGGACCTCTTTTAAAAAATCTGTTATTATATGCTGTATTTTCTTAACTGTAATATAATTTTTTATAAGCTCAGTATTCCAGGGTTGGTGTTTGGCACAGCTGTTAAGATGTCACTTGGAGAGCAGGTGTTGTGGTATAGTAGGTTAAGCTTCCACCTGAGGCACCAGCATGCCACATGGGCGCTGGTTTGTCTCAGCTGTTCTTCTTCTTCTTCTGTTTTTAAAGATTTATTTATTTATTTGAAAGTCAGAGATAGGAGAGGGAGAGAGAGAGGTCTTCCATCCTATGGCTCATTCCCCCATTGGCCACAATGGCTGGAACTGCGATGATCCGAAGCCAGGAGCCAGGAGCCTCTTCCAGGTCTCCCACGCGGGTGCAGGGCCCCAAGGACTTGGGTCATCCTCCACTGCTATCCCGGGCCACCACAGAGAGCTGAATTATAAGAGGAGCAGCTAGGACTCGAACCAGCGCCCATATGCGATGCCGGTGCTTCAGGCCAGAGCGTTAACTCGCTGCACCACAGCGCCAGCCCTCAGCTGCTCTTCTTCTGATCCAGCTCTCTGTTTATGGCCTAGGAAAACAGTGGAACATGGCCCACATGCTTGGGTCTCAGCACCCACATGGGAGAACCGGAAGAAGCTCCTGTCTCCTGGCTTCAGATTGGCCCAGCTCAGGCCACTGCAGCCATCTGCAGAATGAAGTAGTGGATGGAAGACCTTTCTCTCTGTCTCTCTCCCTGTCTGTAACTTTAGCTCTCAAAAACAAACAAAAAAAGCCACTTGAGATGCCCGCCTCCCATATGAGAGCACCTGGGTTCAAGCCCCTGCTCCAATTCCAATTCCAGCTTCCTGCTAGTTCATACTGGGAGGCAGCAGAGAATACCTCAAGTGTTGGGTACCTGCCACCCACATGGGAGACCACACTGAGCTTTAAGCTCCTGGCTTTGGCCTGGCCAACCTGGGCTGTTCTGGGGAATGAACAAGCAGATGTCTATGTCTTTATCTACCTTTCAAATAAAAATTAATTATTTAAAATGAAATGAAAACAGGATTTCTAATTAAACAGAAATATTTTTACGGTACAGAAAAATTAGCATACCTGAAATAAAAAGTATTGCTACCATTCTGGAAAAAGAATCACTTCTAAAAATGTACTCAAAAATACTAATTTTAAAAACTTACCTCAAATTTAAACCATTCTGAATTCCACTGGGGGTTGAGTGACTTGAGGTACACATCTGTCTTAAAGGTGGTATTACCAAACTTTACCTAAAAACAAACAAATATTTAAAATGTAAATAAAAGTAAATTGTAATGTCAGCCAAGTTAACCATAACAAAAAAAGAAAGACAGCTGTCCTCTGTGACAAAAAGAAAAAGGTTCAGACCGGTCCACGTATGCTTGGGGAACACACCTGGTACAAAAATTACCACTGTTCTGCTTGACTAGTTCCCTGGGAAAAAGAAAATCACAGATCATCATGCCAACTTAGATGGGAAAAATCAGTACAGCCACTAAACATAAGCTCAGACAAAAGAGGGCAATTTTTTTTGTTTTGTTTTGTTTTGTTTTAAGATTTATTGGGGCCAGCACCATGGCTCACTTGGTTAATCCTCCGCCTGTGGCGCCCGCATCCCATATGGGCACCGGTTCTAGTCCCAGTTGCTCCTCTTCTAGTCTAGCTCTCTACTGTGGCCCGGGAAGGCAGTGGAGGATGGTCCAAGTGCTTGGGCCCCTGCACCTGCATGGGAGACCAGGAAGAAGCACCTGGTTCCTAGCTTCAGATCAGGTAGCTCTGGCCGTAGCGGCCATTTGGGGGTGAACCAACAGAAGGAAGACCTTTCGTCTCTCTCTCTCTCATTGTCTAACTATATCTGTCAAATAAGTAAAAATAAATAAAAATTTTTAAAAAAGATTTATTTATTCAAAGGCAGAGTTAGAGAGAGAGAAAGTGATCTTCCATCCGCTGGTAAAATCAAAGCTGGGTCAGTCTGAAGCTAGAAGCTTCATCCAGGTTTCCCATGTGGGTGGAAGGGGCCCAAGCACTTGGCTCTTCTGCTGCTGCTTTTCCCAGGCCATTAGCAGGGAGGTGAACCAGAAGTGAAGCAGCCAGGAAACGAACCAGCACCCATATGGGATGCCGGCATAGCAGGTGGCAGCTTTATCTGCCACGCCACAATGCTGGCCCCAAGAACCTTTTGCTGTGCCACTGAGAGAAATCTAAAGAAGGAAGGAGCAGCAAAAATAAAAATCACAAGGTAAAGTTCAGCTGACTTTCCCCTTAACTATCTAAACAAAATCTAGAACTACACCCATTATTACAAGAACTTAACAATATTTCCTGGTAATTTCCCCATTACCTGTTGTTTTTTCATTCCCTTGTCAGTGTACAGCAACAAGCAATAAACGATTGCGTTTTATGTTCCCAGCTTCAGGGACAATAAAAGGGGTTAGGTGAAAAGACTACCTTAATTCACAGCCTATCCTGGCAAGCACGAAATCAGGAAGATCCAAAAACATGTAATCAAAAAGAAATGAAGGAAAGAAAGCAAGCCAAATCCCTGGGATTTGCTTCCAACAAAGAATGGAGACTGTGAAACCTAAGACCGGATCTAAGAAGTGGTCAGGAAGCAAACTTATGAAAAAAATAGGGAGGCAACTGTTTCATAACTTGCCTCCGTCTCTAAATTTGACCTCTTCAAAGTCTTAACCTTGTTCTATTACCATCATCAGGCATCCTTCCTAACTTCCAAATGCGCCAAGCTTCTCATCTTTTTCACTGCAACCAGCACAATTCTGCACTCTGTGGATGCTTAGTAAATGCTGGTCCAACCAGCCAGGTATTACAATACTCACTGATGTCAGTTCAGTCAGTCTGAAGTAAAATTTTTTTTTAAAAGTAAAATTATTTTTCTCTTCTGTATATTTTTCTAGGTATTTTACCATTTAGCTAATTCAGTTTGCATTATCAGGCACAGCACCAACCATCTGGAACATAAGCAGTTTAAGGGTAGAAAACATTAAAAAAAAAAAAAAGTACACAGGGGTCAGTATTCTGGCATACAGGGTTAAGCCACCACCTGAGATACCTCCGACTCCCTTGCCACTCAGGTGGGAGACCCAGAAGAAGCTCCTGGCTTGCCTGGCACAGCCTTAGCTGTTGCAGCCATTTAGGGAGTGAACCAGCAGATAGAAGACATCTCTCTCTCTCTCTCTCTACATCTCTCTCTTTCTCTCTCCCTCTCTGTTAAATGTCTGGGCCCCTGCTACCCACATGGGAGACTTGGAAGAAGTTCCTGGCTTTGGCCTGGCCCAGCACTGGCCGTTGTGGCTATTTGGAGAGTGAACCAGCAAGATAGAAGATTGTCTGTGTCTCTCCCTCTCTCTAACTCTGCCTTTCAAATATATCTTTTTTAAAAAAGATCATAAATTTGTAAACAATACTAAAACTTCTTTATTTGAAATAAAATGTTAGGATTTTCAAAACTCTTCAAAAATCAAATATACTTAAGGGCTTTGACTCAATGGCCCAAAAGCATATCAGGTTTTAAGTTAAGAGCTCAGAGACTTCTTCAGTTTTGTCCCAATGCAGCAGCTGTACCATGTTGTGCTTTGGTTTTGTTTTTTTGGCAACTGCCGCCATTCTAGATATACAAAAGATCAGACAGTTCCCAAAATGACTTAAACAAACGATAAATAAGATTTCAGAAAAAAAAAGGCTTATGTGGGATGCTTTCCCTTCAAGTAGAGTCACAGTTTATTTGGTCTTATTTAACTTAAAGGAAACTTTATTACTCATCAGTTAAATGAACACCTTACAACTTTGTTAAGAAACATCAGGGACTTTAATGGAAGATTCCCCAGTAATGTAAGCATTCTCTTTCCCCACTCATTAACTAAATTACCTTGAGAAAGTTATTTAACCTGTTATTTAAATTTGCTTCCTTCTCTGAGAAGCAGGATTACTGTGAGCATTACATAAATTAATACATGTAGAGGCCCCACAAAATGTCTGGTTCATAAAAATACTCATTAAGTGCTAATTTCGCTTCCTCTCCCTGTTCCCTCAAAGGCTCCTAGATAAACACAAAATGACAATGCAGTTTGGCAGAACATATTTTAACATGCACATTGAGAGCTAATAAGTTTTCTTGTTCAGAACCCTATCTTATTCATCCCAGGACTCCTGCAAGAACAGCCATCTTTAAGGACCACCTGATTTCCCTGGTTCTGTAAACTCATCTTACACAGTAGAACCCTCTCAACCAATGCCACCAGGGCCAGTATTTGATCAGTTAATCAAATAACTTGGTTAGAGAATCACTAAAATAATATAATCTGCAAACATCTCAACATCTAATGTATCAACAAATGCTCACTCTTCTATCTTCCAATGTAAATTTAATGGCTTTTCTTGGAGTACAGGTACGTTGTTCAGAGTTCCACATCATCCTTTGTTCATTAAACCACACACATAATGTATTACCTATGACTTCCAGCTTGGATTTATATGGTGGCAGAATTTAAAACTGCTTGTTTAAAAAAAAAAAAAAAAGAAATCCTAGGGGCTGGCATTACGGCTCAGCGCCTGCGATGTCAACATCCTATATAGGTACCAATTCAAGACCTGGCTATACCATTTCCCATCCAGCTTCCTGCTAATGTTCCTGGGGAAGCAGAAGATGGCCCTAGTGCTTGGGTTCCTGCACCCACATGGGAGACACAGAAGAACCTCTGTGCTCCTGGCTTCAGCCTGGCCCAGCCTTTGCCACTGTGGCCATTTACAGAGTGAGCCAGTGGATGGAAGCTCTCAGAAGCTCTCTCTGCTCCTCTACCTGTAACGGTGCCTTTCAAATAAATAAAACAAATAAATATCTAAAACAAATTCTATTTTTTTTTACTATCTTTCCTCCATCTAACCCAAGTGTAATTTTTAGTGACTGTTTCCAAAAGTCTTTACTTAGCATTAATTTTCACACTCATCTCACCTATTTACAGTATATGGTTTAAATAAATTACAAACAATTATGAAAACCATCAACAGATCTGGTTATAAATACAACTGCGTTTTGGTAAAGTGTGTCAGCCAACTGAAGAAAGACTCCAGGTGCATGGGTGTGTAACATGGGTATGAAAAGACACTGCCCCTAAAAAGTCTGTAGAGCATTCAAGAGAAACACCTACTCACTGAGCTATTCATCTTCCTTCTAATATTTATTTATTTATGCGAAGGGCAGAATTCCAGAGAAGGAGAGAGCCAGGACTCAAATGGGTACCCTAATGGGATGCTGGCATCATAGATGGCAGCCCACCCACTACAGCACAACACCAGCCCCTGAGCTATTAATCTTTTCCACTAAGTCAGTTGACTTGGGTGATGTGCACACAGGATTTCTTTCATCTTGGTCATCTGGAGTAACCTTGCGCAATCCTCATCTACACATTCCTTATCTATTCCCAAAAATGTTTTTAAAATTAATCAGTAGCCACTTTTTCAGTAGTAGCTTCCTCAGAGATGATGGTTCTAAGCAATCATGTTCTAATATACAATTTACCCTCTACCCCCAGCCGGTCTTTTCGGGCCAAGCCATATGTTCAACGTGTAAGGGTAAACCAAAATTTCCTGTCATGGAATACATAAATTCTAGATAGAATTTGAGAACTTTGGAACACTTTCCAAGATGGTCACTGGGCTTGTGTCTCTCAGGCCTAGGTCACTCAAATGCCTTGCATTAACCTTTTAAGAGTCTTTTTTATTGACAAGTCTTTCTGTTGACCAGGGCTTGTAAGAATATGCTTTAGGGATGGAATGCAAAGCACCAAAGACTAAAATAAATCAGTCAGTGGAAGTTGGCAAAGAAAGCTTCTATTGTACAGACTTCTTCCCCTAATTCTCAAACTACTCAGGAATCTCTGTTCCTTTTTCCTAGCCAGATTTCCAACGTCTAGTCAACACGAATCCTTCCAACTCTATTGTTCCTTCTGCTTTTACGAAATTTGTCCTACTCAACTGAAAACGCTCCTTTTTCTCTATGCCTTGGAAATGTCACCACTTTTCTGGACACGACATAAAGATTTTTCGTAACTTGCCTAGGCTTCACAGCCTCCAGCTCCTGTGAGCTTGTATTACTTACAGTTCACATTGCACAATTTATCCCTTTATCAAATTGTAAATCCTTCATTATCCCTTTATGTGCATTTTCCCCTTCCTGCTGGATTATTCCTATTAGCACACAATTGGGTTTTGTAGCTTATTTTGCGAAAAGTACTGAGAGCTGTATGCTCCTCAAATACCACATTTTCCTTCTCCCTTACAGAGCCATACTTATTCATCTTTTTTCAGATTTACATATTTATTTGAAAGGCAGAGAGAGAGAGTGGAGATACTATCTTCCATCCATTGGTTCACCTGACAAAGTCTGCAACAGCCAGGGTTAGGCCAAGCCAAAGTGAGGGGACAGGAATTCCCTCCCAGTCTCTCAAGTGGATGGCAAGGATCCAAGGACTTAGACCAGTACCTGCTATCTCCCAGGATGTGCATTAACAGAAAGCTGGATCCCAAGTGGAGCTGAGTGGCTGGAGCCAGGGGTGTGGGGGCTGGCATTGTGGTTTAACAGGTTTAAGCAGGCAACTGACACACCAGCATCCCAAATCAGATTGCTGCTTTGAGTCCCAGATGCTCCCCTTCTGCTCTAACCTCCTGCTGATACACCTGGGAAGGCAAGTGATGGCCCAAGCACTTAGGCCCCTGCCACCCACATGGGAGACCTGGATGGAGTTCACGGCTCCTGGCTTCAGGATGGCTCAGATCTGGCTGTGGTAGTCATGTAGCAAGTGAACCAGCACATGGACTACTTCCAACTCTCCTTCTGTCACTTCCGACTCTCCCTCTGTCACTCTGCTTTACAAATAAATAAATAATTTTAACCAGTTGTGCCATGACACCCACACCACTCAGCTGTTTTTCTTGAAACGGCTGCCTACACTCAACTTCACTATGACTTCCCCATCCTCTTTTTTTTTGTTTGTTTTTTTTTTTTTTTTTTTTTACAGGCAGAGTGGACAGTGAGAGAGAGAGACAGAGAGAAAGGTCTTCCTTTTGCCGTTGGTTCACCCTCCAATGGCCGCCGCGGATGGCACGCTGCGGCCGGCGCACCGCGCTCGTCCGATGGCAGGAGCCAGGAGCCAGGTGCTTTTCCTGGTCTCCCCATGGGGTGCAGAGCCCAAGCACCTGGGCCATCCTCCACTGCACTCCTGGGCCACAGCAGAGGGCTGGCCTGGAAGAGGGGCAACCAGGACAGAATCCGGCGCCCCGACCGGGACTAGAACCCGGTGTGCCGGCGCCGCAAGGCGGAGGATTAGCCTGTTGAGCCACGGTGCCGGCCTTTTTTTTTTTTTTTTTTAACAGGCAGAGTGGACAGTGAGAAAGAGACAGAGAGAAAGGTCTTCCTTTTGCCGTTGGTTCACCCTCCAATGGCCGCCGCGGATGGCACGCTGCGGCCGGCGCACCGCGCTCGTCCGATGGCAGGAGCCAGGAGCCAGGTGCTTTTCCTGGTCTCCCCATGGGGTGCAGGGCCCAAGCACCTGGGCCATCCTCCACTGCACTCCTGGGCCACAGCAGAGGGCTGGCCTGGAAGAGGGGCAACCGGGACAGAATCCGGTGCCCCCTTTTTTTTTTTTTTTGACAGGCAGAGTGGACAGTGAGAGAGAGAGACAGAGAGAAAGGTCTTCCTTTGCCGTTGGTTCACCCTCCAATGGCCACCTCGGACGGCGTGCTGCAGAAGGTGCACCGCGCTCATCCGATGGCAGGAGCCAGGTGCTAGGTGCTTTTTCCTGGTCTCCCATGGGGTGCAGGGCCCAAGCACTTGGGCCATCCTCCACTGCACTCCCAGGCCACAGCAGAGAGCTGACCTGGAAGAGGGGCAACCAGGACAGAATCCGGCGCCCCAACCGGGACTAGAAACCAGTGTGCCGGTGCCACAAGACGGAGGATTAGCCTGTTGAGCCACAGCGCCGGCCTAGTCTTCCTCTTTTAAAAGGCCTCTTCAATTTTTTCCCAGGAGCCATCCTACCTCTCTCTCCCAAAGTGAGAGGTTTGCAAAAGTGACAGAACCAAATCCTAAAGGAGCTTTAGAAATGTCTATGTTATTGGGACACAGCAGCTGCTCGTGAGGAAGGGTCAGATATGCTGGGCGTCCTACAATGCAAAGGGGTTTCCCTAATTATGAAGACTGATCCCATGTCATGACTCCCCAGTGTCCCACCAGATAGTCACACGGGTAAGAACCTCACCTGGAATCTAACTGTTCTACAGATAAAACGATTGTGATGGGGTCCAGTGTTGTGACACAGTAAGTGAAGCCACCTCCTACAACTCTAGCATCCCATATGAATGCCTGTTAAGTTCCAGCTGTTGCACTTCTGATCCAACTCCGTCTAATACACCTGGGAAAGCAGCAGTAGATGGCCCAAGTACTTGGGCCCTTGCCACCCACATGAGACCAGGATGAAGCTCCAGGCTCCTGGCTTCTTTCTGGCCCAGTCCCAGCCACTGTGGCCACTTGGGGAGTGAACCAGCAAAGGGAAGATCTCTCTTTCTCTCTCTCAATGACTTTCAAATAAACACACCTTTTTTAAAAAAAATAAAAAATGGGGCCAGCGCGGTGGCACAGCGGGTTAACGCCCTGGCCTGAAGCGCCTGCATCCCATATGGGCGCCGGTTCAAGACCTGGTTGCTCCACTTCCAATCCAGCTCTCTGCTATGGCCTGGGAAAGCAGTAGAAGGTGGCCTGAGTCCTCGGGCCCCTGCACCCATGTGGGAGACCTGGAAGAAGCTCCTGGCTCCTGGCTTCAAATCGGCACAGCTCCAGTCATTGTGGCCATCTGGGAAGTGAACCATTGGACCGAAGACCTCTCTCTCTCTCTGCCTCTCCTTCTCTCTGTGTAACTCTGACTTTCAAATAAATAAATAAATAAATAAATCTTTAAAAAAAAATAAAAAAAAATAAAAAATGAAAGCACTGTGATGGAGTTTCCTTATACATAATTGTCAAAAGCACACCCATTTGGACAGGTATTTGACTCAGTGATTAACACACTGCTTGGGACTCCCACATCCCATATCAGGAAGCCCAGGATTGAGTGTGGATTCTGGTTCCAATCCAGCTTCCTGCTAATGTACCGCGGAGTCAGCAAATGACGGCTCAAGTACTTCTACTTGAGTTTCTGCCACCTACGTGGGATACTTGGACAGTGACGGATGGAAGATCTTTCTTTGTGTCACTCTGCCTTTCAAATAAATAAAAATGAACAGACTTTAAAAAAAAAAAAACAACTCCTTCCCAAAGCAAGTCTGCTGTGGGGACTAAGAATTAAAAACTACTTAGCACTAATATGGCAATAATGAGACTCACTACATGCTAGCTGCAAGTTGTATGGATCAGTCTCTGGGCTACCTGAAAGCAAATATCATGGTCTGGTCATCTCTTAGCCCCATTCCTTACCATCAGGCCCAACAACACACTCAAAAGAAAAGCAAGCTGGCATTAGGAATTACCATGACAACGGAGGGGCAGGGAACTGCAGTCATTAGGTTAGAAAACCTACAGGGAACAGGAAGACAGTTCTGAGATGCAGTCAGGCTGCGGACGGTCATGCCTCTACCAACTCTAAGCAATAACACCCCAACGATTATTGCTCTAATGCTCGGGCTCATCACGTTGATTTTTATTGCAATTTTTACTAGGCTTCTTTCACACGCTGTGTTATTACTTTCTGGGCCCTAGGCCCGCGCTAATTTGCATGACTCTTAAACTAATCATTAGATTTAAAAAGCAATTTTGCAATTTAAATCCGCGGCACTTAATGGACTTCCTACCTCAAGGCACTAAATTATCCTGAAACAGCTCATCAGACCTGCTAGTCCCTACAAGAGCAGGAAGTGCTAACAGTTGTGTCTGGAACTCACACTGATGATTCAGAAAAGACTGGCTCCCGACTGGATCCCCTCGCACCGCGGGGCTCCTCCATCAACACGGAGCCCCGCGCTCAGGCGCCGAGGGCCAGCCCTCCCCAAGGACCGCCTTGCCTGGGTGCACCTGGGGGGCCGCGCCGCCACGCCCGGGCCCCTCCAGACGGGCAGGTGGCCTGCAGCGAGTCCCGACCCCGGGCAGTGGGGGCCTCCAGCGCCGCCTGTGCGCCAGGACCCATCACGAGGGCTGAGGGTCACGCCTCGAGGGGCAGCCGGACACGCGCGGCAGACGGCTGGGCAGTGCAGAGGGGAATGGGCTAAGGGGCTGGGAGCCAGCTGGGGCAGATCCTTCACAAGGTTTAGCGCTCGCTGGGCTCTAAGGGCAGGACCTTGCACCAACCTCCACGAAGGCATCAGTCAGGTCACTAGCACGGTCCATCACTGGCAAATGGCGCCCGGCCACGATCTTCACCTTCAGCTTCCCGGGCATCGTCTCGGCTTCGGCCTCTCCTTGGGCTCCTGCAGAAACAAACAAGCGAGTCTGCGCCGCGCGCCGGGCCGGGCGGGGGGCGCGCGCCGGCGGGGGCGCGCGGGGCAACTGACAGCAGAGGACGCGCGGGGGCGCGCACGGTCGCGGCGGGCCGTCACTCACTCTCGGGGGAGAACGGGGACCGTCCCGCGCTGGCGCTGAGGCCTCATTCCGAAGAGGCAAGAGGGAGAAGGGTCCTAGCGGATTCTTCTGCCCTGGCCCCACAACGCTGGAAAGAGAGGCAAAGCCCAGTCACCATGCCGTGGAGCCTCGGCCGCCTCTCCCGGTATTTCTCCTCCCCCTCAAAATGGCGGCTGTCGGGGCGTGGAAGAGGCATCGATCACTCGGCGCTCGGCGCGCTTGTCGGCGGAGAAAGTGAATTCGCCGAGAGAGGACGAAGGGGGCGGGGCTGACGTGGAGGAAGCTGGAGGGCAGTGGAGTGGGTCGAGTGTCGCATCATCCACCGGGTCGCGGCCGTGGGTTGGCCACGCCGAGGAAAACGCGGGATTCTCCGGACCCGCAGCGCTGACGCGGCTCAGTGGCCTAGCCCCCGGGCTTCGGAGCCGCAACCGTTGCTGGTCGGACGGGCTGTGCCCGAAGTAGCAGCTCCGGAGGCTGCTGGAGAGGCGTTTCCAGCCTGTCGCTGACGACCCCTCAGTGGTTGGTGTAACCAATTTGCCAGGGTTCTGCCTGGAAGAGGTATAGGTGCGTGCAATCGTTTTCTGTGACGGAAACTACTGGAACGTCTCGTAATGAGCGGAGCGCGGCTTCGTGAGGCGTTTCAGTCACGTGCGCTTGTCCCTGGGGGCCAGGGGACACTTTGAAAGCCAAAGGCGCTGCTCACAAAGCTGCTCCTGGGTCGTTTCTGGGAGTTTATGAAGCATCCGCAAGCCTCAGAGGTAAGACTGGCGGTGCTGGGGAAGCGAGTGCTGCCATCCGCAAAGCAGCGAGCCCGAGGAGCGGTGAACGTCTCCAAGAAGTGACCCAACGATACACAGAAACGTGCAGAACTCCATGCCCGCTATCAAAACCGGCATTAGCAATATGCTGTGTCCCAGCCACCAGAAGCAGCGTTAACAAGGCGAGCGGAAAAGTCATCGGATCCCTGGATTCACCTGGAATGGAAACTTCTAGAATTGAGCTATCAGCCTGTTGGGCTTAACTTCAGAAATCCTCAGTAGAGTGGATTAAGGACTCCGAGCAGCGGGGTTGCAGAATTAGCTTTTCAAGACAAAATTTCCTTTTTGCAGAAAGGAATATTGTTCCCATAAATGAGAACCTCCCTCCCCCCCCCAGGAGAAAAGGAAAAATCAGGATAAATCGCTTATAGCCACCTGCAGCTCTTTCCGGTTTTCCGTCGACTGGTTCACTCCCACAATGCCAGGCCAGGCTAAGAGGGCAGCCCCTAGAATGTGATCTGGGTTTCCCAGGTGAGTGGCAGGAACCCAACGTGAGCCATCACTATTGCTTTCCAAGGTGCACATTAGCAGGAAGTCAGTTAGAAGTGGACCTGAGACTCAAAGCTAGGTACTTCCAGTTGGGAAGTCCCAGGTGGCCCCTCTGGACTGAACGCCTACCCATGCAGCTTCTCGAGTCTGACTACCCTTGCGGGATTCTGAAGGCAGACTGTGCTACGAAATGAGTGGCTTTTGGTGGTAAGGTTGAAGTAGCTGTTTCTAATGAAACCGAAGTATTACTACATGAGTTTTTTTTTTAAATACAGAAGCATTAAAAATATATTAGAAAACTTTAGCAATAATCTTAATGGAAAATAAGACATATTACAAGATGTTGCAGTGTAAAAAGTATCTGCAAATTGCATAATTAGAAGTTAGCAACCTCAGCCTCCTAATTAGTAGACTATAAGGTACTTGTACGTTCCTGTTGCCCTAGGCTTCGTTAACAGGAGATTATAATTAAGATGCTTCCTGAAGACCTTTTTTTAAGTAAAATTAAGCCTATCTTCAGTTTAACTGCTCCCTAATAATTGCGCTAGTTTGTTTTAATTAGTGCTAGGAACAGTGCTGACTTGCCTGACAAATATATTATCAGGAAAGACGAGAGTATGAAGCCACAGCCGGATGGTGTTTATTCAGAACAAAGCCTGGGAGGAGCTCACTCCCAAGTGAAAGTGAGTTGCCAGAGAACACAGCAGAGAGAGCCTAGTGATTTATATAGTACAAAGTGGCGGGAAGGGACTTGGGGTCTGAGATAAACCTGGGCTGCTGAGATGCAGGAAGAGCCTGGGCTAGACCTAAATGTTCTTCCAGATAGCAGTGTGAGCTGGGAGGGGTTTGGGCTGAGGCTGGTCCCTGAGGGTGAGCTGCTGAGTTGCGGGAAGAGAGCTTGGGAGGAGTGGGGAGAGCTCAGGCTGATGGATGGACTCTTCAGGTAGTGGTATGTCCTACAGTCCAGGCAGGGCAGGGCTGGTCGAGGCATGCTGGGGCTGTATAAGCAGAGCAGAGCAAAGGGGGTCTGCTTGTTATGTAGGTCAACGAGGATCTAAGGGTTTTTGTCCTTGCTCCATCACATAGCATGATGTGACTCCTGATCAACTTCTGTAGCTTCATACCCTCAACTTTTAGCATTTTAGGCCCTAAAATAAGAGTTAACATGTATTGAATGTTTTCTGCGTGCCAACTACTGAACTCAGTGCCTCACAACTTCTAAGACTCCTTAAAATACCGAAATGTGAATGATCAGCCTTCATGAGTCTTTTTAGATTTATTATTTATTTCAAAGGCAGAGTGACAGAGAGAGGGAGAGAGAGATCTTGCATTCACTGATTCACTCCCCAAATTGTTGCAATGGCCAGGGTTTGGCCAAGCTGAAGCCAGGGGCCTGGACATCATCCTGATCTTTGATGTGAGTGGCAGGGGCCATCTTCTACTGCTCCCCAGGCACACGAGCAGGCCGCTGGATCCAAATCAGAGCAGTGCTCCAAAATGGGATGTTGGTGTCACAGGTGTCATCTTTACCCACTATGCTACGCCACTCGCCCTACCCTTCATTTGATAGATAAGCTATATGGGACTTTGCAAAGCTACTGTGATTACCAAGGTCACACAACTGGTAATGATGGAAGCAACTTAAATCTAGGAAATGTGATTCCAAGAACCCATGCCCTTTAAAGACTTTAGGTGGTTTTCCAGCAAATTATTCTTTTCCCTCTGCCTGGAATATCTTTCTCTTAGTCATCCTAGCAATTACTTATGAATTCATAACTCAGTTCAAAAGTCACTTCTACATCTTCTCTGATCTCCTTCCTAAAAAACATACTCTTCACTCTCACCTTTGATACTCCTTAATCTCATACACCTATTACTGCACGTTCTCTCATAATTACTTTCCTGTCTCTGCCTCTCCACTGCTAAACTTTGAGCACCTTGAAGAAAGGAGTTGGTTCTTGCTTATCTCTGAATTCTCAGTTCTTAGTTTGTGGCACTCTTGCAATCAGCAAATACTTGTATAATTAAATTGAGTAACAGTTAATATACGTGCTATTATTGCTTTGCTCTCTTTTCTTTCCTGGCTTCCTAGAATGTTCCTTTTGATCACTCTCCATCCCTTTAAGATTAAAGTTGTCTGTCCTTGGTGCCCTCTCCCTGCCTACCACACGTTTTTAAAATTAATTGTAGGCGGGCGCCGTGGCTCAGTAGGCTAATCCTCCACCTTGCGGTACCGGCACACCGGGTTCTAGTCCCGGTCGGGGCGACAGATTCTGTCCTGGTTGCCCCTCTTCCAGGCCAGCTCTCTGCTGTGGCCTGGGAGTGCAGTGGGGAGGATGACCCAAGTGCTTGGGCCCTGCACCCCATGGGAGACCAGGAGAAGCACCTGGCTCCTGCCATCGGATCAGCGCGGTACGCTGGCCACAGTGTGCTGGCCGCGGCAGCCATTGGAGGGTGAACCAATGGCAAAGGAAGACATTTCTCTCTGTCTCTCTCGCTCACTGTCCACTCTGCCTGTCAAGATAAATAAATAAATAAAATTATGTATCTCTGTTTAGCCACCAAGATGGCTTTCCTTAATGCCACCAGTTGCTAAATCAGACGTTTTCATTTTGCATGACTCTCAGTGTAAACCACACTCTCCTTAAATTCTTTCCTTCTTGATATTCAGATACCATGTTTCTGTTACCTATTCTGGTATATACATATGTCTTTCAGCCTACTCACTGTGCTTAACCATTAAATATGTGTTTTTATAGCCTCAATTCTCTACTCTCTCTTTCAGTGATCTCATCCATACCCATAATTTCAGTTCCCATCTGTTTAGCCAATGACTGTCCAAAATTTTTTAGTACAAATGCAATTTTTCCTATTGTCTTTAATTTTAAATAATACATAAAAATCATTCCTATTTGTGGCATACCATGTGATGTCCTGATGCATGTGTACATTGTATAATCTCAAATCTGAGCAAATATATCTGTCTCTTCACACATTTACCAACTCTTTATGATGAAAGCATTCAAACTCTTCCAGCTTTATATATGTGTGTACATGTACAATACATTATCATCATTGATGCTGACCCCACTGTGCTGTAAAACAAAACATTTTACTCCAATCTAAGTACTAAGCTATGCTTGTTATGTATTATCAACCTTTTTCCTATTCCCCCAAGTTTTCCCAACCTCTGTTAACTCTCAACTTCTGTGAGATCAACTTTGTTTTAATTTTTAAAAAGATTTATTTACTTATTTGAATGGCAGAGTTAGTGATACAGGGAAGGACAGATAGATCTTCCATCTGCTGCTGTGCTCCCCAAATGGCTTCAAAGACCAGGACTAGGCCAGGCCCAAACCATCTTCTACTGTTTTCCCAGGTCCATTAGCAGGCAGCTGGATCAGAAGTGGAATGGCCAGGACTCAAACTAGTGCTCATATGGAATGCCCATGTTGCAGATGACAATTTAACCCACAGCCCATTTGTTTTGATTTTTAAAATTTGTTTATTTTTATTTATTTGGAAGGTAGAGAAACAGATACAAAACAGAGTTCTTCTATCCATTGGGTAACCCTCTAGTGCCCATGACATACAGAGTTGGGTGAGGATGAAGTAAGGAGCTGGGAACTCATTCCAGTTCTCCCATGTGAGTGAGAGGGGCCCAAGTGCTTGAGGCCATCCCCTGCTGCCTCTTTGGGTGTACAATAACAGGAATCTGGAACTGGGAGTGGAGCCAGGACTGGAACTCACTGTGGTTATGAGATACGGGTATCTTAAGTGGCATCTTAACCGCTGCGCCAAATGTCTAACCTGAGATCAACATTTTTAGATTCCACATATGAGTGAGCTCATGCAATATTTGTATTTCTGTGCTTGGCTCATTTCAGTGACATAGTGACCTCCAGTTTCATCCATGTTATTGCAAATGATGGGATCTCATTCTTTGTTGTGGCTGAGTGGTAGGTATATATGCCATATTTCTGTATCCATTCATCCACTGATAGACACTGAGGTTGTTTCCGTTTCCTGGCTATTGAGAATAGCACCATGATAAATAGGGGAGTGTAGATGTCTTTTCAACATACCGATTTCTTCTCATTTTGGATATATACACTATATTGAGAGTGCAACCCATATCATAGTGCCTGAGATCAAATGCCTCCTCTACCTCCACTTATTATCCTGCTTCCTGTTAATTCTCCTGGGAGGCAGTAGATGATGGCTCAAGTACTGAGTCTCTAAAACCCACATCAAATACCAGATAGAGTCCCTATCTCCAGGCTTCTGCCTGGCCCAACCCTGGCTGTTGGAGGCATTTGGGGAATGAACCAGTGGATGTCACTTTGCCTTTCAAATAAATAAAAATAAATAAGCATGCAAAAAGATAAATTTGGGTACAGAAAAGATTCAGATCCATGCATAGGTTTTTCATAATACTCATTTTCCATAAACTTTTTGACCCCCTTCATACATTTGGCAAATATTTTCCCCCATTCTGCAAGTTGTCACCTTATTCTGGTGTTTCCTTTGTGATGCAGAAGCTTTTAAGTTTGAGGAAATCCTACTTGTCTATTTTTGCTCTTGTCTCCTGTGCTTTTGGAGTCTCATCCAAAAAACCCTTGCCCACTCCAACATCTTTTTGTTCCCTATGTTTTCTTATATATTGTTTCAGCTCTTAACATTTAGTTCTTTAACCCATTTTGAATTAATTTTTCTATAAGGGGAGATAGAGGTCTAGTTTCATTCTTCTGCCTATGTATATCTAATTTTTCCAGCCCTCTTTATTGAAAAGTATGTCATTTCTCTAATGCATATTCTTAGCACTTTTGTCTAGGGTCAGTTATCTGTAAATGTGTGGGTTTACTTCTAGCATCTCTTTTGTTCCATTGGTCTGTGTGTGTATTTTTAAGCAATACTATGCCATGTAATTGCTATAGCTTTACAGCAGGTTAAGCCACCACTTGGGACACCTATTTCCCCTATCAGAGTGCTTGCTTGAATCCCAGCTATTCCTCTTCTAATCCAACTTCGTGTTTATGTGTCCTGGGAGGCAGAATGTGATAGATGACACAAGTGCTTTGGTCTCTGCCATGCCAGTAGACTTTCTGGCTCCAAGCTCTTCCTGACCTAGATCTATCTGTCACACACATTTGGGAGTGAACCAGCAGATGGAAGATTATCTCTTGCTCGCTCTCTCTCTCTCTCTCTTCCTGTGGCTCTGCCTTTAAAGTAAACAACAAATATTTTTAAAATAAAGATTAAAAAGTCACTATAGGTTTGTAGCATATTTGAAGTCAGGTGTTATATTGCTTCCTGCTATGTTTTTTTGCTCAAGTTTGCTTTGGCCAGTTGGATTTTTTTCTGTACATGTGGTTCCCTACGAACCTTAGGGTTGTTTTGTCTGGTTCTAAAATGAATATCATTGGTGTTTTGAACTTTGTTTCTTGATGTTTTGGTTTTTATTTTGTTTGTATTTCACTTATTTCTTCTCTGATCTTTATTTCATCCTTTGTATCAATTTGGGTTTGCTATTTCTTGTTTTTTTTTAATTCCTTGAGGTACAGTAATAGGATATTTATTTAAGATCTGGTTTTTGGTTTTTTGATTTAAATATTGATTGCTATAGATGTCTACCTTACTACTGTTTTTTCTATGTCCCACAGGTTTTAATGTTTCCATTTTTATTTGTTTCAAGAATTTTTAAAATTTGCTTCCTTTTTTTTTTTAAAGATTTATTTATTTATTTTAAAGTCAGAGTTACACAGAGAGAAAAGGAGAGGCAGAGAGAGAGAGAGAGAGACAGAGAGAGACAGAGAGAGAGGTCTTCCATCCACTGGTTCATTCCCCAGTTGGCCAGCTGATCCAAAGCCAGGAGCCAGGAGTTTCTTCCTGGTCTGCCACACTTGTGCAGGGGCCCAAGGACTTGAGCCATCTTCTACTGCTTTCCCATGCCATAGTAGAGAACTATATCGGAAGTAGAGCAGCTGGGACTTGAACTGGCGGCCATATGGGATGCTGGCGCTGCAGGCAGCAGCTTTACCCACTACGCCAAGCACCAGCCCCTAAAATTTGCTTCTTAATTCTTCCTTGATCCATTGGTTATTCAGGAGAAAGTTGCTTAATTTCTGTGAATGTTTTTCTTACTGATTTCCAGTTTTATTGTGTTGGGATCAGAAAATTTACTTGATATCATTGCATTTTTAAAAAATGTATTGAGGGGCGGTCATGTGATATAACAGGGAAAGCCACCACCTGTGATGCTGCACCCCATATGTATACTGGTTCAAGTGTCAGCCATTCTACTTTCAGTCGCGCTTCCTGCTAAAGACCTGTGGAGAGCAGTGTAAGATGACCCAAGTTCTTGGGCCCTTGCTGTCATGTGGGAGACCCATATGAAGCTTCTGGATCCTGGCTTTGTCCTGTCCTATCGCTGGCCATGGTGGCCATTTGGGGAGTGAACCAGCAGATG
The DNA here is from genome assembly GCA_949820135.1 of Sylvilagus floridanus. Lineage (NCBI taxonomy): Eukaryota > Metazoa > Chordata > Mammalia > Lagomorpha > Leporidae > Sylvilagus > Sylvilagus floridanus. The sequence continues at coordinate 17,428,951 of OX463230.1, read as the reverse complement.
GAACATCTCTCTCTCTGTCTCTCCGTGTCTGTGTGTCACTCTGATTTTCAAGTAAATGAACAAACCTTTAAAAAAAAAGTGAATAAAATAACTGATACTTTTTTGCCCTACCATATGATTTGTCCTAGAGAATGTTCCATGTGCTGTGAAGAAGAATGTGTATTCCGCAGCTGTTGAAAGGGATATTCTGCAGGTGTCTATGAGGTACACTTGATTTAGGATGCAATTCTGCTCTTTCTCTGTTGATTTTCTGTCTGGATGATTTGTCCATTGCTGAAAATGGGGTTTAGTATCCTATAATGGAGGCCAGTGCTGTAGCTTAGTAGTTAATCCTCTGCCTAGGGTGCCGGCACTCATATGGACACTGGTTCCATTCCCTGCTGCTCCTCTTCCAATCCAGCTCTCTGCTATAGTCTGGGAAAGCAGTGGATGATGACCCAAGTGCTTGGACCCCTGCACCCACATGAGAGACCTGGAAGAATCTCCTGGCTCCAGGCTTCAGATCAGCACAGCTCTGTCCATTGGGTCCATTTGGGGAGTGAACCAGCAGAAGGAAGACCTTTCTCTCTGTCTCTCCCTCTCACTGTCTGTAATTCTTCCTCTCAAATAAATAAGTAAAATCTTTTTTTTTTAAAAAAAGTATCCTATAATGTTATTGTTTTTGAGTCTCTCCCTTTAGTAAAGTCTGTTAATATTTATGTACCACAATATAGGGTGTGTGTGTGTTTGCGTGTGTGTGTATTTGTAATTTTTACTTCTTCTTGATGAATTGATCACTTTGTCATTATATAATGATTTTCTTTTTGTATTTTTACTGTTTTTGAATAGTCTATTTTATCTGATAGAAGTATGACTACTCCTGCTTTGTTTTGGATTCCAGTGTATAGAATGTTTAATTCCATTACCTTCACTTTCAGTGTTAGAGGTGAAGCACAGTTTTTTTTTTTCTTCTTTTTTTAAAATCTATATTTTTATCTAGTCAGTCACTCTCTCCTTTCAATTTATTTTTCATTTTGTCTGAAAGGCAGACATATACATGCACAGAATCTTCTGTTAGCTGGTTCTGGTTCACTTCCCAAGTGCCTGCAACAGCTGGGACTGGGCCAGGCCAGTCAGGAGACTGGAACTCCATCCGGGTCTCCCGTATGATTATCAGGTACCCAAGTGCTGGTGCCATCACCTACTGACTCACACCGTGCGCATTAGCAGGAAGCTGGATAATATGCAAAGCCAAGACTCAAACCCAGACATTGTATTACAGGATGCAGGCATCCCAAGTCATGTCTTTAAAAAACAAAAAAGATTTATTTTATTTTATTTGAAAGGCAGAGTTAGAGAGAGAGGGAGAGACCAAGAGATCTTCCATTCTCTGATTCATTCCCTAAATGGCTACAATGGCCAGGGCTAGACCAGGTCAAAGCCAGGAGTTTCATCTGAGTTTCCTATGTGGGTACTGGGGCCAAAGCACTTGGACCATCCTCCACTGCTTTTCCCAGGCACATTAGCAGCTACCTGGTTCAGAAATGGAGCAGCCAAGACTTGAATCAGTACCCATATGGGATACCAGCATTGTAGTGATGGCTTAACCTGTTACACCACAATGCTGCCAACCCCAAGTGGTGTCTTAAACCTCTGACCCCACTCTATTGGAGAATTTAATCCATTTATATTTAAGGCAAGTATTGCTAAGTAAAGTCTTACTACAACCATTTGGATACTTATTTTCTTTTTTTAGATAGCTTTGATTTAATGAATACAAATTTCATGGGTACAGCTTTAGGAATATAGCAGTGATACTTATTTTCTAGTTCTATTGTAATTCCTTTCTTTCTCCCTCTGTTAAAATCCTCCTTTGTGTTTCAATGATTTTTCTTTAGTAATGTGTTTTGATTTCTTGCTCATTAGTTTTGGTATTTCTGTTACAGATTTTTGCTTTGTGATTATCGTAAGGCATAAAACCTTTTCTTTATAATAGCCTGTCTTGAAATGTTAACAACTTAACATTGATTATAAACTTAAGAAAACAGATAAAAATACTAATGAAAAACTTTACATTCACACTACATTTCTGCCCATATTTGGATTTCTGATGTCTAGTTTTACATCTTTACAAATGGATTATCTCAACATATTAATGTAAATATTTTTAATTTTTATTCTTCAAATTAAAGATGAGATGTCTTGGGCCGGCGCCGTGGCTCAACAGGCTAATCCTCCGCCTTGCGGCGCCGGCACACCGGGTTCTAGTCCCGGTCGGGGCACCGGATTCTGTCCCAGTTGCCCCTCTTCCAGGCCAGCCCTCTGCTGTGGCCCGGGAGTGCAGTGGAGGATGGCCCAGGTGCTTGGGCCCTGCACCCCATGGGGAGACCAGGAAAAGCACCTGGCTCCTGGCTCCTGCCATCGGATGAGCGCGGTGCGCCGGCCGCAGCGCGCCAGCCGCGGTGGCCATTGGAGGGTGAACCAACGGCAAAGGAAGACCTTTCTCTCTGTCTCTCTCTCTCACTGTCCACTCTGCCTGTCAAAAAATTTAAAAAAAAAAAAAAAGAACATTCTGAACTAGTCTGTATAGTTATTCTTACCAATGTGTTTTATTTCTTTTACTTACTTGAAAGATGAGGAGAGAGAAAGAGAGAGAGAAGAGAAAGATCTCCTAGCCTCTGGTTAATCCCCAAGTGCCCACAACAGCTGCAGATTGGCCAGGCTGAAGCCAGGAGTGCAGCCTAAGTCTCCCTCATGGGTGGCAGGGATCCAAGTATTTTAGCCATCACCTGCTATTTCCAAGGGGCAGGTATTAGCGGGAAGGTAGGTCAGAATTGACACTGATGTGGGATGCAGGTATCTCAAGTGGCATCTTAATCGCAGAGCCAGATGACCACCCTTATGAGTGATTTTTAGTACCTTCTAGAATTTTCGTATTAACATCTTTTTACTTCAGATTGAAAACTCCCTTTAAGCATTTATTGTAGGACACGTCTGGTAGTAATGAATTCTTTCACCTTTTGTTTGTTAATATTGCTTTCTCTCTTTTATTTCTAAAGGATAGCTTTGCTGGCTATGGTATTCTTGGTTGACAGGTTTTTTCTTTTAATATTGTGAAAATCTCATTTCATTTTTTACTGGCCTAAAAGGTTTTTGCCAAGAAGTCTGCAGTTAGGCAAATTGGGATAATCTTTTATGGCACTTGTTTCTTTTCTCTCCCAACTTTGAGATTGTTTCTTCATCTTTAACCCTGGCAAGTTGATCACAATATATCTTGGGGAACTCTTGGTTGAACTGAATCTGACTGGTGACCTTTGATCTTCCTTTTCCTTGAATAGTTTTATCTTTCTTTGTGTGTGAGGAACTCTCCGTTATTAAATTTTATATATTTATTTAAGAAGCAGAGAGAGAGAGGTACCTTATTTTGTTCATTTGGCAAGGTCATAGTTCTCTGAAAATTCCTGATGCTTTTTGGAACATAACATTATATGTGCATTAAACCGTTAGATATTTATACCAGCTTCGAAATCTGGATTTGTTTTTGTCTCTCCTTCCAGGAATTCTAAGCAATTTACTTTTTTTTTTTTTTTTAATTACTCAAAGATTTAAGTTCTAGCTCCCTTTTTTTTTTTTTTTTGACAGGTAGAGTTATAGAGTTATAGACAGTGAGAGAAAGAGACAGAGAGAAAGGTCTTCCTTCCATTGGTTCACCCCCAAAATGGCCGCCATGGCCAGCAATGTGCCAATCCAAAGCCAGGAGCCACGTGCCTCTCCCTGGTTTCCCATGCGGGTGCAGGGGCCCAAGCACTTGGGCCATCCTCCACTGCGCTCCTGGGCCACAGCAGAGAGCTGTACTGGAAGAGGAGCAACCGGGACTAGAACTTGGCGCCTATATGGGATGCGGGCACCGCAGGCAGAGGATTAACCAAGTGAGCCATGCGCTGGCCCCAAAGCAATTTACTTATTTTCTCTGAGCCTGTGGAAAGTTCTGCTACTTTATCACTAGATGGCATCCTAAGTCCAGGTTTGCCACACGTCTGCTGTTGGTGTATTGTCACTGTTTTAACACTAGAAGGCACCCCAAAGTCAGATTTTCCCTGATCTGCTGTTCACAATGAACTGAGTGTTTAAAAAAGGTAAACTGTCCCTGCAAACCTCTAACTAGGGCTGGGGTAAGCCCAGATGCCTTGTCCAAGTCACTGCCCTATGGCCAGGCACTGTGGACTTCTGCCAGGCTCTGGCCTTCACCAAGTAGGGATCAATCTCAAGGTCCTTTGCAGTGACTTGGTGTCTACCTCCCTTTCTTCCAAGCAGACAGATACTCTGTATTAGGCTCCTTGGCACTTGGGGAAGAGTGGGGTTGGCAATCATATTGCTACTATTACTCTAATACTAAAAAAATACCCATAGCCCACTGAGGTCTGTGCAGCATGCAGTGTGGCTAAGGGCCATCCTGCTCCAAGCTGCCTGCTGCTGAGGGGGACTTGCAGCTGCAGTTAGCCACAGATGATGCTGGCCAGTGTGTTAAATCTAACTGGTGCCATGAGTCTGGAACCAGAGTAAGTCCAGAGACTTCATCATCAGCCATTGGCCTGGAGACAGGGACCATTGGCATCTGCCCAGTATCAGGGTTTTTGATCAGCCCAGCTTTGATTTCCAAGACATAATCCTGTGTTCACTTGCCTGCCCTATTCTCAAGTGACTGGAGTCTTGCTCCTTGCTGTCTGTACAAGATGGGGAGAGGCATGATGGAGGTAGTCCCTTGGTTGCCCAAGCTAACACCAAACAGATTCTCACCACCTCAGGGACTTGTGCAGTCTTGAGGGTGCCTACCAGGTCTTTGTGTGGCTGACAGTAATACAGGCCAAAAAATTAAGTCCATCCCACTGGTACATAATTTTCTGCCTCATATCAAGGAAGATCTAGAGGTTGCCTGAAAATAGGGGCTTTGGGCTTTATCTGGTGCTGACTCTCTGCCCAGAGACCTTGCACTGAGTCCCCTTTGCTCACTTTCCTGTCCTACTCCCCAGGAGCTAGAACCTTGCTGTTCTGTGTGCTCAAAATTGGAGGAGGAGTGGTGAAGAAAGTCCTTTGGCAACCTGGGGAGGAGGGTTCAGAGGCTCAGCCTGCATGTACTGGCCTGGATCATGGAGCCTCCTCTGGCACTGAATTTCACCGTGGCAGAACTGGTAATGAGTTGCAAGTCTAAGGTCTGGACTTGATTATCACTTCCCTCAAGCAGGGAAAGGTCTATTCACACCGTACTGATTGGATTAGAGGGATGATATAGTTAACTCTTTTCCTTCTTGCCTTTTCTGATGCATCTTTTTGTGTTATGCTAACAATCACTGTGATCTCTCATCTGGCTTTCTTAGCTCTTGTGAAGGTAGTTTGGTATATGAATAGCTGTCCAAATTGGCATCTCTTTCAGGATATTATCACTAATGTTTCTTTTTAGCCTCCATCTTGCTCTCCCTCTTCTCAAATTTTTATTTGTAGCCCATAACTTTCTTCTGGAGTCTTGACCCATATTTGCAACTGCCTAGTTCTCATTTCCATTTGGAGTACAAAAATGCCCAAAACTGAACTTACTTCCTTTATCTTTCCCACAACTACAGCAATAACACTTACAACAGCATTAACAGCAGGGCAGACATTGTAGTACAGCAGGTGGATGCTAGCATCCCATACTGCAGTTCCTGGGGTCAAGTCCTACCTCCTTCCCATTTGGCTTCTTGCAGAAACTCATCCTGGAAGGCAGCAGGTGATGGCTCAAGTACTTGGGTCCCTGCCCTGTCCTGGCTGTTGCAAGCATTTAGGTAGTAAACCAGCAAATGAAAAACTTTCTCTCTGTGTCTCTCTCTCTCTTCCTTTCAAATAAATAAACTTCAGCAACAAATCCTGCTCTTCCTATACTACATTCCCCATCTCCGCAGTTAGCAGTACAAACTACCTAGTCATTTGCTCAAGCCTAATGGATGATCATCATAAGGGCAGCACTGCACTGGAAGACTTGAAGTGGAACCCATTGCTTTGTATCAAAACTCATGCTCAGTGCACTCTGTGAGCCCTGGCTCCCAGATATAAGGGCAGGCACTTCCTTACTGTATCAGCACCAGGTCAAGTTCCCCTAATTAGTGCCTGTACTGCAAAGCCTAGAGGTTTTCTGTTTATGTCTATTTAAGGGCTTTGTGGAAAACTGTAGCCATGATTGACAATTATCTTTTATTCTTCCTCTTCTTTACCCTTAACAGCTAATTAATCACCAAGCCCTATTATTTATAATTCTTAAAGTTCTTCTCAAAATCATTTGTTTGCCATCCATTTCTATAACCTGGAAGATTGGTATCCCCATCTGTTCACTACGAAGCAGCTCAATTAATCTTTTTATTTAAAAAAAAAAAGAAGATTTATTTATTTATTTGAAAGGCAAAGTTAGGGGAGTCGGCGGGGGGGAGACAGAGACAGAGATCATCCATCCATTGATTCACTCCCCAATTGGCTACAACCACCAGGGCTGGGCAAGGCTGAAGCCAGGAGCCAGGAGATTCTTCCGGGTCCCCCAGGTAGGTGCAGGGGCCCTAGCACATGGGTTATCTTCCACGGTTTTCCCAGGAGCCAGGTGCTTCTAATGGTCTCCCATGGGGTGCAGGGCCCAAGCACGTAGGCCATCCTCCACTGCACTCCCTGGCCACAGCAGAGAGCTGAACTGGAAGAGGAGCAACTGAGACAGAACCATCACCCCAACCGGGACTAGAACCCAGAGTGCCGGCACCGCAGGTGGAGGATTAGCCTAGTGAGCCGCAGCGCCGGCCTCAACTGATCTTTTTAAAAGGTTATTTGCATCACTTCTTCCAGGAGAATTTTTTGCCAAAGAACAGAGGATTCTCCTAAAGATAGCTATGGTATGTGTATCTTTTGGTTTTCATCTCTGTTGCCTGGCTTACAGCATATTCCCTCTATTTCTCTCTCACTCGCTCTGTCTCTCTGGGCCCTTCCAGACCTTGCCTTATGTCTATCTGACTCTTTATTTATATCTTTTAAAATATGCTCTATAGTACACTGGTGAATCTAGTATTTCCCTGAGTTCTGAGCTCTGCCATATTGGTAGAACCTGAAGATCATGGGAACCCCAGTCTGTAGCCATTTGGTCAGAAGTTGCTGAGACCTAGACTTGTGACAGGGAAGTGGAGGCAGTCCCGGTCACTGAGACCTCAACCTGTGGGTAGATACTGTTTCAGCTGGTGTCCACTGCTGCAGTTGATAATTTGTTTGCTGGTAGGGAGAAATCCCCATTACTTTTAGAGTCACAGAAGTCTGCTGTGTTGATTGTGGTGTGAGAACAGAGAAGAAATGGTTAGTTTTTCCTATACACTTCCTTATTTCATGTCAGACCTCTGCTTTATAATACAGTATGAAAAATGTTCAAAACTTTAAGGGACAGATATCAATCAGAAATAGACTTTATATTTTCTTTTATTTCTGTCCTGTCAGATGTGCTTAAAATGAGACTCTGGGAGACAGCTGTGACGTACCACGTTAAGCCACAGTTTGGGATGCCAACATCCCAGACCAGAGTGCCAGTTTGAATCCTGACTCCTCTGCTTCTTACCCAGCTTCCTGCCAGTACATTCTGGGAGGCAGCAGATGATGGCTCAAGTGCTTGGGCTCCTACCACCCACATGGAGACCTGGATGAAGTTTCTGTCTCCTGGCCTCATCCTGCCTTAGCCCTCGTGGTGCAGGGATTTAGCGAGTAAACCAGTGGATGGAAGCATTGTATGTCTTTCTCAGTTTTTTCTGTGTTGTGTGTGAGTGTGTCTCTGTGCCCTTCAAGTAGATGAAAATAAACAAACATTTAATATAAAGTCAAACATTGGCTTTTCTGCCTTCTATCAACTTGTTACCTAATATTGGATTGTTCCATTTTATTTCAACATTATCTACAAATTGAAGTAAGTCTCATTTGACCTCTCCTGATGGGATCCAGGTTACACTCCTGACCCTTAAAAATTTTTAACCCAACACTGTACTCTTATGCATACAGTTTTTCTTTTGCCAATTAGGTGGCACTAATAAAGTTTTTATAGTCCTGCAAGCCATTATCTTAATAATCCTTTGTGATAGAAGTTCCAAGTATTTTGATGCAAAGAATGCATTCAAATTTTCCTTTTCCTATTTGGCTATCCAGTTATCCCAGTATCAATTATTAAGAAATGGAGCATGGTGTTTTTTGCAGTTTACAAAAGAGCAGTATAGTTAGAACATGGCAATGAGTAAGTAATTAGAAATAAAGCTAGTTTAGAAGTTAGTAGTCACTACCAAGATGTTAATTATATTAATTAATTAAAAATCAAATTGATGCATATTTTCCCGAACCATTTGTTAACTTCTAATCTTTTCCTATTGTTTGAGGGATAGTCTATTTACTTATCCAGTGTACCTTGGAAAGCAAATCTGGATAAATTTGCTAAATTTGTAATGAGCAGGATACCACTATTGCCAAGATGTAATCACTGTAGCTAGCTAGCATTACTTACAGCCGGAGAGCTGGCCTAGTAGGTAGTTACAAATACTGAAAATGATGCGAAGAACAGAAGTGACCCATGTCCATGGCTATTGTTGCTGCACAGACAGCTGCAAAAGAGGTTCCTAAACTTGCTATAGGTTGTGTTGTTTGCCGCAAGAAGGAGTAACTTCACATATTACAGATATCCTACATGCAAGGCAGTTACTGTAATTCAGACAAGGTGAAGTTGAAAATGTAGCTTTACATTGTTCTTGTTCTTGTTAGAACAAGAAAAGTCAGTGATATGTCATCTAATATTAAGCATGTTGGGGTTTTATTAAATACCCCAAATATAAATTCAGCTACATAGTCTGGGATTTAACTCAGTATTCCTGTTGAGGCCTGGCTGCAAAATAGCTAATGTATTTTGCTTCCCATTAAGCAAAAAATCCCCAGCTATGGGAATTTTGCTCAAATATCCCTTGATTCACACTACCCAGTTTAAAACACTTTAGGATCTGTCAACTACTTATATTAAAATAGCAGACAAAATTTCTAATGTATATCATAAGACTGCATTATCTGGCTCCTACCTATAGCTTATGAGAGAAAGTTTCTCTGTGTATAAGTATTTGAGTTAATAAATGAATAAGACATGATAAAATTAGATTATCACTACTCTGCAATCCCTAATGAGGTCCTGTATTCAGCCAGTGGTTATCTAGTTGCCGACAACACACACAGAAAAAAAAGAGTCAAGCTTATGTGCCTCCTGATTTGATGCAATAGGATATACACAATACTTGCTGTGAAGTATCTCTGACAGAAAATTCAGCTTGAATCTGATCAAACCTTTATACCTATTACCAGTGTTATAGGAAATACAGTAGATAGAAGAGCATGTTAAATAACACCTTGTAAATACAGTCAGGAAAATCTAACATAAGGGCAGTTCTATAGAACAAGTGACTGTTTAATCAACAAATATAAGAAAAATAAAGAAGTGGAGGAATGGTTAGTTATTCTAAGAGAAGTAAGACAGTATTCAACTAAATGCAACAGATGAATCCTGATTGTAATGTGGGAGAACTAGACAGGGAGTCAGGTAGAAACAGATAAAGCTAGAAAATATGTAGTCCTGCATTGAAAGTCCACCTTGTTGTCAATCCACCATACCCACTTTCCCATGGTGCACTTGTGTCTCATCTAGATCCAGGAAGTTTAGCTCCAAGTGAAGGTGCTATGAAACTCTCAGAAAACCTCAGGCACACCAAACTCCGCCTGGTTGTGTATTCATTTGGGGCACCACTCTCTATCTCATAAAAGCAGACTGATGCATGTAGAAATGTGTTTCTTTTACTCTTCGCTTCTGGACCATCCATATGGATCCATTCTTCAGCTACCTCCCACTCTGTCTCCTCATAGGCAACTCTCTGGCCCACTCATGATGGGCATCTCTCTGGGGTGGCCTACACGCACCCATGATTATATATTCACACTCTCTTTTTTTTTTAAAAAAAAAAAAAGATTATTTATTTATTTACTTACTTGAAAGGCAGAGTTACAGAGTGGCAGAGGTAGAAAGAGAGAGAGGTCTTCCATCCACTGGTTCAATCCCCAAATGACTGCAATGGCTGGAGCGGAATCCATCTAAGATCAGGAGCCAGGAGCTTCTTCCATGTCTCCCATAAGGTTGTAGGGGCCCAAGCACTTGGGCCATCTTCCACTGTTTTCCCAGGCCATAACAGAGAGCTGGATCAGAAGTGGAGCAGCCGGGACTCAAACCGGTACCCATATGGGATGCCAGTACCACAGGCAGGGCTTAGCCCACTGCACCATAGCACCGGCCCCTATTCACTCTCTTTGAATAAATCTTTCACTCATTTGTGCACTGTTTTTATGCTTTGAATTCTGTCTCTGTAGCGGCAAGAACTTAGAATAAAAAATTGAGATACTTAGCCCATAACAACAAATTATAAAAACATTTCTGAGACAATTATGGAAATTTTAATCTTGCCTGGATATTTGACAACATTTATTATCATGTTTCTTAGGCATAAAAACTGTATTATAGATACTTTGCTAATCTATGAAGGGGTCTTCAAAGTCTATGGAAAATGCATATTATATAAAAACTATGCATGGGTTTCAGAAATTTTTTTGAAAAACATTTTATTTATTTGAAAGCATTACAGAGAGGGAGAGACAGAGAGAGAGACAGAGATCTTCTATCTGCAGGTTCACTCTCCAGGTGGCTACAATGACCAGGTCTGGGCCTAACAGAAGTCAAGAGCCAGGAAATTCATCCAGGTCTCCCACATTGGTAGAAGTGGCTCAAGCACGTGGGCCATCTTCCAGTGCTTTTCCCAGGCCAGTAGCAGGGAGCTGGATTGGAAATGGAGCAATTGGAACTCAAGCCATCCTCATTTATGGGATGCTGGCATCACAGCCATGGCTTTACCTGCTATAGCACAATGTCAGCCCCTCAAAAATTTTTTGCACCAAAATAAACTTACTTTTAAATTCCAATTCCCATAAATTTTAGTAAGTAATATTAGAGATATGTGTAATAATAAAGGCTTTCTTTAAAACTTTCTTTTCTTGCTTTTTAAAATTTATTTGTTTGAAAGTCAGAGTTACACAGAGAGAGAGCTCTTCAATCTGCTGTTTCACTTCCCAACTGGCCACAGTGGCCAAGCTGCACCGATCCAAAGCCAGGAGCCAGAAGCCAGGAGCTTCTTCCAGGTCTGCCACTCAGGTGCAGGGGCCCAAGAACTTGGGCCATCTTTTACTGCTTTCCCAAGCCATAGCAGAGAGCTGGATCAGAAGTGGAGCAGCTGGGACTCGAACATATACCCGTATAGGATGCCAGCACTGCAGGCAGGGTTTGGCCTGCTAAGCCACAGCACCGGCCCCTCTTCTTTCTTTTTTTTCTTTCTTTCTTTCTTTCTTTTTTTTTTTTTTTTTTTTTTTTTTTTTTTGGACAGGCAGAGTTAGACAGTGAGAGAAAGAGAGACAGACAGACAGAAAGGTCTTCCTTTTCCATTGGTTTACCCCTAAATGACTGCTACGGCCGTCCTGTGCTGATCTGAAGCCAGGAGCCAGGTGCTTCCTCCTAGTCTCCCATGTGGGTGCAGGGGCCCAAGCATTTGGGCCATCCTCCACTGCCTTCCCAGACCACAGCAGAGAGCTGGACTGGAAGAGGAGCAACCGGGACAGAACCGGTGCCCTAACTGGGACTAGAACCCGGGGTGCTGGCACCGCAGGTAGAGGATTAAGCCTAGTGAGCCGCGGTGCCGCCCCCCTCTTCTTTTCTTTAAAAGCTTATTCACTGAGTGTCTGGAATACTGTTGTCCCCTTCCCTTTCTTCCCATCTTCACCAAACTGATTTCTACTCATCTGTCAAATTTTAACTCAACCTGCCCTGACTAGATCCACTTTTGTTTGTAATGCCATAAATATCCAAAATGATCTTTTCTAATACTAAAATAATTGTGATAAAATAACTATATATTTGTTTGGTATTGGTCTGCTCTAATTTGTATGTGTAAGCCTTCTAAAGTTAGGCACTGTCCATTTCTGAATGAGTAATGAAAAGTTGTAGTGAGAAGAGAGATGGTAAAGTGATTAATTTCTGCATAATAACATGTATTTATTTATTCCTTCATTATAGTTTTTTTTGGTTTACATACACGAGGCTGTTACACAGAGCATAGAAAAATAAAATTGTGATGTCTTACTGATCTGCTAGTAATATTTTTTACCGTAAAGAATATTTGAGGCCGGCGCCGTGGCTCAACAGGCTAATCCTCTGCCTTGCGGCGCCAGCACACCGGGTTCTAGTCCTAGTCGGGGCGCCGGATTCTGTCCCAGTTGCCCCTCTTCCAGGCCAGCTCTTTGCTGTGGCCCAGGAGTGCAGTGGAGGATGGCCCAAGTGCTTGGGCCCTGCACCCCATGGGAGACCAGGATAAGCACCTAGCACCTGGCTCCTGCCATCGGATCAGCGCGGTGCGCCGGCCGCAGCACGCCGACCACGGCAGCCATTGGAGGGTAAACCAACGGCAAAGGAAGACCTTTCTCTCTGTCTCTCTCTCTCACTGTCCACTCTGCCTGTCAAAAAAAAAATAAAATTAAAAAAAATAATAAAAAAAGAAAAAAAAGAATATTTGATTTATATTAATATAGCTAGGCCAGTTTTCTTTTGGTCAGTATTCCTAAGGTATGTATTTTTTTTAACTTTAAAATGTTCTTTGTTTATAATTTTTATTTATTATGTATTATAAGCAATGTTGTTGAATAAATCACTTTGTTGATTGAAGACAGCACTGTAAGGCAGTTGGAAAAGAAAGCAAAGATCTCCTCTAAATGGTAGTTCCTCTTAATCAACTTTTGAGCCTTTCAAGTAAATGCACCCTTTTTAAAAGAGCTTTTTGAAACTTTTGACCACAAGGTTCTGCCTTCATTCCACTTGCTGGATGTCAGAAGGTATTTCTTCCCCTGCTAACCACAAGGCAACTCTGGGTAGAAGAGGGGTATCTTTGGAATAAAATAGATCCTGTAATGTTATAGGTTAAGGGACTGGAGTATGGTGGTAGTTTGCAGTTTGTGAACACCCTCCCCCCACAATCGCCACTTCCTTCTTATAACATGGTTCTTGTCAACAAACATAGACTAATTTTAAAATTATATTTCAGTGATCAGATTTTCCACAAGTCTGAGTCCTGAGTCAAAAATGGATTCTATTGTATTTTGGAGAAAAGTAAACAAGAGTGAGAGAGTGATAGCTAAGTACTGCTTTTGTTGTTTTTGTTGTTGTTAAGGAATTCAGTTGACCCATAATTTAATATCATAGTTTCCACTTCTTGGAAAAAAACTTTCCCATTCCTTGGAGCAAATGTGTGTTTTCTCATTGTTTCTCTTGTTCCACTTGTTTAGAGTGCACCTTCTCTCACCACCTACTCAGATTCTCCCAAATCTTTCTGCTCCCTTCAAATCCATTACTGTTAACTGACATTTCACACACTAAGATGCATGGAGAAAATGTTTACACATGAAAAATATGAGTGCAACTATAAATGTACAGTGAATGTTCTCAATACTAAAGGAGTTCAAAACATCATCTGGGAATAAATAATGAGAGAAGCAGTTTCACATAGAAGGTAAAATTTGAGTTGAACATTTTTGGATAAGCAATATCTAGACAGTAGAAATTCATTTTCAGAAAAACCAAGGGAAAATTATTAAAAAGAAATGTTTATGGCATAGTCTAGAAACAAGCAGTAACTAATTGGACTGGAGTTGGGGTTTGTGGAGAAAAGTGGTAACTTGGAAAAAATATAGGTCATGCCTTGAAATATATTTGTCAGCTAGAATTGGGAGAGTGGTGATCCAGAAGATAAGGATAAAGAATAAGACTATTATTGTGTAGGCAAAGGAAGCCACAAGAATTTAACAGCGGAAAGAAGCACAAGTAGAGCAACATTTTACCACAATGACAGTTACAGAAGGATTCAGGATAAATTGAACTGCTGAAGACCAAAGCCAAGAATGATTGCTGTACTTCAGAAGGGAGAGTTGAGAAAGAAATCATTAAGGAAGACTTGATGAGACTAAGATACTATATAGAGGGGGGAGAAATAGAGAATGAAGGAAAAAAACATGCTTCTATTTCAAAAGAGAGTAAGGCAGAAATGGAATTATTATTTTTTTAAAAATGAAGTCTGAATGTCAAGGAAAAAGAAGCCAGTTTTACATATTTTGTGTTCTATGCAGTCTTCTCCAACTATTCCATCCAGTTTCAACTACCCCAAAACTTAGTGACTTAAGAACAGTATTTATTACATTCATAGTTCTGTGGGTTGCTTGGGTAGTTCTTCTAGTTCCTCCTGGCCTCTTGAAGAGTGAACCAGCAGATGGAAGATATCTCTTTCTCTGTAACTCTGGCTTTCAAATAAATCAAGTAGACTTTTTTTTTTTTTCTTTAAGAGGAAAGCTAGAAAAGAGGCTGAACTACTAAGCAGGGATCACAAAAAGACTGATCTTGTTGAAGTCTTGTTGCATTAGCTTGAGAGGAGATATGTTGATGAATTCTGAGCAGCACTGTGGCATGATTACATAAGTCATTGCTAACTAACTGCCCATGATGAGTGGAAACAGATGGAGGAAACCAAGCCTGGAGGTGGGGGAGCAGCGCTGGGACAAGGCGAGTGAACGTGGCACTAGCTTTGTGTTAAAGAGGCAGCAAAAGAAACGTGAATCTTCTAACTTGAAGTAATCTGATTAATTACATTTTAATGAAATATTTTAGAAAGTTAAACTAAAGCAAAAATAAATCCATGATGAACAACTTATGGAAATTTAATATGAAGACAGGATTAGTGAAAGGATGTTATGCTAATCTAGGGGAGAGATGATGAGAGCCTGAAGCAGAGGAATAGCATCAAATGTGAAGGTGGTTGGACATATTGAGGAAAACTATGAAAGGAGTTTCTAAGGGGTGTTGAAGTCTTTTCCTGAGACACTACCCAAAAGTGGGCAGAAATTTATAGAGGGGGAAATGGCAGAGTGTGTGAAAGCAAAAAATTAAATACTGCTTTGGACATACTGAGCTTATTAAGAACCTTCGGAGACATTCAACTGGAGCTTCTAGTGGGCAGTTGAAATATACGAATATAATGAAGTAAAACTTGTTACCTTATGAACAGCCCCACTGTTTCTGCTCCTTATCTGTTAGCTTCTAAATATTTTCACTGTTACTTCCTTGCCAAACCAGTTCTTTGTGAGGAAGGAAAAGAATTTTAAAGGGTCAAAGTCCTTGGGGTATAGGAGCTGACAGCTGGTAGCTAATTTGTTATCAGCCATTTGTTGGAAGAGCAACTAACGGACTTTCCCTTTGTCCCTGAACCATTTCCAGATCAGTACACCTTTATCCTCATTGTTCCTTTAAGGTTCCTGTTATTAGCTGTATCAACCTCTAATCTTCATCAGTGCTGTCACTTCTTGTCAACCTGGTCATTGCCTCTTTCTCATCAAAGACTTTGCTGCCATATGTTGTTGTTACCTGGAACCCTTTCACTCTGAGCTCTTCAAACATACCACTCTAGGACTTTGGTCTTCCAGCTTTTCCCACTATTACCCCTGTCATCGTACCTACAATCATCAGTTCCTTGAATCTATCAATACTTCCTGGCCCCTGACCCCCTCCTCTGGGTTTCTATCATCCCCCTCCTCCTTCCTTTCACCCTATCCAGATTACACAGTAATGACACCACACTTCAACAATGTCTGCTCCAACAACCCCACTTTCCATGCTTTGTTTCCTGCTGTCATCTCATCTGATAGACCCCCAACTGAACAAGATCATGTTGAACATAAGGACAGGTTTTGCATGCACAAGAGCCACTGCAAAGGGGACAAATGGAGATAAACCCAAGCTTTAGAGTCTTGGGATTGTTTTGCCCCAAAGGCACACCTTTATCTCACCTGCCACGTAATCTAGAGCAAAGGTTCACAAACTATGGTTCCACAAAGCGTATACACCTGTGACCCGTTTTTGTATGGCTCACAAGCTAAGAATTGTCTTTACATTTTTAAATGGTTGGATGACATCAAAGGAGTGTAATATTTTTGCAGTATGTGAAAATTATACAAAATTCAAATTCAGGGTGCAGAAATACAGTTTTATTGGAATATAGCCATGTTTACTATGCATTTACATTTTAGTTATGGCTGATTTTACATTACAAAGTCAGAGTTGAGGGGTAGGCATTGTGATGCAACATACCATAACAGAGTGCCCGTTTTGAGTTGTGGCTACTCTGCTTCTGATCCAGCTTCCTGTTAATGTGCCTAGGAAGGCAGCAGATGATAACTCAAGTACTTGAGTCCCTGCCACCCACCTGGGAGAACTGGATGGAGTTCCTGGTTGCTGGCTTTTGCCTGGCGCAGTCCTACCTGTTGCAGGCATCTGGGAAGTGAACCAATAGATGGAAGATCTTTCTCTGTCCTTCTCTCTATATCACTCTGCCTTTTAAATAAACAAATATTTTTTTAAAAGGCAAAAAAATATCAAAATAGAATAGCTAAAGTAGAGACTATATGCCCTGTAATCCTAAATATGTACTTGTTACAGAAGTGGTTTGCCTACTCCTGGTCTAACAGGTCTATAATCTTCCTTCTGTGTGCAAACACCTGGGCTGGTAAATATTTGCTAGAGAAAATCCATTAATTATACAGATTGGTGCCAGAGGGCATTCACGATCTCTAACCTCACCTAGAAAGTCAACATTACCCAGAAACTTCTAATCATCTTAGCTCTCTTTCTTTTCTTGGGTCTTTCATTTTTCCCACTCACCCCCTCAGCTGAACAGATGCCTCACTCCTACTTCCAAGTGAAAATAGAAGGCATCTGATTGGCACACCCTCTGTTTCCTGCTACTGGACCTACACATTTGCCTACCCTGGCTCTCGCCCTTTGTTTACTACCTCTTGTGTCAGTGGAAGTAGGAATTTCTCACTCACTGAAAGCGAATTCTTCAGCCAGTGCTGTGATGGTTAACTTCACATGTCAGTTTGACTGAGTTAAGGGAAACTCAATTTGTCTGTAAAACATTAATTCTGGACATGCCTGAGAGGGCATTTCTGGAAGTGATTAACATCAGAGTCAGGAGACTGAATAAAGAAGATCCACCCTCACCAGTGTGGGTGACCATCATGCAGTCTGTTGCAGGCCAGGAGAGAATTGGCAGAGGAAAGGCAATGTTGCTCTCTGCTGAGGCTGGGACATCCATCTTCTCCTGACCTCCAAATACCAAGGTTCCAGCTTCTCAGGTCTTCAGACTTACATGGAATACCATGTCCCTCTCAGTTGTCAGGAATTTGGACCAAGAGCTGTTGGCTCCTCTAGTTCTCAAGTCTGACTCAGACTGGATTATACCACCCACTTTCTTGGCTCTCTACCTTGCAAAGAGCATATTATAGTAATTCCCAACCTCCATAATTGCATAAAGCAATCTCCATAATAAAATCCCTTATAGAGTGGCGTGGGCGTTTGGCCTTGTCATTAAGACACCACTTGGGATATCCATATCCCATTTTAGAGTGCTTGAGTTTGAGTCCCACTTCTTCTCCCATTCCCAGCTTCCTGCTAATGTGCACATTGCAAGAAAGCAGGTGATAGGTCAGGTATTTGAGTCCTCATCATCCAGGTGGAAACCTGGCATGTATTCCTGGTTCCCAGCTTTGGCTTGGCCTAGCCACAGCTGTTGAAGGCATTTTGGGTGTGAACCAGCAAATGGGAGCTCTTTCTGTCTCTTGGCCTCTTAAATAAATTTTTTAAAAAAATAAAATGCTGGAGCCAATGTTATAGTGCAGCAGGTGCAGAGGCCTGAGCATTTAGGCTTTCCTCTGCTACTTTCCCAGGCACACTTAGAAGAAACTGGTTTTAAAGTGGAGCACCGGGGACTTGGACTGGCACTCTTACGGGATGCTAGCATTGCAGATGGAGGTTTAACCAACTGTGCCAAAATGCCAGCCTGAGAGTGTTTTTAAAGAAACAAAAAGTTTATAAAATATTTATTTATTTGAAAGGCAGAGTTACAGAGAGGCAGAGGCAGAGAGGGGGGAGGGGGAGGAGGGAGAGAGGTCATCCAACTGCTGGTTCACTCCCCAGATGGCAGCAATGGCTGGAGCTGGGCTGATCCAAAGCCAGGATCCATGAGCTTCCTCTGGGTCTTCCCATGCAGATGCAGGAGCCCAGGGACTTGGGTCATCTTCTACTGCTTCCCCAGACCAAAGCAGAGAACTGGATGGAAAGTGGAGCAGCCAGGACTTGAAGTGGACTCCATATGGGATGCCGGCACTGCAGGCGGTGGCTTTACCCCCTATGCCATGATGCCAGCCTTAGGAACAAAATTTTAATGATAAGTTTTCTGAATCGGTTTGGGGTTCCTATAGTTGACTGTCTAATTTGATGAAATTTAAAATTGCTGAGGGGGTCTAGCGTTGTGACACAGAGATTTAGACCACTGCTTGTGACACTCACTTCACGTATTGGTTCGAGTCTTGGCTGCTCTGCTTCCTCTCCACCTCCTAGCTCACGTGTCTGAAAAAGCAGCATAAGCTGGGAGATGGAATGGAGTTTCAGGCTCCTGCCTTCAGCCTGGCCCAGCCCTAGCGGCTGTGACCATCTGCAGAGCAAACCAGCAGATATGGAAGATCTCTTTCGCTGTCTCTCGCTTTCTATCTCTCCCCCCTCCTTTTTCTCTCCCTTCCCTTTCTATTACTCTTTCAAATAAACAAAACACATGTTAAAAAAAAAAAGGCAGTTGCTAGGGATCTCACTTCTGTTAGTAAAGGAAACACTGACAGTCCATGGAGTGAACTGTTTATAGAGATAAGCAAAATATCTGCTTTGGGTAGTCCTAGTAAACCACTTACAAGAAATGTCAGAGGATAAAATTATAACAATTTAGCAATCTTAATTGGCTTTACTTTAGATTTTTGAGGCAACACTTCACTCCGTAAAATAGAATAAGTATTCTGATGAACGTGAGTTGGTTTAATAGGCAGAAAAGGGCTGAAGAAAGCAGAAACAAAGACCAAAATGAGTCGATCATTTAATGGTTACTTTTTTCTGTAAGATCAGGATGATGAGACAGAATAATAGGGAGAGAACTGGAGTGTTAACCTCAGGTTATTTCAGGTGACGTCTCTTGTGTAAGGATTAAAGCACATTATCATGCCGAGTGAAATCGGCCTATTTGGGAAAGTTGGCTGTTGTGTTTCTAATCCTTGCTTCTCTGAAGGTCAGGTAAACAGCTTAGTTTCAGCTTGGTAATGTGTAAGTTTACTGTGACTCCCTTTTGATCCTTATTCTGGTGCGTTGGGGACCAGCAGTACAGGAGCTTAGTCCAAAACAATGGCCTCCTGTACTTTTTATTTAACAGGGGCAAAGAGCTAAGTAGCTCTCTATATACCTTTGGACATTTTTGGCATACTAAGGAATGCAGTGATGTTGGTCGCTCCCAAAGCTGGCGAATGAAGTAGTGAAAGAAAAGGACGCACTTAATGGTTCAAGTTTCCAGCAGTGCAAGCACTCATAGATGATCCAAGAACTTGTGGGTTTGCCCTGAAGGGGAGCCTCATCTCCCATAGCTCTGGCGCTGACACTGCTGAAGATCAGACACAACTCTTCCTCCTGCAATCAGCTGCATTCCAACGCTTTTTGGGTTATCTGCTGTGAAGTACAGGCATTCACTGGAGAAAGAAAGGGGTCCTTTAGGTGAGGACAGGTGCTTGTCAGAAGAGCCCATGGAGCAGGGGATGCTGAGCCCTTAAATTCTGGTATCTTTTCCCCCAGTAGATAAAGTCCCTCTAGTCTGAGCAGAAGCAGCCTCCTCAATCCAAACAGACTAAGACCAAGTGCTGTGGATGCCATCACCTTCTTCAGTGTCCTATAGGCAGTGATTAGCTTACCACTTCCCAGTCTGTTGGCTCCTCGCCATTGGCACATTTGTGATGATATTATCGGTTGACACAGTCTCCTACCCTCCTCTCTGAAAGAATGTTTATACTTGGCTTCCAGGACATCCCATTTCCAGTTTTTCTCCTTCAGTGGACTAGTCTTCCTCTCTCATTTGCTGGTTCCTTTTCATAACCTTGGCCTCTAAACCAGCAGTTCTCAAAACTTTGTGCCCCCAGGACCTCTTTTATGTTTTTAAAAAATATTGAGGCCCTCAAAGAGGTGTTGGTTGTGTGGCATATCTGTCAATATTTATTCATTTAAAATTAATGGAAAGGCTGGTACTGCGGTGTAGCAGGTGAAGCTGCCTTCTGTGGCATGTGCATGCCTTATGGACACTGGTTCAAGTCCTGCCTACTCCATTTCCTGTCCAGCTCCCAGCTAATGCAACTAGGAAAGTAGCAGGAGATGACCCAGTACTTGGTTCCCTGAACCCAGATGGGAGACCCAGAAGAAAGTCCTGCCTCCTGGCTTTGGGTCAGTCCAACCTTGGCCACTACAGCCATTTGGGGAATGAACCAGCAGATGGAAGATCTCTCTTTCTCTCTCTGTAACTTTGCCTTTCAAATGAATAAATATATCCTTTTTAAAAATAAAGTCAACAGGGGCCAAGCACTGTGGCGCAGTGGGTTAAAGCCCCAGCCTGCAGCACCAGCATCCCATTTGGGCACCCGTTTGAGTCCTGGCTGCTCCTCTTCTGATCCAGCTCTCTGCTATGGCCTGGGAAAGCAGTAGAAGATGGCCCAAGTCCTTGGGACCCTGTACTCATGTGGGGGACCTGGAAGAAGCTCCTGGTTCCTGGCTTCGATCAGCTCAGCTCTGGCCGTTGCGGTCATTTGGGGAGTGAACCAGCTGAATTGAAGACCTCTCTCTCTTTCTCTCTCTCTGCCTGTACTTCTCTCCATAACTCCTCTATCTTTGAAATAAATAATTCTTAAAATAAAGTCAACATTCATGGTGTCCCCTCTTCTCTCTTTTTTGTTTGTTTATTTGAATGGCATAATGACAGAGAGGTGAGGGGGGGACAGAGAGAGAGCGACCTCTCCCATTTGCTGGTTCACTCCCCCCAAAATTATAAATTAATTTAATTGAATAATAAAAAACCTATGACAAGTTAACATAAATACCATTTTCTTGGGGAAAAAACCCTATTTTTCAGAAGTAATTAGTGGAAATGTAGGATGCCCCAAACTTGAATCCACTTGCTTGATAAACAGCAAGCAAATCACTGACATTTGGGTGGTGTGAGAAAGCAGGTATTTATTACAAAGCACAAGAGGTTAGAGGTAAGGGTTCCTACAGATTGAGTAGCTCTAACGATGCACTGAGAGGCATTGTTTTATGTATTTTTTTTAAAAAGATTGATTTATTTATTTGAAAGAGTTACAGAAAGAGAGGGAGAGACAGAGAGAGAGGTCTTTGATCCACTGGTTCACTCCCCAAATGGCCGCAACAGCCAGTGCTGGCAGCGGGCTGAAGCCAGGAGAGGAGCCAGGAGTTTCTTTCAGGTCTCCCACATGGGTCACAGGGTACAAGTATTTGGTCCATCTTCCACTGTTTTTCCCAGGACATTGGCAGGGAGCTGGATCAGAAGTAGAGCAGCCAGGATGTGAACTGGTGCTCCCATGGGATGCTAGTGTCGCAGGTGGCACATTAACCCAATATACCACAACATCAGATCCTTAACTACAGTATTAACAGTCTATGCTTCATAAGAAAACTTTGCCCACTACTATTCTAATTTAGTAGAGGACAGCTACATTCTCACTTATGCTTCTAATTCGGTCTGTTGTAATTTGTTGTTTGGGTTGAAGCACATGAAGAAAATCTGACTTCACATGGCCAGTGTATTTGGAAAAAGGAAGGAAAAAAAGAGAGAGGAGTATTTTAGTAGCCTTTTGAGATAATAGTGGATATTCTCCTTTGATTGTGCAACAGAATTCCAAGGGATGATTTCTTTTTATTTATTTATTTATTTTTTGACAGGCAGAGTTAGACAGTGAGAAAGAGAGAGAGAGAGAGAGTTATAGACAATGAGAGACAGAGAGAGAGGTCTTCCTTCTGTTGGTTCACTCCCTAATGGCTGCCATGGCCGGTGCTGCGCCAATCCAAAGCCAGGAGCCAGGTGCTTCCTGCCAGTCTCCTATGTGGGTACAGGGACCCAAGCACTTGAGCCAACCTCCACTGCCCTCCCAGGCCACAGCAGAGAGCTGGACTGGAAAAGGAGCAGCCAGGACAGAATCCGGTGCCCATTTGGGATGCCAGCTCTGCAGGCTGAGGATTATTAGCCAAGTGAGCCGTGGCGCTGGCCCCAAGGGATGATTTCTTAAAAGTTAATTGCAAAGTGCAACCTGATACCTTATCAGTGAATTTTTTGCCTTCAGTTAAGTTAAAATCTATTGTCCATCTTGCACTTGCGGCTCTGGACAATGAGAGTTGCCCATTACCTAGGTTCTTGTCAAGAGCGATTGAGAAAACAACAAGTAGCAAGCAGCAAGCATTTTGTGGAGAAAGCAAAAGTGCACATTCCACAGTCAGAGTCCTGGCTCTGTGGAGGAGAGTGGCTCTTTGTCTGAACTGGTGTTTGACAATGAATGGGTTGGTTAATGAAATATATTCATGGTTTTTTTGGGAAGTAGGTAGAGATTTCCCAACATCTAGCTACCGCCCCTTTTCAATCTTTATGTGATTCAGTGTTTCCTGTCATGGCAGCTGAGTAGGTATGTCATTTAACATGATAATGTATTACAAGAAGCATATAACCCGCTGTAGCTGAATCTGGGTCATCCTTGACCCTCTAAACTGGTCTGAGCCTCCTCCAGGCAGGGGGTGTGTTGTCTTTAGAGCAAGAAGAACCAAATTGATATCCTGTAGGCCTTGTGGTACTAGGAACTCCCAGGTCAGGTGGCTCAACCACTCCTTCCACTTGTCTGTCTCACTTGAAAGGGCTCTCTCTCTCTCTCTTAAAGATTTATTTATTTATTTGAAAGGCAGAGCTAAAAAGAAGCAGCAGTAGAGAGACAGAGGGTGGAGGGAGAGAGAGAGAGGTCTTCCATCTACTGGTTCACTCCCCAGATAGCTGCCAACAACCAGAGCTGCGCTAATCTGAAGCCAGGAGGCAGGAGCTTCCTCCAGGTCTCCCACGTGGGTGCAGGGGCCCAAGGACTTGAGCCATCTTCTGCTGCTTTCCCAGGCCATAGCAGAGAGCTGGATCTGAAGTGGAGCAGCCTATATAGGATGCCAGCACTGCAGACGGCAGCTTTACCTGCTACACCACAGCACTGGCCCCATTGGAAGGGCTCTTTTAGGCATGCATAATTTTGTAATGTAATGCATTCTGAAAATATTGGTTCTTTGAATGAGGTAGGCTGTAGGGAATGACTTGTGACATTTCTAGAGGCTGATGTATTTCATTGTACAATATATATATTTTAAAAAATCACAGTAGACAATATCATCGCTGATCTCATCAGACAAATGGAGGTACACTATCAAGCCTACAGAGGGAGATACAAATTTTTCAAAATTCTAATTTGTTTGAAAGCTCAAATTTTATCTTAGGCAACAAATGCTGCCAGCTGTTTCCTTTGAAATGACAAGGTCACTTGCTCTGTTTCAAGAAATGTGTCTGCCAAAAATTCAACTTAACAAGCTTATTTTTCCATTACTCATTTTTTTAATTTAAAAATTGTGTCCCCTGGGGGAAAAAAACAGGTTGGTCAGTCTACAATTTTTTTACAAAAAGGTTTATTGATTATTTATTTGAAATGTAAAGTTACAAAGAGACTTGGAGAGGCAGAGAGAGAGAGAGAGAATCTTCCAACTGCTGGTTTATTTTCCACATGACTGCAACAGCTGGGACTGGGCCAGGTTGAAGGCAGGAGCCAGGAGCTTCACCCAGGTCCCTGATGTGGGTGCAGGGGCCCAAGTACTTCATCCATCCTTTGCTGCTTCTCTGGGCACATTAGCAGGGAGCTGGATTGGAAGTGGAGCAGTCGGAATCTGAGCATGCACCCATATGGAATGCTGGGCCTGCAGATGATGACTTAACCTTCTGCACCATAGCACTGGCCTCCAGTCTACAAATGAAACAACGATACAAGTGTCTTTCCTCTAGATAATAAAAATATTTTGGTTTGTACCAGAAATGTTTTATTAGAACTGTCTATGTTGTTTCACCGATTGTTAAATAGATGCTGTATTACTCAGCTTTGCATTACTATAACAAAATACCCAAGGTCTCTAATATTTTTAAAAGAAAAGGCTTATTTAGTTCACAGTTTTGGATGTTCAAGTGCATGGTGCCTGGATTGGCTCAGTTCTGACAAGGGTCCTCCCAGTTGCATTTACCTCATGGCAGTGTATGTGTGTGTGTGTGTATGTGTGTGTCTGTGTGTATATAAGAGTTTACGTCACCAAACAGGAAGGCAGAGAGAATGGGGTCTCACTGTCTCTTTTGAGGTCATGCTCCCAACTTCCAAAGGATTCACCACCTCCCAGTACTGCCACCCTGGGGACCAAGTCCTCAATCACAATGCAACCTTGGGAGACACAATTAAACCATTAAACTACATCCAAGCCATAGCAGATATGTACTGAAGCTTCAAAATTTAATAAAAGCAGTGTTTACTCTCTCCTAAGGACATTCTTGAGAGAAGCTTAGCATTTTTAAAAAACTGCAAGAGCGGTGGTGGTGAAGAATGGGGTTTGAATCTAGTGTCTTGATCGATGCTGAAGTGACAGCAGTTCTATCCACTATTGTTTTTTATATTTTCAGTGTAATTATCAACATGGCAGAAGAGGCAGATAATGTCTTTGTACTACTATGAAAACAGTTCTGACCTCCAGGGCCTTGTGAAAGAGTCTCAGAGAACCCCATGGGACCACAGACCACACTTTGAGAACAGCTGCTCTGAACACTCAAGTGTCCCAAAACTTAGTCATTGAATCTTCTCTTCTCTCTTGATCCCTAGAAAATTACAGCTAGTTTAATGACTTTGAGGTGGGTTAGAATGGGAGTTAGTGAAGGAAAAAGAATTAGGAGGCTTACAGCAGTCTCTGTGCCATGGCCCTGACTGCTAAAAACTCTACCCACTTCCATGCAAATTCAGCTCATGCACTTTCCCATTCAGCACCTGAGCCTTACCCCCACCCACACCATGCAGAATTCACCATAATGGACTGAGCTGCATGTATGGATACCATGAAACCTTCCCAGAGATCATCACGCACACTGGACTTGCCCAAACCCCATTCCACTTGTATATTCAATTAGGACACATCCCCTACACTATAAAGTGAACTGATATGGGGCATGGTTCTCCCCACAAGTTTGACTGCATTCAATCTGAGTGTGTACTAGCTCTTTAATCTCTTTAAATAAATCTCGTTCCCACTCTTGCACTTTATCTATGGCTCTGCTTTGAATTCATCTATTATGCTGAGAAAAGAATCTTGGAATAAATCTAGCTGGGAACCTCCTACTGAATCCCAGCAACAGCTTTAACTATTTATATGCTCCCTGATCCTGAAGTTTTATCTGCACTCTGTATCATTTTCCTATAGTCTAGATATCTGTTAAGTATTTCAGAGTTAACATACTCAAATAGAATTCCTTATGTTACTGTCTTCCATCAAGTTAATACTTTTGCATTCCTTCCCAACTCATTTAATGATCTCATCATCTGACCACTTGCTCGGGCAAAAAGCCTTGAGCCATTCTTGATACAGACTTTCTCTCATACATTACGGTCAATCTGCCAACAAAACTCTTTTATAGACTCAGAACCCAGATTCTCACCACTTCTCATCACATACACTTCTACTACTTAGTGATCCAAATCACATCATATGTTTATTGCATCACCCTCCTAAATGTTATAGCAAACTATTTTTTTCCCAACTTTACAATCAGAGTAATCCTTTTGAAAGTTCAGATCGTATCACTCCTTTATTCACAAATATTGTTCCATATCACTCAGAATAAAGCCAAAAAGCATACAATGCTGTGTTAATTATCTATTGCTACACAAAAATCAAACTCAAAACTTCATGCATTATAACAACATCTAGGGGCTGGTGCTGTGGCAAAGTGGGTAAAGCTGTCGCCTGCAGTGCTGGCATCCCATGTGGGTGCCAGTTCGAGTCCCGGCTGCTCCGCTTCCAATCTGGCTCTCTGCTGTGACCGGGGATAACAGTGGAGGATGGCCCAAGTCCTTGGGCCCTGCACCTGCATGGGAGACCTGAAAGAGGCTCCTGGCTTCACATTGGCATAGCTCTGGCCAGTGCAGCCAATGGAAGACCAGTGGATGGAAGACCTCGCTCTCTCTGCTTCTCCTTTTCTCCCTTTGTAATTCTTTCAAATAAATAAATAAATCTTAAAAAAAAATCTATTGTACTTGCTTACAATTCCATGGATGAGAGCAATTTGGCCCAGACTTAGTGAGAGTTTTCTGCTAGTCTTGCCTGAGTTAATCATGTGACTAAAGTCAAATGATAGCTTTATCAGGGCAAGGTTGTTTAAGAAGAACTCACATGTCTAGTGGTTAATGCTGTTATTGGTTGGGACACATGACTGCAACATATAGTTGAGGAGCCCAGACTTCTTCAACAAAGTAGTCCAAAGGCTCTAAGAGCAAAGCAAATCACAGGGCTGAGCAGAGACTCAACATTGATAGAGACCACACTAACATGTGGATCAGTTGTTAGTCAAGGTTAGGACAGTGGGAGCAGTAAAACCTGGGAACAGGCACTAAAAGGATATATTTTCCATCGAGTCACTAAGACCTACTAAAAGTTTGTCTCATTTTGGTTAGCATCATGAGCTATTAATTCTAAATAATGGCAAGGCTGACATAGTCCTTTAAAAAAATTATTTATTTGAAAGAGTTACAGTGAGAGAGACAGAGGGACAGGAGTGAGATCTTCTATCCGCTGGTTCACTCCCCAAATGGCCGCAATAATCAGGAGTGAGCCAGGCTGAATCCAGAAGCCAGGAGCTTCATCTGGGTCTCCCACTTGGGTGTAGGGGACCAGGTACTTAGGCTGTTCTCCATTACTCTACCAGGTGCATTAGCAGGGAGCTGGGTCAGAAGTGAAATAGCTGGGACTCAAACCAGTGCCCACATGGGATGCTAGGCTACAGTCCACAGCTTAACCTGCTGCTCCTCAGAGCCAGCCCCAACATAATCTCTAAAAAAGAAACACTTTTCACCAAGATGTCTCCAAAGGCAAAGAAGGAAACTTCTGCCTCCTCTCAAAGCCAAATCCAAGCCTTTGACAACTAAAAGGCAATGCCGAAGGTGTTCACAGCCATAAAAAAGATAAGCACATCACCTGTGTTTGACCCCAAGACACTACCCACCTGGCGGTAACCCGAATATCCTCAGAAGAGCATTTCCAGGACAAACAGGCTTGACCACTGTGCCATCAACAGGTTCCCCCTGACCACTGAGTCTACTGTGAAAAAGACAGAAGACGACACACTGGTGTCCACTGTAGATTTCAAGGCCCACAAACACCAGATCAAACAGGCTGTGAAGAAACTCTGTGACGCTGACGTAACCAAGGACAATACCTGATCAGGCATGATGGAGAGAAGAAGGTATATGTTTGACTGGCTCCTGATTGGGATGCTTTAGATGTTGCCAACAAAATTGGGGTCATCTAAACTAAGTCCAGCTGGCTAAATCTAAATATATGTTTTGTCACCATAAAAAATATTTTGGTAGGGGTAGGCATAGTGGTATCACAGGTTAAGTCACTGCTTGCAGTGCCAGCATCCCGTAGCAGGGCCAGGTACAAGTCCTGGCTGCTCCACTTCCAATCCAGCTTCTTGACAATGTGCTCGGGAAGGCAGCAGATGATGGCTCAGGTGCTTGGGTCCCTGCCACCCACATGGGAGACCCAGATAGAGTTCCTGGTGCCTGGCTTTGACCTAGTCCCCCCTCAGCAACTGAGCCATTTGAGGAGTGAACCAGTGAATGAAAGATCTCTCTCTCTCTCTCTCTCTCTCTCTCTCTCTCTCTCTCTCCTTTGCTCCATCTCTCTGTATCACACTACCTTTCAAATAAAAAAGATAAGTAACTTTTTAAGAAATCTTTTGTTATTTTCCTCTTACCATTTACAAAACTGAACTCAAGATGGATCAAGGATCTAAATGTAAGACTTGAAACAGTAAAATTGCTAAAAGAGAATATAGGGAAATACTTCAAAACACTCATAAACACAGGCAACAAAAACAAAACTACACAAATAAGTTTACATCAAACTCAGAAGCTTCTACTCAGCAAAAGAAACAGTCTTAAGAATGAATAGACAGGGGCTGGCGCTGTGGCGCAGTGGGTTAAAGTCCTGGGCTGAAGTGCCAGCATCCCATATGGGCACCGGTTGAAGTCCCGGCTGTTCCTCTTCCTATCCAGCTCTCTGCTATGGCCTGGGAAAGCAGTAAAAGATGGCCCAAGTCCTTGGGCCCCTGCACCCATGTTGGAGACCCAGAGGAAGCTCCTGGCTCCTGGCTTCGGATCGACCAACTGCAGCCATTGCGGCCATCTGGTGAGTGAACCAGCAGATGGAAGACCTCTCTCTGTCTCTCTCTGCCTCTCCTTCTCTCTCTGTGTAACTCTGATTTTCAAGGAAAATAAATAGAAAATCTTTTAAAAAGAATGAAGAGACAGTTGACAGAATGGAAGATAATATTTGTAAGCTCCTTATCTGATAAAGGATTAATATCCAGAATATATTAGGAACAACAACAAAAATTACAAAAAAAAAAAAAAACCCTCAGCAACAATAAAATTTCCAGCTAAGAATTTAGGAAAGGACCTGAATGAACAGTTCTCAAAAGAAGAAATATAGGGACTGGTACTGTGGCAGAGTGGGTAAAGCCACCGCCTGCAGTGCCGGCATCCCATATGGGTACCACTTCGAGTCCTGGCTGCTCCACTTCTGATCCAGTTCTCTGCTATGATCTGGGAAAGCAGAATAGGATGGCCCAAGCCCTTGGGCCCCTACGCCCACATAGGAGACCCAGAAGAAGTTCCTGGCTCGTGGCTTTGGATAGGCACAGCTCAAGACGTTGCAGCCATTTGGGTAGTAAACTAGAGGATGGAAGACCTCTCTCTCTCTCTCTCTCTCTCTCTCTCTCTCTCTCTCTCTGCCTCACGTCTCTCTGTGTAACTCTTTCAATTAAATAAATAAATCTTTTTTTAAAAAGAAGAAATATAAATGGTCAACAATTTTATGGAAAAAATGCTCAATATCATTAGCTATCAGAGAAATGCAAATCATCTCACCTCTGTTAGAATGGCTGTTATCCAAAAGACAGAAAATAACCCATGCTGGCAAGGACATAGAGAAACTCTTGTACACTGTTGTGGGAATGTAAATTATTGCAGCCACTATAGAAAACAGTATGAAGAGTTCTTTAAAAGCTACTTCATGATCTACCAATCCCACTACTTTTGTATATATCCAAACAACATGAAATCATTGTGTGGAAGAGATACCTGCTCCACGATGCTTATTGCAGCACTATTCATAATAGTCAAGACAGGGAATCATCAAAGGTGGCCATCACCAGAATGGATAAAGAAAATATGGTATGTAAATCCAATGGAAGAAAGAATGAAATCCTGTCATTCTAGTAAAATGGATGGAACTGGATGACATCATGTTAAGTGAAATAAGTAACACAGCGAAGACAACACATGTTCTCCTTCATAAGTGGAAACTGAGAAAAAACACTAACAACAACAAAAACCCTCAGTCTGAACAAAGAATGGTGGTTACGATAGGCTGGGAATGGTAAGGTAGGGAGGATACAGAGAGTTTGGATAATGAATATCAAATCAGAATTAGAGTGAAGGAATAAATGCCAGACAGAGTCACATAGCCTAGTGGGGAGAGTATTGTCCACAGTAACCTGGTATATATTTTATATATTTTATGAACATCTAGAAGGCAGAAGTTCCAAGCCTTTGATCAAAAAGTAATGGCAGGGAGAGAGATGTGTTGTTACTTTGTTTTGATCTATACCATTTGTATATGTATTGCCACACTGTGACCCATAAATTAATATAATTATTGACAGAATACAAAAGTGCAAGGATAATTCAAATTTTAATTTAAAAATTCAAAATGCTTCAATTAATATAAAAAATAAGGAACTCTTAGGATGTGTCTTTTGGCACAGCAGGCTAAGTTGCTGCCAGAGTACCTGTGATCAAGTTCTGCCTCTGTACTTCCCATTCAACTTCAAGCTAATTTTCCTGGGTGGCTTCAGTTGATGGACTAAGTACTTAGCTTTTTGCCACCACATGATATGCCATGATGGAGTTCCTGACTCCTGGTTTTGGCCTGGTCCATCCCTGGCATTGCAAGCATTTGAGGAGTGAACCGGTGGATGGAAAATATGTCTCTCTCTCTCATTCTCCCTCTCTCTCTCTCTCCTCCTCCTCCCCTAACTTCCTATCTCTTTGTCATTCTGCCTTTCAAATAAATAAGCCGTTTTTAAAAAAAATTTAAAAATGAGGAACTCTTACAACTCAATGATAAAGATTAATCAACTAGATTCAAAATGGGCAAAGGAACTGAATAAACATTTCTACAAAGAAGATGTGCAAATGGCCAAGAAGTCATTGACAAAGTGGTCAACATCACTAACTGTTAAGGAAATACAAATTTAAGCTTCAGTGAACTATAACTTCATATCTCTCATAATGACTATTATTGAAAAGATGAAAGGTGACAAGTGTTTGTGAGGATGTGGGAAGTGGGAACTCTAGTACACAGTTAGTGGGAATATAAGTTAGTACGGCCATTAGGGAAAACAATATAGAAGTTTGTCAAAAAATTAAAACATAAACCTACTATATAACCTAGCAATCCCATTTCTGGATGTTTATAGAAAAGAAGTAAAATCAATGTCTTTAAGAAATATCAGTACTTGCATGTCATGCAGAATTTTTCACAATAGCCAAGACGTGAAAGTAACCTAACTGCCCATCAGAAGAATGGATTAAAAAATGATATATATGTATATGTATACATATATATATATAATGGAATATTATTTGGCCTTAGAAAAAAAGAAAATTTTTGCAATTTTTTTTTTGACAGGCAGAGTTAGAGAGAGAGAGAGAGACAGAGAGAAAGGTCTTCCTTTTTCCGTTGGTTCACCCCCCAAGTGGCTGCTATGGCCGGCAGGCTGCACTGATCCGAAGCCAGGATCCAGGTGCCTCCTCCTGTCTCCCATGGGGTGCAGGGCCCAAGGACTTGGGCCTTGATTAGCCTGTTGAGCCACGGCGCCGGCCAAAATTTTGTTTATAAATGATGAATCAGTCCTAGAGATCTACTGTTTAACATAGTGCCTATACTTAGCAATACTGTACTGCATATAAAAATTTGCTAAGATGATAAATCTATGTGTTCTTATCAAAAATAATAATAACAGTAGTAAATACTATGCAGGAGGAAAATGTTGGAGATAATGAATAGGTTTGTGGTGGTGATTTCATGGTTACATATTTATCGCCGAACTCATCAAGTTGTATATATTGAATATATGCTTCATTTTGTATGTCAGTTGTATCTCAATACAGTTGTTTAAAAATATACAGAGGGGCCAGCATTGTGGTACAGAGGGTTAAGCTATTGCCTACAATCCAATCATCCCATATGGGCAGAGGTTCAAGGCCTGGCTGCTCCACTTCCCATCCAGCTATCTGATAATGATCCTGAGAAAGCAGCAGAAGATGGCCCAAGACCTTTGGCTGCTGCCACTAATGTGGAAGACCCAGAGAGAATTTTAGGCTTCTGGCTTTGGCCTGGCCCAGCCTAGTCTTTACAGCCATTTGAGGGAATGAACTGGTGGATGAAAGATTTCTTGCTGCCCATATCTCTGTAACTCTACTTTTCAAACAAATAAATCTTAAAAGCAAAACAAAACAAACAAACAAACAAAAACAATGTTCAGAGGAGTGCGTATTGTGGTGCAGCAGGTTAAACTGATACTTTGGACACCCTTAACCCAAGTCTGCAAGGGCCCAGCTGAGTCTTGGTACCTCACCTTCTCATCCAACTTTCCTTGTGGCCGTTTGGAAAGTGAACCAGTAGATGGAAGATCTCTTTGTCTGTCTCCGTGCTTTCAAATAAATAAAAATTTAATGTAAAAAAAATCAGTAGTGATTAAGGAAAACTTTACTGAGAGAAAAAGCAAAGAAGAAAATGACAACCAATATAAGCCTATTAATTAGAAAACTTTGCTATATTTTAGGTCAATGCAGCAACAGGAGATTCATATACAGCCTGGAAACTATGGTGGTTTAATTTGTAACAGTGCACATTTTAGTTTAAAAAAAAAAAAAAGGCTGTGCATGACAAATGTACTTCCCATACTGCTGGCTTGGATACAAGGTAGCATGATTCACCTGGACCCCTACAGAAGTGGTCTATGGGAAAGGCTTATGAAGCAGGTGAACATAGGGCCTACTTTTGTCACAACAGTTGCTATTTTTGCTGATTGCCTGGATATCCTGTTCACATTAGCATCTTCCTGCATTTGTCATTTTAAATAAAGTATTAATGATTTTAAATAAGGTATTATAATGCAATTATTGCCTTATCATAATCTGAGATATGTGCGATAAGCCACCACTTTGTACTTCCAGCTTCTGTCTTGGTCTCTTCTAGTGTTGTGTGAGGTATAAGTGCACTAAACAGAGAACTCAGCTAAACACATGTTAAATCTTAAATATGATCAGTGATAGCTTATCTCTCTTCCCAACCCTTGCCAGTTATACAATAACTAAATACTTCCTTTTGAAGATAGTGTTCAGGGAGCTTGCTGATAAAAAAAAAAAAAAAAAAAAAAAAAAGCAGTTGGACTCAAGTAGCTAAGATCAGCTGCATTTGGTCCCAGATGGCAATGGGAGAGAAGTATTCCACACAAGTATCCCCTCCAGCCGCTTAGTTCATGAGCCAGTTGTACCATGATCTCTTTCTGGTCCATGCTTCAGCCTTCAAGATGCAAATATTGATCCAGTTTATCAGTCCCTGGAGATCAGTGAGAAACATGAGAAGCCATTAGTTAAAAGCACAGGAGGCACATGCAGGAAAAAAAGATCATATTGCAGGCCTACAGTAGTTTCGTCATTTATTGTCATCATTCACATGTATGAACCTTCAAAAACTCAGGGAAAATACATAACATGAAAAAAGTACACATGTATTTCAAAATAACTTTGCACCAAAATAAATTTCTCCTTTAAGGAACTATTATTTATGTATTTTTATTTTATTTGAAAGGTAGAGAAAAAAGAGACAGATCTTCCATCTGCTGAGTCACTCCCCAGTTGCCTGCAACAGCTGACACTGGGCCAGGTCAAAGCTGGGTGTCAGGAACTCCATCTGGATTTCCCACTCGAGCTGTTACCTGCTGCTTCCCAGAGTGCAGATTTACAGGAAGGTAGAATCAGATGTGGAGGCAGGACTCAAACTCTGGCACGTCAATGTGGGATGTGGGCATCTCAAGTGATGTCTTAATTGCTATGCCTGACACCCCTAACTTAACTTTTAAAAAGTAAAACAAAGATTGATTTATTTGTAAGGCAGAGTTACAGATAGAGAGGCAGAGACAGAAAAGTCTGGTTCACTCCCCAAATAGCTAGAATAACAAGGGCTGAGCCAGACCAAAGCCAAGAGCCTGGAACTCCATCTGGGTTTCCCATGTGGGTAGCAGAGGCCCTGTTTCTTGGCCATCTTCCACCGCTTTCCCAGGCACCTGAGCAGAAAGCTGGGTCAGAAGTGGAAGAACCTGAACTGGTGGTCACATGGGATTGTGACATTACGGGCAGCAGCTTAACCTGCTGCACCGTAATGCAGGCCTTTTTTTTTTTTTTTTTTTTTTTTTTTGGACAGGCAGAGTTAGACAGTGAGAGAGAGAGACAACAAAAGTTCTTCCTTCCATTGGTTCACCCCCAAGTGGCTGCTACGGCTGGCGCGCTGCACCAATGTGAAGCCAGGAGCCAGGTGCTTCTTCCTGGTCTCCCATGCGGGTACAGGGCCCAAGCACTTGGGCCATCCTCCACTGCCTTCCCGGGCCACAGCAGAGAGCTGGACTGGAAGAGGAGCAACCAGGACTAGAACCCGGAGTACCGGCGCCACAGGCAGAGGATTAGCCTAGTGAGCCGCGGTGCCAGCCAACTTATCTTTAAATTCCATTTTCCATGAACTTTCAAAAAGATCCTTATATAATTATTTATTGCTTAGTAATGCATTTTGTTTTATAATAAGCCCTTTTAGCAACTAGGAAATTTTAAAGACAAAAATACATTGTGTTCTTCTGCTAGGGCTGCCTTAGCAATGTACCCACAAACTGAGTAACCTGAACAATAGAAGTTCACTGTCGCCTGTTTCTGGAGGCTCCTCTTCAGGTGGCAATGAATTGGTTCCTTGTGAGGACTGGGAAAGAAAAGCTGTTTGGTGCATCTCCCTGTAATTCTGGCAACCTGTGATGTTCCTCAGTTTACAGAAGCATCACCCCAGTGTCTGCTTCATCTTCACCTGGCATTCTCCTGGTGTGTATGTCTGTGTCCATGTTGCCCCCTTTGTAGAAGGACACCAGTCACTTTGGTTTACGGCTGCACCCTTTCTAGTATGGCCTCTTCACCCTTTCTAGTATGGCCTAAATCTTCAAAATAAGTTTATATTCCCAAATAAGTTGATATTTTGACATACAGGAGGCTAACACCTCAACATATGTGAACTTTAGGGGACCACAAGTCAACCCATGTCACACATGTTTTTAAAGATTTATTTTAAAGGCAGCATTATACAGAGAGAGGGAGAGGCACACAGAGAAATCTTCCATGTTCTGGTTCACTCTCCAAATGGCAGCAATGACTAGTTCAGGGGCAAGTCCAAAAGCAGGAGCCAAGGGCTTCTTCCTGGTCTCCCATGTGGGTGCAGGGGCTCAAGGGCTTGGGCCATTCTCCCCTGCTTTCCCAGGAATATTAGCAGGGAGCTGGATCAGAAGTGGAACAGCCAGGACTTGAACCGGAGCTCATGTGGGATGCCAGCATTTCATGCTGCAGCTTAACACCTTATACCACAATGCTGGCCCCAACGTAAATGTTTAATGAAAAATTAAGTACTTGTTTCCATTTCTTCAGATTAATGGTGGAAGTATAACCACAACATGTTTGCCACTATTTACATCTACCATGGGGATAACGGTGATGTCACTAACTATTGATTGTCTAGGAGGCACAAATCAGATCAAGAAACACTGGCATTTGCTGCAAAAGTGAGTATTTATTTTTATTTGGTCAATATTTTAAAAGTTATTTATTTGAAAGAGATGGGTAGAGAGGGATCTTCGATTTGCTGGTTCATGCCCCACATACCCTCAATAGCCATTGTTGGGACAGGCCAAAGCAAGGATCTTAGGACTCAGTACAGGTCTCCTGTGTGTGTGGCAAGGACCCAGGTACTTGAGTCATGCCCTGCTGTCTCAGGAAGCTGAAATTGGAAGCAGAGCCACGACTTGAACTGATATGAGACGCAGGCATCCCACAAGTCCCTGTGTCAAAGTCCTGCTTGAGTGCTTGTTTGTTTTTGTTTTTTTTCAAGATTTATTTATTTATTTGAAATTCAGAGTTACACAGAGAGAGGAGAGGCAGAGAGAGAGAGGTCTTCCATCCACTGGTTCACTCCCCAATTGGCCACAACAGCCAGAGCCAGGAGCCAGGAGCTGCTTCTGGGTCTCCCATGTGGGTGCAGGGGCCCAAGGACTTGGGCCATCTTCTACTGCTTTCCCAGGCCATAGCAGAGAACTGAATTCGAAGTGGAGCAGCCGTGACCAGAACTGGCGCCCATATGGGATGCCAGCGCTTCAGGCCAGGGCCTTAACCCGCTGTGCTACAGCACTGGCCCCGAGTGCTTGTTTTTAAGAGACTGTGCCCAGAAACAAGAATTTAACATGTGCAAATGTATTAAATATGTTTACTCATTACTTTGTGAAGTATAATTGCGGATTAGATCAAATGACTGCCTCAGTGAATTTCACTGATTTTTATTGAAAGTTTTATTATGTACTTAGGAAAAGTTCATCAAAAATTGTAAAGGAGCTGGCTCTGTTAGTAGGAGAGACTTTGCAGACAGTTAAATAATCCCTGTTTTTTATGCCAGTGTTATCGGATGCTCCAAAAAGAAAATCAGTTCATTTCAATAATAGGTTTTTTCCATCCAATTCATCAAATCAAAACAAAATTTTTGGAAGGTCATTCAATCTAAGGTAAAATATCTATTGTAAATTCTGTTTCAAAATCTTTCAGGCTTGAGACATAGTTCCTACGAAGATCATTCAAACTGATCTTGGAGCCACCACTTAGGACTCCTGTACCCCAGACTGGAGTGCTGGTTCAAGTCCCAGCTACTCCATGCATCTCATCCATCTCAGCTAATGCATCCTGAGAGGCAGTAGGTGATGGGCCCAATTCTTGGGTTCCTGCCACCCATATGGGAGACTTAAATGGAGTTTTTGGCCCCTGGCTTCATCCTGGCCAACTCCTGCTGTTGTGGGCATTTGGAGAGTGTACCAGTGGATAGAGGATCTCTCTCTCTCTCTCTCTCTCTCTTCCTCTCTTTTCTCTTTCCCTCTGTCACTCTGCTTGTCAAATAAATAAATAAATCTTTAAAACAAAACAAACAAATGACCCAAATTATGAAATCTGTGGAGCACAAATGTACTTAGGGTTGGTTTTGTTATGTAATATTCAGAATTTTGTATAAACACATAGTTCACAAAATGAGTTAAAGATGGCAATTAGGCACATGAAAAGATGTTTAATGTCAGCAATCCCTTAAGAAATGTAAATTAAACCCACAATGACATTCCACTATACAAGCTGTACTCCTCTCCCTGGTCTGCCATATAGATTACCACAGATGTGGGTGCCTAAACAACAGACATTTTCTCAAGATTAAAATGCTAGCCAAATTGATCTCTGGGGAGGCCTCTCTTGCTGGCTTACAAACAACCTCTTTCTTGCTGTGTTCTCATAAGGCCTTTCCTCTGTGTGGCCACACAGCTGGTATTTCTTCCTCTTCTTATAAGGACACGAGTCCTACAAGGTTAGGGCCCCACCCTTATGACCACATTCAACCTTAATTGCTTC
Source organism: Sylvilagus floridanus (assembly GCA_949820135.1). NCBI lineage: Eukaryota > Metazoa > Chordata > Mammalia > Lagomorpha > Leporidae > Sylvilagus > Sylvilagus floridanus. The sequence goes on along the minus strand of OX463230.1, from coordinate 17,391,766 downwards.
CTTAAAGGCCCTACATCCAAATGCAATCACACAGAAAGTTAGGGCTTCAACCTATGGATTTTGAGGGACACAACTAAGTTTGTAACAATGCCTATTACAGCCAGTCTGCCTATAAGGGTTAATTTGATGGGCCCCTTCCCAAGATCTAACTTTCTTTCTTTTTAACTTTTATTTAATAAATATAAATTACCAAAGTACAGCTTATGGATTACAATGGCTTTTTCCCCTCCATAACTTTCCTCCCACGCGCAACCCTCCCATCTCCTGCTCCCTCTCTCATTCTATTCACATCAAGATTCATTTTCAATTATCTTTATATACAGAAGATCAATTTAGCATATATTAAGTAAAGATTTCAACAGTTTGCACCCACACAGAAACATAAAGTGTAAAATACTGTTTGAGTATTAGTTATATCATTAATTCACATTGAACAACACATTAAGGACAGAGATCCTACATGAGGAATAAGTGCACAGTGACTCCTGTTGTTGACTTAACAATTTGACACTCTTGTTTATGGTATCCGTAATCTTCCTAGGCTCTTGTCATGAGCTGCCAAGGCTATGGAAGCCTTTTGAGTTCACCAACTCCGATCTTGCTTAGACAAGGTTATAGTGTCATAGTCAAAGTGGAAGTTCTTTCCTCCCTTCTTTGATGGCCCATTCTTTCCACTGGGATCTCACTTGCAGAGCTCTTTCATTTAGTTTTTGTTTGTTTATTTGTTTTTTGCCAGTGTCTTGACTTTCCATGCCTAAAATACTCTTCAGCCAGATCCGAATGCCTTAAGGGCTGATTCTGAGGCCAGAGTGCTGTTTAGGACATCTGCCATTCTATGAGTGCTGTGTATCTGCTTCCCATTCTCTCCCTTTTTAATTCTATCAGTTAGTATTAGCAGACACTAGTCTTGTTTATGTGATCCCTTTGACTCTTAGACCTATCATTCTCTCTAACTATCTTTCTTACTGTTTTCCCCTTACTCAATCCATGCTGACTCTACTGGTCTTCCTCCTGTTGCTTATGCACTGTAAGCAAATTCAGTCTCTTGGACTTAGGCTTGCTTCTCCTGCTTGGAATATTCGTCCATCAATATATATCTACAAAGTGCTGTAGGTCCTCTTCTGTCTACATTGTATATAGGTCAGGATCCATCACTCCCTGGGCTTCAGATACTATCTAAAGGCTGATTTCATAGTGCTTACAGTAAAAATTTTTAAACAGTCTTATCTTTGATACTAGATCATGATATTACAAAGCAGGGAAATTGTTCCCCTTGGAATCTCTGCAGTGCCTAGGGAAGCGTGGACAGGGGCTGGCACAGTAGTACAGTGCGTTAAGCCACTGCTTGTGATGCCAGCATCCTGTATTGGAGTGCAGCTGCTCTGTTGCAGATCCAGCTCCCTGTTAATTCACCTGAGAGAGCAGGGAAGCTGGTCCAAGTGCTTGGGCCCCTGCCACCTATTTGGTAGACTCAAATGGAATTGCAGGCTCCTAGCTTCAGTCTTGACCCAGCCCCAGCCATTGGGAACATTCTGAGTGTGAACCATCAAATGGAAATCTCTGTTGCTCTGCTTTCAAATAAATAAATAAACTTTTTTTTCTAAAAAAAAAAAAAAAAAAAGGACTTATTTGGGGGCCGGCGCCGTGGCTCACTTGGTTAATCCTCCGCCTGCAGCGCTGGCATCCCATATGGGCGCCGGGTTCTAGTCCCAGTTGCTCCTCTTCCAGTCCAGCTCTCTGCTGTGGCCCGGGAAGGCAGTGGAGGATGGCCCAAATGCTTGGGCCCTTGCACCCCATGGGAGACCAGGAGGAAGCACCTGGCTCCTGGCTTCAGATTTGCATAGCTCCGGCCGTAGCAGCCATTTCGGGGGTGAACCAATGGAAGGAAGACCTTTCTCTCTCTCTCTCTCTCTCTCTCTCACTGACTAACTCTATCAAATAAATAAATAAATAAAGGACTTATTTGAGAAACAAGAAGGAAGGGGTAGCAGAAAGAGACATGTGTAAGTATCAGGCCCCACAAAAACCAAGATTCAGCCCTTCCTTGAGATCTTGAGGCTCATGGGAAACGGTTACTCTCCTGTTAGGGAAGAAGAAACCACCAGTTTGTGGCTAGTTGAGTTCAGTGGCTGTACTGTCGGCTGGGAGAAGGAGCTGTTACTAGCCTGGGAAACCCACTGCGAGTTCTCTGAGCCATTTTTGGACAGTTCTGCTCTGTGTAGTGCAGTACTCAAAAAACAACAACAAAAAATATGTCTCTTCACAGTTCATTACTTAAAATATGTCAGCATTCAAATTCAATTTTAGAAATGTGAATTAAATAGAAAAACAAAGCAAAAGAGACCGCCCACACATACATCCTAGTAGCAGTCGTTCCTTTTCAATGAAAGTTATTATCTCTCATTGATGAACTCTTGATCCATTCATGTCAATGAAAATGTTTTAGTGTATCCTTAAGAATGACTCAGGAAAATTTTACTTGAGGAGATTAAATTAATGTTTGATTTATTAAAGTTAAAATTTTAAAGTATTTTTCTTCTTAAACTTTTAACTTCAATTATAAATCAAATTATTAATTTATAAGTCTGACAAATGTTGCAGCTACTTTTAACAGTTGCTTTAAGAAGTCTTTGATTAGGCCAGCGCTGTGGCTTAACAGGCTAATCCTCCGCCTTGCGGCGCCGGCACACCGGGTTCTAGTCCCAGTCGGGGCGCCGGATTCTGTCCCGGTTGCCCCTCTTCCAGGCCAGCCCTCTGCTGTGGCCCAGGAGTGCAGTGGAGGATGGCCCAGGTGCTTGGGCCCTGCACCCCATGGGAGACCAGGAAAAAGCACCTAGCACCTGGCTCCTGCCATCGGATGAGCGCGGTGCGCCAGCCGCAGCGCACCGACCGCGGCAGCCATTGGAGGGTGAACCAATGGCAAAAGGAAGACCTTTCTCTCTGTCTCTCTCTCTCACTGTCCACTCTGCCTGTCAAAAAAAAAAAAAAAAAGAAGAAGTCTTTGATTAATATTGGCCTTATTTATCATTTTAGTTAAATATTTCAGTTGTCTGACAAACTTCCCAAATATTTATGTGGCTCTTATAAATCTAAAAATTTAGTATGCATGTAATTGTATATATATTTATATTGAGTCTCATGGTTCTTTTTAATTTTATTTATTTTTATTTGAGAGGTAGAGTTACAGAGAAAGAGAGGAAGAGAGAAAGGTGCTCATATAGGATGCTGGCACTGCAGGCTGTGGCTTAGACTACTATGCCACAATGCTGGCCCTCTCAGGTTGTTTTGAAAAGATAAAATACTGGGCTGGCACTGTGTCACAGTGGGTTAAAGTCCTGGCCTGAAGCACAGGCATCCCATACGGACGCAGTTTGAGTCCCGGCTGGTCCTCTTCTGATCCAGCTCTCTGCTATGGCCTGGGAAAGCAGTAGAAGATGGCCCAAGTCCTTGGGCCCCTGCACCCACATGGGAGACCAGGAACTCAACCCATCTCTGTCACGGGGATCACAAAACCCAAGTACTTGAACTATATTATCTCTGCCTTCCAAGGTCTTCATCAGCAAGAGTCAGGAGCCAGAACCAGGTATCAAACCCAGACACTCCAACTGGAAGGCGAGCTTCTTAACCAGCATCTTAGCTGCAAGGCTAAAGCCCATAGAAATGTAAACACTAACTTAAACGTAGATATTTAAACCCCAAAGCTGTAAATTAGTGATACCAAGAGGGCGGAAACCTAACCCAGTTATGGTGTTCTGGAAGTGGACCAGGTGGGAGATCTTTCAATCAGTGAGGCTGTGGCCTTGGAAGGTAATTCTTGCAGGAAAGGCTGATCATAAAAGCTCTAGTTGAGCTTAGCTGCTCTCTTGGCTTCCTGGCTTACCAAGTGATCCTTCCTCTGCAAACTCCCCGTCATTGTCATTCCCCACCCTCACAGAGGCCAAACCAGTGGGTCCTCATAGGGTCCAAACTTATCTTGGACCTGAGCCTCTAAAACTGTGAGTTAAATAAACTTTTTCTTTTCTAAAATTAATTGTCTCGGGTATTTCAGTGTAGTGATGAAAAGCTGATTAATGCACTTAGCACTCTGAAATCTGGGCAGAGAATATGACACGTTCCCCAAACTTCAGGGACAAATCCCATTTGTGTTCTCTGGGAGTTTTCCAAAGTCATTGTTCTGTGGATTCTTGGCTTTGGCCTCTTTTTTGCACTTCAGTCATCGTTTGTTTTCCATAAGTTATTCTCACAGCCCGTGTTTTCCTTTAGAAGTTAGAGTGCCAGGGGCTTCCTTTAGCGCTGTCTGTCTCTCAGTGTAAGGTGATGGTGTTTTTACCAGGGCAATTCTCCTAACACATCTGGAAGTTTTATGTACATCATCTCACTCCATGCCTTAACAGCAGTAGTAGTCATTTCTTCCAAGATAACCCTGTCTGTATCTGGGGCACATCATGTTGTCATATCACAACACCTTTGTGCTTTTAGAAAGTGCATCTGTATGAATCTCAGGATCTGTAACTCATCTCCTTCAGTTGTTTTGCCTCTTAAAAAAGAGAAAATTTTGTTTTGTTTTTTAATTTGAAAGTGTAATAGAGAAGTAGAGACAGAGAGAAACATATCTTTCATCCATTGATTCGCTCCCCAAATGCTAACAACAGCTGGGGCTGGGCCATGCTGAAGCCAGGAGCCAGGAAGACATCTGGGTCGCCCACATGGTAGCAGGGACCCAAGTTCTTGGACCACCATCTGCCACCTTCCTAGGGACATAAGCAGGAAGCTGGATCAGAAGCAGAGTAGCTGGGATTTGAACAGCATCACAATGTGAGATGTGGGCACCACAGGTGGCAGCTTGATCTGCTACACCACAACACTTGGCTCCAGGGAGCGGGTGTATTTACCGAGGGTCTTATGGCTGCTTTTTTGACTTGAGCTTAACTATTTTAATGGCAGAACTCTGGATTTGGACTTTTTCCTGATAGCATTTCTTGCTTTGAGTTTTTTTTTTTTATTACTGTAAAAAATGACCTAAACCTTTTATGTCCTATAAATTTTGCTTAAAATCTGAAAATCCTTAAAAAAGAGTTCCTTAGCCTCCAGGATGAAAACCAGCAATTGAAAAAATCTGTCATGAACAAGAGCAAGCTCTCCAAGAACTCGGCAACAAGCTCAGTGAATCAAAACGTAAGATAGAAGACATAAAAGAAGCCAACAAAGCATTGCAGGTGAGTATAAAACGTTTCCCTAAGTAGAAAGGTATTGATACATGTGACAGTCTCCTGGAGAAGGTAAAGCCCCGTGTAAACACAGTGATGCAGCACAGAATCAAGAGCTGCATGACGAGTCTTGCTCTTCCTTGTGCTTCCAGAATCACAGCATTAATAAACTTCCTGTTAGAAACTGGAAAAAAAAATCTGAAAATCTCTGTTTTTAAACCATTATCTTTCTCTTATATCATCATGTGTGTTGCTAAAAGAAACCATTTTGAATGTTCTGCCTAGAGATCTCAATAAATAAGTCACAGATTTACTGGGGCACCATTGACATCGAGGCTGCTGGGAATGTAGGGGGGGCAGGATATGGGGTACAGCAGTGTCCCCAACTGCCTTTAACTGGTAGAACTACCAGTATTTACAAAAGTACTCTGAAAATTGCTAACTGGTAAACTCAAGGCATCCTGCAATATGTACACTCTCAGTCCTTATCACAGTGTCTGGCATGTAATAGATTCTCAGTAAACACTTGTCAGGAAAATCAGTGCTTACATACAGATGACAGCTTTACTATTTGTTCTTTTACTCTGTACTTTGAATTTTCCTTTCTAGTCTCCAATAATAATTTTCTCATCGCCTCTGCGGTTTCCAGTCATGCTATTTTTGGGGCTGACATTGTAGCGTAGTGGTTTAAGCCGTCGCTGGCATGCCCCATGGCAGGGCCAGTTTGAGTCCTGGCCAGTCTGCTTCTGATGCAGCTAACTGCTGAAGCACCTGGGAAGGCAGCAGATACCCCTGCCACCCATGTGGGAGAGCCAGATAGAGCTCCTGGCTGCGGGCTTTGGCCTGTTAATGACCATTTCGAGAGTAAACCAACAGATGGAAGATAATACCTTCTCTGAATCTGTCTCTGTCTCTCTTTTTGTATGTGTGTCTCCCTCTCTGTTGCTCTGCCTGTCACATACAAACATATAACATAACTCTTTAATGTTGTTTTTGCTGGTTTTCCAGTCTTCATCAACTGCCTGCTCACTGCCTTTCTAGTCTCTCCCAAGAGCTCCTTGTGTTCTATTCTCCGTCCACGACCTTGTCCAAGAACTATCGCTGCATATTTTGAGGGTTTTGTTATACATGAACTCCACAATTGGAACCAGCTTTTGTCTGAGTTATCTGTTGCTGAGGGTCAAGCCTAAAGCAGGCACTACTGAGGAAGAAGAGGAGATGTTGTGGCTTTGTGGGCAAGCAGCCTCCAGGGATGCCTGCCTCCCACGTTGGAGTGCCTGGTCTGGGTCCCAGCTGCTCTGTGCTTCCCATCCAACTTCCTGCTGAGGTGTCTGGGAGGCTGCATAGGGTGGCCCCAGCACTCGGGGTCCTACCACCCACATGGGAGACCAAGAAGGATTTCCTGGCTCCTGCCTTTGGTCTGGCCTAGTCACAGCCATTGTAGGCATTTGGAGAGTTAGCCAGCAGATGGAGGATCTATCACTCCCTCTCTCTATGTCACTCTGCCTTTCAAAAATTAAATAAATAAATCTTAGAAAAAAAAACACCATATAATTTTTCTTGGTTATGTGAGGCAATGAGATGCAAACTTAGTCCACAGAGTTTGGCGAGGTTCACTCACAGGGCTGCCTTCAGCTGGGAGCTCACCTGAGGCTGAAATGTTTACCATGGTTCCTTAAAAGAAAGGCCCATAGCAGCTAAGTATTACTTTTGCCACAGATCCTTAGTCAGGGTAGCCTAGATTTCTCTGGATGGGAGGAATAGCATGTATGCCAAGGATAGAGAAAAATTGTTGGTAGCCATTTTTGGATATTAGCTCTTGGAGCCCTGTTATTAGTTTGGATGTCCCCCTAAAGGCCTACTTGTTAAAGATCTGGTTGCTAATCTTTATTGTCTTATTTTAATGGTTAATGGTTAATCTTTCTTGTCTTATTTGAATGGTTAATGGATTAATTGTAAGGGTTGATGTATTAAAGGTAGAAGCTTAATCTGATATGGTATCTGAAGGCAGGACCTTTGAGAAGTGATTAGATAGGATTAGGTTGTTAGGGTGGAGCCCCCATGATCACTATCAAATCCTGGTGGTTTTCTAAGAAACACTGCACAGACATGGTTTAAAGGTTTTCTGCTTGTCTCTCTTTTTCCTGGCTCTTCACGTGATCACATCTCAGCTCACACTCTGCCACTGCCACCCTCCAGCCTCACCAGATGACTGAGCCAGTGGGGCCTGCCTGCTCTTGGACTGTAACCCTTCTAACTGCAAGCTGAAAAAAACCTCTTCCCTTCCTAAGCAGCCTCTTTTAAGTATTTGTCATAGTGATGAAAAATGACCAGTACGACTTACATAGTTTTGTTGATTGTACTACTCAAGAAGTCACATGGGTTTAGCTGCTTTAAACCTGCATTCCATTATTTACTATATTCTGATAATAATATCAAAAAATACATAAATCTGTTCTATTATTTTGATTCTCTTGGCTTCCACTTTATTTTATTTTCATATTTATTTATCTATTTGCAAGAGAGAAAGAGAAAGTAAGCACCAATCTACTGCCTCATTCTGCAAACACCCTTAATAGTTGGGGCTGAGGCAGGCTAAACCTGGGAGCCAAAACTCAATTTGAGTCCCTTTTTTCTTAAAAAAAAAAAAATCTTGAAAGGCAGATAGATAATAGGAGAGAGAGAGAGAGAGAGAGAGAGAGAGAGAGAACTCTCATATCTGCTGTTCACTCGTCGAATGCTTACAATTACCAGGGCTGGGTCTGGCTGAGCTGGGAGTCATGAATTTAATCTGGGTTTCCTGCATGGGTGGCAGGCACCCAGCTACTTGAACCATCCCCCTAACAGAATGTGCATTAGGGGGAACTGGAACTATAAACCCTGGGGTCTCTAAACCATCTACACATTTTTTATAATAATTAAAATAACATAATTAGACATGTTTAATGATGTATGTAATATCTGAGATGATTGCTGTACCTAAACATTATGAATCACAGGAGGCAACTGACTCACACAAGTAGTTGTCACTCATCATATACAATTAAATGAAATTTTTATTTTCCTCTTATTGATTCATTTCTCTCACTGGCACCAATGTCTATGAAATTTTTGATGCCCTATGGCATTTCACCACTGTTATCATCACATAGGTTGCCATTGGTCTTCCATATTACTTTTGGATAGTTGACATTGGCAGTTTTGGGGGGAACGCGAAGAGATTCCATTTCTCCACATCCTTCTCCAACTATGGTGAGAGTGTAGCTTTCCTGTACCCTTCCCTTGGGAACTAGTGCTGCCTGCTGTCTTCTGTGCCCTTCTTCCTAGAAATCTTGATGTATTAGATTGATGGTCAGCAAGTATTCACTGCATTTCCCTCTAGACATTGGGTGTGCTCTGTTTCACTGCTCCACTGACCTAGGGCTTGTCTATGTGATTTTGCTTTAGCCAAAAATATGAGTGAATATTATGCGAGCAGAGGCTTTTACATATGCATGTCCTGTCTTTTTGTGCTTCGGCGATCTGACCTGGCTAGTTACTGTAGAAACACATGGAGTACACCTGAACCCAATATGTAAACTGAAGCCTGGAACACAGAGGCCAGAGATACGAATCTTGCTTACCCTGCCCAGGAACAACCAACCAACCCACAGACCTGAAAGGGGAAAATGAATGTGTGAAGTCTTCAACTGCTGGTTTGAGGGGACTTATTTGGTGCCATTTTTTGCAGGAATAGCTGACAAAAACACTGCCTTCTCTCCTAATCCAGGAGTCTTGGATCCAAGTGGATTGGGGCATTACACGCTTTGTGTCTAGAGGTTGTATTTTTACAGCTGGGGCAGGGGGAATATCGAACACTTACCCTTCAGGAGAACTGGGACAGTCAGACTAAGGAACTAGAGAGGGAACATGGTGCACTGACAGTGACACCTGGATCTCTGCAGTAATGAATCTCAGGCCTGAGAAATGATAAAGGATCGTAAATTAGGAGCGATGGAACACTGAGTCTGTTATATGGTATACACTAAATAAAAATTACTTTCTTATTAAAATTATTAATTAGGGACCGCTGTTGTGGCTTGGCAGGTTAAGCTGCCACCTGCGATGCCGGCATCTCATATGGACACTGGTTGGAGTCCTGGCTTCTTCTTACTTCACTTTATTTTTTTTTTTCTTCTTCTTCTTTAAAGATTTATTTGTTGATTTGAAGGGCAGAGTTACAGAGAGAGAGAGAGAGAGAGAGAGAGAGAGAGAAGAAAGACATAGAGCTTGCAGTTGCTGGTTCACTGCCCAGATGGTCATAACAGCCGGGACCGAGCCAGGGTAAAGCCAGGATCTTTTTCAATATCCCTTAACGTGGGTGTAGCCAAGGAATTGGGCCATCTTCTGCTTTTCCAGGTACATCTGCAGGGAGCTGGATGGCAAGTGGAGCAGCCGGGGGCTTAACCAACTATGCCAAAGCACTGGCCCCTGGCTTCTGATCTAGTACCCTACTAATGTGGCTGGGAAGGCAGAGGAGGATAGTGTGAGTGCTTGGACCCCTGCCACCCACATAGGAGACCCTGATGGAGTTTCTGGCTCCTGGCTTAGGCCTGGCCCAGTCCTAAATGTTGCAGCCACTTGGGAATGGAAAATCTCTCTCTGTGTCTCTCCATTTCTTTGTAACTGCCTTTCAAATAAAGTAAATAAATCTTTTTTTTTTTTAAGTATTAATTAGGGACCGATGTTTAGCCTAGCAGTTAAGATGCTGCTTAGGACAACCAAGGACTGTGTTGGACATCAAGTTCTGGCCTCTGACTCGAGCTTCATGTAGACCCTGGGAAGCAGCAGCAATGGCTCAAGCAACTGGGTTCCTGCCACCCATGTGGGAGATCTGGTTTGAGTTCCTGGCTCTCAGCATTGGCCTTGACCCAGCCCAGGCCACTGAGGGAATTGGAGAGCATGAACCAGAGCATGGAATCTTTCAGTTTTTCTGTTTTTATTTCTGTTTATTTCTACTCTCAAGAAAAAGGATTAAATAAAATATTTCCAATGGATCAGAGCTCATGTCTATCTCATTCATATATCCATAGCAGAGTGTTTATGTATATTAGTTCATAGCTAAATGCTGGTAGGACGTTGAAAAATTAAAGAGAATACAAAGGAGCCAAGTGTGGCCTAGGATGGTTACAGGAGCTCCGAGAATTCCCCATAATTCACTCATTCTTATCTAAAAGTTACTAAGATCTATATGCTTTAGCACCTGCTCTATGCTCTATGTTTAATTTAATATTAGGCACAGCAACAACAGATCCACAAATAAGATGGAAACAGATTGTTTTTAGAAATTATTGGACAATTTTTAATATTGAATAGATAATACATCATTTTATAATTTTAGCTTTCATACTGAGCGGAATGTCTGGGAAGACATTAGATGGTTGTGAGCCAAGGAATGTCACGATTGAGCTTTCAAAGTGGTGACTCTAATTGCTATGTTAAAAAAAAAAACTGATAGTGAAGGGAAGAAACATGGAGATGATTTAGGAAGGTGATGCAATAAGCTAGATGAGATCTGATCGTGGCTTGGATGGCCTAGTAGTAGCAATGCAGATGATGAGAAATGATGACAATCTGGGTTCTGAATCTTACAATAAAGTTTGGTGGACAGATGGAATGTGAAACAGGAAAGAAAGAGGCAATAAAGAATGGGACCATAGACCATACTTTCAGAGCAACTGCTTTAAGCATGTAAGTTTCGTTATATCCACATGACTCCGTGTGTGTGTGTGTGTGTGTGTGTGTGTATGTAGACGTATCTATACACACATACACTACACACAGGTTGAGCATCCAGAAGTGTTTGAATTTTGGATTAATTTTTGGATTTTTGAATATTTGTCTTTATCTCTGTTTATTTCTTGGGAATGGGATCCAAGTCTAAACACAAAATTCATTTATGTTTCACATACATCTCACACACATAGCCTGAAGGAAATTTTATACAATATTTTTAGTGCGCTTGCATTTTTGACTGTGACCAGTTACAGGTGGCAGAACATGAATTTTCTTTTTTTTTTTTTTTAAGATTTTACTTATTTATTTGAGAGGTAGAGTTGCAGACAGAGAGAGGGAGAGACAGAGAGAAAGGTCTTCCATTTGCTGGTTCACTCCCCAAATGGCCACAATGGCCACAGCTGGGATGATCCAAAGCCAGGGGCTAGGAGCTTCTTTCAAGTCTCCCATGCTGGGTCCAGGGGCCCAAGCACTTGGACTATCTTCCATTGCTTTCCCAGGTCATAAACAGCCAGAACAGGAACTGGCACCCATACGGGATGCTGGCACTGCGGGCAGAGGCCTACCCCACTACACCACAGCACTGGCCCCCAGACCTGCAATTTTCTACTTGTGTCATGTTGGCGCACAAAACATTTCAGATTCTGAAGAATTTTTTATTTTTTATTTTGGATGCTTAACTAATATGTTTGTACATGCTGAAGGTTATGTAGGGGAGATATATTTATACAAAATTATGATTTCATGACACACGATTTATTGAATTTTTCTGTTTTGTGATGCTTTTCAAAACTTAATACAATAATATTTAAGATTGGGTTTATGTTGTTGCTGAATATGGTCATTGACTACATTCTTGTGAGCAGAGTCAACACCCGTCACTTCCGGAGCAAACCTTTCAAACATTCAGAGTGTACTTCCTGTTCTTCCCCTTTCTGTCAATGGGAACACTGAGTCACTTGTGACTCGAATTTAAGTCAAAGAGAACCCTAGGGCAGAGGTTGTCAATCAGGGTCATGAACTTGAGTGGGAAAATATTACATCCTTATTTCCACTAGCCTCTAACTGAAATTATTTTCTTTGATTATGAATATAGACAACAAACCACACTGTAGCATTAATAATATTTATGAAATCGCCCTCTGAAAGAATATTTTCATGTTGTTGCTGGACAGTGAGGGCGGCCCAGTATACAGGTCACTTGCTCCTGAATTCCTTCTTAAGGTGAGAGAACAGGGAACAGTGAGCTGCAAAGGTTTTATTGAGAAAACAAAGTTACAGAAACCAAAGGCAAAGTGGAACCTACTCAGAGGGAGTGGCTTCAACTCTGACTTGTGTTTATATGAGTCTGTTAATGAAAGGGGAGGTGCATTCTAATAAAGGGGAGTTATGGTTTTTCTGGGGAATAGGTGGAGATTTCCAGGAATCTAGTTACTAGCTGTTCCTCCTTATGTTGTCCTGTGTTTCCTGTCATAGTGGCTGGTGGGTATTATCACTTAGCATGCTAATGTATGACCATGCGCATATAATGAGCTGCAGGTCAATCTAGGTCAGCCTTAGCCCTCTAAACTGGTGTGATCCTGGTCCAGCAGGGGATATATTTGTCTTCAGAGCAAGAGGAACTAGACTCATATCCTGTAAGCCCTCAGATAATTGGAACTATTATCTCCAGGTGGCTTGACTGCTTCCTCTACCTCCTGTATTAATATATTAGAATTCTTTTTATATCCCTCTCTCGTTATTCTCAATCCTACTTCAAAGTTATTGATTTGTTGGTAGATTATGTTGATAAAATTAAAAATATATTTGTCATTTTGGCACAATTTATTTATTTACTTATCTTTTTTAAAAGGCAAAGAGACAGCTTCCGTCTGCTGGTTCACTCCCCAGATGCCCACAGCAGACAGGGAGGAACTGAAGCCAGGAGCCAGGAACTCAATTCTGTATCTCATATGTGAGTAGAAGAACCAACCCCTTGATCCACTTTTTTTTCCCATAAACCTTTCATTTAAGGAATACAAACTTATACATTTCATAATTACAACTGTAAGAAGATGGTGATTCTTCCTACCATACCTGACCTCCTACCCTTCTTTCTCCTCCCTCTCCTATTCCCATTCTTATTTTTAACTAAGATTTATTCTCAGTTAACATCATACACATATGTTAAGAGTTCAACAAACAATATGAAAAAAAATGGCTCCTCAACAGTTGAGACAAGGGCTGTTCAAAGTCATTGCTTCTCAAAATGTCACTTTCACTTCTGTAGATTGTCATTTAGGTGCTCTGTTAGTTATCACAGGTAGGGAGAACAGTCTTTGGAGACTGGCTTATTTCACTAAGTATGATGATTTCCAGTTCCATCCATTTTACTGCAAAGGATCAGATTTCATTTTTTTAAACTATTGTGTAGTATTTCATAAAGTACATATCTAATCACTTCTTTATCCAGTATTCACTTGATGGGCTTTTGGGTTGATTCCATATCTTAACTATTATGAATTGAACTGCAATAAACAAGGGGGTACCGATAACTCTTTCATATGCTTATTTCATTTCCCTTGGGTAAATTACCAGGAGTGGGATGGCTGGTTAATATGGTGGTATTATGAGGTATCTCAATACTGACTTCCATAGTGACTTTACAAGTTTACATTCCCACAAACAGTGGATTGAAGTACTTTTCCTTCACATTCTCACCAGTATTTGTTGTTCGTTGATTTCTTTTTGAAAACCATTCTAGGCCGGCGCTGCGGCTCACTAGGCTAATCCTCTGCCTGCAGCGCCGGCACACTGGGTTCTAGTCCTGGTTGGGGCGCCGGATTCTGTCCCGGTTGCCCCTCTTCCAGGCCAGCTCTCTGCTGTGGCCCAGGAGTGCAATGGAGGATGACCCAAGTGCTTGGGCCCTGCACCCCATGGGAGACCAGGAAAAAGCACCTGGCTTCTGTCTTCGGATGAGCGCGGTGCGCCGGCTGCGGTGGCCATTGGAGGGTGAACCAACGGCAAAAGGAAGACCTTTCTCTCTGTCTCTCTCTCTCACTGTCCACTCTGCCTGTCAAAAAGAAAAAAAGAAAACCATTCTACAGGAGTGAGGTGAAACTTCATTGTGTGTGTGTGTTTTTTTTTTTTTAAGATTTATTTATTTATTTGAAAGACAGAGAGAGAAGAAGCAGAGAGAGAGGGAGAGAGAGAGAGGAGAGAGAGAGAGGTCTTCCATGCTCTGGTTCACTCCCCAAATGGCTACAATGGCTGGGGCTGCGCTGATCCAAATCCAGGAGCCAGGAGTTTTTTCCAGGTCTCCCACATGGGTGCAGGGGCCAAGGACTTGGGCTATCTTCTACTACTTTCCCAGGCCATAGCAGAGAGATGGATCGGAAGAGGAACAGCAGGGACAGGACCCGCACCCATTTAGGATGCCGGCACCTCAGGCCAGGGTGTTAACCTGCTGTGCTACAGCACTGGCCCCTCATTGTGGTTTTGATTTGCATTTCCCTGATGGCTAGTGATCCTGAGCATTTTTTCATGTGTCTGTTTGCCATTTGGAATTCTTCTTTGGAAAAATACCAGTTCAAGTGCTTTGTCCATTTCTTAACAAGGTTATTTGTTTTGTTGTTGTTGAGTTTCTTGATCTCTTTTTATATTCTGGTTATTAATCCTTTATCAGTTGCATAGTTTGCAAATAATTTCTCACATTCTGTCAGTTGCCTCTTCGCTTAACTGAGTTTTTCTTTTTCAATACAGAGCTTCTCAATTTGATGTAATCCCATTTCTCAATTTTCACTTTGATTGCCTGTGCCTCTGGGGTCTTTTCCAAGAACTCTGCCTGTGCCAATGTCTTGCAGGGTTTCTAGTAATTTGACCATATTGGGTCTCAGATTTAGCTCTTTAATCCATTTTGAGTGGATTTTCGTGAAAGGTGTAATGTAGGAGTCTTGCTTCCTAGTTCTGCATTGGAGATCCAGTTTTCCCAGAACCATTTGCTTAAGAGACTGTCCTTGCTCTCCAGGAATTGATTTTAGCTGCTTTGTCAAAGATAAGTTGGTTGTAGATGCATGGATTGATTTCAGATGTTTTTTTTTTTTTTTAAGTGTTTTAATTGAAATATAGGATGTGAGGGAAGCGTTTCTTTCTTTCTCTCACGCTCTCTCTTTTTTAAAAAAATATTTATTTATTTACTTCAAAGGCAGATCTATGAAGAGGCAAAGGCAGAGAGAGAGAGAGATGTCGTCTATCCACTGGTCTACTCCCTAGATGGCCACAATAGCCAGAACTGTGCTGATCTGAAGCCAGAACTCAGGAACTCCCCGCAGGCTCCCCAGGTGGTACAAGGGCTCAAGGACTTGGGGCGTTTTCCACTTCCTTCCCACGCTATAGTGGAGAGATAGATTGGAAGAGGAGCAGCTGGGATCTGCCACAGGCTCCACAGGAGGCAGCCTCACCCACCACACAACAGTATCGGCCCCATTTCTGTTCTGTGATTGGTTTATGCATCTGTTTTTGTTCCAGTACCAGGCTTTTTTTGGTTATCCTGCCCTGTACTATGTCTTGAAATCTGGAATTGTGATGCCTCCTGCTTGGTTTTTGTTGTATAGATTGTTTTAGATATTGAGGGTCTCCTATATTTCCATATGAATTTCAGCATTGTATTTTCTATCTGAGAAGAATGTCCTTGGTATTTTGATTGGTTTTGTATTGAATTCGTAAATTGCTTTTGGTAGTATGGACATTTTGATGATATTGATTCTTCTAATCCATGAACATAGAATATTTCTCCATTTTTTTGTGTCTTTTATTTCTTTCTTTAATCTTTTGAAATTCTCATTGTAGAGATCTTTGACATCCTTGGTTAAATTTATTTCAAGGTATTTGATTTCTTTCGTAGCTTTTGTGAATGGGATTCATCTTAGAAGTTCTTTCTCAGCCATGGCGTTATCTATGTATACAAAGATTGTTGATTTTTCAACCTAAATGCCCATCAACAGTAGACTGGATAAAGAATTATGGGGTATGTACTCTATAGAATACTGTACAGCAGTAAAAAAAAAAAAATGAAATCCGGTAATTTGCAACAAAATGGAAGAAACTGGAAAGGATCATGCTAAGTGAAATAAACCAGTCCCAAATGGACAAATATCATATGTTCTTGCTGATCTGTGACAAATAACTGAGTACCTAAAAGGAAACCTGTTGAAGTGAAAGTGACACTATGAGAAACAATGACTTGAGCAGCCTTTGTCCTGACTGTTGAGGAACAACTTAATAATTTATTCCTTTTAATATAATTTTTGTTCTACTTAATACCATTGGTTGAACTCTTTCACACACAATTATTCTTTTTTTTTAATTATTTATTTATTTATTTATTTATTTTTTGACAGAGTGGACAGTGAGAGAGAGAGACAGAGAGAAAGGTCTTCCTTTGCCGTTGGTTCACCCTCCAATGGCTGCCATGGATGGCGCCCTGTGACCAGCGCACCACGCTCATCCGATGGCAGGAGCCAGGTGCTAGGTGCTTTTTCCTGGTCTCCCATGGGGTGCAGGGCCCAAGCACTTGGGCCATCCTCCATTGCACTCCCGGGCCACAGCAGAGGGCTGGCCTGGAAGAGGGGCAACCGGGACAGAATCCGGCGCCCCGACCGGGACTAGAACCTGGTGTGCCGGCGCCGCAAGGTGGAGGATTAGCCTGTTGAGCCACGGCGCCAGCCAACACACAATTATTCTTAGGCACTTAAATTTAACTGAAAAGTGATACCTGTTAAATATAAGAGTGGGAATAAGAAAGGGAGGAGATGTACAGTTCGGCACATGCTCATTGGACTTACCCCTAATGGTAGAGATAGAAATGTGCCAGGGGATTCCAAATCAATCGCATCAAGGTGGCATGTACCAATGCCATCTTACAAATCAAAGAGATCAGTTTCAGTTCATAATTGATCATAATGATAGGATTAAGTGTCAAAGGGATCACATAAACAAGACCAGTGTCTGCTGATAAAAACTGATAGAATTAAAAATGAGAGAACGATCCAACATGGGAAGCGGGATACACAGCAGACTCATAGAATGGCAGATGCCCTAAACAGCACTCTGGCCTCAGAATCAGCCCTTAAGGCATTCGGATCCAGCTAAAATGCCCATGAGAGTTTCTCAGACAAGGAAAGCCAAGACATTGTGGCAAAAAACAAAACAAAACAAAATAAAAAACGCCTAAATGCAAGATCTTTGCAAGTGAGATCCCAGTGGAAAGAATGGGGCCATCAAAGAAGGAGGTATCTTTCTCTGAAGGGAGGAGAGAAATTCCACTTTGATTATAGCCTTGTCTAAATAAGGTTGGAGATTGTGAACTCAAGAGGCTTCCATAGCCTTGGAAGCTCATGGCAAGAGTCTTGGGTGATTACTGATGTCATAAATGAGAGTGTCAGTTGTTAAATCAACAACAGGAGTCACTGTATACTTGCTCCTATGTAGGATCTCTGTCCTTAATGTGTTGTACTATGTGAATTAATAGTAAAGCTACTATTCAAACAGTGCTCTATACTTTGTGTATCTGTGTGGGTGCAAACTGTTGAAATCTTTATTTAGTATATACCAAGTTGATCATCTATATATAAAGATAATTGAAAAAAAAAGATTGTTGATTTTTGTGTTTTTATTTTAAATCATGCCACTTTACCAAACTCTTCTATGAGTTCCAATAGTCTCTTAGTGGAGTCTTTTGGATCCCCTATATTTAGAATCATGTCAACTGCAAATGGGGATACTTTGATTTCTTCCTTCCAAATTTATATTCCTTTGATTTATTTTTCTTGCCTAATGGCTCTGGCTAAAACTTCCAGGACTATATTGAATAGCAGTGGTGAGAGTGGGCATCCTTGTCTGGTTCTGGATCTCAGTGGGAATGCTTCCAACTATTCTCCATTCAGTAGGATGCAGGCCATAGTTCTGTCTTAAATTGCATTGATTGAGTTGAGAAATGTTTCTTCGATACCCAATTTGCTTTGAGTTTTCATCATGAAAGGGTGTTGTATTTTATCAGATGCTTTCTCTGCATCTATTGAGATAATCATATGGTTTTTGTTCTTCAGACTGTTAATGTGATGTATCACATTGATTGATTTGCAGATGTTAAACCATCTATGCATACCAGGGATAAATCCCACTTGGTCCTGTTGAATGACTTTTCTAATGTGTTGTTGGATTCAGTTCGCTAGTATTTTGTTGAGGATTTTTATGTGTATTTTCTTCAGGGATATTGGTCTATAGTTCTCTTTCTCTGTTGTATCTTTTTCAGGTTTAGGAATTAAGATGATGCTGGCTTCACAGAAAGAGTTTGGGAGGATTCCCTCCCTTTCAGTTGTTTTGAATATCTTGAGAATTGGAGTCAATTCTTCTTTAAACATCTGGTAGGGGGTCAGCGCTCTGGCACAGCAGGAACACTCTGGCCTGATGCGCCAGCATCCCATATGGATGCCAGTTCTAGTCCTGGCTGCTCCACTTCCCATCCAGCTCTCTGCTATGGTCTAGGAAAGTAGTAGAAGATGGCCCTAGCCCTTGGGCCCCTGAACCCTTGTGAGAGACCCGGAGGAAGCTCCTCAGTCCTGGCTTTGGATTGGAGCAGCTCTGGCCATTGCAGCCAACTGTGGAGTGAACCAATGGATGGAAGACTTCTCCCTCTCTCTGTGTAACTCTGACTTTTAAATAAATAAATAAATCTTAAAAAAAAAAAAAAAAACATCTGGTAGAATTCAGCAGTGAAGCCATCCAGTCCAGCACTTTTCTTTATTGGGAGAGTCTTTATTATTGATTTAATTTCTGTCTTTTGTTATTGATCTGTTTAGATTTTCTATGTCTACATGGCCCAATTTAAGTAGGTTGTATGTGTCCAGGAATCTGTACATTTCTTCTAAGTTTCGCAGTTTGTTGGCCTACAACTCTTTGTCATAATTTCTAATGATTCTTTTTATTTCTGTGTGTCTATTGTTACATATCATTTGTCATCTCTAATTTTATTGATTTGGGTCTTCTCCCTCCTTGTTTTTTAGTTAGTTGAGAAAATAGTGTGTCAATTTTATTTTTTCAAAAAAAATTCCTCATTTTGCTGATCTTTTATATTTTTGGGAGGGTTTCAATTTTGTTCATTTCTTTAATTTTAATTATTTCAGGTTTGGTTTCAGGTTTGATTTGCTGTTGTTTTCTGAGGTCCTTGAGATGCATTGATAGCTCATTTATTTGACGCCTTTGTAATTTCTTGATGTAGGAAGGCGCCAATTGGTATAAACTTTCTGCTTAACACCATTTTTGCTTTATTCCATTAGTTTTTATATGTTGTATTGTCATCTTCATTTGTTTCTAGAATTTTTTTATTTTTCTCTTGAATTCTTCAATGAATGAAGTGTTGTATTCATTCAGGAGCATGTTGTTCAGTCTCCATGTGTTTGCCTATGTTCTAGAGATTCTTAAGTTACTGACTTCCAGCTTCATTGTGTTGTTTTCAGAGAATATGCATGTTATTATTTTGATTTTTTTTAACTTACTAAGACTTGCTTTATTGTCTAGCATGTGGTCAATCCTAGAGAAAGTTCCATGCACTAGTGAGAAGAATATGTATTCTGCAACTGAAGGATGGAAAGGTCTGTAGATATCTGTGAGGTCCATTTGGTCTATAGTATTGATAATTTCTGTTGTATCCTTGCTGATTTTCTGTCTGGTTGATCTGTCTATTGCCGAAAGTAGAGTATTGAAGTCCCCCATTACTATTGTATTGGAGTCTATGTCTCCCTTTACGTCCATTATCATTTATTTTAAATAGCCAGGTGCCCTATAATTAGTTGCATATATGTTTATAATAATTACATCTTCTGGCTGAATTGATCCCTTAATCATTACATAGTGCCCTTTTTTGTCTCTTTTAATAATTTTTATGTTAAAGTCTATTTGGGCTGATATTAGGGTGACTACACCAGCTCTTTTTTGGTTTCTGTTAGCATGGAATATCTTTCTCCATACTTTCACTTTCAGTCTGTGTGCATCTCTGTTAGTGAGATGTGTTCTTGGAGTCAGCAAATAGATAGGTTTTGGTTTTTAATCCATTTAGCCAGTCTGTCTTTTAACTGGATAGTTATTAGGCAGAGTTTTCTAGGTTGTTCTGCTCTGCACAGTCATTAAATGGCCCTGCCTCCTCCTATCCTGTGTTCCCACAGTTGCCCAGAACAAAGATTCTGAACCATGGTTGTGCTGTGGACTCCCTTGGTGCCCTGTTCAAGTGCATGGACTCTGAGAGACACTTAAAGGATAAGATACACTACATCTGGATTCAAAGGAAGCCAGTTAAATGGTATTAGCAGTTATCAAGATAATTTTCTAAATTGTGATACAAAGGCAGGCACTTGGTGCAGAAGTAAAGTCACTATTTGGGATGCCTGTATTCCCTATTAAACTATGTGGTTCAAGTCCTGCCTTCCCTCCATTCCAAATTCCTGCTAATGTGCACCCTGGGAGGCAGTGGTAATGGATCGATTGGGAGTAGCAACAAGGAGATCCAAGATGGCAGACTACTGTCCTAGTCTAAGGGAAGATGGTTTAAAAAAAGTGAAGAGAGTGCAGTCTCAGGGGGAGAGAAGGGAGAAATTGGCAGAGGAAACTTCACACAAATTAGAGTGACACTGTGTACCTACGTGGAGGGTGTAGACGTGCACAACTCAGAACCCCAGCAGCTGAGAACCTCAGCACCAGCTTTGGAGTGAGGTGAGACCAGACTTCAGCAGCTCAAGCCACTGGCAATAAAGCTGCAGGAAGAGCCTGGCGTGAGTCCAGCTCAGAGCCCTGAGGGGAACAGCATACCTGCCAATCTAGAGGAGATAAAAAGGGGGCACTTTCCTCTCTCCCTGAAGAACCTGCAGAGGCGTCCTGTAACAAGCCAAGAGTGAGTGGGCACTATTTTGGACATATGTAACAGCTGTACCAGCCTGTGTCTATGCACTCAGCAACCAGCTGAGTTGAGATGCCTGAGTCTGTCTGGAAGAACTGACAGGGGGTTGGGTGCTCATGACTGTGGGAGACTTGTGTCCTGGGACTTTGAAAACACTATGGCTACTTGGGAGGGTGCAGGGTGTGGCTAGGACTTTGACCTGTCACTGTGGGCAGCTCCACAAGCTTGGGGCTCCCTGATTCCCCAGTGAAGGTCATTGCTGTGGGATCTGTGCTTACAGTAAGGACTGCACAGATCCTTTTTGTGTGGTTCTTACAGCAGTATGGACAAATATTCTATCCACTGGAGCTAGCACTCAGGCACTGGTCTCCTTTGAGGAGAGGAGGTGAGTGTGAGACTACGCCAATAGAGCAGAACAAACCTCCACTATGATTAAAAAAAATAGATTTACCACACCCAACCTAGATGTCAACTTGGACACTCCCTTTACCCTGCAGCATAATCAGAGCTCCCTGGCAACACCCAGCACACACCTCTGTGTATTCACTGAAAAAGTGGACACTATACTAGGTCACAGAGGCATAGTCCAAAGATAAAAGCCATCACAGGAAAACAAAACAAAACAAGACACCAACAAATACCTCTACAAATTCATAATAATAAATGTAGAAATTCAAGAAGCAAGAATAAGGAAATCTGACACACCCAAAAGAATACAACACTTCAGTACTAGAATGTGAGGCTGAAGAGACTGAAGAAATGCCAAAAATGGAATTCAAAAAATTGATCGTAGGATTACTTAGAAGTAAACAGAAGCAAATCCACAAACTAATGAAATCCATACATGATTTGAAAGAAAATTTCTCCTAAGAAATTGAGAATGTTAAATAGAAACAACAATGAAATGCTGGATGAAGAATTCAATAGACCAAATAAAAGCATGGTAGAAAACCTTAACAAAAGACTCAGTGAAGCAGAAGAAAGAATATCTGAGTTAGAAGACAAATCACTGGAAATTATACAGTCAGACCAAAATAGAAAAGAGAGAAGAGAAGAGAAGAGAAGAGAAGAGGAGAGGAGAGGAGAGGAGAGGAGAGGAGAGGAGAGGAGAGGAGAGGAGAGATGAGAGAGAGAGAGAGAGAGAGAGAGAGAGAGAGAGAGAGAGAGAGAGAGAAAGAAAGAAAGAAAGAAAGAAAGAAAGAAGGAAGAAATTCGAAAACTAAAAAATAGTAATGGAAATTTATAGGATACTATCAAATGACCTAATATATGTCTTAGGAGGTTCTGAAGGTATGGAAAAAGACAATGGATTAGTAGGCATTTTTAGTGAAATAATTACAGATCTTGCCTGATTTGGAGAAAGAAAGAGATGTTCAAGTACAGGAAGCACATAGAACTGCTAATAGATAAGACCAGAAAGGATCTTCACCATGACACACTGTAATCAGACTCTCTATACTAACACATAAAGAAAATATTCTAAAATATGCACAAGAAAAACACCAGATCACTTTCAGAGGAACTCCAATTAAGACTCACAGCAGATGTCTTATCAGAAATCCTACAGGCTGAGAGAGAATGGTGAGAAATATTCCAAGTCTTAAGAGAAAAAACTGTCAACCCAGAATACTGTACCACACAAAGCTCTCTTTTATGAATGAAGGTGAAATAAAGACCTTCCATAACAAACAGAAATTGAAAGAATTTGTCACCACCTGTCTAATCTTACAAAAGATGCTTAAGGATGTGTTGCACACAGAAACATAGAAATATAGTCATCTCTACAAAAGAAGGTGAAGGCAGAAAATCTCCCAAAGAACAAAGGAAACCCAAAGGAAAAAAATTGGAATATTTATGCAAAATGGCAGGGCCAAATCATTACTTATCAATATTTACCTTGAATATCAATGGCCTCAACTATCCAGTTAAAAGACAGACTGGCTAAATGGATTAAAAACCAAAACCTATCTATTTGCTGACTCCAAGAACACATCTCACTAACAGAGGTGCACACAGACTGAAGGTGAAAGTATGGAGAAAGATATTCCATGCTAACAGAAACCAAAAAAGAGCTGGTGTAGTCACCCTAATATCAGCCCAAATAGACTTTAACATAAAAATTATTAAAAGAGACAAAAAAGGGCACTATGTAATGATTAAGGGATCAATTCAGCCAGAAGATGTAATTATTATAAACATATATGCAACTAATTATAGGGCACCTGGCTATTTAAAATAAATGATAATGGACGTAAAGGGAGACATAGACTCCAATACAATAGTAATGGGGGACTTCAATACTCTACTTTCAGCAATAGACAGATCAACCAGACAGGAAAAATTGTCAAATATCCAATAACTATTAGAAACTACTTAATCAAATCAAACCAATAATTCAAAAGGATGCGTAATGCTTGAGTGATACCACTTAACAAGCTTGATTCCTAATCCTATAGTTATATACAGGAATTCAAAAACTTGTATTTTTTCAAGCATACCTGGAATATTTACGAGAAGAATCATGGAGCAGAGTTAAAGAAAATAGAAACAACAATAAGAGCAGGAAATAAGGAAAGAGGAGAAAAAGAGATAAAAATTAGAATTTGACTTAATTTTAATGGATTTTTAATATTAAAGCAGTTTGCAGAATACTATGAATAATGTAACATTTGTGAAACACTAATTTTTAATTTTTAAAAAAATTTTAGACTGATTCATTTATTTTAAAGGCAGAGTTACAGAGAGAGAGGAAAAGAGAGAAAAAGAGATCTTCCGTCTGTGGCTTACTCCCCAAATGGCTGCATGGCCAGGGCTGAGCCAGGCCAAAGCCAGGAGTCAGGAGCTTCATCTGGGTCTCCCATATGAGTGCAAGGACCCAAGGACCTGTGCCATCTTCCACTGCTTTCCTAGGCACATTAGCAGGGAGATGGATGGGAAGTGGGGCCTGTATGGGATGTTGGCATTGCAGGCAGTGGCTTTACCTACTACACTACAACTGGTCCCTATGTAATATTTTTAAAAATGCAGAATAATGATACATAGTTTCTGAGGTTGGTTTAGGGGATAAGATGCCTGTGACCCGTATTGGAGTACCTGGATTTGAAACTTGGCTCCAGCTCTTGATTCCAGCTTCCTGTTGGTGAGGCTCCTGGGAGATAGCAGGTCATGACTCAGATAGTTGCATCTCTGCCACATACGTGGGGACCTGGGTTGAGTTCCCAGTTCTCAGCTTTGGCCTATCCACGACTTGGCCATCTCTGGGCATTTGGGTAGTGAACCAGCAGATGGGATCCCTCTCTCTGTGTGTCTTTGCCTCTCCAAAGGGAAAAAAAAAAAACAGAAAAGCAGTAAATAAACATCATTTTAAAAATGCTATGTAGAGTCCATGTACAAATGCATACATGGTAAAGAAAAATATATAAAAAACATGAGGGGAGAGTAGACACATCAACTTTAGAACAGTGGTACTTCTGGGAAAGAGGAAGGAAAACAAGGTGGGAAACCTTGAACGCTATGATGTTTCCTTCCTTAGGAAAAAGAGCCTAACATTAATATGTGTTAAACCTGTTTTATATGTGCATGGTTGGTTGTTTTATTATTCTTGGTATTCCTCTATGCAGCCTTATTGTTTCCTTTTTAAATGGTTAGGAATGTTTGCCTCATGTGACTATATGTGCCTCCTGGGACCATAAAGCCACAGTTAATTATACAGTCACTCTAATATTGACATATGATTTTTGTTTATATGGAAATGCACTCTGTTTTAGGGCTACCTCTTTAACTTAATTCATTACCAAATCAAAAGAGTGTATCTTCAGAGTCTGTATCCTTGGGAACCCTCCTGGTTACTAGGTAGGCCAATAACAGCCATAACATTCACATTCACTTGCCCGTGACTGTTACTAAGCTGCAAAGTGCCAAAGAGAGGTAAGGAAAGAACTCACGTGTTCTGGCAACCTTGGCGTTTCAGTCTAATGTTCAGCCTACATATAAAACATCACATTAATCCCTTCAAAGAGTACAGAGAGATAGAGAATGTCGTCACTGCTCTCAAATAAGTTCCACTTTATATACTTGGGTCATGGAACAACAGAGATGATTGGTAAATGATTGGTCAACATGATAGGAATTCAAAGACTTAAAAACATCTCTATGGAGTGAGAAGGTTGATGAGATTTCAGGAGGAAAATGGGACTTTAGATGGGAAATCCAGGGTGAAATGCATTCAGATGTTGGGGCGAGGAGAAAAAAGCCAGCACCTAAGAAGAGGAGGTCTGGGCCCTGTAGCAGACAGGCTGGGGTTTGAATACCCCTTGCTTTGTCTACTTCAACTCACTCCAAATTGTTTCCCTTTAATTTTGAAGCACAGGAAACACAGTTTTATACATAGGTAATGTTCCTAAGAAAATGCAGGTATGATATAAAAAGAACAATTTAGAGCTAAATTTCAATGCAATGGCAGATAAATGTGGAAAAAAATATAACAAGAGGCAAAGGTTTTCTCTTTTGGGGAAAGGGTATAAGTACCAATTAATTCTTTATGCTGAAAACTATTGTAAATATATGTGCTTTTCTACTTCTTTAATTGACAAAATTGTACTTGTTTTAATTTATTTGAAAGGAGACACATTCAGACAGAGAAAGAGATTGTTTTCCTATGTATTGATTCACTCCTCAAATGCTCACAACAGCCATGGCTGGACCAGGCCAAAGCTGGGTATTCTATCAGGGTCTCCCACATGGGTGGCAGGGACCCAAGTGCTTGAGGCATGACCTGCTGTCTTTCAGAGTGTGCATGAACAGGAAGCTGCAGTGGCTGATGTTTTGGTGTAGCACTTAAAGCTTGCAGTGCCACCATCCCATACAGGTGCCAGTTCCTGTCCTGTCTGCTCTGCTTCCAACCTAGCTCCCTGCTAATGGCCTGAGAAAAGCAGCAGCTGATGACCCAAGTGCTTGGGCCCCTACCACCCACTTGGGAGAAGACCTGGATGGAGGTTCTGGCTCCTGGCTTTGGCCTGGCTCAACCCTGGATCTCTCTGTCTTTCTGTCTCTCTGTCTCTCTGTCTCTGTCTCTGTCTCTCTCTCTCTCTTCATAACTCTGGCTTTCAAATGAATAAATCTTAAAAGAAGAAGAGGAAGCTGGATTTGGAAGCAAAATTGAGACTCAAACCAGGCCCTGAAGGTAGCCACATGTGTCCCAAGTGTCTGCTCTGCCAGATGCCCACTCTGCTTCTGTGTTATTTGAGTGTCATGAGTTAGAGTTCCAGTTCAGACAACCCCTTTATCTACATTAATCATGGGAGACCAACTGCCTATCCCTTCCACTGGTCCTTGTATGAATCAAACCTACTTTCTCCATCCCCGTGACATTCTCTAATTTTGTATCTCAGGGAAGAGGGAGTAGGACATCTCCAGAAAACATATTAAGAATTTTTTTCCTCTCCTGGAAGACTCTGAGTTCCTTATGCTAATTGATCCACTTTTGCCCCAGGAACTGGCTTTACATTCTCAGAGTCACAATGAGTGAGATTCCGTGGAGTCATGAAAGATATTTGCTACACCTTCATTTCGGAGCATTCCAAATGTTAAAATGCCTTGAATCTGATATTCATGAAAGATATTTTTCATCCTTGGATAGTTACAAAGTGTTCACATATCAAGAATGCACTTGAGTTACCCGGAGAGCGGGAGAGAGAGATTTTCCATCTATTGGTTCACTCCTCAGATGGCCACAATGTCCAAGGCTAGGCCAGGCCAAAGGCAGGAACCAGGAAATTCATCCATGTCTCCCATGTGGTGGCAGGAGCCCAAACACTTGGACCATCTCCCATTGGTTTTAACAGGCCATTAGCAGGCAGCAAGATCAGAGATGGAGAAGCTGGATTTCAAAACCAGCTCCCTTATGGGATGGTGACATCATAGGCCCCTGAAATTGTATTCTTTAAATACAGTTTATTTACAGGGAGCATTTGGCCCAGAATTTAAGATGATGGTTAGAACACCTGCATGCCCCATTGGAGTGCCTGGGTTTGATTCCTGGCTGTGACCCTTAATTCCATCTTCCTAATAGTGCAGACCCGGGGGAAGCAGTGATGGCTCAAGCACTTGGGTTCCTGCCACCCATGGGTACACCTGGACTGCCTTTACATCTCCCAGTTCCAGCCCTGGCCTAGCCCTGATAATTGCTTGAAATTGACTTCAACACAATATTTTTATTATGAAAATATAATAATCTTATTATGAAAAATTCCTAACATCCACAAAACAGGCAGACAAGTATAATGAACTCTTGTACATACACCACCCAGATTTAAAAAGTAATCAGTATTTTGTCATACTGGTTTTATCTACTTTCATTTTCTTTCCTCTAGTTACTAAAGTATTTAAAACAAATCCAAGACCTCTTGAGACTTCATTCTTCATATTTACAACTTTACTGATTTTTAATTGAATTATTGATTGAGTAGTTAACAGAAAACAGGATATTACTGGAAGTATCTAGTGAGGTGCCAAGCACAGCAATTAATCTTTTCTCATTTAATCAAAAAGAGCAGCAGGGCTCTGGTAATATCAATTATGTTTGGAAATGGAAATTTTTAAAAATAAAAAGCAAGGATGTAATTTTAAGTCTTGCTGAAGCTTTTACTTCTGTTTTCCTTCCCCTTGACACATCCCCCTTAACAATTGGCTGCTTCTCAGCACTCCTGCCCCTCTGTGTGACCAGGATATGTGTTAATCACCCTTGTTAACTCAGCAAAGAACTGGCAGGGCCCCAGAACTTGGTTCCAAAAAAGTTGTCCTTTTTATAGCACTATCCTGGCCCTCATGGCTAGGAGAACCTTCCAGTCCTTTTTACATTTAGCACTACCACTTATGTTAACAGCACTGTAACTGTGCGTTGATCAACACTTTGACATAAATTTTCTTAGTCTCAGATGAACACAGAAACTAGGATTTAAAATACTCACTGTTGATGAAGGTATAAATGGTGGATAGTCTCATACATTTCTGGTAGGAGTATGCATTACTTAATGTATTTAAACAAAAACCAGCTGGACAATAAGACTTGAATTCCAATTTCTCATATTTGGAATTTTGTGTTAAACTTTGGTATCTTCAGTTCTGTTAGCCTGATTGCAGCTACAGTAAATGGGATCAAAAATTAGGAATGTAGAGATGACCCTCCCACCACAAGAGAGAAGGCTGACTTTGTTTATTCCATTCCAGCCTTCTTCCTTCTCTCCCAGAGAAGAGTCTTTTCCCCCAGCCTGTACTGGTGGACTTCGGAGATGCAGAATTTGAGATCGGGAAGGGGTAGGGAGAAGAGAAACAGCTAAGTTGATCTGGAATAGTTCAAAACAAAACTAGTAGAGATGGGGTGGAGAGAAAGAGAAACCACTCGAGGAAAGAGGAAGAGACAGCACTCGAGTGAGGCTTGTAGATACTGGACTCCAGAATGCTGCGGGTTTCCTGAGAAAGGACAAGGAGAGAAAAAGAGGCTGTGGGAAGTGTTACTGGAGCACATGAATGGAAATTCATTAATAATTTTGGAGGAAAGTCAAGACAATTATTAGAATTCCTTTCAAAAATATGTTGGCTGTTTGAACCATACTTCCTTGAGAGGATTTCCGTTTATCCACAAATAGCTTCTACTCCAGTACAGAAAGCATCTTTTTTCAAAACAGAATAAGCTTGTCTCCAGCCAAAGTGCTGTACCTCAAGTGATGCTTCTCAGTGATTTATATTATGTATAATTTTATGGTTTTAAATATTATTTATTTTCATTTTATTTAAAAGACACAGAGACAGACAGTACTCTTCCATTTGTTGGTTCATTCCTCAAATGTCCACAATGGCCAGAGCTGGACCAAGCCAAAGCCGTAAGCCTACAGTTCAGTCTGGGTCTCCCACATGGGTAGAAGAGAACCAAGTGCATGAGCCGTTATTTGCTGCCTCCTAGAGAGCACATTAGCAGGGATCTGGAGCTGGAAGCAGATCCAGGACTCAACCAGGCACTCTGAAATGGTTGTCGGCATCCCAAGTAGCACCTTAGCTACTGCATCACATGCCTGCTCCAGTTTTCTGCTATTTAACCATTATGATGAATGTACTTGTAGTTATGGCTTAAATCCTAAGTTTTTTTCACTATGGTAGATTCACAAAAGTGAAAATCTAGTGTGAAAAGTTAGAAATGATTTATGTTAACACTTTTTGGTAAATTAAATGCTACATCCTGCTACTAGAAATATGAACTATCTTTCATATATACTTTAATCAGTATTGAATATTTTATTACTTAGGGTTTTTTTTCTACGTGAGGCTGTTTTTATAATGTTTGATGTGCTTGCCAGATTGTACACTGGATGAACTTTCCAATTTTCAATAGAAACTAGTGACTATGAAATTACTTTATACCTATTTATCCCTTAAGGAAATCTTTGATAGACCACCCCTCTGTTTTTCCCTCGGGTCACTGGTCAAGGAGTCAGGTTTGAGCATTATTCCTGACTACTTTCTTGGCTGCCTTGTAATAAAGTTTCTCTCCACCAGAGACCATGGTTTAAATATTTGGCCTTCTGAGTGTAGACAAACTCATCTTTTTCCTTCCTTCCTTCCTCCCCTTCACATTCCTTTCCTTCCCTTAATATTTTGGTAAAGCTCTTTTATATTTATTATGAAATATATTGATATATGACTGTCTCTGTTTTATTTATTTTAGTTTTTATTTATTAATGCCCACAACAGCCAGGGCTGGGCCAGACCAAAATCAAGAGCTCAGTTTGGGCTTCCTACATGGGTAACAGGAACAGGAACTTAAGTCCTTGAGCCTTTACCTACTGCTTCCCAGAGTGCACATCAGCAGGAAGCTGGAATTGGAAGCAGAGCCAGGACTTGAGCCAGGCACTCTGACATGGGATGTGAGCATCCCAAGAGGAGTCTTAACCAAGTCAACTGCCATAGGGACTCTCCCCATTTTGTGGTCTGTTTTCCCCTGGCCCCCACACCCCCTGCCATGTCCCAAACTTAAAAAATTGTTGTTATATTTCTCCCTTCTCTTCTACATGTTCTATCGTATGCTTTAACAATGGGTCTAATCACACACACACACACACACACACACACACGCACGCGCGCGCGTGTGTGTGTGTGTGTGTGTGTGTATATATATATATATATATATATATATATTTTTTTTTTTTTTTTAACTTGTGCTTTCCTAGGAGAGCTACTTAAAACACAATAGCCCTGGCTGGCCTAATTCCAATCAAAATTTGCCTCTCCAACATTTTGTATGACAGCACCTTCCTACCCTATCCATAAACACCTTCCTCGGGTCACTACCAAGAAATCAGGTTTGAGCATTACTCTCAACTCCTTTCTTGGATGCCCTGTAATCAAATTTCCACCAGAGACTGTGGCTTCAATATTTGGCCTTCTGATGCTCAAGTGCCAACAGACTTATCTTGGTTGGGTGGCAACATCAAAAGAGAACAAAAACAAACTCTTCCCTGGTAACGATAATTGAGAGCACTTTTAGCAATGCAAGGAGAACTCATCGACTCACTAAGTCTCCCTGTCCCGTTTCATGTATTTTATGTGTGCCTTGCAGCAACAGGAAAATAAGACCTGCTCTGTTGTGTGCATAATGCCTTCACATATCTGACGATAGCTGTCCAAGTACCTTCCCCTCTGCTGAAGAGCCACAGGGACGTTCACCTTCGAGCAAGCAACAGCAGTCAGAGGGCTTCATTCATCTGCTCACCTTTCCCCTAGCAGAACTCTATCTTTCTCAGAACTGACAGCGGAATTTCAGGTGGGGCTTTACAGCTCATTTGTAAAATAATCATCTATTGTGTTGGAAATATCCCACAGGAATGGATTCAGCGAACAATTACCCAATATTTCTCAGTTTTATTAAAAAATTATTCTCTTCTTGAAGAGAACAACGTATTATCTCATGGTTTTCTTTCAGGGTGGTTATAAAAATTAATAATATTCATAAAGCATATATAGCAGTGACTGACATTGAGTAATATTTAATAAATATTAACTTAATGTTAGTGAGTAACACATTACTTTGGTTTCTTGGAAGTACAGGTGTCATCAATCTAGATTTTTTTGGTTATATGCCTTTTTAAAATTTTTATTTTATTTTTATTTATTTATTTTTTTGACAGGCAGAGTGGACAGTGAAAGAGAGAGACAGAGAGAAAGGTCTTCCTTTGCCATTGGTTCACCCTCCAATGGCCGCTGCGGCCAGCGCACTGCGGCTGGCGCATCGCGCTGATCCGATGGCAGGAGCCAGGTGCTTCTCCTGGTCTCCCTTGGGGTGCAGGCCCCAAGCACTTGGGCCATCCTCCACTGCACTCCCTGGCCACAGCAGAGAGCTGGCCTGGAAGAGGGGCAACCGGGACAGAATCCGGCGCCCTGACCGGGACTAGAACCCGGTGTGCCGGCACCGCAAGGAAAATTTTTATTTTAATGACATTATAAATTAATGAGAATCATTTAAAGGTTTAATTTGAACTGAATGTAGAACTATTATTTTTCTTGATCAAGCTATTCCTTTTGTAGAACCTAAAGATTTATTTTAAATTGTAGTTAAATCATACATAACAGAAATAACATTTCTCTTTATTCTTATCTAGCATCTGTATGTGGGAAATATAGTTATGTTTCAAAAAGAAAGACTTTTTTAAATTGTAGCTCAATTTAAGTTCTCAGAATTGTTATTAGTTCAGGTTCTTTTTTGCCAGACTCATTCTTTTTGTTTGTCCTTGTCTTTTTTTTTTTTTTTAATTAAACATTCTTTTTTTTTATTTGAAATGCAGAGTTACAGAGAGAAGGAGAGACTGCGAGAGATCTTCCATCTGCTGGTTCACAGCCTGAGTGGCCGCAGCAGCCAGGACTGAGCCAGGCCAGTCAGGAACCAAGAGCTTCTTCTGGGTCTTACATGTAGGTTGCAGGAGCCCAAGCCCCTTGGCCATCTTCCAGGGCTATTCCAGGTGCATTAGCAGCGACCTGGATCAGAAGTGGAGTAGCTAGGCGCCCATATGGGATGGCAGCATCAGTTGCAGCCTACAACGTGCTGGGCAGGGTGCCTCTTTTTGTTTTGTTTTGTTTTGTTTTGCCACATTCATTTAGATACAAGGAAACAAAAGATGAGCAAGACCAACATAATTGTCTAATTGTTGATAAACTGAATTTTCACTTAGTAATACTTCTGGAAGTATTTTATCTTTATTTGAAGACATTTTATCTTGAACTTAGACACTTTATTCAAGTCAGCCAATGTGAAAATAGCTGTAACCATACTTGTAAAACTGAGGTTACAGTCATTGTAACACCAACGTTACTCTACTTTAGAATTGAAAAGGTATACCATCACACATGAGAATATAAACAAAACAATAATAAATTTACATTTTAAACAGAATCTATTTTTAAAATTCAGCACAGGTTCAGTATGCATCTGTGTTTGAAGACTCTTTCCATGCACATGTTTGAATATGTGACAGGTTGGACACTGTGAGAAAGCATCATGAAACAAAGTTCCGGTGCAGGGTTCAGGACTGCAACGCACCTGAAGTGAAAGAAGTTATCCACCAAGCAGGAAAGTTGAGGTAGTATCTGAATGGATGGAAGACAGACAACACAAAAGCCAAAGCACTTCCATCACTCCCATTTCCAGAAACTTTTATTAGTCACTTTATTTCACAATCTTCAGGGACTATGCATCAGCAATACAAATAGTTAATGAGTTACTTAAAGAAGTTAAACACTGGTGTAGAATTGCAAGCCTTGGGTCATATTCCACCTTCCAGCTCACTATCACGTTACTGGGAAATGAAGATCTCTTAGAAGTATTCATTGACTTTACAGTAATAAATTCATCAAGCCTGAAGTAAAACAGTGTTAAAAAGCCGACACAAGGTAGATGTTTTTCATACTTTTTAGTACTAATTGCATGTCGGCAATTTGGTGAGCAATAAAGTCAGTTATCAGCTCTGTTCAGTAAATCTGTAACCTTATGGAAAAAAAGTCTCAATAACCTTACATATTCAGCACTTTATACTCACCAGCAGCAGCGACCTACTTTCCCGACGTGCTAGTTATCCAAAACGTAAGTTCAGTTTTTTAGTGATGAGAAATAGAGGTATATGTATGTATATGTATGTTTATGTATATATATATGACTTAATCATGAACCCAATCACTTATTAAATGCTTACGATGTGTCAGGTAGGGGAAACAAACCCAGCTAAGATGTACTTTTTCTCTTGAAAGACCACACATTTAGGGGCTGGCCCTGTAGCATAGCAGGTAAAGCTGCTGCCTGCAGTGCCGACATCTCATATGGGTGCCAGTTCAAGTCCCAGCTGCTCCATTTCCATTCCAGCTCTCTGCTATGGCCTAGGAAAGCAATGGAAGATGGCCCAAGTGCTTGGGCCCCTGCTCCGGCTTGGGAGACCCGGAGGAAGCTCCTGGCTCCTGGCTTCGCATGCAGCCAACTGGGGAGTGAACCAGCGGATGGAAGATCTTTCTCTTTCTCTCTGCCTCTCCTTCTCTCTCTGTGTAACTCTGCTTTTCAAATAAATGAATCTTTAAAAATAAAAAAGAACACACACATCTAGTTGGGAAAACAAACAATACAATGTGATATCGAGATATATATTATTTATAGCTTTCCTAGAGGTGACATAGGTACTGGTATGAAACTCTAAGTAGGAGTTTTTGTTAGGCAGCAGATGGAGGGACAGACTTCGGGTTGTCTGTTATCTCTATTGCAAATCACCAAGCACTGTTCACAAGTCGTATTTCTAGCATTATAAACCTAAATGAAACAAATCATGTTTTAGTACGCTGTTTGTTATGCTGCTATTAATATCAAATGATTCTAAATATTATGAATTATTTTCTTCTTAAGCATCTTATAAGTGGCATTAATTATTTCTAGAGTCGGGTTCTTAAAATCTTTAAGGACTCTTACAAGTTTTTCAAAGTCTTATGGTCATAAAACCACATTAAACACTAGTTTAGTAAGTTTTTCCTCAACAGGGTAAAAACACAAAAGCTTAAAAAATGATTTCACTCTGTTTTATCAGATCCCCCCAACTTATCTCTTACTGACATCTGGAAAAAACCACAGGTTTCTGTTTATATTTAGTCATTCATAATTCAGCCTTTTTTGACCTACCTCCGTGCACAAGTGCCCCTCCTCCGCCAGATCTTAGCCAGCCGTTGTCCAAAGGAGCTGAAACAGGAAGGAAATCAGTATCTCTTCACTCCTACTTGTATCTCTTGGCCGAGGAGTATGACAGGAACTTCTTCCTCACAAGAATAATGACATGTAGACTGTGAACTCCATTGTTTGATTAGGGGAAGTCAGTGAACCCATTAAGATTTTTTTTATTACCTGTCATTATCAACCAAGGCTTTCAGTGATATACGCCTTGTTTGTGGACTCAAACATTTCACAATTCGTAGCATGTGCTTGCCTCTTTATAGCGTCACAACACTCTTCATTCAAGAAATATTTATTGATAACCTGTTCTTTGTCGGACACTGTGTTATGCAGGTAAAAGTACAGCAGACACACACACACACACACACACACACACACACACAGAGGATTTCATTTAGATACATCCCATGTTTTTAAGGTAAAAACATGGCCCTAGGTAGTCCAAACAGAATATTTTCTGTTTATTGATGCAGAATCACTTTAAGTGATGTAAGTTGCCAGTAAATATTTCAAGGTCCTCATAGTTCAGGTTGACTTAAAGTGACCAATACTATGAACAATAGTAAACACACACATAATTGTGCTATGTGTTAAATCATTTACAAATTTTATTTAATCTATATAATAATCTAATAAGGTAATTGGTAGTATTATCCCCATTTTACAATAAAAAAAATGAGTATGAGTGTTCATTAAACTAGCTTGGCTTTCTGTACCTGCTAAGTAAGCCTTGAAATTCAATTCAAAAGCCAGCTGAGTCAGTCTAATTGGCTGATGGGAACAATGGTGTGTACCTATAGTTAATATTACTCTCATTGTACATTACAAGTTAGTTAACAAGGTAGATTTCTTCTTATATATTTTACCATAATATAAGTAAAGATAAGTTGTATGTTAGAATAGTATGTAGCCATCGAAATTATACTTCTCATGAATTTTAATGACATGAAGAAATGCATATGTTGTGATGTTAATTGAAAAAAATCATTATGCAAAACTTATTGTATTATATGATATAAACTATCTAAGATATATGAGAGGAACTGGTGCTGTTATGCAGCGGGTTAAAGCCCTGGTCTGCAGTTCCAGCATCCCATACAGGCGCCGGTTCTAGTCCTGGCTGCTCCTCTTCCAATCCAGCTCTCTGCTGTGGCCTGGGAAAGCAGAAGAAGACGGCCCAAGTCCTTAGGCCCCTGCACCCACGTGGGAGACCCGGAAGAAGTTCCCGGCTCCTGGCTTTGGATCAGCGCAGCCGTTGTGGCCCTCTGGGGAGTGAACCAGCAGATGGAAGACCTCTCTCTCTGTTTCTGTCTCTGCATCTCTGTAATTCTGCCTTTCAAATAAATAAATAAATCTAAAAAAAAAAAAAAGCGATAGGAGAGCAATTCAAAAAGTTTGGGAAAAAGTGGAATTAAAAAATATGTTTATGGGACTGGCATTTGACACAGTACCTGATAAGCTGCTCAGGATGCCTGCATCTCATAGTGGAGTGTCTGAGTTCCAGCCGGCATTCTTCTGATTCCAGCTTCCTCCTCTGTGTGTCCTGGGAAGCAGCAGGTGATGGACCCCTGCCACTCCCACGGATTGAATTCCTGATTCCTGGCTGTGGCTGGCCTAACCTGGCTCTCAGGGGCATTTAGGGAGTGAACTAGTAGATAGAAAATAGCTCTCTGTCTAGCTTTGTCTTTCTGTATTTCAAATCAACAAAAATAAATAACCAAAAGGTTTTAAAAGGATGAATTTATTGTGGTACAAAAAAATGTATGAAATCCATGTGTAATTTTTTAATAATATACATTTCCACGAACTTTTGAAGACCTTTTGTACATATACCTACACATATCCAAATACATATAGTTTAGTTGTGTATTACATAAAACATATAATTTTTTGAAAAAATGCACTCATTACTATTCTTAGTCATTAGATTTCATTCATTATCAGACATCTTCAGTATTTTCCCCCTTCACTTTTACATATCTAAATGAATTTTAGCCAATAAGACAAGCTGATTTTTGTGGTCTTGAGAAGAGACAAAAATGTGAATTTCAAATTTAAAAAAAAATCACTTGTTTTTGACCAGTGGCAGAAAAGCAAGTCAACAAAATAAAAGAGAAAAAAGTAAACCCTTAAAATAGAAGTGAGGAAAAGAGATAAAATTGCCAAAACAGGAAGGGAAAGAGAAATTGAAAGCAAAACATTCTGTCTGCTCCCTGGAAGATCACTTCACCATTGTCTTTTATTACGTGTACATTTCTTATTTTCTATGCTTGTTACTGAATAATCAGGAAAACACACAAGAAAAGAAAAAGCAGTCCTGGAGAGAGTGACATAAGCAACAACATGGCAGTGTGAGAGGTCCCAGGCTCCTCTCCCCACCCTCACGGAAAGTCCCCCTGGCAACCATCCGCCAGAATAATCTGTGAAGACTTCAGAATTTGGAAATGAGACCGAGGCATCTGCAAGGGCCAGCGAACTGAGTAACAACCACACTGGAATAAGATGTACAATCTTACTTCAACAGCCTTGACCCTTTCCTGCCCCCAAGTCTAGTCAAAACACTGCCCAGGGTTCTACAGTGGGGAGGGAACAAAGGCAGGCCTCCCTCCAGCTCCCCCTGCACTCCCTGAAGCCCACGCCTCTTGCAGAACTAGAGGGGGGGGGGGTCAGGCAGAAACCACAAAGGCTAAGTAGCTGAAGTTCTTGTTCATCCTTACTCCTGAGTAACTTACTTTCTGCTGCAACTGCCCCCAAGACCTTTAAAAAAATAATTCTGATTGGCTCCTGGTGCCATCTAAGAATCTGACTTGTAGTTGCATATTCTATAACAGCTAAGGCAGCCTTGGCTGAGCTCAAAGAGGATTGATTTTGTGGGGCCTGTGCTGTCCCCACTTGTCCTCCCTAGGGTAGTTTTAAACTGATAAGTACATTGTTTATTTTTTCTTTTCACTTTGATGATGAAACCCCTGAAGTTATGAGTTTTACTTGTACTGCAATGATCAGTTCCAACTCAGCAGTAGCGCATACCTTGTATATTTTTTCGTGTCAGTTATTTTCAAAACATATTCATATATTTTTCTAAAGTGAATGACTTTCCCAGTAATCTTATTTTTTAAAAAAAGATTTATTTATTTATTTATTTGAGAGGCAGAGTTACAGACAGACAGAAGGAGAGACAGAAAGGTCTTCCAGCTGCTGATTCACTCCCCAAATGGCCACAACAACTGGAACTGGGCCGATCTGAAGCCAGGAGCCAAGAGCTTCCTCTGGGTCTCCTATGTGGGTGCAGGGCCCCAAGCATTTGGGCCATCTTCTACTTTCCCAGGCCATGGCAGAGAGCTGGATTGGAAGAGGAGCAGCCGGGACATGGACTGGCGCCTGTAAGGGATGCTGGTGCTGTGGGTGGAAGCTTGGCCTACTATGCCATTGCGCCGGCCGCTTTCATGTGCTTTTAATTCCTTTTTGAGTCAGTTTTATTTAGGACAATATTTTTGTTTGCCTTTTCAAATTGGGCTCTTCTTTTCAAACTTTAGTTAGCCCTCTTCATTTTAGTCTTAGGTGCTTTGTCAAAGATTCTGTTTTAACTTTTTTTTTTGTTATTAACTCTTAATTAACATGAAAAGAATCCATTTGTACCTATGTAAATACACACTTTTCACCGTGTTTTCAGTGAATTGGGACACTTTATATTACTCATATTTCTACCACTCTCCCTCTTCCCCTTTAATCGTCCGCCTTACCTTCCACTGTTTCCACATGAGAGTCTGTGTATTGAAAACCC
Source organism: Sylvilagus floridanus (assembly GCA_949820135.1). Taxonomy (NCBI): domain Eukaryota; kingdom Metazoa; phylum Chordata; class Mammalia; order Lagomorpha; family Leporidae; genus Sylvilagus; species Sylvilagus floridanus. The sequence goes on along the minus strand of OX463230.1, from coordinate 17,353,829 downwards.
CTTTCATATTTGTTTCAGACATCTGGTTTGGGGTTATGAAAGCATATATAGTTTGGCAATTACTGTTTCTCAGCACTGACTCAGAGGTCAGAGAAAGGGTAGAAATTCTACAGAGTTTTGCAAAATGTCTTTTCCTTGTCATATATTATAAGGACATTCTAAAAATCCCTTGGACTGATTCTTAAATAGTCCCATTTGGGACATTCTGGCAACACTGGTGCTGTCATCCATTTTGGAATAAGAGCTCCAGTCAATTTTCTCTCTAATTTATAAGGCAGAAACCTAGACCATTTGATTTTAATGTGTTGACAAGAAGAATCACATCCTAGCAAAGTCCAGAGAGATCAAATCCAGTGTTTCCTCATTATCGCTAATGGCCTACCACCACCATAAAAGCTAATTAATTAGCAGAGTAGGCTTTGCTGTTTAAAAGACATCAGGGTTTTTGCCTTCTACCACTTTAAGCTCTTCCAAATGCTTATTACTGGATTGCTTGGCAATCTGTTACGTGGTGGTTACCTAGGCATCCTTCTCTTCACGGTCTACGATAAAGAGGCTGCATTCTACACATCTTAGTTCTTTTTTAAAAAAAAATAGTATTTCACTTAGCTTTTCAGCCCTCTTCAGAGTTTTTGCATCCATAAGCCTTAGGTTTCTAACAGCCGTCTCTCTGCTCTGGTTTTAGGCGGCCAGCAGACATTGTCATTGAGCAGGCAAGTCACTGCCACTCTCCATTCCTTGTTATTGTTCTCTCTCCAGGTCATGTTACTCACTGCGCCTCTAAAATACACAGCAGGAAGAAAAGGAGAGTAACTTGAGCAGACTTAGTAGGTTACAAAGGACCAGAGAAAGTAGGTCCTTGATATTCTCTTTGCCCTCTCCCCAGAATATTCCCCCTCTGCCCTCTGATGAACAAATCCCAAGAGAAGAGAAGCTTCCTTAGGTCAGGCAGACCCCACAACTATAACTCAGGTCTAGTTTAAAAAAAATTGAAGCTCATTTTCATCTTATTTGAAAGGCAAAGACACACACACACAGAGAGAGAGAGAGAGAGAGCAAGAAAATCTTGCATCAACTGGTTAACTGCCCAAATGCCTGCAAAAGCAGGGCTGGATCAGACTGAAGCCAGAAGCCTTGAGCTCCCATCTGGGTCTACCAAGTGGGCAGCAGGGACCCAAGTGCGTGAGCCTTTACCGTCTGCCTCCCATAGTGCGCGTTATCAGGAAACTGGATTGGAAGCCCAGGAGCTGGAAGCGGAAGCATGCACTCAGATATGGAACATGGGTGACCCAAGCTGCAACTTTAGCCGCTGTGCGAAATGCCTGTCCAAACAAAGGGAGACTAGAGTTTCTTGACCGAACTCATGTTTAAATATGGGAACGATTCCCCTGGTTAAGAATGTCTTTTACTTTCCTCTGCTACTACATAATAATAGTACATGCCATTTAGTCATAGTTCATTATTATGTACTATTTCATCTAATCTAGATTAAAAATTTTAATAATAAGGGCTCAAAACATATCTGAGTCGTTACTAGGACCAGGCATTATAGGAAAGGCTTCACACTCACGTGTTCAGATCTCTGTAAGTCTGTTTTGCACATAAGGAAACGGGTGAAAAGTGATGAAAAATTGCTGAAATTCTACAGCAGGTCTATCTGTCAAACTACAAAGCGTAAATCCTTTTATTCCTTTTCATTGTCTCTCTAGTTTTAAAAAGCAAGGAAGTATTGCAACCTTTGGAACAAGGCCTAGCAGAATTCAAAGCTAGAGAAAGTGGAGCTTACTTGTGTGTTTTTCACATGCTGTTAACACATAAGCCGTGGGTATTAGCCTTTGTCTCGCACACAATTGCTCTGTAATCCTTTCTTCAAAATATAAAAATATTTTTCAACTACTTGTAAAAGAGCCAAATAGGCATAAAAATACAGACATTAAAAGTTTTACTGGGGCCAGCGCCATGGCTTACTTGGTTAATCCTATGCCTGTGGCACCAGCACCCCATATGAGTGCTGGGTTCTAGTCCCGGTTGCTCCTCTTCCAGTCCAGCTCTCTGCTGTGGCCTGGGAAGGCAGTGGAGGATGGCCCAAGTGCTTGGCCCCTGCACCCGCATGGGAGACCAGGAGGAAGCACCTGGCTCCTGGCTTCAGATTGGCGCAGCACCGGCTGTAGCAGCCATTTGGGGAGTGAACCAACAGAAGGAAGACCTTTCTCTCTCTCTCTCTCTCTTTCTCTCTCTCATTGTCTGTAACTCTACCTGTCAAATAAATAATTAAAAAAAAGTTTTACTTAGGAATCGGTATTAAAGTGGTTATGTACATTTAGGGGAAATCTGGAATGGCAGTAAAACAATAAAAACTGATTATTCAATTTGATACACTTTGGAGCCCTGAAAAATTGTTTTAAACCGTAATGCAGAATATATGTAGCCTGTCACATATTTTACCCTTCAACATTTTTTTTTTTCAATCTGAGAGGAAAGAGACACACAGAGAGATACAGGCAGATTTTTTCATTTGCTGGTTCATTCCTCAGATGGCCCCAACAGCTGGGGCTACAGTGGGCCACGGAAGCCAGGAGTCAATTCAAGTCTCTCGCATGGATGGCAGGGAGTTAACTACCACAGCCTCACTTCCGTGTCCCAGGGTGCACACTAGCAGGAAACTGGAATCAGGAGCCAAGCTGGGACATGAACTCAGACACGCTGATGATGGGATGTGGGCATCCTAACTGGAGGCTCAGCCGATAGGTCAAAGCCCTGCCCTGGCAAATAGTTATTAAGTGCCCACTACATGCCAATCATCAGCTATGCCTAGGGAAATTAGACTTAAAGAAATTCCAGAATTTAAGTATGCTAGATATCTGGCTCTTTTTTAACCTTTAAAGTAATTTATTTGCCACTTATATATTTGTATACATATTTATATAAAGTTCTCATAAAGTATTGATCAGCATGTGTGAGCTTTTCATTACTACCATTGAAATAACAACAATAAGGACTGCTAAAGTAACTTTATCAAATTATGTAAAAAGTAGTAACTCAACATTATTTTTGAATAATCTACTTTCCTGATTTAGAATATTGCCTTTATTACATAGTAATGCCCTTTATACACTTTTTTTTTATTGTGGTGGGATTTGTTTATTCCTGGCAGGAAGACATGATGTAACATTTAGTAGGTGCATTCCCCTTTCATTTTGCACATAATGATCTTCAGTAAGTTTTGACCCATCAAGATTTGAGATGATGAAAATTAGGCATAGTTTGCTATGTTTCTTAAGCCAAACCCATTATTGTAATTTATATCGTGCAATACACTGTCTTAACGCTGTGCAAGGTAAAAAGACGGAAATCATAGGATTCTTGCTCGTAAGAGGACATCTGATATATGAAAAAGAGCTACGTGATGCTAGGAATGTGATAGAACAAGTACCAATGACATGCTGCATAGCGTTAAATGTTTATGAGGTCTTATATCTGAGCTCACAGCAGAGAGCACAGCTTTTCTTAGATGTTTAATGAGGTTATTACAGCAGATTTATAGATGATTGTTCCCTCTGGTTATGTTAAAGTTGCAAAGTGCAGAACAGGTAGTATCTCTAAAATCTAAGTACTTAAAGGATTCTTCCTTTTTCTTTTTCTTTCTTTATTTTTTTTCGGTCAGGGAGGGGGGAGGGCAAGCTTGTCCTTGAATATCTGGTATTGCAGATGTTTTAAATTCCTGAACTTTACACTACTTCACTCTACAATGACATTAACTAACTGATTCTCTGTTAGGTGTACAAGTGCAGTTTCATTTTAAATATGTTTTCCAAGGGGCCAGCACTGTGGCGTAGTGGGTTAAAGCCCCGGCCTGCAGCACTGACATGCCATATGGGCACCAGTTGGGAGTCCCAGCTGCCCACTGCTGATCCAGCTCCCTGCCGATGCACCTGGAGAAGCAGCAGCAGACCTAAGTGCTTGGGCCCCTGCACCCAAGCTCCTGGCTCCTGGCTTCGGTTCAGCTTTGGCCATTGCAGGCATGTGGGGAGTGAACCAGCAGATGAGGACCTCTCTCTCTCTGTGTCTCTATCTGTCTCTATAAATCCATCTTTCAAATAAATAAAAATAAATATTTTTAAAAAATGTGTTTTCCATTTGGTGGGTGACCTCATGGTTAGACACGCATATGTAATCTTGTCTTACAGAAATTTGTTTTGCAAATTCCTTACGTTGTTTCTCTGGTAACTAAATCTAACTCCATTGTAATTAAAACATTTATGACCAGAGCCCTGGGATTTCTATTCAGTGATCCCTTCATTCCCTCATACAAAATGCTCGTTATGTAACTTGTTATGAACTGTTCTTCCGGTCTTGTATATGTGGCATAATCATTAAGACCTAAATCCACAATGTGGGTGTCACAAGGCAGAGTTCTTTTGGTGTCTTAACAGATGTTAAAAAAAAAAAAAAGGGACAAGGTAAATTTGGACTGGGAAAAATTCAGATAAGTTCCACGAAGAAGATTTCTGGAGAGGTAAGCTGTGAAGAATGAATGAGATTTGAAGAAGGGAACATGGGAGGTAGGAAATCCTAGGTATTACACCGTCTCCTGGTCATGCAGAATACAGAAAGAGGGCTACAGTGCTTCACAATTCCTTTATATCTTCATAGCTTAAACCCTCTAGATATGTTTTGCAAGATGCTGGATACTTTTACTGATACCCTAATCTGTAGCCATGATTTGTTCCAAACCCAAAGACAACTCATGGGCTGGCCAGAGGCCAAGGAAATGGTTGGGCAGGAGAGTTCAGCATAACCAAACTACTCTGCGCTGGGATCATAGCGACTAGCTGAGGGCTATTCCTACCTGAGATTAACAGAGTTTCTAGAAGTAATGAGGCAGGTGTAAGCATGTATTTATCAAAGATCTCGAAACGTGTCAATAGAAAAGATAAACTGTGGCTCTGCTCTCCTGGGGCTAATGTTCCACTACAAGAGATAGGCACTGAAAAGTGCACACAGATTTCAAGATAACCTACATTGCAAGAAGCCACATACAAAAGAGTAAAACAAGCTGTTGTGTTAAGAGAAGCAATGGAACGTATCCTCTACCTCCAACAACTTTTGAGAAAGGTTCGAATGACAGGAAGATATGTGGAGGGAAACCAACAGGCAGAAATCATTTGATACCTAACTTGTTGATGAGACGAGAAATAGAGGTAAAAACCACCTGCAGAAAAGAGAACTAGAAGTCAGTCAGCTATTTTCAGGCTAGCAAGAAGTGCTGTTAGGTCTCCAGTACTACTGTTTCCTTTTTCTCAAATTTTATTTATTTTATTTGTTTAAAGGGCAGGAGTGGGGAGTAGGGGGAGAAAGGGAGGGAAGGAGGGAGGGAGGGAGGGAGGGAGGAGAGAGAGAGAGAGAGAGAGAGAGAGAGAGAGAGAGAGAGAGAGAGAGAGAGAATTATGTGCCATTGCTGGTTCACTCCTCCAAATGCCTGCAACAGCTGGAGCTGGCTGGACCAGGCTGAAGCCAGGAACAGGGCAGTCAGTCCGGGTCTCCATGTGAGCGGCAGGGACCCAAGTACTTGAGTCACACCTGCTCCCTCCCAGAGTGTACATTATCAGGAAGCTGGAATCAGGAGCACAGCTGGGGACTCACAGCCAGCACTCTGATAGGGATGCAGGTGTCCCAAGGGGCAGAATGATGTAGTTAGAGACAGATCTTCAATCTGCTGGTTGACTCTGCATATGGCCTCAGCAGCTAGGGCTGGGCCGGCTGGAGGGCAGGAGGCAGGAACTCTGTCCAGATCTCCCAGAGTGTCAGGGGCCCAAACACTCAGGCGATTTTCTACAGCTCTGCCAGGCGCATCAGCATGCAGCTGGATCAGAATGGAGCAGTCAAGATCCAAACAGGTGCGCTGATATGGGATGCTGGAGTCATAGGCAGTGGCTTAACCAGCTGCTTTAACCACAAGGCCGGCCCTAAGTTTAAAATTCTTAAAATGTCAACTGTTTAACAAAAAATACATACAACTTTTAAAAAAACACAAGTGATGCTATCTGAACTGTGGAAACTATTGGTGTATTCTTTCTCTCCAGATTGGAAGGAATGCACAGTCTAGCATTTCTTGCAGTACATGATTGAAAAAAAAAAAAAAAACTACCTACATAGGAAAATGTTGAATCAACTTCTTGTGCTGTATTGTGAAATTTGACTTTTGCTTCCCTTTAGTTGACGTTTAACTGTTATTTATGAAATATTTCTTTTGTGATTTGTAAAGTTTCTTCCTGAACCATCAGAATGTAAACTTTGGCTAATAAGGTGAATAATCTTGGATGTTAAGTCCAGTAAGGTTTAATTAACCACTAACAGGCGTATTGGCAACGCCAGGGGTGCCGCAGGGAGAAGATACGGATTCAGAGGTCAAATGCCAACCCTTTTTCCTCCCTCGCAAGGAAGGACTTGGGGATCCCCCGGTTCCCAGCGCTGAATTAATAGGAGAGGCTGCGGCTCTAAAGGCTTTGGGACCAAAGATGCCAAGGGCGCACTCAGGGACACCCTGTCCGCCCCGACCCTCAAAACTTTTCTTTCATCCTTAGCCCAGACTCCCAGACGCGCGTCCCGGCTTTGGCTAACTCTCAGAAACACGGTCACCCCTCTGGCCCTAAGAACAATGCCCTTCAAGGGCAGCAGCAGGCTGCGAGTGGACATCTCCGTTGGCCAGTGCAACCCCGTGGTCCCCAGGACGGCAGCTCCTCGGGGCTCAAGGCGATGCAGGCTGCCCGCGCTCAGGCCCCAGCGCCGAGGCTGGACCCTTCGCGATGCTTCAGGACGAGCCCTGGCCTTCCAGAAGCACTCGGCTCGCCCTCCGGCCCACGCCCCGTCCCGAAGCTCGGCGCCCCGCAGGGCTCGGCAGCGTGCCGCTTCCTTCCCCACCCAGCCGCTCGCGGGGCCGAGGGTGCGAACCCCCTCCGCCCCGCCCCCACCGCGCCCGGGCGACCCCGCACCCGCACCCGCACCCGCACCCGCACCCGCACCCGGCCCATTGTGCCGAGCTGGAAACCCAGCCGCGCGCCTGACGCAGGCGGACGCCCCGCCCCGGCGTGACGCCAGCGTCAGGCCAGTCCCGGCATCCTCTGCGGCCGCCCGCGGTCGAGCCCAGGCGAGAAGGGACCTTCCCCCGCGAGCGGCTCCGGCTCCGTTCCGCTGCTGCCCAGACCCCGGTCGGCGACCCCGCCGCCGCCATCCGTTCCCCTGCCGCTCGCCCGTCCGCCCGAGTGCCCCCCAGCCCTCCCGCGAGGGCGCCCCGGGACGGAAGGACCCAGCAGCCTGTCGGCGCCCGCCGCGCTCCTGGTCGCCGTCGCCGTCGTCGTCGTGGTCGTCTCCGCCGTCGCCTGGGCCATGGCCAATTACATCCACGTCCCTCCCGGCTCCCCGGAGGTGCCGAAGCTGAACGTCACGGTGGCGGACCAGGAGGAGCAGCGCTGCCGGGAGGGGGCCCTGAGCCTCCTGCAACACCTGCGGCCGCACTGGGACCCCCAGGAGGTCACCCTGCAGGTAAACGCCCGCGCTCGGCCCGGGCGCCCCCGGGACCCGCTGCCCCTCCGCCTTCGGGGAAGTGACCCCCCCCGCGTGGGTTGCATCACACCTGGGAAGGTCACTCCCCCTCGCCTCTCGGCTGCGCGTGGGGATTGTCCTGCGGGCACGTTTTCTCCTTCTGGAAGCGGCTCCGTGGCTGACGCACCCCTTCCGCACGGGCAAGATTCCTGTTGCTGGCTGCCCCTCCTCCCCCGGCTCGTCCGTGCGAACTGCACGATAAACCTCCCCTGCCCTCGCACGGGATCGTCGCCCGCGGGCCCGAGCCGCCGCCTCTCCGCCCATACATAATGCAGTAATTAATCCTCTCTGATCTTTCCCTTTCCCTCCCCTCCTCCGCTTCACGGCCCCGTGGATGCCTCGCCCTGCGTTTCTTTCTTTCTTTCTTTTTTTACCTTCCAAATCCTCAGACTGGAGAGTCCTGACCATGGCCACGCATGGCTAGCACTGCCCACGGTGTTTGACTGGATCGTTCAGAATCGTTAGAACTGTCTCAGATCGGGCTCTGATACCACACTGAACGGTGCCTCGTGACTGTTCCCTTTTCCCGAGCCCACTGCTTTATTCACACACAGACAACAGAAACTGGGAGGGGACCAGAACCCCTGAGAATCTAAGAGTTTAATATCTCGGGAGTTATCCTGTTCGTATATACGTGACGTTTGTTTTGAATGGTAATTGGTTTTCACTACCGCAGTATGTGGTTACAAGAACTATTTACAGAAATGTGCCTCCTTTTCCCTTGTGAACAAAGCGGAAAGTTAGAAAATTTCGAAGCCTGGGATATTTGGGGTTTTGCTCCAAAAGCGGGCAGTAATGAACAGAACTTCGGTTTGAATTAGCCAGATGATTGGCCTCGTTGTGACGGCTGATCGACTCAACATGTTTATCGATTTAATTCTTGCCTAAACTAGCAGGCTACCTGTACAAAGATGAAGAAAACATGAAGAGTGTCCAGGGCCAAGGACAGTTCCTGACACTGGAGCTCTCCGGAGTGGGACTTCCCTTTCCTACTGCGTAGAAGTTTCTAGCAGATTAAAAGGACCCATATGTTTTTTGGGGAAAAAAGTTAGAAATTTAAAGGAAGTGTTTGTTAGCCAAGTAAATAGGAAGGAGTGAATCCAAAAATGTGCTCATGTAATTAAAAAAATTTAACAACCTTTAATTAAACAAGGGCCTTTTAAATTGAAACCTCATACTTGTTTTAGTTTATTATTTATTAACTTATTTGTAGTTAAGGTCTTAAAGTGATTTTTTTCAGTTGATTATAAATTAGTTGTTTTAATAATTAAAGGCAGTGCTACTTCCTGGTATGCTCTGCTGCTGGCAGACCATGTTAGTTCTTAGGCAGTGACTTTAAAACCAGAACCTTTGGAATTTGCTTTGATGTATTTGTCTGTAGAATGGTCATAATGGCTGCTGTAGGCTTCCGTGTGGTAGACTCTGGGTTAGCTGAGCTTTATGGTTGTTTTTTTTAAATTATACCCCAACAATCATATTCGGTAGGTATTGTCTTTTTTAGCTGAAATTCAGTGAAGTAAAGCCAGATAAAGGTAAAAGAAGAACAAAATAGAGTAACATCAAACTGATGGTTGGAAAGTGTTTGCAAGTGAATCTTGGCTTCTTTGTGGCAAGTTTAAGACCCTTGGGTGCAGGGTCTGAACTTGGGATGTGATGTGATGTGATGCTCCTGCTGACTTTGCCCTGAGGGTGATTATTCGCTGGAGATACATCCCCTCCTTGTGCAAGCCAGGCTGTGGAACAACCAAGGTGAAATGATTCACCTCTCACCTCCGAGATCTCTCCCTCACTTCTCTGGAGGTTTACATTTTTGATTTGTTTACGTTTCTTTGGATAGTCATTGTAGGGGGGAATACAGTATTGAAGTTCTCTTAGGTTCAGCAAAGTAGTCTTCAGGAGCCTCTGAAAATTATTTTTCATTCTAAAAGAGCTGACAAATGACTGAATCAGATAGTCACGTATGTTCTCTCAGGGTCTTTTGAAGTTGAATGATGATGTTTGTGTCGTTCATTAGTCACTATGTGAATTTTTTCGTTAATTTGGGGCCTATAGTAGATGATGGCAAAGGCTTAATAGGTAGGATAATAAGAGCCTACTTATTATTTAGTATTATAAAACTAACATATCTATTCTTTCTGAAGGGTCTTAGTGAGATTGCTTGCTCTCTGGTACCTTAACCGAATTTAGTTTTTTGCTGACAATATATTGTTATGGTTAAGAATGTGTAGTTTCCAGCTCTCTGCTGTGGCCCAGGAGTTCAGTGGAGGATGGCCCAAGTGCTTGGGCCCTGCACCCCATGGGAGACCAGGAGAAGCACCTGGCTCCTGCCATCGGATCAGCGCGGTGCGCCGGCCGCAGCAGCCATTGGAGAGTGAACCAACGGCAAAAAGAAGACCTTCTCTCTGTCTGTCTCTTTCTCACTGTCCACTCTGCCTGTCAAAAAAAAAAAAAAAAGAACGTGCAGTTTGGACCTAGTGCTGGTTTTGAGTCCAGACTGTTCTTCACTAGCGTGCTCTGCTGATCAAGTTACTTAGCCTTAAGCCTCTGTATTTGCAGCTGAAAATGAATCCACTGATAGTTCCTACCTGGAAGAGTTATTGTGAGCGTGAAATAAATGCTCTCTTCTGGTTATTGCTGCCGAGCATGTGTTACGTGTGAATGCCTGACTCCAAACACAAATGTCTTCCCTTTGAAATTCCCAGTCCGATGGGGAAACCAAATAAGAAAATAATTGCAGTTCAAGGTCCTCGCTCAGTATCCATGGGGGATTGGTTCCAGGACTCCTGCAATACCAGATCCACAGATGATCAAGTGCCTTATTTAAAATGGCCTCGTATTTGATTATAAGTTACACCCATCCTCCCTTACTTGACGTCGTCTCTAGGCTATGTGTAATCCATAATGCAGTGTAAATGCTATGTAAGTTGTTAAACTGTTTTGTTAGGGAGTGACAAGAAAAAAAAAAGTATATGTGTTCATTACAAATGCAGGTTTTCTTTTGGAATATTTTGTTGGTAGAATCCATAGATAGAAGGTTGCGTATACAGTGTTTTTGAAATGAACACTCAAATTTTGTTCACATCCAAAGATTATAGAAGAAAACTTAAAAATATATTGTTCTTTCTGCTATACTACAAGTTTATGCACATTTTTGAATCCCACGTTCTTGAAATCATCATTTTATTTTTTAAGCATATACACGAACACACTCATCTTTGTATTAGGTGTGTAGCTGCACAACAGTTTTCCTATCCCCTTTCTCTCTTTCTTTATTGGAGCTTGTTACCTAAATATTCTATCAAAAATCAATAACCCCCCCTTTAATACTGATATTTAACATTTGATATATTTTTTTAAGATTTATTTATTTCAGAGGCAGAGAAGCAGACAGACTGTCTTCCATTTGCTTATCATTCCCCAAATGGCTGCACCAGCCAGAGCTGGGCCAATCCAAAGCCAGGAGCTAGGAGCTTCCTCCGGGTCTCTGATGTGGGTGCAGAGGCTCAAGTGCTTGAGTCCTGTTCTACTGCTTTCCCAGGCCCATTAGCAGGTAGCAGGAGAAGAAAGATGGGAAGTGGAGGCAGCTGGGATACAAATTGGTGCTGGTATCACAGACAGTGGCTTTATCCACTATACCACAACACCAACCCTATAAAACTTTTAAAGTATCTTTCACTTAAATAATGTGGTTACAGATAATATATATTGGCCGGCGCCACAGCTCAATAGGCTAATCCTCCACCTGCGGTGCTGGCACACCGGGTTCTAGTCCCAGTTGGGGCGCCAGATTCTGTCCCAGTTGTCCCTCTTCCAGGCCAGCTCTCTGCTGTGGCCAGGAATTGCAGTGGAGGATGGCCCAAGTGCTTGGGCCCTGCACCTGCGTGGGAGACTGGGAGAAGCACCTGGCTCCTGGCTTCTGATAAGCACGGTGCGCCGGCCATTGGAGGGTGAACCAACGGAAGAGGAAGACCTTTCTAAACTCTGTCTCTCTCACTGTCCATTCTGCCTGTCCCAAAAAAAAAAAAAAAAAAAAGATAATTAGGGTGGGTGGTTTAACCTAGGGCCATATTGAGTATGGCTAGAGAGATGTATGGTGTTTGAGAGGGTTACATATATTTTTTAAAAGATGTAGCTCCGAAGTCAGAAGCTTAAGGTGCTAGTTAATTTTCCTTTATTAATGACAGTATGATTTATAGTAAGCCAACTGCTTCACCTTTCTTGAGTGCCTTAGACCCAGGTACTGCCTGTTGTGGAAACAGTTTAGAGAATTAAGCATGGTATCGTTCATTCACATGTTTTGGTGCTTCATTCTTCATTACTGTTTTCCAGAACTCCTGTCCTCGCCATCTGCTGTTGGGAAAAATAAACTGAAAGTATTGTGAGCTCCTAAAATTCAGCAGTTTTGGCACTAGGCGTAATGCTAAGTTTTGACTGGATTAATACAACTAACTGTAGCACAAAGCAGGCGGCACTGATGAATGTGATGAATGTGTGAAAGAAGACTTCATAGAGATGAGGGTGCCTGAGCTAATCTTTGAAGGAAAGATGTGAGCAGATGGAATAGGGGATCACCTCTGGGCAAGAGAATTTTCTCATGAGGGCCATGAAGCTATCCCATGCGTAGTTTGGGCAAAATGTGAACATGAAAAGAAGTAGGAATGATCTTGGGAAAGGAGCTGATTAGATAGGAAGTTGTTATTTTATTATCAGAAACATAATGGGTGCCATTATTTTTAAGCAGGTGAGTTATAGTATTTTTTCTCCTCTGAGGGAAGTAACAGAGTATACTGTATACTGTAGAGAAACGTTGGTCAAGGGAGATGCTTTGAATTGAGGGAATCATGATCACTTAGGACATTGGTTTTGAAACTGATAGTTACCACACGCTAATAGGATGCCAAATCAGTGTAATAGGTTGAAACCACTACAGTTTAAAAAGATGAGTTAGAATAAAACATGATGTGCTGTATCAGAGAGTCTTTCAAACAATATGGCAAATACTGTTTTTTGAAGTTTGTTGTAATTTTATACAAAGGCATATGTACTACTTCATATGATAAGTACATTTCTTTATTGGTATTGCATTCACAATGGTTTAGAAACACTTGACCTAGAAGAGACTGTTGTTTTAGTCCAGACCAGAGGTTCTGGGGCCAAATAAGGACAAGTGGCCTTGGAGTCAATGTCAGGGACAGATGTGACTTCAGAAAATCAAGGTACAAGAATTTTTAAAAAATATTTATTTATTTGAAGAGCAAGAGTTATAGACAAAGAGAGAGAGATCTTCCCCCTGTTGGTTCACTCCCCAGATGGCTCGGACCAGGCTGAAGCCAGGCACCTGGCGTTGCCTGTGGGTCTCCCACTTGGGTGCAGGTCCTCTCTTGCTTTCGCAGGCACATTAGCAGGGCGCTGGGTTGGAAGTGGAGCAGCTGGGAAGTGAACCAGTGCCCATACTGCTTGCAGATGGCTGCTTAACCACTGCAGTACAGCACCAGCACGAGCACCCCTCCCTGCCACAAGACTTTGTGATTGCTTACAGGTGAGGGAAGATTAAGGTTTTATTTTTTTGCTTTGGTGAGTGACAAAAATAGGGATGTAATAGAACTACATTAAGGAATCAGAGTGTATTTCTCTCGATGTTGATTTTAAGAATTTGTTATATTCTCTGATGCACCTGATTGTCTATAAATAAATTTTGACATTCTTTTAAAAACTGATACAGCAAGCATAGAGAAAAAGACATGAAACACAAACTGTGGAGCAGATACCTGTGAAATCCAGCTTAGGGAAAGAAAGAATTTTTGATAATCCAGGATACCTCCATATCCTCTCTGGCCATAACCTCTCCCTCCCTCTAGTGGTAACCACACTAGCAGTGTTTTGTTTCACTTTTTAATTAACAAAACAATACTACTCCTTTTTTGCAAGTTAGCATTCTAAGAAACTAATATGTTAAATATGTGATGATTCTTTTAGGAGACCACGGAAATGTAAAATAATTTAGTTTTATTAGAAAAACATGTATATTAAACTTTGAATAGGAAGAAAAAGTCATTTCTTATTATTCTTTTTCTGTTCACAACTGTTTTTATTTTTATTAGCTTTTACTTCTCCCAAACACTTTATATAGGTGCAATCAAATGGACAGTTTTTGTATTCCTTTTTTTTTGTTTGCCTTCGTGAACATTTCCCATATTTTTATGGTATTAATTACTTTTTGATAGCTATACACATAAAATTTGATCATGTTAAATATCACATTGTTTAATTACTATTAAAATGACATCAAGTTTTATTTATTTTTTTGATAGGCAGAGTGGACAGTGAGAGAGAGAGACAGAAAGGTCTTCCTTTGCCGTTGGTTCACCCTCCAGTGGCTGCCACGGCTGGCGCACCGTGCTGATCCGATGGCAGGAGCCAGGTGCTTCTCCTGGTCTCCCATGGGGTGCAGGGCCCAAGCACTTGGGCCATCCTCCACTGCACTCCCAGGCCACAGCAGAGAGCTGGCCTGAAAGAGGGGCCAGATACTGGTGCCCCAACTGGGATTAGAACCCGGTGTGCCGGCGCTGCAAGGTGGAGGATTAGCTTATTGAGCCACGGCACCGGCCTGACATCAAGTTTTAAACCCTAAAGAGTGTAGAGAAAATAAGAAAAGCCTCATAATCTATCTAAACCTAATTTTGTTTTAAAAATATAGATCATTTTTCTCTTAGTAAAATTTTAAAGTATAAGACTACAGAGTGAAAAGTAAGAAGATATTTTTCTAATTTGAAGTCATTCTTTTTAAAGGTAATTTTGTGTACATTTTCTTTTGTTTTAAAAATTAATTACGTTTTTCAGTGTATATACATGTTTATAAATATTAATAAATACTTTTTGTGTATCTGTAGCTGTTACTTCTTTCTCTTTTTTTTTTTTTTTTAAAGATTTATTTATTTATTTGAAGTCAGAGTTACACAGAGAGAAGGAGAGGCAGGGAGAGAGAGAGGTCTTCTGTCTGCTGGTTCACTCCCCAATTGGCCTCAATAGCCAGAGCTGTGCTGATCCGAAGCCAGGAGCCAGGAGCTTCTTCCGGGTCTCCCACGCGGGTACAGGGGCCCAAGGACTTGGGCCGTCTTTCGCTGCTTTCCCAGGCCACAGCAGAGAACTGGATTGGAAGTGGAGCAGCTGGGTCTTGAATTGAATCCCATATGGGATGCCGGCACTGCAGGCCGCAGCTTTACCCACTCTGCCACAGCACTGGCCTCTGTTACTGCCTTCTTTAAAAAATATTTATTTCATTTATTTAAAAGACAGTTACAAAGAGAGAAGGAGAGACAGATCTTTCAACTGCCTGCTCACTCTACAGATGGTCAAAACAACTCAGACGGGGCCAGGCAGATGCCAGAGCCTGGAGTTCTATCTGGGTCTCCCATGGGCTGTCTGTTGTTGCTTTTTCAGGCACATTAGCAGGAGCTGGGTCTGAAGGGGAGCAGCTGGGACTTCAGATGGTGCTCATATAGGATGCTGGTGGCGCAGGGGGCAGCTCAGCTGGCTGCACTGCAACACTGGACCCAATTCAGTTACTTTAAAAATGTTTATGTATTTAGAAATTTTATTCATGAGAGATAGAGAAGCGGGGAAGAGCTCCCCCATTTACTGGTTCACTCCCAAATGCCCACAGTGGGCCTGGGCCGAGCCAGGAGGTAGGAATTCATGGTACCAGGGAACCACTTGAGCCATCACTGCTGCGTGGCAGGGTCTGCATTAGCAGATAGCTGGAGTGAGGAATGAAACATGGAATCGAACCCACATACTCGGAACCCAGACGCTGTGATGGGAGAGGCAGACATCTTAACTGGCGGCTTCACTACTTGGCGGAAGGTCTGCTCTTCAAAAGGCAGGGACCTTCCATCTGCTTGTTTACTCCTCAGTGCCTGCGACAGCTGAGGCTGGGCCAAGTCCAAGTTGGGCTGCATCACAGGATGCGTTAACAGCAGGCTGGCTTGGAAGCAGAGTAGCTGGGACTGGCATTCTCATCTGGGATGTGGGCGTCACAGTGCAGCTCAACCCAGTGAGCCACAGCACCCACCCCATATTATTTATTTATTTGCTTGTTTTTAGATATTTATTTATTTGAAAGTTAGAGAGAGATTGATCTTCTATCCACTGGTACCTTCCCCAGATGGCTGCAACAGCCAGGGCCGGGCCAAGCTGCTGTCAGGAGTCAGAAGCTTCTTCCAGGTATCCTGTGTGGGTGGTAGAGGCCCAAACACTTGGGCCATCCATGCTGCTTTTCCTAGGCCACTAGCAGGGAGCTGGATTGGAGTGGAGCATCTGGGATTCAAACTGGTGCCCATATGGGATGCTGGCATTGTAGGCGGTGGCTTTACAATACCGCCAGCCTCCCCTTATTATTTTTTAAAACTCTTTATTTTTAATTGACACATAGTAATTATACATATTTATGGAG
Organism: Sylvilagus floridanus; assembly: GCA_949820135.1. Lineage (NCBI taxonomy): Eukaryota > Metazoa > Chordata > Mammalia > Lagomorpha > Leporidae > Sylvilagus > Sylvilagus floridanus. Next base: position 17,337,775 of record OX463230.1, on the reverse strand, counting down.
TGTGGTATGACATTTCAATACATGCCATACTTAATTGGATTATTCTTTTAAATTTAACTACTTACATATTTGAGTTTTTCTTTCCATCTAACTTTTTGTTTACCCATTTGTTTTTTAAAAGAGTGTTACTCAGGGGCCGTCGCCTCGGCTCAATAGGCTAATCCTCTGCCTTGCGGCGCCGGCACACCGGTTCTAGTCCCAGTCTGGGCACCAGATTCTGTCCCGGTTGCCCCTCTTCCAGGCCAGCTCTCTGCTGTGGCCAGGGAATACAGTGGAGAATGGCCCAAGTGCTTGGGCCCTGCACCCAATGGGAGACCAGGAGAAGCACTTGGCTCCTGCCATCTGATCAGTGCGGTGCGCCGGCCGAGGTGGCCATTGGAGGGTGAACCAACGGCAAAGGAAGACCTTTCTCTCTGTCTCTCTCTCTCACTGTCCACTCTGCCTGTCAAAAAAATAAAGAAAGAAAGAAAGAAAGAAAGAAAGTTACTCAGTCTTTTTTTAAAAAAGTTTTTAAGATTTTATTAGTTATTTATTTGAGAGGTAGAGTTATAGAGAATGAGAGAGACGGAGAAAAAGGTCTTTCATCCGCTGGTTCACTCCTCAAATGGCCACAATGGCTGTAGCTCGGCTGATCTGAAGCTAGGAACCAGGAGCTTCTTCCAGGTCGCCCATGCAGGTGCAGGGGCCCAAGCACTTGGGTCATCTTCTTTACTGCTTTCCCAGGCCATAGCAGAGAGATGGATCAGGAGCAACTGGGACTAGAACTGGATCCCATATGGGATGCCGGCACTGCAGGCAGAGGATTAACCTAATGCACCATAGTACCAGCCCCTACACATCTGTTTTATATGCCTGTATCTGCCTTCGTGTTTCCTCCACTTGATAATTTGTCCAAGTCTTAGAGGAAATAACAGTGTATTATGGAGTGGCAAATATAATTAAAGAAATTATAGTGCATGTTAGTAAATGTTATAGTACTAGTCTTATAGGGACTGTCTGTCTCCTAGAAGAGGTATCTCTTGTGCTAGAATTTTAAAGGAAGTTAAAAGTTAATAAAGTGAAGAAAAGGAAAGACAAGTTTATCAGATTGTTAGATAGCTTGAGAGGTTTCAAGAAACTTGTATAATTTGTATTTTAGATAAATTTTTCTGAAAACAGAGTGATTGCCTGCCTCCCCCCTCCCCCTCAACAGGAGAGGTAATTAACCTGGCAGTGAGGCTATTAAGTGCTATGAATAGGAGCTTATCAGAGTCCTACCTAGATTATTGTGTGCAGTAGAGATGGGGAAGGGCAGGAGGAGTTAAGAGGCACCTGTGATGTAAACTTGTAAAGTGTGAAGATGGAGAGGAAAAGATTCAGTAATGGCTCCCTGATGTTTGCCTGAACTCATGGAAGGTAGAACGAATTGGTATCATTGAATAAACAATTTATCACTGGGCTAGGACAATTTGATGATGTATTTTCATGTAGTTTTCTTTAAGTTTTTTTTTTTTCTTTCTTTGAAAGGCAGAATTAGAAAGAGAGAGACAGAGGGAGAGAGCTTCTATCCACTGGTGCACTCCCCAAATGGCTACAACAGCTAGGGCTGTGCCAGGCTGAAGCCAAGAATCCAGAGCTGCTGCTCAGTTTCCCACGTGAGTGCAGGAGACCAAGCACTTGGGCCGTCTTCCACTGCTTTCCCAGATGCATTAGCAGGGAACTGGATTGGAAGTGCAGTGGTTGGGACTTGAACAGTTGCCCACGTGGATTGCTGGCATTGCAAGCTGCATGCAGCTTGACCTGCTGCCCCACAGTGCCAGCCCCCAATATTTTTTGTTTGTTAAATCTTTGGGGTTAGGGTTCTTCATCATATTTTAACATTTTTAAAATACTTATGCATTTATTTGAAAGGTAGAGTTAGAGAGAGAGAGGGAGACAGATCAGTCTGTCTGCTGGTTCACTCCCCAAGTGGCCACAGTGGCTGGGGCTGGTCCAGGATGAAGCCAGGAACCTGGAACCATCCAGATCTCCTACATGGGTGACAGCCCTTCTACTGCCTTCCCAGGCATATTAGCAGTGAGCTGGATTAGAAGTGAAGCAGCTGTCCTCAAACCTGCACATGGGATTCTGGTGTTGGAGGTGATACCCAGATTTGCAAAACATTAAAAAAAAAAAAAAAAAAGTAGGGAGCTGGCACTGTAGTGCAGGAGGTAAAGCTGTGGCCTGCGGCACCAGTATCCCATAAGGGTGCCAGTTCAAGTTCTGGCTGTTCCACTTCCTATCCAGCTCTGGGGAAAGTGCCTGGGAAAGCAGAGGAAGATGGCCCAAGTCCATGGGACCCTGCACTCTCATGGGAGACCAGGAAGAAGCTCCTGACTGCCGGTGGAAGATATTCTCTTTCTCTCTCTCTCTCTCTTGACAGGCAGAGTTAGAGAAAGATCTTCCTTCCCCAAAGGTCTTCCTTTACCCCCCAAATGGCCACTGCAGCCGATGCACTGTGGCCAGCGCGTTGCGTGGATCTGAAACCAGGAGCCAGGTGCCTCTTTCTGGTCTCCCAGGCGGGTGCAGGGCCCAAGCACTTGGGCCATCCTCCACTGCTTTCCCGGGCCACAGCAGAGAGCTGGAGTGGAAGAGGAGCAACCGTGACAGAATCTAGCACCCCAACCAGGACTGGAACCCTGGGTGCCAGCGCTGCAGGTGGAGGATTAGCCTAGTGAGCCTCGGTGCAGGCTCTGGCTCGCTCTCTAGCGCACACGCTCTCTCTCACTCTCCCCCACCTCTCTCTCTGTAACTCTGCCTATCAAACAGACAAATAGGGCTGTGGCGCAGTGGGTTAATACCCTGGCCTAAAGCACAGGCATCCCATATGGGCGCTGGTTCAAAAACCGGCTACCTCACTTTCGATACAGCTCTCTGTTTTGGCCTGGGAAAGCAGTAGAACATGGCCCAAATCCTTGGGACCCTACACCCAGGTGGGACACCCAGAAGAAATTCCTGGCTCCTGGCTTTGGATTGGCGCAGCTCCAGCCATTGCGGCCAACTGGGGAGTGAACCATTGTGTGGAAGACCCCCCCCCCCCACCTCTCTGTCTTTGACTCTCCTATCTCTTTGTGACTCTTTCAAATAAATGGATAAATCTTTAAAAAAAAATCTTTTTCTTATAAAGATTTTATTTATTTGAAAGAGTTACAGAAGTAGAGACAGAGAGAGAGAGAGGGAGAGGGAGAGGGAGAGGTCATCCATGTGCTGGTTCATTCTCCAGTTCTCTGCAGTAGCTCCAGCTGAGCCCATCTGAGGTCAGGAATCAGGAGCTTCTTCTCAGTCTCCCATATGGGTAGAGAGGCTCAGGGACTTGGGCCACCATCTGCTGCTTTCCCACGCGCATCAGAAGGGAGCTGGATCAGAAATGGAGCAGCTGGGACTCAAACCAGCACGCAAATGGGATGCTGGCACTTCAGGCTAGGGCTTTAACCCACTGCACCACAGCGCCGAAAGGCAGAGTTAGCAGAGAGAGGGAGGGAGAGAGATCTTCCATCCACTAATTCACTCCCCAAATGGCTACAATGGTCAGGTCTGGGCCAGGCAGAAGCCAGGAACCAGGAACTCCATCTTGGTCTCTGATGTGGGTGGCAGGGTCCCAAATACTTGAGTTATCATTTGCTGCTTTCTTAGGCGTGTTGGCAGGGATTAGGGACAGGAAGCAGACCAGCTGTGACTTAAGCTGGTGCTCATATGGGATGCCAGGGTCTCACTTTGCCTGCTGTGGTATAGTGTTAACCGCTGAAAAACTTTCTCTCTCTCTCTCTCTCTCTCTCTCTCTCTCTTTTTTTAAATTTTATTTGAGAGAGTTGCCGAGAGAGGGAGAGACAGAAAAATTTTCCATACATTAGTTCACTCGCCAAATTGCAACAACCAGAGCTGGGCCAATCCAAAGCCAGGATTCAGGATCTTCTTCAGGGTCTCCCATGCGGGTGACTTGGGCCATCTTCTAGTGCTTTCCCAGGCCACAGCAGAGAGCTGCATTGGAAGTGGAGCAGCTGGGACTCAAATTGTTGCCCATAGGGGATGCTGGGGCTGCAGGCGGAGGTTCAGTCTATTACACCACCGTGCCCGCTCCCTGAAAAACTTTTAACCATCATGTTTCTCCTCCCTTTTTCTCTTCTTTGGGGACTTAATATATTTCAAAAAGTTCACAAAAAGACTGCACATTTCCCATAAACTTTGAAGACCTTTTCTGTGTGTGTATTTGTGTGTGTGTATGAAGTTGTTTTTTAGCTCACGTTCTCTCTCATTTTTTGGAAAAAATTATATATTTGAGAGGTAGAGAGAGAGAACATGCTCCTATTTTCTCACTGATACCCTGGATCTCTGTAATGGCCAAGGGTGGTCCCGGGGCGAGAGTCCAGAACTCAGCCCAGGTCTCCCACATGGATGGTGGGAACCCAGTTACTTGAACTATCACCATCAACAGTGCCTTCCGGGAGCTGCATTAGCAGGAAGCTGGAATGGGGCCAGAGATGGGAATTGCTTCCAGGCACTACTATGTGGGAGTAGAGTGTCCAGACTGGCATCCTGACTACCAGGCCAAACACCTGCCTTTGAAATTACTTTTTTTCTTTGTTTCATTTTTAAAAGTTTCTCTGGCTATGTCTTTAAGTTCACTATTTTTAGGGGGGAAGGGGCAGTATTTAGTCTGTTATACTCAATAGAATGTATTTTTCACCTTAGGCATTTTGGCAAGTTTGATTGGGGTCTATATATATACATATACACACACACACACATTTACTATCTGTTTAAATTTTGTTACGGAATGTAGAACATTTTTGGGGAATATAGTTTTTAAGTTTTTGTGCTATTTCTAACATCTATTTATGTCACTTCTGGATTGGTTTTGATTAATTTGATACCTTCCTTTCTCTAATTATAGGTTGTATTTTTCTGCCTTTTTTGTATGCCTGATAATCGTTACTGGCATGGCACTGTGAATTTCAGTGTGTACTGAACCCATTAACCCATGAATTTGGAATTTTTCTCATGTGCTTGATAGGAACAGAAGCATTTCCTGCCCCACGTCCGTGTCACACACTGTTTCCTGTCATTGTTTGGAGGTGTTCTTCCTTGAGCCTGTGTCCAGATCAGTGTTCTGAATAGTTAGCGGGGACTCTGCAGATCTGTAGAGTTCTCTCTCTTGCTGCCTCTTTCTGCTGTATACTTTACCTGCCTTAATCTCCCCTGACTTCTCAGTTCATCTCAGCTGAAGAAGTCCACCACACAGCTCCATCTTAGTTCTAATCTGTGCTGGGGCTGGCAGTTGTCTTAGGGCATAAAGCCGAGGCAGTGGGAGGCTCACTTCATTTGTTTGCCCTCTTTCAGAGATTACTGGTTTCTGTTGCCTAACATCCAGTATCATTTTTTTTTTAAGGTTATTTATTTATTTATTTGAAATAGTTAAACAGAGAAGGAGAGGCTGAGAGAGAGAGAGAGGTCTTCCATACGCTGCTTCACTCCCCACTTGGCCACAATGGTTGGAGCTGCGCCAATCCAAGGCCAGGAGCCAGGAGCTTCTTCTGGGTCTTGCACGTGGGTGCAGGGTCCCAAGGACTTGGGCCATCTTCTTCTGTTTTCCCAGGCCATAGCAGAGAGCTGGATCAGAAGTGGAGCAGCCGGAACTTGAATGGGCGCCCATATGGGATGCCAGCACTGCAGGCGGAGGCTTTACCCGCTACGCCACAGCACCGGCCCCAGTATCATTTTTTTAAAAAGTCCAGTATCTCGAAAGCTGTTACTTTCATGTATTTGGTCTTTTGTTTTTGCAGAGGAGTTTTTTTAAGTGGGAGGGTAAATTCTGTCCCTGTTAGTTTGTCCTTGGCTGGAGGGAATGTGACCCAATAGATTATTTAGGCCAGTGATTTTTCACCCCTTTCTCTCTAATGAGAACCGTTTGTTCCAATAAAATCGAATGCCATAGTCCAGTCCGTAAAATAGATGAAAGTGGGCTGATGGTAGTGTGATACACATATCATGGTGTGTGCTAGGGAGACAGCAGAACTTGGCCCACTTGGATTCTTTCTTTTGTTCTCTCAGGATTTCACAGCCCTGTTTGAAAAGCACAAATAAGTATATAAAAAAATCAAATGAGGATATGATGTAGTTACTAGTTAAAGGAGGACAGAGGCCAGCATTGTGGCTTAGCAGGTAAAGCTGCCACCTGCTATACTGGTTCTTGCCTTTGGCCTGACACAGCCCTGGCTGTTGGAGCCGTCTTGGGAATATACCAATGGATGGAAGATTTCTTTCTCTCCTTCTCTCTCTGTAACTATGATTCAAAAAAAAAAAAAAAAGAGGGAGCAAACCATCCAGGAAAGGACATTAATGGTACAACTTGAGTAGGGTGTGGCAGTGTGTATATTTAATAGTATAACTTAGTGTTGACAGAACCAAAGGTCTAGTAATGTGACTGTATTGGGTAAATGAGGATAGCATAAGTAAGGGTGCGTATGTAGGAGGAGATGATAAAAGAAAGCTGCATTTTATAAGAAGCCTTTACATAGTATGTAGACTTTCTGAGAATGAGACTTAAAAATAATTAAGCTGTATGAGAGTTGAAAATCAGTTGGGAGTGATATCTACTGTTGATTGTTAACAAGCTTCTAGTATTAGTTGATAAAAATATAAATCACAAAAATAACAGATAATAGTGTCAGAAATGAAAACAGTGAATACAGTATTTCTCTTTGAAGAAACTTGGGTGAGATGAGAAGAAGGAAATTTGCGACTAAAGGTGGGTGGGATATATGACCATGTCATCTGTTTCCAGTCTCCTGGCACTTGGAGCTTTTAACCTTTTCCTGCGCTTTTTATACCTATCTGCTAAACCTAATTCGTTTTGGAATTGGCTGACAAATCAGTCTTATGTTATAGTATCTGATTCTCTAATAGAAGCTCTAGAGTGTTCGTTGTGCATACATTGCTTAGTTGTGTCATACATATCAAAAATACAGTTTTCTGGCTGGTGCCGTGCCTCAGTATGGTAAATCCTCCGCCCGCGGTGCCTGCACACCGGTTCTAGTCCTGGTCGGGGCACCGGATTCTGTCCCGGTTGCCCCTCTTCCAGGCCAGCTCTCTTCTGTGGCCTGAGAGTGCAGAGGAGGATGGCCCAAGTGCTTGGGCCCTGTAACCACATGGGAAACCAGGAGAAGCTCCTGGCTTTGGATCAGCACAGCGCTGGCCATAGCAGCCATTTGGGGAGTGAACCAATGGAAAAGGAAGACCTTTCTCTCTGTCTCTCTCTTTCTCACTGTCCACTCTGCCCCTGTCCAAAACAAAAACAAAAACAACAGTTTTTTAAGATACTCAAGTTAAAATGAAGTGAAATGAAGTGAATACTCATATGCCCGTTATCAAAATTCTACATTTCTTTCATTTTTATTTTACTTAATTTTTTCAAAGATTTATTTATTTATCTGAAAGCCAGAGTTACACAGAGGCAGAGAGAGAGGTCTTCCATCCACTGGTTCACTCCCCAGCTGGCTGCGATAGCATTTTATTACATACTGATAAAGCCATTGTTGCACTGAAGAAGATGAGGAATAATTTCTAGCTATTCTTGAGTAGATACTCCATAATCAAATTTCCCCAGTTACTTCAAAATGTGTTTTTTACACTTACCTTGTTTGTGTCAGGAAACAAGCTGTCATACATTGGTTACTTTTTTATTAAAACAGTTTTTCCTTTGAAAGACAAGAAGAGAGGAGGGAGAGAGATCTTCCACCTACTGGTTCACCCTCCCAAATGCCTGCAACAGCTGGAACTCTGGGTCAGGCTAAAACCATGGACAGTAGACTCAAGTTGTTGAGCCATCACTTAGTGTTTCCTAGGTTCACAAAAGTGGAAAGCTGAAATAGCAAGCAAAACCGAGACTTGAATTTAGGCACTCTGAGAGGGGATTTGGGAATCCCAAGTGTGGCTTCACTGCTGTGCCAAACTCCTGGCCCCTTTTAATTTTAAATTATTTGTGAGGCAGAGAGAGAGAGAGAGAGAGAGAGTGAGAGAGCGAGCGAGCGAGCGAGTGCGCAAGAGTGAGCGTGCTCACCAGCTGGTTCACTCCCCAGGTGTCTGCCATGGCCCAGACAGCCAGGAGATAGGCATGTAGTCCAGGTTTCCCACTCGAATGCCAGGAACCCAGTTAAGTGGAGACAGGACTGCTGCTTGTCAGGGTGTACGTTAGTAGGAAACTGGAGTCTGGTGGTACAGCACAGCGTTGTACTCAGGCACTCTGCTACGGGATATGGCTGTCTTAATTGCTAGAGTAAATAGTTGCCTTGATTGTTAATATTTTTAAGTCCTTTTTTATGCAAAAGATTTATGTATTTTATAGGCAGAGTGTCAGATCTTCTGTTGCTGATTCACTCCCCAAATGGCTGCAATAGCCAGGTCTGGCCCCAGCTGAAGCCAGGAATCCCATCCTGTTCTCCCATGTTGGTTTTAGGGGCCTTAGCACTTGTACCATTTTCCACAGCCCTCCCAGGCACATTATCAGGAAGCTGAATTGGAAGCCCAGAAGCCAGGACTCCAGCCCATTAACCCGCTGCACCAAGATGCTGGCCCTTTTTAGGCCTCTTTAATGACCCTCATTCTGAATTTGTATGTTTTCTGTTGTAATTCCTTGTGGTGGTTCTTTTTTTTTTAAAAAAAGTATTTATTTATTTATTTATTTGAAAAGCAGAGGGAGACAGATCTTCCATCCACTGGGTCACTTTGCAGATAGCTAGCAGGAACCCAGAGTTCAATGTGGGTCTCCCAATGTGGGTAACAGGGCCCCAAGTACTTGAGCTGTCATCTGCTGCCTCCCCGGGTGTGCCTTATCAGGAAGCTGGAATCTGTCGTGGAGATGGGACTCTGATCCAGGCGCTCCAGTATAGGATGTGGGTATCTTAACTGCTGCACCAAACGCCCATCCCTGTTCTTTAATTCTCATCCTCTAAAAATACAAAGATCTGAAAGCTAGGTTAGATTGCACGTCAGGTGGTACAGCGTGCTTCACATAGCATCACATCAGGTAGTGTACATACCTGGTGGTTTAGTGAGTTCAGTAGGTGACAGATAACTCCTATCCTAAAATTCCCCATCAATCTTTTCATCAAATGGTTTTATCTGTTGAAGATTATTGTGTGAGTAGTAATTTCATTCAAAGTTGTAAGGTATTGATTTTCTAGTTCTGTTTCTTCCACATTTGTCAGTTGAAAATTCTTTGGTGAAGAACCTTTTCTCATTCATTTGGGTGGCTTCAATACTATGAAATATATTTCATAGGAAGTACAGGATGCATGCTTAGTTCTGTTCATTTATTTTTTAAAGATTTATTTATTTATTTTAAAGAGTTACAGAGAGGGAGAGGGGAGAGAGATCCACCTGCTGATTCATTTTCCCAAATGGCTGCAACAGCTAGATCTGTGCTAGGCAGCAACCAGGAGTGAGAACTCCATTCTGGTCTGCGAAGCCATTGAAAAATTTTAAAGAGACGTTTGGATTGTTGAAGTTTGTTGAAAGCTAGGTCTTCTTCCTATTTCTAATTACATATATGTTGTTTTTCAAACCATATCATAACATAAAATAGGAAAAAAATTTAAGAAGCATTATTAGTTTACCTAATATTTAAAAGTTGGTAATATGTAAAGATTAAAAGTGATCAGGATTAAATTGACTAGTTTGCCGTACCCCTTTTAGGGGTTAAAGTTTAACAGAATATAGTGATATAGAACCAAGTGTAGGGTAGTGATAACTTGAGAGGATAACTGCAGAATGACATTTCGGACAGTTAATGGCTTTATACTTTTTTTTTTTTTTTTAGAGATTTATTTATTTATTTGAAAGGTAGAGTCACAGAGTGAAGAAGTGGAGAGAGGGGAGAGATCTTGCATTCCCTGGTGCATTCCCCAGAATGCCCCCAACAGCCAGAACTAGGCCAGGCCAAGCCCAGCAGTCAGGGACTCCATCTGGGTCTCCCTGGTGGACAGCAGGGACCCAGGGACTTGGACCATCGTCTGCTGTCTTCCCGGGTGTTCTAGCAGGACCAGGACTTGAACTGGTACTCCAGTGAGGAATGTGGGTATCCCAAAACAGCAGCCTCCAAAGTTTCAAACTATAGTTGGGTAAATGATGAGTTAGTTTTAGTGCCTAGTTAGTACAGAGAAGGATGAAAGTTAGGATTTTTGAATGGACTTCAAGAACGAGTATTACTTATTACTCATTTGCTTTAATATACGTTCTGTGCTCAGATTTTTTTTTTTAAAGATCTATTTGAAAAACAGAGTTACTGCGAGGCAGAGGCAGAGGGAGAAAGAGAGAGAGAGAGGGAGGAAGGGAGGGAGAGAGGTCTTCCATCCTCTGGTTTACTCCCCAATGTAGCCACAATGGCTGGAGCTGGGCCAATCAGAAGCCAGGACCCTGGAGCTTTTTCCTGGTCTCCCACATAGGCGCAGGGGCCCAAGGACTTGGGCCATATTCTACAGCTTTCCCAGGCCATAGCAGAGAGCTGGATGGGAAGTGGAGCAGTTAGGACTCGAACTTGCATCTATATGGGATGCAGCACTGCAGGCAATGGCTTTACTTGCTATGCCATAGCACTGGCCCCAAGTGCTCAGATTTACAAAAGGATTTGAAATACTCAGAGTTGTTGAAAAGTCCCAGTACTTTCATTTAGAAAATAATATAGGAATCTCTGTTTATCTTTTGATCTTCCTCTAATTAAAATTGTGATTTTTTTTGGCCGGTGCTGTGGCTCAACAGGCTAATCCTCTGCCTTGCGGTGCCGGCACACCGGGTTCTAGTCCCGGTCGGGGCGCCGGATTCTGTCCCGGTTGCCCCTCTTCCAGGCCAGCCCTCTGCTGTGGCCCAGGAGTGCAGTGGAGGATGGCCCAAGTGCTTGGGCTCTGCACCCCATGGGAGACCAGGAAAAAGCACCAAGCACCTGGCTCCTGCCATCGGATGAGCGCGGTGCGCCGGCCGCAGCATGCCGACCACGGCAGCCATTGGAGGGTGAACCAACGGCAAAAAGACCTTTCTCTCTGTCTCTCTCTCTCACTGTCCACTCTGCCTGTCCAAAAAAAAAAAAAAATTGTGATTTTTTTTAAGACATACTATTCTATTTTAAACTATTTGAACTATTATAACTATTTTAAACTATTAGAGATTGAGTACTTAACACATGTTTAATGTGTGCTTAGTAATTTTTAAATTGAGTTTTTTGCAAGCAGAGATTTACAAAAATGTAAATTATGGTAGATTATAATTGTATGTTTAAGCCTGTGAACACTGGTAAAGTTTTGTCTGTAATGTGCGATACTTGGAGGAGCGTGGTGTTCCCCTCCTCAGACATTCCCATCTATTGGACTTAGGAGAGATTTTGTATACGCAGTACACAAACTTCGCAGCACAAGGCAGACAAAGATACAAAAGGTATTTGAAAAGTTGTATAGAAATACTAGAGACACTACACTTCTGGATCAAAGAAGACGTTATAGGCAGTAAGGGCAACGTTTTAAACACTAGCATTCCTTTTTTTAAAAACTATAATTAATTATAAACAAACTAAACAAAATTGTATCCAAAGATTTTTTCATGTTAAGAATTGGATATTTTCTTTTAATTAGCATTTAACTCATTATTTTCAAACTATCTTGTATCCCATTCTTTAAAAATACCGAATTTTTTTCTCTTTCTTTGCAGCTCTTCACTGATGGAATCACGAATAAACTTATTGGCTGTTATGTGGGGAATACCATGGAGGATGTAGTCCTGGTGAGAATTTACGGCAATAAGACTGAGTTGTTGGTTGATCGAGATGAGGAAGTGAAGAGTTTTCGAGTGTTACAGGCTCATGGCTGTGCACCACAGCTCTACTGTACCTTCAACAATGGACTGTGCTATGAGTTTATACAGGGGGAAGCATTGGATCCGAAGCATGTCTGCAATCCAGCCATTTTCAGGTACATTTCTTTTCCCAAATTTCTACTTGTGAAAAATGAGAGTATTAAGTGTGTGTTAAGGAAAGTTTTTTTTTTTTGAATAAGAATTTTTATTTGAAAGGCAGAGTTAGAGGGAGGTACTCCATCTTCTGGTTAACTCCACACTGGCTGCAGTGACCTGCCTGGGAGCCTAGAAACTCCATCATGGTCTCCCATGTAGGTGGCAGTGGCCCTAGCACTTGGTCCGTCTTCACTCCCCAGATTGCTGCAGCAGCCAGGGCTGGGCCAGGCAGAAGCCAGGAGCCAGGAACTCCATCTGGGTCTCTCTATTTTTTTCTAAAGGGGGCATTATAACAAATAAGCATGTTCACCAAAGTCCCATTAGTCTTGTTAACAGGGATGGATGTATTGTACCAACTACTTGGAAGTTGGCAGAACTTACACTGTTACAGTAAGAGAAACTTACATTTAATTTATTGAAATCTTTACCTGGAGGTACTGGGAGATGGGGGAGAGAGTGTCCAAAAGCAAGAAAAAGATTGCAGGCCTGTGTTGTGGTACAGTGACCTAAGCTGCCACTTGCAATGCTGGCATCCCATGACAAGGCACTGCTTCAAGTCTTGGTTGCTCTGCTTCTTATGCAGTGCCCTGCTAGTGTGCCTGGGAAGATAGCAGGTGACAACCAAAATACTTGGATCCCTGCCAAGTAAAGTTAGTGGAAAGTAATGGAATCCGATGCCATGTTGATAGTGTATTTTAGACAATATGCCTCTTTTTTTTTTTTTGGACGGGCAGAGTTAGACAATGGGAGAGACTTCCTTCTGTTGATTCACCCCCAAATGGTCACTATGGCTGACACGCTGTGCCAATCCGAAGCCAGGAGCCAGGTGCTTCTCCTGGTCTCCCATGCGGGTCTAGGGCCCAAGCACTTGGGCCATCCTCCACTGCACTCCCAGGCCACAGCAGAGAGCTGGCCTGGAAGAGGGGCAACCAGGACAGAATCCGGCGCCCTGACCGGGACTAGAACCTGGGGTACCAGCGCTGCAGGCGGAGGATTAGCCTATTGAGCTGTGGCGCCGGCTGCTTTTTTTTTTTTTAAGATTTATTTTTTATTTATTTGAAAGGCATAGTCACACACACACACACACACACACACACACAGAAGTCTTCTATCGACTGGTTCACTCCCCAGATGACCTCAGCAGCCTGTGGCTGTGCCAGACCAAAGCCAGGAGTCAGGAACTTCTGATCTCCCTTCCTCTGTTGCCCTTCCCAGGTGCGTTAGTAGAGAAAACTGAATCAAAAAGTGGAGCAGCCAGAACTATGGGATGAGTGAACTGGTGCCCATATGAGATGTGATGCTGCAGGTGATGGCTTAACCCTCTGCCACAGCACCAGCCCCTTCTCTGTGCACCTGATCCGTTTCCTGCTAGTGCACCTAGCAGACAGCAGGTGGCAGCCCACATACTTGGGTTCCTACCTCTGGGCTTCATCCTGCCCTGGCCTTGGCTGTTACAGGCATTTGGGGAGTGAACCAACAGATGTAAGATCTCTCTCATTCGTCTTTCTGTTAAATAAATAGATAAATAAATAAATCTTAAAAAAAAATAGTACTTTCCACTAGGGTTGTGGTAAGGGTTAAATTTGTGAACGTGTATTGAATATCCCTTATCTGAGGTGCTTGTCAGGACTGGTTATAAGCATTTGGTGTAGCCTTTAAGATGCTGCTTGAGTGGAAGATAGCCCACGTACTTGGGTCGCTGGCACCCATGTGGAGACCAGGATAGAGTTCCTGGCTCCTGGCTTTTGCCTGGCCTGGCCCATCATGGATGTTGGAGTGACCCAGCAGGTGGAAGGTTGCTCACTCACTCTCTCCCTCTCTGTCCCATTCTTCATCACTGTAACCCTCCCCTCTCATTTCTCTGCCTTTCAAATAAGTAGCTTTTTTTTTTTTTAAAAAAAAAAAAAAAAAAGGATGCCCACATGCCATATCAGACTGTCTAGATTCAAATCCCAGCACCACTTCCAGTTCCATGTCCTGCGAATGCACACTCTGGGAGGCAGCAGGTGATGGCCCAAGTGCACAGGTTCTTGCCATCCATGTGGGAGACTCATGCTGAATTCCAGGCTCCTGGTTTCAGCCTGCCTTAGCCTCAGCCATTGTAGGCATTGAGGGAGGGACCTGCTGATGGAAGATCTCTTTTGTCTCTATCTCCCTGCCTTTCAAATAAGTAAATAAAAGTTGAAAAAGCTGTGAGTACTTACACATTAGCAGTTGGAGAAATCACATATTAAACTGGTTATGATGGTGGCTAATAGGGAGATAGCACTTTATATGAGTTGGGCACTATCCTAAACATATTTTAATAAACCTGGGACATAGGCAAAATATTACAATCCCATTGCAGTGAATGTAAACCAAGGTTTTAAGTGATTTGCCTGTGATTGCATGGCTAATAAAAGCACACACTGAAAGAGACTAATGATGAGTAACTGGGCCTTTCTGCTTACTCATGGAGAAAAAATGTAAAGGAAAGTAGTAAAACCTTTTTTACAGTGCTTATAAAAAGAAATCTGTGGGGTGTTTGGCCTAGTGGTTGAGCCATCTGCATCCCGTGTCGCAGGAACTGGTTTCATAACCGATTCCCAGCTCCTGTTGCCAGCTTCCTGCTGGTGCAGGCCCTTGAGGGCAAGTGGCTCAAGCAGTTGAGTCCCTGCTACCTGTGCGGGAGACCTGGGTTGAGTTCCCAGCTCCAGGCTTCAGCCTTTGCTGGCAGTTGAGGTATGAATTAATAATTGTAGAGTAGTTTTTTTTTTTTTTAAAGATTTTATTTGTTTCCTTGAAAGAGTTACAGAGAGGCAGATTCAGAGACAGAGAGAGGTCCTCCATCCGCTGGTTCATTCCTCAGATGGCCGCAGTGGCTAGAGCTGCACCGATCCGGAGCCAGGAGCCAGGAGATTGCTCTGGGTCTCCCATGTGGGTGCAGGGCCCAAGGACTTGGACAGACTCCACTGCTTTCCCAGGCCATAGCAGAGAGCTGGATCGGAAGTGGGGCGGAGGAGACTTGAACCCGTGCCCACGCGGGATGCCGGCACTGCAGGCAGCAGCCTTAACCACTACACCACAGCGCTGGCCTCTATAGAGTTTTTTTCCCAAAGATTATTTATTTATTTATTTGAGAGGTAGAGTTACAAACAGTGGGAGGGAGAGAGAAAGGGAGGTCTTCGTCCGCTGGTTCACTCCCCAAATGGCCTCAGTGGCCGGAGCTGTGCTGATCCGAAGCAAGGAGCCAAGAGCTTCTTCCGGGTCTCCCACGCGGGTGCAGTGGCCCAAGAACTTGGGTCATCTGCTGCTGCTTTCCCAGGCCACAGCAGAGAGCTGGATTGGAAGAGGAGGAACCGGGACTAGAACCGGCACCCATATGGGGTGCCGGTGCTGCAGGCAGAGGATTAACCTACTGTGCCACAGCGATTGGCCCTAGAGTTTTTTTAAATAGGAAAGCTTTTCATAACTGTTAAGTAACGTCAAGTAACTCAGATAATTATGCAGTAATTAGTCATATTGATGAGGCTGACAGTATTGATAGAGGATGATAATTTGAATATTCAAACTGACTTAAAGGAGAAGGAAATAAAGACTGGATTTCAAAGGTGCACATTAGGGTCTTGAGTAAGGTAAGCAGTGATGAGTCTGATCTTGTTTGAGTCATGACTCTAAATGTTAAAGTTGTTAAGCATGATGCAGTTGACGTTATTCATTACCATTGTGGTTGTTGTAGATACCATAGCATTGGCCTCTTGGTGGGGGAAAAGATGTTGGGTTCAACTGCAGATACAGCAAAGGCACCTGGGATTAACAGCTGAAGAATACGGTGGGAGGTGAGCAAAAGAGGTAACAGTAGGTGCAAGGGGGATACCCGAAGACAGACCAGTGTAGTCAGCATCACTTGGGGGATGGAGGGTGATGACAGCTGGTCAGATATCAAGGAGATCAGCTGTAGAGGATGGCTGTTCTTGCTGTGAGCTGATTGAGCAGGATTCTTACTAAAACTGATTGTTTCAAGGAAATACACAATATGCTTAGACGATGGTTCAGGAGGCTAATATTTGGTCAAGTGAAGAAGAATCTTGGTGGACATGAACTTTAGGATGCTTAACTTTTTTCTTCTCATACTTTTTTTGTTTTCAACAGGCTCATAGCACGTCAGCTTGCTAAAATCCATGCTATCCATGCACATAATGGCTGGATTCCCAAATCTAATCTGTGGCTAAAGATGGGAAAATATTTCTCACTCATTCCCACAGGATTTGCAGATGAAGACATTAATAAAAGGTAAGTTTACTTCTCTGTTTGTTTTAGATTGCTTTGCTCTATGATGGAATTTCCAAGGTAACTACAAGGTTTTCGTGCATAAAATCTGTTTTTATTTCTTTGTTCGCATTGAAGTAAAATAAATACGGTTTTTTCTTTGTTGTCTTATTTTTTTTAATAAAAACTTTTATTTAATAAATACAAATTTCAAAAGTACAACTTTTGGTTTATAGCTGTTTTTCCCCCCATAACCACTCCCACACGCAAACCATCCCATCATCTACTCCCTCTCCCATCGCATTCTTCATTAAAATTCATTTTTAATTATATACAGAAGATCAGCTCTATACTGAGTAAAGATTTCAACAGTTTGCACCCACACAGACACACAAAGTATAAAGTACTGTTTGAAGACGGCTTTTACCATTCATTCTCATAATATACAACTCATTAAGGACAGAGATCCTACATGGGGAGCAAGTGCACAGTGACTCCTATTGTTGATACAGCAATTGACACTCTCATTTATGACATCAGTAATCATTCGAGGCTCCTGTCATGAACTGCCAAGGCTATGGAAGCCTCTTGTGTATAAACATGGATTTTGACTCTCAGAGGGCACTACTGAAGTCACTGCCTTTGTACCCTTCAGTGCCACTACTTCTAGAACACCACTTGTGGCAGCAAGGAGGGGTATTCAGTAGGAGGTCAGAAGACAAATATGGAACATTTATTTGGAAATGATTGTGAAGAAAAGAACACTGTGAATGGATACATTCATTCATACTATGAGTTGATCATAGAGACTTTTGAGAAACATTTCCTTTTGCTCAAGCTGTTTTGAAAATGCCTAGAGGTCTGCATTAGAGCAATGGGGTAAAACGTTCAATTGTTAGTTTACTGTGACTATTTGTAAATATCAGTGAGATTGGAAATTCAGTTATGGGGGCTACCGTCTGCAGTGCTGGCATCCACATCCCTGCTAATGTGCCTGGGAAAGCAGCAGAGGATGTCCCAAGTCCTTGGGCCCCTGTGCCCACATGGGAGACCTGGATGAAGCTCCTGGCTTCAGCCTGGCCCAGCTCTGGCTGTTGTAGTCATTTAGGGAGTGAACCAGAGGATGCAAGATCTCTCTCTGCTCTCTTACTCTCCCTCTATTGCTGTAACTCTGACTTTAAAATAAGTAAGTGTTAAAAAAAAGAAAATAAACTTCAGTTATGGGAATCTTTACCTATTATAAAACTGACTCCTCAAGTTCAAAAGATATTTCATTGTTTTATATATAAAAATGTATGGATCAGTTATTAAGACACTAATGTCTCAACATTTTTATATAGAGTTATTACTATCACAAAAATTGGAGATTTTATTTTATTTTTTATATCTAAAACACATGTGAAGGCTGCATTTTTATATTCAGCATGTCTTTGAACAACAGAGGTAAGCAGGACCTATGGATGTCTCTGCTTATTTATTTTTTATAATTCATTAACAAAAAATACTTAATAAATTGTTATTTCAAAATTTAATTGATTCACTGTATACCACTGATCCTTCATGTCCCTTGGTTCTGATCCTCTGATTCAACCAACTGTGGTTTAAAAATACTAAAAAATATTATATCTCTCTACTGAACGTGTAGACTTTTTTCTTATCATAATTCCTTAAACAATACAGTATAAGAACTATTGATAGACCATTTACATTGTGTCAGGGACTGTAAGTAATCTAGGGACTGTAAGTATATGGGAGAATGTTTATGTAGTACAAGAGTAAACCATTTTTAGGGACTTAAGCATCTGAAATTTTTGGTATTTGGGAGAGTGAGGTAAAATGGGTGTGGGAGGTGGGTGCTGGCAGCATTCTCCCTTGTGTAAAGGGACAACTGTTGTCGCTCCTTCGGCCGCAAAAGGAACGACGCTGCTCGCAGCCAATCGGTCTTCAGTAGACTTTTACTTAGAAAGAGTGGGGGACCGGGAGAAGGGGGAGAGATGGCGCTCACGTTCCTTAAGGGGGAAAGCTGGCGTGCCCACTCCTTCTCCCGCAGTCTGCTTATATACCGAATTCAACCAATCACAGTCATTCAATCACAGTCCATGCACAGAGTTCTCCAATCCAGCACTTGAACACGATCAGCTATGGAGTCACGCAGCAGGCAGGGCATCAGCGCCATCTTGTTGTTTTCCACGATCCTCAGCTAGATGGAAATTTCAATCAGCTGCTACATCCGCATTACTGCTATAAGCCAAGCCCAGCATGGGGGGGTCCCATGGCAGGCCTATCCATGGGTCCCCACAACTGTATGCTTGTATTTGCAGGTGGTTTGTCAAACTTTGAATTTTTTTTTTAAGATTTATTTATTTATTTGAAAGCCAAGAGTTAAACAGAGAGAAAAGGCAAGGCAGAGAATGGGGGGAGTCCTCCATCCACTGGTTCACTCCCCAGTTGACGACAATGGCCGGAGCTGTGCTGCCGATCCGAATCCAGGAGCCAGGAGCTTTTTCCATGTCTCCCATGCAGCTGCAGGGGCCCAAGGACTTGGGCCATCTTCTGCTGCTTTCCCAGGCCATAGCAGAGAGCTGGATCTGAAGTGGAGCCACGGGGATTTGAACCCATATGGAATGCCGGTGCTGTAGGTGGCAGCTTTACCCACTATGCCACAGCGCCAGCCCCAAACTTTGAATTTGATAGGAATATTGCACCTTTTAAATTAGGATAGGCAGGGCCGGTGCTGTGGTGGAGCAGGTAAAGCCACCGCCTGCAGTGCTGGCATTCCATGTAGGTGCTGGTTCTAGTCCCAGCTGTTCCACTTCTGATCCAGCTCTCTGCTATGGCCTGTGAAAGCAGTAGAGGATTGGCTCAAGTCCTTGGGCCCCTGCACTTGTGTGGGAGACCCAGAGGAGGCTCCTGGCTCCTGGCTTCAGATTGTCACAGGCAGTTCCAGACGTCACCATCTGAAGAGTGAACCAGTGGGTGGAAGACCTCTCTCTCTCCCTCTCCTTCACTCTCTGTGTAACTCTGACTTTCAAGTGAATATATAAATCTTTAAAAAAAAAATTAGGATAGGCAAACTTATGTACTATGTCCAGTAAGTTAGATATTCAGGAAGGCACAGCATAAAAATAGAGAATTCTCTTTTGAAGGGTACTGACATATTTAGTGGAAAACCTTTAAATGTATTGATGTTTCTGGTGATGGTGAAGTATAGCTGAGTATGGTCTCTGGGGCCACACTGACTGGGATCAAATCTCAGTTGATGTTGGTTAAGTTACTTAGCTATCTTATCTGTAAAATGGAAACAACAAGAATAGTATATTAAGTGAGTTTTTGGGGGCAGCTCCGTGGCCTGCTGTGCCAGCATCCGATATGGGCACTGGTTCTAGTCCCAGCTGACCCTCTTCCAGTCTAGCTCTCTGCTGTGGCCTGGAAAAGCAGTAGAAGATGGCCAAAGTCCTTGGGCCTCTGCACCCATGTGGGAGACCCAGAAGAAGCTCCTGGCTCCTGGCTTTGGATTGGCGCAGCTCCAGCCAAAAAGTGCAGCTAATTGGGGAGTGAACCATCAGATGGAAGACCTTTCTCTCTGTCCTTCGCATTGTCTGTAACTCTAACTCTCAAATCTTTATAATAAAAAAAGAGAGTTTTTGAGAATTGATATAGTATATATAAGGTGCTTAAAACAGCACCCCACCACGTAAGTGATTTTTTTTTTTTTTTATTTGAAAGGCGGAAAGAAAGACCAGAGAAAGAGACATCTTTTTATCTGCTGGTTCACTCCTCAGATGCCTGTCCTGCAGCTGCTGTGTGGCAGGAGCCTGGAGCACATTGCAGGTCTACCATGTGGGTTGCAGGGATCCAACCACTTGGGCCATCACTTGCTACCTCCCAGGGTACACATTTGTGGGAAGCTGGAATCTGAAATGGGGCCGGAACTCAAACCTAGGCACTCTGATCAGGGTTAGGGGTGTCCCATGTGGTGTCTTGTCTTTTTTTTTAAGATTTAATTATTTGAAAGTCAGAGTTGCACAGAGAGAGGAGAAGCAGAGAGAGAGAGAGGTCTTCCATCTGATGGTTCAATCTCCAATTGGCCACAACTGCTGGAGCTGCACTGATCCAAAGGCAGGAGCCAGGAGCTTCTTCCAGGTCTCCTACACAGGTGCAGGGGCCCAAGTACTTGGGCCATCTTCTACTGCTTTCCCGGGCCATAGCAGAGAGCTGGATCGGAAGTGGAGCAGCCGGGACTCGAACCGGTGCCCTTATAGGATGCTAGTGTTTTAGGCCAGGGGGTTAACCTGCTGCACCACAGTGCTGGACCCTCATGTGGTTCTTAAGCACTGTGCCAAATGCCTGTCCCCTCTTTTGAAAATTACTGTTATTTAAAGAAATTTCTTACATTTCTCATTATACTTCTTAGACTCTTAAAGGTATAATTTGGTGTCCTTGATGTTAGTGATTCTTTGGAATCCCTGGAAGTATACTGAAAATATGCAACTAAAATAAGAAAAATATTAAAATACTTATTTTTTCATATTCCATTTTAGTTTGTATACAAATACAATGATCATATACATTCTGCTTTGAGTCCTGTTATTTCCATTCAGCACTGAACCTTCTTGTAGATAGATTCTTGAACAGTGATACTATTTTGAAAAAAAGCATAAAACTTTGGGAGTTGTGTGTAGAGAAGAGTGTGGTAGTGGGGAACATAATAGGCAGGAGCCACCTGAACAGGCAAATTCGATGTTGTACAAAAAAATCTGTATTATATTGTAAAACAGAAGTTTTACAGCTTTACAGTTACAGAGTAATTTCTGAGACTGGAGAAAGAAGCAAGAGAATATGATTTCAAAGTATTAAGGGATAAGGATGGGGCTGGTGCCATGGCGCAGTAGGTTAATCCTCCGCCTGTGGTGCTGGCATCCCATATGGGTGCCGGTTTGAGACCTGGCTGCTCCACCTCCCATCCAGCTCTGCTATGGCCTGGGAAAGCAGTAGAAGATGGCCCAAGTGCTTGGGCCCCTGCACCTGTGTAGGAGACCAGGAAGAAGCTTCTGGCTCCTGGCTTTGGATTGGCGCAGCTCTGGCCATTGGCGAGTGAACCAATGAAGGGAAAAATCTTTCTCTCTGTCTCTTCCTCTCACTGTCTATAACTCTACCTCTCAAACAAATAAATAAAATCTTAAAAAGTATTGAGGGAAGGAGAGAAAGAGTATATTAATAGCAATTTTCTAAGCCTAATGATGCTATTGTGGAATTAGTGGTAGCAGCCTACTTTGTTTCATTTTGGTTGTTATCAAATTAATAAAAACAGCATAATTGTGGTGGGCATTGTGGTATACACCCACATTCCTTACTAGAGTGCTGGTTCTGTCCTGGCTACTCCATGCTAATCCAGCTTCCTGCCTCAGAGCCATTACATGATGGCCCAAGTACATGGATTCCCATCACCCACACGGGAGACCTGGGTGGAGTCCCTGGTTCCTGGCTTCAGCTTGGCTGATCTGCTTTTGGGGACATCTGGAGAGAAAGCAGCAGATCCTCCCTCTTTCTCGCTTTGTTTCTCCCTCTCTGTCACTCCTCCCTTCAAATAAATAAATACATGCTCAAAAAGATACATAATATAATGATGTAGAGGTGTGTAGGATTAAAAAAATCCTCATTTCTAGCTTTACTTGCCTGTTGTCTCCCATCCTTCCCATTTTCACTACTCTGATGCAGTTGCAATAATATTTCTCTTAACATACTCAGATAATATGATATTCCTTTTCTTTGCTTAGGAGCTGTAAATAATAATCTATTGACTATCTGAGAATTTAGCTGATTTCTGTTACATTCACACTTTGAAGCTTGAAATACTAGTTTAATACAGTTTTTGTAACTTTAAATAATCTAAAGTTTGTTATTAATGTGTTTTCCTGTATAAAATGGAGATCAATATATTTAGACTAATCTTTAGCATATATTAGATGTATGTATTACTTTTCCACACAATTTGTAGTCCTGTAGATACATTTTTTTTCTGCCTGCAATTTAAAAGATTTTATTTTATTTGAAAGGTTAGGAAAGAGGAAGGGAGGCGGGGAGGGAGGGAGAGATTGCCTACCTGCTTGTTCATTCCCCAAATGCCCACAACAGCCAGGACTGGACCAGGCTGAACTCAGCTGCCTAGAACTTAATCCAGTCTCCCATGTGGAAATCAGGGACCCAAGTTCCTCAGCCATCGCTGGTGCCTTGCATGTCTGCCTTACCAGGAAGCTGGAATCAGTAGCAGGGCTGGGACTTGTACCTAGGCACTCTGATAGGGAATGCAAACATCCCAACCTGCGACTCTGCTGCTAGGCCAAATGCCTGCCTGCTTCGCCACATTTTAACTATGGCTTGTTTTCTTTTTATTTATGTTTAAGTTCAATTGCAATTTCTTTTATTCTGACTTTGGAACAAACTGGTCTATTGTGATTCAGGAGTGAAATTGAATGGAAGAGACTTAATTAAAGTAGATATTAATTATTAATAAAACTTGGAAAAAATGTCATTGAGATAAACAAGGTGTAACTCTTCTTTTAAAATGCAAAGGTTCCTAAGTGATATCCCAAGCCCTCAGATTCTTCAGGAAGAGATGACCTGGATGAAAGAGATTCTTTCCAACCTGGGCTCACCTGTTGTGCTTTGCCATAATGATCTATTGTGTAAGAATATAATCTACAATGAGAAACAAGGTAGGTATTTGACCTTAGCAGTAAGTAAAGTTGGTTTCTTTTGTGTTCTTAATGTTACTTTGATCATTTGTATTAATACAAATAAATTTAATTCAAAAATGCAAGGATTAAAAACATATATGAAGTCCTTAAAGATTTTCTTTTAGGTTATAAAGTCATGGTCACTGTGATAAATTAGAAATATGTATTGGTGCAAAATATTCTTTTTAGAATTGATTTGTTAGAAACAGTTTGTGGTTCCTGTTGGATTTTTAAATGTACAATGATGAAATGATTTTCTTTATAAATTTATCTGTAAAATTAATTTGGTTATTCATGATTTGAAAGTATACCTTCTTGTAATGGGGTCATGGAATATCAAGAAATTGGCATTGCACTGTTTTATAAATACAGAAATTGTCTCACAGTATTGGAAAGAACAACAGTATTAGAAATAAACATGTCCCCAGGTTTCCCATTACCTGTTCATTATGCTGATAGGTTAGCTATCTGGACACTAAGGAGAGAGCTACAGATGGAGTATATGTTATTTATGATTGATCAAATTTATGTGTACTAAAATAATAATCAAGACCTTCTAGTAAATCATTTTAACATTTTTGATGTAGTCAGTGATACTTTTGATGGAATTTTTTTGTGTGTTCCTATCTTGCTGTATTCAAATTCCTTCTGTTTTCATATTTAAGAAACACTTGATTGTATTATATCATTGGCTAAAGTGGTTTGAGGTTTGGTTGCTGAGTGATAAATGTCCTTCAACTCTGAATTGGAATTTAAAAATGCAGTTTTGGTTGAAGGATTAGTATTAATTTAAAACTATTTGAAACTGTGAAGCTATTGCATTTTATAGGAAACCAGTTTTTGAGGATAGTCATTATCCTCATTATAGTTGATTTTCGAATCAAAAGTGTGCTGTTGTAAATATACTAAAGCCACAGGAGTTTCATTAACATGGTCATAATGGTAAATTACTTTTGTCACCCTTCGTTTTGATTGTAAATTGAGATTATTCTGATACAAGGGTTGTTAACTATTTATAGCTAACTTGAAGATGATCAAAGGAACACTGTCAAGGGTGGTAGAATTAAGCACATATTTTGAAAAACATTTTTGAGTGTCTTTGATACTTCAATGTAGTTTATTAATACTACTTTTTAAAAACATACTGAGCTGACATCTTTGTCAATCTTGAAATTTTTGTGTTTAATCATTGTTTTTTTTAAAACTTCAGGTATATACTTAACACTTGACAGTGTCCTTAAATGTAGTATTGTCTGTTTATTAGTTATAGTTATAGTTATAGTTTATTAGTTATAGTTGTCATAGTATATATGTATTATATTATATCCTGGTAACCAAATCTCAATGCCATTTGTAAGACAAGGGCATTAGTTATGCTTTAAAGCCATGTATTAGCTTTTAAGTTCAGTGCAAGACCCAGTACATTTTGTATAATGGAATTTAAAGTGAGGGACTTCATCTTACATTTGAAGTGGACACTCAGCTTTATTTTTAACTGCAAGTTAATCAAAGAGAATCTTTATTTTCTTTGAAATATAATTTTAATCTTTCATATTTTTATTTTTACAAGTTTTATTTTGCATATTCATTTCACAGAATAAACTTGCTTATACAACTAAAAATATGGGACCAAAAAAATCAGATTACTTTGTCTTTCACATTTTTAGAGTGTGTCCTGTTTCATAGTAGTCAACTTTGTACCATTTGTTTCTTGTCTTTGTGCTTATGTTTGTTTGTTAGTTATGGAAATGTTTTTCCCCTTTTTTCCTTCCCAGTGGTTTTCTGTAATGTCCGTTAGGAAGTCTAGCTCCAATCCTTTGGCAGCCACTGGGGGTGAAAAATTATCTGTGATTTGTTGATGCATAAGCATTTTAAAAAAGTTAGCTAAAATGCTCAGGTAAAATCTAGAATTAATAAAAGTGTGTCAAGAAATTCTTTCTAGTGTTTGGTATTGTTTAAAATTAGTAGCTGTTGGTTTTGAGGAATTGTAACATAATGTATTTGAGTCTTTAGTTATAACTAGAAGATAACATTCCAAAAATAGACAAGATTTGGTAAGTTTAATATGCCAAAAATATGTATTTGAGACTCTAGCATAGGATTAATACTATACTTATATAAGTTATCTAAAGGTTGATTAATAATTGCAGTCATTTACTTTAGCTTATCTTGTTATACTAAAAAACCAAGTTGAGTATTTAGAGATAATTTCTACATAGAGTAAATGATTAAGCTACATGTTCTATTCACAAATTTTTTTTTATTACTTCATTCATATGACTGAAGCTCAGGGCTTCACTATTTTATACCTACCCATGAGATGCAATTAGATAGAAATAATTAAATAAAAGCCAAAGGACTGACCCTGACATCAGCAAGCAAACTGTCTGGATTATGTTTCAAACCATAATTTCTCAGAAGCACTAATTTTAGACAAACTTCATAAACTTACTTGGATCATCTTGACGTCTGCATATATTTTTAAATCATAGCAATTTACATTTCTTATACATTAACTAGAAAATCTCTGTTAAGCAGATGTTACAAAGCTTTGTAACAACTGAAAAAAGCCAGAACACAGGTTTTGTTGCCATTCTCTGCTCAATCGCAGAAGTTAATGGTATTAGAGAGGTCATTTTATCTTTGTGTTTATGTTTGGTCTTTAACTGTATCACAGTCATCTAGAGTTTTTGGCCAAAATGCAGATATGTGTCCCCATTCTATGACCAGCTGAAAAAGAATTCCTGTAGATAGAATTCAAAATATGCATGGTCAGCAGTTTCCCTGGCACCTCTTGTCTTTTTGATAGTATAACACTTGAGTTTATTTTTGTGACTAACAGAAAATATTTACTTTAGGTGGTTGCTGACAAGGTTTAGATCCTGTATATAAATGTATGTAGCTCTGGACCAGGTACTTTGCAGCTCTCAGTTGTGGCTGAGATGGCCTGGCCATTTTTTTTTTTCTCTGAGAGGCTAGATAGCATACATGTCTTTGAGATTTTGTTGTCCCCTCTGTGTTGTAGCACTGCCATCAATACGTAGATACGTGAATGTGGCTGAGTTCCAATACATCTTTATTTCCAAAAACAAGTGGTGAGTTGCATTTGGCCTGTACAAATAACTTAGTTTGCCAACCATGTGTTATGTTTATAGCATGCATTTTACAAAATGTATCTGATCTGAAAAAGTGAAAAATGGTTACTATAGGCTGTAAAGCTAACTCTGTGCTGTAACAAGAAAAATTAAGGTTTATTAAGGTTTGATTTATCTCTAAATGGAGCCTGTAGTTCCTATCATAATTGTAACCCCAAGTGATGAATTTAAAATTTAAAAATTGTATACATGTACAAGTTAATGGGTATATGTATACCTATTTACATATTCATATACAGTGCAAACAGAGGTCTTGAGCACCCTGAAGGCTGTGGGCATTTTTGCAGCACATGTTCCAGGAACTCGAGGCATCACAGGAAGAAGTACTGCCTCTCCCTGCCCTCAACATGTCTGTTGACAGGTCTCAGCAGTGTGGGGCAAGAGTGAGCTTCCTTTCTGAAGTTGATCCTGTTAAGAATTTTGAAAAGTTAGTGCCAGAAGTTAGGTGGCTGGTAAACAGCAGCCCATTCCTTGCCTTCACTGAAAGGACATCCTAAACAGGTAAGAGAAGAATACTTAATGATGTAGAATTTGTACACAATGAGCAAACTGAAAGCAGTGGTCCTTGCTCCAGATCATGCCTTAGCAGTCATCTCTTAAGTTAATCCATTATCAGTTGAGTAGACATTATGCTAAGTGAACAGATTGTACTGTTGCTATTGACTGACTTCAACTCTGATATTTTGATTTCATTAATCTTTTGACTTTCGACATGTCAGAAGTAATTGCTGAAACTGGAGAGCCTGCTGTCTTATGTCTGGATGCTATCAGAATGTTTGTTGGTCTGATGACTGCTGGTGGCTATTTCGTTGCCTTTCCCCTCCCTCATTTCTTCAAAAAAAAGCTCAATAGAGATTGAATACAAAATTTTAAATTTCAATAGTGACAATCACAGTTTATTTTCTCTGTCAGCAAAATTTAAGTGGATTTGTAGCTCTTTAAGGAAATACAAATCAATAAAGAAAAGGAATTTTTTTTCCTTGTAATTATGGAGTAGGCCAGCTTTTTCTTTACAGAGTTTTACACACTGTAAATAGGAAGTGAGTGAGTCACCATTCTTAGTCATTTGATTGGCTCTCTTACCACTACGTTATTACTCAGGAGAAGGTGATGCTGTAATTGCATTTATTTTATTAAAGTTATAATGACTGGTTTCCTAATAGTTTCAGTCTTTAAATTTAAATAAGTGCAAATTTAATTTTGTATTTGATAACCTACATTTTTCAGGTTGAAAGTTTTATTTATTTATTTATTATTGAAAGGCAAAGTGAAGGAGGGAAATACACAAGAGCAATTTCCTGTCTCCTGGTTTACTCCCCAAATGTCCACAAAAGCCAGGGTTGAACTCAGCGGGAATCAGTAGCTGTGAACTCCATTGCTGCATCCGCAGGGGGTTGGAACGCAGTAGCTGGAGTTTCAGTTGGCCCTCTGACATGTGATGCTGGCATTGCAAGCTGTGGCTTCGAACTCTGCCACAATGGCCGCCCTGGGGATTGTTTTTTCAGTGAGGGGTAATCTCAACCCTGTTTTAATTTTGTGTTCCAGACTACCGATTAGCAGAAGATAAAATATCCCTAAGTTTATGGAATAAAAAGTTTGATTGTAAAAATCAGAATTAAATTACTAAGGGAAGAGTGCTCTAACTTTACTAGCTTAAATGTTGTTTTTCTAAAACTTAATCTTTGAAACCCACACTGTATGCTCAATCATGCACTTGAATAAGAATGTCAGAAATGCCTTACTTTCTCCCTCAGTATTTCATGTCTGGTTTGTCCCCTTCCTCCCAAAACTATGCTATTATTTTGTCTCAGAGTTCCCTGCAGAACCTCCATTTCTTTCCCTGGTGTTTGACTATTTCCTGTGTCTGGGGTTGCTCTGGGACTAGCAGGATGGAAAGGTGGAAGGAAGCCATGTGCTTAGCAGAGGCCTCAGATCACCACGTAGATGCGTCACGTATAAGCACTGTGGTGAAGCCTGAGCGAGCACTGCTGGACAGCGGCCAGGAACGCAGAGAAAGCTTCCCCGGCTAGAATACTCCTGTGTAAGAGGAGTTTTCTGTGTAAGAGAAAATCCATTTTGCTAGCATCAGTATGATTATGGTTACATTTCTGTGTTCTCCTTCCATCTGCCTGTCACAGTTAAAAAATAGAATGAGTTGGAAGGATTTTCAGGTTCTTATTTGACATTTGCTTTTTCGCTTCTATCCTTCATTCCTTAACAAAACAAAGTAAAGGATTCCAAACAAATGTATCATGTGGTAATTATGTAGCCTTGGATAATATGTTATTAACTACTTTTTGGTTTCTAAAGTACTTTTAAAATTAGAAGATCATTTTTAGCGTACTGAAATTTGAACAGTTTAACTCAGTAGTAGTGTGTTGATTTTATTACTGTAATGAAGATATGCAAAAAATGTAATAAAAATGTAGCTTTTGAAAATTGAATTAATAGTTTTATCCATTAATCACATTTTATTCATTTTGTGTTTGTCATTGTGCTAATTGTACAAAGGTAAATGAAATAGCAGTCCTAGTCTATAAAATAGTATTCTTTATTTTGTAGAGGTCAAGGATCCCTTGAGAATCTGGAAAATTGGAATTTCCCTCCAAAGAAAATGCACATGTGCATAAATTTTTGTCTTTCTGCTCTTTGAAACTCCGGTTAAAAAGTCGTGTCTTAAAAGAATGAGCAAGATGGCCATGCCATAGGAACTAGTAATAGTGAAATGGACATTACTCTGAAAGTAATGAGAAATTGTGGAAGTCAGTTAAGTTATTAGGTGAATAAAGGTATAGTGTTTGTTGTTAGGAAAGCATTTTTCAGTAATTTGATTTTTCTGGCACCCTAAATAAGGCTGTGGGCCTCTTTAATTTTACTTGGTTGCAGAAGATTAAATTTAAGGTTGAGTTCCACTTTGTTTGCAGTAGTTTGAAAAAGAATAGTTAATGCAGATTTTTTAAAAAAATTTTTTTTCCTTTTAAGCTTTGTGTCTTGTACAATGTGAGTTTGCCAAATTTTCTTCATCTGCTACAGATTAGGTATGCCATTGTTGCTGCCATGTGGCGGCGCACCCCGTGCTTCTTAAACGCACTGACTGGAGGTTTATCGCATCACTTGTTCACATGCACGGAGCCTGGTAACAGCCTCATCTGTATCTTGTTAGCTTCATTTTCTTATTATTTAAATTTCATTATTTATAAACTCAACATAGCATTTAAAAATAAAGGCTAGTTTTAATGAATTAATGTTACTACAAAAAGTCACTGCTAAAATTGTCATACTGAAGCAGATTTTTAACTTTTGTTAAAATGATCTCTGTTTTAATTAAATTATATGTACTCAGCAAGCAGGCATATTTTATGTGCCATTTAAACTGTATTTGCCAAACTCTAAATATAATTTTGAAAATTGAAATCAAAGCTTTTATTTATATGGCAAAAGTAGCTTCAGGTCTAGGCTGTGTATTTTTATTGGCATTTTCAGTTTATATGAGCTCTACAAGAATTTGTGTTTAGAGAGCTGCTATGATCAACAGCTACAATTCTAAGATATAATCAAACTGGTTGGTTCAGTTGTACAACTTGGTCTATCTTACAACCTGATTTTCTGAAGGCTGCTGGGTAGGTATCTCCTTTCAATCAGTGTGGTTAGTTTCTTACATACTGCTAAGAATTTTAAAAATTACAGAAAAATAAAAGAAAAATTCACTGTCACCTATGAGATGAAACATTTTGCTTTGATTTATTTCCATTCTCCTGTGTCTCTTTTTTTGTTCCCATGCACTGTGTAAGGTTTTGTTTTTTCTTTCTTTAAACATATTTTAATACTCTGGATCACAGTGTTGTTTATTATTTAGTATGATTTTTCATGTTACTTCTCTGATTCCCCAGTTATTCTGAACATGAGATTTTTTTCACGACTTTATTTTCCTTTTTGTGGCTGCACGTATTTTACCATGATGAAGATCTTTACCATGTCATTCCTGATGATTTCTAGAAAAGAAATTTAAAAGCATGTTCCATTCTGTAGCTTAGTAAAATGTTTCAGCTAAGTGTAAGACTTTGCGAAATAATGTTCTGTGAATTCAAGAATATACTACTTGCTTGCAGTATGATGATTTATTGTCACTAGCATTTTAAAAATTTTAAATTTATTACATTTTGATAGTTGATATGATTCTTTGATTATTCTATTTTGCTCTAGATTTGACCATTTATACAAGTTTAGAATTACATGTTACATACAATCTTAACTTTTTTTTTTTGTAAAATCCTGGATTTGCTGTGACTTTTTTTTTTGTCATGTAATTTTGTTTTTCTCTGTGTTGGAATATGATCAACATAATTCCCCAAATTAAACATGCAAATCTGTATTGAGACATTATAGGTCAAAAGCTGTTTTCTTTGGAAAATACAAAAATGTGTAAACCAGAAGTTTATTTTTTTACATCAGCTTGATATTTATTTAAAAGACAAGATCATTCGGCAGTTCTTAGACATTTTCTCAATAAAAGCAGCTTAGAAACTGTTGCAGCCACCTCTGTTCATGTGTCCATGCTCCTGTAAGTGTTTCAGTTTGTGATCCCTGATGAAGACAGATTTTTTTTTTAATGTCTTTCTCTTTTTTTCTTTTTAAAAAATCATTCCTATGTCTTGTCCAGCCAAATCCTCTATCATGCTAATTCCTCAAGAAATGAAAATTCGTAGTTAGGACTATGTCATTTGGACAGGAAGAACAGAATGATCTTTGGAGAATCATAAAGAAGTATATATTTTAGAATAAATGTTTTTAGCTTTTGTGAGTGTTTTTCAAGTTGATAAGTGTGGAAGGGAACTGTGGGCAGCGGTCAGCGTCAGTCGTGCGGCTTGCCTGCTGCTCCTTGCAGCATGTTCCATAAGTCCATCTAACTATTCAAAACAGAAAACAAAAAAGAAAAAATATGCCTCTGCCTTTTTTTCAAGGATGAAAACCTTAGCCATGTGGCATCCAGGAAATATAGAAGAATATGATAGCAATGAACCACATTGGTGATACTGCTAAGTTAATTAGCAATTAAGGTTTTGTTAAGATTGTATAAATTTGTAATGATTGCTAGTTAGTGCTAATGAAACCTGAATTTTTAAGTAACTGATGCCCCCATGTGGTGAAAAACGTTTTTTTACTTTTGTTGGAATGTGTTTCCTCTTTGTTTAATAAAGTGGAGATTACTGTTTTCAAAGAAGCTGTTGACTAGGAGATACAATTTGAGTTTTGTAAAGCTCATTGCCATTAAAATTCACAGCCTTGTCCTGTATTGTCTCAGAAGTGCATATAACCAAGCACGTACAATGAGACAAAATATTGGAAGCTATTTAATTACAAATAGCATAGGGATTTTCTGATCTTATATATGATTTCTTAATGTCTTTTTTTGTGTCTCACATAGGTGATGTACAGTTCATTGATTATGAATATTCTGGATACAACTACCTGGCATATGATATTGGCAATCATTTCAATGAATTTGCAGGTAAAATCCAGGGCTTAACTAATACAGTAACTTATTTAACTTTGAAATGTTTTCAGAATTTTGGTTTTCTTTCTTTAAAGAAGGTGAACTGGGTGCACGAGCAACATTTTTCCACTTTGTTTTTCTCATTATTTGTTACTGGAGGGAAGAGGAGATGACCAAAATTTCTTGCTTAATTGCCATCAGAAAATAATGGATAGGAGAAACATAATGACCATGGCTTCTGTTGAGACCTGACGTAGGTCACAGTGCTTTATAAATCTCATTTTTTTTTCCTTCACAACAAACATAAAGGTAATAATCCCAGTATACAGATGAGGAATGTAACGCACCAAGGTCAAAGTGAAACATAGAGAACTAATATTTGAACCTAATTTTTAATTGTGTAAAGTTTTGTTTATTTGGCTTTTTGGAGGGGAATAGGGAGAGAAAGAAAGACATACTAGTAGAGAGGAGTGGGCTGCCATCTGCAGAGTCATTCCTTAAATGCCTTAGAAGCCAGATCAGGCTATACCAGAGCCAGGAGCCAGGAATTCAGTCCAGGTCCTGGATGTAGTGGCATGAACCCAACTACTTCAGCCATCACTGTTGCCTGCCAGAGTCTGAATTAGGAGAATAGAGTCAAGAGCCAGAGCTGGGTGTTGAACCCAGGTTCTCCAAAATGGGGTGCGAGTATCATAACTGTAGGCTGAACACCTACTTTTGAGTTTAATTTTTTGTTCTTTAAAAAAAGCCTTTGCTGTTTCCATTGTAAACTTGAGCTTCTGGGGTGTTATTTAACTTAAAAAGTTTTGTCTTTAGCTATGAATATTGAAGAGTTACTCATTTTTACTCTGGCATATTAATATCACATCACTTAAGCAGAAAAGTTTTAGTGTTTTTATGTAAGAGAAATTAATTTAAAGTTCACTTTATGATTAAAAACACAAAATGCTCTAAAACTAAAGGTTAGGAAATTGCCTTGGTTGGTTTTTTTATCTAGCAGGAATTTAATGAAAAATTGCTGATTTTGTGTTTTCATACATTTGTGTATTCACTTATATACTTCGGGTTTTAGTTTACATGCTTTAGTTATTTCCCTCTACCAGATCTAACACATTTATGTCCCATGTATGTGCTGTACATCTTTTCACAGGGGCAAAAATCAGCTGTGCATATAATGAGCTATCATGGTATTTGAATTAAATTAGCTAAAACTGTAAAGCTAGGTAGAATTTAGATGTGAAAATAGATGAGAAATCAGGGTGCTACAGTTAACAGAGGAAAGCTTCGAAAGGAGTTATTTAACTTTTGTAGGATATAAGTAATTGCTAAGACTAGAAAGTTGTAAGACCCTGTGCAGTAGGGTAAGCCACTGCCTGTAAGTACCAGTTCAAGTCCTGGCTGCTCTGCTTCTGAACCAGCTCTCTTCTACTATGTCTGGGAAAGCAGTGGAAGTTGGTCCAAGTGCTTTGTCTCCTGCCACAACATGGGAGACCCAGAGGGAGTTTCAGCCGCCTGGCTTCAGACTGGCCCAGCCCTGGCTCTTGTGGCTGTTTGGGGAGTGAACCAGCAGATAGAATATATTTCTTTCTCTCTGTAACTCCAAATTCCAAATAAATAAATCTTCAAATAAAACCTAGAGATGTATGTAGCTCTAGACTGATTTATGAAGAACCTTGAATGCTAGGTGAAATAGTATGAACTTTATCTTCTAGATCTTTCAGGTCATGAAATAAACTTTGTATGATAATAGGTTTCTTTCTTTTTTTCCAAGGCAAGGAATGGAAAGAACAATATTTCAGATTTGTAGATACAGTTGGAATTATTGTTTTCTGAGACAATATTACATGAACAAAATCTCAATAAAACCTATATTTCTTAATGTGAGTCATGATTTTAAAAAGTTTAGAGCTGTAATTTGAGATAGTGCCCCAAATGTTAAGAATTGACAGCATTTTTTTACTGAAACTTAGCTTTGGGACTTCTGATACAGGTGGTTCAGTCTACACATTATAGAAAAAAACAGAAGCAATAAGAGTTGCTGTTTGTCATCAGTAGTGTTTCATCTTAATTTAAGATGGAATATAGAACAATTGTTTGTTTTTTTAATAAATACTGTTTATTTAACATCTAGTATTGCAGTCAGAATTAGAAGGAAGCATTTTGTTTGTTTTATGAAAAAAAATGTTGATGCTAATGATTATTAAGGTATGCAGAAGAGTGTTGTTCTTAAAACCTTCAGTCTGTTTTTTTCTTTTAAGGTGTGAGTGATGTAGACTATAGTCTTTATCCAGATAGAGAACTACAAGGCCAGTGGCTGCGTTCTTACCTGGAAGCCTACAAGGAATTCAAGGGCTTTGGCAATGAAGTTACTGAGAAGGAGGTAGAGATACTCTTCATTCAAGTTAATCAGTTTGCATTGGTAAGTGCCAATAAGTAATGCAAAATTCTAAAAGTTTTCATCATCTTATAATAACACAGTTTCCTATTTTAGGTTTTGTGAATTTTTGTTGAAAAATTGAGAAAACGGATGTTTAGAGTTTATTATCCCATTGTATTGCTTTGGAGGACAAAACTTTTGTGTCATTCACTACTAATACCCCAGCCCCTAGAGCAGGGCCTGGCCAATTGACAGCTGCTCAGTACTTAGTTGTTTAATGAATAAATTCTAGTTGGGGTTAGGATTAATGTGTGATACAGTTTTTTGTATCAGTTCTTTCTCTTTATATTAGGAAAACATAATCCAGAACAGATTTATAGGATGGCATTGTGGTGTAGCTGTTTAAGTTGCTCCCCGTGACACCAGCATCTCACTTAGGTGTCAGCTTGAGTCCTAGCTGCTCCGTTTCCAATCCAGTTCCCTGCCATTGGGCCTGGGAAAGTAGTGGAGGATAGTACAAGTGCTTGGGGCCCATGTGGGAGACTTGAAGAATCACTTCCCTTCTGCTTCAGTCTGGCCCAGCCATCACTGTTGCAGCCATTTGGGGAGTGAACCAGCCCTTCAAATTAATTAAATAAATTTTTTTTAAGATTTATTTTATTTCAAAGGCATAGTTACAGGGGGAGTGGGGGGGTCTTCTATCTGCTGGTTTATTCCCAAAATGGCCACGATGACCAGAACCAAGCTGATTAGAAGCCAGGAACCAGGAGCTTTTTCCAGGTCTCCCACATGGGTGCAGGGGCCCCAGGACTTGGGCCGTCTTCTGCTGCTTTCCCGGGCCATAGCAGTGATCTGGATCCAAAATGGAATAGCTGATACTTGAAATGGCGCCGATATGGGATGCTGGTACTGCAGACATTGGCATAACCCACGACACTACTGTACTGGCCCCAAATAAATAAATCTTAAAAAAAAATATTTAGGGGAGATGGGGTTTTCCCCAATACATTTACTCATTACATTGATGCTATCATGATATGAGGAGGTTGGGAGAACCAGTAGAATTCTGTTTTCATGATTTGTCTAGTGTTTTGTCTTGTTGACCTTCTTTTCCTTAAAGCGGCTATTTCTTCTTTGATTTAATGCTTTAA
This sequence comes from Sylvilagus floridanus, assembly GCA_949820135.1. Classification (NCBI taxonomy): domain Eukaryota; kingdom Metazoa; phylum Chordata; class Mammalia; order Lagomorpha; family Leporidae; genus Sylvilagus; species Sylvilagus floridanus. The sequence continues at coordinate 17,302,604 of OX463230.1, read as the reverse complement.
TGCATGATTATTTTGACTGTACAAGCATCTAGTTTTAAATAGTTCATTTAAATTATCTTCTAAGAGTAATGATGCACTAGAATGAGCTTTCACAAGCTAAGACAATTAAATTGAAATTAAATTGAATACCAGGAGAAAGTTATTTTAGCTGTTTCTTTTTAGTTTTAATACAATTAGTTATAATACAGTTGACCTGAGGAGTTATTTGCTGTGTTGTCTACAAGTAGACCTGAATGGTGAGCCAAAGTGTGTTGTTTCCATGGTCATAAAAGCAGCATTTCCCTAGAGCCACTCAGAATACATCTCAAGTAAGAGTGCAGAAATGCAACTTTACCTGCTGCTCTCACCTCTGTTTTTAGTGGACCTATTGGATCAGTTAATGGTATGCTCTCCAGATGGTCCTAGGATACATGCTCTTTCTGTTTATTTTTTGTGAAGCATGATCTATGAAAATGTAAAGTTTTCTTATTAGGTCTTTTAAATCTTTAGAATCAGCTCAATGCTACCATTTGGGCAATTTCTGTATTAATAAGAGAACTGATAATTTGTATTTTCTCCATGTAGCCATTTAATTTCTCATTTGTGTGTGGCACTGAATTTATTAATTTCCTCATGAAGTTCACGTAGCTCCTAAATTCTTAGTTCATAATCCTATTGTTTGCTATTAGAGCTCTAACTTGGATTCCTTTGCAAACTTCGATGGTACATGATACCTTTTTTGGGTACTGTGATTTGTGTCTGCACAAAAGATAATGACTTCCGGCTTGATCACCAAATTGTTCATAGATATTATTTTTTTGAATATTTATTCATTTGAAAGGCAGAGTAAGACATACACTCACACACACACTCACACACACACACACACAAAATAGAGAGAGAGACAGACAGACAGACAAAGAGAGATGCAAATCTTCCATCTGCTGGTCCATTCCCCATATGGCCAGGGCTGGGCCAGGCCAAAGCCTGCAGCCCACTAATCATTATGTATGTGCCTGTCACATCTCAAATGCTTGAATGACTAAGTGATTGGGAATGCAGGATGAAATAAAAACAAACCCACAATCTTGTTCCTTTGTCGTCTTTCAAGTGCTCTTGAGAATAGTGCAGCCTGCTTTTCCCTTACCTCTAAAGAAACCCGTTTAGTCAAGGGTTCCCGCTAATGATGTAACTGCTGTGACCCATTGAAACCTTCTAGTCCTTACATTGGTTACTGGATCCTCCCATAGCATCTGACAGTAATTAACCATCCTTTGTTAAAGTTTTCTCTTTTATTGACTTTTGTGGTATAAGGAGATGCACAAACTATGATGGTAAGAGTCATGCAGTTAATTGCTGTACATAGAGAATTTCCCCTTTAGGTTCACAGTGCTGAAGAAGGGGAGAATTCTGTGAATAGTTCTCACAGGGACGGTATTTGATAGGAGAAGCTATTAACCATATGTTGAATGAGTCTCCCACGGGGGTGCAGGGGCCCAAGGATTTGGGCTATCCTCTACTGCTATCCCAGGCCATAGCAGAGAGCTGGATGGGACGAGGAGCATCTGGGACTAGAACCGGTGCCCATATGGAATGCTGGCACTTCAGGCCAGGGCGTTAACCCGCTGCTCCACAGCGCCAGCCCCAAAGCTTTCAATTTTTCTTTGCAACAGAGATGAGTAGTCCAGAAGTTGAAATGCTCTTTAAAGGAGACGCTTAGATACCCATTCAAATGTGAAAAAATCATTTAGGTAAATTGCAGAATGTATCATTTCATTTGTACTTACTTATCCGTTTTGGGGATTGAAAGTAGTCAGTGCCTTTCCCTTTCATCCGTTTTTAAATATACTTTTTAAATATAACTTTTGTGAATATATAAATATATAAGTATACTGTTATGTAAGTTTTATAACTATATAAATATATAAATATACTGTTATAATTTTTTCATTTTTCAACCTATACCAAAATAATATTTTTGTGAAGTTTTATGTGCGATGATTCTCTAGTGTAGAATAATTTAGTTAATTTATATTACTATAAGAATAAAAGTTACCTAATTCTGCTTGAAATGGTCAGAAAACCTAGGTTGATGCTGTTTCTGTTTTTTTTTTTAATTGGCCTTTTTAATGTGTGTGTGTGTGTGTGTGTGTGTGTGTGTGAGAGAGAGAGAGAGAGAGAGAGAGAGAGAGAGAGAGACACACACACAGAGATGAGTCACACGCTCATATCTTCTGGCTTACTCCCCAAATGCCTGCAGATGTGCGGGCTGGGTTAGGCCAGGCCAAGCCTGGAGTGAGAAACTCAATGCAGGTCCTTTAGTGAGTGGCAGGAACGCAGTCACCTGAGCCATCCTGCCACCTCCCAGAGTCTGCCTTTGCAGAAGGCTGGAGTCAGAAGGTAGAGCTGCGGACTGAACTCAGACGCTCTGATGTTGGAGTCTGAACAGCTGGGCCGAAGCCACAGCTGCTGTTACTTTTGAATGCTGAGTGACTCCTGATTTTTTTTAATCTCTTTCACCACTGAACAAACTTAGTGGAAGAGAATAAGGTGCTATCCACAGATGATTTTATAGCACTTAAGATATGCAAAGGTAATTTAGACTAGTGGTTCTTGAATTGTTGGATCCTGGGACCCTGTGATACTTTTGTTATTTCTTTGAAGGCCTCTATGAGCTTTTGCATTTACATGAGTTAATTATCAGTGTTTAATATTGAAGCATAAAACAAAATTCAAAATATTAGATATGTGTTTTAAAAATAAAATTATTGCATGTTAATGCAAATGAATATTTTTAAAATTAAAGGAATTCCTTAAACATAAGACAATTTAGTGAGGAAAATGGCATTATTTTATATTTGTGAAAATTTCTTTAATGTCTAGCTTGGTAGAAGACAGCTGGATTCTTACTTGCCTCTGCATTTCATCTGATACATTGTTGTTGTTGAACTATATAAAGTAAACAGTTTCACACTCGTTTTTGCAAGAATAATTTGCTTTTTCAGATAATTGTGGATATCCTCTTTTGGTACTATGCCAAAACTCTACAAGTAGTAGTTTGTTTCTTTCTTTCTCTTTCTCCCTCTTCCTCCTCCCTCCCCCCTTCTTTCTTTCTTTCTATTCATTTATTTGAAAGGTGGAGTTGCAGAGGCTGAGGCAGAGAGAAAGGTCTTCCCTCCTCTGGTTACCTTCTCAAGTGGCCGCAACGGCCGAAACTGTGTCAGTCCGAAGCCACGAGCCTAGAGCTTCTTCCAGGTCTCCCAGGCAGGTGCAGGGGCCTAAGTCTGAACCATTTTCCACTGCTCTCCCAGGCCGTAGCAGAGAGCTCAATGGGAAATGGAGCAGCCAGGACTCAAATCAGCACTCACAGGGGGTGCTGGCACTGCAGGTGGTGGTTTTACCTGCTTCACCACAGCGCCGGCCCCAGTAGCAGTTTCTTAAAAGATTAGCTGTAGTGTGTATTCTAAACCTATTAGTTCACTTTTTTTTTACACACTTACATAAAACTGGTGTGCATTTGGTGCAGTAGGTGGGACGCCTGCATCCCATTTCAGCATGCCTGATGTGAGTATTGATCCTGCTCCTGACTCTAGCTTTCTGCTAATGTGCACTTTGGTAATCCGCATGTGATAGTTCAAGTACTTGGGACCCTGATGCAAAACTGGGAGACCTAGACTGAACTGGTTTTGGCCTGGCCCAGCTCTGGATGTTGTGGACATTTGGGGAGTGAAGTGAAGATGGGAGATCTCTCTCTTATTGTCTATCTATCTTTCAAATTAAGTAAATTAAAAAATTTATTTAAAAACATTTTTTTTTAAGTTTTTTTTTTTTTTCTTCAAAGTCAGTATTACAGAGGGAGAGGGAGAGGCAGAGACAGACAGATCTTCCATCTCCTGGTTCACTCCCCAAGTGGCTGCAACAGCTGGGGCTGGGCCAGGCTGAAGCCAGGAACCAGGAGCTTCATCCAGGTCTGCCATGTGGATGCAAGGGCCCAAGCACGTGGACGATCTTCTGCTTTCCCAGGCTCACTAGCAGGGATCTGGAATGGAAGTGGAGCAGCCAGGACTTGAACCAGCACCCATATGGGATGCCAGTGCTGCAGACACAGGCAGCTCAACCCCGTGTGTGGCAATGCCAGCCCCAAACATGGAACGTTAAAAACAAACAAACAAAACATTGATTTGTCCTGTACTTGAAGTAATTCTTTTAACCTGTGCTTGATTTTGTAATTTTAACCTTATTGGTTTTTTGGAAAACATTGTATAGAGTTTCCAAATGTTAACACATGTCATTATGTGATATAAAAAAAAGCATGTTGGTATTACCACCAGTGTCATTGGAAAAGTTTTTTGTAGAGTACTGAGAAGCTATTAAACTTACAAAATCAAACATGACTTTTCTCAAGTTCTAATGTTAGGGTGAAAATTCAAACTTTACCGTTGGCCACAAATGCTCTGGGTTGTTTTCATTGAAATGACAAATTCTCTCTTTTATATTTGAGAAAATGTCTGCCATATACCCAAATCTGAAAACTAGTTCATATACCAGTTATTTTTTCAAGTAAAAATGATATTCCATTATATATAATGCAGATTCAACCCCAAATAAACTTAAGTGCTTTTTCTCAGACAACCGTTGTACTTTGTGTACACAGTAGACATGCTTATGTGTATTTCCTATTTTGTCCTACTGAGTATTAGAACAACATGTACTCTGAGGGAGATAGTTGATAACATTCATCGTTTTTATGGCTTATTGATAGATATTTGCATGTAAGGTTGACTTGACAAGTAACATTACTATTAGGAAAATAGCTTAGAGCCTCAGAAACATCCCATTGAGCTCATGCACTGCTTTAAGAATTACAGATTTGGACTTCTGTAATTCCTTTCTTGGTTTTAAGACACTGCCTTAGGAAGACCTTTTTTGAAAATCTGTCATTTCAAAATAACAATAAGTAATATTCTGTTGAATCTTTCTTGTATGCCACATTTAGATGTTAGCATTAGCTGTAGTTTATAGATGAAGAAACAAAGGCATAGAGTTGCTCAAAGACATACTCCAGAGTTGGATTTTTTTTAGCATTGTCATGTTTCAGATGTGTGTGCTTTATCTGTGTACCTTTTGCTACTATCTTGTTTATACTTTTCTACATGTGTTTTTGAAAAGAAGTGTATAACCCATTAGTGGTGATATGTGAGTTAGATAATCAAATTATGGTTGTACTTTTTTAAGGTTAATTTTATTTATTTGAAAGGCGGCGTTACAGAGAGAGAGACAGATAGACGTATCTTCCACCTGCTGGTTCACTCCCAGAATGGCTGTGACGGGCTGATCTGAAGCCAGGAGCCAGGAGATTCTTCCAGGTCTCCCACATGGGTGCAGGGGCTCAAGCACCTATGCCATTGTCCACTGCCTTCCCAGACCATTAGCAGGGAGCTGGATTAAAAGTGGAGCAGCAGGACTCAAACCAGCAACTGTATAGAATGCTGGTATCGCAGACGATGGGTTTACCCATTACGCCACAGCACTGGTCCCATGGTTATACTTTTAAAATAGAGATCTTTGAAAAAGTAATCTTCAACAATTCTATATGGAATATAGAATGTCTAATATTATTCCTTTCTCTCTTTTTTAAATATTTATTTATTTGGAAGGTAGAGTTACAGAGAGAAGGGAGAGACAGAGAGTGAAAGAGATCTTCTCTCCACTGATTAGACTCCCCAAAAGGCTGCAATAGCCTGGGCTGGGCCAGCTGAAGGCAGGTGCCAGGACCCTCCATTTCAGGTGGCAGGGGCCCAAACATTTGGTTCATCTGCTTTTTCAGTGAGGTGGATCATAAGTGGAGTAAATTGAACTCAAACTGGCATTCGTATGGGATGCTTCCGTCATGGACAGTGGCTCAACCTACTGTGTCACAATATTGGTGGCATTATTTCTTTTTTAAAAATAATAGCCTGGCCGGCGTCCTGGCTCACTAGGCTAAATGCTCCACCTGTGCCGCTGGCACCCTGGTTCTAGTCCCGGTTGGGGTGCCAGTTCTGTCTCAGTTGCTCCTCTTCCAGTCCAGCTCTCTGCTGTGGCCCGGGAAGGCAGTGGAAGATGGCTCAAGCCCTTGGGCCCTGCACCCGCATGGGAGACCAGGAGGAAGCACCTGCTCCTCGCTTCAGATCGGTGCAGCGCACCAGCCGTAGCAGCCATTTGAGGGGTGAACCAACGGAAGGAAGACCTTTCTCTCTCTCTCACTGTCTAACTCTGCCTGTCCAAAAAAAAAAAAAAAAGGGCCTGGGGGCTGGCACTGTTGCATAGCGGGTAGCAGGTAAAGCTGCCTGCCGTCTGCAGTGCCAGCATCCCATATGGGCACCAGTTCAAGTCCTAGCTGCTGTACTTCTGATCCAGCTCCCTGCTAATGTGCCTGGGAAAGGAGAGGAAGATGGCCCAGGTCCTTGGGTTCCTGCACCCACATGGGAGACCTGGAGAAAACTCCAGACTCCTGCATTTGGATTGGCACAGCTGGCGGTTGTGGCCATTTAGGGAGTAAATCAGCAGATGGAAGACCTTTCCCTCTCTCTCTGCCTCTGCTTCTGCCTCTCTGCCTTTCAAATAAATAAATAAATATTTAAAAAAAAAAATAATGGGTCTGACACTAAAAATCTCTGTTGCTAAAAGTTGCAAAGGAAGTTAGTGATAGAGCCTGTAATTGCATCGCTACACATTGTAGTTTAAATTAAGAATGCTTTCTGGTATACTGTGCTGTTTGACCTAGCAAATAAGATTTTACTTTGAATACTGAGGTTGCTGCTGTTGAATAATTTTTTCTTAGAGGCCATTTATTGCTAAAGTGAATTTAGCTGAAACAAAAACTTTGACTTTTTCTCTAGACAATTTCTGATTAGCATAGCTGGAGTATCTCTTGGGAAATGAAATCCTATTAGTACTAACATAGCATATTTAACTGAAAATAGACTGTAAACCATACACATTTGTTTTACAGTTGTAATTTCACAGTAATTCCCCTTTATGTCCTGAGATCTATTTTTCTCTGAGATAAATAATTTGTTATTTTATACTGTAGTTTATTATGCAGAATTGATCCACTAAAATTATTTTCAGATGTTTGTAGGGAACTTTTCACATTTAAATATATTTATTGTTTCTGAGATTTGGAGGTTCTTTTTTGTTTATAGTTTTCTGTCACTTAGCGAAAGACCTTTGAAAATGTGTTATAGGAAAGCCTGTTAACAAATATAGCCATTAAAAGCATTCACAACAACCTTTGTCAGCATCCTGTTGATGCTGAACTCTGCTTTATACAGGTTAGGGGAATTGGACTTTTAAAAAGCTGATTTATTTGAGAGAGAGACACAGAGCTCCTGTTTGCTAATTTACTTCCCAAATAACTTGCAGTGGCCAAGGCTGAGCCAGACCCGTAGCTGGGAGCCACGAACCCAGTCCGGGCCTCCCATGGGGTGAAGGGACCCAATTACTTGACCGAAAGCCTGCTGCCTCCCTCGTTGTGTATCAGCAGGATGCTAGAATTGGATTAGAGCTGAGACTGGCATGTAAGCACTCTAACATGGAGTGTGGGTGTCTCAAGCCATGGCAGCTTCTAGGCCAGTCACTCAGATTTTTTAAAAATTTTTAAATATTTAATTTAAGAGGCAGAAAGAGAGAAGTTCATCTACTGGTCCGCTTTCCAAATGACCAAAAAGGCCAGAACTGGGCTAGGCCGAAGCATGGAGCAGAGAATTCAATCCATGTCTCCATGTGAGTGCCGGAGACCTAACCCTTCAACCATCACTGCTCCCAGGGTTTGTATTGGCAAGAAGCTGGAACTGGTAACAAACCCAGGTACTGTGCTATAGGATGCTGGCATCGTAACTGCTAGGCCAAACATGCACACTGTTTTTAAAGTAATTCTAATGAACCCTAAATTCTTCTGGTGTGGACATAGGTGAAGTCCAGTAATTGTACTCATCACATCAGTATTACTTGTTAAGCTGCTGCTGCTTCCAGTCCAGCTCCCTGCTAATGTGCCTAGGAGAGCAGCAGAAGGTGGCGCATGTGCTTGGGCCCCTGCCACCTGTGTGGGAGGTCTGGATCGAATTCCAGGCTCCTGACTGGCCCAGCCATCCCATGGTGGCTGTATGGGGAGTGAACCAGCTGATGGAAGATGTCTCTGTCTCTGTCTCTGTAACTCTACCTTTCAAATAAATATATATATCTTAAATGAGCAGCAAGGGGGTAAAATTAACAATCTGACACTTGTTTTTTGGAGAAATGCATTATTATAATTCTTGATTTTTCTTCCTTTTAAGGCTTCCCATTTCTTTTGGGGTTTGTGGGCTTTGATTCAAGCCAAATACTCCACTATCGAGTTTGATTTTCTTGGGTAAGTTTAATTTTATTTACACTTTCCTCTACTTTGTTTGGATTAACATTTAGAGCTCAAAGGTAGCATAGCTATTATTTTCAGTCAAATATTAGTAAAGATGGTATACATTAAGCAGTTCATCCATGAAGAGATACGCTCTAAGCTGTTGAGTGTTGTCACTATTAGAAAAGTATCCAGTAGGTGATGTAATAAATCAAACGTAGATCCTTTGAACAGCTCAGACTCAGAGAAAAGCAGCTTAGAAGGGTGAATGGGCATGAAGGATTACGTTTTTCAGCTTTGACTAATTTTGCAATTATTTTCTTTTCTCACTAGGTATGCAATTGTTCGTTTTAACCAGTACTTTAAAATGAAGCCTGAGGTTACTGCATTAAAAGTGCCTGAGTAAAGAAGAGATTTAATTATTCTCAAGTAGCTGAGCAATGCTTGTGAATCTTTTCTTAAGAAATTCCAAAAAAAGCCAATATTTGTTAAAATTCTGTTACTTAATTTGGTTATCTTGCTTTAAAAATTATGCCTCTAAACCAACCAATCTATTTTTTAAATAGACTGAATGATGTCAAGAAATATATCTACTGCTATCGGAATGTGGTGGATTAGAAATTTGTTAAATGTGCAAAAGGTATAAAGATGTCAGTTGTAAGCCTTTTTTTCATAACTTAATCCATGTTATATGTGAATTATTTATTATAAATTCAACAAGATTCTGTGACTGCTTTCACTGTTTCATCTGTTTGTTGAGAGTAAGCAATGAAAATGTTCTAGTTTAAATTTTTTGAAGTTTTGCTTTAATAAGGTTAATTCTCGTAAGCATTCTTGTTGTTCAGTGTAACCTTTTACTCTTGATGTACTGTAAGTAAAACGAATCATTTACTCTTAGAATGGCAGTCATTGACTGGTATAGATAACCTAGAATGTTCATATAAAAACATGTGTTTAGGAGGGTAAAATATATTCTGTTGGTGGTACATCTTTTTGAACTGAATATTAGAAAGCATTTCTTTTTAGGGAAATATAACTTAGCATTAATTCGCATCTCTTTATATAGTCTACAGTATAAATAGAAGTATTTACCATATAATCCTGGAATAAGTATAATGATTTAATGTTACCAAAATCTGTATTAAATAATGTTTTCAAAGCTAAACATGATCATTTAAGTTACTAGCTTCAGTTCTTAAAATTTGCTTTGTCAAATTGTTTCTAACTGAAAATTTTGTTTCCTTAATTGAGATGCTCTGTTTTTGTTTTTTAAATAATAACTAGTATTGTTAATTTTGAAACATATGTACAAAGTCCATCCTACTTGGAAACAAGTAAAGCTTCATTTAGATTTTTTTTAAAACCTATATACATCATTCCTTATATTTTGGTTTTATGTTTTAGTTTGGTTCCATGTTTTTAGAGTGATAACAAATGATTACTTGATATATGTAAGTTCAGAGTGATGTTGAGGAGGTTAGAAGAACTGATAAGAAACATTTAGTACATGGATCTTGTACATTTAAAGTCTGACAAATAACAAAATGTGAATTAAGCGGAAATACTCATGTTAGGAGGATTTCTGTTTTGTTTAGGTGCGTTTTTAATTTTGTTTAGAGATTAAGATGGGGGCAGTTATTACATGAAAGGAAGTGAGATCTTTGGGATAAATAGAAGTCAGGTTTTGAAGACTGCTTTGTGGAGTTGAGCAGTCATGGTGAACTCTCCTTAAAAGATGAGTCTGATGAGCTTTGCACTTCGGTCACATAAGTGCCCATGTACAAAGTTGGCTTGATGGATCTGCATATTCACAATATGCAGCTGTAACGTTTATACTCGGAAAAATCTAGGGAGTCTGATGTATTATTCCTAATGACATTCTGAGATGAGTGCTTTAAAAGACTTGAATTATCTCAAGATATTTAAAGCTGATAAAGTGAGTAGAAACACAGGCCATTTAAAATGGTAAATTTCTAGTTACATAAACAGAATCTTAAAAAAAAAAATCTTTGTATCTATACCAGTGTTAGACCAAGATTTGGTTTCTACCTCCCCAATTTTGTAAATGTTCATTTTTGTTTTTGTAAACTTCATTACACTTAAAATCAATAGATTTTTGCCTGGTATATTAAATGAATGGAACCAATTAAATAATTGATAGCTTTTTATAATGTAGTGAACTTGAAAAGTTGTTTTTGGTAGGATTTTCATCTTTGGTTAAAATGTTACAGAATGAGGAATATGTAATACTCATGCTTTTTTTTTTTCTGTCTTAAAATGAAACAGCATCTATCTTATAGAACTGTGGGAAAGAGATTTTTCTACCTTAACCCATATTCTTCAAACTATTTTGAGTAGAGATTCACTGAGCCATTGGTCATAGACTGTGCATAGTTAGTAGCTGTGATACTGTGTTTCAGAGTGGTTCACTTTGAAGTGAATGTAACTGGGAACAAAGGCTCTCGCGTTAGCCCTGGGAATATGCATTGGATCTTGGGTACAAATCAAGATATTTAAGCTGTTGCTCCCACTCTTTGGCTAGATTTTGGGTTGTGATGCTTTTACTTTATGGACAGGTTTTTGGGATCTTGGTGCAGGCTAGCAGTAGGGTTCAAAATTATTGCCCTTTTTTTTGACCATGTAAGGGATTCTAAAGGAGGGTAAATCTGAACAGCACTCTCAAGTCATCTCTAAAATGTGTCCTGTGGCTTGCTGAGATGTCAGTTGCCTTTTCATGTTAAGCTAAGGAACTTGAATGCCTTATGTAACCACTCAGCTGGTAGTAACTCCTTTTGTAAATATGAAAATGATTGTTAAAAGTGGCATTCATGTTTTTCAATGTTAGTCAATAGACCATAGTGGCCTGGATGCTTTAACAAGCAAAATTCCACATTTCCCCCCTTTTTTCCCTTGCATACATGTATGATCTTACCCAAACAGCTGTCACCATTTTCTGGAAATCAAAGAGATGTGGTAGTAAATCATACTGTTCACATCGTCTGAGATCAATATGAGCACAAAACTCATTCAACTAGGTCTGCCTGGAATGTATATAACACAATGTAAATAAAAATTGTAAATTAGTGTGAATTGTGTCTTGCATATGAGACTGTGTATTGTTTTGCATTCTCTTCTCTCTTTTAGAAATTGTTCTGTAAGGAGAAGATCCAGCTCATTGGTTTTAGACTGGAAATAGCCAACAGTTCTGGCTGCACAGTGAGTTAACAGGAACTGGAAATAGGGTTTATCAGCTCTGGTTAATGTCAGTACTTCTCTATTAGCCTTTCAGTGCCTAATGAGACTTGGCTCCATTTTTCAGTTGGCTGTTCGTATGTGTGAGGTTGGCTTCCTGGAGGCAGTGAATGTAGACAGATGCAATAACGCTGCATTTTTTGAGTCATACTTTCAAGCTAAAATATAATTTTGTTGATTACAAACTGAAGTGTATTACATTTTCCTACATTCAGGATTGTTAACCTTTATGTACAAAAAAGCCTTGAAATTTCATGTATTTCAATGTGAACCTAAGTCTGAAACAGAGCAGAGATAAGACAAATAGTAGCTCTTATTTCAATTTAAGCATATCTCAGGTGACTTCTCTAAATTAAAAGTTGCTCATGGTAGGATTACAGAAGAAAAGACAGAAGTAATCTTGTAATTACAGCTGTTGCCACCTTGTAGCTGAACTGAATAGGTTTATTTTAAATTCATAAATATGTTATTGAAACTTCCAGACTTACAGAAAACCATCCCAGACACTCTCCGTATAAAACTCCACTTTGCAGATTAGGCAGATGCTTCTTTTTACACGGAAGACTGCGGTACCGTTCTTTGAATTCTTTACTTGATAATATAAATGAAAATACAATCAGTGTGATTTTCTGCTTTAAATTGCTTTTAATGAGCAGTCTTTACTGCATTCCAAAGTGACAAAGACAAAAGCTTTTAATAGTCATCAGTCATTCAGCTGGTAGAAAAAGTTAATGCAGTGTGCTAGGAGAGTTTTGCTATTGGCAGCAACTGATGCTACGTTATATGGAAGGAAATGTTGGTGATTACGCACAAAGGATTTGGTAAAGCAAGTTCATCTTTATTTCAAAATTGAATTCACTCTGGTTTTTCTTCTGTAGTTCCTTAGATTTCAGAATATCCTGTTACTGGGAATCTAGCCACATATTAAGGCAGTCAGTTTTTGTATCTTTATAAAAAGAAGACATTATTATATTGGACCATTTTTTTCCCTTCTCATTACATACCATTTGTGTGATCACAGTGTTAAGTGTTAGTTCTTACGTCTTTGGGCAGAAGGGTATCAGTTATTTTAAATGAATTTTTCCCTGTCTTTGAAGCTCAGTCTGTGTGTTGTTGCCACAAAAGAAAATACCTGGGTTTGCATTACTTGAATACTTGAAAGCTGAAATTGATAAGATACATTATGGAATGAATTAGGTTTTTATTTCTGGATAAAATTAGAAATGAAATAAAGATTTGAACTACTTAAAGGATGACAATAATGATAGTGCTTATAAGCACTCTGAACCCTTTTGTGTTTGAGGCACCCAAAATTCAAGTGTTCATTACGTTTTCTCCTGAAGTCCTGCGCTTTTCTGTGCTTCATGCATTTATTCTTATTACTGATGTTGTAGAACAGCAGGGTAAAGTGTCATTATACCTGTACTCATTATGAACCCCACAGCTTTTCTAGTTAAGGAAAAATAGTCTCAAAAATACTCATAGTGTCATTTTTTTTTTTTGGTTAATGTTTTACCCACTAATGGTATTTTAGATACCTTTAATCATTTTAATAAGGTGTTTATAAAAGTTTAAAACATTGCATATTGTATTTGAACTAGTTAGTGAAGAGTAAGAAAAAAAAACATAGCTTATTGAGACTGTAGGTATTCTATTAGTTAAATTTCAAAATTTTTAATAAAGGAACTTTCAGAGATAGGTTGAGACCCAGTGGTATCCATTAAACTAGCTCCTGTGACATGGGGAGGAACCCCAGAAGCCGTGGAGGACATGCGAGGGCATTTACTGGCCATGGTCGCAGCTGTGGTGTGCTCCTGCTTAAATACAGGTAGTGACACACTGTCAGTTTCATTGCCCAATAATCTGGAGTAGTACCCTGCATTTATTTGTACTAAAATAACTATACATTAATGAAATCTACAAAAAGAAACTTTATGACTGTACTGTATTTAGGAGCCTTTGTACAGCTAGGTAAAGTTTCCATGATACAAAGTGTTTGGATTTCAAAATTTACTTTTATAAGGAAGAAGACATGGCATTATTCCGTGTGCTTAAATGATAATTTGTTTATTGAGTTTCAGAAGAAAAAAATATGAGTAATTGTCACTGCGTTAGCTGTAATGTTAAATTGGCAAGTTGTAGCATAAAGCTGAAATCTGTGTTTCTCAAATGTGAACCATAGTAGTCTAATGCTGCTTTGTATATACTGTAAGTGCTACAAATAGTCTCAGCACTGAACATGTATTGATACCTCTCAAATGAATGCAACCTTTGATGTAGGTGTTCTGATATGCCTCAGAAAGTATCTGAGTGTCTGCGAATTTGTTAATCTGTTTGGTGATGAAGATACTTCCTGTTCTTTTTTTTGTTGTTGTCCCATATTTTCATGTTTAAATTTGAATTTTTACATTTTTACTACTGTTAATTTAAGTACAATTTGTTCAATGGTTAAAATGGGGTTGTCAGTGAAGAAACTTAAAAACAGCCTCATTCATGTCACTGATTAAGTAAAAACTACATTTTGTGTTCTATGTTCATACACTTTTAATGATCTGTATTTCTGTTTAAATATAAGTGATGATGTTTAGGCTTTGTTTCTGTTTAATAAGGCTTTTTACCATTGATTAAATGAAGGAATGTATCTTTTTGAAGAGATTTATATTCTGTAAATAAAAATTGGTTGAAACAATAAAGTTGGGTTCTGACTACAGTATCCATCAAATTTGTTACTTCAAGTTATTTTGGTTTTTATTAGAATATCTTGAAAAAAGAAGACTTCATGATCACTTTTTAAGTATTTTTGAGTGATTAAAGTTTCTCATTTTCTGGTTTTATAAAAACTTTTGAAAAACATTTACTTAAAATTTGGTTGAGGTGAAAGTGTACAACATTATTTTATGAATGACTTCTGTTGGCCTAGTTTAGAAATTCATTCTTGAAAGCACTGAGTGTCTTCACTGTCCATGGGACTCAGGTGGGAGACAGATGAATAGACACTGGGATCTGACGTCTTGGAGTCTAGGCGGGGAGCATTCGTTCAACCAGCAGTTACTCTTCCAAGAGACTCTTGCAGAGACTTTGGTGGCGGTTGTGGGAGGGAGAGAGCTGAAATGAGGGCTCTGCCTGCAGGTGATGTTTACTACTTACTGAAGATGCAGTCTCCATAACGGGTAGACTTTTGTCCCGTTTGTTTTCTAATAGCTGGCTTGACGTTACGTGTCTTCCATCAAAATGCCCCAGGTATCACGTGTCCTTGTTAAGGGCATCACGTCTGTGATGAGGCTCTCCTAAGCGGTGGCAGTTTTGATCAAGACCAAAGTGTGTGCTCTGAGTCTTCAACTCACAGGCGATCTGTGGAAGGCAGTTTCAGATGATTTACGCATTTTCTCCTTATCATACATCCACTGATCTCCCCTGGTTTGGCAGCACTTGATAATTCTTGCCCAAGCCAGAAAAGTAGTGTTTTCTCCCCCCACCCCTTTTAAGAACATTCATTTTTATTTGAAAGAGTTAAAGAGAGGGTGAGGCAGAGGCAGAAAGAGGTCTTCCATCAGCGGGTTCACTACCCAAATGGCTGCAATGACTAGGGCTTGGGCCAGGCTGAAGCCAGGATCCTGGAACTGCTCTCAAAAGGCCCAGGTGGAATTTGTTATCCTAAAGGCTGAGCCTGGAACAAAGGAGTATTTCCTTAGGTATGGTTTTAGCTTCTTTGTCTCCCTTATATGGCTACATACATATGTTTGGATAGTCTGTCCTTAACATGGTGTTCACAGGAATTGATATGGTACTGCACGTGCGTACATAGTTACTGATGTTTTCCACCCATGTACTGAGCTGTAAGCTGTCTGTCAAGGGTTAACACCACTGCTCTGTACTGGGAAGCAGAACCTGAAATGGTTACGTAGAGGGAGATAGTAACTACAGTTGAAACATTCATAGGCAAACAGACAACAAGCCACATTTGATTCCCAGGGCTGATGCCTCCCTTTCTCTTCTGACCTTGGGAAGGTGCCTACCAACCTTGAATCCTGTCAGAAACAAGTTTAATTAAAAGGCAAAGGCCACTGCCACACTATGCTTATTTACATTGATACTAAGTTGTCTGAGGTTTGCTTTGGGAGAGCTCCCATCACCTCTAGTCCTGTCCTTTTGAAAAGCCCTCCACAATATTTCTTCTTGAGTGCTTCCTTTCCTAGCCAAAGAAGACATCTTGGACCCCTGCCCTCCTTGCCTCAGTCCTGGTATTGGCTGTTTCGTCAGGGAGCTTGGTTCCTTTTAGGAACAGTGGTATTTAGAAACCATAGATCGGGAAACTGGGTACACTCGTGGTTCTAGGGATAGCCCTGATCCTGGGTCCTTTGTTGCTGGTAGAGCAAGGAAACTTGGTTGCATGTGTGTTAGGAATTTTAACTCCATACTGACACCTCTAGTTTCTACACATGATCTTAGCCAAAGACAGAAGAATTTACTTTCTAATGCAACTGCAGTGTTTTCCCTTGCTTCTCCAATTCCTGATTCTTCTTTTATCCTTACTAAGCACAATATAACTGCGTGTGAAGCGTATCATAGAAGTATCCTTTTCAATGGATCATGAGGGTGTGTAAGATGTTAATGTGTAAATTAATGCAGAGTAAGTAAGGTGCTTGGGACTAGAAATGTTTTGAATTTTAGGGGCTTTTCTTGTGATTTGCCTACGGCTACATCTTGGGGGTGGGGCAAGGGGAACCCTAGTCAAAACAAGATTTTTGGTGCTAGTGCTGTGATGTAGCCGGTAAAGCCACTGCCTGCAGCATCGGCATCCCATATGGGCGCCGGTTTGAGTCCTGGCTGTTCCTTTTCTGATCCAGCTCTCTGCTAATGCACCTGGGAAAGCAGTCGAAGATGGCTTAAGACCTTGGGGCCCTGCACCCACGTGGCAGAACTGGATGAAGCTCTTGGCTCTTGGCTTCGGCCTGGCCCAGCTCAGGCTGTTTTGGCATTTGAGGAGTGAACCAGTGGATTGAAGGCTCTCTCTCTCTCTCTCTGTAACTCTGCCTTTCAAATTTTTTAAAAATGATTTATTGGGGAATGATACTTATAAACTATGATGTGAGTTCTCCACTCTTCCTTTCCTAATTGCTGTTATGCCCATCCACTTATATTTTTTCTCATTTCAAATACTATGCTTTTCAGATATTAAGATTTCCCTTTGACTATTTTAAAATAAATTTGTTGTTTTTGAGGTTTCTTATTTACTCATTATGAACATTTCTTCAGCCCCTTGAGCATAATTATAACAGGTTTTTAAAATCCTTCCCAAATTTTTACCACTGTTAACTCTTGATTCTATTATGACCCTCTGGAAAGAACGGGTTTTACTTCTTAGCAGGCATGTAACTTGGCTGTACTCAGATCCCATGCTCTGACGTCCGCATTGGGGGCCCCACAAGTACATGGTTCATGGGCCAGCCTGAGGTTTTGCAGAGTGTCTATGCAGATTTTTAGTTCCCCCTTTCTCTGCTTCTTACTGGAACTGGTTTCTGTACTTTCCAACTGTTGGAGTTGCCCTGAACTCTCCTGTGGTTCTTGAAGAGTGGAGGTTGTCTGAGTTTCATCTGTCCCCCTAACCTAACTTCCCTCAAGGCTTACTTGATTGATGAGGTTGTTTAGATCTTTTGCCTTATTTTTGTTGTCCCATGACCTACTGTGCACTAATGATATGTTAAAGTCCCCAATCATTAATACGTGGTTCTATTGATTATTCCTGTATCCCTTAATAGTTTCTGCTTCATTTGTTATTTGGTGCGTATATGTACATAACTGTTTGTTGTGAATTGTGGTTTTTACCATTGTGCAAGTTCACTCTTCATTTAATGCTTTTTGGTCTGAATTCTACTTTGATGTTAGTATTAGAAGGCTGCTTTCTCATTCTTTCTCATTGTCTGGTTTTTCTTTGTCCATCCCTTTAGTTTTTTGAGTCATTGTTTTCAATGGTGTCTCTTTTATAAAGCATGCATTTGGGTTTTGCCGATGAATCACTTCGAAGTCTTTTTCATCTTAATAATAAATCCATATTTTTATGCGATTGATACGTTTGGATTCAATGTGAGCCATATTAGTCTTAAAATTACTGTGCATTAAGTTGTATTTACTGTGTTTTTCTCTAGCTACAGTGTCTGTTATTTTGCTGTTCTTTGTATTCAGTTTTGTTATTGTTGTTTGGTGGTTTCCTGTATGTGAACCTTCATCAGGGCTCTCTTAGCTTTTCCTGTCTTGCCTGTGAGTTTTCAATTCTGCCTTTGACTCCAGCTTGTTATCTGTTGAGCACTCGTGACGCTATTCTGTGTTCTGTTTTCTCGGGTCTGTCTTCAATTTTATATAGCTACATTCTTTGCCTGTCTGAACATATATTTACATACTGCACTTTGCACCGTTGGTAACTCTGCAGTGTAGTCTATTAAATATATCAGTGTTTTTACTAACATTTCTCTGTTATTTCTTAGTGTGATAGAGTTCATCTTTTTATGGGGATTGGCAAACTAAGGCCTGTGCACTAAATTTAGCCCTCATTAAGAGTGTTGTTACATTTTGATTTTATTTTTTCAATGAATTTTTTAATTTGAGAGACAGGCACACACACACACAGAGCTCCCATCCACTGGTTTACTCCCTACAAGCCCACAGTGGCTGGCAAGCTGGACCAACCTGAAGCTGGGAGCCAGCAACCCAATCCAGGTCTTCCAGTAGGTGGCAGGAACTTGAGCCATCACTTGCTGCCTCACAGGGTGCAAATTAGCAGGAAGCTGAATGAGGAGCTGAGCCAAAACACACACATTGACTCTGACATGGGACACAGGCATTCCAAGCAGGTGTCCCAAGTGACATATAAGCAATAGACCAAATGCTTGCCCTGTTAAATTTTTAAAGAGTTGTTTTAAAAAAAAGAATCAGAGGACTATGGAAGAGTGATCATATGTGATGCACAAAAACCGTAAACAGAATGCTTGTACTTGATCTAATCCATTCCTCGGGAAGTGCTTATACGTTGTATATTGAGTACTTATGTAATCAAACATTTTTTGTAACTTTGGTACTAAATATTGAGACTATCTCATTATTGGCTTGCAGTTTCTTGAATTCTTTTAAAATGTGATTCAGTTGTTGCCTTGCTCTTGAAAATTCTAATGCTGGCCTAATTTTCTTACCATTGTGTGGTGATTGATTTTGATTGGTGTTGCTTTTTGCCTGTAGGCCTTCATGACTGTTTTCTTTGTCCTTCAAATCTAACAGTTTTACTGGGATAGTTTTGTGCTTGGTTGCTTTTTGTTAATTTTCAACGTATGTGTGGTTTCTTCCAGTATTCTCCTTCTTCTAGCTTTGTCCCTTCACATTGTTCTTAGATAGACTGGCAATTCTTCCAAGTCTTCATATGACCAGGAATGTAGAACCAACGTCTTTAAAATGTCATATAAAAATTTCCATGGTTTGGTCTCTGCCTTCCTCTTCATTTTTAAATCTCCCTTCCCACCCCCAAGATTTATGTACTTATTTGAAAGGCAAAGTGAGAGAGAGAATCAATTTTCCATCTGCAGGTTCACTCCTCAAATAGCTGCAAAGAGCTAAGTGTGGGTCAGGCTAAAGTCAGGAGCCAGGAACTTAATCATGGTCTCCCAAATGGGTGGCAGGGACCCAAGTACCTGCCTTCCCAGGTGCAGTGGCAGGAGCTGGATGAGACTTGGACCAGCATCACCAGAGCAGCTTAACCTGCTCCACCACGATGCCAGCCCCTGTTTTCCAATCTTCTCTCCCCCCCCCGCCTTAGACTTTGAGATACGGCAACACATCTTTGTTCCTGGTTTGGAGACATATCAATCTTGCTCCAGCCCCTATCTTTGTTCATACTTTACCTCTCACCCTTTAGACCAGGTTAATTCTTGGAGTTTTAAATAAAAGTCTACCTTGGGGGTATCACTTCCTAAAAGCCATCTCTGCTTGGTCAGTGGGCCGATGTGCCCCACGGCCCCCACCCCCGTGGTGGCCTGGCAGCACTTGGTGTGGACGCATTGGGTTCACTTCATGGTCATTGCCTGATTTTGAATGCGTCTCCCAGACAAGCCTTTGTGCTCCTCAACAAGATGAGCCTAATTCATTCTAGTGGTTTCAGAGCCTTACACAGTGCTAGGTACATAATGAACTTTAATATATGCTTGTGAAAGGAAGGCGTGAAATATTGAATAGTTAGGAAGTGGAAAAGACTTTAATTTAGGGGGGACAGGATGGGGAGGAGTGACGAGAGTGGGAGTTGAGCCCGCCCCGACTGAGCAAAGGGGTTCAAAGCCAGATTTGAACAGCAGGGGCACTTAAGCGGCTCTTTGGGGGAGGTGCGGAGAACCCCAGGGGCCCTGAGCAGGTGGGTGGGGGCCGTGCCGAAAGGCTCCCTGGTGAAGTCCACAGTGCGTTGTCTGAGCGGTTTGGAAGGTCCCCAGGCGTGGGGCTTTCCCGAGCAGTCAGCATCCCGCCAGCCTGCAGGTGATCTCTGCGCCCAGTTTCATCAGGCCTGGGGCTGACCTCCGGCTCCACACCCAGCGGCTTCCCTGGGAGTCTGCAGTTCACGACTTCGAAAGGAGTAACTCCACTGGATTTTTAAGATCATACCATTCTTGCTGTTTTGGTTTTAATTTATTTAGTGGAACCTCAACAGGGAAGTGTATAGTTTGTTAATCACCATTGACTTTCTAAGGGTAGCTGAAGTTCCGTGTTCTTCGAATCTAGTAACCCAAGCAGCTTTTGAAATTCTGCCAGTGTGTTTTTTCTAAAATGTGTGCTCGAAACAGAAGCAGGCAGTAAAACATTTTTTTTTTTCTGTCTAGATGAGCTTTCAACCAGTGCCTGTAATTGTTTTTCTCATAATATTGCATAAAAGTCAGTAAAATCCAAGGCAAGCATCGTTGGTATTCTAGAATTTTTTTTTTTTTTTTTTTTTTGGTAAACATGACAGTCACCGGGGATGGGTGGAGAGATGGAGGCTGCTTGGGCCCCCTTATCCCACATGGAGAGCTGAGGTTTGAGTCCGGGCTCCATTTCAGATTCCAGCTTCCTGCTCAACGCACACTGTGGCAGGCGGAAGTGGTTGAGTCCCTGCCACCTGTGTGGGAGACTGGGATTGAGTTCCAGGCTCATGGTTTTGGCCTGCCTCAGCCCTGGCTGTTTTGGGCATTTAGGGAATGAACCAGCAATGGGAGACATCCATTTGTCTCTCTGCCTTTCCAATAACTTAAATTTTTTTTTTAAAAAAGTGGCATGCAGGAGGCTGGCGCCATGGCACAGTGGGTTAATCCTCTGCCTGTGGCACCGGCATCCCATATGGGCACCGGTTCTAGTCCCAGCTGCTCCACTTCCAATCCAGCTATCTGCTATGGCCTGGGGAAGCAGTGGAAGATGGCCCAAGTCCTTGGGCCCCTGTACACGTGTAGGGGACCAGGAAGAGGTGCCTGGCTCCTGGCTTCAGATCTGCACAGTTCCGGCCTTTGCAGCCATCTGGGGAGTGAACCAATGGAAGGAAGACCTTTCTCTGTCTCTCTCTCTCACTGTCTGTAACTCTACCTCTCAAACAAAATAAAATCTTTAAAAAAAAAAGTGATACTCAGTTATGCAGGCCACACAGTCTACTTTTCAGTAAAAATCCAGCAATTTTACTACATTATCTCCTCAGTTGCCTCTGGCCCGCAAAATGCAATCAGCCTAGAACTCTTTCTTTGATATTTTGGGTATTTTTACTGTATTATTTTAATTCAGCGTGAGATCATGAATCAGCAGAAGTTTGTGTAACAGTTTCTCTAGTTTCTTCCCTATTTATATTGTGAATCTTAATAGTTGAACATTATTTGGGTTCTTTTATAGAAAACACCATGTATTAACAATCAGATGATGGTGTATTCATTTTAATCTCACCGCCACACTGTAAGACGCTAACTCAGACTCCTCTTCTTTCCTAGTTTTGTAACCCTGGGAACGAATGCCAAATGCTACCATGCTTCGTGCAGGACTGCATTTTTTCTTTTCTCTCTCTCTCTCTCTCTTTCTCTCCACATGAAACAGAAGGTCATGTAGATGCCTTGAAAAAGGCTGTCTTGGCCGGCGCCGAGGCTCACTAGGCTAATCCTCCGCCTTGCGGAGGGTTCTAGTCCCGGTCGGGGCACCGGATTCTGTCCCGGTTGCCCCTCTTCCAGGCCAGCTCTCTGCTGAGGCCCGGGAAGGCAGTGGAGGATGGCCCAAGTCCTTGGCCCCTGCACCCGCATGGGAGACCAGGAGAAGCACCTGGCTCCTGGCTTCGGGGTGGCACAGTTTGGCCATTTGGCGGGGGGTGGGGTGGGGTGGTGAACCAATGGAAAAGGAAGACCTTTCTCTCTGTCTCTCTCTGCCTGTCAAAAAAATCAATCAATAAAAAAAATGCTGCCTTGGTACATCCTGAGCAAGAACCTAATGCAAGCCTGCTAGAAA
Organism: Sylvilagus floridanus; assembly: GCA_949820135.1. Taxonomy (NCBI): domain Eukaryota; kingdom Metazoa; phylum Chordata; class Mammalia; order Lagomorpha; family Leporidae; genus Sylvilagus; species Sylvilagus floridanus. The sequence continues at coordinate 17,280,517 of OX463230.1, read as the reverse complement.
AGATTCCCGAGTTCCAGCTTTGAAATCTTCTAAACCAGAAAAATCGCCAGAACGAAAATGCAGCCCCACCAAGTTGGTCAGTGGGTTTCCCTCCGTGGGTGGAAGACAGGAGTATTTTCCTTTGTCTTTTGTTGCCTGATGGTGTGTGGACAGCAGCTCATTCCCTTCTGCAGGAAGCCTGGGCAGTGGTGGGAGGGGGGAGGTGCTAACTGCCCCCCCCCCCCCCCCCCCGTCTATGTAAAGGTTGAGTGGAGTTGAGTCTCTGCTGTCACTTCTCCTTGCTGACCCAGAACGTGGCAGCTGGAAAGCAGAAGTGATGTGTTGCCTGGTGGAAAGGCCCACGCCCTAACAGTGCCCATAGAAGTTTTATGGACCTCATTTTCTCATTTGTAAAATGATCGAATTCTAGAGTCTTCCCTAGCTCTTAAATGCTAAGATACAGTAACCAAAATACTTCAGAAAAAGATTCAGTACTAAAAGGGAGACCTTTTGTTACTTTTCTGTCACTTTGATAGACATGTTGATACATTGCCTCACCCCCCCCCCCCCAGGTTGTTTCTCTGTACTTAAAAACGGACTGTGAGAAGGACTGTTGCAGTGGGCCAGCGTCCTGGCTCACTTGGTTAATCCTCCGCCTGCGGCACCGGCATCCCATATGAGTGCTGGGTTCTAGTCCGGTTGCTCCTCTTGCAGTCCAGCTCTCTGCTGTGGCCAAGGAGGGCAGTGGGGGATGGCCCAGGTGCTTGGGCCCCTGCGACCACATGGGAAACCCGGGAGAGGCACCTGGCTCCTGGTTTCAGATCGGTACAGCTCCGGCTGTGGTGGCCATTTGGGGAAAGAACCAACGGAAGGAAGACCTTTCTCTCTCTCTCTCTCTCTCTCTCTCTCTCTCTCTAACTCTCCCTGTCAAATTAAAAACAAACAAACAAAAAAGACTGTTGCCGACTGCCCCTGTGGCTTGCTGCATCTGATACATTGTGGGTGCAGGTGTCAGGCTTTGGATTTTGTTTCTGGTGGTCTTTTCTCTATGAAATATTGCATAGGCTCTTGTGGAATAAGAGTCATTTTCACCATAATTTGTTTGGTGTTATAGACTGAATGTGTACCCCCCAAAATGTATTGAAATCCTAACAGCCAGTGTGGCGGTGTTTGGAGCCAGACCTCTAAGGAAGTCAGTGAAGTTAAGGAATGCTGGGGGATTAGGGTCTTATTAAGAAGAGGCACCTGAGAACTCAGCAACCCCGGGCTCACGGCTGCCAGGTAAAACCCCGTGAGCACAGAGCAAGAAGCTGGTGGTTTGTAAGCTAGGAAGACAGTCCAAGAAACGGAATCACCTTGGTCATGGACTTGGAGCTTCTAGAACCGCGAGAAAACCTACTTCTGTTGTTTAAAGTCTGCGACACGTGGTGAGACTCTTCTAACTTCTCTCCTGCAAGGACATGACGGAAGTGTGTGTGCTGGGGGTGGCATTTAAGGGACGGGGCCTGTGCCTTGTTCACAAGGTCCTTCCCTCAGTTATTTTGCTGTAACCAAGCACAGAATTCATCCTGAGCCTATGTAGTGCTTAGTCACAGTCCCCAAAGCAAAGACCTCCTTGTCTAGGGAGGGCTCAATGACTGTATTAAAACTATATCAGTCTCGGCCTTTTATCTTGTGTATTAATAATCCTCTTTCTACTTCCTCTCTGCTGTTTATTGTGCATTTGTAAAATTTACTATGCCTGGATAAAGGCTATACATTGTACTTTGATTCTTGCGCTGGTTGTTCTTAGTTGATAAACCATGCTCATATTTACTGTAACAAGGTAAGTGCTTGAATTTATCACTATTTGTTTATCTGTTGATATCAATGGCAGATTTGGAAATAACGCTGATCAGATTCCCTTCCAGTGACAAACTGTCGAGTGGGGTTAGCCAACAGGTGCCAGCTATTAGTTGCTTTGGGATCCACATCGTTGTTCAAGCTGACATCACACTCTCCCGTAGGCAGCCCCCAGCCAGTGACTGGTACAAGGGCCTAGCCATTTCTGCCCCATGTGGAAGTCCTAATGAGTCGTCTTTGTCTTGGAGCTGCCCATCGGTCTGGCAGAGACTTTGTGAGTTCTGTCTCTAGGGATGGAAGATCCGCACCTCCCCCCTCCCCGCCCCGTTTGATCCTGTTTTTTTTTTCACTGGTGCTACTCCCCATAGGTCTTTTACACCTCAAACTCTTGGCATCTGTTTAGCAGAAACCCAATCTGCAGCAGCTGGTGATGGGAGTCCTCCAAGAAGTCAGGCAGTAAGAGAGTTTGTATCTGAGTTACTCGCTACCCTAGGTGGTGGTGTGCAGAGCCCTTGGCACTCGCTGGTACTTTAACTGGTGATTCCTTTCACTGCTTGTGACCTGACACGGTTAACTGGGGGACTGATATCCACTGTCTACAGTCACTGTCCAGGGTTTTGAAATAGGGGAAGGAGAATATGAAGAAAATTGAGTTGGATTATTGTTACTAAATTGCACTGATTCCCTGCAGGTGGGTAATGAAAAGCTCAGGTCAATTAACAACGGAAAACTAAGAGAGCCATTCTCTTTGGTAACTTACAGCGAGTTGTTGATTTAAGGGCGCTCTCTTGAGATATGCATAGCCAGGGCTCCGGGGCATGATGCAGACTTGCTACCCCGGTGGTTCCTAGAAGCTGGGAAGGCAAGGGGATCGCACATGAATGCCTGAACCGCCATGGCCCACGGTAGTAAAAGGTACCAAAGGGTTGGGAAGTGGATATACTGCAGTTGAACGCTTTGTAGAAGACCAGAAGCCTTGTCAGAAAGTTGTGCTCCACAGGGAGGCCCAGAGGGGAGCTCATTTGCCTAGTCCCTAAGGAATGAGCTGTCAGCGATGGCTCTCCCTGTAAGCTGGGGCTCATAGTAGGTGAGGCTTTCTCAGAACCGATCTCATTGACGGTGATGAGTGTTCTGAGTGGAGAGTCCAAATGGTGCAGCTTAACAACCAGAGACAGGGGGGGTGTGATGATCAAAGTAACACACTGAACTTAACGGAAAGCCCAGGGAGCTTGGCCAGTTGAGACTTATGGAGAGGCTTGTCACTGTTAGATGGGGGCCAGCAGAGCCCCTTTTGTGAATCCCGTGCTTGGGAGCACCTCCATGTAATTTAGTCTCCCTCCGGTGCTGGGACCAGCTGGGAGAGGGACTTTGGTCCAGGAGGGGTGCCCTAAGACTAAACTAGAACACTGGTGGGCCCTAGGTCTCATTTCTCCCCTCTGAGAGAGTTCAGACTCTAACCTGCATGTGGAGTCAACTAGAGCCCCAGTGAGCTCAGGGACTCCTGCATATGGGGTTGGTCTGGAGTCCTGTGGCCCGGGCACAGTCCCAGAAGACCATCCAGTAAGTGGATTGCTCTTGCTGGTTAGTGGATCATGCCAGTGGTGTGTTGGTTGATATCTTTCATACCAAAAAACCAACAAAAATCCCTGTAGCATTTGCCAATTCCTATGATGTAAATACTCCCATTATGACCAGATTCAAGCTACCACTGTGATGCTGCTGAATGCAGAGCAGGGGATAGACGTGAACTCTGGGCTGTCATGAGCTGAAGTTCAATGTCAGTACATTGATGGATAACCCAGGACTGGGCTGCCCGGCTAGTTCTGATATGCTAGCAGTGGAGTGACTTTCACTCATGTCAGACATAGAAGAAGTTCAGGGCTTTCGGCTACCAGCAGGGGCTCCTGCTGACTCCCGGAACTGGACCACATGGTGCCCATGCATTGTCTCTCATCCATGTGTTTTGGCTCTGGTTTCAAGGCATCATTACCTCTGTGACTGTGTGCCTTCCTGCTCTTCTCTGGCATCCATGGTGATTGGTCCACTCCCTCCTTAGGCTCAGGTCATTCTATAAGGGGTGATGCCCTAAATTCCACTGAGCCCTTTCTAGACTGTCATTCTGTGATGCCACTGGCCCCTTTGGACTAATGTTCCTCTATTAAGGACTAGCCCAGGTGCAGTGATACAGATCCAGATAGGCTGAGAGGCATATGGCACGGATACACTGCCTGCATTGCCTCCACAGATACCCTTCCTATTCTCCATGCATAGAAGGAAGTCGTTAGAATTCTCCAGCACACTTCAGGAAGATGTGGTGATGAGGGAATGGGGTAGCAGTGGAAGAAGGCTTGTGTGGATAGTTTGACCCCTGGTATTGACAGATGGCACCTTTTCCTCCCAGCTCCCTCTTTTGCAGATAATTTCCCTTCCCTGCGGCTGACCTCAAGTACGTATTGATTGGAGTATTTGACATGCAGGCACATATGACCAATTGGCTTACCCTTCTGCAGAAATCTGTACAAAGATGCTGTCACTCTTAAATTTGGGTTTCCTATGTTCGTTTGTTCTTGTTGATGGCTTTGGGGACACAGCCTCCTATATTTTTTGCTCTTCTTTTACAAATATCATCTATTTTTCCCCACAAAGGCAATATCTGTTCAGTGGAGAAAAATGGGAAGCTATAGAGAAGCCCCAAATAAATTATAACCTTATTTTAATTTTGGTTTATAATTTTCCAAACTTTGATTTTTGTGGGTATGTGTGTCAGTGTGAGTGTATGTGCTTAAGTCTAATGCATTAGCCCAAGATAGAGATGACCACAAAAATGCACACAGAAGCACACATATGTGCTAGGAAATTGGCCACAGTTGTTCCATTCCAGAATTTTTAAAGTGTTTTTGCTTTTCAGAAGAATAACTTTCAATTTTATTTTAACGACTGCTTAGGATACTATTTAGGTTATACCAAAATTAACGTTGGTAAGCTATTCTGGACATTTTAGGTTCCCAGTTTTTGATTATTATTGAACATATCTGCTTTTTAAAAAAATGAATGAATTTATTTGAGAGGCAGATAGAGAAACAGGAGAGAGAGTTGTGTCCCTCAGTGCTCAGAATAGCTGGGTCTGGTCTGGGCCATTGCTGACACCCAGGAACTTGATCCAGGTCTCCATGTGGCATCACCACTTGCAGCATCACCAAATGCCTCCCAGGGTCTGCATTAACAGGAAGCTGGAGTCAGGAGTGGGCTCTGTGTATCAAACCCAAGCACTCTGATACGGGATGCCAGTGTCTTAACCACTAGGCTGACCATCTGTGCCTGCTTTTATGTTTTTGTGTGTTTTGCTTGTCTAACAATACTACCACTGCTGTGGAAAGCGTTCTTTTTATTTTTTAAACTTTTTAAAAATTTATTTGACAGAGAGAGAGACAGAGAGAAAGGTCTTCCTTCCATTGGTTCATCCCCCAATGGCCACCACAGCCTGCGAGCTGTGCTGATCTGAAGCCAGGAGTCAAGTGCTTCTTCCTGGTCTCCCATGTCGTTGCAGGGGCCCAAGCACTTGGGCCATGCTTTACTGCCTTCCTAGGCCACAGCAGAGAGCTATACTGGAAGATGAACAACCAGGACTAGAACCTGGAGCCCATATAGACTGCAGTCTCAATTAACTGTACCTTGCTTGGCTCTGTGCTAGGTTCTGGGAATGCAGACATAAATATGGCACATCCCAGTCTACCTCATCATTGAGTTTAATGGGACTGGAGGCAGGTGGTCAGAGACTGGTGGAGACCATTGCAATGCAGGGAGTTAAGTGTAATCATGCAAAGGGGAACACTCAGTGGGGAGTGAGGCCAGCCATGAGCATTAAGTCTGAATTAAGACAAACTGAGATTAGGAGTTCATCAGGTATAAACGTGGGTTTTTGCAGGGAAAACAACCTGTAACAAGACAAGGAAGTATGACACATAACTGGCCTTGTTGGGAACAGCAAGTGGCCTGGTATGGCTGCAGCAGATAAGTTGGGGGAACAGTAGTGAATGAGAGTAGGAGGCAACAAGAATGATGTTCTGAAGATGTTGCCTTTAAGTATTTGGGCTTCTTGTCTTATAGGTGTTAAGAAGTGTTGGGGTGGGGTGGATGTTAGGACAGTCGTGTTTTGCATTGGAATAGCTGCTTTAACACCCAGCTGCAGTTCCTGACTCCAGCTTCCTGCTCATACAGACTAGGGAGGCAGCAGTGATGGCTCAAGTAATTGGACCACTGACACCCATGTGTGAAACCCGGATTGAGTGCCTGGCTCTTGGCTTTGTCCTGGCCCAAGGAAGCTGTTGCAGGCAACTAGGGAGTGAACCAGTGGATAGGAGCTCCTTGTCATCTATCTTTGTGTCAAATAATTAAAAATGACCTTTTAAAAAAGAAATGCTGGGCGCCGAAGCCATAGCTCACTTTGTTAATCCTCCACCTGCAGCGCTGGCATCCCATATGGACACCAGATTCTGTCCTGGTTGCTCCTTTTCCAGTCCAGCTCTCTGCTGTGGCCCAAGAGGGCAGTGGAGGATGGCCCAAGTGCTTGGGTGCCTGCACCCACGTTGGAGACCAGAAAGAAGCACCTGGCTCCTGGCTTCAGATCAACGCAGTGCTCTGGCCGTAGCAGCCTTTTTGGGGGGTGAACCAACAGAAGGAAGACCTATCTCTCTGTCTCTCTCACTGTCTATCTGTCAAAAGAAAATGCTGAAAGATATTAAGTGTAGAGGCATGTATCAGATGCTTGTGTTGGAGAGGTGCTGAAGCTGCAGAGCTGGCTAGACCACTGGGTCCATCCCCAGCAGGAACGAGGGCAGACAGGAGTATGGATACACAATGTAAGAGCTTTTCTGCTGGTTGGGCTGCTCAATATGAAAATGAGGGAATGTTCTGGCTTGGGTCGTCCGGCTGAAAAGTGGGGACTTTGGTTTGACTCCATGCCTTTTGATCCCACATCCCCAAGCCCCCCACCCTTTGCTGTGTTATGTGGCCACACTGTAGGAGTACACTGTGCTGCTTGGTCATGCTGTGCAGGAAGAAACAGCTTCTGGGGGCCTGGAGGAGGTAAGAGGTGAAGAGAGCCCTCAGGAGGACAGAGGAGCTACAAGTGGAGGTTACTCAGGGTGGAGCTAAAGCGCCAGAAAGGGGATTTGAAAAACAAAGGCAAGAAGGTTTCATCAAGGTGAACAAGAATTTGCCACACACCCTGAATGGATCAAGTGGGCGATTTAGGACAATAAAACTTAGTAAATATTGGGAGTTAGTGACAACAAATAGAATATATATGAAAATAGTAGGAGAGTTAAGAAAGTTTATGCTACCTATAAGAAACCTCTAGACCAAAACTTTTTTCATTCACTCCTTCCTGGTGTAAGTACAGGCTCTCTATCCCCACAAATGCCTGTGGATATGAAAAATTCGTGATTTGAGAATTTGAGGCAATATCCCGGTAGACCACAAGGTGGCGATGTAATTTCACAAGTCTGCCTCCGTATCTGCCTTGGTTTCTTTGGTTGCTCCCAGTTTTTCTGTTTGTGCTATCTCTCTGTGTCTTGTTAATTTTTCTGCCTTTTCCTTTTCTGATTTATGTATCCTCTTTTTATAATTTTCTCATTTTATCCCCATCTAATCTCTTTAGCTAACCATCATTGTAACAAATGCAGTTTTTCCATTCCTGACAATTTTGTCAGTTGAGACAAAAGTTATTATAAGAAAGTTGAAACTTACAGAAAGTGCACAGAGTAGGGCACTGAGTCCCTGTGTGCCTATCAGTCAGCTGCAAAGTTATCAGTTCATGACCGTTATCTCACCTGCGTCCTACCCAGTTTTCTGATGTCCCTGTTATTTGGAAGCAGGTTCCAGTTTTGTAATAAGTTCATCTGTACATGAGGATTCTTAAACATAAAAACACCAGTGTTATCCCTAAATATACTAACAGTTTCTTAATATTACTAAAATCTTTTAATGCCCAAATTTCCAATTGTTCTTCAGTGTGAATTTAAAATGATAATTATATGATTTTGTCCATTGAAGACAGTATCCAGATAAAGTTCCCATATTGTGACTTTTCTCAATATTTATTATTCTCAGGTTCCCACTTTCTCTCTTTTTTTTCAACGTGCAATTTATTTGTTGAGGGAACTAGTTATTTTTCTGTAATTTCTGGCGGTCTAGATTTTTCTGATTGCTGTCGACTCTTAAAATGGAGAGTGAAGCATTTTGCAATTTTCTCAAAAACTTAAGAGGAAGCTAACCACTTGATTTCTTTGTTCCTGTTGCTGGATATTGCAAGAAACAAAATCACATAACCAGACCGTTTATGGCCCCAGAATGCAATTTCAAGTCACCTTTTGTATTGATCAGATCCTCATTTTTCCTACTTCGAATACAGCTAATTTTCCTCTGTTTAAAACATTTATCATGCTTCCTAACTTTTTTATATTTTAGATTTCTATTTGTTTGAGAGGCAGAGAGAGCGGGGGAGAGAGAGAGAGAAAGAGAGGCAGAATTCACGCTCACTGATTCACTCCCCAGTGCCTGCAGTAGCCCTGCCCTTGGGACCAAAGCCAAGAGTAGGAACTCAGTGGCTCCGCCCACCGTGGCTGCCCCCCAGGGTCTACATTAGCAGAGTGTGAGTCAAGAGTGACACCAGGTACTGAACTGAGTCATCCTCATATCAGATGCGAATGGCTTAAATAGTTAGACAAAATGCTGGACCCCACCATGCCTCTTTTTTTTTTTTTTTTTTTTTACAGGCAGAGTGGACAGTGAGAGAGAGAGACAGAGAGAAAGGTCTTCCTTTGCCGTTGGTTCACCCTCCAATGGCCGCCGCGGCCGCACCGCGCTCGTCCGATGGCAGGAGCCAGGAGCCAGGTGCTTTTCCTGGTCTCCCCATGGGGTGCAGGGCCCAAGCACCTGGGCCATCCTCCACTGCACTCCTGGGCCACAGCAGAGGGCTGGCCTGGAAGAGGGGCAACCGGGACAGAATCCGGTGCCCCGACCGGGACTAGAACCCGGTGTGCCGGCTCCGCAAGGCGGAGGATTAGCCTGTTGAGCCACGGCGCTGGCCCACCATGCCTCTTTTTTAAAAAGTTTATGTGATGAGCAGCTTAAACAGCTGCCTGTGACGCTGGCATCCCATATCAGAGTTTCGGTTCAGGTCTTAGCTGCTCTGCTTCCTATCCAGCTTCCTGCTAATGTGCCTGAGACAGCAGTGGAAGATGGTCTAAGTTCTGGGAGACCTGGGTGAAGTTCCTGACAGCTGGCTTTAGCCTGGTCCAGCCTCAGCTGCTGCAGCCATCTGGGGAGTGAACCAGCAGATGAGAAATCAATCTCTCTCTCTCTGCCTTACAAATACATAAAATAAATCTTTAAAAAATTTGACAGGTGGGGAGAGAGAGGGAGAAAGAGGTCTCCTGTATGCTGCCTCACTCCCCATATGCTTGCAACAGGCAGGGATGAGCGAGCCCAAGGAAAGGAGCCTGGAACTCAATCTGGGTCTCCCATGTGGGTGGAGAAACCCAAACACTCGAGCCATCATCTGCTGCCTCCCAAGGTGTCTGTTAATAGGAGTGGGACTTGAACTCCGGAGTGCTGGCATCCCGGCTTAACTATTGTGCCAAACACCTTTGCCTCTTCCTTGAGTCTTCTGCTGCCTTCTAGCTTGTAATTTTGTGTCGGCTTATAGTTCCCGTCTCCTCCCCTTGCTCCCCGTGTAGGTCCTGCCTGTTTTATCCATTCCCAGGGCGTCGCCACCACCTCTGACTCTGTACCGATGACTCCACAGTCAGCCTTGCTGTGCAGTGCCCGTCCACACTGAGTGCCATGGGTGCTTCGGACTCTTCAGCCAGGCAGTGCTGATTTCTGCATCTCCCCATGCACTTCTCCGAGGAAGACATTTCACTCTTTCTCAGGCATCCCATCCTCTCATCTATCAAATCCAAACCGATCCGGAATTCCTTGGATGTGGGTTCATTTATTCTAGATATATTCATGGAAGGCCTGCAAGGCAGCGTCCTTGGAGCTAGGGATTTAGCAAAAAACCTGCTCTCCTGGAACTTACAGTCTAGTGGGAGACAGAACACAACAGGAGGATATGTGGTGATAAGTGTGTCTTGCTGTTCTCGCGGTGCTACCGGTCTGGGTCAGCCTCTTGTGGGTGTCTTCCTTGTTCTCCTGGCCTCTCAACAGGTGCCTTTACTTCTGGTCTTTTTTTCTCTCCTGCATTTCATAATCCACACTTGGACATGGATAGAATTCCTAAAAAAATCCCCCCCCCCAAAGTCAACTGGAACTGTACAATTATTTTTGCAAGATTTTGAGCATTGCAAGTAAGGCCCCGTGTAGACTTCTGGGGGCCCTGTCGATCTCCCCTCCTGCTCTCTACTGCTGTCAGGTTGAGCTTCTGGCCAGTCCGACATCTGCTGGAGTGCACTGCTCACTCTCCCATCTTGGCCACTCCTGACCACATTCATGCCTTGACTGACACTCCCCTAAGGAAACTTCCTTCTGGCCACTAGTTTGAGTGGGCCTTCCCCTGGGCCATGTTGGCCCTCCATGCTGTTCTTGGCCTTGTAGCAGCTTTGAATGTATTTTTTTTTGGATCTGGAGCCTGGGTGGAGGTGCTGTAGAGTACCTGTCTTATGCATTTGTGTGCCTCGTCAACCACATAACTCCAAGACCCACCACATGGTGCTGGTGGTGAGAAGGCAGTCATAAGTGTGAATGACCTTGATTTTGGGACCAGGCAGATCAGAGTCCGACTCCTGGACTTTCCCCTCACTAGCTTTGGGCAGTTACCTACACCCCCGGTGCCTCTGCTCTCCTTGGGTCGAAATGGATATTAGCATTTGAAGGTTTCTCGTAGACTTGTTTTAAGTCAGGGGGTGGGGGGGAAGAATGCTTAGGAATTGCTTTGCGCAGTACATGGAAGCCGTCATGGCTGCATCATGCTGGCCTTGCCAGTTGCCTGTCACATGGATGGTGCTACTGGAACTGTGTTGCTCCCATCTCCAGTTAATGACTGCACTGTAAGCTAGTGCCCCACAATGGGAAAAGACAAGAGTGCTCACCATTGGATGACGGAATTTGAAGGGCCAGTTCCATAGAGGAAAATGCAAGGACTCTGGGACTATTTTAATAGGGGCCATGCTGTTTTACACCTCCCTCTGGCCTTCACCGGCACCTGTTCCTGGTGGCTCTTTATCTAGGGCATCAGCAGACCACTGTGGAGGGGGGCAAAGGATTTGTGTGGAGGAGCATGGCGGTAGGGAATCTGGAGAGACTCTGAGTGGCCCATTAGCCCGCCCAGCTGCCCTTGGAAGTACAGGGAGAACAGGTTCTCAGCATGGGTTCCCCGGGAAGGGAGAGAAGATGTCAAGGATCGCACTGGGAGAGGCTGGCACATTCTGCGTGGATGTGGCCATTTGGATGACGTGCCTCGAAGGCCCCAAGATAGCACCACAGGCTGCAAACAGACGAATGAGAGAGAGGACGACAGGGTGTGACCTTTTGCCCATGAGTCTACATAGAGCTTGTGTGCAACTCAGCCGATGCGGGGGGCACTTGGGATACAGATGCTGGCCTGAGTCCTCTTCCCAACAGAGCATCACCCTCATGTGCGGTCTCATTCTGCGGAAGCTTCCAGAATGATGTCTGCTGTTTGTGTGAAGTCCCTACTCCTGGTGCAAAAGAGAATGCCTATGGATCAATACGTGGGATTCCTCTCCCACGTTAATTGGAAAGGGCTCATTAGTATGGAGAGTTTGAGTGGGTGTGTTTTCTGGGCCGGCGAGGAGCTGACTTATGCTATCGTGTGGGGGCAGTGTCTGCGGCATCCCTCCAGACCTCAGCCTCCCCCTAGTAATCACCTGTGTCAATGTCACCCGCTTGTGTTCAGCCTGGACACGTCCGCAAAAGGTTAATCTTCCATAGCTTCCTGGGACTTGGAGGCCAGCAACCTGAAAACCTAGTTTCAATTTTGATAAATGAATTGGGCCGGTAGTTAATCCCTGAAAAGGCCCAAGATTTACAAGAAAGTCAGGAAGCAAAGGTAGCAGTTTTTGTATGCACGTGAGATGCTCCCGTCACAAACTAACTCCTCTGCTCTCTGACAAATGGAACTGGAAGCAAGCTGATGCTGTGCAGTTGCGCGGATTCTGCCCTCGCCCTCTGCAGGCCTCCGTCTGCCTTCCCTTCACCAGAACCACTGGCTGGCAAATCCAGCTGTGTGCTGCTCCCTCCTCCAACATGGTCTCTTTGGGCTCTCAGTGTCCTGGTCGCCATTGCATGGAGGACCCACAGGAACGAGCTCACTCACTCGATCTGGAATGTTCCATCTTCTGGACAATCTATCCTGTGGGCACGATGCCTTTGTAACTAAGTTTCCTGTATCCTTTCCAAGTTAAAGAAATCTGAGAATGACATTTTACCCTAACCGGAAACAACAGAGGAAGATGTGGTATGGATCTCGGTGTGCTAACCTTTTCTTGTACATTCATTCTCTTCTGAATTCTCATGTTTGTATTGGCTTACTTTCTCTCTCTCTCTCTCTCTCTCTGTGTGTGTGTGTGTATGTATGTGCATCCCTAGAGCCATCTTTTTTTTTTTAACTTTTATTTAATAAATATAAATTTCCAAAGTACAACTTTTTTTTTTTTTTTGTGACAGGCAGAGTGGACAGTGAGAGAGAGAGAAAGAGAGAAAGGTCTTCCTTTTGCCGTTGGTTCACCCTCCAATGGCTGCCGCGGATGGCGCACTGCGGCCGGCGCACCGCGCTCATCTGATGGCAGGAGCCAGGTGCTAGGTGCTTTTCCCTGGTCTCCCATGGGGTACAGGGCCCAAGCACTTGGACCATCCTCCACTGCACTCCCGGGCCACAGCAGAGGGCTGGCCTGGAAGAGGGGCAGCTGGGACAGAATCCGGCGCCCCGACCGGGACTAGAACCCGGTGTGCCGGCGCCGCAAGGTGGAGGATTAGCCTGTTGAGCCACAGCGCCGGCCGAAAGTACAACTTTTGGGTTATAGCGGCTTTCCCCCCCATAACCTCCCTCCCACCTGCAACCATCCCATCTCCCACTCCCTCTCCCATCCCATTCACATAAAGAATAAAGAATCATTTTCAATTATTATTTTTTTTTTTGCCAGGTGGAGTTAGAGAGAGAGTTACAGACAGCGAGAGAGAGACAGAGAGAAAGGTCTTCCTTCCATTGGTTCACTCCGCTAATGGCTGCTAAGGCCAGTGCTACGCCGATCTGAAACCAGGAGCCGGGTATTTCCTCCCAGTCTCCCATGTGGGTGCAGGGCCCAAGCACTCGGGCCATCCTCCACTGCCTTCCTGGGCCACAGCAGAGAGCTGGACTGGAAGAGGAGCAACCAGGACTAGAACCCGGAGTGCTGGTGCCACAGGTGGAAGATTAGCCTAGTGAGCCACGGCTCCAGCCCATTTTCAATTATCTTTATATACAGAAGATCAACTTAGTATATACTAAGTAAAGATTTCAACAGTTTGCACCCACACAGAAACATAAAGTACTGTTTGAGTGCTAGTTATACTGTTAATTCACATAGTACAACACATTAAGGAATAAGGAATAAGTGCACAGTGACATCTGTTGTTGATTTAACAAATGACACTCTTAGTTATGACGTCAGTAATCAGCCGAGGCTCTAGTCATGAGGTACCAAGGCTATGGAAGCCTCTTGAGTTTGCTGACTCCGATCTTATTAAGACAAGATCATAGTCAAAGTGGAAGTTCTCTCCTCCATTCAGAGAAAGGTACCTCCTTCTTTAATGCCTGTTCTTTCCACTGGGATCTCACTCACAGAGATCTTTCATTTAGGCTTTTTTTTTTTTTTTGCCAGAGTGTCTTGGCTTTCCATGCCTGAAATACTCTCATGGTTTTTTTTAGCCAGATGCAAATGCCTTAAGTGCTGATTCTGAGGTCAGAGTGCTGTTTAGGACATCTGCTATTCTATGAGTCTGCTGTGTATCCCTCTTCCCATGTCAGCCAATTCTTTAAAACATAAAGGGTCAGTGTTGAGGCTCAGTGGGTTAAGCCACAGTTTATGATGCCGGCATCCCATATCTAAGCACCAGTTCTAGTCCTTGCTGCTCTGCTTCCAATCCAGCTCCCTGCTAATGCTCCTGCGAGGCAGTAGATGATGGCTCAAGTACTTGAGTTCCTGTTGTCCGTGTTGGAGACCTGGATGGAGTTCCTGGTTCCTAGCCTTTGGTCTGGCTGAGCTGAAGCTGTTGGAGCTATTTGGGGAGTGGACAGATGGAAGACCTCTCTTTTTCTCTGTCTCTCTCTGTCACTGCCTTTCACATAAAAAAATAAATCTTATAAAAAGAAAAAAGAAAAAGGATATTTGGTTGTAATGCTCCTTCCTTTTTCTCTTTACTAGAACAGAAATAAACATTTAGCCATATTTCTTAAATTTTGGTGATAGGTATAGGAAGCAGGTGGTAAATACATCTTCATGAAGTCTTGTATGTGTTTTTTAAAATTTATTTACTTATTTGAAAGTCAGAGTTACAGAGAGAGGAGGAGGAGGAGGGAAAGGAGAGAGAGAGAGAGAGAGAGAGAGAGAGAGAGATTGATCTTCCATCTTCTGGTTCACTCCCCAGAGGGCCTCTGTGGCCTGGGATGGGCCAGGCAAAAGTCAGGAGCCAGGAGCTTCATCCAGGTCTCCCACGTGGTGGCAGGGGCCCAAGCACTTGGGCCATCTCCACTGCTTTCCCAGGCACATTAGCATGGAGCTGGATTGGAAGTGGAGCAGCCAGGAGTTGAATTGGCTCCCATATGGAATGCTGGCATTGCAAGCGGCGGCTCAACCCACTGTGCCACAACGTTGGCCCCGTGTGTGTGGTTTTAAGCTTCTGGTTGATACTTTATAGAAGATTTAGTGAATTACTATAGTGTAGTGTAACCTCATGCCACTCTGTTTGGGCTTACTTGGGCCACTGAAACTGTTGATTTCTCAAGGACTTTCTGAGGTCTGTGTGGTCATTGCTCCCACATTTTCACAGTTGTATATGAGGGAGCTTCAGAAGGCTCATGGAAAATGGAAACTAAAGGATGGTGTGCTTTGTCCAGAAACTTTTTGAAGCCCTGTATTCAGTTGTGCTAATATCAATAAACTACTATTAACCTATTCTACTATAATAGGCATCTGGGTTGTTTTTAAGTTTCTGGAATTTCAGACAATACTGCTACAAAATTCATGAGCAGGTGCCAAGAACAAGAGCTCATATGTGTGCTTAGGAATGGATCTGGTGTATCCCAAAGCATGTTGTGTGGTTCATTTGATAAGTAATACCATATTGTTTTCCAAAGTGGTTCTACCAAGTTAGGTTCAAGCAGTCACTGTATGAGCATGCTGGATACTCTGCCCTCTTACCAATGCATAGTGCTAACAGTATTGTAGATGTTTTCTAACCTGGTATATATGACATGAACTCTCACTGTGGCTTTAATTGTGACTCACCTGTAACTGATGATTTGAACATGTTTTGATGTATTTATGGTCTACGTCATCTTCTTGAGGTGTTTGCTTGTGTCTCTTGCCCATTTTTCTCTACAATTGTCTTTTTCTCAAGTATTTATAGATCAAATATGTACATTAACATGTTCTTGGTTATATAAGTTCGAAGTAACTCCTTCCAGATTTGTGGGATAATCTTTTTTCTTTTTTTAAAAAAGATTAATTTATTTGAGCTACAGACAGAAATGGAGACACACACACACACACACACACACGCACAGACACAGAGAGAGAGAGAGAAAGAGAGAGAGAGAGAGGTCTTCTATCTACTGGTTCACTCCCAAGACATCCATAACGGCCAGGGCAGGGCCTGACTGAAGCTAAGAGCCAGGAGCTTTATCAAGGTCTCCCATGTTGGTGTAAGGGGCCAGAACACATAAGCCATCTTTTGCTGCTTTTTCCAGACCATTAGCAGGGAGTTTTATGCAAGTGGAGCTGCTGGAATACAGACTGGCCCCATATGGGATGCTGGTGTTACAGGAGGTGGCTTTCCCCACTATGCCACAACCCTGGTCCCAAATCTTTTATTTTCCTAATGCCATCTTTTGTTGAATGTAAATTTTAAATTTTAAATGGAATAAAATTGATTAGTCTTTCCTTTCTTAGTTAAACTTCATTGTATTTTTCTTTTTTTCTACAGTTTTCTATTTTTTTAAATTTTAATTTTTAATTCTTTTTAACCATTCAATGTGTTTTGTAGATGCAATTCTAAGAATATAATCATATTCCCTTCTCTGTCCCTCCTTCCCACCACCCTCCTTCTTTTTTTTTAGTTTTGAAATAACATTTTAAATTTATGTTATAGTAAAAAGGCTAATGTTTTGCCAAATAAGAAGTTTAACAAGTAAAAAGCAAAAAGGCTTTTTTAGTGGGAATATGGGCAATGGCTATAAACAGTAATTGAATGGAAAAATGACCATTTAACCTATGTACAGTAAATATTAGAGTAATCACAAATCATTAAAACTATGTAGTATAACATTCTTAACTATTGGTTTAACAAAAGTATAAACAGTTTTGCAAAACTATAGTTTGAGCAGTACTGATGCACATAGACATTTCTTTTTTCTCTCTTTCTTTTTTGTTTATTTTTTTAAACTTTAGCTCCTACGTGTATGGGAGAATATGTGGTATTTGTCTTTCTGGGTCTGGCTTACTTCTTATTTCACTCAACATGATGTCCTCTGGTTGTGTCTATTTAGCTGCAAATGGTAGAATTTCATTCTTGTTTATAGCTGAATACTAGTCCATTGTGTATATATAAGACAATTTCTTTATCCATTCATCAAATGATGGGCACCTTGGTTGATTCCAAATTTTGGCTATGGTGAACAGTGCTGCTATGAACATGGTAGTGCAGGTGTCTCTGATAGATTGTGTTCAAGTCTTTTGGATATATAGCAAGTAGTGACATTGCTGGATCATATGGCAAGTCTATTGTTAGTTTTTAAAAGAATCTCCATGCTGTTTTCCATACTCACTGCACTAACTTTCATTCTCATCAGTAGTGCCCACTTCCTCCCCAGCATTTGTTACTCTCTGTGATTTGGGTTTTAGCTATTCTGACAGGGGTGAGGTGGTATCTACTTGTGATATTGATTTGCATTTCCCTGATGGCTAGCAATGTTGAGCATTTTTTCATATATGTGTTAGCCATTTATATTTTTTTGAGAACTATCTATTGAAGTCATTTGCCCATTTCTAAACTGGATTCATAGTTTTTCTGTTAATAAGCTTTTTTAAATTGCTGATATGTTTGGGATATTAATCTTTTGCCAGATAGGTCGTTTGCAAATATTTTTTCCCATTCTGTTGAATGTGTATACACTTTCTTTATCATTTCCTTTGCTGTGCAAAAACTTCCAAATTTGAGTTGTTTGGTCTTGATTTTGTTGCCTGTGCTTTGGGGGTCTTGCCTAAGAAGTCATCCCCTACACCAATGTCTTAGAGTGTTTCCACTGTGTTTTCTTCCAGCAACTTCTTAGTCCCAGATCTTAAATTTAGATCTTTGATCCATTCTGAGTTGATTTTTGTATAGGTTGAGAGGCATGGATCTTATTTCAGTCTTCTACATATATACATCCAGTTTTTCCAGCATGATTTGTTGAAGAGATTACGCTCACTCCACTGTATGGTATGAGCACTTTTGTCAAAAATCAGTTGGCTCTATGTGGATTAGTTTCTGGACACTTTATTCTGTTCCACTGATCTATGTATCAGTTATTATGCCAGTTCAATGCTGTTTTAGCATGATTTATAGTCAGGCATCGTGATGCCTCCAAGTTGATTTTTCTTGTTCAGGATCACTTTGGCTATTCTGGGTTTTCTGTGATTCCGTGTAAATTTTAGGATTGCTTTTTCTAATTCTGTAAGGAATGTCATTGGCGTTTGGATAGGGATTGCATTGAATCTGTAGATCACTCTGGGTAACATAGACATTTTAATGATATTGATTCTTCTAATCTATTAGCAAGGAATATCTTTCCATTTTTTTGTGTTCTTTCACCAACATTTGATACTTTTCATTGTAGAAATCTTTCACTTCTTTGGTAAAATTTATTCCTAAATATTGGTGGGTTTTTTGTGTGTGGCTATTATGAATGGGATTTCTTTCTTCATTTCTCTATGAGTTCATAGTTTGCATACAAAAATTGTGTGTGGGTGAAATGGTCATTTTTCCTTTCAATTATTGTTTATAGCCATTGTCTATATTCCTGCTAATCTAGAATCTTTTTGCTTTTTACTTTTTGAACTTCTTATTTGGTAAAGTATTAAGCTTTTTTACTTCAAAGTCATTTTAAAATATGTTATCTCAAAAACTAAAAAAAGATAAAAGAAAGAAAGGGAGAAGAAGGAGGGTGGAAAGGAGGGGGAGGGAGGGAGGAAGGAAGGAAATATCATTATGTTTTTAGAATTGTTATCTACAAGCCTGTTCCTGAACATGCGGCTCTCTCTCTCTCTCTCTCTCTCTCTTACACTCTACTTTCCCCTTTTCCTTCTTCGTCCCTGCCCTCTGGTCTGTTGGGTTTCCCCAACAATAAACCCTTTCCTTAAAAAAAAATTGTATCTACAAAGCACACTGAATCTATTAAACTAATAAAAAAATTAAAATAAACAAATCCTATGCACCCTAGAGGGCAAAAAAGAAAAAAGAAGAAGAGCTGTTGTTTTCTGTATGTTTATTTTGTAACCTGCCACTTTAGTGAATTGGTTCATCAATTCTAACAGCTTTTGGAGTGTTTAGCTTTGTCCATGTACAACATCATGGATAATTTGACTTCTTTTCCAATTTTGATGTCCTTTATTTCTATCTCCTCCCTAATTGCTCTTAATATAATTTCCAGTACTATATTGAATTAGAGTGCTGCAAGTGGACATCCTTGTCTTGTTCCAAATCTGAGGGAAAAATGCTCTCAGCTTTTCCCCATTCGATATGATATTGGCTATTGGTTTGTGATATACAGCCTTTATAATTTTGAGAAATGTTCCTTCTGTACCTAATTTGTGGAGGGTTTTTGTCATAAAGTGGTGTTGAATCTTATCAAATGCTTTCTCTGCATCTGTTGAGATAACTATGGTTTTGTTTTTTGTTCTATGATATTTATTGATTTCTGAATGTTGAACCACCCTTATATTTCTGGAATAAGTTCCACTTGATTGTGATGTATGATCTTTTTGATGTGGTTTTGGATTAAATTTGCTCATATTTTTTTGATAATCTTTACATCTACGTTCACTAAGGATTTAGGTCCATAGTTTTCATGTCACATCTTTGGTTTTGGTATCAAATTAATGCTGGCCTCGTAAGAAGAATTTGGCAGAATTCCAACCTGTTCAATATTTTGGAATAGTTTGAAGAGTATTGGAGTTACTTTTTTTTTTTTTTGACAGGCAGAGTGGACAGAGAGAGAGAGAGAGAGAGAGAGAGAGACAGAGAGAAAGGTCTTCCTTTGCCATTGGTTCACCCTCCAATGACCACTGCTGCCTGTGCACTGCGGCTGGCGCACTGCGCTGATCCGATGACAGGAGCCAGGTGCTTCTCCTGGTCTCCCATGGGGTGCAGGGCCCAAGCACTTGGGCCATCCTCCACTGCCCTCCTGGGCGACAGCGGAGAGCTGGCCTGGAAGAGGGGCAACTGGGACAGAATCCGGTGCCCCAACTGGGACTAGAACCTCGTGTGCTGGTGCCACAAGGCGGAGGATTAGCCTGTTGAGCCACGGCGCCGGCCTCTGGGGTTACTTTCTCTCTGAATGTTTTGTAGAATTCAGTGTAAAGCCATCAGGTCTCAAACTTTTCCTTGATGGAGCACTTGGTTACTGCTATAATCTCGCTGGTTGTTATGGATTTGTTGAGGCTGTCCATATCTTCTTGATTTAATCTTGGTAGTTTACATGAATACAGACATTTATCCATTTCTTTGAGGTTTTCCAGTTTAGCACACAGTTCTTCAAAGCAGTTTCTTATGACCTTTGTGTTTCAGTGGTGTCAGTTGCAATGTCTCCACTTTCATCTCTAATTTTATTTATTTGCATGTTTTCTCTTTTTGTTAGTCTGGTTAGGGGTTTATCAATTTATTATCGTCTCAAAAAACTAACCTTTTGTTTTGTTGATCTTTTTTTTACTTGTTTCAATTTCTTTTTTTTAACTTTTATTTAGGAAATATAAATTTCCAAAGTACAGTTTATGGATTACAATGGCTTCCCCCCCCCCATGACTTCCCTCCTACCCACAACCCTCCCATTTCCCACTCCCTCTCCCCTTCCATTCACATCAAGATTCATTTTCAATTATCTTTATATACAGAAGATCGATTTAGTATATATTAAGTAAAGATTTCATCAGTTTGCACCCACACAGAACATAAAGTGTAAAATACTGTTTGAGGACTAGTTATATCATTAATTCACATTGAACAACACATTAAGGACAGAGATCCCACATGAGGAGTAAGTACACAGTGATTTCTGTTGACTTAACAATTTGACACTCTTGTTTACGGCGTCAGAAATCTCCCTAGGCTCTAGTCATGAGTTGCCAAGGCTATGGAAGCCTCTTGAGTTCGCTAACTTCAATCTTATTTAGACAAGGCCATAGTCAAAGTGGAAGTTCTCTCCTCCCTTCAGAGAAAGGTACCTCTTTTTTGATGGCCTGTTCTTTCTACTGGGATCTCACTCACAGAGATCTTTCATTTAGGTCCTCTTTTTTTTTTTTTTTTTCCGGAGTGTCTTGGCTTTCCATGCCTAAAATACTCTCATGGGCTCTTCAGCCATATCCAAATGCCTTAGGGGCTGATTCTGAGGCCAAAGTGCTGTTTAGGACATCTGCAATTCTATGAGTCTGGTGTGTATCCCACTTCCCATGTTGGATTGTTCTCTCCCTTTTTTTTTCTATCAGTTAGTATTAGCAAACACTAGTCTTGTTTGTGTGATCCCTTTGATTCTTAGACCTATCAGTGTGATCAATTGTGAACAGAAATTGATCACTTGGACTAGTGAGATGGCATTGGTACATGTAATCTTGATGGGATTGTATTGGAATCTCCTGGCACATTTCTAACTCTAGCATTTTGGGCAAGTCCGATTGAGAATGTCCCAAATTGTACATCTCCTCCCTTTCTTATTCCCACTCATATTTAACAGGGATCTTTTTTCAGTTAAATTTCAATACCTATGAATAAATGTGTGTTAATTACAGAGTTCAACCAATAGTATTAACTAGAGCAAAAAAATACTAAAAGGGGTAAAGTATTACATTGTACATCAACAGTTGGGACAAGAGCTGATCAAGTCACTCTTTCTCATAGTGTCCTTTTCACTTCAACAGGTTTCCTTTTTTGTGGTTGGTTAGTTGTCACCGATCAGGGAGAACATATAATATTTGTCCCTTTGGGACTGGCTTAATTCACTCAGCATCATGTTTTCAGATTCTTCCATTTTGTTGCAAATGACTGGATTTCATTGTTTTTGACTGCTGTATAGTATTCTATAGAGTACATGTCCCATAATTTCTTTATCCAGTCTACTGTTGATGGGCATTTGGGTTGATTTCAGGTCTTAGCTATTGTGAATTGAGCTGGGATTGGCGCCATGGTGCAGTAGGTTCTTCCTCCACCTGCAGCACAGACATCCCATATGGGTGCCAGTTCTAGTCCTGGCTGCTCCTCTTCCAATCCAGCTCTCTGCTATGGCCTAAGAAAGCAGTAGACGATGGCCCAAGTGCTTGGGGCCCTGCACTCACATGGGAGACCAGGAAGAAGCGCCTGACTCCTGACTTCAGATCGGCGCAGCTCTGGACATTGCCGCCATTTGGGGAGTGAACCAACAGAAGGAAGACCTTTCTCTCTGTCTCTCCCTCTCACTGTCTGTAACTCTAAGTCTCAAATAGAATACATAATATCTGATCCTTATTATTTCTTACTTCCTGCTGATTTGCGGTTTAGTTTGTTCTTGATTTTCTAAGTCTTCAAGATGCATCATTAGATCTTTAACTTGAGGCATTTCTCTTTTTTTGCTGTAAACGCTTAATGATAAACTTCCTCCTTAATATTTCTTTTGCTGTATCCCACAGGTTTTGATATGTTGTTTTTTCATTTCCATTAATTTCAAGAAAGTTTTTGACTTCCTTTTTAATTTTTTTTCACTGACCCATTGATCCTTCAGTAGGGTGTTGTTTAATTTCCAAGAATTTTATGAGTATTCTATAGTTCTTCTTGGTGTTGATTTCCAATTTTATTCTTTTATTGTCTGAGAAGATACATAGCATGATTTCAATCATTTTACATTTGCTAAGACTTGATTTGTGGCTTAATATGTGGTCTATCCTAGAAAATGTTGCTCATGAGAAGAGTATGTGTTTTGTAGCTGTTGGGTGAAATATCCTGTAAATGACTGCTGGGTCCATTTGCTAGACAGTATGTTTCAATTCTGATATATATATTTATTGATTTTTTATCTGGTTGTTCGGTCAGTTGAAGTCACCCACTATTATTGGAGTGGAGTCTTTCCCATAGGTGTAATAGTATTTGCTGTATGTAGCTGAGTGGTCTTGTGTTGGGTTTGTACGTATTTATGATTGTTAGTATTTTTGCTGAATTAAACCTTTTGTCAAAATGGTGCACCGACCGCAGTGTGCCGGCCGCGGCAGCCATTGGAGGGTGAACCAACGGCAAAGGAAGACCTTTCTCTCTGTCTGTCTCTCTCTCTCACTGTCCACTCTGCCTGTCAAAAAAAAAAAAAAAAAAAATTACATCCCTGCGCAAGGTCAGCCCCGCCCTCCGCGCTGTCCCCGGAAACGCTTCTTCCCGCGCAGCCGCTGTGGCCCCTCGGGTGGCCGCTCCTCCATGGTGCTGTCTGTCAGCTCGGTGCGGGAGCCTGCGACTGAGGCCGGTGAGTGGAGCCCAGAGGAGCTGGTGGACGGGCCGGGCCGAGCGGCCGGGGTGCGGGGGCGGCCGGGGCCCACGGCGAGGCGGCGCTGAGCGAGGCCTGGGCGGCGACCCGGCCCCGCGGCGGGCATGGCGGGCCAGTCCCGCAGCTACGTGTGGGACCCTTGCTGGTCCTGTCGCAGATCGTCCTCATGCACACGGTGTACTACGGCTCGCTGGGCCTGCGGCTGGCGCTGGTGGACGGGCTCGTGCGAAGCAGCCCTTCGCTGAGATGTTCGACGCCGAGTTCCTGGGCTTTTCCACCCCTCCAGGCCGGCTCTCCATGATGTCCTTCATCCTGAATGCCCTCACCAGCGCCCTGGGCTTGCTGTGCTTCATCCGGCGAGGGAAGCAGTGTCTGGATTTCACGGTCACTGTCCATTTCTTTCACCTCTTGGGCTGCTGGTTCTACAGCTCCCGGTTCCCCTCGGCGCTGAGCTGGTGGCTGGTCCAGGCTGTGTGCATTGCGCTCATGGCTGTCATCGGGGAGTACCTGTGCATGCGGACGGAGCATGTGAAGTTGTTGGTGTGAGAGAGGTGTGAGGCAGGGAGCAGTCAGGATCAGAGCTGCACGAGTGGCCTCCATCTGCGGAGCCGTGGAGTCTGGGAGGTCAGGAAGGGGACCTCCCGGAGGATCATAGCAGAATTGAGACCGTGTCACTCTTGAGCCATCACGCCTGTCACCAGCCTGTTGTTCTAAAATGAGAACCGACAAATCAAGGATATCTGATTGGAGCAAACCACTCTTCTAGTCGTGTGTCTCAGCTCCCCAGAGAGCTGCTGCCTTGGCCTCGCTGCTGAGCCACAGGGACTGTGCTGGAGAAGCCCTCGATCTCTGGATCCAAGCTGCGGAGAGATGGAGGTGCAGCGCACGAGGCCGCTGGCCCGGAGAGCATGGCTGGTGCAGGCATCGAGCACAAGGAGAACGCACAGCCTGTGACCTGTTACACGCACGTGTGTGTGCGCCCAGGAACCCATGACCGACTTCCTTTCAGTTCCCTCCACCGAGTCCCGCCCCTGGACCCAGCTCTCAACGTGGCAGCCCAAAGGACCCCAAGAAAAGTCCCAGCATCGCTCCCAGTCTAACTCTCATAACGCTCCCTGCCAGCCCCCACAGGCGCTGTGTTCTGGCAGGAGTTCCATTTTCTTGCCTGATTGGAATGCTCCGTTGCCCAGAGCCAAGCAGCCCAACCTTCCAGCCTGGGCCACACTGATAATGCTGACGGAGATAGGAATTTGCTGCTAAGATTTTTCTTTGGGACAGAGTTTCCTCTGTGACTGGTTTGTGGCTGGCCTTCCTGTGTAAATAAATGCAGTATTTAAAAAAAAAAAAACAAACTAAAAAACCAAAATGTAATATCCTTCTTTATCTCTTTTACAGTTTTTGATTTTGTTTTATCTGATAGCAGGATAGCTATACATACTCGCTTTTGGATTTTTCTCATTCACTTTTAAAGGATAGCCCTGCTGGATATAATATTCTTGGTTAGAAGTTTTTTCTTTTATGACCTCAAATATACCATCCTACTCTGGCCTGTATGGTTTCCACTGAGAAGTCTGCTGTTAGTCTAGTTGGTTTTCCTTTAAATGTAACTTGATGCTTTTCTCTTATTGTCTTTAGGATTTCTCCTTGTCTTTAACTTTTGACAATTTGACAGCAAAATGCCTTGGAGAAGCCCGTTTTGGTTGAGTGTGCTTAGGGTTCTTTGAGCTTCCTGTATTGGATGTCCACAGCTATTTCAAGACCTGGGAAATTTTCGACTACTATTTCAATCACTTTTTCCTTTTCTTCTCCTTCAGGAGTGCCTATGATATAGATATTTCGTTGTTTAATGGTATCCCATATTCTGTATAGTCTTTCTTCATTTTTTGAATTCTTTTCTCTTTATTTTTGTGTGTTTGCATTATCTTAAAATTCTTGTCCTTGAGGGCAGAGAGATTTTCTTCCACTTGGTCTATTCTGTTGTTAAAGCCCTCAATTGTATATTTTATTTCACTGATTGAAGATTACATCTCCAAAATTTCTATTTGGTTCTTCCTAATGACTTCTGCCTCCCTAGTAATAATGTCCTTCATGCCACTCATTGATTTCCTCATTTCCTTAATCTCTGTATTTGTTTTCACCTCATTAAGTTTCCCTACAATCATTATTTTGAAGCCTAACCTCTCATTTCATAAATTTCCTCCAGTTCAGGATCTAATTCTGGAGGAGTATTGTGTTCTTTTGGAGGCACCCTGCTACCTTGCTTCTTCATGTCTCTTGTGTCCCTCTGTTGACATCTACCCATCTGGTGTATTTGTCCCTTCTTCTAAATGGAGTAGATTTTGTTGTAAAAGAGTTTCTTTTTTTAATTTTTATTTTTTATTTATTTTTGACAGGCAGAGTTAGACAGTGAGAGAGAGAGACAGAGAGAAAAGTCTTCCTTCCATTGCTTCACCTCCTAAATGGCTGCCACGGCCAGTGCTGCACCAGTCCGAAAGCAGGAGCCAGGTGCTTCCTCCTGATCTCCCATGCGGGTGCAGGGCCCAAGCAGTTGGGCCATTCTCCACTGCACTCCTGGGCCATAGCAAAGAGCTGGACAGGAAGAATAGCAACCGGGGTAGAACTGGCGCCCCAACCAGGACTAGAACCTGGGGTTCCGGTGCCGCAGGTGGAGGATTAGCCAAGTGAGCCATAGCGCCAGCCTAAAATAGTTTCTTGTCAGGCTGGAATGCAAGCTATCTCTTAGCTTGTTGCTTTGACTTAAGTTCCAGGTGAGCCCAGGAGTATAGTCTCTGAGTGAACTCTTTTGTCTTACTCAATCAGCTGTGTCTAAAGTGACACAGTGGACTAGTGTATTGCAGTTCATAGGGATAGAAGTGTGGCTTTGAGATGAATAAGGGTTTCCTTGGGTGTGCACCTTTGGTCCACAGAGAGTTCAGTGTCAGTCTCCCTGGCAAATGTGATAGCCAGTGCTTTGTTCTTGGTGTGGAGAGAGACAAGGGTGGCTGCCCCTTGTCCTACTGGGAACCCGAGTGATGCCGGTGCTTGTGGCACCAATTGCTTTGGCTCTAGGACTGTGATACAGATGGACCCTTCTTCAGGTTCTGTTAGGAGAGTCCAGATGGTGCTCTGGCTTATAATATCAATAGCCCTATAATACAAACTGGACCCTGTTCCAGACCTACAGGGTGACTACAAGGTATACAGGAGATTTTACTATTGAGGGTATGAGTCCAGAGAGGGCAGAATACTGGTAGGTTCTTGCCTATGTTCACTGGGTAGATTTCGGTGGCACCAAGAAATTTAGAATGAATTGCTACAGTCCTGATGTTGCAGGGTATGGTGGTCACCCAGGTCTCCTAGGGTGAGAGCAGATTTTTTTATGGGCTGCTTCTGGTGTTGGCCCCCCAGAAGCTAAGGTGAATCCCTCTTGCTCATGTACAGTATGAGAGCATGGCTCTGGAGCTAATGCCCCAAAGATCCCACAGTTGCAGTCTGTAGAGGATCTGTCCTTTTTTATTTTTTTAAAGATACTATTTATTTTATCTGAGACATAGAGTTACAGACAGTGAGAGGGAGAGACAGAGAGAAAGGTCTTCCTTCCGTTGGTTCACTCTCCAAATGGCCGCAATGGCCAAAGCTGCACTGGCCGGGAGCTGGGCACTTCTTCCTGGTCTCCCATGTGAATGCAGGGCCCCAAGCACTTGGGCCATCTTCTACTGCTTTCCCAGGCCATAGCAGGGAGCTGGATTGGAAGAGGAGCAGCCAGGACTAGAATTGGCGCCCATATGGGATGTCTGTGCTGCAGGTGGAGGATGAACCTACTGTGCCGTGGCGCTGATCCTAAGGCTCTGGCCTTTACACGAAGTTTATAAGCTTTGTTTTTAACATTTTCATTCTTATCTATATGAATAACTTTTTCCTCATACAATTTATTGATGGTTCTATCCACTTCCCAGGGATCTATAATGTCAGATCTGACATAAATCAAGTTTCGTAAATGCCTACTTGCTATTATAGTCCTTTAATTCATTTGCGTGTTCCCATGCCAGTGAGACTGTCTCACTGTCTCACTGTCTCACTCATTATAACTTTGATTCAAAATTTCTCATGTGTTAAAGCATTTGGTTCTTCCTTTTCAGGAGGGTCTGGGCTATGTTTAGCCCTTGGCCTTTCTGTATGATTATCCTCCAACATTTTGCAATGAGAAGTTCAAAATGAAGGTTGGAAGAATTTTTATAGCAAGCAAATACTTGGGAGCCCCTACTAGATTCAACAACTAATATTCCTATGTGGCTTTGTCACATGACTTGCCATCTCTCTGTACATGTTTTGAAAAATTAGTTTTTAATGACACATCAAAACCTTAAGCACTGTAGAATTACACTGAGTACATGGAACAAGTTTGGAGTAAGTAGTCTTGTTCCAATAGATCATGTTCATCTGTTCCATGAACAAAGTGTGTCTCAAGTCAGTGGTCATTTATGCCTGCTAGTAAAGTGTATTTCTCTTCATAGACATCTTGGAAAACTTTTACTAAACTTACTCACCTTGGGGTGGTTGGTTAGCCTAGTGGTTAGGAGGCCTGTTAAGATGCCCACATTCCGTAACAGAGTGCCTGGGTTTGACAGCTCTGGCTCCTGGGTTCTGCTTCCTGCTAATGCTGACCGTGGGCGGCAGTAGTGATGGCTGAAGTACATAGGTCCTTACTCAGGAGACGGGGACTGAGCTCTGAGTCCTGGCCCAGACCTGGCACTTGGGGAACGAACAACTGGATAGGAGCTCCGTCCTTCTCTACCTCTCAAAACAAGAAGTTTCAAAAATATTTAACTAATTTCTTTTTAAAAAAGATTTATTTATTTATTTGAAAGGCAGAGTTACGGAGATGCAGAGGCAGAGAGAGAGGGAGAGAGAGAGAGGTCTTCCATCTGCTGGTTCACTCCCCAAATGGCTGCAATGGTTGGAGCTGTGTTGATCCAAAGCCAGGAGCCAGGAGCTTCTTTGGGGTCTCCCATACGGGTGCAGGTGCCAAGGACTTGGGCCATCTTCTACTGCTTTCCCAGGCCATAGCAGAGAGCTGGATCAGAAGTGGAATAGCCGGGACTAGAACCAGCGCCCATATGGGATGCCAGCACTGCAAGTAGAGCTTTACCTGCTATGTCTAATTTCTAATAGTTGTCTTTTAAGTGTTATTTTTACAAATTTCTGTACTCTAAAGGTCTGTTCTTGTGGTATAAAAATGCAGTTGACTTTTTATTATTTCTCTGAACACCATAATGTTTCAAAAAGAGATTTATGTATTTATTTCAAAAGTCGGAGTTTAGAGAGAGAGGGAGAGACGCACAGAGAGATCTATTCCATCTGCTGGTTCACTCCTCAGATAGCTGCAATGGCCAGTTTTGGGCCAGGATGAAGCCAGGATCTCTATCTGGGTCTCCCATGTGGTTGGCAGGGGCCCAAACACTTGGGTCATCGTCAGCTGCTTTTCCCATGTGGGATGCAGTCATCAGAGGTGCTGGCTTTATTCGCTATGCCTCCAAGCCAGCTGCAACACTAATAATCTTCTATCTAGCTGCCTTCATAAAAATCTTCCAATGGCAAAGGAAGACCTTTCTCTCTCTCTCTCACTGTCCACTCTGCCTGTCAAAAAAAAAAAAATCTTCTGATAGTCCTAACACTTTAATTTTAAATATCCTTTTGAGTTTTCTATTTATACAGTTATATATCTTGTGATTAATAATAATCATTGTTTTTTCTTTTCCATTCCTGAAGCTTTTGACTTCTCTCTTCTTTGTTGTTATACTCATTTTTACATCCTGCATAATGTGAGCTAAGTAGTAATATCAGGTGTTTTTTGTCCTGTTTCTAATTATAAAATTCAGGCTTTCAGTTTCTCACCATTGAGTTGCTATTGGCTGTATGTTTGTTAGCAAATTTAACATTTACTTTTGAAGTGAACTATGATTTCCTGTGCAGTTCTCAATGCTTTGAAGTTTGAAACAATGAATTTGAAACTCTAAGAATTGTTTCTAGAATGGGATAAAACTTTTCAGGGGAAAAAAATCTCAGTCTCTTTCATGTATTTTTATTTTTAGCCACTCCTCAAGTCCCATTTCTAATTGTCACATTTGTCCTCAGAGTAATATTGCATAAAAGTGTAATGAAAACTAATTTATTAATAATATTTTTTCAAAGTTTTATTTACTTACTCAAAAGGCAAAGTGACAGAGAGAAAGAGAGGGTGGAAAACAGAGAGATCTTCCATTCACTGGTTTACTCCCCACACGCCCACAATACCTGGAGCTGGGCCAGGCCAATGCCAGGAAGCAGACATTTCACCTGGATCTCTCATGTGGACACGGAACCCAAGCACTTCCGCAGTCACCTGTTGCCTCCTAGGCACGTTAACAGGAAGCTGGGTCAGAAGAGAAGGCAGCACTGAATCCCAGGCACTCCAACATGGGATACAGGCATCCCAAGTGGCAGCTTAACCTACTCTGCACCACAGTGCCTGCCTCAGCACCAAGGCGTACATCTAGGCCTGGGAGTTGATAGTTCATTTTGCATAAAAAAGACCTCTTGTCAACTGTGTAACCCTGTTCATCTTATAACTTGTTGATTGATTGACTAAAGGGGTAGCTGTCCATTCAGTTATCTTTACATCTCACACAAAGAAAACAAACCAAAAAGTGAGTGATGGTACATTTTGAATTCCTTCTAGAACTCTTTTCCAAATAATATTTCTCAACTTCTAGTAGTAACTACAGCTTGAAGTCAAGATATCTAATTTGGGACAAACAGGAAGTATGGGGAAAACTGGAATATAATGTTATTTCATCCTGATGATGAGCAGAAATTCTTTTTGGCTAGGCCTCTGTGTTAGTCAGTTGTTGCTGAAGTAATGCCATATACCAAACTGCCCAGAATACAGTGGCTTACCGCAAGCATGGATTTTCCTAGCTTGGGGCTTGCAAGTTTGTTGGGGCATTTTGCTTCAGGATACTCATTGGTTAGCCTTGGCTGCAGGCTTCAGGCTGAACTTAAATCTGCTCTATAAGTTTCTTCATGCTTCCTGGGCCAGCACCAAGCTCAAGAAGGAAGATGACAAGTCAAATCATACAATTTACAGAATGACAGAAGAAAGAACAAAGAAAAGGTTGCAGTACAGACTAATGTCCTTCCTTGTGCTACATGTGCTAATATCCCAAAGCCAGCCACCTAGTCAAGTCCAAGTTGGTGGGTGGGAGAGATGTGATGTGCCCTCTACAGGGCACTGGGCAGTTACACAGCAGAGAGAGGACAGACGGCCCGAGAATAGTAATCTACCATGGTCATTCACATATGACGGTTAGATAGAATCACGTAACATGTAAAAAGTGCTTAAAGCATAGTACATGTTCAATAGCATTGCTTGCTAAAGTAATTTTATGTGAAGTGCAGATATTAAACTGGTTGATTTTTAGAAGCCTGGATATATCTACACTTTGATGATCTTTCCAGCTTATCACTTCAGATTCTTTATCTTCTTTCCTCTTTGTTCCTTTTCTGTTAAAAATATAAATGATTATAACTTTCAGTTTATATCCCCAGATTTTGGCTTTAATTAACAAATCTCTTTGGTCTTCCTACGATTATAGTCTTGTAAACTTCAGTGCCCTCAGGAATTTAGTGTTGTGCCTGGTTGAGAAAACGGGGGTTGTTTGTTTACTTTTCCATGGCTGCATTGGTTTGATGCTATCTTGTGTGGGTAACAGCTTTTGACTCAGATAGGCAACAGGATTTCAGACCTAATTGCTGTACATGTACTTGTTCCTTGTCAGATGGGGCTCGCCAGTGAGCCCGGACTTCACATGTCAAAGAGCCAAGTGAACGCGGGGCACGTTTGGAGATCCTGGCTAATGGAAATCCATTGACCTCCTTTCTCAGTGTGGCACTGCAGAGGTCTGGGATTTTAGTCACCGCATTATGAATGGGGACTCTTGAAATTCCTGTTTTTCACCTAAGGCCTCAAGACAGTAGACATTCCCGTGCCTGGGATAGATGTCAGCTGTAAACTGATTTGGGGCTCTCTGAGTCAGCTTGTGAGCACTCCAACAGAACACCTGTAACAAGTGAGGCAGGAAGGAAAGGCAGGCTTATTTAGCTCATAGTTCTGGAGGCCAGGGTAAGAGAATGAGGGCATGAGTGCAGAAGAGGGGTTACGCGGGGAGGGAGCAAGCAGAGAAAGGCTGACTCTCTCGCAAGGATTACCTTTCTTTTTTTTTTTTTTTTTTTGACAGGCAGAGTGGACAGTGAGAGAGAGAGAGAGAGAGAAAGGTCTTCCTTTGCCATTGGTTCACCCTCCAATGGCTGCCGCGGATGGCGTGCTGTGGCCGGCGCACCGCGCTCATCCGATGGCAGGAGCCAGGTGCTAGGTGCTTATCCTGGTCTCCCATGGGGTGCAGGGCCCAAGCACTTGGGCCATCCTCCACTGCACTCCCGGGCCACAGCAGAGAGCTGGCCTGGAAGAGGGGCAACCGGGACAGAATCGCACCCCGACCGGGACTAGAACCTGGTGTGCCGGTGCCACAAGGTGGAGGATTAGCCTGTTGAGCCACGGCGCCGGCCGCAAGGATTACCTTTCAAGAAGGCGCTCCAAATAGCCCAAGGACCTAGCCCTAGCCTCTACCTCCTAAACACTGTGATTGGATTAAGTTTCTACCCTCTAAACACTGTTAACCTATGACTTTGGGACTTGAGGCCCTGCATGAGTTGGAAAGCTACTAAATCATATTCCAGAAAAGAGGTTGAAGAGATAAAGAGCTGTTGGTTGGAGATTAAAGAGAGGACTTTTGGGGCCGGCACTGTGGCGTAGTGGGTAAAGCCGCCACCTACAGTGCCGGCATCCCATATGGGTGCTGGTTCGAGACCCAGCTGCCCCACTTCCAGTCCAGCTCTCTGCTATGGCCTAGGAAAGCAGTAGAAGATGGCCCAAGTGCTTGGGCCCCTGCACCTGTGTGAGATACCTGGAAGAAGCTCCTGCTCCTGGCTTCAGATCTGCGCAGCTCCAGCTGTTGCAGCCAATTGGGGAGTGAACCATCGGATGGAAGACCTTTCTCTCTCTCTGCCTCTCCTTCTCTCTCTGTGTAACTCTGCCTTTCAAATAAATAAAAATCTTAAAAAAGGAGGACTTTCAGAGGAACTTTTAAGTATGGTGTTCACACTTTTCCTTTATGCAAGTGGAGGAGGGGAGAGATTTCTTCATTTCAAGTCAAGCAATGTGAGCTTCAGAGATCAAAGAACCTGGTATCTGGAGGACTCCCTGGACTGGTGTCCCGCACACACTTGAAGAACCTAAACGCAAGAAGCTCTGGGTGGAGTTTCCTGTCTTGGTGGTGGTATAAGGACTGAAGCCTGAGTCTTTTCCATGGATCAGCTGTGGGCCCCTTGGGAGAGGGAGAACTGCCTGTGAACTGTCTTAGGTCCTGCCACATACCTGGGACAGCACGAGCAAGGAGCCCATACCAGAGAATGCTGCAAGTGCACAGGCATCTCAGCCATTGAGGCAACACTTGTGAACCACATAGAGGGGCAGTGACTCCACCTGGCTCTAGGTGAGCTGTTCCCAGTGCTAGCAGGAGCTCTTTATTAACCCTTAATGCACCTCATGAGCAAGTCAGCTTTATATGCTAGCCCACCTGAGGGAACCTGTGTCAGATTGCATCAGAAGGGCTTAGTGAGACCTTTTTCTTTGTATTCTTGTCTCCTCTCCTTTGCCGACCCCAATGCAAGTCCTACCTTCCGTCTAAACGTGTGGGAGAGGGGGCTGATAGAGTGAGCCAGAGAATGGGGAGACTGGAAAGGGGTTGACTGTGAGGGTGCAAGCTGGGAGAGCAGATCCCCAGAGTGGGAGGAGGGGAATCCTGAATTTACATTCCATAGTTTTGACTTGGCGTCTAGTTATAACGAGATTCTTTTCTTTTCCCCAGACAAAACAACTTCATTATCTGAGAATGCCCGGAACAAGCAGCTTCACCTTCCCAGCCTTCCTTCCAGGAACAAGGAGCCCCAGGATGAAGCAGGGTTGAAGGTTGAGGTAGGTGGTGGAGAGGACAGTTGTCTTATGATTGCATCCTCTTCGTTCTACAAGTCATGCCATCAGAGAGGGAGAGGTTGTTGTGTTGTTTGTTCCTTCCCCTGATTCTTCATTCCAAAGAGCATTCATTCTCAATGTGTGGATCATAATCACCCTGAGTATTGCACCTCCTGCCACTAGGAGCCAGGAAGTCACTCAGCGGTGTGGGGGAGGGGACATTTGTGCATTGACTAGTTACCCAACTGATTCCTTCTATAGCCAGCATTTCATTTGCGAATTCTCCCCACAGATTTTGGATTCCTTTAAATGGTTCCCTGATCAACTGGAAAAGCTTGGGAGGATTGCAGTTTGCTGTGCTGTACCCTGTACCCACTGACTGGGAATCTCTTGGAAGTTTAGAGGCATCTTAGACTAAGTCTCCCAGGCAATTGTGGTCCACTGGGCTGTAAAGTTTGGCCTTGGGGAAGATGGGTGAAATAATTTGAAGGTGCCCTGTGGCCAACATATTGCTCTACAAAGCTCAGGTAGTCCGGTAAAAGAAGTGAGACTTGAATTTCTTCATTTTCTCTTTTCATCTTTGGGAAGTGTGGATGGCAGTTATAAGTCAGTAGATACATGCTGGAGTGTTTACTGGATTGGTCTGTTTCCACTATTAGAGTGTTACTTCTATTCTAAGGACTTCTTGGCCATCTGGTGATTGTGTTGATGCGAGCAACATTGGAGAACAGAGGGCACTGTTAGCCCGCAACTCCAAAACATAGCAGTTGTCCGACTTTTTCCAGCCCTGCCAAATCGAGGCCAAGGACAATGTTGTTTCTCACCAATGTGCCTCCCTCAGGCCATCTCTTGGAGAAGAACAAGTCTGGCTCTGATGGAAAAGGATCAATAGGTTAGAAAATAAAGATCAGATCCAGGACTTTTGGGCGGCATCAGGAAATGTGCCTTGTTTGGGCTCAGTAAAGGATAGCAATAATTCTTACTTTTTTTGTCTTTCTCTTTGGAACTCTTTGCAGTTGTTGAATAAGGACCAAACGAAATGAAAGGCACTGTTTTATTAGGGTTCTCTTAGCCAGTATACTAATTATTTTTCCTGACAAGTGTATGTGAGGAGGGTGTTAGAGTAGCCTGATTTATGGCTACTTTACTTTGCAAGTCATATGCTCATGTTCGGATAGCACAAATAGAAGAATATTTTAAGTGCCAAAAATATGAAATGTTAAACTTTATTTCTGAGTGATTTTTGTTCTTGATTTAGAAGTACTAATATATTTTCTTGACAACTGAGCAGCAAGGGAGATCTTTGACTGGTTGTAAATACCGATAGGCTGAAGTGGAATGCATTTGTCTACCTTGTCTTAAGTTGATTGTTGAATTGAAAAATTTTAGGTAAGGCACCCTCCGTACCTAATGAAACATTGGAAGACAGGAGAGCTGGGGTGCAAGGTGTCCGGTGCATAACAAATCTTCCCAGGCAGACGAATCAATTAATTCATAGGCTTTTATTGGGGTTCTGCTCTCAGGCGAGGTTTCCTGGTCCCAACAGAGCAACAGAGCAGGGGCTGGGGAAGTGTTTCCTGGTCCCAACAGAGCAACAGAGCAGGGGCTGGGGAAGTCGCGCGTCAGAGATTGGGAGAGCTCCTTTTATAGATTCAGGGCATGGGGGTTAAAGGTTGAGGTGGGTCTGATCCTCATTGGTTGACCTTTAGGTACCGCAGGGACCTTGACAAGGACTTTTCTTCCCTGAAAGTACAGGTAGGGACTTCTCCATTTCCGGAAGTATAGGCCTTCCTTCCATGCGGATCCCAAAGCTATCATGGGGAATGGTGTCTTTTTTTTTTTTTTTTTGTGCATCAGTTGAAGAGACAAGAATTGGTTTGGTTGCTTGATGAGAGAAAGAATGTGGTAATTATTCTTAATGAATTTTATTGTTATAGTGATGGATTTTGTCATGCTTAGGGGGCAGAACTGGAACCCTCTCCTGCACTCTCCATATTGATGTGTTTTGTTACTAAGTTCAGGTGACAGTATTGTTTGTTTATCTCTCAAGTCTGTCGATTCATCTATATCCTTGGTCTTACTATCTTAGTTAGACATATCTATATATTTATATATATTAAATTCCATAAATTGTCATGAGAGCAGATCAGACATCCTATTGCTGGACAGGACAAGAGGCAAATTCGAAATCCTGAGTATGGCTTCTGTGTAATGTGCACTGGTTTCACAGCCTTGTGAAGCCATGCTACTTTAAGTGGAGGACCACTCCAACTTCTCTCAGAGCAGTCTTTCAAATCTTAAATGTGTCATGTCACTCTTCTATCACCTTCCTTTCTGATTCCTTGTTGGATGCAGAATCAAGTCTGAACTTACCCTGATACGTACGACTCTTCCTCGTGTGCTTTGCCAACTTTCCCCCTTTGTCTTCTGTTTCTCAGCCTTTTATTTGGGACATTCTGAGTTACTCTGAGCTTCCTAACGTGCCATGCTCTACTGTGCTTCCATGCTTCCATCCAAACTCTGTTTCTCTCTCTTCCGATTTCTATTCATGTTTTAGGATTCTAATACCTTGTTCTCTCTAAAACCTTCTGTGGCCATTCGACTAGCAGAATTACCTGGAGGCTTCCTCCCTCATTTTCTTAAAGCACTTTGAACAGCTGTGCACTGGATTAGTTATTGCTGTTAACGTTAGGAGTGGTTTTATCTCTATCTCTGGTCTCTAGTATAGTAGCCATTTCCATAGAAGAGCTAGAATTAAGCTATTTACTGGAGGATTTTGTCTTGATATGAGTTGGAATTTTTACACATTTACACCTGTTCAAAAATTCAAGAGGCTACCTGGCATAGAGTAGGTACTTTGCAAAGAAATTCAATATTGAATTAGCTATGAGCACGTGAATCACCGGGAACTATTCAAGTCAAGTTTAATAGGATCATTCACACATAAGAACTTCACGATGAACCATTGAAAAATTCCCATCAAGAAGTTTTAAACTGCAATATGTATGTATATATACATATATATATAATACACATGCATTATGTATTTTGATCTCTATATAATGTGTATATATATATACTATGTATATATATAAAATGTAGTCTTTCTATCTATGTATATAGAATGTATTGAGTCCAGTTCTTTTTTCCTACTTGAAGAACAATCAGCTGTGAATATTATTTAAAACACTACTTCTCTTACTTTCAGCAAGTAGGGCTGCTCATTCTGTTTCACTTCCTTTGAACAAGGCTTAAAGGCCATTGCATAGTTTACTGAGACCTGAGGTACCTACATAATGCAAGTGGACTGAAAAAAGTAAATAATTTGGAAAGCAAAAAAGTAGTATTATTTTAAATGTTTGAGTGCTCATGGGACATAAATAGAAATACAGTTCAATTGTTGATTCTCTCCAAATCTGTCTATAGATTTAATATGAACTCAATAAGAACCTCTCAGACTTGTTTTCTTCTCACAGATATTGACAGCTGATTCTAAAATCCATATGGAATTGCAAAGGACCTAAAATAGCTAAAATGATAAAATGTTGGAAGGCTAATTACCACCTGATTTCAAGACTTCTATAAAGTCACAGTTATCAATACTGTGGTTTTTATGAATTGAATGGTGTGTGCCCCTAAAACTCATGTTGTGGCCTTAACCCCAGTGTGATAATAATTGCAGACTGGGCCTTTGGGAGATAATCGGGGGTAGAAGAAGCCATGAGGATGGGGTCATATGATGGGATTAGTGCCCTTGTAATAAGAGACTTGCTCTCTGTCTTTTTTCCATGTGAGAACACGTGAGAAGGCAGTTGCCTGCCAGTCTGGAAATGACCCTTTGCCAGAAACTGACCACACTGGCAGCCTGATCTCAGACTTCCAGCCTCTAGAAACATGAAATAGCAAACACAGCTTTCTGCTGTTGAAGCTGCTCAGCCTGGTATTTTGCACGCCTTCCCAAACTAAGTAATGTTAGAGAACTA
Source organism: Sylvilagus floridanus (assembly GCA_949820135.1). NCBI lineage: Eukaryota > Metazoa > Chordata > Mammalia > Lagomorpha > Leporidae > Sylvilagus > Sylvilagus floridanus. The sequence continues at coordinate 17,243,673 of OX463230.1, read as the reverse complement.
AGAATAGACAATTAGATCAATGAGAAAGAATACAGTGCAGAAAAAGACTCACAGGTAAATGAAAAAAATGAGTTTTGACAAAAGTTTTGACAGAGATGGATCAGTGGAAAAAAGGTGTTGGAGCAATTGGATATGTACATGCCGAACAAGCTAAACAAACACCAATCCAAACCTTGAATCATCTAAAAAGGTAAAAAAGAAATGAAAATCCCAAATTGAATCAAACCTAAATATAAGACCCCCAAGCTGTAAAACTGGCAAAAGGAAATAAAAGTTAAAAATTTTTGTGACCTTAGGTTAGGTTTCTCAAAACACAAGACCAGGAGTGTGATTTGTAAAAGTAAAATATTGATAAATTAGAACTCATCAAAATAAAAAAAAAAAGACACAACTTCTCCAAAGGATATTATTAAGGGGATGAAAGCCCACCTACTACAGGCAACTGTTTGCAAAATGTGTATTTGCTAAGGGACATTCATCCACAACATGGAAGAGCTCTCAAAACTCAATCATATGAAAATAACCGTTCCAAAAATGGGCAACAGATTTAAATAGATTTCATCAGAGAAGATATGTGATTGTGAATAAGCACATGAACAGATACTTCATATCATATTCATTGGGGAAATGCAAATTGAACCTGCATAGTTATTAGAATGGCTAAAATTAGAAACATTGACATACAAGTATTGGCCAAGATGTGGAGGAACTGAAACTCACATGAGATGCTATTGGGAATGCAATGTGGTATAGCTGGTTTGGAAAAGTTTAACAGTTTCTTAAAAACTTAAGCATGCATTTATTACAGAATTTAACCATTGCATTCTGAGGTATGAATTCAAGAAAAAGGAAGTCATATGTTCATACAAGGACTGTTTCATAGCAGCTTTATTTGTAATAACCTCAAACTGGAAAAAAGCCAAATGTATATTAGTAGGTGAATGGATACACAAGCTGTGGCATATCCCAACAGTGGAATGCTACTCAGTGGAGCGAACTGTTGATGCAGAGAACAACTTTGATTTATTTCAAAATTATCTTGTTCAGTGAAAATGGTCAGACACAGAGTATATATTCTATGAGACAATCAAATTTTTTTACTAATATGAAGTGAACAGATATCATTTACTTCATAGATAGAAAGACCAATAACCAATACGGAGATCGAATCAGTATTAAGACCCTCCCAACAAAGAGAAGCCCAGGGCCAGGTGGCTTCACTGCTGAATTCTACCAAATTTTAAAGAAGAACTAACCCTAAATCATGATAAAAAAAAAAAACCTTAAGCAAAATGGGTATAGAAGGAACATATCAATATGATCAAGGCAGTAAATGAAAGACCCACAGCCAGCATCTTATTGAATGTGGAAATGCTGGAAGCAGTTCTACTAGGATTTGAAACCAGACAAGGATACCTACTTTGACTGTTGCTATTAAATACAGTTTTAGAAGTTTTAGCCAGAGCCATTAGGCAAGAAAAAGAAATCAAAGGGATACAAATAAGAAAGGAATAAGTCAAGTTATCCGTTTGCAGATGACATTATTCTATATACAGGGAAACCAAAAGACTCCATGAAGAGACCATTGGAACTCATAAGCCATAATTTTTTTATAAAGCTTTAAAAATAAAAACATCCATACTGACAAATAGAATTAAAAGATGTTTATTCTGGTATAATGATGTTTTTGAAATCCATGCAGATTTTTGATCATGTGCTTTCTCCATGCAGGTTTCAAAGATTTTCTTGTGTACATGAATTTCAAAAGTTTTAAAAATAAACTCTCTTAATTCCATTTTTCTATGAACTTGTTGATGTACATTTATACAATAATAACTAAGTGTACATAGAGCCTCAGGAATGTGTCAGCACCAACCAGGAACTGTTGAAGAACTGAGACTATCTCCCTAGCTTTGGAGAACTTAAATTATTCTCTCTCATGTAAACTACTGCACTTTTGGCCCAAGCTACTACACTTTATAATCAGGACTACACATATTATGGAGTGATTAAGTTACCGTGGTGGGAGTCTTATTGTATTGCAACAGTAAACTGTAAATTTTGCAGTCATTATGTTCTTGTATATATTACAAAATGAATTTAGAGGTGATTGGGTTGACATAGCCCCAGGATTTTGGGTACCTACATTGGTGAACTGAAGCCCCATTGGAGCAATGATAGGAAATGCAAACTTAATCCATCAGAAACCACCAGCTAACCTCTAACTGGGGAACTGACACTTTAACCAATCAAATTATACTCCCTGTTTTGGTTCTGTATACCTCACCTGTTCCATGGAGTGTAGAACTGTTTGTGGTTTGGTGCTGCTCGATACATGAATTAATGGAAACTCAAAAAACTCATGAAAGATTTTATGAACTGAAGTCTATTTGTTAATGTCCTCATACCTGATGCTAAGAAATCCAGATGGGTTGGCGCCATGGCTCAATAGGCTAATCCTCCACCTGTGGTGGATACCCCAGGTTCTAGTCCCAGTCGGGGCACCGGATTCTGTCCTGGTTGCCCCTCTTCCAGGCCAGCTCTCTGCTGTCGCCCAGGAGGGCAGTGGAGGATGGCCCAAGTGCTTGGGCCCTGCACCCCATGGGAGACCAGGAGAAGCACTTGGCTCCTGCCATCGGATCAGCACAATGCGCCGGCCACAGCAGCCATTGGTGGGGTGAACCAACAGCAAAGGAAGAGCTTTCTCTATGTCTCTCTCTCTCACTGTCCACTTTCCCTGTAAAAAAAAAAAAAGATCCAGATGAAAAAAAAATTTTAAATTATCAATAAGCAGTGGGTGGCAAGATGCCAGGATCATTCTCTATCCATTATCCAAAGAGTAAAAACTATGCTTAAAACAAGTAGTTAAGTTTTTCAGGAGAAAAAAATTATGGCTGCCCGGAGTACTCTTATTTTTTTGTAAATTTTATTTATTTGAGAGATAGGGAGAGAGAGAGACAGACAGACAGAGAGACAGAGAGAAAGGTCTTCCATCGCTATAGCTGAGCTGATCTGAAGCCAGGAGCCAGGAGCTTCCTCCAGGTCTCCCACGTGAGTACAGAGGTCCAAGTACCTGGACCATCTTCTTCTGCTTTCCCAGGCCACAACAGAGAGCTGAATCAGAAGTGAAGCAGCCAGGGCACAAAGTAGTGCCCCCTGGAGTACTCTTAAAAATATACAATGTAAAAGCATAGTCACTGCCACTGTGCTAATCTCACTTCATCCGCATGACAGTCCTCCAGGATCAGTACAGTTATTTTACTTCTATGTAGAGTAAAGCATCCAAGCCGTACGGAACTTGCCCAAGGCCATACAACTTGTAACTGACATAACTGGACTGCAAGCCCAGGCTTGGCTGCAGAACCCAAGCATTGGCTGATGACGTGTACAGCCTCCCCCATATCAGCAAGTAGCACTCAGTTCTCTGCACCTGACCCTGACCTAGGTGCTGTGTATAGCTCCTCTAAAGTGTTGACGGTCATAACCTGGAGGGGGCAGGACTCTGGTTCAGTGGTGTGAACAATGCAAACACCTTGGTCTTGGAGAGGGATGCTTCAGATCAAAGCTATGAAGCCAACCCTTCTTGCTCTGATGTCATAATTACCAACCATTCTGGTTATAATTTTATTTCTTAAGTTTTTTTTTTTTTCCTGTACAAGGAGAGAAGGAAGGAACCATTGGCATGACTTCACAGATTTTTCAGAAAAAAAATTTAACAAATTGGTGTCTGGTTTATACATTAGTATTCTGTGAGTTAGATTAAATCAAGTCAGTCCATATAGCTAACTTGTCACTGTTGAGTTCTTTGACCTGTAACAATGTGACCACCACAACGTGCAGCCACTCTGAGCCCCTGCTGATGAGCTATCTCCATGACACCTGTTGTGTGTCTAACTAAATATATGTGTACTTTTTTTTATGCATTTTTCAAGTCTGCATTTTTTTTTAAGATTTATTTATTTTATTTGAAAGTCAGAGTTAGACACACACACACACACACACACACACAGAGGGAGAGAGAGCGAGGTCTTCCATCTGGTGGTTTACTCCCCAATTGGCCGCAATGGCCGGAAATGTGCCGATTCTAAGCCAGGAGCCATGAGTTTATTCTAGGCCTTCCACACAGGTGCAGGGGCCCAAGGACTTGAGCCATCTTCTACTGCTATCCCAGGCCATAGCAGAGAGCTGGATTGGAAGAGGAGCAGCCAGGTCTTGAACTGGTGACCATATGGGATGCCGGCGCTTCAGGCCAGGGCATTAACCTGCTGCGCCACAGCGTCGGCCCCATACATATGTTTTGAAATGAAGAAAATTCTCTTCACTATGGCTAGTTGTCATGTACAGGTCAACAAAAAAATGGAGAGAAAGGTTGAAAAGGGGAGAGATAACCATTAATTCCCAACAGGGAGCGCTGATTGGGGAGAATGACTTAGAAGAGAAAGTTCAAAGTTCTTTTTCCTTGCTGCCAAGAAGGGAAATGGAGCAGAAACCTAAGCTAAAGTCACATAAAACCAAAGCTACACAAAAGCCTTAGAGAAAGTTGGAATCCTTTGGTCTTAATTTCCAAAAAATGCTTTTACAAGTGGTCAGGCAGTTCAATGTGTCTGAGATGTAATTGTGGCACGGCTAGCAAACTAGTTTGATGTTCTCCTTTTAGAAGAGCAGATGGAGTTGTCTGAAGACCACGAGAAATCCCGTAGGAAAGATGCCACGGTCTGAGGGACAGACTTAAATTAATGTTGAAAAAAATAAATGATGAATTAGCAGGGACTTTTTCAACCTAGATCTAAATGAGATTTTCAGCATCCCTTAAACAATGTTTAAGTAAGTTTCTGACTGTACAGAAGAAAATGGGACAAGAATTTAAGAAAGTAAACTAAAATCTATTGAATTTGAAGGGAAAATACTTTAAATACTTTTTGTATAGAAAATTTCTTAAAAATACAAAGAGTAATACTATAAACACTTATAGAGTTTTAATAAGTGCTAAAATTTTAACTTACTTTGTAGAGAAATAAAGCATTACATACACAAATATAGATGAAATTTCCTTTGCTCCCAGGCCAGTTCTCTTACCCTTCTCCCCACAAGCAAGACTTATTGTGTGTTTTGAATCCATTAGATATGTATGTGGTATTAAAATGCATATTACCTAAACTATATATAATGCTATATTTTAATATAAATAATATATATATATATACATAGGATATAAAATAGTATTAAAATGAGGATTGAAAAATATATCAAATGTTTCATGTAACTCATATATATTTTAATTTAATTTTTAAAATAGATTTACTTATTTATTTGAAAGTCACCATTACAGAGAGTGTGACTGAGAGAGAGGGATTGAGAGAGAGAATCTTCTATCTGCTGGTTGACCCCCCAAATGGATGCAATGGCCAGGGCTGGGCCAGACCAAAGCCAGGAGCCAAGAGCTTGACCACATGGGTGCAGGGGCCCAAAGATTTGGGGCATCCTCCAATGCTTTCCCAGGTGCACTAGCAGGGAGCTGCAACCAAAGTATGGTAGCTGGGTCTTGAACTGGCTCCCATATGGAATGCAGGCATTGCAGGAAGTGGCTTACCCTGTGGTGCCATGGCACCGGCTTTAACACACATTATTAGGATTTGTTCTAACAATGAGAAATTTCAGACTGAAAGCAACTGATCATTTCTTCTTGGAAAATAATTAAATTCAAACAATATAGTGAAAAAAGGTGTTATGGAGAATTCTGAAAACTGTCAAGAATTCTGAAAAGATACTAAGAATGTGAAAGAATTTCTAAGGTGGTAATATGATTTCAAGTTCTACCAAGAAGCTCATACTTCGTAAATTTAGAATTAGAGAGGAAACAAGTCCAAAATGGATTGCAGGGGGTAGACATTGTGGCACAACAGGTTAAGCGGCTTCTTGGGATGTCCACATCCCATATTTAGTGCCAAGGAGAAAGCCCTATTTGTCCACCCGAGCTTCCTGCTGTTGGGCATCCTGGGAGGTGCAAGTGATGGCTCAAGTATGTAGGTCCCTGCTACCTATGTGGAAGGCCCAGGTAGAGTTCCTGGCTCCTGGCTGTGGCCTGACCTAGCCTCAGCAGTTGTGGGCAAGTGGGGAGAGGATCGGTGCTTGGAAGATCTCTTTTTCTCTCTTGCTCCAAGTTCCAAATAAATGAAATAAATCAACATTAAAAGATAGGTTTCAAAGGTGACTCTAGACACTGTAAAAGGTTGTGATGGCCCATTGAACTGCCTTCCATCCTTGCTAAGCTGTGCTGTGGAAGTGATTTACACAGCTATAGAAATTGTATTAACTCTTCAAACCTCCTGGGGACTGTCAAGTTAGTTCCTACCTGATGTACTCAATTTTCTTAGCACCTAAATTATTCTCACAACTCCAGCTGTTCCCTGGCCTCTGTAAACTGTATGGTTTTCTGATCACTTAGGCATTCATGCAACTCCCCAAAGTGTTCAACCTACTCACAGTGAGGGATTAGGCCACTCAGAATATCCAAGTAAACAAGTGAAGTTCGCTCATGCTACTGTGTTCATGTGTATTAGACAACAGAGTGGAAAATGTCAATCTGAGGCATTCAAACCTTTTAAGACAATCTATGCACTGTGCAGCCAATCCAAATGGCCATTATGGCTGGCAAGCAAAGCCAATTAAAAAAGAATGGCTCGCTTATTGGTTTTATGTAGCTAGAATTTTAGTGGTAATAAATGCTCCACAAGTCTGGCTCTTGGTCAATCCCTTGGCAATTTTATCTAAAGGAGAGGTATTGATCCTGGTGTTTGAGCCAAATTCTGACTTAGAGAATTATAGTCAACCTTCCCAAATCACCTCAAATTAAATGGCTTGCTCCCAGAGGAAAACCATTTTGGCCTTTAATATTCTTCTACCACTGCAGGCTGGCTCTCTCTTTTAAACAGATTTATTTATTTTATTCAAAAGGCAGAGTTAGAGAGAGGGAGAGACAGAGGGATCTTCCATCTGCTGGCTCACTCCCCAAATGGCCTCAGTGGCAGGGGTGGGCAGGCACAAAGCCAGCAGCCAGGATCCAGGAGCTTCTTCCAGTTTCCTAGGTGGAGCAGGGCCCCACGCACTTGGACCATCTTCACTACTTTCCCAGGCCATTAACAGGGAGCAGGATTGGAAGTGGAGCTGCTGGGATTCAAAGTGGAGCCCAAATGGGTTGCTGGCATGGCAGGCAGAGGCTTAACCTACTACACCGCAGCAGTGGCTCCACTGTAAGGCTCTCTTGGGAGGCTAAAGTAAACTTTCTCTGGCCCAATTTGGTAACATAGTGGTCTTAATTTGCATAATCTCCTCCTATTATACCTTCAACAATGTAAATGTGCAGATTTTAATCCTTTTTAGCATGAAATGTGTCTTTGGTCCTTCTGTTGCCAGGATCAACTGAACAGGACTGTGACAGATATGTATTTGCCATTGTGTAATTTTCCCTCATACCATGCCAAGAGTGATAGGAGGGGCAGGAGAAGGACACAGTTGTGAGTCTGAACTCCTACTAGAAAAAGAATAAGCCAGCCCCAAATGGACAAATGCCATATGTTCTCACAGATCTATGAGAACTAATAGAGTACTTGAAACGAAATCTGCAGAAGTGAAATTGACACTTTGAGAAGGGATGACTTGAATGGTTCTTGCGTTGACTGTGGAGGAGCAGTTTATTTTATTTTATTTTTTTATTTGACAGGTGAAGTTACAGACTGAGAGAGAGACAGAGAGAAAGGTCTTCCTTCCATTGGTTTACTACCCAAATGGCCACTACGGCCAGTGCTGGGCTGATCTGAAGCCAGGAGCCAGGTACCTCCTCCCAGTATCCCATGGAGGTGCAGTGGCTCAAACACCTGGGCCATCCTCCACTGCCCTCCTGGGCCACAGCAGAGAGCTGGATTGGAAGAGGAGCAACTGGGACTAGAACTGGGCACCCATATGGGATGCCAGTGCTGCAGGCAGAGGATTAACCAAGTGAGCCACAGCGCTGGCCCCTTTATTTTTCTTTATACTATTTGTTGAACTCTTTACTTAACATAGAGTTAATCATATGTGTATAAATCAATCGAGGATAGATCTCAGTAAGAAATAAGGGTGGGAATAAGAGAGAGAGGAGGAAGTTTGTAACTGTAAAGCTGTATAGTTCTGCATACATTCCTATGGATTTATTTCTAAGGGTACAATTTAAAAATTTGTCATGGGACCCCAAATTCCATTAAACTGGGTGGTAAAAATGCCATCTTAAGTGTTAAAGTGATCATACTAAATGTTAAAGTGAACATATAGATAGGATTAAGTGTTAAAGTGATCATATAAATAGGATCAATTGTTAGGTAATAACAATAGATAGAATTAGAAAGGAGAGAATGTTTCAACATGGGAAACAGTCCACACAGCAGACTCATAGAATGACATACACTGTAAATAGCACTCTGACCTCAGAATCAGCCCTTAAGGCTTCCTGGTCTACTTAAAAGCCTTTGAGAGGATTTCAGACAAGGAAAGCCAAGACACTGTGACAAAAAATGTTCTATGTGAAGGATCTCCCTGAGTGATGCCAGTGGAAAGAAGTGGCCATCAAAGAAGGATGTACTTTTCTCTAAAGGGAGAGAGAGAGCGTCCACTTTGCTTATTGCCTTGCCTAAATACTCATGAAGTCTGTGGATTCAAAAGGCTTCCAAAGCCTAGACAGCTTATGTCAAGAGTCTCGGGTGGTCACTGGCATCATACATAAGAGTGTTAATTGTTAAATTAATAACAAGAGTCATTGTGGACTAACTCCCCATGCAGAACCTCTCTCTTCAAAGAGCTGTATTATGAGAGTTAACTGTAAAACTAGTTCTAAAACACTTCTGTGTGTGTGAAAATTGTTGCAATCTTTACTTAGTATAGAGTCAGTCTTCTGTGTACAAAGTTAATTGAAAAAGAATCTTAATGGAGAATGGGACCAAGAGCAGGTATGGTGGGAAAAATCACTATTTTCCTGAAGTTAGGAAATTTATATTCCTTAATAAATAAATAAATATAAATTTATTAATTAAAAAAGAAAAAAGTAATTTGCCTTCATGTTACTTTTCTGGTTCAGAAATGGAAAACATTTAGTAACTCTATATTTTTGCTAATTCAGAGATATGGATTGCTATTTTTTTCACTTAAGGGGGAATAATCTTTAAGAAGATGCAAGCAAGCATGGCTGGGCAGGTAAGGAAGTAAGAGTAGTCACCCCCAAGTCTTCAGTGTAGCTTGGAGTGAGAATCCTCAGCCTTATCACTAGGAAAAATTAGTTGACGCTGTGGTTTGACGTCACATTGGTTTTAATAGGTGTCACATTGGCATTACTAGGTTGACAGAGCTGTAGTTTTTCATAGGCTCATATTGGTATAATGTGTATATAGTTCACAATACTGAGAAACTCTTGGGAGAGATTTCTTTGCTAACAAGGTTAGCGGCATTGTGACTGTGGAAGACAATAAAACAACCATAGCTCAGAAAGCACTAATGCCACTTGCGTGCATTTAAACTACAGCATAATTGGCTGTGAAAAATAAATACATCTAGTTGAAATACAAGCCCATATTGAAGTCTAAAAGAACCATGCATTCTCTTTTTAAGCAATACTGACACTCATTAGCACCTTTGAATATAATTTCATGCAATTTAATTTTTTTATTTATAAAACTGTTTCCAGGTGTGATTATTATTCATCCATCACAGATATATTTTTAAAAATAAAAATGACAGCATTCACTTCCAAAGTTTGTGTGTACTGTTAGAATACTCTAATTATACAAGAGAGTAATTTTGTTAATGCAATTTTTTATATGTGGTTATACTCTCTAAAGATGTTTGCAAAGTTAAAAAATATGAAAATTCCAAAGTCCAGATATTTTTCACTTGGCTCGCACTATTTCCTTGTGGATTATGGCTATGAAACCTAAAATGATATTTAGTAATTCTTAATGAGTGTTTTTTTTTTTAAGTCGTATTTATTGAGGCCAGTGTTGTGGTGTAGCAGGTTACGCAGCCACTGCAACACCAGTATCTCTTATGCATGCTGGTTTGAGTTCTGGCTGCTTCACTTTTGATCCAGCTTCCTTGCTAATGTACCTGGGAATGCAGTGGAAGATGGCCCAAGTGCTTGGCCCTGCCACCTTGTGGCAAGTGGATGGCCCCTGACACCCACATGGGAGACCTGGATGGAGTTTCAGGCTCCCAGCTTTGGCCTGGCACAGCCCTGGCCATGTGGCAATTTTGGGAGGGAACCCGTGGATGGAAGATCTCTATCTCAATCTCTTTTTCTGATGCTCTGCCTTTAAAGTAAATGGCTAAATGTATTCCATGTGTTGGTTCACTCTTCAAATGGCCACAATAGCCAAGGCTGGGCCAGGTCTTAATCAGGAGCCAGGAACTCTACTCCAGTTTCCTATTCAGATGCCAGTGGCCAAGCACTTGGGCTGTCTTCGACTGCCTCCCCATGCATATTAGCAGGGAGCTGGACAGAAGTGAGGCAGCTAGGACTCAAACCAGTTCTCTGATAGGGAATGATGGTGTGGCAAATGGTGCCTTGACACACTATGCCACAATGCCAGACCCTCAAGTTCTTTTCTTGATCGGTATAAGTAGAAACCCTGAAGACAGGGAAAATATGTCTGTGGGCTTAGTGTTTCCAGAGCAGACTGTGGCAGTAGAGTATGAAAGAAGTAGAGTCCTAAAGTTGAGAAAACTCAGGGAAATTGAAGACAGACCATTTATTTGCAAAGACAACAAAACTGCCCCTAGTACTAAAGAACTGCACAGAGCTTTTCGATTTTTGGGCAGGAACAATTGCAATCACTCATTCATTTGATAGGTTTTGAACACTAGATGATAGGCAGGGTAGTAGAGGTTGGGCACTCAAGGATCAAAAAACTAGGACTTGGCTTCCTTCTGGTGAGGTCGATGCACACTCTAGGGATTTGCCTGTGGTGATTAAGGGTGAGGGTGGGAGATGAAGAATGATGATGAACCTAGAAAAGCATCAGTGAGGCCTGCTGTGTAGGAAGATGGCCATGGTCAAGAACCACAAAGAGTGAAAGGTCTGCTCTCCCAGCTGCCCGAGAGCCTAAAGCAGGACTCTGTGGTTTCCAGCTCCAAAGTCCCCGCCACGCACTATGGGTGCCCACAGACAACGCGAGCTAAGGGGCACTCTCTGTGTTGACTGCACTGTTTATTTTTCCTTTCTCGTAATTAAAGCTTGTTCTAATCCTATAAGGTAATAATATTTGCAAATGGAGAACACCTGGCTATCCAACATGATGAATTATCCAGACTTCTGGGGGAAAGAGCTGTGGAAGCCAAAAGAAATTGCACACACCTCCAGAAGTAACTTGAGTCCCCCAGAAGTAACTGAAGCCCCTCACGATGTGGATATGTGGGTGCAGAGGTTAAATGTGCATTCAACACAGAGAAAGAAACCTTGAGCATCGAGTCTGAGTGTGCGTGTGTGTGTATGTGTGATCATGGAATGCTAAGTGTACAGGATTGCTTTATATCTGTATCATATGCTATGCAGCTACCAGTTGTATATTATAAGCTGCATATGCAATACCATATGGACACCATAAAATATCACATGTGTTGTCAGGATAATTTTACATTTAGTGCTTGATTAAAATGTCCAATATTACATACCTATTCTTTCCGTGTGTTCCTGGATTTGTCTTACAAATTTGCCTTCATGAGAAAATTCAGATATAAATCAAAGTTAAAAATCCCTTTACTTAAATTTAATAAAAAGCAATATGGAAACATGAATACAGTTTGTTTTTTCTTTGCTAGATTTTTCTGCCATGCAGCATTTAACACTGGTGCAGCTGTCAATACCCATTCATCTGCTATCGGGCAGCTTTTTCCTTTCACTCACTGTGACATTTTTAAAGTGGCAAAAAAAGCTTAAAACAGCATATTTGTCACTTTTTTCTTTCTGGTGACCTTTTAAACACTAGGGAAAATTACTGTATATGTACTAAATCCTTTAATCATTACACATACATCTCAGAATAATGCCTTATCTAGGAGGTGTCATTTAATTAAATTTAAGAAATTGACATTGTATGTTCTGTTGTTCATTTAATTATTCAAACATTTAAGCTATATGAAAAGCTCATAGCTCTTAGCTATGGCAACCATGTAATGCAACTGTAATTTATATTAAACATCATTTATGTAATTGGAATTTTAGAAATAACTTGCATACACCTTCAGTTTCCAGCTTTTAAATTTTGATAAATAGCTACACAAAATGCATTTCTTCAGTAAATAAAAACTATATATCAATGGTGAGACATGACAGGGAAGGTTTTGAGAGACAAGATATCAGATTGAGTCTTGACTGTGTTTTGGATCAGCTCCGTTTCCTTGAGGGAGGCCCTCGCTGAGTGTCTACTTTGTACCTGGTGTCTCACTATGTGCAAAATAAGATACAGATAGCCACCTCTTTCCATCACGGTGTAAGTGTGAAGACCCCTTGGCCAACATTTACACATATGTTCTGAAAGCCATTTAAAGAGTAATAGGATTTTCTGATCAAAAGCATAAATAGATTGTGTTTTCTAGAGAGAAGGTGTAGATGTTTTAAATTCTTATAACACACCAGAAAAGAAATCAAATGTTTAAAGCAAGTTAAATATCAACATTAGCAACACATCAATTAAAGTTACTGCATTGCTAAAAATAGAAACAGAAATACTGCTGCATCTGCTAGAGAATGGCTTTAAAAATTGCAGAGGATAACGATTCTGCACTGCTCTGGTAGTCTCACCTTTATCCTATCACTTTCCATACGACTGATATGTCTTTAAAGATGACCAAGTCTTTCTCCTCCCACCTTCTCTACTATGGGGTCTGGTGCAGTGGAAAGGGAACTGCTTGAGCATGAGCAGCCCTGGGCCAGAATGTGCACTTCACCATGGAGGAACTGGCCACCAAGAGACTTAGCTTCTCAAATCACCAGCTTCCTCCTCTCTGAGAGACAGCCTGTAATGCCTACACAGGGGGTTCTTTTGTGGGTTGTTGAGTTGTGTATACTCAGTGCCTGGGAAATGGTATACTCTTGATAAATGGTAATTATTACTGTGGCTCCCTCAATAAATCTCTCACCATACTTAGCAACGACAGTAACTCAGTGACCTCACAGATTCTGCAGTTCAGCAAGAATCCAGGCAGGAAACAGGCATGCAGGTGGCCTCGTCACTCAAGGAGTCCTCTTAGAGCTCCCTGCATTTGGCTTTGGAAAACCAGTGAGGGCTGGGAGCCCTCTTTCCAAGGTCAAGGTTCATAGTGCCTTTCTTGTCTGCATACCCAGTCTTCTCACCTAGGGACCACAGCAGGGGAGTGGGCTCAGGGGATGCCTGCTGGAGAGAGTACACTCCGCATCACTGCAATGTGAATACTAGCACTGCTCGAAACCATTCATGTTAAGAAGGTTTAGAATAGGGACTTGGGCTGTGTCATTAAGATCAAGTAAAATTTTTCAGGATGGTAGGAGTGAAGGGTAAAATTTCTTAACAAAGATGACAGCATGTTCAACCCTCAGGGGAATGACATGGCCTGGAGGGTTTTGTCACTGTCACTGAAGCATGGTTTGAGATTGTGTGGAGATGGGCATTGGCTGTCTTATGGTAGCACCTGAGAAATCCAGAATTATTCTCTCTTTTTAAAGATTTTATTTTATTTATTTGAAAGAGTTAGAGAGAAAGAGACAGAGATGGAGGTCTTCCATCCGCTGCTTCACTCCCTAGTTGGCCACAACGACCGGAGCTGCACTGATCTGAAGCCAGGAGCCAGGCATTTCTTCTGGGTCTCCTGGTCTCCTATGTATATGCAGGGGCCCAGGATTGGGCCATCTTCTGATGCTATCCCAGCCCGTAACAGAGAGCTGGATCAGAAGAGGAGCAGCTGGGACTAGAACCAGCGCCCATATGGGATGCAGGCGCTTCAGGTCAGGGCGTTAACCTGCTGTGCCACAGCGCCAGCCCCCAGGGTTATTCTCTATTTGGCCAGAACCCAGTGAAGTTTTCAGTAAGGGAATTGCAGGTACATGTTTGTGCTCATTTACAGTTAATCCTTGTGTGTAACCGATACCTTTTGTTGTATTTGACATTTTGAAATAAAAGGTAACTAAGCGTATTCCATTATATTCAAATTCTCTTTGAATGTTCATGCTACCAGTGTGCTTGGTCATCTTATTGGCAGTGACATGCTCTTCCAAAGTGGGAGAAAGCTTAATTCTATCTTGTCCTGTTTGATGGTGTTCTCAACCAAGCATAGAATAATTTCCCATTTAGATTATAGGAAGATAGATTCTTACAAAATGTTGTGAATATTTAAATGGTTCAAATTTGCTTAACATTCATAGATAAATGAGATTGCATCCTAAGCTTAGAAAATTGTACAGATCTCTTCTGACCTCCATGAATGGTTGGTGGGGACATTGGAGATTGCATAGGATACAGGACAATTATTTGTGTGAGACTGTCCTGTGAAACACAGGAAGCTTAGCATCCCTGCTTACCCTTATGTTGTTAGGTAGGAAGGTAGATACCACCCTATGTGTATGAAAGAGACCCAAGGGAAGAGACAAGAAGTTTGTGTGTGTGGAAGGAACATAGCAGCCTTAGAAATACACCGTGGAGGCAGCTCAGCATTTGCATGTCTGAGTCCTGCCACATCCTGAGAATTTTGTAGGGAGTCCCAGCCTTCTCCCTTGGAAACATCCCAGGAGAATCCTTCGGCCCCAGAGCCATGGAGGTACTTGGTTGGATGACATTGTTTAAGAAAACCTTGAGTGGAATGTTAGACTCGGAGAGGCCTTTGTCCAGCAGTATGCCAGAAGAGGGAGGGGAAGGAGAAACAGTGGCAAGAAGTGGACCTTGTATCTGTGTAAGCCACAGCCTCCACGTAGTCGGGGCTCTCAGCTCCCTGTGACGAGCTGCCCGTCCAGCTTGTTGGATGTACCACCTCACTAGGCACCACCAGCCTGCTGACTGCTGCCCTCTGTCTCACTTTGAGATTGTTGTCATGTGGGAGACAAGGACCTCCATTCCAGCCATCACTACTAAGTCTACCGAAAGACCAAGGTCATCGTGACACCTAAATCAGAGATGGTTGCAAACCTTCCCCCCAGACTTCCCAAACCTTCCCAGGAGATAAGTTCTCTTGTTCCACTGAGAACTCTGTGCATGGGGAAAATTCCATGGAAAACACCACAATTACCCCTCTTCTCAGCAGCTGTGAGTATCGTTCCAGTTTAGAAATGAAAAATCAACTTCCTTAAAAGGAACTTTGATATTACTAATAGGGAGATCAGTTGATGTAGCTCAGACTAAACAAAACGCACTGACGGTCCATGAGAAAGAATGAGAATGGCGAATAGGCAGTTAGCCTAGAAGTTAGGACACCAGTGAGGATGCCCACGGCCCTTATTGGAGCTTCTGAGTCCAGCTTCCTGCTAACCCTGGGAGGTAGCAATGATGGCTCAAGTAGTAGGGTTCATGCCACCCTCATGGGAGACCTGGATTGTATTCCTGGATCCCAGCTCTGTCTCAGCTCCAGCCATTGCAGGCCTTTGGGGAGTAAACCAGTGAAAGGAAGATCTCTTGCTGTCCGTCCTCCAAGTAAATTAAACATTTTAAAAAAGGTTTATTTATTTGAAAGGCAGAGTTAGAGAGAGGGAGAGGCACAGGTAGAGAGTGAGTAAGTGTGCGAGCTGCTGGTTCACACCCCGAATGGCCACAATGGCCAGGGCTAGGCTAGGCTGAAGACAAGAGTCAGGAGCTTCATCTAGGTCTCCCATAGGATGCAGGGGCCCAAGCACTTGGGCTGTCATCTGCTGCTCTACCAGGCGCATTAGCAGGGAGCTGGATCAGAAGTGGAGCAGCTGTGACTCAAACCAGCGCCCATATGGGGTGCAGGCATCACAGATGGTGGCTTTAGCAGCCACACCACAGAACTGGCCCCCAAATAAATAAAAACATTTTTAAGTAAATTAAAAACATGAAGGGGGTTCTTCTAAATGGAATTCACTCTCATCTGTCAAGAAATGCATTTGAGAGCTTCCTTAACGTTAGGGTAGCTGTGTTTCTCAAAGCACAGTTTGCATAGTTTCGCTATGCACTGAAGCACAGATTCAGTCATGTTTCAATCAATCTGCTACACATTTTGCTTATGCAGGAAAAAGGCCAACAAAAGCTGAATGGTGAAATATTTCCAGGGAGTGGTACAACTAAGGAGGACCAGAAGAGGCCATAATAGGAACAATTATAATAATATATATAACAATATATATAACTATATATATATAACAATTATAAAAACAATTGTCATAAGAGGAACAATTTCTACTTGAAACTATCACTTTGTATACTCTGTCTCCTCTTTCTGCTTTGTCCTGGGAATACAAGGGTACTTCCAAAAAAATGCTAGAGTATAAAGCTAAGTTATGTGTTATAAAACAATTTGAACTCCATATATAGTTTGTTTATAGTGTATCATTTTCTTTTGTTTATATTTTTTATTTTATTTTAAATTTTTTTATTTTGTTATTCTCTTCCAGTCCTGATAGAATCACTCCGCCTTTTTGTATTTGGTCATTTCATAATGTACCAATTTCATAAACATTTTGAAGACCTCTCATATGCAGGGATTTCAATTTTTTCTTGCACCAAAATAAACCTAGCTTTTAATTCTATTTATCCATGAACTTTTTGAAGTATGCTAATATTATTTTGGCCATTTGACAAGTGGCAAAATTTAAATGATCAGGTACATAGGTTAATTTCAGGATATTTGGAGAAATGAGAACTAAAATTCTAGTCTTTGTTATCTTCCTCTCACTAGTTCTTACCGTAGAGATATGTTTCCCATTTGGTAACATGAAGATAGTGTAAGTAAAACTTCCTCAGAACCATATCTAAGGTCACAGTTTTCTGTGTATGAACCTGTTTAAAAATAGTTGAACATCAAACATTCATTCAGTTTAATTCTAGCATTTAAAAAATCAATATAACCTATGTTGACTCCCTATGCTATTTGTCCCCGATACCTTGTATTTTTTTTGTTTGTTTGTTTTGCAGCTTTATTGAGTGA
Source organism: Sylvilagus floridanus (assembly GCA_949820135.1). Classification (NCBI taxonomy): domain Eukaryota; kingdom Metazoa; phylum Chordata; class Mammalia; order Lagomorpha; family Leporidae; genus Sylvilagus; species Sylvilagus floridanus. The sequence goes on along the minus strand of OX463230.1, from coordinate 17,226,528 downwards.
GGCATAATAGACATGCAGTAAACACAGCAAGTGCACAATGTGACATTTTCCTGTATGTTGAAACCCATAGAAGCATTACTATATTCAAGTTAGAGACTGTCCATCTCCCTCCAAATTTCTTCGTGGCTTTTGTAATGCTCACCTACTCCTTTCCAAACCCACCCCCCATCCTCAGGCAACACTAAGTCCACTGATTTAAAGAAAAGCATTGGAGGTAATGCTGAGTTGGAATGTCTTTACCCTCCTTGACCTTCCTGCACTCCATCTTCAAGCCTGCTGAAGGCTTCCTGGGGCTCTGCTTGTCTCAAGGGTCCCCTCCCAGACTGCAGAATTGCACAGCTCAGGGGGCATCTTTCTCATGCTGTTCCACAGTCACTGTGCCCCAGGAGATGTGGGGCCACATGGTCGCTCTGCGTGGCACCTAGCAGCAACTGCTTCCCACACCCCGTCTCTCTATCTACCTCTTATTGTTTTAGGATTTACTTATTTGAAAGGCAGAGTGACAGAAAGACACACACACACACACACACACACACACACAGAGAGAGAGAGAGAGAAGGAGAGACATAGAGTAAGACGTCTTCTAACCAGTGGTTCGTTCCCCAAGTATATGTTGTAGCCAGGGTTGGGCCAGGTTGAAGACAGGAGTCAGAAACTCTGTTGGAATCTTCCAAATGAACGGCAGGGGCTCAAGCACTCCTGCCATCTTCTGCTGCCTTTCCAGGCACATTAGTAGGAAGCTGATTCAGAAGTGGAGCAGCTGGGATCTAGTCTGATATGGTATCTATGCTGGTATCAGAAGTGGCATCTCTTGATGGGTTCAGTGAGGCTTGTGGCCTGGCACGAGGCTGTCAACTGCCAGCCCAAGTTACTGCAGTCATCAGGGAGGCGGGAAACAATTGAATATCACTTCTCTGGTGAAAACCGCAAAGCAGGGAAGAGCTAAAGTGTTCCGCTGCACACCTTGACTTCTGCTCTTTAAGTGCGTGAGTGTGTGTGTGTGTGTGTGTGTGTGCGCGCGCTTGCACAAAGCTTGAGCTTGGAAGGTGACTTCCAAAACTAAGATGAGGGAGTCACCTAACTTCTGGGTCAAGAATCTACTTGAATGGATCCAGTTACTTTGATCTCTAAATAATAGTCCCCCGAAAAAGGGCCATGTTTGTGAATACCTCTTTCTCTCCATGTGTATGATTGCCATGGTAAAGAATGGTAGCAAACCAGGCATGGTGGGTGGCGGGCAGGTAAGACGTGAGCCACCTTAGTAGCTTCAGGATTTGCAGGTCTGGGAGCAGAGCAGGCAGGCTAGAGTTAGGGAGACCAAGGAAGAGGGAGAGGGAAAGGGGCAGCTACTTCGATCACTCTGCATGAGACTCTGGGCCTGGGATCCTTCCCCTGGAAACTCTGGAGTTCTCAGGGGACAGGCCTGGTGTGGCTGTAGCCCAGGTCTCTCCTGCAGGAAATGAAGATCCTTGAGAAGCTTCCAGAAGGGGAGGGGACTGGTCTTTCACAAACTTTGCCCCTGAGCCCCCTAAAGCCATATGGAGGATCAGAACATAATTTGAGGTAAGAACACAGCACTTGCTTCCTACGTAGTACTTCCACTTTCTGATAATTAAAATTTTTTTAAATAGAAGATACAGGCTTCCCTTTTCTAGAGCAAAAATGACCAGGCACTCTCCATGGCGGGTCACCTCCCTTTCTTCCTGCTGTGCCCACACACGGAGAAGCAAGCCTTTCACTTTGCTTACTGGTCGTCTGCCCCCCACACTTCAGCTGCTTACCACTTCCTCATTCAGGGTGTCCTTTATTGGCACAAAAGTTAACTTCCTCAGAATCTTGCTTCTCAAAAACGTGGACCGTGAGCCAGCAGTGAGTGTCACCTGGGAACTTGTTCAAACTGCGGGGCCTTCTGCCCACCCTGGACTACTGAGTCGGAACCCACATTTGGACAGGCTGTCCCAGTGATGTGTGATGGGTGCCAGCATTGCAGTTGGAGCAGCTGTGGCCCAGGATACTTCCTTAAATGCCCGTAACAGCCAGTGCAGGGTCAGGCTGAGGCCAGGAGCTTGGAATTCCTCGTGGGTCTCCCCTGTGGGTGGCAGGGGCCCAAACACCTGAGCCATCACCTGCAGCCTCCCGGGGTGCATGTGAGCAAGACGCTGGAATCAGAAGGGGAGCGTATGTAATGCAGGTATCCCAAGGTGGTGTCCCAACTGCTGCACCAAACACCCATCCCTGTCACAACATTTTTTAAACAGAGCATCAGTTAATTTATCACATGTCCAATAATACATTTGGAGGGCCTGCTGTATACTAGGTACTCTCCATGCTGGGAGGGAGTCAAGGTTATAGGATGTGTCCCTGTACCATAGAACCCATAGTATAGCAGGCTTATAAGAACAAAACAAAACACCAAAGCAAAGACAGGTTTCTGACGCTAGTTCATAGCTTCGCCCACTGATTGATGCTGTGTTTTTCTCTGCGTGTCTTTCAGTTTCCTCAAACAATTTATGCAAAAAACAAACACAAACAAGCAAAAGAATTGAACCTGAAACATCACCCTCTTTGCCCATTTCTTGGGTGTTTTTGCATTGTTAGCATAAGCTTCTGGGATGAGTACTGTGACAAACTAGAAGAAACAGGAGCAGTATCTGCCGATTTTTCTAGGTGGTTTCCCATGTGTGCATCTCCTCTCCAGTTAGCAGTGCCTCTTCCATTACTGTGGGCTGTGTTCTGGAAGTTTGCTTCTTTCAGTTTTGGTGATGTGGGGAGTGAGTGGCGAACAGGGAATGACTGGAAATACCTATTAAACCCAGACAGGCCTGTTTGTTTTTTGGCGATAGCAGGATATTTTTGGGGAAATATACTCCACAATAATATCACAGCGTGTGAACCCCAAGGATGACAACACGGCTGCACCTTCGTGTGTTTGCATGAGTGCAGAGGAGCTGATGCTGGTGACTTCAGGAAGAGACGCGGACAGAGTCGTGTGAAAAAGCCCCAGCTCGCGTGGCAGGACAGCTGCTTCCTCCATGGGAGAGGGTTGCCTGGGCTGTAGCTGGGCTGTACTGTCCAAGTCTCGAGCTCATTTGAGTCCAGGTTGCTTGAGCAGTATCAGATGATAGGAAAAGCCTGATTGCCTTATCTGGTGGGAATTTATGGTAGTTGTGTTAGTTTTGAGATAGCTTTCTGGATGTATTTAATTTTAATTAACTCATTTATGAGCCAGATAGAAGAGAGAGTGAGAGAGAAGAGAGGAAGAGAGCTCCCATCTGCTGGGTCATTCCCTAAAGGACTGCAGTGACCTTGGCTGTGTTTAGCTGATGGCAACAGCCAGAAACTCAACCCAGGTGTCCCTCATGGGTGGCAGAGCCATTCCCAATTCCAGCACATATTTTCAAGGCATTGTTTTGGTTTATAAACTTAGACCATATTCTGCCATTACTCCTTGCCTATAACATATATTGTGATAACGCTAATAAGCCACTAACAGAGGATTCAGGTTACTGTCCGAGCTTGGCTTCATTCACTAGGTTTGGCTGGTTTTGACTTCTCTTGCCTTTGTCTGCTGGAGTTTTGGCTGTCACCGTGCTGACCCAGCAGGCTGCTTCGGCTGGGGGAGGAGTGCACAGCATTTCTGTTGCTTACTCAGCATGTTATTTCTCTTTGGAGCAAAGTGCAGTGGCTTCTGGTCAATTTTTGAATTGATTTTAGGATGGTTTTAATGATTTATAAAGCAGCATTTAATCCTACACATCGAGGCTTTCTTTGCCTTGTGAAATCAGCTATGCCATGAAATTGTCTAAGGTCGTCCTCTGAAAGTACGCACTCAAAAAACTCTTTGGAGAAGATTCTGCATCAGTCTCTGTTTATAATCAAAGCTTCGTATGTGGTCAGTTGGCTTTTCAAAAACTGAATTTCAGTGACATCATTCTGTTAAAATATATACTTCAGAAATTGAAAATATGATTTATACAAATAGAAAATGAGCTATACCAAAGAAATCATTAGTATCTTTGCTGAAAAAAATCTACCAGTTAGTATATGGCTTCCGAGTCAGAGTTAGGTAGGTTATCTAATCAACGGTAGACACCAAGTAAAGCGAAAGTACATTCTTGTAGAACATTAAATAGATTCTGGGCAGATGTATTAGAGAATGCTACTGGATGACACTCCCTTGTGCTTTGTATTCAAGTTCTAGATGGTTTTTATTTACTATTTATTTATTTTATGATTTATTTGAAAGGCAGACGGACAGAATAAGAAGGTGAGAGGTAGAGAGAGAGAGAGAGACAGAGGGAGATCAGGAGATCGTCCATCAACTGATTCTCTCTCCAGATGCTTGCAGTAGCCAGGCCCGAGCCAGGAGCCAGCAGCCAGGAGCCAGGAGCCAGCAGCCAGGAATTCCATCTGGGTCTCTCACTTGAGTGTCAGGGACCCAAGTACTTGAGCCACCATCTGCTTCCTTCCCAGGCGCATTAGCAGGAAGCTGGATCAGAAGCAAATGGCTGGGACTGGAACCAGGCAGTCTGATACAGGATATGGGCATCCCAAGTGGTGGCTTAAGCTGCTGGGCCCACTCACCTGTCCCTGAATGATTTTTGTTGACAATCTCTTCTTCTGATCATGAATAATCTCCATTAAAAGCTTAGTTACAATTGTATCTGGTCCCTGGCCATTGATACTGAAGGAGCAAGGCGGGTTAACTTGCCTAACCAGGCCTCTTAGGAGTATGGTCTACAGATTTGGAGCCATGTCTATTTGGGTCCCTATTAAGTCACATAATTACCCTCTACTCAGTAACCTTTTGGGTCTCTACACATATTTAGACATTTCAATATTGTTTGACAAGTCTTTGAGGCTTTGTTCACTTTTTTCTATTTTTCTCTCTCTTCTTCAAATAGCTTCTACTGCCTTTCTTCCAAGTTTGCTGAATCTGTTCGTTTTTCAAAATAATTAAGGGGTTAAAAATTCAGCACAAAGCAAAGAAAGTTATTCTGGTGAGAAACGGAGTCCCTGTTACTTGGGCAGGTAACAGAAATAAAAATACAACCTTTTCACTACCTCTAATTAAGAGCAGGCTAATTACTCGCAGTACACTATTTCATTTTAATAGTGAGAACCCCAATTCTTAGCCTTCATTGAAACATTATGTTTTTGCTTTGAAACAACGCATCAAACTAAGCACACTTTGCTGGTTTTTGTTTTACATATTTCATTTTCTTTTTTTTTCTCAGACTCATTGTTTCAGATATTCAAAACCAAAGCAAATAAGACCTGCTTTCTTTTTATACTTTTAGGAAACCAGCTTTCTCTCCCTACCACTTTGTATATCCATTTTCTCTACCTTTCATTATTTTCTTCCAGATTCTGGAACAGTGAGTCCCTTTACCTTAAACCATTCTCCTCTTTATTTGGGAAGAAAAACCACTCACATCCCATTTTTTTGCATATACATTTGTATTGCCATGCCATTTTGTCCCAGTATAGATGTAAAAACTCACCTTCCAACTACAGTAACCATTTTGTATTAATCAGAGAAAATTTTGGTCGTTGTGGGCTATTTTTAATGCACAAATGTTTTAGCAAACCCAAAATGCAGCAAGTCCCAGCAACTTCTACAGCTTCCGTACCTTCTTGAAGCTGCAAACATGAATACACTTGTAAACAGACCCCAGAAGCATGGCCACTCTACAATGTGTAAAGAATAAGAAATAAAAGTGTATCTAAAGCATTGTAGGTATCTCAGAACTATCCATGAATCATCTCAATTTTATCCCAGTTTTCAGTACAAAATTTATAAAAAAAGATCTTGGTAAACAAGTTTCAGTGGCTGCACTGGAGGACATAACCACTGTTTGTATAAAATATTTATAAGAATTCTAGTTCTATTTAGTTGAATATATAATCTTTTTTAAAAAAAATTATTTGACAGATAGAGTTAGATAGTGTGAGAGAGAGACAGAGAGAAAGGTCTTCCTTCTGTTGGTTCTCATCCCAAATGGCCACTACAAGCGGCACTGCGCCAATCCGAAGCCAGGAGCCTGGTGTTTCTTCCTGGTCTCCCAAGCGGGTGCAGGGGCCCAAGCTCCTGGGCCATCCTCCAGTGCACTCCAGAGCTACAGCAGAGAGCTAGACTGGAAGAGGAGCAGCCGGGACTAGAACCAACGCCTACATGGGATGCCGGCACCACAGGCGGAGGATTAACCAAGTCAGCCATGGTGCTGACCTCTGAATATATAATGTTCTACTTTTCTCAATTTCAAGACCTGTATGAAAGTAATAATAGCTTATAACCCAGTATAAATAGAATTTACAACTCAGTATAGAAAGTTTAAGAACTTCACATTTTAGTTTTCATGAGAGGCAAATACAAATCTTGCAAAAAAATGTGCTTTTACTATACTCCATGTGGATAAAGTCAGGGAAAATACATGCAGCTCTTTTTAAGCAAAATTATGAAAATCCAGTCTTGTCCAATATATTTACTTTTACTACATGAACTTGGATTCTTATATAAAGATGCTTCCAAGGTAGTAGTTTCTGTGGAAGATTCTGTTTTCAGTTTGTAAAGGCTAGCATACTCAGAGATAAGTTCAAGATAAGTTCAGATATAAGTTATTTTTTGTTTATTTTTAAAATACATATATATTTATTTGAAAGAGATACATAGAAGGAGAGAGAGAGAGAGAGAAAATGAATGAAAATCTTCCATCTGTAGGTTTACTTCCCAAATGGCTGCAGTGGGTGAGCTGGGCTGATCCAAAGCCAGGAGGCTTCTTGCAGGTCTCCCACGTGGGTGCAGGGGCCCAAGGCCTTGGACCTCTTCTGCTGCTTTCCCAGGCCATAGCAGAGAGCTGGATTGGAAGTAGAGCAGCCAGGACTAGAACCAGCGTCCTTATGGGATGTCGGCACTGCAGGTGGAGTCTTAACCTTCTATGCCACAGAACTGGCCCCCAATTTATTTTATAAGAATTCTGCAAATGTTAAATTTATGCAAGCCCTCTTGATCTCTATGAAATAATCAGAACAAAGCTTCTTTAAGAGGTTTCATAGTTTGACATATTAATATCCTCCAGAGGTGGGAGAATCTTTCATGCCCACAGAAGGAAGAAAAAGTGCTTTTAAATTATTAATACAGAGATCCACAGAAAGCTTGCAGCTTCAGTCCTATGGCTACAGAAACAAGGTTAAAGTGAACAGATACACAGAAACCCACCAGTCCAGATCTCAGTGAGATTTTTCTCCTTTCCAGTGGGCATGTTTTTCCTAATTGGGTTGAGCTCACAAAAGTCAAGCAATCTTGATAATGTATCATCACTTATTTGACAAAGAACAGTTCCCCATTACATTGACAGAGATCACCAAATGATCCTAGCATAAAATTAAATTTTCAATGATTGGTTGCCCCACTGAGGAATAACTTAGCAGCCATGTGCGGACCAGACTCGTGTATACCCAGAATAATCTGTAAGCGTCATCATTTACCGGTTCCTGGGCGGCATGGTGGAAAACATCATGCCCAAAACCATGAGCTTGTCAAAACAGAGTCAGTAAAATACACTTGGCCAAGAAGCACAGAATAAAATACAAACAACAACCAGAAGAATACAAAACAGAATCAAGGAAGTAAAAGTTGTATTGCCTTTAGAATTCACTCCCTAACCCAAAGAGAGACATCCTCAAGAGAAAACAGTTTATAGGTTTCCTTCTTGTACAGCAGAGAATGATAGACTCCGGTAGATGGCTCCATCTTGGTGGGGAAAGGCTCTATTAAAGTGCTCTTTTCAAAAAGCTGGAAACATGGCTCTTACACAAACATAAAGCTTGATGTCTGTGACCTCTAGCCTCATTTCCAAGTTTTCACCTGCCCTTTCTGAATTCCAAGTTGTGGATTTCCAAGTTTTTACATGCCATTTCTATTATCTTTGTGTTCCTATAACATCAGTCTGTATTTACAGCCCTACAAAGGCTTGAATATTAGTCCTTTGCTATATTATAACATGCTGCTTTTATGTCCTTAAAACTCTTTGTTAAAGTAATTGACAAAGAAATTCCAAAATTTGACGTGGCATTTAATTTGTAAAGCCTTCTGCTGGTCTATCACTTATTTGTATTATGCAAAGTTTCAGTGGTGATTTTTTAAAAAAATTTATTTGACAGGTAGAGTTATAGACAGTGAGAGAGAGAGAGAGAGAGAGAGAGAGAGACAGAGAGAAAGGTCTTCCTTCCATTGGTTCACTCCCCAAATGACTGCCATGGCCGGTGCTGCGCCGATCCTAAGCCAGGATCCAGGTGCTTCCTCCTGGTCTCCCATGTGGGTGCAGGGTCCCAAGGATTTGGGTCATCCTCCACTGCCTTCCGGGGCCATAGCAGAGAGCTGGACTGGAAGACGAGCAACCAGGTCTAGAACCCAGCGCCTATATGGGATGCTGGTGCCATAGGTGGAGGATGAACCAAGTGAGCCACGGCGACGGCCCCAGTGGTGATTTTTTAAAAAAAGAGTCTAGAAACTCTTTGCTCCTCCTCCCTTCACTTCAGGAGGTGGGCGTTAATTCCTCTTCCCTTAGTTACTTACTTGTAGCACATTGACTATGGTGGACGTGATGGCATTGAACCGATGAGATGAGGTCATAAAAGGCAAGTGGCTTCTTCCATAATTTCTCTCAAACTACTTGCTCTGGGGAAGCTCAGCAGTAACAGTGTGAGAAAAATATTAAACTGGTGCCTTTTACCAACTGCTCACTGGAACTGAGGCCTCTGGCCAATAGATATATAAACAAGTCATCTTAGGAGTAGGTCCTCCAGTTCCAGTGAAGCTTTCAATAATTGTAGCCCCTACTGGTATCTTTTCTGACACTTCGTCGGAGACTGAAGACATACCACTCAGCTAAGCTGCTACTGCATTCCTGACCCATAGTTATTATGAAATAATAAATGGTTGTTTTTTAAGTCACTAGCTTTTGGAGCAATTTGTTATGTAGCTGGAAAAGTAGAATTTTGTCCCCATGATTAAAGAAACAAATGTTCTTAAGCAGTGGAGAGAAGGAGCTTGGCCAGGAGTCGTAATAAAGTTCACAGGTGCATACCATGCACAAATGCATACTATGGAAAACTCTGCATGGGTTTCCACATTGTTTGCACCAAAGTAAACTTATTTTTTGATTCCACTTTCCTTGGACTTTTTAACGTACTCTCATGGAATGGCTTGTGTGATCTTCCTACTTCTTGGTTCTCGGGTAACAAGCATGTTCACTTCTTGTTTTATCAGTGGCTCACTGGGCACTACTTAAAACATGGATAGGGTGGACTTAGTTTTCTGAAAAGATTACTTTGAAAGACAGACTGAGAGAGAGAAAGAGAGTGAAAAGAGCACTCCCATCTACTGGTTTGCTCCCCAGATGTCCACAACAGCCCTGGGTGGAAGGCTGAAGCTGGGAGTTGAGAATTCAATCTAAGTGCAAGAACCCGGTGGCAAGAACCCGGGTATTGGAGCCATCCCTGCTGCCTCTCGGGCTCTGCACTGATAGGAAGGCAGCTGGTTATTGAACCCAGGTACTCTGATTCGGGTCATGGGAATGTTAAACACTAGGAGGAATGTCTGCCTCTCAGGACTTGTTAGTCTATACCTACAGACAGCTGGACGTTGGCCACTTGGTTCTTTCAGAGAAAAATCCCTGTAATGGTCACCTCTCATGTCACAGAATATGATCCAGACTTCAAAGTTGGTTTGAATCCCTGGTTTGAGTGTTGAGCTCTATGCTTGTTTGGATAGCTTCTCTCTGTCCATCCCTCATGGCTAACAGACTGGGACCTGTATCTGGCTACTAAGTAGGAGTTGTTTACATTTGTAGAAATACATTTTGAGTAAACTACAAATTTAAGTTCAGAGTCACCATTTATTTGTTAGGCAGAGAGAAATTCTCTTTCAATGCAGTAAATAATAATAGGGGCAGGTGTTTGGTCTAGCAGCAATGACACTGGGTAAGATGCCTGTGCTCTGTGTCAGAATGCCTGACACAGTGCAACACTTGGCTCCACTCCCACGTCCAGCTTTCTGCTCATGAACACGCTGGGAGGCTGTGGTGATAGCACAAGTCCTCCCTAACATCCAACTGGGAGATCTGGATTGAATTCTTGGATCCTGGCTTCAGCCTGGCCCAGCCCTAGGTGCTGTGAACATTTGGGGAGTGAATCAGTGGGGGGAAAATGTAAACTCTCTAGCCCCAATCTCCTGCTATTCAAACAAAACAAAACAAAACAAAACAAAAAATGAAGAAAGGAAAAAGCAGAAAGCAGCAGTATGATCTGGTGGGGTGCTGGCTTAGCTGTTAAGGTGCCTGAGTCCACATCAGGGTGCCCGTGTTCAATACTGGGTTCAACTCTCAACTGCAGCTTCTTGCTAATGCAGACTCTGGGAGGCAGTGTTGACAGCTCAAATAATTGTGTTCCTGTCCCCTAAATGGGATACGTGGATTGAGTTCCCAGGGGCCATTGTGAGCTTTTAGGGGAGTGAACCAGTGGATGGGAGTGCTTGGCTCTCTCTCTTGTTCACTCTTGGCTCTCTTCCTTGCAAATTAAAATGAAAAAGATAAATTTATAATACCTCTCTCTCACTCTTACTCTTGTTTCTCTGCCTTGCAAATTAAGACAGAAAGATCAATTTCTGATAGTTCTGAACAGCCGAACCTTGGCAAGCTGCAGAAAGAGGAGGTAGTATCTGAACAAATGAAATATCAATGAATCATGAGGAGCACTCAGGCAGAGGGAGGGGGATTGTGGTTTGGGGAGTGTGTGAGCTTGTGTGTGTGCGTATGTGGGCATGCTGGAGGCAGAGCTGAGAGGCAGAGCTTCTGAGTTGTGTGCTTTTTCCTCTGGATGCATTGCCCTGGACAGGTTCGGCTTTGTTCCTGTGTAACCATGGAAGAGAAAATGTGGTGGTGGCAGCCCAATGCCTTGGGAGTGTGTAGGGCCACAGAAGGGCAGTGTCAGAGCCTGGTTTGAAGGTAGAGGAACAGTGACTTTCTGCCCCCTAGCGTTCCCTCCTGCTCCTTTCCTTGTCCCTTCATATCCCAAAATATCAAGGAAGAAGAGCATGCTCTGAAGAGAGCACTTTGAATGTTAGAATGAAAACATGCGCAGGAGAGCAGGCAACAAAGGGCTGGTCAAGAGCCAGGGTGCGCCTAGCAGGCGAGGCTGGACGTTACCTGGCTCGCATTTTGGCAGATCAGATTTTTAGGGGAAAATCATCCCTAATTAGCACAGAGCTGGAAATACCAGTGGTCAGTGGCTGAGAAGCACAACCCCCATGCTAGACTGTTTGCAACAGGCAGGTCAGGACTCATGACAGGGGAAGCATTTCACATAAATGTTCCTAAGGGATGAGAGAACATTTGTTATACGGAGCACGAGGGGCGGTGTAACCACAAGGCAAGTGAAAATAGTGGCCGTGAGAATGAGCACAATTAAATCACTCCTTTCACTGAGGGGTGAAGACTGTGAAGCTTATAGGCAAAGAGTGAACCAGTAATGAAAAGGGGGGGTGATGGTAATGAGACGCACCAATATTTCTAGAGGGTAGCCTCAAAAAGACAGAAAAACACTTCAACAGAGGTGAGGAAATGATGGAGAAATAACCACTCAGGAGTTTGCAGAATTCAGGAAAGACGAGCAGTAGTTATAGGAAAGAGTTTATGGGGTACCAAATAGGATTCATAAGAAGAACCTCTTATGCCAGTGGTTGAAATTTACAAATATGAGATTCAGAGAGAAAAATCTAAGAGCTTTTAGATATGAAGAGGTGATCCACAAAATTAAATCAGATCGAACTAAAGCCCACCAGCCGTGCAGCAAGACAGTTGAAGCAGTAGGGTCAACATCTCAAGGAAAATAGTTCACCTGTTTTGTTGTGTTTTTTTTTTTTTTTTTAAGTGGCTGTTGCTTATTTGGTACCTGCTGCGTTTCAGTTACTTTGCCTCCATTTTGTTGTTGTTGTTGTTGTTCTGTTTTTAATTCTATGTTGGCATTTTTTCCATCACACATCACACATTTAAAACGCTGTTTTTAATTCTATGTTGGCATTTTTTTCATCACACATGAGGAATTCGAGGGTCATGGATATTAAACCATTCACTCAAAGTAACAGTGGTGGAATGGGTGAAGGTTTAAACCCAGATCTGTCTAATTCCAAAGGCTGTTCAAATTATCATTTCATATTTGGCTATGTCATCTTTGAAATGCAAGAATACCATAAAGAGATTTTCAGTCATGCAGAGCCTCGAGGTGCTAACACATAAAGACCACATTTGTTATTTTATTATTTTTATTTAAGCATTTCATAAGCAGAACCTTAGGTATTTAGTAATTCTTTGCACCATACTTGCCCTCCCACCTATGCTCCCATCCCTCCTCCCCTTCCTCCCCCTCCCTCTCCCATTTCCAGTCGCATTCTCCACTAAGATCAGTTTTCAATTAACTTTGTACACAGAAGACCAACTCTATACTAAGTAAAGAGTTCAACAATTTGCATGAAAAAAATTGTTCCTCAAAAGTCAAGACAAGGACTGTTCGAAGTCATTGCATCTTGAAGTTAATTTCACTTCTTTTTTTTTTAGAAACATAATTAACTTAAAGTAGCATCCAAGAATTGTACCTCTTTTGCCAGCACTTAGACATAATTATAATACAACTCTTTGAGGACAGAGGTCCTGCATGGGAAGTTGGTGCACAATGACTCTTGTTAATTTAACTAACACTCGTATGTATGACATCAGTGACCACACGAAGCTCTTGACATGAGCTACCTAGGCTATGGAAACCTTTTGAATCCACAAAACTTCTTCAGTATTTACAGAAGGCCATAAGCAAAGTGCAAGTTCTCTCCTCCCTTCAGCGAAAAGTACCTCCTTCTTTGATGACCACTTCTTTCCACCAGGGTCTCACCCACTGAGGTCCTTCATTTTTTGCCACAGTGAAAGGCCACATTTGAAAACTTTTGGGAGGAATGTTTCAGGAGCAAGAAAAGTAAACCTGGGAGGATGGTTTGTTTGACATATGAAACATGGGTTATAAATAGCGTAGGAAGGTTTATTATGACCCAAATAAAAAAGATCTCTCCAAAAAAGAAATTGAAGTATATTACAATAAGTCTGAAATATATGCTAGGGGATACCAACATGACCAGCAATGGAAGGCAGATACAGAGACCAGAGAGAGGACGCATTATGTACCTAGTGTGTTTCCCCCAGATTTACTCTGAATGCGATGATGTTGGGAGGCGGGGCATTTGGGAAGTGATTTGATCATGAGGGTGGAGCCCTCCAGGATGGTTAGTGCCCTTGTAAGAAGAGAGCAAGGTCATCTTCATGTGCAGGGAAATAGGCTGCCTAGAACCGTTAGAACCCAGCCAGACTGGCTGATGATCTCAGACCCTTAAGTGTCCAACATGTGAGAAATAATTGTTGTTCATGAGCCACTGGCCTGTGGTACTGTGTTGTAGAGCAGCCCAAACAGACTACCCAGCAAGTGTGGGAAGGGGCTTTCTCCTTCGTGGGAGTACATCGTCAAGTGTTAGAAGGTTAAGGAATTGATGGGCTAGATGGGTGTGATGGGGTCTTTCTAAGCCAGGGGAGTCCACCAGAGGACACAAAAGACACAAAAGTGTCTTCTCATTGAGCAGAAGAGAGGAAGGGAGGGAGAAATGATGAAAAACAGTCAATAGAAAATGTGGAATGACAGAATGTCTCATCGTGTACCAGAAACAAGATAATACATTGTCTATTAGACAGAGCAGTTTTAAAGTAAAGAAATGAAAATATTTGGCAGGTAAATGTCAACTGGAAACAAATATCAGACAAAGAGAGTTTAATGTTAAAATCAAAAAGGATGAAGAGAGACTTGGAAAAAAGATTAAAAGATGATGGTAAACATTGTATATATTTACTTATAGAAAACAGTGTAAGGGACAGGTATTGTGACACAGTGGGTTAACCCCCTGCTTGGGGTACCCACATCTCACATGGGAAGCAGATCTGCCTTTAATTCAGCTTCCTGCTCATGTGCTTAGGAAGGCACTGGATCATGGCCCTCGTCCTGGGGCCTCTGCCCGCCGTGTGGGAGACCCAGACCGAGTTCCTGGCTTCCACCTGTCCCAACCGTGCTTCATGAGGGCATTTGGGAGTGAATCAGTGGATGGAAGATCTCTCTCTCTCTCTTTCTTTCTGTCTCTTCCACTTTCTCTGTCACTCTGCCTTTCAAATAAATAAATAAATACATACATACAGAGCAGAGGTTCAACATGTACAAAGGATCGATTGAGATTTATGAAGTGAGACAAATGACTCAACAATTATGGTTGGAGATTTTTATACATTCTCCTCAGAAACCAATAAATCAAAGAGACTATAAAAATTTAAGTGTGGAAAATTTGGCTGGTGTAATTAATTTACTAAAATCTATACATGAAATTTTATTAAATATAAAATTTATTGATGTTATATATATTGATATTATAAATCTACATATCAACATAATTTCTTCAATAAGCATGGGATATACATTCTTAAAAAGGATGTGAAGAGCATGCACAAAACCCATGACTCATAAAGGAAATTCTAATAAATTCTGAAGAATTAAGGTCACATTCATCAGAAGTTTAAGCTACCAATCAATAATAAAGGAGTAACTTTAAAGTCTTTAAAAATCTGGAAACTAACATTACTATAAAAACCTTTATAGTAAGTATAAAATATTAATAAAATGGAAACATAATTAGAGTTGAAGAATAAAGAAACATGATAAAACGTGTATTCAGGTACTTCAAAAAGCTCATACAAAATGTGTATTATGAAAAAAACTATGCCTGGGTTTCAAAAGTGTTTGCACCAAAATAAAGTTACCTTTCAATTTCATTTTTTAACAACCTTTTTGAAGTACCCACATACAACACAGTTATACATTACTTTTAGGGAAGTTTTATCCAAAACCAGTGAGTGAAACACTCAGCCCATGAAGTTCTGGAAACACTAACGGAGAAGACGTGAAAAATAAGAGAGAAGAAAACAGAAAGCTCAAAGGCAGAAATCATGAAACACAAGTCACAAACCAAAGGCTGGGAAAGCCCAAAGCGGTTTCTAGCAAAAGATTAATGAAGTATCTAAGTCTTTGACAAAACAGATTAAGAAAACAAAAGAGAAGGCACAAGTAAAATGAGGAGATAAAAATGAGACCATGACTCCAGATCGGGTATTTAAACTATATGATTAGTTGTATGCCAATAAACTTCATTACTTAATATAGATAACTTTCTGAAAAATGAAGTGACATAAATAGAAGCAGACAAAAATAAGTAATAGCTGTGTAAAATGCAGATAGATTCTATGAATCTTTTCCCCATGATCTTCCTTCCCAATTTTTTTCTGTTACAATTTTACAAATAAGTTTTATCAAAATATTATGGATCTGATAGTTCTTACTATTTTGCAGTCAAGAGCAACTTAGGGCTTTCAGTTTACTTCATACAACTGGAATATCTTTAGTTTTAAAACCACACAATGAATACAGATACACTGTGTACCTATATAACTACACATAGTTACTGTAGATATGCTATACATCTATATATCTACATAACTGTAAACACATCCATGTGTATACATACTGTCTAGTGTATGAACATAGATGTAAAAATCCTAAAGAATAGAGTAGTTAGCTGAATTCAATTATACACTCAAAACACATTTTTAATATTTTGTTCAGGAATGTCAGAATGATTTAATATTGAAAAAATAATTAGTATAATTATCACATATGGAAGAATGAAGAAACAATTTGTCTCAAGCAGAAAAAGCATTTGACTGAATTCAGTGTAGATACATAATACTTTAAAAAATCTTATAAAACCAGCAATGGAAGATATTTTCTTTGTTTGAAAAATAATATTTATTAAACAATTCAAGCATGCTACAGTTATTGAACTTTCACCAGCGTGTCTGTTAAGGTCAAGAGCAAGAGAAACATGGCCACTATCACTACAGCTGTGTAAAGTTTCTGAAGTCATGTTTACTACTCTTAAGCAAGAAAAACATATGACATATACATTTTGAAAAAGAATTATTATTTGCAAATCATATAATGATCATCTTAGATCCTTAAACCCACCAGGACCAACCTAAAATACGAGTAGAAATAATGTGGGGCTGGCGCTGTGGCAAACGGGAAAAGCCACTGCCTGTGCCTCATTTGGCACTGGTTTGAGTTCCAGCTGCTCCACTGCTGATCCAGCTCCCTGCTATGGCCTGGGAAAGCAGTAGAGGATGGCTCAAGTGTTTAGGCCCCTGCATCTACATGGGGACCTGAAAGAAGCTCCTGGCTCCTGGCTTCATATCGACGCAGCTCTGTCTGTTGTGGCAATTTGGGGAATGAACCAGCAGATAGAAGACCTCTCGCTGCCCCTGCCTCTACTTCTCTGTAACTCTGCGTTTTAAATAAATAAATAAATAAATCTTTTTAAAAAGTAATAATGCTAAGGGAAATCAATAAATTGTTTGGATAAAAGATACAACAAAGTCAGTATAATATTTTTTTTATAGGCAGAGTGGACAGCGAGAGAGAGAGACACAGAGAAAGGTCTTCCTTTGCCGTTGGTTCACCCCTCAATGGCTGTTGTGGCCGGCGCGCTGCGGCTGGTACACTGCACTGATCCGAAGCCAGGAGCCAGGTGCTTCTCCTGGTCTCCCATGCGGGTATAGGGCCCAAGGACTTGGGCCATTCTCCACTGCACTCCTAGGTCACAGTAGAGAGCTGGACTGGAAGAGGAGTAACTGGGACAGAATCCGGCACCCTGACCGGCACTAGAACCCGGTGTGCCGGTGCCACAGGTGGAGGATTAGCCTATTGAGCCGCGGTGCCGGCCTAAAGTCAGTATAATATTATATATATTTATTATACAAATATATTTTCCCAAGGAAATATTTTATTTAAGTAATAAAAATTTCATAAATACAACTTTAGGAATATAGTGATTCTTCCATTATACCTGCTCTCCCACACAAACTCCCACCTCTCCACCCTCTACCCTTCCCAGTTCCATTCTCCATTAAGATTCATTTTCAATTAATTTTAGACATAGAAGACAAACTCTATAGTAAGTAAGGATTTTAACAATTTGCATACAGATGCATATACACAAACCTTTTGAAACAGGTTTTACAGTTAACTCTCGTCACTAGAAGTCCAATGTGCTATCCACTGCACAACAGAGCCACCTTACAGTTAACTCTCATAATACAACTCATTGAGGACAGAGGTCCTGCATGGGAAGTTAGTGTTCAGTGACTCCTGTTGTTAATTTAACAATTAACACTCTTATGTATGACATCAGTGACCTCCTGAGGTTCTTGACATGAGATGCCTAGGCTATGGAAGCTTTTTGAATCTGCAAACTCTGTCAGTATTAATTAAGACAAGGCCATAAGCAAAGCAGAAATTCTCTCTTCTCTTTAGAGAAAAGTATATCCTTCTTTGATGGCCACTTCTTTCCAATGGGGTCTCGCTCACAGACTTCCTTCATGTAGAACATTTTTTGCCAAGTCTCTTGGCTTTCCATGCCTGAAATGCTTTCATGGGCTTTTCAGCCAGACCAGGAAGACTTAAAGGCTGATTCTGAAGTCATAGTGCTACCTAAAATGATTGTCAATCTATGAGTCTGCTTTGTGGACTGCTTCCCATGTTGGAACATTCTCTTCTTTGTAATTCTATCTATTATTATTACCAGACACTTGATCCTTTTTATATGATCACTTTACCACTTAATATGGTCACTTTAACACTTAAGATGACATTTTTACCACACAGCTTAATGGGATTTGGGGTCCCATGGCAAGTTTCTATACTGTACCCTTAGAAGTAAGTCTGAAGGAATGTATACAGAATGATACAGATTTACAATTGCAAACTTCCTCCTCACTGTCTTATTCCCTATCTTATTTTTACTGAGATCTATTTCTAATGACTTTACACACATATGATTAACACTATGTTAAGTAAAGAGTTCAACAAATAATATGAAGAAAAAAACCAAAACTGTTCCTTGACAGTTAAGACAAGTCATTGCTTCTTGAAGTGTCAATCTACAGATTTCCTTTTAGATGCTCTATTAGTTCTAATGGATCAGGGAGAACGTATAGTATTTGTCCATTTGGGACTGGCTTATTAAACTAAGTATGATGTTTTCCAGATTCATCCATTTTGTTGCAAATGACCAGATTTCAGTTTTTAAATCACTGTGTAGTGTCTGTAGTGTGCATATCCCATAATTTCTTTATCTAATCCTCAGATGATGGGCATTTAGGTTGATTCCATGTCTTAGGTATTGGCATTGCCTGTGTATACAAAGGCTGTTGTTTTTTGTGTATTGATTTTATATCCATACTCTTCTATGAGTTCCAACAGTCTCTTGGTGGAGTCTTTTATATCCCTTATATGTAGAATCATGTAATTTGCAAAGCAGGATATTTTGACCACCTCTTTCCTATTTATATCCTTTTGATTTTTTCTTTTTCTTTTTATTTTGTTTGTTTTTTGACAGGCAGAGTGGACAGTGAGAGAGAGAGACAGAGAGAGAAAGAGAGAAAGGTCTTCCTTTTTCCGTTGGTTCACCCCTCAGTGGCTACTGTGGCTGGTGCACCGTGCTGATCCAAAGCCAGGAGCCTGGTGATTCTCTTGTGCAAATGTCGATCCATCCCTGCATACCAGGGGTAAATCCCACTTGGTCAAGGTGCATGATCTTTCTGATGTGTTGTTGGATTTGATTGGCTAGAATTTTGTTGAGGATTTTTGTGTCTATGTTCATCAGGGAAATTGGTCTGTAGTTCTCTTTCTTTGTTGTGCCTTTTCTAGGTTTAGGAATTAAGGTGATACTGGCTTCATAGAAAGAATTTCAGAGGATTCTCTCCCTCTCAATTGTTTTGAATAACTAGAGAAGAATTGGCTTTAATTCTTCTTTAAATGTCTGGTAGAATTCAGCAATGAACCCTCCAGTAATGGGCTTTTCTTTGTTGGAAGGGCCTTTATTACTGATTCAGTTTCTGTCTTGGTAATCAGTTTTTTTAGGTTTTTTGTCTTGATGGCTCAATTTAGGTAGGTTGTATGTGTCCAGGAATCTATCCATCTCTTTTGGGATTCTTGATTTGTTGGCATACAGCTCTTTATAGTAATTTCTGTTGATTCTTCTTATTTCTGTGGTGTCTGTTGTTACATTTCCTTTTTCATCTCTAATTTTATTGATTTGGGTCTTCTTTCTCATTTTTTTAAGTTAGTTGGGCTGAATGTGTGTCAATTTTGTTTATTTTTCAAAAAATCAGCTCTTCACTTTTCTGATCTTTTGTATTTTTTTGTCTCAAATTTGTTGACTTCTCTAATTTTACTTATTTCTTTTCTCCTACTTGTTTTGAGTTTGGTTTGCTGTTATTTTTGTAGATCTTTGAGATGAATTGATAGCTTTATTTTTTGCCTTTCCAATTTCTTGATGTGTGCACCAATTGCTATAAACTTTCCACATAACACTGCTTTTACTGTGTCCCATACATTTTGGTATGTTGCATTGTCATCTTCATTTGTTTCCAGAAATTTTTTGATTCATCTTTTGATTTCTTCTATGACCCACTGTTCATTCAGGACCATGTTGTTCCATCTCCATGTGTTTGCATATGTTCTAGAGATTTCTGAATTGCTGATTTCCAGCTTAATTCCATTGTGGTCTGAGAAGATGCAATGTATTATTTTGATTTTTTTGAATTTGCTGAGTCTTGGTTTATGGCCTAGCAGGTGGTCATTCCTAGAGGAAATTTTGTGCCCTGCTGAGAAGAATGTATATTCTGCGACTGTTGGATGAAAAGTTCTGTCGATACCTGTTAGGTCCATTTGGTCTATAGTGTCAATTAACTCATTTGTTTCTTTACTGATTTTATATCTGATTGATCTAGCCATTGTTGAAATAGGTTATTGAAGTCCCCTATTATGATTGTATTTGAGACTATGCCTCTCTTTAGACCCCTTAACATTTCTTTTTAAATAGCCAGGTGCCCTGTAGTTAGGTGCATATACATTTATAATAGTTACATCTTCCTGTTGAGTTGATCCCTTAATCATTAAACAGTGTCCTTTGTCTCTTTTAATAGTTTTTGTGTTAAAGTCTACTTTGTCTGATATTAGGATGGTTTATACCAGCTCTTTTTTGATTTCTGTTGTCATGGAATATATTTTTCCATCCTTTCATTTTCAGTCTCTGTGCATCTTTGTTGTTGAGATGTGTTTCTTATAGGCAGCAAATAAATGGGTTTTGTTTTTAAATCTATTCAGCAAGTCTGTGTCTTTTAACTGGAGAGTTGAGGCTATTTACATTCAAGGTGATTATTGATAAGTAACAACTTGGCCCTGCCATTTTCCCAAAAATATTCCTATTTTTTATTTTGGATTTCCTTTGTACTTTTACTGGGAGATTTTCTTCCTTTACTTTCTTTTGTAGTGATGACCATGTTTCTGTGTTTCTGTGTACAGCACATTCTTTTGCAGGGCTAGAGTGGTAGTGACAAAATTTTTTTAAAGATTTATTTATTTATTTATTTGAAAGTCAGAGTTACATAGAGAGAGGAGAGGCAGGGAGAGAGAGAGAGAGAGAGAGAGAGAGAGAGGTCTTCCATCTGATGGTTCACTCCCCAATTGGCCACAACAGCTGGAGCTGTGCTGATCTGAAGCCAGGTGACAGGAGCTTCTTCTACATCTCCCACACAGGTGCAGGGGCCCAGGGACTTGGGCCATCTTCTACTGCTTTCCCGGGACATAGCAGAGAGCTGCATCAGAAGTGGAGCAGCTGGGACTTGAACCAGCTCCCATATGGGATGCCCGTGGTTCAGGGCAGGGCGTTAATCTGCTGTGCCACCATACTGGCCCTGACAATTTCTTTTAATTTATGTTCGTTGTGGAAGGTCTTTATTTTACCTTCATTCATAAATGAAAGCTTTGCAGGGTATAGTATTCTGGATTGACTTTTTTTGTCTTAAGACTTGGAATATATCTTATGATTCTCTCCTATCCTGTAGGGTTTCTGATGAGAAGTCCATTGTGAGTCCAATTGGAGATACTCTGAAAGTAATCTGGTGTTTCTCTTGTGCACATTTTAGAATCTTTTATGTCTTACCGTGGTGAGTTTGATTACAGTGTGCCATAGTGAAGATTTTTCTGGTCTTGTCTATTAGAAGTTCTTTGTTCTTTGTGTACTTGGATGTCCCTTACTCTATCCAAATTAAGGAAGTTTCCTATTATTATTTCACTAAATAGGCCTCCTAATCCTTTTTCTCTTTCCATGCCTTCAGGAACTCTTGGAACTTGTATGTTATTTCCTATGCTTTGTTTTCTAATTGGGATATTCTTTCTTCTACTTCACTGATTCTGTTGTTAAGGCTTTCCACTGCTTTTTTTATTCTATTGAATTTTTCATGTCTGAGATTTCATTTTGATTTCTCTTTAAGACCTCAATTTTGCAGGAGAAATTTTCTTTCATGTCATGTATGAATTTCATTAGTTCATGCATTTGCTTCTGATTACTTTCATGTAATCTTATGATAATTTTAAAAATTCTATTGGCATTTCTTCAATCTCATCATCTTCACAATCTAATATAGAAATGTTGCATTCTTTTGGGGGTGACATGTTGTCTTCCTTATTCTTTTTTTTTTTGAAAGGCAGAGTGGACAGTGGGAGAGAGAGACAGAGAGAAAGGTCTTCCTTTGCCGTTGGTTCACCCTCCAATGGCCACTGCGGCTGGCGCACCATGCTGATCTGATGGCAGGAGCCAGGTGTTTATCCTGGTCTCCCGTGGGGTGCAGGGCCCAAGCACTTGGGCCATCCTCCACTGCACTCGCAGGCCACAGCAGAGAGCTGGCCTGGAAGAGGGGCAACTGGGACAGAATCCGGCGCCCCGACCAGGACTAGAACCCAGTGTGCCAATGCTGCAAGGCGGAGTATTAGCCTGTTGAGCCACGGCGCCGGTGTCTTCCTTATTCTTGTTTCTTGAATTGGTGCATTTGTCGTTCAGCATTTGTGGAGATACTCTTTATTGTTTTTCCACTGTGGCAGCTTTTTTCTTTGTACTATTCCTCTGTAGATTAGTGGAGTGTCTGCTTTCAATGAATACCTAGTGACATTTGATAGGTGTGGCCAGGGATGTCTATTCAGTTCTCTTGGGTGAAGGTCTTGTCTAAGGTGAAACACTCAGGTTTGGTGTGGTAAGTTTCCTCTTTTTTTTTTTTTCCATCAGAGGAGAGGTTGTTTCTGCTCAGCTGAGCTCTTCTCTTCAAAGGAGACCAGCGCCTGAGTGCTGTCCTCAGTGGGTATAATTGCCTGCCCTGTCAAGGACCACAGTCCTCAGTGTAGGCTTAGATTCCCCAGCAGTGGCCCCCACCAGGTAATCAAGGAGTCATGAGCATGTGTAATCTTCCACAGTGACTGCCCAAATTACTGGCCACATTGTGAGCTTTCCCACACAGCCTGTTTTTTCACAGTCCCAGAACACTAGCCTTCCATGGTCATGAGCACCCAGCGCACTGTTGGTTCTCCTCATCAGACTCAAGAGTCTCCACTTGGCTGGTTGCTGGGTGTGGACATGAACTGGCACAGCTATTATGTATATCCAGAATGATGCTGCTCTCTGTCAGCTTGTTACAAGACTTTGTTGCAGGGTGATTGGGGAGAGAGAAATATGCCCCTCCTTTTTTTATTCTGCTCTAGTTTGGCAGGTACGTGATCCCTCATGGGGTTCCAAACAGGATTCCCTCTAGGCTCTTCCTGCAGTGGCTTGGCTGCTGCAGTCTGGTCTCATCTCACTCTCCAACTCTGGTGTGGAGGCTCTTGGTTGCTGGGGTCTTCAGTTGTGGACATCTGCACCCTCCACATAGTTCCACTGTATCCCTCTGCTAGGCACAGTTTCCTCTGCTATTTTCTCCCTAACTTTTTCCTGAGACTGCACTCTGTCCACGTTTTTTTTTTTTTAAACTGTGTTTCTTAGACTAGAGCAGTAATCTCCCTTGCTACTCTACCATCTTAATTCTCCCTTATATGTATTATATATGTTATAAAATAAAGATAATATTCACATCACAACAGGTAACATTTAGACATCAAATTATCAAATAACATGTAAGAAATTGATATGGATATTTTTATTGTTCTATAAGGAACCTATAAGATTAGAGTATATGAAATCACATTCCTTTTTTCCACATTTTACCTTGCATTATATTTCTTTTTAAAGAAATTTAAAAATATTTCTTATATAAGGAGAACAAATTTCATGTATTTTATATGTGTAAATTTCAGAGCATAATGATACTTCCCACTTTACCCTCCCTCAGTCCCTCACTGCTACCTTTCCTCCCCCTTCCTTTTTATTTTTCTTTTAAGTTTTACAAGTGACATTCATTTTACTTTATAATCACAAGCTTAACCTTCCAATAAATAGAGAATTCAACAAGTAGTAAGTAGAAAAAATCCCACTGTTTTCAGTATAGACAAGAGCTATAAACAATAATCAAATCTCAGAATATCAGTTTTGTTCACATACTTTTCATTTTTTGTTCTCTGTATATTAGTTGCCATAAATCAGAGAAAACATATGATATCTATGTTTTTGGGACTGGCTCATGAAATGATATTCTATATTGATAGATGGGAGGATTTATCAAAGTAAAGATGTTAATTCTCACCCAGTAAATCTATAAACTTAATGCTGGATTTCAATTGAATTCTTGAGGAACTTAACAAACATTTAAAAATGTATAATAAAGTTAAAAAATTGCTAAATCAAATTTGAAAAGGAAGACCAGAGTGAGTGTTCTTATCATGTAAGAAATTGGGTCAGACTCTGTATCTGTCTTAAATAGAACAGTGTAGTCTGCCTCATGAATAAGCAAACTGACCAATGGAATCTAAGCAGCTTTATTTAAATATGGGAGACTTTATTTATGTATTTTAAGATTTATTTGTTTATTTGGGCCATCAAAGAAGGAGGTACCTTTTTTTTTTTTTTGATAGAGTGGACAGTGATAGAGACAGAGAGAAAGGTCTTCCTTTGCCATTGATTCACCCTCCAATGGCCACCTCGGCTGGCGCACCACGCTGATCCAATGGCAGGAGCCAGGTGCTTCTCCTGGTCTCCTGGTCTCCCATGGGGTGCAGGGCCCAAGCACTTGGGCCATCCTCCACTGTACTCCCTGGCCACAGCAGAGAGCTGGCCTGGAAGAGGGGCAACTGGGACAGAATCCGGTGCCCCGACCGGGACTAGAACCCGGTATGCTGGTGCCACAAGGCAGAGGATTAGCCTGGTGAGCCACGGCGCCGGCCTGCAGGTACCTTTCTCTGAAGGGTTGAGAGAACTTCCACTTTGACTATGACCTTGTCTAACTAAGATTGGAGTCAGTGAACTCAAAAGGCTTCCATAGCCTTGGCAACTCATGACTAGCACCTAGGGAGTTTACTGGCACCATAAACAAGAGTGTCAAATTGTTAAGTCAACAACAGGAGTCACTGTGTATTTATTCCTCATGTAGGATCTCTATCCTTAATGTGTTGTTCAATGTGGATTAGTGCCATAACTACAACTGAAACAGTATTTTACACTTTATGTTCTGTTTGGGTGCAAACTGATGAAATCTTTACTTAAAATATACTAAATCAATCTTCTTTATATAAAGATAATTGAAAATGAATCTTGATGTGAATGGAATGGGAGAGGGAGTGGTAGACGGGAGGGGTACAGATGGGAGGGTAGTTATGGGGGGGAAAAACCAATGTAATCCATAAACTGTACTTTGGAAATTTATATTTACTAAATGAAAGTTTAAAAAAAAAGAAAGTCAGAGTTACAGAGAGAGAGAAGGAGAAGCAGAGAGAGCAAGAGAGGTCCTTAATCTGCTGATTCACTCCCCATTTGGCCGCAATGGCCAGAGCTGTGCCAACCTGAAGCCAGGAGCCAGGAGCTTCCTCTGGGTCTCCCACATGGGTGCAGGGACCCCAGGTCTTGGACCATTTTTTTCTGCTTTCCTGGGCCATAGCAGAGAGCTGGATCAGAAGAGGAGCAGCTGGGACCAGAACTGGTGCCCATATGGGATGACAGCAATGCAGGCCCCAGGACACTATGCAACTTCTGCAGCATCACAGATTAATAAGGAAAAATACAAAATGTTTGATACAAAAATACTGTAAGGAAAACTCATAAAATGGTGAAAATATCATTAGAACTTTACACTACTTACAAAAGTAGGTCTAGATGAATTCACAATGGCAATCTTAAAGGCAAAGTGGAAAGATGGGAGAATATTTAGGAGACAGGAGACTATTTTCCAAGTGAAGTAGGTGTGGGAAAGCTATCTTAAATAAAACTGGAAAGTATGAACTGTATAGTAAACATTTAACGGAATGGAATACCTCAAAATTGTGGATTTCTTTTTAGTAAAGGATACTGTTCAGATCACCCGATGATGATAGAATGGAAAAAAAGTACCAGTGTGTTAAACTTGTTAGGGCCTAGTATATAAAGGTAGAAAGAATTCCTGGAATTTAAAAAAAAAAAACAAAAGAAAGTTGAGCAACACCTATGAGTAGGCAATTTTCAGACTGTACTATCTAAATGGGTAGCAGGTTCATGAAATCAGCTATAATCTGAGACATACAAATTGAAATAATGAAATAGAACATTATGTCTATGAGAAAACAAACTTGAAAAAGTAGGTAAATATCAAGAGTTGGCAAGATGTTGAGAGTCCAGACTCCTTTGTATTGCTCATGGGAAGATGAATGGGCACAGTCACGGACACCCATATGACAGTATTTGTGTAAAGATTTAAAATTATCTCAAGCTGAAAAGTTTAATGTGAAAAATTTAGATTTTTTTTTTTTGGCGGGGAGGCACAGAAAAGGGAGAGTACTCAAAGAGTAGACAGTTGGCCGGCGCCGTGGCTCAACAGGCTAATCCTCCGCCTTGCGGCGCTGGCACACCGGGTTCTAGTCCCGGTCGGGGCACCGGATTCTGTCCCGGTTGCCCCTCTTCCAGGCCAGCCCTCTGCTGTGGCCCGGGAGTGCAGTGGAGGATGGCCCAAGTGCTTGGGCCCTGCACCCCATGGGAGACCAGGAAAAAACACCTAGCACCTGGCTCCTACCATCGGATGAGCGCGGTGTGCTGGTCGCAGCACGCCGGCCGCGGCGGCCATTAGAGGGTGAACCAACGGCAAAGGAAGACCTTTCTCTCTGTCTCTCTCTCTCACTGTCCACTCTGCCTGTCAAAAAAAAAAAAAAAAAAGAGTAGACAGTTAAGAGTCTTTTACTGGATTGATGAGAATGATTTACTCATTTTACCCATAAGGTTTTTCTCTTTTTTTATAAGAAAAAAAGGAGAAAAATAAAAAATACAAAGCATTCAAGTTTGGGATGCACCTTGCATTTCTTTTGGACGTCTGAGCAATGTCATTTGTTCAGTTACTTATTCAGCGAATGTAATTCTAAGCACCTAGAATATGCCAAGCCTTTTGCTGGATGTCTTAGAGATATTCATTAGTAAAGTGAGAACTAATGTTTGCCCTCAGGGGAATTACAGTCATATTCTATGTCTAGCCTGAAAGCTTTCACCAAGCTAATAGTTGAGAGGAATTTTCCTGAATCCAGTTATCTCCTAATCTAGAATGCAGTGATTTATGATAGATGGACATTTGTGAGCTCAAAGCATGGCATGTCCTACAAGGCCCTCAATACTATAAGACTGATTGGAGTGATTGTGGAGTGTTGTTGAAAAGAAGTTAGTGAAGCCAATTTCTGAGTAACGTTGGCCCAAGTACACTCTCCTATTCTAACTCCCCTCTCAAAATGGTCAACGGATTGATTATTGTTTGTTTTGGCCAAACAATAGACCCCCTGAGAGGAGCTTGCCCAGGGCATCTGAACAGGGCCAGGAGTTTGAGACAAGAGGGAGGAGAGCTGTGTCAGGTAGAGCCCCGAGGTAGCTCTGTCACAGTCTGGGCCAGTAGCAAGAATCCTAGTGCACATCGTTCAGGGCAAGTAGATTTCTGGTGGGGGACTAGGCAAGGGAAAGAAAGTCTGAGGTGGGAGAGTGACGGAAAGCCAGGTGTGCCCACGTTGAAAAGAGAAATAGAAAGTAATTACAAGAGGGCTACAGATTTACTTTTATGCGTGACCTGACCTGCTCTGCCGGGTTGGGAATGGGGGGATCTAAATTTTGTCAGGCAGTAGTGAGATCTTTGAAGTGAAGGGGACTTCTCTCCAGTTTTCCCTCTAGATGCACCTGCCATCTATCCCTGTGCTCCAGGAGATTGACTCTTGGAGCTACATCCACAGATTTCCTTTTCTGCTGGACAACGGGATCACTAGCAGGAGGAGGGAGGGAGAAGGGGGAGTGAGATGGCATCTCCACCTCCTCAGATTCCTCCCTGTTGGTCAGTGTGGGCTGTGTGGTGAAGGCCACACCTCCTGTTGGGCGGTCCTCTCTAGGCCACCTCCCTTCCCGGTCTAGTGTTGCTTTTGCCATTCTCCTCTTCCAAGCTGGGGACACTAATGCCTTGATGCTCTTGCTAACTGGGGGGATTACATCATTCTTGTCCCTTTCCTAGATGACTGTCAGAGTTTCTTTATGAATCTCCTCTCATTCACCCAGCTGACACAGAGTCTGTTCCCTGCTGTGCCTCTGACTGTGACAGAAGCCATTGAGTCCAGCATCGCTCCCTGTAAAAACCTGTGCAGTAAGAGGTCACTACACTGGGTGTCAGGCCATTCTGTTTCTTTCTTTTTTTAAGGATTTATTTTATTTATTTGAAAGAGAGAGAGAGAGAGAGAGAGAGAGAGAGAGAGAGAGGGAGAGAAAGAGAAGAGAGAGATGTCTTCCATCCACTGGTTCACTCCCCAGATGGTCACAATGGCCAGAGCTGAGTTGATCTGAAGCCAGGAGCTCCTTCCTGATCTCCCACGTGAGTGCAGGGACCCAAAGACTTGGGCCATCTTCTGCTGCTTTCCCAGGCCATAGCAGAGAGCTGGTTTGAAAGTGGAGCAGCCAGGACTCGAACCAGTACTCATATGGGATGCCAGTGCTGCAGGCTTAGGCTTTAACCCTTTGTGCCACAGAGCTGGCCCCCATTTTATTTCTTCTCATAGTGTCTGCTACCCCTTTTCATCCATCATAATGTTTGTTTGCTTTTCTTCTTTTGTGTAAGCCCTTTCAAACTTGTGACATTTAAGTATTCTTTGTGTTGCTTTGAATTTCCTGAAGGTGCTCCTTTTTCTTTTATGTGAAATTATGTGACATCTCATTGTCCAACTTTCTTGTTCTATTATTAAAATTTTAAAAATTTATTTAGTTTTCATTTTATTTGAAAGGCACAGACACAGGGAGAGAGAGAGAGAGACAGACAGAAACAGGTCTCTTTAGAGATCTCCCATGCACTGGTTCACACCCCAAATTCCTGGAAAGCCAAGACTGGACCAGGCCAAAGTCTGGAACTTAGACCTTTATGTAGGTCTCCCACAGGAATGACAGGAACAAAAGCCCTTGACCACGGCTCAGCACACTCCAAGTTGTGCATCAGCAGGAGATTGGGGCAGAAGCAGAGGAGCCAGAACTCCAACGAGGCACCCTGATAAGGGATTACAGGTGGCCCCAGCAGCACCTTATCCCCTGTGTCAAACACCCACCCTACTTTGATGCTTTAAAACTAGCTTTCTGGCCGGCGCCGTGGCTCAACAGGCTAATCCTCCGCCTTGCGGCGCCGGCACACCGGGTTCTAGTCCCGGTCGGGGCACCGGATTCTGTCCTGGTTGCCCCTCTTCCAGGCCAGCCCTCTGCTGTGGCCAGGGAGTGCAGTGGAGGATGGCCCAAGTGCTTGGGCCCTGCACCCCATGGGAGACCAGGAAAAAGCACCTAGCACCTGGCTCCTGCCATCGGATGAGCGTGGTGTGCCGGCCACAGCGCGCCGTCCGTGGCAGCCATTAGAGGGTGAACCAATGGCAAAAGGAAGACCTTTCTTTCTGTCTCTCTCTCTCACTGTCCACTCTGCCTGTCAAAAATAAAAAAAAAAATAAAACTAGCTTTCTTCAAACAATTTTTACTTTTGGTTCTTAAGCCTACTGGATCACATCTGGTTTTCTTCTGCTAGCTCTAAGTGTGCTTTTTCTCAAGTGTGCAGTCCTGAGAAAGGAGAGGTAGCCCCTGGCAGCTGGGAACTGACCAGGTATTCTCAGCTAGACTGTGGTGTGGCTGAACTGGCCAGATGTTCTCTTGTTGAAGATAAATAGCTTTTCAGAACAGCAATCCAAGATTATACCACTCTGTGATGTACCAGGCTACAAGACCATTCCATGGGTGTGTCCAAATATAGCTTTTGGTTCAAGCCACAAAAAAGACCAAGTATGTTTTATTCTGTCTAATTTGAGGGGCCACTGCCTCTTTCCCAGTCACTGGTGATTTACCCTGTTTCTTTCCACCTTATAGGTTAGAATTATTAAGGTGACAATTGGGAGAATTACCGCTGTGTACTGAGAACATCTATTGTATAGCAGTGTCCTACTTTCTTGAATCCTTCCCACAAGACAAGTCCACATTCTAGATTGCATTCTGAACAGCTTCTTACTGAGACACCGGAGGTTCCCTGTGGTCTGTACGACATGGTAATAAATCCACTTTCCTTTAACTGCAGGTGTGTTCCTGGTGGTTCTTTGCTAAGAAGGGTCTAGAACAGGACACAGCACCCATTCCTTTGTCTTTTCTGGATTCCTAGGAGCCATGGTCATTTTCCTACAAGATGCTCATGACTACTGCTTTGTTGATGAGAATTCAGGAGGTGTTCTTACGGCCACCCCAACATGTGAGCCACGGAAAACTTTCCATGTGATAGTCAAGGTGAAGTTCAACCCATCAATGAGGCAGAACACAGGCTACTAATCACCTCAGCTGTGTATAAGAAGGCTCTGTACTGAACTTTTGTCTCTGTGTTAATCCTCCCCAAGGCTCCTTCTCTCTAGCTCTCTGCCCTACTTGACAACTCTCAGTAAGTGTGGTTAGAGGGGACCTACCTCCAAAGCTCTGTTTAATCACAGAAAAGTAAAGGAGGGTTGATGTTGGATACTGGAGAGGACAGAGAAGTGACAATAGGAGAGACACCGCCTTGCTGAAGTTCACCCTTAGAGCCAATTTCTATTATGCTCTGCCACATGGAAATTTGTTTCCTTTGAATCTCATTGCCTTTGAGAGCCCAAGCCTTCTTGTTAATAGGATGAATTTGTCTGTTCCCATTACCTAATGGGAGAGTGCTGTCCTTGTTTTAGGTAACCTTCAGTTTCACTGGATATGTTTGGTCTCAGGGTCTCTACCATGTTGGCACTGTTATATCTCTAAAAGTATAACTTTGGATAATGAGAAAGACTTGTAAAAATGTCAAAAAGTGGCGAGCTGCTGGGTCACCCCATGTTTATGGAAGCCCCTGGTTATCGGCTACTTGAATACAGTGAGCAGGGATAGTCCAGGGGCATCTGTGACAATTGTCCACCTCTGCTCCTGCCCTCTGGTCTTTGCTTTCATCAATTTCTTCTCAATTCTTTATGCATGTAGACTCTAGGGGACCTAAACATTGTCTACTCTTTCTATTGAGGAAATGCTGAGTGGGAATATGATTCTTCCATGGTATAAAGTGATGGGGTAACTGGTGTGCTTTATTAATATGAAAATATCTCATTTTTTGGTAGGTCTGTTTTGGTCTTTCTGTGCTCTTTGAATTCTGTTTTCAGATTCTTTTTTCTGGTCATATAAATCTAAATGATTTTTATTAAAGATTTATCTTATTTGAAAGAGTTACAGAAAGGGAGGGGAAAGAGAGAGAGAGAGGGAGAGGGAGAGGGAGAAGGAAAGGGAGAGGGAGAGGGAGAACGAGAGCAAGCAAGAGCGAGAGCGAGAGAGAGAAAGAGAGAGAGAGATCTTCTGTCTACTGGCTTAAAATTCTCCAGATGGCCAAAATGGCCAGGACTGGGCCAGGCTGAAGTCAAGACCCTGGAACTCCAACCACGGCTCTAATTTGGGTAGCAGGGACCCTAATACTCGGACCATCTGCTGCTGCTTTCCCAGGTGTATTAGCAAGGAGCTGGATCAAAAGTGGAGCAGCTGGGACTCGAACCAGCACTCAAATGGGACAGCAGTGTGGAGGGCAGGTGCTTAACCTGCTGTGCCACAACTCTGGCCTTGACGTGACATAATCTTTATTCAGGTTTGCTACTGCTCTACCCTCAGAACCACAGCTGGATGGCTAAGGGTAGACTCTGTAGGGTTTATGTTGATGAGTCACTGTCTGGACCAGGGCTCAGCAAATTCTGGCCCAGGAGCCAAATCTGGCTTGAAGCCTATTTTTGTAACTAAAGTTTTATTAGAAAACAGCTGCACTCATTCATTAACATATTGTTTATGATGGTTTTTGTGCTACAACAGTAGAGGTGATGACTTGTGACAGAAATGTATACAGTCTGCAAAATCTAACTTCTGGACTGGATTCAAGATGGCTGAAAAGAGAAGCCTGGTGTTCAACTCCTCCTCCATGGACAAGACACAGATCAGGCACGTCTGTGTGTGAACATCCAAACAGCAGCTGAACACAGCAGAGGAACAGTAGGAGCGCAGCAGGACACACACCAGGCACGGCTGCGTAGAGGGAGGAAATCCGCCAGCCAGCTTGTGGTGGCTGAAGCCTCAGCCCCATAGCCAGGGCGATTTGCTGTTGTGGGGGAAGAGTGAACAGGAAAATGACAGTGGAGCCCACTCGCATGAATTCATGGGCAGCCGTCCTTGGAGAGGGATCCATCACCACCAGCCAGCAGCGCACTGAGTTTCCTGGAAAATTCATAGCTATTTTCTAGAGCACCTCGCCCCTCCCACAACCCTCGGAGCATAGGTTGTGGTCCTGTGCACCATCTTAGAGAGGAGTCCCCGCTGGAAGCCATGCTGTGCTAGGAGACAGAAGCTCTGGCTTTCTCTTCTTCGCAGGGAGATAAAGACAATTCTGCATTGTAGAAAGGCGGACGGACTGAGCTCCGCAGGTGTCACTGGGCCCAGCAGAGCAAGTGCAACCCAGCACCCTAGGGCACACAGTACTCTGCACCTCAGGGGACAGGAGGAACAGGGCAGCTGTGGTATCCAACCCCTGACGCTGGAAGTAGGGGTGTCTGCCCCCTGGGTTTTGGGAACCCTTCTCCTCCCCACTGCTTCCACGCCCCTGACCACCTGAAGCAGCTGCTTGCTGCTGCAACCTGGGCACACTGGACTCCGTCAGGCTTCCTATGTCCGCTTTCAGTCCTACAGTCAAGGCTCAAAGCTTCCTGGGCACAGGGATGGTTCTTGCAATGATGTCTGAGTGTGCAATATTGAGTGTGCCCACGCTCTGGATGGTGTGCACATCTGGGAACATGCAGATCTCTGGGATTCTATGCTCACTCTTAATAGTGAGCCAGCCAGCCCCCAGTGCTTGTAGACTTGTAGACTAAACTCCACATCACAGGGCTGCAGTCTCTCCTGCTGACTGTAGCCAGTGTTTCTGTGTCACGCCTATCCTGGGCGTCACTCTGTACTCTTGCCTCACCCACGCACAGCTGCTGGGGTCCTGCCCAGTGTACTCACTAGGAGCTCTGGCCTGGGCTTTCTCTAAGCCACATAACAGAGCAACAGATTGCCGACTGGGACTTCGGCCTGAGTTTTCCATGCCACACCCAACCCAGTGCATCAATTGCCTTCTGGGGTCCTGGCTCAGGATTTCTGTGCTCTGCCAAGACCCTGCACGGGCTTTGGGCTCTAGCGCCTCCCACAGAAGCGGCTATGTTTCTATGCCTCTGCAGTAGTAATACACTACTTTGTATATCTGGCTCCAGCCTGCACCCCACCCAGCTCATAAGACAGCCTGTAAGAAGTAGCCTAAGACTGCTTGCTCTGCTGTCCCAGAGCAAAGTTACCTTCATGGATCCAACCATTCTCTCAGGCAGCATCTAAGGAACCTACCTCCTCTACCCAGCAATAGTGCTACCTCTGGGGGCTCTGGAGTCAGGCAGTGGCTGGGAATCTGTGAGGCCATCCTGCTGCTGGAGCCAGTGCTGATCTCACAACTCCAGTTCCTGGCTTGGCGGCTGGCTTGGGACCTGTGTATCAGGACCATTCATAGCACCAACAGGGCCTACTCGCAACACCTGAGAAGCTCCCAACTCCAGTTCTTCCCTTGGGAGATGGCTAGGGACCTGTATGACAGGGATCCCTGTGACTGGCACTGAGCCATAGGCGTGCCCAATATCACTACAATTGGTTTCATCAACTATAGCAAATAAAGGTATAAGAGACTACCTTATGGAGTCCAATTGGAAGTAAAGCCAAAATTGTCTACCAAACCAACATCCAAAGGCACAAAAAACATACTCTAAAAGCCCCTGAAACAAATGACTCCCCAGATATGCAAAAATCACTATTGGAACACAAGAAATATGAATGAGCGAGGCAATAAGATACCCTGAAAGGAATGTAATAACACACTAATATCAGACCAGAAAGAAGGGAAAATGGGTTAAACATCTGAGAAAGAATCCAAATGAATGATTGTAAGATTATTCAAAGAGATACAAGAGAATACAGACAAACAGTTAAATGAAATTAGAAATCAGTGCATGGCATGAATGGGGAATTCATCAAGTAGGTAGGAATATTAAAAAAGAACCAAACAGTAATGGTTAGAAATGATGAACCCAGTAAGTCAAATAAAAATATAAGTAAAGCCTTAACAACAGACTTGATCAAACAGAAGAAATGATATCTGATCTTGAAAACAGATCTTTTCAACTACCTTAGATTAAAGAAAAAAAAATAATCCTAAAAAGCAAAAACAGTTTTTTTAACTTTTGGGGTACCATCAAACACACCAGTGTTCAAGTTTTGGAGCTTCCTGAAGGAGTGGCTATAAAGAGCAGCGTAGGAATCCTGCCTAGTGAAATAATAGCAGAAAACCTGCCCAGTGTGGAGAAGGATACAGACATCCAAATGCAAGACGTGCAAGAAGTGCACAGGACTCCAAATAGACATGATCAGAAAAGATTACAGCCGAACTCTGAGAAATGTAACACAAAGTCTTCTAAAGTCTGTAAGAGAAACACGCCTTGCCACTATTAAATGAACTCAGATTAATAGCAGGTTTTGCAGTGGAGACTTTACAGGCCAGGCAAGAAAAGACAGATATTGCCCATGTTCTGATGGGAGAAAACATTTCCAACCCAGAATTCTCTACCTGGTGAAGTTCTCTTTCATAAATGAAGGTGAAATAAAGACTTTCCAAGACAAAAAATGGTTGAAGAAAGTCATCACCAACTGTTCAGCTTTACAAATTGTACTTAAGGATGTACTACACAACTGAGAAAGGTAATCTGTGTCATGAGAGGGTATGAACGTATGAAACTGACTAGCAACAAGATATTCAAAACAAAACAAGGAAATTTAAAGAACAATGGCTTATCAATAATAACAGTCTTGAATATAAAGATTCCAGTTAGAAGGTACAGACTGCAAGAATAAGTACACAAACAAGACCCAACTATATACTACCTACAAGAACTGCACTTCACCAGTGTAGGGACACAATACTGAAAGTGAAGGGATGAGAAAAGATATTCCATGCAAAAAGAAATCAAAAGCGAGCAGGAGCAACTATACTTATATCAGACAAAAGAGACTTTAAGACTAAAGCTGTTAAAAGAGACAAGCATGGTCACTCTACAATGAGTAAGGGATCAATTCAACAGGAAGATGTTACTATTACAAAGATATATGCACTAATGCCAGGATACTTACCTTACACACACATGTTAATAGAAGTCAAGGAAGACATTAAGGTACAACACAGTAATATTACGGAGCCTTAACATTTCACTTTAATCAATTGACAGGTCAACCAGACAAAAAAAAAATCAACCAAGAAACAACAATATTAATCTACACTGTAGAACAAATCGATCCAATAGAAATTTACAGGATTCTCCATCCCATAGAACCGGAATACATATTCTTTTCATCAGTACATGGAAGATTCTCTAGGACAGCCCATATATGAGGCCATAAAATAAGTCTCAGCAAGTTCAAAAACATTGAAATCATGTCATGTATCTTTTGTGGGTCACATGCAATAAAGCAGGAAATTAATAAAAAAAGAAACTCTAGAAATTTTTCAACTATATGGAGACAGAACAACATGTTCCCGAAAGAAGTGGGGTCATTGAAAAATCAATAGGGAAATTTTCAGAATTCCTTGAAACTAATGAAAATGGAAACATATCATATCAAAACTTATGAGATTTAGCAAAAATAGTGTTAAAAGTTTATAGAATAAGTAAAAATAAGCAATATGGAAAGTGAAATGCCATCAGATAAATAACCTAGAAATGCTTCTCAAGGACCTAAAAAACACGCACAAACCAAACTCAAATTAGAAATAATAGAAATTAGGCCGGCGCTGCGGCTCACTAGGTTAATCCTCCTCCTGTGGCGCCAGCACACCCGGTTCTAGTTCCAGTCAGGACGCCGGATTCTGTCCTGGTTGCTCCTCTTCCAGTCCAGCTCTCTGCTGTGGCCCAGGAGTGCAGTGGAGGATGGCCCAAGTGCTTGGGCCCTGCACCCCATGGGAGACCAGGAGAAGCACCTGGCTCCTGCCATTGGATCAGCACAGTGCGCCGGCTGCAGTGAGCTGGCTGCAGCGACCATTGGAGGGTGAACCAATGGTAAGGGAAGACCTTTCTCTCTCTCTCTCTCCTCTCTCTCTCTCTCTTTCTCACTGTCTGACTCCGCCTGTCAAATAAAAAAAAAGAAATAATAGAAATTAGATAATAAATAAAATGGAAATAAAAATTATAAAAGATAGGTGAAATAAAGAACTAGGTTTTTGAAAAGATAAAAAAAATTGATAAACCATTAGCCAGGCTAAGCAAGGAGAGAGGGAGGTACTCAAATCAATAAAACCAGAGATGCAAAATGAGATATTACAACTGATACCGCAGAAATATAAAGAATCATTAGGAACTGTTATGAACAAATGTATGTGAATACATTGGAAAACTTAGGAGAAATGAATAGATTTCTGGAAACATAGCAAAATTGAATCGTAAGGACATAGAAACCTGAAATATACAATAATCAAAGAATTATCAGCAATCAAGAATCAGCAATAATCTCCCAAAAAAGAAAAGCCCAGAACCAGATGGCTTCATGGCTGCATTCTACCAAACTTTTAACAAAGCACTAACACCAATTTTTCTAACTATTCCAAACAATTAAAATGGAGGGAACCCATCCAAACTCATTCTGTGAAGCCAGCATTACCTTAATTTCAAGACTAGACAAGGAAAGAACAAAAAAGAGAATTACAGATCCTGATGAACATAGATGCAAAATTCTCTTTTTAAAATTTGTTTAAAAATATTTATTTGAAAGGCAGAGTGTTAGAGAGATGGGGAGAGACAGAGAGAGAAATATCTCCCATCTGATGGTTCACTTACCAAATGGCCACAACAGCCAGGGCTAGGCCAGGATGAAGCCAGAAGCCTGGAACTCCATCTCATTTTCCCATGCAGATGGCAGGGACTCAAGTCCCTGTGGGACTTCTTGTGGGACTTCTTCTGCTGTCTTCCCAGGCTCATCAGCAGGGAGCTTGATTGGAAGAAGAGCATCCAGGACTTGAACTGGTGCTCTGATATATGATGCTGGCATTGCAGGTGGTGGCTTAACATGCTGCACTGCAATGCTAGCCCCAGTCTTTGTTTCTTGCAATGTCATTGATTAGATATTCTGAATTTTTCCCACTCAAATATCTAGAGGTACTCACTAAATTATTATTTTTTAGAAGATTTATTTATTTATTTATTTGGGAGGTAGAGTTACAAAGAAAGGGAAAAACAGAGTGAAGTCTTCCATCTGCTGGTTGAGTACCTAAATGGCTGCAATGGCTGGAGCTGGGCTGATCTGAAGCCAAGAGCCAGGAGCTGCTTCTGGGTTTCCCACATGGGTGAAGGGGCCAAACCACTTTGGCCATCTTCCACTGCATTACCAGGCCACTAACAGAGCTGGATTAGAAGAGGAGCAGCTGGTACACAGACTGCTGCCTATGTGGAAGGTCAGCACTGCAGGCAGAGGCTTAGGCTACATGCCACAGTGCTGGCCCTAAATTAATAATTTTTAAAAATCTGTTTACCTATGTAGTTGAACTTCCAAGAAAATAAGGGGTAGGGCCGGTGCTGTGGCATAGCGGGTTAACGCCCTGGCCTGAAGCGTCGGCATACCATATGGGCACCAGTTTGAGACCTGGTTGCTCCATTTCCCATCCAGTTCTCTGCTATGGCCTGGGAAGTTGGTGGAGGATGGCCCAAGTCCTTGGGTCCCTGCACCCATGTAGGAGACCTGGAAGAGGCTCCTGACTCCTGGCTTTGGATCGGCACAGCTCCAACCATTGCAGCCAATTGAGGAGTGGACCAGTGGATGGAAGACCTCTCTCTGCCTTTCCTTCTCCCTCTGTGTAACTCTGACTTTCAAATAAATCTTTTTTAAAAAAAGAAAAGAAGGGTAATTCCTACATGTCAAAAATGAAGAGAGAGCTAGCCTGAGAAATAATCACTGGTGATGCAAAAACTCTTAACAAAACGTTAGGTTGTTGAATCCAGGGACACATCAAAAAGTTCATCCACTCTGATCAAGTGAGATTCATCCTGGGAATGGATTAGCTACACAAATTAACAAGCATGATGGATCATATGAGCAGAATGAAGGGTAAAAATCATAAATTATTTCAATAGATGCAGAGAAAGCATTTGATAAAATACAACATACTTTTTTAAAAAGATTTATTTATTTACTTGAAAGAGAGAGAGAAGGAGAGGCAGAGAGAGAGAGAGAGAGAGAGAGAGAGAGAGAGAGAGAGAGAAAGAGTGAACCATCCACTGGTTCACTCCCCTAATTGGCCTCAATGGCTGGAGCTGTGCCGATCCAAAGCCAGGAGCCAGGAGATTTTACTCCAGGTCTTCCCACACAGGTGCAGGGGACCAAGGACTTGGACCATCCTCTACTGCTTTCTCAGGCCATAGCAGAGAGCTGGATTGGAAGTAGAGCAGCTGGGTCTCGAACTGGTGCCCATATGGGATGCCGGCACTACAGGTGGCAGCATTTCCTGCTAGACAGTGCCAGACCTCATCATACTTTCATGATAAACAAAACCTTAAATTATGTATAAAAGGGCCATGCTTTACACAATAGAGTCTATAAATTATAAATCCACAACCAGCATCATATTGAATGGGGAATGGAGCATTTCCACTAAGTTCTGGAACTGGACAAAGATTTATGTTCTTGTCACTTTTATTCAGTATAGTTCTGGGAGTTTTAGCCAGAGCCATTAGGCAAGAAAAAATTTGGAAAGGAGGAAGTCTTTACATAAGAAAACCAAAAGACTCCCCCAGAATGCTGTTAGGACTGATAATTCAGTAAAGTTGAAGTATACAAAATCAATCAATAACATTTTTATATGCAAACAATGGTCTTTCTGAGAAAGAACTTAAAACAACAATTCCATTCACAATGGCCACATAAAATATTAAATATCTTGAGATAAATTTCACTGATGATGTAGAATACCTCTACAAAGAAAATTACAAAAATCACATAGGAAAGCAAGAGGAGACCACACATACACACGCACACACACACACACACACACACACACACCATACCACACCACAGCAGACACACACACAAATGGAAAGCCCTCCATGTTCGTGGATTGGAAGAAGTAATATCATCAAAATATCCATACTACCCAAAGCAATTTACACATTCAGTATAATTACTATCAAAATACCAATGACTTTCTATATAAAATTATGGAAAACAGTCCTAAAACTCATAGGGAAACATGAAGGACCCTAAATAGCAAGAGTAATCTTGAACAATGAAAACAAAATTGGATGGGCTGACTTTTGTGGCTGCTGCTTGCAGTGCCAGCCTCCCGTATGGGAACATTGGTTCAAGTTCTAGCTTCTCTACTTCTGATCTACCTCTACCTCTCTGCTAACGTGCCTGAGAATCAGAGTAAGATAGCCCTAGTCCTGTGTCCCTGCCACACATGTGGGTGACGTGACTGGATTTCCTGGCTCCTGGTTTCAACCTGGTCCATCCCTGGCTGTTCCAGCCATTTGGACAGTGAACTTAGCAGATGGAAGATCTCTTTTGCTCTCTGTCTTCCTGTCTGTCTTTTCCAAACAAATAAATAAATAAATCTGTAAAGAAGTAAAGAAAGCTGGAGGCATCACACTACCAGCTTTCAAGACAAACTACAGGGCTATTATAACCAAAACAGTGTGGTACTGGCACAAAAATAGACATGTACATGGAACAGAATATACCCAGAAATAAATCCACACATCTACAATCAACTTATCTTTGACAAATGTGCTAGAAAGCATTCCATGAAGTAAGGAGAGTTTGTTCAATAAATGATGTTGGGATTTCCACCTGCAACAAGTTCAAAATAAGACCCCTATAATACACCCCATACAAAAAGTAAACTCAAAATAGATCTAAGATCTAAATGTGAGACCTGGAGCTATGAAACTTGTAGAGGAAAACATAGAGGAAAATACTCCAAGACATTGGAATAGGCAATGACTTTTTGGATAAGACCCCAAAAGCACAGGCAATAAAAACAAAAACAGACAAATGGGATTCTATAAAATCAAGAAGCTTGTACACAGCAAAAGAAACAACAGAGTGAAGACTCAGCCAATGGAATGGGAGAAAAATATTTGCAAACTATGCATCTGATAAAAGATTAATAATCAGAATATTTAATGAGGTCAAGAAATTCAACAACAAAACGAAGAATCCACTTAAAAAATGTCCAAAGGATTTGAAAAGCCATTTTTTAAAAAGAAGGAAATCAGATGGCCAGCAAATACATGGAAAAAAAACGTGCTCAGGATCACTAGCCATCGCAGAAATGCAAATATAATCCACAATGAGGTATCCTTGCTCTCCAGTTGGAATGGCTACTATCCAAAAATAAATAACAAATGCTGGAGAGTTTGTGTGGGAAAGACAACCCTAATACACTTGGTGGGAATGCAAATTAGTACAGCCAATATGGAAAAAATAGGTCTGCCGTATGTCCCAGCTGTCTCCCTTCTGGGAATATTTCCGAAGGAAATCAGGTGAGCATATGAAAGAGGTACCTGCACTCCCATGTTTCTTGCAGCCCAATTCATAAAGTAAAAAGTGTGGAATCACCTTGTATGCCTGTCCACTGATAACTAGATCAAGGAAACTTGGTATGTAGACATGAGAGAATATGACTCAGCCATGAAAAAGAATGAGATCTTCAAATGTGCAGCAAAATGGATGTAATTGGAGGACATCATGTTAAATCAATCAGGCAAATTCCATGTTTTTGTTCATACGTGGAAGTTAATATATATATAGTATAAAAATTTGTGGATGCTATATTAGTTGGTATTAGATATTAATAAATGTTGCCTTTGCTGAATTATATCCCTTATGTAATAACGTACCCTTGCTTCTTCTCTTTATGATCCTTGTCATGAATCCTGTATTTTGTGATCTTAATCTCTCCTTTCAAGGCAAATATTATGAATGTGCATATATATAGTATTTACATAGGAAGTAAATATGGAAAAATGTTAACAATTATTAAATCTGTGCCACTGAATTATTTGTACTTTACTGTATTATTTGTAATGTTTTAAAAATAACAATAAGAAGGAAAAATACCCTAAAGTTTTACTGTCTGTCCCTGCTATGGTTTGTGAGCCTTCAAAATGCGTATTTTAAGGAGTAAGTATGTATATGTATGGCCTCGTAGTTAAGACAGCCACATCCCACGTCAGGGATGTGGGTTCAATTCTCAGCTCTTGCTCCTGACTCCAGTTTCTTACTAATACTGACCCTGGGGAGCAGTAGCAAATGGCTCAGTTTCCTGCTACCCATATAGGAGACCTGGATTGAGTGCTCAGCTCCGGGTTGTCAGTGTTTGGGGCGTCAACCAGCAGAAGGGAGCCTCTCTGTCTATCTCTGTGTCTCTCTCTCCCTGTCTCTGTGCCATTCACATCAATAAATAATTAACAAAAAATTCCTATGCTGAATTCTTAACCATCCAAAAGGTGATAGATTGTGGTTTGGCAGTTGAGTCTTAGGTTTGCACCCCCAAGAAGGGAAACTTTGTGCTTAGGGCAGATGCCTATAGGAGACCCTACAGGAGACCCCTGATCCCGTCCACGAAATGCATACATGTGAGGTCAGGAGGATGCGTGCCTCCCCAGACCTCAAAAGTGCCAGTACTTTGTATTCTTTTCTGTTTACTTATTTGAAAAGCAGAGAGAAAGACGGGGGTGGGGGGAGGCAGGGAGGGAGGGAGGGAGGGAGAGAGAGAGAGAGAGAGAGAGAATCATCCATCTGCTGGTTTGCTCCCCAGATGGCCAGGCCAAAGCCAGGAACCTGGAACTCTGCCTTCGCCTCCCACATGGGTGGCAGGGGCCTAAGCACCAAGGGCACTTTCCACTGCTTTCCCACTGACTT
This sequence comes from Sylvilagus floridanus, assembly GCA_949820135.1. Lineage (NCBI taxonomy): Eukaryota > Metazoa > Chordata > Mammalia > Lagomorpha > Leporidae > Sylvilagus > Sylvilagus floridanus. The sequence continues at coordinate 17,184,845 of OX463230.1, read as the reverse complement.
TAACAGGGAGCTGGATAGGAAATGGAACAGCTGAGACTTGAACTGGTGCTCATGTGGAATGCTGGCATTGCTGGCCATGGCTTAACCAGCTTAATACCGGCCCCAAATGTACCAATACTTTGATCTTGGATCTTTTATCCTCCAGGACCCTGAGTGCTAGATGTTTATGGTTTATAAGCCGCCCAGTTTAAGACATTTTTTCCAAGTAGCCTGAACAGATTAAGATAGACCCTTTGTCAAGAAAGTCTGCTGACCATAGTCTAGCACACTGGGAGTGATGTGCTAGGATAGCAGTTTCAAGAAATGCAAGTAATTATTACATGGACTGTGAGTTCCACAGTTGAATAAGCTGGACTGGGAAAACATAATATTTCTTTTTTTTAAGATTTATTTTATTTATCTGAAAGAGTCACAGAGAGAGTTAGAGAGAGAGGTCTTCCATCTGCTGGTTCACTCCCCAGATGGCTGCAATGGCTGGATCTGTGCCGATCGGAAGCCAGGAGCCAGGAGCTTCTTCCAAGTCTCCCAAGTGGGTGCAGGGGCCCAAGGACTTGGGCCATGCTCCACTGCTATCCCAGGCCATAGCAGAGAGCTGGATCAGAAGAGGAGCAGCTGGGACTAGAACCGGCGGCAATATGGGGTGCCAGCGCTTCAGGCCAGGGCTTTAACCTGCTGTGCCACAGAGCTGGCCCCAATCATATTTCTTAAATTGAATACTTGGTGTCTTGAATATGGTCACATGTCACACAGCCAACAGCAGGCGCATCATGGTGGTCCCACAGGAGTACAGCACCTAGTGGTGCCGTTGCCATCTCAGTTTGCATTAAGTCCATCCTCTGTCACTCATCAGCCATGACAGTTCACACTGGTACTTTGCTCAGAACACAACCTTCTTGTTAAGTGACACGTGACTGTGTATATATATACTTAGCATGTTTCTGTGTACATTTTTCTATCAACTCATAGGAACAGTACGTAACTAACTATAAATGATATTTAGTAATTTATATAAAACATTTAACTAAACATATACAGTATGATTTATGCTTCTGTAAGAGATGATAATGGTATTCAGAGTTTTCCAAAGGACCTTGACCATATAATCTTTTTTACTTGAATTATTCTATAGGACCAGATTACAGGCAACATACTTCAATGAACTCTAGTGTAGATTCCTTAGACTGCTTATTATTATTATTTTTTTTGACAGGCAGAGTTAGACAGTGAAGAGAGAGACACAGAGAGAGTTATAGACAATGAGAGAGAGACAAAGGTCTTCTTTCCATTGGTTCACTCCCCTAATGGCCGCCACGGCTGGCACTGTGCTGATCCAAAGCCAGGAGCCAGGTGCTTCCTCCTGGTCTCCCATGTAGGTGTAGGGCCCAAGCACTTGGGCCACCCTCCACTGCACTCCTGGGCCACAGCAGAGAGCTGGACTGGAAGAGGAGCAGCCTGGACTAGTACCCAGCACCACAACTGGGACTAGACCCTGGGGTGCTGGAGCTACAGGCGGAGGACCAGCCAAGTGAGCCACAGCGCCTGCCTAGACTGCTTATTTTGCAAGGAGAACGTATTCCCTTCTGCTTGAGTGAGTCCATCAGGACCATGGTTTCTACACACTTGTTTAGGACCAGGTTACTAGGTAGTAATGAATGATGATGTCCTGACCTGCTCTGTGTCTAGTCTCTTGTGGATCTGGTAGATGCGGCTGTCTCTGTGCTAGCATTGAGCATGAGTCTCCTGCAATGGTGCTGATTCTCCTTTCAACAGGAGACCCTGGATCTAGCTTACGCTTGAACACAGGTTCCTCAGGGAGCTTTTTTTTTTTTTTTTTTAAAGCTTTTATTTAAAGAATATAAATTTCCAAAGTACAGCTTATGGATTACAATGGCTTCCCCCCCCCATAACTTCCCTCCCACCCGCAACCCTCCCCTTTCCCGCTCCCTCTCCCCTTCCATTCACATCAAGATTCATTTTCAATTCTCTTTATATACAGAAGATCAGTTTAGTACATATTACGTAAAGATTTCAACAGTTTGCCCCCACATAGCAACACAAAGTGAAAAACACTGTTGGAGTACTAGTTATAGTATTAATTCACAATGTACAACATATTAAGGACAGAGATCCTACATGATTTTTTAAAAAAATTCATTAATTTTCTATGCAATTTCCAATTTAACACCAAGTTTTTCCCCCCATTTTCAATTATCTTTATATACAGAAGATTGATTCAGTATATACTAAGTAACAATTTCATCAGTTTGCACACATACAGAAACACAAAGTGTAAAAATACTGTTTCAGTACTAGTTATAGCATTACTTCACATTGGACAACACATTAAGGACAGATCCCACATGAGACGTAAGTACACAGTGACTCCTGATGTTGATTTAACAATTTGACACTCTTGTTTATGGCGTCAGTAATCTCCCTAGGCTCTAGTCATGAGTTGACGAGGCTATGGAAGCCTTTAGGGTTCTCCGACTTCAATCTTATTCCAACAGGGTCATAGTCAAAGTGGAAGTTCTCTCCTCCCTTCAGAGAAAGGTACCTCCTTCTTTGATGGCCCCGTTCTTTCCACTGGGATCTCACTCACAGAGATCTTTCATTTAGGTCTTCTTTCCTCAGGGAGCTTCTCCCTGACTCCTCCCTTTCCCCAGCTCAGCTACTATTCTACGATGGTGCTTTTCATACTTCATTATAGTTGGTGAGGTTTTATGATTTTTCCATTCGTTTGTATCTTTTTTTTTTTTAATTTTTTTTGACAGGCAGAGTGGACAGTGAGAGAGAGAGACAGAGAGAAAGGTCTTCCTTTGCCGTTGGTTCACCCTCCAATGGCCGCCGCGGTCGGTCGGCGCGCTGCGGCCGGCGCACCGCGCTCATCCGATGGCAGGAGCCAGGTGCTAGGTGCTTCTCCTGGTCTCCCATGGGGTGCAGGGCCCAAGCACTTGGGCCATCCTCCACTGCACTCCTGGGCCACAGCAGAGGGCTGGCCTGGAAGAGGGGCAACCGGGACAGAATCCGGTGCCCCGACCGGGACTAGAACCCAGTGTGCCGGCGCCGCAAGGCGGAGGATTAGCCTGTTGAGCCACGGCGCCGGCCTCGTTTGTATATTGTATGTGGGTTGGGACCTTCAGTTTTTCAGTGCACATTGTGAGCATGTATCAAATAGTTGTTGAATGAATGATGATGCTTCTGCAAGCCAGTTGTTCTCTGGGTTGTCTGGGGAAAGTCATAGCTGTTCTTCTCTTGCATGCTCTCATGGCCAGGACTAGGCTAACGTTTTGTTTCTTTTATCAGGCCTCATAGCTTCTCCCTGAGGTCCTGGGCCCTCCCTCAGCAAGGGAGTAGGATCCTTGCTGTTTTTTGTTGTCTGTGGACTCCTCTCCTCTTTTCTGGTGGCTCTGAATAAAATGAATAGATGGCCTTGGATCAGAAATGATTGCTCGTGAAACTTCAACTATCCGTGATCCCCTGGATCTCATGTCACTGGGCTGGGGCCTTGCTGCCATCTGTTGCAACCCGGTGCTGACAGTTGCCTAAATCAAGACAGAATTTGCCACTCTTTCTGGACATTTGCCTTGCTGGGCTGCTGGAACCCCTGCTGTTGGCTGGCTCCATGTCTTGGCCCTGGTTGGTAGGGTTGGTGTTGTACAAAGCTCTGGCTTTGCCTCCTATTTCACTCAAGACACTGTTTTTATTTTTTTCTCATACCATTATTTTAGGGGGTGAATGACAGATGGATCAGATTCAGACTTTTTCAACTGATTGTTGCTGCTTTGTTGGAAATTGCACGGCTCACTCCTGGAGGTCATGGTTCTCAGGTTCAGCTCCTATTTATGTATGTAACTCACATGAATTCAGTAAAAGTAAATTTAAAACAAATCCTGCCTTATAATTAGAACATTGTATGTCAAAGTACAGTCCTGGGTTAGAGACACAGGGACTCTAGTTTTTTAAAAAAAGTATCAACTAGGAACCTGAGAAGGGGGCTGTGAGGGATTATTTGACATGCAATATTTTTGTTAAAAGATTTATTTCACCATGGAATGCCAGTGTCACAGACTTGCCTTAAACTGCTACACCATCAGCCCCTCTCCCTACAATATCTTTTTTTTTTAAAAAAAAACTATGTATTTATTTATTTGAAAGATAGAATGATAGAGATACAGAAAGAGAGAGAGAGAATATCTCTTTCATCCACTGCTTCATGCCTCAAATTATTGCAAGGGCTGGGCTGGGCCAGGCCAAAGCTGGGAGATAGTCCATCCAGTTCTTCCACGTGGGTAGCATAGGCCTAAGTATTTGTGTCATTGTTGCTGCTTGCCCTGGCACATTAGCAGGGAGCTGGATTGGAAGTGGAGCAAGCAGACTCCAGTCAGCCCTCATATGGGATGCTGGCATAGCAGGTGACAATTTCACCCACTGTGTCACAGTGCTTGCCCTTTGATAACTTCATTTTATTTTTTTAAGGCAGAGTTACAGAGAGGCAGAGGCAGAGAGAGATTGAGATCTTCCATCCGCTGGTTCACTCCCCAAATAGCCACATGGCCAGAGCGAGGCTGATCCAAAGCCAGGAGCCAGGAGCTTCTTCTAGGTCTCCCGCATGGGTGCAGGGGCCTAAGGACTTGGGCCATTTTCCTCTACTTTCCCAGGCCATAGCAGAGAGCTAGATTGGAAGAGGAGCAGCTGGGACTTGAACTGGCGTCCATATGGGATGCCAGCACTACAGGCGGCGGCTTTACCTGCTACGCCACAGCGCCGGCCCCCCTTTGATAACTCTAACTTTAAAACAAACTGGTGCAGTGTACAGTTAGGGATGAAATCAGAGGAATGTAATTAAAGATGATGACATTGAAAAAGAATGAAAGAAGAAGGGTTATATTGTGAGTTACTTGATTGATTGATATTCTTTTAAATGTGTACTACTTAACTTCATTTTGCTGTATAATTGCAACCAGTAGGTCGGCGAGGGAAACCTGTCTTAAAAGATTTTATCTCCTTTCCTACTTGCCATGGAAAATTTCCTCTGAGAGCTTTTTTCTTCCTTTTTAAAGGAAGTGTAATTTGGTACAATAAGAGTGTCGCCTTAGGAACCTATTTTGGAGATCCGTGGCCCTGTGTCTGAACTCAAAGAGCCCCCTTCATCCTCCCCGGGGAGCCGAGCGTGGCTAATGAAACACACACCACGTCTAACATGAGAGAGGCTGTTTGAAGGTTGAGAGACCTATAGGAAGTCGAGCTGCTGCCCCGAGTCTCAGCACAGAGGATGGTGCCAGAACTCTCGAGAAGACCAAGAAAGAACTACATGTTTTAATTAAATAACACATGGCAGAAAGCACAAGCTACCAGCTTGGTTTTATCAGGCAGAACAGGAGCTATCCTTGTGCTGAACAGACAGCCACCAAGGAAAAGAGAGAACCCGAGAGACAAGTCTAAAAAAGCCTAGGAGCTATTTAATACAACATCCTAGGACAAAATCGAGCGCTCCGCGTCGCCGGCGCCACGGGAGCCGCACTGCAGAGAGGCAGCCTGGCGTAGAGTAAGGATGGAGTAAAGTAAGTGACACGGAACTATGACAAATTCCAAACCCAACTGGAAAATTAGGAGAGAGAATCGGGTGTCGTGTAGCAGGGCAGCCCGACAATTACCCTGGAGCAGCAGGGCGTGTCCTGCCGCATTTACCTGCGCCGCCGCCCTCGGTGGCCCGTTTTCGGTGTCAGTGACCCTGGCAAAGCCTGGCGCCCTCGGCTCGTGTGCAGGAGCTCAGAACACACAGGATAGATAGGACCTGCAGGCCTGCGCGTGCCTATCTTTCTAAATGAAGACAGCATTTAAAAAAGAAACAAAAGAAAGCACGCTAAAAGCCATTTATGATATTCTCCAACAAGGAAAAACCCCAGAAAAGAAGCCGACTTGGAGACCTTAGACGTGGTGTCAAAATTTAAGATGATTTTTCTCCTCCCGTATACAATATTGCAGAGACAAACAAAGCAGCAGGAGGTCCAAGCATATCAATCAAAGAGAGACAGCACATTCTAGACTGGGAGTATAATTAAGTAGAAAATATAAAAATAGGATTTCCCAACCTGGCAAGTGGGAAATATAAACCAACTGGCAGGGGAAGGCTGGAGAAGATAATCCTACCCCTTTGGAATAACTGTAGACAAACAGAAGGAAACAGCAAGTGGAAATCCGTGAAGGAGAAGAGAAAGTAGAGACAGCAGAAGAAAAATTCATCAAGTCCCTGCAAGCAATGAGCTTGCCAAGACCTGCTTTTAGCCCCTAGTAACAACTCTGGGGCGAAGAGATTAACCTTTTTTTTTTTGGGTACACGATTAGTAAGTGATCATCTTCAGAGTTTATCTGATAGAAATGTAGCCGTTAATCAAGTTAGCTCTTTTGCTTGGCAGAAAATGGAATAGAATCACATCTTGCAAAAACTATTTTTTCCTTCCGTGACCATTAGCATGAAGCGTTAGTTACTCTCTCTCTCTCTCAAACGCAGGCTCAGCCAGGCGGGTGCCGCCTGCTTTTAGAGACCTGCGTTCCACGGTGCGAATCCTTCAATGGATGGTGTTCAATCCACTCTGCTCCTCCCTGCCCTTGTAGTAATTGCATTAGGAAATAAGTAAGTACAGCTATAGGCATTGTGTTCCTTAAAAGAGGCTGTGATGGAATGAAAAAGCTGTTTAAGAAAATATAATAAAAGTATTGCACATTGGTTTCTCCACCGTAATAAGTGGAATTATAGCGGGAGGAGGAGACCTCTCGCAGCTGGGCAAGCCCTGAGACTCCTTCCCTCATTCTCTGACTTAAAAGCTATCAATTTAGAGCTGTCCTATGTATTGCCCTGTGAATTGAACAAGCCTTTTCAGTCTTTAATTAAGGGTGAAAAACTCTTTGAACATCACAGCGTTCATCTGTTCATGTGTGCAAAGCCTGGTGTAACAAAAGAATTTAATCAAACTACAAGCCTAATAAAGACTACATTGCCTGAACTAAATGATGTTATTGCAGTAGCGGCTCATAGTTTTACATTTAAAAAAGCGGGTCAGAGTGTTCATTCATCTTGATTAGCAATGCCAACCTAATTACTTCTGGAGGAAACAGTAATTAGCTGGAGTCTCACCTCATTAATCATGACATTCTTGTAGCAGACTATTTTTATCTGATAAATGGCTTGGATTGGAACAAGGTGTATATTTGAATTCTAGTTAATTGTACACAGCTTGCTGCATAACATTTCACATTTTTATCATTTAACTGCTTCCTCCCTATGACCCTGTAGAGGAGCTGTGGTTGCTGTGAATTCTGGAAGAGAAGGCAATCCGACTCTGTGAGGCGGTGGGTGGGTTGTGCGGTTGGTTCACGTTTCAGAAGTGGTGTCTTAGGGCATCCGAGACACGGCTGAAAGATCTGTATGTGTGGATTATTTCATCCGAATCGGACGAAAAGACACTTGGAACAAAGGACTGCGTCGTGTAACTTGGGCACCGTGGTTTCTTTATGGCCAACGGTCATGGACAGCAAACAAGGGTGTTTAATGAAGGGGCTTCAAAAAGCCCATGGAAGAGGTGTTGGATGAATAAACTGACATCTTTTAATTTGATTTTCCATGAAAGTTTTGGAGCACCCTTGTGTTGAACAGCTTCGGCCAGGTCATCAGTACTTCTAAATCAGACACCGTGTTGAAAAGATACAGTATCTGGAATCAGCTATACCAAGGATCACTGCTTTCTATCACTCGATGGCTTTGACCGCTTGTCAGCTGTTTCTCTCTCAGCCTTGCGCCATATTTTCTGGGATTCAACAGCTACTTCATTAGAATACTCTTTTTGATGCTTACCTCTGGCTTCTCTTCAATGTCGAAGTCCTTCATCATTGCTCCAACTAAGCAGCAGTGAGTCTAGTGAGAATTCTTCAGTTACTCCTTTTGGAACACATGCCTGTGGTTTTAGGCTAGGTCAGGAGAGATTGCAGGAGAGGCCCTGTTCCCTGGGCCCAAGGTCAGCTCCTCAGTCTTAAATTGTTTACATAAGAAGAGTGGATCTATTTGCTAAGGGTGACTCACATTAACCAAGTTTAGGGAGATTGATGTATAAAATGAGAATTTCAGTTTTAAAAATTTCAGTGAAAAATGACTTCACATGTAAGGACACAGGAGCAGTGTGGATTTTCTCAGTCATCAAGGTAGCCAGAAAGCAAAATAGTGGTCTGTCCTTGTAAGTATATACAATGTGAAATTGTCATGACAAGGACCGCAATGTTTATCACAGATTTTAAATACACAGTCGCCGTAGGGACATCTACATGGGGAAACCAGCTCATACTATGGAGATTGCTTGTTGATGAAGCAAACAGAATGTAAAGAGTTAGATGAATTGCATGTGTCATGGCATCAACGTGACATAATAAGATGTATCCATCTTTCCGCTAGAGTTGGCCTCACTGCCAAGGCTGGAAAATTCACAGTTGTCTCCTGGACAGTGCTAGGATGACTTTTCCAGCCTTTGCTTCAATAGCTCTTCAGTTTCTCGGTGTCCGTTTTGGATGAACACTCCCTTTTGCCTACTTTGTTCTTTGCTTTGATGGGTTAAAACAGTTACTATATTTATAAATGAGTCTTGCTGTCCCAGGAGCCACTCTGCCTTCTCCAGGGGACTTTGTGTATCTGTGCATTGTGTTCAGTGGCTGTGGAGTGTTGTCTATTTCCTTGTACTTACCGCAGCTAAATACGGAAGTTCCTCTACTTAGATAAAAGTTGTTCTCATATCCTTTTGCATGTGGATGAAAATGACAAAATACCTCTTTAATATGAGAAACACAGTTTTAGAATTAGCTTTATAATTAACAGCAAAAAGCCACAGCAAGTGTCCTAGGGAGGGTTTAAACTGCATTTTTTTCCTGGTGCATTCCCACAAAGCGTAAGTTTGAAGAGTTGCAAGAAGGCATTTTAATCTACCTATTAATATGCTGCCTGTCAGACACCTGTTCCCCAAATAGACTGGATTTGTCACCATTGCAAATCTATGGAGGCCGTTGAAAGCTTCCTCCCCCACTCTCCAGAAGCAGCATGGGGGAAGCCTCAGCGCTTCTAGTGAAATTCTTACCACCTCTCCACCCACAGGAAGCCGCACTCTCCGGGAAGACCTCGACCTATGGATTCATTCACTGTTTGTACCAAAGCTCTTCCCACAGCGTGCTTCCCACACTGTCTTTCCGTTCTCAAGCAAATAACCTGTCTGGATGAGTCACCACGAGCTGGGTGCTTATCCTTGTGCCGACGGCCCCAAGGTGTCATTAGCCAAATCTCTCATCTTCTGCTGATCACTGCAGGTCTAGTCCGACATTTTCAAAGGTGCCATGCTTCATCTGCTCTTTTCCCCAAAGAATTCCTCATGGTCTAAGGATTCTTCTCACCTGTGTTTGTAACAGTCATCATGTTCCGAGAACCCTCAGTGACTTGAAAAAAATGGTCTCCTTTCATTGTCATCATCATCATCATCATATGCTTTTTTTTTTTTTTTTTGACAGGCAGAGTTAGGTAGTGTGAGAGAGAGAGACAGAGAGAAAGGTCTTCTTTCCGTTGGTTCACCCCCAAAATGGCTGCTATGGCCAGCGCTGTGCCAATCCGAAGCCAGGAGCCAGGTGCTTCTTCCTGGTCTCCCATGCGGGTGCAGGGCCCAAGCACTTGGGCCATCCTCCACTGCTCTCCTGGGCCACAGCAGAGAGCTGGCCTGGAAGAGGAGCAACTGGGACAGAATCCGGCACCCCAACCAGGACTAGAACCTGGGGTGCTGGTGCCGCAGGCGGAGGATTAGCCAAATGAGCCGTGGCAGCGGCCCCATCATATACTTCTTATTACTGTACTTAAAACTTGCTGCTTTTTGATGAGAAATGGGATGGCTAATAATAGCTGTGTAACTATAAAGTGCCTCAACACCAGACACAGACACAACAAACAGGTGTTCTGGAAGACTAAAATGACTGTGTGTGCCACCCCCACCATGCCCTGTAGCCAGATGGACTGGTTTATTTTGTTTGTTTGAAATGGAATGTTGTTTTGCCTTATCTATAATAATTTAAAAATGTATAGGGTAAAAGTTGAGGCTGTTCAATACTAAAAATAGTATCTGATTAATGACAAATTATTTTTCTTGTGAGTTTATTTAATATTATCAATGGTACTAATACTTTTTGTTGTATACCAGTACCCACATATTATTTTAAGAGCTTTATAGATGTATATATTCATTTAATTTTCATGTTACTCCTTAGAAGTGAGAATTACTTTTATTTCCATTTTACAGAAAAGGAAATTGGTTAAGTAAATCAAGTTCATGCTCAGACTTGAGATTTGAACTATGGTGTTTAGGCTCCAGGGCTTACTCTTAACCACAGTGTTATATCACTTCTCATATAATGGATTCCTTGTCTTGATACCAAAAAATACAGAGGTGTTGTTGGCCCTAGCAGTTAAGATGCAGGTGAAGATACTCTCCCACGTTCGAGTGCCTGGTTGCAGCTACTGACTCCAGCTCCTTGCTGATACAGACTCTCAGAGGCAGCAGTGTTGGCTCTTGTAGTTGGGTTCTTACCACCCGCATGGTAGACCTGTACTCATTCCTGGCTCCTGGCTTTGGCCTGGCCCAACTTGACGATGGCAGGGGTTTGGAGAATCAACCAGCAGGTGGGAGTGCTCTTTCTCTCTCTTTCTCTGTTTCTCTTTGCCTCTCAAATAAATATTTAAATAAATTTTAAAAAAGCATTCACAAATACAGAAAACTCCAAAGGAAGAAAATAACATTGACTGATAAACTCACTATTCATATAAACTGTCATTTATATTTTGATACATACATTTCCAGATTTTTTTCTCTCAGAACACATTTGCATTTTCTTTCACTCAGAAAATATTGGGAGTATCTGTACATGTGTCTCTGTCTATATATATGTACTGCATCATTTTTAGACATTGCTTGCATTTTAGTGTGTTTAGTTATTGTAATTTATGGAACCAATTTGTTTCTCATTATAAGCAATGACACAAGCATAATCTTATGGCGAAGCTTTTGTTCATGTACTTATTTGACTTTTTTCTTTAGAAAAAGTTCCAGAAGTGGGATTACTGGATGGAAGGAGAAAATGGATATTTTTAAGGCTTCTTATTGCCAAATTCCCTTCCAGAAATTCTATATCAGTGTATACTCCCACCATCAGCATATGAGATGTCTGCTTTCCTGAGCAGTGTGGGGTTCTACTCTTTTCTCTTTCTTTCACTTTTAAAAAAGTATTTTATTTATTTGAGAGGCATAGAGACAGGGAGAGAGAGAGAGACAGGGAGAGAGAGAGACAGGGAGAGAGAGAGAGAGAGCTCCCATTCACTGGGTTACTCCCCAAGTGCCCACAATCGCTGTGGCTGGGCTTTGCCGAAGTTGGGAGCCTGAGACTCAATGAAGGTTACCCATGTGGATGGCAGGGACCTAAGTACCGGAGCCATCATCCACTGCCTCACCGAGTGTGCATTAGCAGGAAGCCAGATGGGAAGCAGAGGCAGGACTAGATCCCAGGCTTTCCAATATGAGATGCTGGCATTCCAAGTGGCATGTTAGCTGTTTCACCTGCACCCCCCTTCTGTTTTCAAATACGCATCTCACCTTGACTTTGTCCTTTTGTGTTTTCTGTTTAGGTACATTACCCTGCAGTTGGGTTTGCTTTGCTTAACTTGCTTCTCCCTGCCTAGTTTTGCTCTCTGTAAGAATGAGGATGCATACTGATAGAAGCTACATCAGGGCTGTTAGGGGAATAAATGTTTTCTGCTCATATTCTGTGGCATATGGTATTTATTAACATTATTGTTATTATTTATTACTTTAACTACTATTGTTTTTCTTTTTTTATGGATTAGGTAGCCCAGATTTTCTTGTTTGAATTTTAATGTAACTCTCTCTGTCATAGTCATCCTATCAAGTTCAATTCACTTATTCTCTTCTATAGTTGGCTGTGCCATGATTTTTTTTTACGAATTCATATGCAAATTCACTTTTGTACCCAAATAGGGAACCACTTTTTCTATTTTAAGTCTGAAGTTGAAAATTTAAAAATCTGTTTAATCTGGAATTATAATATTGGAGATATTCTAAGATGCCCAAGATTCACAATAATGCAATGGACTTACTCCTGAGCATCTCCTTGCCTTCCCCTTCAAGAGTGGGAGGACCCAATTCCTCCCCTAACTCGTGTACACTCGGAGGCTCAGTTTTGTATCCATTGCTGGGCTAACTCTGGTGTTGATCGTTGACTTATCAAGGCAGGTAAACAAACCTCCTCAAACTCAACTTTTCTGATAAAGTCTATCATCTGGTGACCTTGTCATAAGGACTGTGCTGTCATCTTGCTTCTAGAGTTGTCTGACTGCCTTCTAGCCCCAGGCCAAGACCAGGAGGTGGAGGCCTTAGGTCTTGTGTTGACCTCTAATTTTGTGCTAGTTTACATGTTCTGACCTCATTCTTTCATTAAGTGAGGGCCACCATGCTTGTGCCCATAAACCAACTATGAATCTTAAGATTCAAAAAAAGCTCTGAAATCCATAGAGTCCATTTCTCTCCCATATGAGTTTCCTTTACTGTATTTCTTTTGCACATTTTATAAGCCTCTGCTGGAATAACATCCAACAGGAAAATCATAAATGTTAAAGGCAGCCCATCCTTGGATACCATCACCATGATACAAGTTTCAAGCAAAGCCATCACTTGATCCTGGAGTCTTCACGAAATCCAGTTCCACTGAGAAGAATCTTATTAGTCCCTGTACTGGACACTCCTGCAGATATTTGTAAACCACTGCTGTGCCTCCTCAGAACCCCTTCTGTAGAATAAGTGGTCTTAGCTTCCACCTCAGTTCTTAATGTTTTGTGACTCAATTTCATGCCTCTTTAATCCAGCTTGGTAATATATCTATGAAGCATCATCTCCCATGCATTCCATATTTCCAAGATGTTTAAAACACGACCTGTAAGGCATAATATGATTACCAGATAGCATTACCTCCGCTATCCTGGATTCTAGAGTTCTATTAATGTCTAAGAGTCTATTCATTTTTTTTTACAACTATAGCCTGCTGTTGATTTCTAATGAGCTGTTTGCCAAAATTTGAGGATGTTTCATATACGCTGCTGTTACTTTTCTTCATCCTCCATCCAGACTCATTAATTGTACCTGAAATCCCCTACCACATGTGAAACTTTATTAGTTAACAAACATCATTTTGTTAATGTCAGTTCAGGGTTGCTTCCACATGAAATATTTTTGTGTTTTGTTTCTCTAAGGTGACATATCAGGTGTGCCTTTCCTTACTGTAGCTCCCACAGTTCTGGAGTTTCACCTGATTGTTCCAGCATGCCAATGATGATATGGTAAGATGGCTTTAAAGACAGAGCCTTCTTTTACTCCAATGCAAACCTCTCTTCAGATCAGCATTCTGTACTTGGTGGACCCAGTAAACAGGGCACTTTGCATTGTGTGTCTCATACAGTATGTATTTCTCGTCAAATAAAGTGTTCTTCAGATTTTGAGTCAAGAAGATGTTACTAAATGTGCCTAAGGAAAAATGGGTGCTATATTTAGAAAAGTTTGGGAGATGTTGGATACTACATCCTCTTCTTGGAGAGAATCACAATGCATGTTACCATGTATATTACTCTTCAAAATCCTGAAAAAAGTATATTTGATTTAACTCATGTTTTCCAAGTGTATTTGTGTGTACTTCCTGCATACCTAGAATATCCTATGGAAGTCTGCTTTCTGCTGATACCAATTTGGGAAATACTATACTCCATGCATGGGCAAAACACGATAGCCTGTCAAGTGTCTCGCTGAGATGTAGACCCATATGTCCTCAGCAGTTTCCTTGTCTCCCACTCCAGTCATTTTATCAAAAGATAAAATGAGTTAGGTCTGGCTCGAATTGTTCATCGCAAATCCGCGTTGGCTCCATACCGATACCGTTTGATTCTCTCAGCTCCTGCCTTGCCCAGAATCTACACAGAACTTAACATGGAGTTTAATTAACGGAATTCATCCTCATCTTTTAAGTATGTTAAGTCAGTATTAGCTTATCCCTCTTTTCTAATGCCTTTTCTTTTCTCCAAATTTCCCCGGTGCAAATTCCAATGAGGATCAACACTTCATTTTTTGAGTTTTTGCTGAAGCCTGTGAGAACCTTCACCTGGTCAGAAGCACTTAAGTTGTCCAACAAAATGGGCTGCTGTGTTCAGCATGGTCCCATTGAACTCTGGTCTTGAAGTGCACTCTTGCCTTGGTGGGCTTGACGGAAAATACACATGCCGCAGGAGGTGACATCTGTATTTCCTGTTCTTTCTTCACTTTAAGTGTTCCCTAACCACGTTTCTGTTCCTTTCAGTCATTACTTAGTTTTAAAACTTTTCCTTTTAAAATGTTATTTGAAAAGCAGAGAGACAGGGAAAGTGAGACACAGAGCGAGACCCTCCATCCACTGATTGACTTCTCAAATGACTAGTGCTGAGCCAGGAGCTTGGAACTTAAACCAGGTCTTCCATGTGGGTGGTAGAGACCCAGATACTGAGACCTCATCTGCTCCCTCCCAGCGTGCACCTTAGCAGGCAGCTACAGCACTAGTGGGGACTCTACATAGGCACTCGAGGTGGGAGGCAGGTGTCCCAAGTGCATTTTTTTTTTTGACAGCAGAGTGGACAGTGAGAGAGAGAGAGAGACAGAGAGAAAAGTCTTCCTTTGCCGTTGGTTCACCCTCCAATGACTGCCGTGGCCGGCGCGCTGCGGCTGGCACACCGCGCTGATCCGATGGCAGGAGCCAGGTGCTTCTCCTGGTCTCCCATGGGGTGCAGGGCCCAAGCACTTGGGACATCCTCCACTGCACTCCCGGGCCACAGCAGAGAGCTGGCCTGGAAGAGGGGCAACCGGGACAGAATCCGGCACCCCAACTGGGACTAGAACCCGGTGTGCCGGCGCCGCAAGGCGGAGGATTAGCCTATTGAGCCACTGCGCCGGCCCCAAGTGCATTTTAATCACTGTGCCAGGAAGTCCACCGCCTGATTGACTTTTAGACTGACTGACACCATCCTTTCAGTATGACAGCAACTGTCTGTGGCTCACCTGTGTTTGATTGCCTTGTCTTCTTTCTCTTCCTCGGTGGGACTGACATTGTGTTGTCAAAATTTTATGCCTGGCTGGCACCACAGCTCACTAGGTCAATCCTCCGCCTGCAGTGCCGGCACTCTGGGTTCTAGTCCAAGTTGGGTCGCCGGTTCTGTCCCGGTTGCTCCTCTTTCAGTCCAGCTCTCTGCTGTGGCCCGGGAGTGCAGTGGAGGCTGGCCCAAGTCCTTGAGCCCTGCACCTGCATGGGAGACCAGGAGGAAGCACCTGGATCCTGGCTTTGGATCAACGCAGTGTGCCGGCCGTAGCAGCCACTTGGGGGATGAACCAATAGAAGGAAGACCTTTGTCTCTGTCTCTCTCTCTCACTGTCTAACTCCGCCTGTCAAAAAAAAATTTTTTTATGCCCGTGAGCCTTTCTTGCCTTCTGAGACAATACCTTTCTCAGACTTTCCAAGGAATCCTACCACACTCATGTTTTTTGAAATCTATTTTCTTAGTGCTCTAGTACTGTCTACAACATACTCTGTGATGGAAACAGCCCCTCACTCCCCATCCCACTTCTTCAGCTCTGCTGCATTTAGCGCCGTCTGCTTCATTACTTCTTCCTTCAGTGAGATGAAGTGATGGGCTGGGCCAATCCAGAACCCCCTGAACAGCAGAAAGTGGCTTTTCTCACTGATGTCGGTAGAAGAAATCCTCCAGCAGTTGGCCAGCAAACATCTGTTCTTGTCAGACAGTCTTCTGGTTTATCTTAGCATAGAGTGTGCAAAAGGTGTGGGTACTGTGAGGGAAATGCAATTAAAGTAGGCACATAAATAAGTAAAATTAATTAAAACAGGTTTGTTGTGATAATTAGCTTGGTTTACAATAGGGTTTTTAGATGTACACAGGCTTCAGAATGCTTTAGGGCAATGCCTTTATTTCTAACTATAGCTCTGGAGGAGTTGTGTCAGTATATTACAATGGATGAGTTGTACTAATCAATTTTTTTGCTATAAATTATGTAGTTTTGGAAAAGCACAAGGATGCATTTAATTTACAAGTTAGGTGCTTTCCTGTTCTCATTGAACATCCAGTGAGCAACAGTGGTTGATGATTTAGCCTAGGAGAGCCACAGAGGCTGCCGCATGCCACCAGGAGCCAGTCAAGTGGCTCAGTCAAGACAGCAGAGGCTACGAGACCCGCCCTCTAGTGCCGTGTGATGTCGGTGATAGGGAGGGCTGCAGAGCCAGTGTCACAATTTAAATAAGATGAAGTTCTCCAAAACTTTGCTATTAACATAACTTTATTTTTTCTATCATTGATCCCTTATTTTGAAGTACTGTGGTTGGCACAATTGCTGTTAAAATTATTATTTGTCTCTTATAATTTTTAGTATTAGAAAGTGTCACTCAAAAATTGTGACCAGTGTTGAGATGATTGATAGCTCACTCAGCTAATGTACTTCTCACCAGAAATAATTAAATTGGTGTTTTATTTAGCTTTCCAGTTTTATCATGAGTAAACTAATCAAGCTGTTTCAATTTATGAGTTACTGCAGCAAGTTCATGGGCTCTCAAAACCACGTAGACTGAAGGGCCTTCACTGTGGTGCAGTGGGGAGAACCTCTGCTTGTGGTGCTGGCATCTGTACCAGAGGACTGGTTCGAGTCCTGGCTGAACTATCCAGCTCCCTGCCAATGTGCCAGGAAAGGCAGTGAAGGGTGGCCAAAGTGCTTGGGCCTTGGCGTCTTGAGATCCTGGCTCGGCCATTTGCGGAGTGAACCAGCAGATGGATGATCTGTTCTCTCTCTATCTCCCTGTCACTCTGCCTCTCAGAGAAACAAGTCTTTTTTTTTTTTTTTAAGACCTTCCCTACACTGAAAGGATGGTATTTCTTTGTTCACTTGATATTCACATTCTTATCATGGCACACAGTGTATCTGCCATCAGTGATTTTTAGCAGTTTTTTTCTCCCAACCCTTAATAAGGGAAGGGGGATTTGGAAAACTGAAAACAGATGATGAAAAAGCCTCACTGTTGCAGACAGGCCTGGGCTCCTCCCCGGGAGCTCTGACTACTTAGCATTTCCACATGGAGCTGTGCACGGGCCCCTCTCCACGTGCAAGTACTAAAGAGAGAACCATGCTGACCAAACGCAGTGGGAGGAGGAAGACGGGAAGAGAAGCTGGGCGCTGCAGTGGCCGTGGTTACCGGGTGGGACTAAGTAAGTGACTTTGTCTACCTCGTCTAGGACAGGCTCCCTGTGCCTGGGTGTCTCCCAGCAGTGATCAAGGTAGGTCAATAATGGTGTTTTTTTTTTTTTTTTTTTTAGTGAGTTGTGCGGGAAAACCCATTTATTTGATAGAACAGTTTTAGGCCGAGCTTCCATTATTTATCCTATTTTTAAAAGTAGTTATTTTATTGGTGTGTAATTATCCAGCTTGTAGGTAATAATTTAATTTCTAGTAGTAATTGGTCTATGACTACTGTCGGAATTCCTGCCATTTATCAAGTATCTGCTATGTGTGAGGTGTGCCAAGAACATTTTTCTAGTCTTTA
This sequence comes from Sylvilagus floridanus, assembly GCA_949820135.1. Classification (NCBI taxonomy): domain Eukaryota; kingdom Metazoa; phylum Chordata; class Mammalia; order Lagomorpha; family Leporidae; genus Sylvilagus; species Sylvilagus floridanus. The sequence goes on along the minus strand of OX463230.1, from coordinate 17,167,142 downwards.
TATCCACAGGGCAAGGCAGTTTTTAGCTAAAAATAAAACCTATAGCTAGAAAATGGTTAAAAAGCTCCAGAAATGTGCCTGATGTCATCTTGCCAGAAAAGTTGAAGCTCACCTTGAGCCATAACTTTTTCCTTGAGCAGGTATTTTGGGCTCTGCTTGGAGCACACAGCTGTGTAGCTGTGAATCTCAGTAAGGTTCTTGGTAAACCATACGTGTAGTCTCTTTGATACAGATCACTGAAAGTCCCCTGAGAGGTTTTTCAGCTCTTTGGATAGCTCCTTGAAACTATCAAGAACTGGCTATCTCTAGGAGTTGACCAAAAATACCACTGGGTTATGAATTTTGATTGTGGAACTAAAATACTTAGGGGAAGATTTTAGAAAAGGAATTAACATTGACTTGATAAGACATTAGTAAAACATTTTAAAAAAAAGAAACTTCCTAGTCTAAAACGCACGCTGGGAAGTACAACATGCAGCAGCACTGTGTTTGTCCTGGAGCTGGCGCCTCTGGCTGGTGGTTTCCATCGAAATCACCAAGGGTACTTCCTAAAAATACAGAGACCCAGGCCCTGCCCTCCTTCCAAGGCAGCCTGTCTAGCCTTTATGAGGCCTGCAGGTGAAGCTTGTAATCACCCAAGACGAAGAAGCACTGTGCTAGGCGGCAGTGCAGGGTTGACTTTCTTCTCTCTGCTTTTTGCTGCTGCTGTTGATAGAACATACCCTGGTAATGCGCGATTTCATGTCGTGTCTCCTGTTGTCAGGTTCTGTATCTTGTCTTCACATACTGCTTCTTGTTTATTCTGGCTGTGGGTCTGACCTCATGCTGACTCTGTATATCTTAAGTACCCCTTGGAGTCCTGCTTTTGCAACTGCTCTGAGAAAGAGGGTGAGGTGGAGGCAGCATTGCAACATCTAGCAGGTGAATTTGATACACTTGTGTTCTGCATTGATCAAAGCTGAGCTCATCACTTTAAGACGATATCAAACATGATATTAATACATGGTCTTAAAGTACAGTGCTAATTTCAGATGTAAGTTAATTGGAGTAAATCATCCATAGCATTGACTGATTGCTTGTTGTGTAATCTGCCATAGATTCCTTGTTTTGTAATCTGCCATTGATCTCTTGTGTAATCTGCCATAAGAGTATACTTCAAAAAGTAGGTGAGCAAATAAATACTCAATAGAGGGAAGACATAGTTCCCCGAAGTAACCAATCATGGCTGTGTGCTGTTAACATCAGGGGAAAAAAAAATGGGATGAGACATCTGGTCAACAAGTATTGAGTGATTTGCTATCTGTTACATAATAGTCACTGGGAATTTGAACTTAAAACGTTACCTAGACATAGGACTAACTCTGAAGTAACCGGAAGAACCTGTGAAAACAATCCTGAAACAAGCGCCATCTGGGATTACTGTAGAGAAAACATAAATAGTTTCATTCAGTTGAAAACATTCTTGATTGTAATGAGTAATTGCATATCAAAATATAAGGTTTAGATGTGTTTCCACCGAGCTCTCAAATCCCTTTGAAATGTCTTTAGCTGTGTTGTGTTCCGGATACAGGCCAGGATCTATACTAGAAGGCACTTCCCACATTCTCTTGATAATTAACTCTGGATTAAGAGTGGAAGGGGCAAAAAAGGAAGGACTGAGAAGATAAACGGGAAACACGGGTGCTGGCCTTTGTGTTGAGAACATTGGGACTGATATGTTTATCTCGAGTGCTTGTGTTTTTAGCAGGGTCAGAGTAGGCAGGAAAAAGAAATCGCCCTTATTAGAGGACCTTGACAGAGATTTTGAACATCCCCTACTATGTCCTGTATTCAGGCGACTCTGCATATTTGGTTGTGAGAGAAATACAGGTGCCCCTAATGAGATGTTGTTTTTTCCTTCGTGCTACCTGATGCCTTAATGGCCTTTATAGTACCTGAGGATCTCCACTTGAGCTGTATACCACCTCCCTCCATCAAGCTGGACATGACAAATGCTCACTTTACTGAAAGTCCCACCAAATACATACCACTGTCGCCATCCAGCAGAAAGCTGACAAAAAGAAGAAATGGGCCAGGTTCTGAGAGAGATGGTAACAGGGATGGTAAATGGACTTCTAAATAATGCAGTGTCCTGGTCCAGTGCCTGGTACAGGTGATGGCTGATGGTGATGGCATGCACAGGGACCTCATTGTTCGGTGGCCTTGAGGATGGCTGAGCAGTAGAGAGATGGCAGCTCAGGCTGAGCATGGAGAAGGTCTGCTCTGCCCTGGGTCCCTGCAGCAGCCTGTGGTGTGGACCTTTGAGGCACCCGTGGGTATTTCCAGAGGCAGCGGTGATTTCAAGGTTTGGGGATCTGCTTCTGATAGATAGGCTTCCAGACTTGATTGGTGTTCTTATCTCTGAATGCCCAGTATCTTTAAAATACTCCCTTCTACTAAAATGTCCAGGTTAGTTGCTGATTCTTGCAAATAGGGCATCTAAAAAACAAGACAACAGTTCTACAGGTTTTCTTGGAATAATGAACAGAACTCACATCTTAGGTATTGTTGGTAACCTTCAGAAAACAAAGCTTTCCAGTTGGAAAACAGGACAACTTGTAGGACAAGTTTGAGATGTAAATTTCTGTTTTTGTAGCTCAAGAGCTTTCCAGAAGACAAATGTTTGCATTTGCATTGTACTACTGGCACAGAATCTATTTCCTGTTCTAATGAACACACAGGACACAGAGCATGGACTAGAACAGAGGAGCTGGGAGCTGAACAGGCTGTTTGTCTGCTGGTCCCATTTCAGATGCTGAGTGATGAGAAGGGCAGGGAGATTGTCTTTCAGACATGTTAGTACTAGGACTTGAGAGGTGTCTCTTTAAATTCTGAAAGGATATTGTCTTCTGTGAGCATTTGTTTAAGGAATGCCATAGATGGGAGTAGGCACAAACATGTTCATGGTGCACACCTATACTCCATGGTGGTGTGCCTCATGCAGTTAGGTGTCCCAGAGCAGTTCTAGAAGGAGCCAGGACTTGCAGATGGGGAACCCTTGAATACTTGCCTTAATTTAAGGACAAAATACAGGATGTTTGGAAAAACAGACATTTCATCCGTAAGCTGATACTTAGCTACCGGGGGAAAATACTATTAAACCCAAATTGCACAATTAATTATGGAAATTTTTTATAGAACAAGTGAACTATAATACAACAGAAGTACCTGATCTGATTGGGAGGTGGTGGTAATAAAAAAAGCACTTCGTTGAGGAAGCAAAACTGCATCCATATATCGAAAGAATGTGGATTATTAGGTAGGCTCAGGTTAAAGGGGGTGGGTTGGGCCAGCGTAGAGTTTAGGGAGAAGCTTGGGGAATGTCTTCCTCCCAGCAGGAAGGAAGTGACTTGAGAAAACTGCAAGTTTGGGCTAGTATTCAGAGATTATTTAAGAGGTAAAATGGACAACTCTTCCTGACCAGGTGGTATGGCAGGTGGAGGTGACGACCATGTCATGTGTCTAGTTCTCGATGTGCAGTTGGGGAAGGACTTCGCATCACCATCATTGAGATTGTGTGATACTGTTCTATTGCCTGTTGGCAGTGGGAATAACTCCAGGAGCTTTGTTGTACTTGATGGTGTCACCTAAAGAGCAGTGGATTTATAGTCCAAGAAATCTGTTACACAATAACTAGTCTAGAAAGTCTCTTAAGTACTTGGTATAGATTCGGTTTTATCATATGCAAAATATTTGACACTTGAAAGTAAGGGTTACAGAGAGAGGGAGAGGCAGAGATCCTCTGTATGCTGATTAACTCCCTAAATGGCTACAATATCTAGGAATTACCCTGGGGCTTCACCTGGGTCTCCCACATGGATGGCAAGAGCCCAAGCACTTGATTGCCGAGGCCATTAGCGGGGAGCTGGATCAGAAGTGGGGCACCTGAGACATGAACTGGCACCCACAGGGGATGCTGGCATCACAGGTGGAGGCTTTACCTGCAACATCGACCTCTACTTCTCAGTTTTTAAGGTAATTTCTGTTGGTCTAATGAGATAATTACTGTTTTATTAAATTTTAACTTACTTTAACACATCAATAGTAATATAATCAGTCAAGCTGCAACTGTATTATTATTGAATCCTTCCCAACAAATGCCATCTCTAATTTTGCATTAAAACTTGTAAATTCTACCTAGAAACTGTGTCTTCATTTTTAAAAATCCATCCTGGTTTGTTGCTGCTACTATTTCCCTAGTCCAAGTCACTATTCATTCTTGACAAGAATACTATTTTATTCTCAACCCTCTTCTTGTTTTTGCCTTCCTAATACCAGTTCTCCATGCAGTAGGCAGAGAGACCTTTTAAAAACATACATCAGAGGTCCAGCACTGTGGCGTGCAGTGCTGGCATCCCACATGAGCACCAGTTCACGTCCTGGCTACTCCGCATCTGATCCAGCTCTCTGCTATGGCCTGGGAAAGCAGTGGAATATGGCCCAAGTGCTTCGGCTCCTGCACCCACATGGAAGATCCAGAAGAAGCTCCTGGTTTCGGGTTGGCTCAGTCCTAGCCTTTGCGGCCATTTTGAACCAGAGGATGGAAGACTTCTTTATCTCTTTGCTTTCTCTCTGTGTGTCTTTAACTCTTTGCAAATAAAATGAATAAATCATGTAATTGTAATGCCCACAATCCTTTACTGACTTCTGTCACTCTGGGAATATTTGACCTTCCTATGCTTCATTGAGAAGCCCTCCTTGGTCTGCCTGCCTCTTCTTCATTGCCATATTGGTCCTAGCTATGCTCTCTTTCTTTCTTGTCCAGGAACATGCCTATCTTTTTCATGCCCTAGAAGCCCATTGCTTCTGTGTGAAAGGTGCTTTCATGGATGATAACAGGACTGGGTTCTCCTTGTTGCTCAGTTCCTGTTTTGAGATGTTTCTTCAGCTAGACCTCTCCTGAGTATACAACCTAGTGACCACCTGGTAACTGCTAATTGAATTACCCTGTTTTAAATCTGTTTACCATCCTGCACTATATGGGTTGTTCCCTACCACTAGAAAGTACGCTCAGTGAGAGAACGGACTTTGGGTGTCATCCTGTCTCCAGTGCAACTATCCTGAAACAAAATCAACTGAGACATCGCTCCATGGGCAGTGGATAAAGGAAAGGAGGTACTCAAATGTGATGGAGTATCATTGAGCCTAGAAGAGAATGAGATCCTGTCATTTGTGACAAAGTGGACAGAAGGACATTGTGTTAGGTAGAATTTCCAGACATGGAAATTCTAATATCACATATTCTCTGTCCTTTAGAAGTCAAAACAAAGTAGATCTGAGCTTAGGATAGTGATTACTGGGGGGGGGGGTATGTTAGGGGATAGAGGGAGTTTGAATAACAGGTACCAAATACAGTTGGATAGAAAACATAGTCTGTTGGATAGCATAGTGTGGAAGCTATAGTTTACAGTGTTCTTAGATTTTTGTGAGGAAATGATAGAGGAGAGCTTGCAGGGGCCAAACAAAGAAGAGGCGAGGAAATGGATATTTTCATTTTCTCATTGACCATTACACATTGTTTTCATGTATTGAAATGCCATACTGTACCCTAAAAATACATAAAATTCTACATCTTAATAAATTTTGATTTATTGGTTTCTCAGGAAATACAACTGGAAGCAAGACATGGTTCTTAGAGTTGATTTTACAGTGCAGCAAAATGCAGAGATGGACACAGTGATCTCCCCTCTACTGGCTTGCTCCACAAATATTCATGCAGTAGCTGGAGCTGGGCCAGGCTGAAACTAGGATCCCAGAAAACAATCTTGATATCCAACGTAGGTGGCAGGGACTCAGGTTCTTGAGCCATTACCTGATGCTTCCCACGGTACATTAGCAGGAAGCTGATGTCCCATGTAGCTGCTTAACTCCTGGACCTGTTCATATGTTGTTTATATTAAATACACAATCCATTTCTTTGGAGAATGGTGGGTCAGCTATGAAAAATGATATAAACTTAACACAGCAATGAAAATCTGATTTGACGCACATAGTCTGTGTTCCCAAAGTGTTAATACTGTGGCTGTGTTATACATTTGAATGCACAACAATTTTGTCAGCTTGTCATATTTTTCAGATGTTTGATGGAATATTAGAGCAACATGATCTAGAAGCTCTTTAAGGGATTCTGAAGAGGGCTCAGGAAAGTTAGAACACTTAATTTGTCTTCCACTTTCTCTATTTGTAAGGAAAACGTGAGAGGACTCCAAAAAGTTGATAGAAAATGGAATTAAAAGATTGTTTCTGTGCAAAACATTTTGAAATGCATGCATAGTTTTTTGTGACATGCATTTGCCATGTGCTTTGTCAGATCCTTTGTAATGGAGTAGAAATAATTCATTTTTAGGCATACTGGAGGCAGCCAGTCAGTTTCTCCCCGACTCATAGTTACTACCTAGAAATTGCTGAGGAGCCTTGAAAATCTCTGTGCTCAGCTGGGGAGACTTTTTTACTACACTAGTGTTCTCAGGGCTGGTTGACAGTTCAGGAGCAGGAGAGGGTATTGTAAGGTCTTATTTTTCTTAATGTTATTTCTGTACCAGCTTCCAGAATGTCTGACTAGACTACCATCAGAATCATTCCTTTGGGTTAAGAGGCTATCTCCAGGGAAACGTGTTGAAAACGAACTCCTTGCCTCAATCACACACGAGCACCAGTTAGCACATCTGCACTGACTGTATTATTAGACTTCCAGTTGCTTTTTGGAAGGAAACTTGAGCTGAGGGAATGGAGTATGTTGTACTTAATTTCTTCTTTCCGTATTCCCATCAACACTTGAAGCAGTTAGAGTACTTAAATACTCAAAACCTCTGTTTTGCCATAGATAGGAAAAAAATGAACAGCTCTTCTTTAAAGGAACTTCTTTGGGTGTAGCAGGATTGACAGTACATAAAGCTGATTTCAAAGGCAAAATAAAGAGTTGCGATTACAAAGGTAGGAGCAGCTAATGTTGACCAGGAATGTTGGAAACAGCTTTTTCAAGATGTTGGCATTGCACTGGGGATTGAGTGAGACTTTGAAGAAAGATTCCAAAAGACAAAGGTAGGATGAGAGAGGTTATGTGCAAGAAAGGAGAGAATGTCTTAAACTGAGCACAGCATAAGCAAAGAGGAGTTCTAGATACAGAATTGGGGGAAATACTGGGGAGAGTGAATTGTTTCCGATGACTTCCCAAATATTTGAGGTCTGATTAATGTACAGTACATTTTACATATTTTGGAAGTGAGGTTAGGTATTCACAGACCCTTAAGAAATCACTACCGAAGTCAAGATAGTGAGCATATCTGTTACCCCCACAAGTTGCTCTATGTCTCTTGTTAGGGTTCCGACTCCTTTAGGGAACCACTGATCTGCTTTTTGTCACTGTAGAGTTGCTTGAACTTTTTAGAATTTTAATGAAATGGAATCATGCAGCAAACTTGTTTTACTTAGCACAGTAAAGCTGTATGGACATTCATGCATTTCTCTTGGCCTGAATGTTTGGAGGTGAGATGGCCAAATTTTGTGGCAGGTGTTAAGCTTAATCTTTTGAGAAACTGCTAAACTGCGAGAATGCTTTCATCATTTTGCTTTCCCACAAATATAGTTCTTCCACATCTTTGCCAACACTTGGTATAGTCAGGCTTTTAAATTTTAGCCATTGTGATGTGTGGTGGTGTTTAATTGGGGTTTTGATTTGCATTTCTCTAAGAGATTCACTACTATATGTTGTTTGGTGGTATGCCTGAATTTTTAGCTCATTTTTGAGAAAAATATCTCACTGTATAGAGAAATATATAATAAGACATCAATCCTCTTAAAAAACATTTGAAGGATATAATACATTTGGGTTAGCTATAAACAAATATTGTATAGCAGAGTTCTACAGCTTATTTATCTCGATTAGCATATTTTATGTCCAGTGCTAATTCACTTTCAGTTCAGCCTCTCTCATACTCTAGCTTCTGGAAATCATAATTTCATTGCTTGAGCCTGTGAATTTGCCTATTGTAGATAATACATATAAATGAAATCATGCAGTATTATGTGGCTAGCTTATTTCACCTACTTTAATGTCCTCAAGTTTCATGTATGCTGCTGCAAATTGTAGAATTGGCTTTTCAAACTCTGAATAACATTTTACTACATGTACATGTCACACTTTAATAATTCATCATTTGGGCTGTTTGCAGTGTAATTCACAATACCCAACATTCAGTGACCATAGGAGTGCTAACATCTCTTTGATATCTTGATTTTTTTAAAGATTTGCTTGTTTGAAAGACAGAGTTAGAGAGGTAGAGACAGAACAGTCTTGCATCTGCTGGTTCACTCCCCACATGGCCGCAATGGCCAGAGCTGCACCGACCCGAAGCCAGGAGCCAAGAGCTTCTTCCAGGTCTCCCACATGGGTGAAGGGGCCAAAGGACTTGGGCCATCTTTGACTGCTTTCCCTGGTCATAGCAGAGAGCAGGATGGGAAAGGGAGCAGCCGGGACTCAAACTGGAACCCACATGGGATGCTGGTGCTTCAGGCCAGGGTTTTAGCCCGCTACGTCACAGCGCTGGCCCCTGATAGCCCGATTTTAATTCTTTTGGATAAAAACCCAGCACTGGGATTGCGGATCATAACAGATGTATTTTGAATTTTTTGAGGAACCTCCATGCTGTTTACGATAGTGCCCATACCAATATGCATTTCCACCTGCACTAGGCTTGGATTCTAGTTTTCCTACATCTTTGCCAATACTTGTGGTCAGAGTCAATGTTCTTGGCATGAGATGATATCTCATTGTTGTTCTGATCTGCATTTCTCTGGTCCTTAGTGACACTGAGCATTTTTTCAAAGATCTGTCAGGTTTCTGTGTCTTTTCAAGAGAAATATCTGTTCGAGTCAGCCATTTTTTGAGTTACTAGTTTTTTAACTATTGAATTGTAGAAACTCTTCATACATTGTTGATATTAACCTTTTATCAGATAAGTTTGCAGATATTATCTCCTATTTTTTAGATTGTCTTCTTACCCAATTGATTGTTTCCTTTGTGTAAAAGCTTTTGAGTGTGATTCATCCTAATTATTATTATTTTTATTTTGTTGCTTGTGCTTGTGTTGTCATAGCTTTTTTTTCACTGCCATTTTACTGCCTCAGGTTTTATGTTTAGGTCTTTAACCTATTCTGAGTGTGTGTGTGTGTGTGTGTGTGTGTGTGTGTGATAGAAAGGGAGGTGTCCAGTTTCATTTTGTATTTGTGCAGATCCAGTTTTCTCAACCTCATTTGTTAGACACTATCTTTCCTCCATTGTGTATTTTTATCAGCTTGATGAAAGATCAATTAACCACATACATGTAGGCTTATTTGTGAATTGTGTCATTTTAAGAATTAATACTTTTTTAAAACTTGAGAGGCTGAGAGAGAGACAGCCAGATAAAAAGAAACAGCTCGTCTCCACTGGCTCATTCCTCCAATGCCCACGATGAACTGCACTTGGCTGGCCAAAGCCAGGTGTCTGGTGTGAGTGTCAGAATCGCAATTACTTGAGCCATCACTGCTGCCTCCCAGGGTTCACGTTAACCGGAAGCTGGAGTCAGAATGCAGAACCAAGAATTGAACCCAGAATCTCCAGTGTGGTATGTGGGCATCCCAACTGCAAGGTTAAATGCCTTGTTGTTTTTAATTGGATTGATGTGTTTTCTTTTTGAGCAATTCTGAGAGTTCTTTGGATGGAAATCCTTTGTTGGCTGTAGAACTCAATGTTTGCTCCCAAGATGTGATTTTATTCATTCTTAGAACAGTGTCTTGTGAGGTAAAAATTCTTAATTTCGATAAATTCCAAATGATTAATTTTTATTTTTATATAGTAACATTCATGTAAGTATTTTTATATCGAAGATCTTTGTCTAATTCAAGTTTACAAGATTTCTAATGTTTTAAAAAAATGCTTTTGTTTATTTGAAAGTTATAGAGACTGGGAAATAGAAATCTCCCATCAGCATTCTTCACTCCCCAGATGGCCACAATGGACAGGGCTGGACCAGGCTGAAGCCGGGAGCCAGGACTTTGATCTAGGTCTCTGGTGTGGGTAACTGGAGGCCAAACACTTGGGCTGTCTTGCCACTGTGTTTTCCTAGGACATTGGCAGGCAGCTGGATCAGAAGTGGAGCAGCGGGATATATATGAGCATCTGTATAAGATGCCGGTGTTGCAGGCTGCCTGTTAACCCACTGTTCTGCAACATCAGCCCCAAGATTTCCACTTTGTGTAAAATTTGAGGTTATGGGTTGAAGTTGATTTCTTCGGAGGTTTAGTTTTTGAAAACTAGCATTTATTGAAAAGGCTATCCTTTCTTGACTGAATTGTCTTTGATCCCTTCAAAAATTAGTTGTCGATCGGTATAAATAATTGTGGTTTTTCTGTTTCACTATTCTATTTAAACATCTTCAGTCAGTTCTATTTAAGTATCTTCAGTCAGTAAAGATAATTCTGTGTTTGCTTAAGAAATAAGATACCATGAATTTTTCAATTTCATTCTGTGTTTTCAAGTTATTTGGGTTATTCTAGGCACTTCAAATTTTTAGAATGAGTTTGTCAATTTCTTCATGAAAGCTTGCTGAAATTTTTAGCTGGGTTAGAATAGAGTAGGTGGAACAATTGAGTGTCTGACAAATGGAGAAAGCACATGATCTGTATACTCAGGTCTTCTCTAGGTTAGTGCAGCAATGTTATTCTGAAATAATGGAAATTTTATAGATACTGATGGATTTATTCCTAAATATTTAATGAGTTTGATGCTATTGCAAATTATAGTCTGTTTGACTTTTTGATTGTTCATTGGTGCTATGTATAAATTGAGCTTTGTATTTTTTCAAACTTTAACAGTTATTAATAACTATTTTATATTTAATCTCATTTTCTACATAGCTTACCATGTTATCTATGAACAAAGACAATTATAGTAATTTTGGTCAAACACTGAATACAGTATACATACTAAGAAAGGCATATCAGTGTACAGATAAATGAGGGATTTTTTGATTATCCAATTAGACTCAAAACCAACACCCAAGTTAAGAATGAATCATTGGGGCTGGCATTGTGGTGTAGTAGGCTAAGCCTCCACTTATGGTGCTGGCATCCTATAGGGGTGCTGGTTTGTGTCCCAGCTGCTGCTCTTGTAATCCAGCTCTCTGCTCGTGGCCTGGGAAAGCAGTAGAAGATGGCCCAAGTGCTTGAGCCCCGCATCAACCTGGGAGACATGAATGAAACTCCAAGTTCCTGACTTCAGCCTAGCCTAGCCTGGACCATCACTGACATTGGAGAGTGAACTAGCACATGGAAAGCCTTTCTCTCTGTCTCTCCCTCTGTCTGTAACTCTGCCTCTGAAACAAATAAAATCGTAACAAAAGTAAAGCATTGCTAGTACTCCAAGAGTCATCACTATTCCCCTCATTTTTTTTTAAACACGTGAAATAAGAGTATAATGGCATTTACATGGTATGATTCAATGAAGCATTTTTTAAAACACTGAATGATAAGGCATTCATACAATTTTTATTCACTGTATGTTAGCTACCACAAATAGGAGAGAACATAAGATATTTTCTTTTCTGTGTCTGGCTTATTTCACTGAGCATAATGTACTCTTGTTGCATCCATTTTTGTGGCAAATGCTAGGATTTCATTATTTTTATGTCTGAGTAATATTCCATCACATGTGTGTGTCATATTTTCTTTACCAGATCTTCAGTTAATGGGCATTTAGTTTGACTGCATATCCTACTTATTGTGATTGAGTTACTATAAATATGGGAGTCCAGGTAACTCTTGCTTAAGTTAATCTCAATTCTTTTGGCTGTATTCCTAGGAATGGGATAGCTGGGTCATAGAGTAGACTTACTTTTAGTTCACTGAGGAATTGCCATACTTTGTTCTATGATGGTTGTAGCAGTTAGCGTTTCTGGAGATAATGTATTAGGGTAACTTTTTCTGTACATTTTGGTCATCATTTGTCATTTTTTGATTTTTAGATGACCGCCACCTTCACTGGTGAGGTGAAACCTCATTGTGATTTTCATTGGTATTTCTTTGATGGCTAGTGATACTGAGCACTTTTTCATGTGTCTATTGGCCATCTGCCTGTTCATATTAATTGCCTGTTTGTTAACTGGATTTTTTTCTTTTGTTTCTTGAGCTAGTTACTCTCAAGTTAATGCTTTACTGCGTGCATAGTTTGCCAATGTTTCCTCCAATTCTATCAGGTGTCTCTTAACCTTGTTGAGTGCTTTGTAGTGCAGAAGCTTCTTAGCTTGATAGAATCCCATTTGTCTATTTTTGCTCTTACTGCCTGTGCTTCTTGGATCTTAACCAAGGCCAATGTCGTACAGCATTTCACATTTTTCTCTTGTAATTTGATGGTTTCAGGTCTTCAGTTTAGTTCCTTGATCCATAGTGAGTTGACTTTTGTGTAGGGTGTAAGGTAAGAATCTTTTTTTTTGCCAAACTTATGCTTGTGCAAAATCAGTTTTCCTACCCCATTTATTGAAGGGACTTTGCTTTCTCCAGGGAATGATTTTTAGCCCATTTTTCAAAAAGTAGCTGGTTCTAGACATGTGGACTAATTTCTGAAGTTTATATTCTATTCCATTGATCTACATGTCTATTTTGGATCCAATACCAGGCTGTTTTGATTATAACTGCACTGTAGTATGTCTTGAAATCTCATGTGTTTTACTGTATAAAACTGCTTTGACTGGAGTCTTTGCTGTATCTATGTAAATGTCAGGATTATTTATTCCTAGGTCTGTGAAGCATGCCCTTTAAATTTTGATTGGGAACACAGTGAATCTATAAGTTGTTTTGGGTACTATGGATATTTTGACATTAATTCTTGATGTGCAGGTTCATTGAAAAGTCTTGGTTTTTTTTTGTTTTATTTCTGTCATTAATGTTTTGTAATATTCACTGTAGAGATCCTTGACATCCTTGGTTAAATTTAACTTCAGTTATTTAAAGTTCTTTTTCAGCTGGAGCACTGTTTATGTAAAGAATGTTACTGATTTTTTGTGTGTATTGATTTTATATTCTGCAACTTTGCCAAATTTTCCCGAGTTCTAATAGTCTATTGTCAGAGGGTGGCTAAACCCATTGTACCACAATGCCAGCCCAGTAACCTTTCCTTTTAGCACTTCTTTTTGTATTGCTTAAACTTTGATATGTTTTATTTATATTTTGATTCGTTTCAAGGAATGTTTTTGATAGTCTTTTTGATTTCTTCGATTACCCACTGTTCATTCAGGGGAATTTTGTTCAGTCTCTACTTTATTTTTGTTGTTAATTTCCAGTTTCTTGCATTGTAGTCAGAAAAGATGCATGATAGGATTTCACTGTCTGAAAATTTGTTGATTTGTTTAATTGTCTAATAAGGTCTGTCCTTGAGAACATTCCATGTTCTGATGAAAAGAATGTGTATTCTGTAGCTGTGGGATGATATCTTTTATGTGGATATCTAGTAGGTCTGTTGCTGTGGATTCGTTCTGAGAGAAATGCAGTGGGGGCAAGAGGTGCAGAGTCAAGACACAGCCACTGGGAGTCAGGTGAAAGCCAGCTAGGGACGAGCAGCTTGCAAACTCGTTTATTTCAGTTGGTGAAGCAGCTTATATAGCCGAGGCAGTCAATCCAGTCAAGAGGCGGCTTATGCCATAACCAATCACTGCCTGTTGCCAGGCAGGCTCCTTTGCCATGTGGGTTCTGAAGCCATTTCCTGAGTAACTGATGCTTGCTCACCAGCGCCATCTTGGCATGGCCTTCTCATTCCACCACTTCAGTTCATTTGGTCCATAGCAGAGATCAACTTTCTGTGTCTTTATTGATTTTCTGTCAGGTTGATCTGTCCATTGACAAAAGTGGGATGTTCAAGTACTTCATTATTAATGTATTGGAGCTTAGCTCTCATTTTTGATATACTAACATTTGATTTATAAAAATTGGTTCTTTTACATTGTGTGCATATGTTTACTGTAGTCACATCTTCCTGTTAAATTGGTTCTGTAGTCATTACATAATACCCATATTTGTCTCTTAAGTTTTGTCTTCAAGTACATTTTTCCTGATGTTAGCATGACTACACTTGATTATTTTTCAATTCCATCTACATGGAATATCATATTCCATCCTTTCACTTTGAGTCTGTGTATCTTCACTGATGAAGTATATAACTTATAGGTAGCATATAGATGGATCTTAGTATTCTTATGCATCCAGCCTGTTTCTTTTAACTGGAGAATTTAGTCTGTGTAAATTCAGAGTTAATGCTATTTTTAAGATTATTTATAAATAATGATTTGATCCTGCCATTTACCTATAATATTTCTATTACTTGTATTGAATCTCCTCTGTTTTTTGACTAGGAGGTTTTTCACATTTGCATTCTTTCATGGTGCTGATTGTCTCTGTTTCTGAGTACAGTATATTCTTAAATATCATTTGTAAGCCTGGCTGGGAGATAACAAATTCTTTTAATTTTTGCTTATCATGCAAAGTCTTCATTTCACTTTCTTTTGTGAGTACTTTGTTGGGTAAAGTATGCTGAGTTAGCATTTTTCTTTTTTTATGAACTTGGACTATATCTCTCCATTTATATCCTGACCTGTGTGGTTTATGTTGAGTATTTTTAGTCAATCCAATGGGAGTTCTTTTCAAAGATGTTTTTTATACATTTTAGGATATTCTCCTTATGTTTTAGTTTTGAACATTTGACTATAATGTATCATGATGATCTTTTCTGACCACACCTATTTAGGGTTCTGTGTGTTTCCTGTATTTGAATGTCCTTATCTTCGTCTAAATTGGAAGATTGTCTGCTGTTACTTCACTGAATAAGTTTTCTAAGCCATTCTTCTTTTCCATACCCTCAGGAACTGCTACAAATCATAGATAGATTTGGTCATTTGATGGTATCCCATATATTCCAAACACTATTTTGGTCTATATATTTTTGGTCTATATATGTTTGTTTTTGTGTGACAGATAATTCAAAAACCTTGTCTTTTAGATTGGATATTCCTTCTTCAACCTCACCAATTCTATTGTGAAGGCATTTGCTGTTATGTTTTTTTTTTTTTTTTGACTTATGACTTAATTTCCATTCTATTTGTATTTCTTAAGTATCTATCTTTTGGCTGAAGTTTTTGTTCATGTCATGTACTGACTTCTAATTTCATTTAACTATCTCTCTGTACTTTAAAATAACCTTACAATATTAGGGGCCAGTCATGTGTGAGCACAGAGGAAATACCTTGTGAAAACAAGGAAGAGACCCCCATCTATAAATCAAGGAGAGTGCAGTCTAGAGGGAACCCACCGTGCTGAGGTCTTGATCTTGGCCTTCCAGGCCCCTGAGGCATTAGAAAATTAATTTCTGTTGAAGCAGCTTGGTCTGTAGTGTGTTGTCATGGATGCCTGAGCAAATACAATCATGTTAGCTGTAGGTTCCAGGTAAATGCCCATTGTTGGGTTAGGAAATTCTGTTCTGTTTCTGGTTGGCTTAGAGACTTGATGTATATATGTATACATACATATACACATACATACATACATACACATATATACACATATATGTTTTTTCTGGATATATATGTATATACACATATATACACATATATGATTTGTAAATGAACATATTTTCTGAATATACTGAGGTCATATGGCTTTTTTATTAAATTTTGTTTACATGGTGAATCAAATGAATTGAAACAATGATTTAAACATTGTCATGTGCAGAAATTAACGATAATTTTCAGCTCTTTCTATGGCATATATATGAAGCGAAATCTTAATTAGCCACAATTTGGCCTATGTAAGTTGGTGAAACTCTCTGCGGGGTTTGATGAACTAGAAAGCTGTGAGATTGGATGATAAAGAGTTATACTCCAAATTGATTGCAATACAAACCTTCAATTAATTTAAACTCTTTAATTTAGCTTTAATATTTTTTTAATATTGAATTTTATTTATTTGAAAGGCAGAAGGAGAGGGGGAGGAAAAGAAGTTTGTTTTGTGTACCAGATCGCTCCCCAGATGCCTACAACATCCAGGCCTGTGTCAGGCCAAAGCCTGGAACCCTGAATTCAACTCTTTGAGGAGAGAGGGACCCAAGCATTTGAGCCCACACTTAGCTTTACAATAGAGAGAGAGGGCCGGCGCTGTGGCTTACTTGGTTAATTCTCCGCCTGTGGCCCTGGCATCCCATGTGGGTGCTGGGTTCTAGTCCTGGTTGCTCCTCTCCCAGTCCAGCTCTCTGCTGTGGCCTGGGAAAGCAATAGAAGATGGCCCAAGTGCTTGGGCCCTGCACCCACATGGGAGACCAGGAAGAAGCTCCTGGCTTCAGATTAGCGTAGCGCTAGCTATAGTGGCCATTTGGGGAGTGAACCAATGGAAGGAAGACCTTTCTCTCTCTCTCTCTCTCTCACTGTCTATAACTCTACCTGTCAAAAAAAAAAAAAAAAAGGTGGGCTTCTAATAATAATGGCAGCACAGTTTACACATACAATAGAGAGAGAGTAATAGGAAAATGAAGGATGTGGTACAAACAAACCAAATACGTAACATAGGGGCTGGAATTCAGTTTGCTTGTTGTTCAGTTTCTTAGACGTGTCTGTATTCATAATGGGGGTATGAGGAATGCGTGGTTGTGTTGCTGACATTTAAGGTACCTCTGGAAGGCGCCTTTGGTCTCCTACCAACACACCTGGAATGAGTTGGTAGCAGTTTACTCTTTTGGTTTTGCTTGGCATCTTTTGAAGTTCCAGTTCTTTTATGGAGCCAACACTTTGCCCTGCTTAAAGTTAGCTAACAATTTCAGTTGATTGACTTTTCCTTGGGGCCATTTGGCTGAAATCAGAACTGAGAGGCTAAGAAGCTTGAATGAAGGAAGGAGAATTGTGAAGCACACAGTAATCCAATCGCGACACTTCTTAGATGGGGCCTTGCTGATGGGCAACATTGAGGCTGAAGGGGTAAGGGCCGGGAGATGGTGGGAAGGAGAAAATGGCTCATTTCTAGAAAGGAGGTGAACGGGCAGTGGGAGATGATAGAATGCAATAAAACACATACACAAGAGCATTTTTACTTGGCAGCGTTTCGTCTGGACAAGAGAATCAACAATGCAGGGCCTTTACGGGGGAGAGGGAACAAAGTAGAGGTCGGACATGGAGGAGAAGCAGCAGTGAGAGAAGGGAGTAAGGGGGAGTGCAGAGAGCTGTTACAGTGCACTGTTGCCAGGGAAGCAGGGGTGTGCTGGGGCAGCCACAGAGCAGCAGCAGGAGGGAACTGGATTAAAGTGGCTTCTCCCCCATAACCTCCCTCCCACCCGCAGCTGTCCCATCCCCCATTCCCTCTCCCATCCCATTCTTCATCAAGATTCATTTTCAATTATCTTTATATACAGAAGATCAATTTAGGAGGTTATGGGGGGAAAAACCGCTATAATCCAAAAGTTGTACTTTGGAAATTTATATTTATTATAAAAGTTTTTAAAAAGGTGAAACAGAAGTATATACCATTCTTAAACAAATCCCAGGGGCTGGCGCTGTGGCACAGTGGCTTAAAGCCCTGTCCTGAAGCACCAGCATCCCATATGGGCACCGGTTCTAGTCCCAGCTGCTCCTCTTCCGATCCAGCTCTCTGCTATGGCCTGGGAAAGCAGTAGAAGATGGCCCAAGTCCTTGGGGCCCTGCACCCACATGGGAGACCCAGAAGAATCACCTGGCTCCTGGCTTCGGGTCAGCGCAGCTCCGGCTGTTGTGGCCAATTGGGGAGTGACCCAGTGGATGGAAGACCCCCCGCCTCTCCTCTCTCTGTGTAACTCTGACTTTGAAATAAATAAATAAATCTTAAAAACAAAAAAGGGAATTGGTAGGAAGGCCCTAGAAAGAGGAGACAAATGAACAGTCTTATTATTACTATTATTATTATATACAGCTTTATTTATTGTAAAGTCAGAGTTAGAGAGAGACAGAGAGAAAGAGGTCTTCTATCCGTTGGTTCACTCCCCAATTGGCCACAACAGCCGGAGCTGCGTTGATCCGAAGCCAGGAGCCAGGTGCTTCTTCTGGGTCTCCCATGTGGGTGCAGGGTCCCAAGGACTTGGGCCATCCTCCACTGCTTTCTTGGAGCACAGCAGAGAGCTGGATCGGAACTGCAGCAGCCGGGACTCGAACCGATGCTCACATGGCATGCCAGCACTGCAGGTGGCAGCTTTACCTGCTACGCCTCAGCGCCAGCCCCCATTTTATTACGTTGAAGTTAAATGGATCTTCCCATAAAGAACTACTTATAAAACAACATAAAATTATTTTCTGTGTTTTGTGTTTATAAGGACTAAAATAGGAATGAGCTTATAGGAATCTTGTGTAACACTTAAGGAACAAAAAAACTAATCCCTGGGGATTATATTAGTTGAAGATATATTCATGTAGGATCACCTTTAACCCTCTACTGATGGTATTGTGAAGCGTCAGTATAGTGAGACAGGATAGTGATAAGAGCAAGAGCACAGAGCCATGTAATCAGGGTTCAAGTTCTGGTTCCACCTCTGATTACTTAAGTGACTTTTTGGGTAATAGAAAGATTTTGTAGGGAGATTGTTTGAGTTAAACAAGCAACATACTTAGCACAGTGCCTTTCACAAATGAACACTTAACAAATATTAGGTATTTTTATTATAGTTTGCCTATAGATAATTTTATGAACATACACAAAATAAATGAGTATGTATGTATATATGCAAGTATATATGGAAATACACTAGTATACAACTTCATGGAAACTGAGAAGAAAAGGTGTTATGTATTGATGAAACTTTATAAATGATTTGCTTTAAAAAGAAATTTTGACAGTGGGTAAGACCAAGAGCTCCCATCCAGTGGTTCACTCCACAGTACTCATGGAAGATTGGGCTGGACTGAGCCAAAGCTGAGAGCCAGGAACTCAATCTTTGTCTCCCACATGGTATCAGAAACCGTACTACTTGAACAGTTACCATTGCCTCCCAGGTCTACAACAGCAGGAAGCTGCAGGCATGAGCCAGAGCTGGTTATTGGAACTCAGGCATCCCAGCCAATGACTTAACCATTAAGCCATTCACCGCCAAAAGTATTTTTGAAAGTGGACAAATAATATGCATAGACACTTCACAGGAAAAAAAAATTACCTTAACAATGAAGCCAATCTTAAGGTAAATGTCAGGGCTGGCGCTGTTGTGCAATGGGTTAATGCCCTCACCTGCAGTGCTGGCATCCCATATGGGCGCTGGTTCGAGACCCAGCTGTTCGACTTCTGATTCATCTCTTTGCTATGGCCTGGGAAAGCAGTAGAAGATGGCCCAAGTCCTTGGGCCCTTGTACCCATGTGGGAGACTTGGAAGAAGCTCCTGGCTCCAGGCTTCACATTGGCTCAGCTCCGGCCTTTGCAGCCATTTGGGGAGTGAACCGTCCTCTCTCTGTTTAACTCTGACTTTGAAATAAATAAATCTTAAAAAAAAATAAATGTCAATTAAATCTATACCTAAGAAAAATTCTTCACCTATGATTTTGAAATTGTGTAATACATAAAAAATCTGTCATTCTCAGTTTTAAATGACTTATTTATTTGAAAGGCAGAGTTAGACAGAGAAGTCTTAGATCTGCTGGTTCACTCTCCAGCAATGGCTGGAGCTGGGCCAGTCTGAAGCCAAGAACCAGGAGCTTCTTGTGGGTCTGCCACATGAGTACAGTGGTCCAAGCTTGGGCCATATTCCACTGCTTTCCCAGGCCATTAGCAGGAAGCTGGGTCAGAAGTGGGTCAGCCTGGAGTTGAACTGGTACCCGTATGGGATGCCAGTACTGCAGACAGAGGGTAACTTATTACAGCACAGTGCTGGCCCCCAATTTGTCATTCTCTATCTGAATCATAAATGTGCTGTCTTTTAGACCAGCGATTTTACTTCTGAGACTTAACCTGTAGGTTAGACCGTACACAGAAACTAAGTCCTATCCATGCTTACTTGTTGTAGCATTTCTTTATAATATAGTAGGTTGGACATAATATAAGGGTACATCTGTGGAGAACTCATGAAATAAATGATGCTCCATTCCTACAATGTGACACCAATTAGTGGTGTAAAGAAAAAAAGATACTCTTTATGCACTGGAATGGAAAATTCTTTCTGTTGTTTTGAGTAACAAAAAGATCTACACCAGCATATGACATTCTGTATTTTATATAAGACAATGGTAAGAATAGGAATGTGAATTTATATTTGATCACAATTACATAAATGAAGCAGATCACAAGAAACTGATGAAATGCTTTACCTTTGGCGCTGGCAGGTGGCCAACACGGCAGATAGAAGCAGGAGTGGAGTGAGGTTTTCCATGGCGTTGATTTTTATACTATTGTAACTTATAACCAGGAATACTTGTTACTTACTGAAAAATAACATTCAGTTGCCTATTAAACCAGTAGTTAAAATCATTCCATGATCATGGGACACTACATATGTTTTTTGAATGTTTTTTTTGGATTAATGTAGTATGTTTAATTCCCTTTTTATCTTATTAATTCTTTGTAGAGCCTCAAAAACATTGTCAGTTCAGGGCCCATCAGAAGATGATGGAGTGGCCTGGTTCGCCTCGAGCAAACTTGGACCAATGTAAACATTTTCCTCCTGATCTCTTAATAATTTCAATTTGCTTTGTTGATTTTCTGGCCCTAAAACACAGATAGCTCAAATAGGGGTTAATTTAGTGTAAGTTGTGGAAAAGGTGCATTTTACAGGCATTTGTGTTAGACTAATTTCTAGCATAAACCTTTTATGACAAGCTAGATAATTTCTTGCATGACTATTCGTTTGTGATTGGAAATGGTGCTCCATGTCATGTATGGAGTTCAAGGATTGGCAGAGGAAAGATTTTTTACTTTGAGATATTTTACTGGAAAAGGCCAAGTGTTTGATATTTTTGGCCTATGCAGCTGATGAGCTGAATAGAATCAAACAACAGATTTAATTTTATCAAATTAACCCCTATGAAATGTACAGAATGAAAAATGGCTTTTATTTCAATACTGTTTCAAACGTTACCCTTTGTACTTTAAAATAAAATGCATGGCTCAACCTTATGATTGAAAGATTAGATGAGGCTTGAACCAGTAAAAATAGATTTTTTTAAAGGAGAAGTTATTTTGAGTGGAGTGCTAGCTGTACTAGACAAATTCAGTCGGGCCTCCTCTTCAGTCTTGTCAAAGCTTAGCACAGTCCAGAAGGCACTAGTGCGTATGCCAAAAAATCAGAGCAGCAGCAGTTAAAAAAAATAAGTGCACTAAGAAATATTAAATGGAAAGCCAATGCCTATAAATAAAAAGGCAAGTGAGTACTAATCAATCATAAGTAACTCTGAACAGAAAATAGGAGTTGGAAGGGTGGGAGTGATTTCACATACAACATATGAGACTAGATACAAATGATTTAATTAAACCGTGTTCCTTCTACACAAGACTCAAAATCTCTAAATGTTAAGAAAAGCTGGAGTATAGAAATGCAACGTCTTGCTTTGCAATCTATAGCGGATGAGTAGCAAGGCATATGCCAGCAGCAGAAATAGAAGCAGTTGTTGAATCCTGGGTGAGTGGAGTGTTACGTGATCTGTTTCTAGCTATTCATCTCCACTTTCTGGCTTTTACTACTGAGCCAAACCCTGTCCACAATGAACAAGGGCAGCTTCCACGTCCTTGGAGTTGGTGGTTAACATTTTTTTTTAAATGGAATACAAAAGTAATTGGAATATTGAATATGTGTGACCAAAAGTTCAGATAATTTAGGAATTAGCTTAAACATTGGAGGTACTGGAAGGAAGATAGGAGGAGACGCTGTCAGATTGAACTCTAGACATTGTGTAGTTGAACTTCAAGGTTCGTCCTCTGTTAGGAAATTGCTTATGCTGTTCAGCAGAACTGGGCCATATGGCCTTCTTTCTAGAAGGGAATTTGAAGATTTTCAAATAAGAGGCCCACTCAGCGCTTCGACATTTAGATTCCAAGATGCAAATATAGGTTTAGAGAAGCATGCTCTGCAGGCTTCTTGGATATCTATGATGTTATGTCTTGAATTAAGTCAGAAAAAGAATGGAATTACGTATTCTCTCCTACATACATTTTGGTTTTAAAATAAAAAGGATTCGAAATTCTGGAATTAAAATCTGAGAGGTTTTCTAAGATCTGAATCTATATCTATGTCTGTCTCTGTCTATATCTATCTCTCTGTGACTGCTATTGTATTTTCAATTCTGTGAGACTGGAGAATGCGATGATACACCAAGAACCAGAATGAATTTTACTCTTGTCGCAAACACTGGAAGGCATAAAGTAAAATCCATATATCAAGATAAAAAAAAAACCACCAAAAAAACCCTTTTCCAACCTAATAAGTGGCAGCCAGGATTCTGCTGGGAAAAACGTTATTTTTAAAAGCAAAGATGATTTTGATGGTTCGTAACTCTGATCATGGGTAGCAGAACTGGCTCATGGAACGGGTGCATGTGCTGCTAATAGATTGACTGCGAAGAAAAACATTATTATTGGTGTGTTGTCCCCCCCACCCCCCAGCCAGACCCAGTGATACCACTATGGCAATCTGTTATTTATGTAGAAAGGCAGTAAACAGTGGAAAGGGGTGCAGTATCTGTGCGGGAACATCTTCCCTGAGAAGTTGCTTGAAATAAGCATGTGATGAACATGTGAGAAGCATTTATGCGGTTGGCAGCGTGTGCATTCTCAGAACAGTAGGGGGTGAAAGTGGGGCAGATGCAGACAACGCAGGACGAGGTCTATCCAGATCAACGATGGGATGCTTGTCTTGCATCCATCTAACAGACGACTCTGCAAACAGGCATACACCTTAAGAGAAACCCACCCTGAAGTGAACATTTAAACATTTCAGAAGAAAAATTCTAAGACAACAATTTTACTTGAGTGCATACTTTAGTCGACAACTGACAGGAGGTTATGGCTATGCAGTATTGGGTGTCTGCACTTCCAAGCATCTAAAGACAGCCTTGGTACGAAGATCAGTTTATGTTCAGATTTCTCAACTGTGGCACTGTTGACACATTTTAGCAATAACATTGCCAGGAGGGGCTGGCCTGCCCACGTGAGGGTGTTCGGCAGCCTCCCTGGTCTCTACCTACTATGCACTGACAATGTCATCCTGGGTGTGACAACTGGGAGAGGTCTTCAGGTAGTGCCAGACGGTCCTCATGTGACCACATCTGCCCTGGTGGAGAACCATTGGTGTACACTCAATGCCTACTGAAAAACCAAGCAGTTCTAAAAGCTGCAAAATAGCCTCTCCGATGGAATAAGCTTTTAAAAATTAAAATTCACTGTTCACATGAATTTTTTTTTAAGAATTGTTTGAAAGATACAAATGAAATAAGATTGGGAATGTTTCTGTTGGAAAGGAAAAACCTGAGGTGGCATTTTCACTAAAAGCTTTATTAAAAACATACTTGGTATTCTACTTATTTGTTGGCTTTTGATTTACATGTACTAATTACTCGGATTTCCAGGTATAGCAAAGTGTTGAGTAATTATCATTTTTTTCCTTGAGGGGAAGCTAGATTTTTACTTCCTGCTCACTTCCTGCTTGGGCTGATTAGTATTTATTGGAAGTTCTAGGGCAGGGGAATCTCATCAGGTATGACCCCCACTGCCCCCTGCCCCCGCCCCGCCCCCGTTCCTTTCCCTCATTGTGTCACAAGACCGCCTCTGTAAGACAAGCGGCTTTCTGATTTCTGTGGGTAGTGGCAGTTGCTGTGATTGCTCTACTCTCAGTGTAGTAATTAGCAAACTCTGTTCAGTGTAATAATCAAAATGCACGAAAGCCTTGAACTTTCCTGCACGCCCAGGTTGTGTCTGCAAGTTGACAGCCTATAGTTGGACAAGCAGGGTTAGTCCTCGTCCCCAGGCTTCGAGGCACTCACAGGCAGATTTCTGAGCACTCTAAGAGTTGAAGCAGGAAAACAAAAGGCCAAAAGGAACAAGATGCTTTGGGCTGAGGAGATGGCTGGGTATGGTCAACGCTCCTTGGGCTTCCTTGTCGCAGGTTTGGGAACTCCTATAAGCACTTACCTCTGGCTGGTTTCCTGTTAGTCCCTTTCCTAGCCCCCAGAATAATGGAGGGTCCTGAGCCTCAGGGAAGCTGGCTCCTCAGAAGACTCTAAGCAGCTCCAGGCTGGCTTGGGTACAGCTCACATCTGTAAAGCAGGAGATAGCATAGCTCTTTACTCTGGATTACCATGGTTGTAGAGGGCACCCCCTGGTACTGCATATGCTCAGGACTCCAGCAGCCAGCAAGACATTGTTGCTGGCTCCTTAGATTTGAAAGAAATGAATCCAACAGCAGCTCACAGTATCCACTGTGCTGCAGCAGACACCTGCCGAAAACCCCAAGGGAGCCTGGGCAGGTGTTTCCCTGGTGGTTGAGATGCCCCTGTCCCATACTGGGCAGGATTGCTCAGGCTCCTCATTCTAGCTTCCTGCTAATGCAGACCTTGGCAATTAGAGGTGACGGCTTAAGTGACTGGGTCCCTGCCACTCCAGTGGAGGATCTGGATTGAGTGCCTGGTCCAGTTATGGTCACTGTGACCATTTTTCCTCTCTGTCTCTAAAGCATTTTTTTTTAGATTAAATGTTACATGATGCGAATGAAGGGCATTCTGTGGGCTTCAGAGACAGCGGGTGGGTGGGTGGGAGCTAGCTTACACATGGCTCCCAAGGGGGTACGTGGTGTGACTCCTGAGCTAGCTTTGGTTTCATTGTTGTCCAGGTTCCTCCTTTCTCTCTTGTACCTGTCAAAGCGTACTTTTCAAGAAAGTGAAAAGCATAATTCTCACATAAATATGCAGTAAGCACATGCCAAAGATTTATGTTACTCATAAACGAGTGTTCAAAACGAGGGATGGTTCAACTGAGGATAAGAGATACTGGAATATATAAGTATAATGTAATTGGTGAAAGAAAAAATACTGAAGTAACATAGAAAAGTTAGATACAAAACTGGCCAGTGTCCTAAAGAACAATGAAATGATACTATTGGGGTTGTTTTCTCTAGGCAGAAATACCTGCATCTTTACTAGATAGAAATAATTGGGTATTCATCAATCTCTAACAAGTTGGTACCCAACCTCACAGAATCTGGGCCTGGGGCCAGTGCTATGGCACAAAAGGTTAAGCCTCTGCCTGTAGTGCTGACATCCCCTATGAGCGTTGCTTTGAGTCCCGACTGCTCTACGTCTGATCCAGCTCTCTGGTAATGCATCTGCGAAAGCAGTGGAAGGTAGCCCAACTATCTGGGCCCCTGCAGCCACGTGGGAGACCAGGAAGAAGCTCCTGGCTTTGGCAGGGGCTGGGTTGTGGCCATCTGGGGAGTGAACCAGCAGATGGAAGATGTCTCTGCCTCACTCCTTCTCTATCTGTATCTGTGCCTTTCAAATAAAAAGAAGACAAAGAATCTGGTCTGGAAGCTGTTGTAGAGAAGGAATTTACCTCTCCTTAGGACATGGGTATGCAGACCTGACTGCTGGCTGAATGAAGCCAGCCTTATTTTCATAAATGAAGTCTTAGTAGACTACAGCCATTTGCTTCTTAGAGGTTTTGCCCATGGCTTGCTTTTACACAGCAACATCTGAGTTGAGTAGATCATAGATCCCAGAGCCCCAGATGGTTACTGAAGGATCCTTAGTTTGCAGGAAAAGCCCAGTCGTCCACTGTATTGCACCAGGCAAGCCCTTGTGCTATTTTTAGGCTAAGACTCTGCATGATACTGAAAAGACACACTGTGATCTTTGCACTGTATTTCCAGATTTTAGGTAATTTTTGGTAACCGACCTTGATACAGATGACAAACTAAGAGTTACAAAACAGGTACATACCAACTTTTTCGTATGTTAATCTAGTGCTCCCTTTTGGAATTTGAGAACAGTTGGGATTCTGGATTGAAACTGATACTGAAATAGTTAACACAGAGTTAATATAGAGGTGGTTTGGAAATATTACACTGGAAAACTAATGAGCTACTTTTGTGAATCACGATTTTGGGTTTTGCTCAAGTGAAAATTCTCATGCGTTAAAACACCTTTTTAGAACTGGCAATCAGTGAAAATTAGAGGTGGCAGGAACAGCACCTGGAAAGTAATTGTTGTCCATCATTTAATTCTTTTTGCCTTTGTGGCTTTATCTTTCACTAGAAAAACGGCTGCAATTTGATGTCCATTGATTAATTTTGCTGAATATAATTTTCTGCTGGTCATTTTCAGGTAACTTTGTTAGCTAGGTGGTGATGAGTAGCTAGGTGAGGGACAGGATGTGACTTTGTTCAGTGACAATTTTTTTTCTGGAGAAGCACACGATTTTTCAAGTCAGGCTGCAGTCTCCAATGGTGCCTGTAGGGAGTGGTGTGGCAGTGGGGTATCTCACAGGACATCTGCTCCTTTGGGAGGTTCCAGAGCAGCTTCTGCCCCATCTTCTTTGCTTCTGGAAGCTGCTCCCCTTCCTTGGCTCATGGCCTCCTCACTTGGGTGTCTGATTCCATAGTCCCAGTTCCTCTCCCAACTTCGATCCCCTTTCCCTCTCTTAAAAAGATCGTGGACCTACCCAGCTAAATAGGCTACCTCTCAAGACATTTAACAATAACATCTACAAAGTCCCTTTCATGAATAAAATAACATTCAGGTTTCTAGATAAAACACAGATGTCTTGGGAGGAGTGTACATTATTTTTCTTATCATAGTAGATCAGAATGAACAATTTTCTGTAATTCTACCACCCAAGGATAAATAGTGTTAAGATTTTAGGTAGCCTTTACCTGCGTTTAAGCAATATTCATTATAAATTACTCTTCATAAAAAAGATTATAAAATTGTCTTGGTACTGATGTTTGAGACTTCAACAACTGGGAGGTGTTCACCTAATCTCAGACTGTTGAATAATAAGTATTTGCTGTGTGGAAAGATGGAAGTATATATCCTGTGTTGTTCATAATTCAGCAGGTTCACAGTAACGTGGGCTAGCTCTTTGCACTAAGCTCTTTCCAGTTCCTCTAAAAACCAATGCAGGCAAGTGGCTCTCAGAGTCAGTAGCCAGTGCTCTCCTTCCCTCTGTCCATCTGCATTACACTGTGCTATGTGTTAGCTTCATTCCCTCCCACCTCTACCACTGCACTTGAGAACCAAAGACATCTTAATCATGCTGGTAGGTGACACAGCTTAAGGCAGCTCTATTGCAATGGCCATGAAACTCCCCTGGCAACATATTAAAAGAGTAATCTGTACAGAACTTTCTAAAAGTGGCAATGCTTATTATAGAAATACAGCTACTTATGTTCATGGAATGTTACAGGAGGCTAAGCTCTTAACCATTCTTCCATAGCATAACTTCATTGTATTATAGTTGAACACACTCCAGTGAACACAGGACAGAACATACTCTTCAGATTTTATTCTGGATTTGCAGAATTTTGAGATACATATAGTGGAAGCTTTCTGATGCGATTCTTTGTGATTAATAAGAACAAAAAATAAGTGCTGTTGTAATTCTTGATATTGTAGCATACAGAGGGACAGAGAAAAAAGTGAATTCAGATACAGAATGTTGAGGAATTGCCTCCAAACAATTTTTGATGAATTTGATTTTTTTGGTTGTTGGTAGAGGTTTTCTCTATCAAACCTTTCAGATGAACTGCTGATGAGCATCCTAGCTGTCTGGCCTCAAGTTCATTTCTATCATTGTGTCCCTTCTACTCTTTAACAAGAAACTCAGAGTTATCATCATGACTTAAAGTGAGGAGGAGAAGCAAAGGGTCTAGGTAAATGAGATAAACTACTTGTGAATAAGCAAGAGTTAATTCAGTAGATGGTTTTGATGGACATGTGGAGACTAATCTGTTAAACTCAAACAAAGGCTCAAAGTACACTTTTTAATAACTGCAAAATCTGCATTGCAATGTATAAATACAGCTTTTCATATGGTCTACCTTTAAATGGTATTCAAGACAGCATGGCCTTGTTACTTAAACTGAATCAACACAGCTGTCTTCCTGTTACTTCCTTTGCATTTTTAGGAAAAGATACTTTTCTGAGTCACAAGTTTTAGCCCTTGAAGGTTGTCTGACCAGACTGTAGGTGTATTTGCTGTGAAAATTTCATCATTCTATCTAATTGAACTCACCAGACATTTCAGAAGTTCATAACTAGTTTCTTAGGAGTATATAATGACTTAGACTTAGCCTACTTATTCAGCCTAGATTTGTTGTTGGATTTTTCACTTTGTGCTTAGCAAAGCACCACCCACTTAGACAAAGCAAGAAAGGATTCAGCACTGTGTGACAAGTTGAAGGGATAAAAAGGACATGGTTGGCAAAAGAAGGGTGGATCCTTGTACTTAGCGGGGCTCCTGTATTCAAGACTCACTGTTCAATTTCATTGGAAGGTTTGGGACACAAGATAGCAAGGAAACATGAGACCTAGGTTCAGATCCTGACTTTGTTAGATAGATGGCACCCTACATGATAGGATAGCCATGAGAACTAGGTATAATATTAAAAGGCAATTCTCCTGGTTTCATGCATGGCAATTAATAGTTTCTTAAAAATACATGTGAAAATGATTGAACTACAGAAGACCTTGGGTTGTTTTAAAGATGTCCCTGGGGAGCATGTCGCAGACTTAGAAGTTTGGATAAGGCAGTTTCATCAAATTACTCTAATGGCCTGACTGTGAGTCCTTCTCTCCAGTCATTTTATAACAATCTGTGTTGGAGATAGAGAAAAATGTGTAATTGGGAGAATTCTGAGCCTAATAAAAATGATTTGCTATCAATGATCAAAAAATAAACCCCATAAGGCTTATTAGAAATGGTATTCAGCAAATTGCCCATGATAGTGAATTTCAGATATCAATCTCAAGTTCTTCATTAATTAAGTGATGAAAACCTGTAGACTACTCATCTCAAAAGAGAGAGATCACCATTCAGGTCTTCTAAACTAAATTCCTTCTCTTGATTTGTTCAACTTCTAATTTTCTTCTCTATGCTCTATGCCATTCATTTTCTTAGCTGAAATATTAACTTGTTTCTGCGTTTCCCAAGTGAAACCTTACACTGAGGCCTTATTGAGACTAAGGGGCTTTGGAAGACGTGATTGCAATGAGGATCCTGCAGGGAGTATGTCCTGGGTTAGAGGGCGCCCTAAATCCATTGACGGGTGTCTTTATGAAGTCTGCAAAGAAGCCAACATGGAGACATAAGAAGCAGACCCACTGAAGGCAGAGATGAGAGTTGAAGAGATCGTCTCCAAGCCAAGGAATATCAAGATGGCCAGCAGCTACCTGAAGCTAGGAGACAGGCAGAAGATGGATCCTCCCTCTGAGTTTCCAGAAGGAACCAAATCTGTCCACTTCTTGACTACTGGATTCCTGGCTTTCACAGCTACAAGGGACTAAATCTCCATTGTGTTTCAGCCGGGCAGTCTGGTAGCTTGTTAGAGTAACCCCAGAACAATAAGACGGGGTGCTTAATGGTGTTAAGGCTTTGAGAAAATATTGCTGAAAATAGCCTTCAGGAAGCAAGTCTTGTTCTTGGAAATTCGAATGGGTTTTTCTTCCCTCAGGTAGTCTCCTAATGCTGTCAGCTTATTTTCCTGCTTCATATTAGGACATTGAATTTGCCCCTCTCCCTCCAATGCCTGGTGTTCCACGTTCGTGTTCCTTTGTGCACCTGCAGCAGCTGACTAGACTCCTTTCTTCTTGAGAGAGAATGATAGCTTCCTGTTCAGAGGCAGAGCAGAAAAGAATCCCACAATAGAGACATACAGAATTGTAGAAAACGTCCACATTGCATTGTCAGTAGTCCTAGTGGCTGCCGCTGCTAAGAATCCCACTTCTGAATGGCTTTTTGCCAACCTTTCGAGCTATGCTTGGCTTTTATACCCATCCACTTCTGGGTAAATGTGTCTGTTCTGCCCAGGCAACTACTTGAGTCATTGAAGTCTGAGTAATCCCCAGAGACTTGGATGTGGCTTCCCTAAAGCCAAATATCAACAGCCACGTAGAATGGGGCCAGTGAACAGCAGGAGATGAGAAGAAGTCTGTGTGTGTGGGAGGTGGGTGTAGGAGAAGAAAGGGAGGATGGTAACAAGGAAAGATTGGAGGAGTATGTATTTTTTATGCATGTGTGGATATTTCATAAACACCATGGCAAGGAGACCTATTCACGAGGACTCTGAGGCTGTCCTTCTTGACTGAATTTTTCCGTGAAGATAGGAATGATACTTGGTTAACTAAAGCTATTTTACTCATTATAATTCTAACTGCTCTCTAAAATTCAGCTCCTGTAGTTGTCAGACCTGTCCCTTAGGTGCTGTTAGCACCCTCATTGTGCTTATGAGAAGCAGGAGCAGAGGGAGTAAGTAACACGAGTCCATAGAGCCAGCAAGTGACTGAGAAGGAACTGGCACCGAGGTTGGGTTGCCACATTAACCACATGCCATTACCTTGGAATTTCAGAGAAGAAACACTTTTCTTTTAGTATGTTTCATGTAATATTGGGAAATAAACTTGAAAACTATTTTTTATTTGAAATTAAAATTTAACTGGATAGCCTACATTTTTACTGCTAAATCTGGCACCTTTATACCCAGGGGTTGTTGGTGTGTGCATGTTTTTTCTTTGTCTCCCTGTCATTTTTTTTTTTTTGTAAAGATTGCTTTATTTGAGAAGCAAAGAAACAAATTTTATGTATATGTATGTAGGTATGTGTGTGTGTGTATATATATGTATATATTTAGATTGAGATCATCCATGACAGCAGCGGCCTGGTGACCAAAGCTGGGAACCCTACCTGGTCTGCCATGTAGGTAGCAGAGGGCCAATCACTTAGGAATTCTTGGCTACTTTCTTAGGTGCATTAGCAGGGAGCTGGATCTCAGAGTGGCTGGAACTCAAATAGGTGCTCCTATATGGGATACTGATGTAGCAAGTGGTGGCTTAACCCTCTGTGCCACGACACTGGCTTTGGTTGTTTGCGTTTAACTACTACCCTATGTTGTCTCTTTAATTAAAAAATCTTAAGAAAAGGACTAAGAGAAATGATTCAACATGATTTGCTCTTGGTTCTGAAGTCCTGGTGAGTGTCTCTGGATGTGAAATTTGGAATGCTTTGTGTAGTGTAGTGTATATAAATGTTTTCCTTCCTGGCTGAAGCAGGGTACTGAAGCAGGGTATTGGATATTATCATGCTGGTAAGCTTGTGTTGATTTCAAATAATCCTCTTCCCCTCAATTTATTTGTAGGAGATCAAATATATAATTACATATGCAACTGCAGCTCTTTAAGAGATGCCTCTGAGGTACTCAGGGGTTCCACAGCTAGCCTTTAATGTCAAATTGACTTCAGGTAACACTTAATAATCACTCACGATTCCTTTTTAAAACTCAAATTAATTAAAATGTGTTTGTACAATGAGCATTGTTTCTAGATTGTTTTTTCAAATTCCCAATATAAATAGCGTTTTATGTAGATAATTAAAACCATCTGCTTCCTGGTAGCTCAGTTAGGTTTACAGCAGACCCTTTTTATTTGGGGAATTAAACTGCCACAAGTTTGTACTTCAGTGGATGAAACGTTGCAGAAATGCTCATGGCAGTAGAATTCCCGAAAAAGAAATGAAGGCTATTTACTGGTATTGGGAAAGATTGTTTTCAGTTAGCTCAAAAGGCCTTGGAGCTCTACATAGATATACATATATACTTATATAAGTTTTTAAGGGTTTCTTCAATCAAAAATCCAAATGAATAAATAAAACTTCTCACAAACTTTAGCATTCAAATCAGTGCTCTGAAATAATTTTATAATGATTACTCCAGTAAAAACTCTGTTACTAAAGATAAGATATCTTGAGTTACTAAAAATCTTCAGTGACCCAGGAATTTTTGATCTCATAGGACATAATAAAATCATCAAGTGAGTTGAACAAATTGGACAAGAAAACACACATAGTCAGCAATGAAATATACTCAAGATACAATAAACAATTATAATCTTAGACCCTGTTTGGGACCCTCGCCTCCCTTTTTGTATCTTGAAAAGGACATTTAAATGAATGCCCAGTATTAATTTTAGGACTTGAGAGTTCTTGTATAGTTTCTCATTTTCAAATGGAACAAAACTTTTTTAAAAAACTACAATCACATAATTTGCCATCATGGAGATGTCTTTAAATGCTGATTACACTTAAGAAAAGAAAAATCAACTGGTCAAAATGAGTGATGAAGTTGGACTAAATTGTTCTCCTCAAAAGTTAATAGGTTGTCTTTTTTTGCTTTCCCAAGAAGCCATTTACTTAATGAGTACAAATGTCCTAAGTACAATTTTAGGAATATAGTGTTTCTTCCCACCACAGCCACCCTCCCATCCTTACTCCCTCCCTTCCTCCTTCTTACTCTCTCATTCCCTGTCCCATTCTCCATTAAGATTCATTTTCAATTGACTTCATACAAGGAATACCAACTCTATACTAAGTAAGGATTTCAACAATTTGCATACACGTACATACTAAAAAAACTGAGAACAAGTTTTATAGTTAATTCTAATAATACAACTCATTGAGGACAGAGGTACTGCATGGAAAGTTAGTGCATAGTGACCCCTATCATTAATTTAACAATTAACACTCTTATGCATGACATCAGGGATCACCTGAGGCTCTTGACATGAGCTGCCAAGACTATAGAAGCATTTTGAATCCACAATCTCCATCAGTATATACACAAGGTCATGAGCAAAGTAGAAGTTCTCTGCTCCATTCAGAGAAAAGTACATCCTTCTTTTATGGCCGCTTCTTTCAACTGGGATCTCTCTCAGAGAGATACTTTGTATAAGACTTTTTTTTTTCTTTTTTTGCCCCAGTATCTTGGCATTTCCATGCCTCAAATGTTCTCATGGGCTTTTCATCCCAACTAGAATGTCTTAAAGGCTGATTCTGCCATCAGAGTGCTACTTAAAGTAATTGTCATTCTGTAAGTCTGCTGTGTGGACTGCTTCCCATGTTGGAACATTCTCTCCTTTTAAATTCTATTATTATTACCTAACACTTGATCCTATCTTTATGATCACTCTAACACTTAATCCTATCTATATGTTCACTTTAATAATTAATATGATCACTTTAACACTTAAGATGGCATTTTTACCACGCAGCTTAATGGGGTTTGGGGTCCAATGGCAAGTTTCTAAACTGTACCCTTAGAAGTAAGACATTAGGAAAGTATGCAGAACTATATAGCTTTATAGTTAAAAACTTCTTCCTCCTTCTTACTCCCACTCTTATTTTTTTACTAAGATCTATTTTCAATTGACTTTATACACATACAATTAACTCTATGTTAAGTAAAGAGTTCAACAAATAGTATAAAGAAAAAAAGAAGAAACAAAAATGAAATTGTTGGCTTGACAGTCAAGATAAGGGCTGTTCTAGTCATTGCTTCTCAAATTGTCAATTTCACTTCTGTAGATTTCCTTTTTGGTGCTCTATTAGTTATCTGTTATCACAGGAGAACATACGGTATTCATCCTTTTAGGACTGGTATATTTCACTAAGTATGATGTTTCCCAAATTCAAATTTTGTTGCAAATGACCAGATTTCATTTTTTACTACTATGTAGTATTCCATAGAGTATATATCCCTTAATATTTTTTATGACTTCATTTATTTATTTGAAAGGTAGAGTTACAGAGAACCAGAGGCAGAGGGAAAGAAAGAGATTTTGCATCCACTTGTTCACTACCCAGACGGCCATAGTGGCTGCAGCTGTGCCGATCTGATGCCAGGAGCCAGAAGCTTCCTGGGTCTCCCATGCGGTGCAGGGGCCCAAGCATGTGGGCCTTCTTTGACTGCTTTCAGAGGCCACAGCAGAGAGTTGGATCAGAAGTGGAGCAGCCAGGACTTGAACCTGTTAAGCCACAGCACCAGCCCCCCTGTAATTTCTTTATTCAGTCTTCAATTGATGGGCATTTAGGTTGATTCTATGTCTTAGCTATTGTGAACTGAGCTGCAATAAACATGGGCTTGCAGGTAACTCTATTTGTTGATTCCATTTCTCCTGGGTAAAGTCCCAGGAGTGGGATGGCTGAGTCATATCGTAGGTTTATATTGAGATTTCTGAGGTATCTCCAAATTGTCTCCCACAATTGCTTTACCAGTTTACATTCCCACAAATAGTGGATTATGGTACCTTTTCCCCCATATTCTCAACAGCATTTGTTGTTTGTTTATTTCTGATTGAAAGCCATTCTAACTGGGGTGAGGTGAAATCTCATTGTGGTTTTGATTTGGGTTTGCCTGACAGCTAGTGATCCTGAGCATTTTTTCATGTTTCCTGGCCATTTGGATTTCCTCTTTTGAAAAAAGTCTAAGTCCTTTGCCCATTTCTTAACTGGGTTGTTTGTTTTATTGTTGGAGTTTGTTGATCTCTTTATAGATTTTGGTTATTAACTCCTTTATCCATTGCATAGTTTGCAAATAATTTGTTCCAGTCTATTGATTGCCTCTTCACTTTCCTGGATATTTTTTTGGTAGTACAGAAGCTTCTCATTTTGATATAATCTCACTTGTTAATTTTGGCTTTGATTGGCTGTGCCTATAATATCTTGGGTCTTTTGCAAGAAATCGTTGCCTATGCCAATGTCTTGAAGTGGTTCCCCAATGTTCTCTAATAATTTGACAATATTGGGTCATAGATTTAGGTCTTTGATCCATTTTGAATGGATTTTTATGTAAGGTGTAAGATAAAGGTCCTGTTTGACACTTCTGCATGTGGAAATCCAGTTTTCTCAGCACCATTTGTTGAAGAGACTATCCTTGATCCAGGGATTGATTTTAGCTCCTTGGTCAAATAGAAGTTGGTTGTAGATGCTTGGATTGATTTCTGATGTTTGTATTCTGTTCCACTGGTCTTTCTATCCGTTTCTGTACCAGTACCAGGCTGTTGTGATTATTACTGCCTTGCAGTATGTCTTGAAATCTGGTATTGTGATGCTTTCAGCTTTGTTTTTGTTCTAAAATTTTGCTTTAGCTATTTGAGGTCTCCTATGTTTCCATATGAATTTCAGCATCATTTTTTTTTTCTAGATCTGAAAAGAATGTCTTTGGTATTTGATTGGTATTGCTTTGAATCTGTAAATTGCTTTCAGAAGAATGAACATTTTGATGACTTAGCCCTGCCATTTTTCCATAAAT
This sequence comes from Sylvilagus floridanus, assembly GCA_949820135.1. Lineage (NCBI taxonomy): Eukaryota > Metazoa > Chordata > Mammalia > Lagomorpha > Leporidae > Sylvilagus > Sylvilagus floridanus. Next base: position 17,131,810 of record OX463230.1, on the reverse strand, counting down.
ATTGCTACTTTTTACTTTGGTTTTCCTTTGTACTTTGGGTGATTTCCTTCCTTCTCTTATAGTGATGACCATGTTTCTGTGTGCAGCACATTCTTTCACATCTTCTTCAGGGCTGGACAGGTGGTGACAAGTTCTTTGAATTTCTGTTTGTTAGGCAATGTTTTAATTTCACCTTCATTCATAAGTGAGAGCCCTACAGGTTATAGTATTCTGGGTTGACAGTTATTTTCTCTTAATACTTGGGATATATCTTGCCATTTTCTTTTTTTTTCTTTTTTTTTTTTTCTTAAAGATTTTAATTATTTTTTTTTTTCATTTTTTTTTTTATAAAGCTTTTATTTAAAGAATATAAATTTCCAAAGTACAGCTCATGGACCACAATGGCTCCCCCCCCCCCACAACTTCCCTCCCTCCCCCCACCCTCCCCTTTCCCGCTCCCTCTCCCCTTCTGTTCACATCAAGATTCATTTTCAATTCTCTTTATACACAGAAGATCAATTTAGTACATATTACGTAAAGATTTCAACGGTTTGCCCTTGCATAGAGACACAAAATGATAATACTGTTGGAGTACTAGTTATAGTATTAATTCACAATGTACAGCACATTAAGGACAGAGATCCTACATGATTTTTTTTTAAAAAAATTGATTAATTGTCTATGCAATTTCCAGTTTAACACCAAGATTTTTTAATCATTTGCAATTATCTTTATATAAAGAAGATCGATTCAATATATACTATGTAAGGATTTAATCAGTTTGCACCCACTCAGAAACACAAAGTGTAAAAATACTGTTTCAGTACTAGTAATAGCATCACTTCACATTGGATAACACATTAAGGACAGATCCCTCATGAGACGTAAGTACACAGTGACTCCTGATGTTGATTTAACAATTTGACACTCTTGTTTATGGCGTCAGTAATCTCCCTAGGCTCTGGTCATGAGTTGCCGAGGCTATGGAAGCCTTTAGGGTTCGCCGACTTCGATCGTATTCCCACAGGGCCATAGTCAAAGTGGAAGTTCCCTCCTCCCTTCAGAGAAAGGTACCTCCTTCTTTGATGGCCCCGTTCTTTCCACTGGGATCTCACTCGCAGAGATCTTTCATTTAGGTCTTCTGTTTTTTCCAGAGTGTCTTAGCTTTCCATGCCTAAAATATTCTCATGGGCTCTTGAGCCAGATCCGAATGCCTTAAGGGCTGATTCTGAGGCCAGAGTGCTATTTAGGACATCTGCCATTCTATGAGTCTGCTGTGTATCCTGCTTCCCATGTTGGATCATTCTCTCCCTTTTTCATTCTATCAGTTAGTATTAGCAGACACTAGTCTTGTTTGTGTGATCCCTTTGACTCTTAGACCTATCAGTGTGATCAATTGTGAGCTGAAATTGATCACTTGGACTAATGAGATGGCCTTGGTACATGCCACCTTGATGGGATTGTATTGGAAACCCCTGGCACAATTCTAACTCCATCATTTGGGGCCGTTCCGATTGAGCATGTCCCAAATTTTACATCTCCTCCCTCTCTTATTCCCACTCTTATATTTCACAGAGATCACTTTTCAGTTAAAATTTAAACACCTAAGAATAATTGTGTGTTAATTACAGAGTTCAACCACTAGTACTAGGATAAAGAAAAAAAAATACTACCATGGATAAAGTATTACATTGTACAACAACAGTCAGCACAAGAGCTGATCGAGTCACTGTTTCTCATAGTGTCCATTTCACTTCTACAGGTTTCCCCTTTGGTGCTCAGTTAGTCATCGCCAATCAAGGGAAACAAATGATATTTGTCTCTTTGGGACTGACTTAATTCACTCAGCATGATGTTTTCCAGATTCCTCCATTTTGTTGCAAGTGACCGGATTTCATTGTTTTTGACTGCTGTATAGTATTCTGTAGAGTACATGTCCCATAATTTCCTAATCCAGTCTACTGTTGAAGGGCATTTGGGTTGGTTCCAAGTCTTAGCTATTGTGAATTGAGCCGCAATAAACATTGCTGTGCAGACGGCTTTTTTGTTTGCCAATTTAATTTCCTTTGGGTAAATTCCAAGGAGTGGGATGGCTGGGTTGAATGGTAGGGTTATATTCATGTTTCTGAGGAATCTCCAGACTGACTTCCATAGTGGCTTCACCAGTTTGCATTCCCACCAACAGTGGATTAGTGTCCCTTTTTCCCCACATCCTCTCCAGCATCTATTGTTGGTGGATTTCTGAATGTGAGCCATTCTCACCGGGGTGAGGTGAAACCTCATTGTGGTTTTGATTTGCATTTCCCTGATTGCTAGGGATCTTGAACATTTTTTCATGTGTCTGTTGGCCATTTGGATTTCCTCTTTGGAAAAATGTCTGTTGAGGTCCTTGGCCCATCTCTTAAGTGGGTTGTTTGTTTTGATGTTGTGGAGTTTCTTAATTTCTTTGTAGATTCTGGTTATCAACCCTTTATCTGTTGCATAGTTTGCAAATATATTTTCCCATTCTGTCGGTTTCCTATTCACTTTCCTGACTGTTTCTTTTGCAGTACAGAAACTTTTCAATTTGATGCAATCCCAGTAGTTAATTTTGGTTTTCAGTGCCTGGGCTTCTGGGGTCTTTTCCAAGAAGTCTTTGCCAGTACCTATGTCTTGCAGGGTTTCTCCTATGCTCTCCAGTAATTTGATGGTGTCGGGTCGTAGGTTTAAATTTTTAATCCATGTTGAATGGATTTTTGTGTAAGGTGAAAGGTAGGGGTCTTGCTTCATGGTTCTGCACGTGGAAATCCAGTTTTCCCAGCACCATTTATTAAACAGACTGACCTTACTCCAGGGACTGGTTTTGGATCGTTGATCAAATATAAGTTGGCTGTAGGTGTTTGGATTGATTTCTGGAGTTTCTATTCTGTTCCATTGGTCTATCCATCTGTTTCTGTACCAGTACCATGCTGTTTTGATAACAACTGCCCTGTAGTATGTCCTGAAATCTGGTATTGTGATGCCTCCGGCTTTGTTTTTGTTGTACAAGATTGCTTTAGCTATTCGAGGTCTCCTGTGTCTCCATATGAATTTCACCATCATTTTTTCCAGATCTGAGAAGAATGTCCTCGGTATCTTGATTGGTATTGCGTTGAATCTGTAAATTGCTTTTGGGAGAATGGACATTTTGATGATATTGATTCTTCCAATCCATGAGCATGGGAGATTTCTCCATTTTTTGGTATCCTCTTCTATTTCTTTCTTTAAGGTTTTGTAATTTTCATTGTAGAGATCTTTAATGTCCTTAGTTAAATTTATTCCAAGGTATTTGATTGTTTTTGTAGCTATTGTGAATGGGATTGATCTTAGCAGTTCTTCCTCAGCCGTGGCATTGTCTGTGTATACAAAGGCTGTTGATTTTTGTGCATTGATTTTATATCCTGCTACTTTGCCAAACTCTTCTATGAGTTCCAATAGTCTCTTAGTAGAGTTCTTTGGGTCCCCTAAATAAAGAATCATGTCGTCTGCAAAGAGGGATAGTTTGAGTTCTTCCTTCCCAACTTGTATCCCTTTAATTTCTTTTTCTTGCCTAATAGCTCTGGCTAAGACTTCCAGCACTATATTGAATAGCAGTGGTGAGAGTGGGCATCCCTGTCTGGTACCAGATCTCAGTGGAAATGCTTCCAACTTTTCCCCATTTAATAGGATATTGGCCGTGGGTTTTTCATAAATTGCTTTGATTGTATTGAGGAATGTGCCTTCTATACCCAGTTTGCTTAGGGTTTTCATCATGAAAGGGTGTTGAATTTTATCGAATGCTTTCTCTGCGTCTAGTGAGATAATCATATGGTTTTTCTTCTGCAGCCTGTTAATGTGGTGTATCACGTTGATTGTTTTGCGAATATTGAACCATCCCTGCATACCAGGGATGAATCCCACTTGGTCTGGGTGGATGATCTTTCTGATGTGTTGTTGCAGTCTATTGGCCACAATTTTGTTGAGGATTTTTGCATCTATGTTCATGAGGGATATTGGTCTGTAATTCTCTTTCAATGCTGCATCTTTTTCTGGCTTAGGAATTAAGGTGATGCTGGCTTCATAGAAGGAATTTGGGAGAATTCCCTCTTTTTCGATTGTTCTGAATAGTTTGAGAAGAATTGGGGTTAGTTCTTCTTTAAATGTCTGGTAGAATTCAGCAGTGAATCCATCTGGTCCTGGGCTTTTCTTTGTTGGGAGGGCCTTTATTACTGATTCAATTTCTGACTCACTTATGGGTCTGTTTAGGTTTTCTATGTCTTCCTGGTTCAATTTAGGTAGGTTGCATGTGTCCAGGAATCTATCCATTTCTGATAGGTTTCCCTGTTTGCTGGCATACAAGTCCTTGTAGTAATTTCTGATGATTCTTTTGATTTCTGTGGTTATATTTCCTTTTTCATCTCTGATTTTACTGATTTGGGTCTTTTCTCTTCTTTTTTAGTTAGTTGGGCCAATGGGGTGTCAATCTTGTTTATTTTTTCAAAAAACCAGCTCCTCGTTTGGCTGATTTTTTGTAATGTTTTTTTGGATTCAATCCTGTTGATTTCTTCTCTGATTTTGATTATTTCTCTTTTTCTACTAGATTTGGGTCTAGTTTGCTGCAAATTTTCTAGATCCTTGAGATGCATTGAAAGCTCATCTATTTGGTGCCTTTCCAGTTTCTTGATGTAGGCACCTATTGATATAAACTTTCCTCTTAACACTGCTTTTGCTGTATCCCATAAGTTTTGGTATGTTGTGCTGTTATCCTCATTTACTTCCAGAAAATTTTTGATTTCTCTTTTGATTTCTTCAGTGACCCATTGTTCATTCAGGAGCATGTTGTTCAATCTCCATGTGTTTGCATATGCTCTAGAGATTCCTGAGTTGCTAATTTCCAACTTCACTCCCTCATGGTCTGAGAAGTTGCATGGTATGATTCTAATTCTTTTGAATTTGCTGAGACTTGCTTTATGGCCTAATATGTGATCAATCCTAGAGTAGGTTCCATGTACTGCTGAGAAGAATGTGAATGCATTACTTGTAGGATGAAAAGTTCTGTAGATATCTGTTAGATCCATTTGGGCTATAGTGTTGTTTAAATCTACTGTCTCCTTGTTGATCTTCTGTCCTGTCGATCTGTCAATATCTGTGAGTGAAGTATTGAAGTCCCCCAGTACTATTGTGTTGGGGTCTAAGTCTCCCTTTAAGTTTCTTAACAAATTTTTTAAATAAACCTGTGGCCTGTAATTAGGTGCATATACATTGAGAATTGTTATATCTTCCTGTAGTATTGATCCCTTAATCATTATATAGTGCCCCTCTTTGTCTCTCTTAACAGTTTTTGTGTTAAAGTTTATGTAGTCCGATATTAAGATGGTTACACCCGCTCTTTTTTCATTTCTGTTGGCGTGGTATATCTTGTTCCATCCTTTTATTTTCAGTCTGTATGGATCTTCGTTGGAAAGATGTGTTTCTTGTAGGCAGCAAATAGATGGTTTTTGTTCCTTAACCCAATCAGCCAATCTCTGTCTTTTAACAGGACAGTTTAGACCTTTAACGTTCAATGTGACTATTGATAAGTGGTAAGTTTGCCCTGCCATTTGCCAGATATTTTCTAATGTATGCTTTGAATTCCCTGTGATCTTTTGCCGTGAGGTTCCCTTCGTTTACCTTCTTTCATGTTGATGGTCGTGTTTCTGTGTTTCTGTGTGTAACACGTCTTTAAGTATCTTTTGCAGGGCTGGACGAGTGGCAACAAATTCTTTCAATTTTTGTTTGTTATGAAAGGTCTTTATTTCACCTTCATTCACAAATGAGAGCTTTGCAGGGTATAATATTCTGGGCTGGCAGTTTTTCTCTCTAAGTACCTGGGCTATGTCTCGCCATTCCCTTCTAGCTTGTAGGGTTTCTGTTGAGAAGTCAGCTGTAAGTCTAATTGGAGATCCTCTGAGAGTAATCTGACGTTTCTCTCTTGCACATTTTAGGATCTTTTCTTTTTGCTTCACTGTGGTGAGTTTAATTACAATATGTCGTGCAGAGGATCTCTTTTGGTCATGTTTATTAGGGGTTCTATGAGCTTCCTGGATTAGGATTTCTCTGTCTTTCTCCAAGCCTGGAAAGTTTTCTGCTAGTATCTCCCTAAAAAGGCCTTCTAATCCTTTCTCCCTCTCCATAGCTTCAGGAACACCTAGAACCCGAATGTTGGGTTTTTTAATAGTATCCTGTAAATTCCCGACGATATCTTTTAGTTTTCTAATTTCCTCTTCTTGTCTTTGGTTTGCCTGTTTCCTCTCCTGTTCTCTGTCTTCTAGGTCCGATATTCTCTCTTCTGCTTCACCCATTCTGGTTTTAAGGCCCTCAAGATTGCTTGTCACTTGATCTATTGAATTCTTCAATTCATTAAGATTTTTTGTCACTATCGTAGCTTCTTGTTCTACTAGTTGTTTCATTTCGTTTTGATTTCTCCGTAGTACTTCATTCTCGCGAGAGAGATTTTCTATCTTATCCATTAAGGATTTCTGTAGTTCAAGAATTTGTTTTTGAGAACTTCTTAATGTTCTTATCAATTCTTTGAGATCTGCTTCTTGCATTTCTTCTATCTCATTATCTTCATAATCCTGACTTGGGGTGTCTTTTCCGTTTGGGGTCATCATAGCGTCTTCCTTGATCTTGCTCCCTCGGAATCTGTTTTTATTTGGCATTTTTTTTTTTTCCCCACACTCTTTCTCTGGGTTGTCAAGGTAACGGAGTTTGTGTGCGCGGTGTGTTCCCAGTTTTTGGATCCCCTTCAGGTTTCTACAGCCTCGGGTTTTTGGTTCCGTCTGCCTCAGTGATGGGCGGGCGGGCGGGCGGGCGGGCGCGCCTTGTCCCACTGCGTTTAATCTAGCTCGAATTAGCAGGGTGGGTGACGAGAGAGACTAGTGTCTGTGCAGGCTCGCCTCAATTGTGCTGTTTCCCCCGTGGGGGGTCTGCTTCCCCCCGCCAGTGTCTCGGGATCCCTGTATCGGCCCCCGTTCAAGCGCTCAGTTCCAATGGCGACTGTGTTCCGCCCGGCTTCCGGTTCAGCCGGCGGGCGCACGCCGTCCCACTGTGTTCAGTCTAGCTCGAGTGAGCAGGGTGGGCAATGAAAGAGGCTAGTGTCCGTGTGGGCTCGCCTCAATTGTGCTGTTTCCCCCGTGGGGGGTCTGCTTCCCCCCGCCAGTGTCTCGGGATCCCTGTATCGGCCCCCGTTCAAGCGCTCAGTTCCAATGGCGACTGTGTTCCGCCCGGCTTCCGGTTCAGCCGGCGGGCGCGCGCCGTCCCACTGCGTTCAGTCCAGCTAGAATTAGCAGGGTGGGCTACGAAAGAGGCTAGTGTCCGTGTGGGCTCGCCTCAATTGTGCTGTTTCCCCCGTGGCGTCTGCTTCCCCCCGCCAGTGTCTCGGGATCCCTGTATCGGCTCCCGTTTAAGCGCTCGAATCCAATGGCGACTGTGTTCCGTCCGGTTCCCGTCCCTCCCGGCAGCTCTCGTGCCACTAAGGCACGATTTGCCGCTCGCAAACTTACTTTCCCCTAGGTCCTCTGCGTCTCATTCACTGGGTCCGGAAGAATTTCCACTGCATTTTTTTCTGTGAGATTTTTCCTGAGGCTACAGTAACTCTGTTTTTATTAAACTATCTTTTTGCGGACTGCTAGTGCGCGTCCTCACTATTCCGCCATCTTGGCTCCGCCCTATCTTGCCATTTTCTGTTAGCCGGGAGGATATCTGATGAGGAGTCTGCTGTGAGTCTCATTGGAGATCTCTGAAAGTAATATGACGTGTCTCTCATGCACATTTTTGAACCTTTTCTTTGTTTTACTGTGGAGAGTTTAATTACAATGTTTGTGGTGAAGATATTTTCTGGTCATGTCTATTAAGAGTTCTTTGTGCTTCCTATACTTGGATACCCCTTTCTCAAAATTGGGGAAATTTTGTGTTATTTCACAAAAAAGGCCTTCCAAACCTTTATCCTAGAACTCGTATGTTGGGTCTTTTGATAGTATCCTGTAGATAACCAACAGTGATTTTTAGTTTTCTAATTTTTCTTGTGTTTGGTCAGAGTGTATAATTTTTTGTGCTTTGTCTTCTAAGTTGGATATTCTTTTGTTTCACCAATTCTGTTAAGGCTTTTCACTGCATTTCTTCTTTGTTTATTGAATTCTTCATTTCCAGTTTATCATTTTGATTTCTCTGTAAGATCTTAATTTCTTGGAAGAAATTTTTTTGCGTTTTATATGAATTTTACTAGTTCATGCATTTGCTTCTGATTACTTTTAAGTATTCTTATGATCAATGTTTTGAATTCTGTTTCTGGCATTTCTTCAGTCTCACCATCTTCACAACCTAATTGAAGTGTTAGATTCTTTGGGGGCATCATATTATCTTCCTTATTCTTGTTTGTTGAATTGGTGCATTTGTTATTTGGCATTTGTGGCAATACTCACTGGTTTCTTTTTTTTTTTTTTTTCCCACTGTGGTGGCTTTTATCTGTGGACTATGAGTGGATTAATGCAGTGTATGCTTAAGGGGATACCTAGAAGCATGTGGTGGGTGTGACCAAGGAGCATTGTTCAGTGCTCCAGGGTGAAGGGTGTGTCTCAGGTGACACACCCGGGATTTGGTGTGGTAAATCTCTTTTTTTAATCAGGGGAGACTTGTTGCTGTCTGATGATGTAGACACAGCTGAGTTCCTCAACTTGAAGGAGTACAGTGTCTGGGCTCCAATGGGTATATTATTCATTTGCTCTGCCACAAAGACCACACAAAGCATCTGTGCAGTCCTCAGTAAGCTCAGATTCCCCAGCAATGTCTCTCATCAGTTAACCAGAGAGGCCTGATCACATGGAGCCTCCCACAGTGACTGCTCAAAGTTCCATTCATACCCTGAGTCCTCTCATACAGCCTCAGTGTTTTAACAGCCCCAGCACACAAGTCTCCCATAGTCACGAGCACCTAACTCCCTGTCTGTTCTCCCTACCAGACTCCGGAATCTCTGCTTGGCAGGTTGCTGGGTGTGGACACGAGCTGGCACAGCTGTCACATATGTCCAAAATGGTGCCTTCTCTCTGTGAGCTTGTTACAGGATGCTGTTGCAGGATTATCAGGGAGAGAGAAAATGTGCCCCCCTACTTTGTCTTTTCTCCTCTAGTTTGGCAGGTACATTATCCCTCATAGGGCTACAAGCCAGATTCCCTCTAGGCTCTTCATGCAGCTTTATCACCAATGGCTTGGGCTACTTAAGTCTGATCTCATCTCATTCTCCAAAGCTGGTGTGGAGGCTCTTGGCTGCTGGGGTTCTGAGTTGTGTGTGTCCTCACCCTCCATGTAGGGCCACTGTGTTCTTCCAATTTACATGGAATTTCCTCTGCTGTTTTCTCCCTAACTCTTTCCTGAGACTACACTCCTAGGTTGTCTTTTTATTTCAATAACTTTTTTATCACAAAGAGAAACCAACTTGACCTCATCTTTATATTGACATGGTAAAGAAATCCTTTGAGTAGAGGAATGAGGTTTATTTTAAGGGGAAATGGGTAAGAAGATTTCTTGAAAATTGGTAGAAAAAAAAAGCATAGTGAAATTATGCATCCATGACTGTTAGTAAAACTTTTTTCTGTGTGGTTTCTCAATTCTGACCAGAATTTGTAGTTTCATGTTGATAGTGTAGGTGTGGCATAGTAAATGCTCTTATTTGTATTAAATCCTAAGGAATATCTTGAACATACCAGATTTAATTCAAGTCTCTGTAGGGTATCCAGACTGCTGTCCAGGGAAGTTTAAGAATGGGTTTTTAGCAAGTTCGATATTGATTAGGTGGGTGTACCTGTGGCCAGGATAGCCTGTCAACACTTGGTATTCCAGAAATGACTTGAGTACTGAAAGAAAATGTTTCCCTTCAGAGAAAAATGTTTATCAACATGTTCACTAAAAACAGGTTTTGATCATTACTTGAATTTCCTCTTGAAGGGCAATTTCTGGAAAGAAATGGGGAGAAAGCCTATGGAATTTTCTTAGCTACACAGATGTATGCTAACCTAGCAACTAGAAAACATAATTCCAAATCTAAAGTTTCTGACTAGTATTTCTTTGTGGAGGAAAAATGGCTAGCACAGAGTCAAAATCAAGATAGAATGAATGAAGCTATGGGTTCTTTTCATGTTAACAAGTGACTTTGAGATTGACTTCTTTACCAGCTCTCTTTTCAAGGATGATCACTGCCAAACTATGTTGTTAACGCTGTTAACAGTGTTGATGCTAATAACATAACATTGAATGAAAAGACTGGGCTATGGGGACTACAAGTCATGTGCATTTGAACCATTTTTTTTTAAAATATTTATTTATTTATTTGAAAGTCAGAGTTACACAGAGAGAGGAGAGGCAGAGAGGTCTTCCATCCGCTGGTTCACTCCCCAGATGGCTGCAATGGCCAGAGCTGTGCTGATCCGAAGCCAGGAGCCAAGAGCTTCTTCTGGATCTCCCACTTGGGCCATCTTCTACTGCTTTCCCAGGCCATAGCAGAGATCTTGATCAGAAGTGGAGCACCCAGGCCTCAAACTGGTGCCCATATGGAATGCTGATACTGCAGGTGGTGAATACCCCGTGTGTGTGTGTGTGTGTGTGTGTGTTTATATATGTGTACTATACTATAAGTGAAGGAGAATGAATGCTTTAAAAAGAATCAAGAAAGCAGTTCTCATTTTAGCAAGGAAAGAGAAAATACACTGGACAAATAAGTCAGACTTTGGAAAGGGTGAAGAGGGCCCTTCTGTTAGAACCACTATGTTTAACTTTTTTTTTTTAATCAAGTTGATTCCAATAAAATTTTCTTGCATGTACTTTCTAACTTAGTTGCTAAAGATACTTAGAATTTGACTAGGTAAATATATAAATAAGGTCACTGATATTTCATCATGTTTTATGAACAGATTTGTTTTCCTGGAGGATTGAGACTCATATTTATACTTTATTTTCTTATTTAGCCACCTAAATGCTCAGAGTTAAACCTGAGTCATCATTAAATGAACTCAATGGAATTCAATGTCTTTAAACCCTAATTTACACCAGCCTCACACATGTAGTCCTAGCATTAAATTTATCTTTGTCTTTTCTTACATATTTTATGGTTTACACTTAAAGTTTTTCATGGCACTCGGGAAGGGTGCAGTTTAAATTTTCTTTAACATTGTCTGTTAAATCATTTGATTTATTGATGAATTTTGCAAATAGTCGACTTAATTTCTTAGCTTATTAAAATAGGGGTAGTGTGGGTAATTCAGTCAAATGGACATTTCAGTTGTATCCCTGTAATTGACGTATCAGAATAAGGTAATGTGTTATAAAAGAAAACTGCTGGGTGAGATCACAACACTTGCTTCTCCTTTTCATTCTTGTCACTGACAGCCTGGAAGCCAAGGAGGACTTGATTTTCAATAGGGGTAGACTCATAGGTTTCCACAGCTTGGGTCAGTTTAGATCGCCCATCCAATGCACCAGAGCTGAACAGCATTTTACTGTCCTTGCGATTGTATCACTGTGCATCTGCAATAGGCTGGGGTTTGGGAATATCTTCTGCTGCTGGATGGTTGAATCTGCAGTTTGGATGGATTTTGAAGTCTGTCTGCCTTTTATTTGTAGTTCAGAAGGAGAATATTTTGTGAACCCCAGTTTATTTTCCTTTTTCTCTTTCTCATCTGCAAAAGTAACTTAAGTTCACAAGAATAGAGGGTGACAGCAGCCTGGGCTTTAACTTTTGAACATTTTCCAGTTTTATGTCTTATTAAGCAATATTGCAAGTAATATGCACATATTTCAATAAAACACATGAAAAACTTTACACATTGTTAAGACATTTTTTCACAGTGTGTTTTGTCAATTTGGGAAGTCTGTGAGAATCTGGCAAACTGTCAGGAAGTGGGATAATATGGGAGAACGCTGAAAGCGAAGAATATGGCTAGGAGTGGGAGACGGTAGTGCTGTAGGGATGGTTTGAGGAGCATGTTGAACCAAAGCAGGATGCCAGCAAGGATGCATTCATTTAAAATGTGTCTTAGGATCCTTGAGATTCCTTTTTTGTAATGAAAATAATGTATATGATAAATTTACATGAAACAAGTATATTAATATTCATTGCAAAAGATGTCTACTGCAAAGTACTGAGATGAAAGTTATTCTTTACATCACATGGAGTTACAGTCTAAATATATGTCAAATAATTCCCATTTTAGATATAAAAGTAGGTAGGGCTTGATCTGTAATGTTTGTTGTAAGACTCTCCCTATTCTGTACACGATGAAGTGGATTGCCAATGATAAAAATAGGCAATAGATTTTGCTAAAGTGAGTTAATTTTGTCATTGTGGAGCAGATAGGGGTTATTTACAAAAGAGCATATATGTTACAGTATTATGGAAGAAATAGACCTGAGGTTCATAAAGCAGAGACACTGATAACCCACAGACAGCATGTCTTCTTAGATCTGGTTGACTCAGTGTCACAAGGATATTTGAAAGTGCTTACACAGGAGGTTGGCATTGTGGCAAGTGGATTAAGCTAACATCTGCAGTGATGGCATCCCTTAAGGGCACTGGTTCAAGTCCTGGTTGCTCTACTTCTGATCCAGCTCCTTGCTAATGGGAAAGCAGCAGAGGATGGCTCAAGTACTGCCACCCAGATGGAGCTCAAAGCCCCTGGCTTCAGCCTAACCCAGCTCCTACTACTGCACTCACTTAGAGAGTGAACCGGAGGATGGAAGATGTATGTCTGTCTTGGTAACTCTGCCTTTCAAACAAATAAACCTTAAAAAAAAAAAAAAACTAATAAAGATTGAATTTATTTTGCTGCCAAAAGTTTTTGAAAAATACAGGCCTAGTGCTGTGGTACAGTGGGTTAAGCTGCTGCCAGAAGTGCCAACATCCCATATGGTCACGGGTTTGAGTTCAGGCTGCTCTACTTCCAATCCAGTTCCCTGCTAATGAGCCTGGGAAAACAATAGAAGATGGTCCAAGACCATGGGCCCCTGTACCCACATGGGAAACCTGGATGAAGCTTCTGGCTCCTGGCTTCAGCCTGGCTCAGTCCTGGCTAATGAGGCCCTTTGGGGAGTGCATCAGTGGATGAAAGATCTCTGTTGCTCCATCTGTCTCTGTAACTCTGCCTTCAAATAAATAACCTTTATGAAGAAAGGTTTTAAAAACCATGCACATGAGGGTACTTCGAAAAGTTCAAGGAAAATCACCAAAGTATGCATGGATTTCATTTTTTTTGCAAGAAAATAAACTCAATTTTACTTTCCTTGAGCATTTTGAAGTCCCTTCATGCATTTGATTCATAGATACTTAGGTTGCCTAAGACACTTTGTCTATCTGGGCCTTGATTTTCTAGACTGTGAAAAGGAGTAGCCATTGGCACTCTGACCCCTGACAGTGTGGGAGCATTAGGTAAGTTTAGTGCATTAAAATGTCTAATTACAGGACCTGGTCTTTGGGAAACATTGATGAATTTTAACCACTTGTATTTCTTGCCTCACCTTCATTAATGTAGAAAGTAGCAAATTATAAATTTGGTTTTGGTAGACGAGCCTCATTTTAGATTTTACTTTCTCATTTTCATACCTATGAATCAAGACTACCTTTCTTCGAAGTAAAGAATGTATGCATATGTTAAAGAATGCATCAAAGTGTTAGTATTTTTCAGAAATGATAATGATGCGGGAGACACACAATGATGATAACGTGTCTATATCGGCAGCTGTGTGTTCACACGCTAATGATGGTTTGCTCACAAAGTGTGGAATTTGAGCGGTAGCTTTAACTGCTGGATAACTAGAGACATCAAAGATCAATAATGACTATTTAGTTTTCCATATTTTTGAAAAAAATTGATGAATGTATCTCGGCCTCAAGGAACACAAAAGTTCAGACTTAGATAAGGCTAAATTGTCCTTAGGTTTTTGAACAACAATGTTTTCCATGTTTTTCAAACAATCTGATCCTTCCTAGTGGTAGGCTCTGATTAAAAATGTATAAATTATGTCCCTCCTTTCAGCCAATGTAATTGGTAAGCTGTGTGATGAAAGCTATTGTCATAGCAATAGAAAAATAGAGAAAGAAGATAGAATTCGCATCTCTTCATGGAGAATGGCAGTTTTTTTTACAGAGAATACTTGCTGGTTTTGTCTACTAAACTTTTTTTAACTTCTGGGATTTCCAGGTGTAAATATAAAATACGTATACTCAAAATTTCATATACTCAAAATACATATATTAAAAAAAAGTATACTCAAAGTTCCAAAAAACACATACACTATCAATTTATATAATGAGTGTTTATCTAAAGATGTTCAGTAACTTTATGGGAAATATATATTATGAAAAAGTCACACATGGATTTCAAAATTTTTTTGTACCAAATCGACACATTATAATCCTATTTTTTCACAAGTTTTTGGAGTACCCTCATGTATAATGTTAACATAATTTGTTATGAAAATAATTTTTACATAAAAATATTTTAAAAATTTGAACTGAGTATGTTAACTTTCACAGTGTTAGTTTTTTGAAAAAAAAATTAATTTATTTCAGAGGTAGAGTTACAGAGAGAGGGAGAGACAGAGGGAAAGGGTTTCCATCAGCTGGTTCACTCCCCAAATGACCCCAATGGCCGGAGTTGAGCTGATTCTAAGCTGGAAGCCAACAATTTCTTCTGGGTCTCCCACATGGGTGCAGGGGTCCAAGTACTTGGGCCATCTTCCGCTGACTTCCCGGGCCATAAAAAGAGCTGGGTTGGAAGAGGAATAGCTGGGATAGCACCCCTATGGGATGCTGGCACTGCAGGTGGAGGTTTAGCCCACTATGCCACAGCATTGGCCCCCAAAATATATTTATTCTTAGATTGTCACTCTAACAACCAAAAGAAAAATTTGAAGCACACGGTATTAACCTCTGAAATACGGGAAAGCGTTAAGGCATATGCCAGGACTTGCAGGGAAGTTTGTGAGGAAGATAGGGACTTGGGGAAAAGAAGGAAGATCCAGTGGTGACCTGTAAGTCAGCAGGCTTCGCAGATGAGAGGCAGAGGTGCTACTGGAACCCACTGGAGTTCCTAACTCAATGGGGTGGTGAGACAAAGCAGAGCAACAGAACTTGAGGTGCCTGTGCAGGTGACGTGTGGGGGCTGTGAGCCCACCAGATGCCACTGGCGTCTGTGGGATGTGCACCAGATAATTGGCAAAACAAACCCTTCCAGGCTGGGAGCCTTGCTGAAGCTAGCGCAGGGGTCACCAGGAAGAGCTGGCACACTGCTTTTTAAGCCTATTCCATCAACGCTACACATATGCATAAAACAATACAGAAGACTCTTTGTGGTTACCTCCACTGTCACTCTCTGGAGATGACTCTTAAGAAGTTGCAGCTAAACCTGAAGAATGTTTTTTTTTTTTTTTCCAGTATTCATCTTTTGAATCTGCTTCTCTTTGAAATATTTTTTGGTTATGAGACTGCATTTGCCCAATTTTCTTCTGCTTCTCTGGCCACTTCATTTTGTTAATTGGATTTGAGATAATTTATTTTTGTGAGCCACATAGCTAATGTATGTGATCATTGATACAAACTGAACAATGATTGAGATTTGCTCAGTATTTCACAAGTTAGAAAACATCATCTCATACATAGAAATAGAAATCATAGAAATATCTGTGAGTGAGGGATATTTTATTAGAAAATGACCTTTGACATCATAGATGGACCCACCTGTGTTATGAAAGGGTTGAGCCAGCCGTGTGGGGGAGCTGCTTCCCACTGGCCCATGGGAGTTCATGGTTCTCATCTGGTCACTCTTCTTTTGGGTTCTTTGTCTCGTGTTTTCCTAGACAACAAATACTAGACAGTTAATGAAAACTAGGACAGTTACAGAAGTCACACACACTCAGGGCCACTAAGGGCTCCGATCTTTCAGAGGTGTTGTTTATATTCTGCCACCTGGCGAAGCCCCCAAGATGCTGAGGCACTGGTTAAGGACAGAGCACACTGGAATGGGGGTAGAAAAAGAAAGCACTGGTGATGTGTGTTACTAGCCCCAGTTCTTCAACGTCTCCTCCCTCAGACTGTTAGCCCCTTGGTTTTAGATCTGGCCATGTGTCTTGTTTTTCCAGTGGAATGAAGGGGATGTGATGAATTCCAGTTGCTAGACTGGGCTCAAGAGATTTGTAAGTTTGCACCTGAAATTGTGCACCTTGGCTATAGCCATGATGAGCATAGGCCTGGGTGAGCTTCTCTGGTCCTGAGATGACCCAGATGTAGAGCCACACCACCTGTAGCCAAGCTTTACCTAGATCAGCCATTCTCTGACTACAGTCACGTGGGAGAGGCCAACTGCCCTGCTGGGCCCAGCCTGGACTTGATCGTATGTAACCAGAGGCTCATGAACTCAGTAAAGGTGTGCTGCTAAATTCTTTATTTTGTGTGTGTGTGTTTGTGTGTGCGGCATTACTATGGCCGTAGTCAACTGGCAGAATTCATCAATGGCAAAATAGACTTCTAATGAGAGATTAGGAGTAGTCTCTGTCCATGCTGTTGTACGTGGATGTATGGTCATGAGCTGCTAACAGTGTTTCAATAAATTATGAATCATGTATTCCTGTACATGATGGTTCAGTGAGGGATATTTCCTTACGGTGTCATAGCCATCTTACTTTGTACCTTACAGTGTTTTCACTGTGACCGAATTGTGCAGCAATAAGTTTCTTAGAATGTATCCTGTCACTAATGACTCTATTTTATTCTCATGTGTTTTTATAGTACATTTTGGTGGTGAGTCACTTAGCAGTTGAACCCGTTTGAAAAGTGTCAAGTTGGAATTGTGATGAAACTAAAAGTGCATTAGTTATCATTTGGAAGATTAGAGTTTGCATGGATGTGCAGAAAATGGTCATTTAATTAGGCCCTATTTTGGGACAGAGGGTGATGATACTTTATAAGAATAGGAATTTGGGGCCCGTGTTGTGGTTTAGTGGGTAAAGCTGCTGCCTGTGACACAGCATCACATATGGGCACCTCCTTGTGTCAGGGCTGCTCCACTTCCAATCCAGTTCCCCGCTGATGATGCTGATGGAAAAGCAGTGGAAGATGGCCCAAGTGTTTGGGCCTCTGTACCCAAGTAGGAGGCCCAGAAGAAACTCCTGGCTTTGGCCTGCCCCAGTCTTGGCCATTGCAGCCATCTGGGTAGTCAACAAGTGGGTTGAAGATCTCTCTGTGTCTCTGTATGTCCCTCTTCCCGTCTCTCTTTCAAAGAAAAGATTCTAAGAAAGAAGTTGTTGAATGTTTCATATTGAGTTTTTTTGTTGTCACAGATGTTAATTAAGTATGAAAGAAGGTTGCAATTGACATTGGGAAATCCTGTTGTTATAGCTGCCCATCCACTTCTGCAACTTTGTTCTGGTATTCAGAACTTTTTGAGTCTTTTAATTCTGGGTTTAAGATAGACTTCCCAAGTCTCCTTTGGACATTCCAAGACTGAAAGTGTCAGCTCTGTGACAATTCCTTGTGCTGCAGCACTGTCCTCTAGGGTGTGATGTGTGTGTTACGTTAGTATACAGTGTTCCGTTCTCCCCTCCCCCCCCCCCCCCAGAGCCAGAACTCTGGGATTGAAGCAGAAGGGTTGGGGTGGCTCTCCTCACTGTTACTGCTAGTAACAGCACAATTTTTTCTTTCTGTCGCTGCAAACATAGGTTTTCCTCATGTAGAGATTTGAGTTCCAAATGGAATAATATTTCCAGCTGGGACCAAACAGTGATTCCATGGAACTGGAATTTGAGGCTGCTTTGGGGTCTGTCTCTGGATCAACAAGAAAGGGAGAATGCTATTTTGTTTGAGATTGATCCTGACTCTAGAGTGAAGTTTGGGCTTGGTATCACATGAAGAAGGTAAGGAGAAATACGTATGAAATACAAGCATCCTTTAGGGTTTTTTGTTGGCTTTTTTTTCAGTACATTCATGTCCATTGATGGTCAGATTCAGGGAAAACTACAGTGACAAAATTCAGGCAGAGATGAATTAGGGTATGTATGTATGTATTTATTTATTTATTTGAAAGAGTTACGCAGAGAGAGAAAGAGGTCTTCCATCTGCTGGTTTACTCCCCAATTGGCTGCAACAGCCAGAGCTGCACTGATCCGAAGCCAGGAGCATCTTCCAGGCCTCCCACACGGGTGGAAGGGCCCAAGGACTTGGGCCATCTTCTACTGCTTTCCCAGGCCATAGCAGAGAGCTGCACTAGAAGTGAAGCAGCCAGGACTCAAATTGGCGCCCATATGGGATGCCAGCACTGCAGGTGGCTGCTTTACTTGCTACGCCACAGTGCCAGCCACTGAATTAGGTTTTAGTTTGATTGTTGTAGACCTAAACCTGCCAGGAAAACTGAGGCACTTGCTGAAGGCAAAGTGAATATGGAATAGGTAGAGGGAGAAAGTAGTTAAAAATACATCAACCATGGGATCAGTTTTATACAGGAGAATTCTAATACTTTTAGATATGTTGTCCTCATGTTGATAAGTTTTGATTGCCTTTTTTTCTTACCCTCTTGTAATACAGCATAAATGTGTCAATTTAAAAAGAATATTATGCTAGTGTTGAGTAGAACGTTCTATAAATTTCAAGCATGTTGAGATAAGGCTGTTCAAGTGGTATATATGGTTGTTGATTTTTCTGTCAATTATTGGTTGAAACTTGTTGAAACTTCTATGATTTCGTAATAATCTATTTCCACATATGGTTTTATCAATGTTGACTCATGTAATTTACAGTTCTCATTAAGTATTTACATAGTTAAGATTGTGCATATTCTTGATATATAATCTCCTTATCGCTATGAAATTATCTTTATCTTGAGTAATAGTATTCTAAAATATATGTAATCTGATAATATGGCAACTCTCCAATTTCATTTTGGCTGTTGTATTTTTTGTTGCTTCCCATGTTATTTTTAGCCCATTAAGGGCTCTATATTTAAAGTGTGTTTATTAGAAGTAGGATGTAATTGTTTCTTGATTTTTTAAACTCCCATCCAACAATCTCTGCCTGTAATTGGGATGTTTAGAACATTTATGTTTAATGAGATTGTTGATAATGTTTTGTTTAAATCTACCATGTTACTTTTTTTTTGTATTCTCTTCCTTTTAAAATATTTTCTGCCTTCTTTTGGATTACTTTTATTAAGTGATTATTTTTATTGTTTCAAAATGTATTCATTAGTGTAAAGGGCAGAGCTCTGGGGAGGAGGAGAGACAGACAGAGATCTTCGATACACTGGTTCACTCCCAAAATGGCTGCAAGGCCAAGACAGGGTCTGGCCAAAGCCAGAAGATTGGAACTTCATCCAGGTCTCTGATGTGGGTAACAGGGACACAAGCGTTTGGGCCATTTTCACTGCTCTTCCTGGCACGGTAGCAGGAACTGGATCTGGAGTAGAGTAGCCAGGTATCAAACCAGCACTTGTATGGGATGCTGACATCTCAGGTAGTGACTTAGCTCAGTGCACCACAATGCTGGCCCCCTATTACTTTTGTTACTCTTGTTAAAATTAACTGAGAGGCAGAGTTACATAGAGAGAAGGAGAGACAGAGGTGAGACAGTTCAATCTGCTGGTTCACCCCCCAAATGGTCTTAACAGCCAGAGCTGGGCCATTCCAAAGTCAGGAGCCAGGAGACAAGCCATGGCACAAGCGCTTGAGCCATCCTCTGCTGCCTTCTCAGGTCATCAGCAGAGAGCTGGATCAGAAGAGGAGCAGCCTGGGTATGAGCCAGTGCCCATATGGGATGCTGGAACCACAGGCAGAGGCCTAGAACCATCCAGCCACAGTGCAGGCTTCTTTTTTTATCATTACATTTTATTTTCCTTTATTGACTTATTAACTGTACTATATTATTTCCCTGGTTGCATTTTGGGCCTATGGTGAACATTTTAAATTTATCCATTAACTTATTACTGTTTACCTTCAAGCAGTGATAAATTCTTTCTTGCGTAGCTTAAGAATGGTCTAACAGAATAGCTCCATTTTTCTGCTCCTGCCTTTTGTCCTGTTGTTTTCATGTAATTTGCATGTGTCATAGATCTCACACTATATTTTATTTTGCATTACTTAGTTATTAAAATATATCTGACAGAATTGTTTTCTATTTATCTAAAGATTTTACATTTCTAGTGCAATTCAATCCATGGTCTAGATTCAGATTTCTATCTGGTATCATTTTTCTCCTGCCTGAAGAAACTGTGTTGCTGTGTGGATCTGCTACTGATTAATTCTTTAATTTTTTTTTTGGTCTGTCTGAAAGTCTTACTTTCCTGCCTTCTTGAAAGAAATTTTTCTAGGTCAAGATTTCCAGCATGGTTTTTAATTTCCATATTTTAAAGATATTTCCTATTTCTTGACTTGTTTCCTTTGTTTTCAAGCTGTTGTCTGTTGTCATCAGACATTTTCTGAATGTGATTTTTTTATTGGCTTTTAAACTTGAGTCTATGTCATTACGAGGTTTTTGATATTTTCCTGATACATGTTTCTTATTCTTGGAGTTCATTGAGTATCTTAGCTCTGTGTTTTAAAACTTTCTGATTTTATCTTTCTCATTTTTTTTGTGATAGTAATATAAAGATAAAAGTTTTCATGTAGCTCATAGATAGAATTCCAAGACTATATTCATAGATCCTTTCCTCTCCTCTTTATTTTCTAAAGTTTTGGAGATGACATGTTTTTAATTTACATGTTAGTTAAAGACTTAATTCTCCACTAAATAAATAGTTTAACAAGTAAAAAGACGACAGTTCAGCAGGAATACTGGCAAGGACTACAAACAGTTACCAAATGAAAATATGTCAATTTTATTCATATACAGTAAATTTTAAAAGAATCAAAAATTAATAAAACTACAGTAGTATATCAATCTAATGATTTCTTTGACAAACGTGTTAAATAGCTTGATGAAACTGCATTTGTGGCAATTCTGATGGGCACAGGCATTTCTGCTTTTTGATTTTAAAAAAATTGTAGCTCTCTCTTCAAAGTGAAAGCACGTGTTAGGTGTCTGTGTCCTCAAGTTGGAATCATTTTGATGCAAATGATAGAATTTAACTCTTTTTGGGCCAGCACCCTGGCTCACTTGGTTAATCCTCTGCCTGAGGGGCTGGCTGGTTCTAGTCCCATCTGCTCCCCTTCCGGTCCAGCGCTCTGCTATGGCCTGGAAGGCAGTGGAGGACGGCCCAAGTGCTTGGGCCCCTGCAGCCTTGTGGGAGACCAGGAAGAAACATCTGGCTCCAGGCTATGGATCAGCACAGCACCGGCCATTTGGGGAGTGAACCAACGGATGGAAGACCTTTCTCTCTGTCTCTCTCTCACTGTCTGTAACTCTACATTTAACCCTTTAAAAATTCTGAATAATTCTCTGTTACATACTGGGATGTGTGTGTGTTTGTATACTTACATACTTAGATTTCTTGATTCATCTGATGGACTCTTTGGTTGATAACATTTTGTCTATTATGAACAGTACTGTTATAAATATTGTAAGTATCTCTTTGATATATTGTGCTCATAGTCTTATGTATTT
Source organism: Sylvilagus floridanus (assembly GCA_949820135.1). Taxonomy (NCBI): domain Eukaryota; kingdom Metazoa; phylum Chordata; class Mammalia; order Lagomorpha; family Leporidae; genus Sylvilagus; species Sylvilagus floridanus. Next base: position 17,110,224 of record OX463230.1, on the reverse strand, counting down.
ACGCAGTAGCAGGATTGCTGGATCATATGGGAAATCCATTTCTAGTTTTTTTTTTTTTTAAACAAATCTCAATACTATTTTTCACAGTGGTAGTACTAATTTATATTCCCACCAAGAGTATATAGGAGTTGGTCTTTCTCCACATCCTTGTCAGCATTTGCTACTTCATGTCATTTGGATAATAATGATTCAGACAGGAAGGAGCTGGCACTTTACTATGGTTTTGGTTTTCATTTCTCTGCTGGCTAGTGATCTTGAACACTTTTTTCATATTTTTGTTGGCCATTTCTTCCTTTGAGAACTGCTGCTTGAGAATCTTCACCCTTTTCTTAACGGGATTGGTTGCTTTTTCTGTTAAGTTTTTTTAACTTGCTGATGTATTCTGGATGCTAATCCTTTGTTGGATAGTTAGCTTGCCACTATTTTTTACCATTCTATTGGCTGCCCCTTCACTCTGTTGATTGTTTCCTTCAAAGTGCAGAAGCTCCTGAGTTTGATATAGTCCCATTTGTTTAGTTTCGATTTTGTTGCGAATGCTTTGGGTGTCTTATTTAAGAATTCTCATTCATTTTCTTCTCAGTAGCTTCATAGTTTCAGGTCTTAAATTTGAGCCTTTGATCTAGAGTTCACCTCGAGTTCAGTTTTGTATATAGTGAGAGATACGGATCTCACTTCGTTCTATATGTCCAGGTTTTCCAGCACTGTTATAGAAGAGTTCATCCTTTCTGCAGTGTATGGTCTGAGCATTTCCGTCAAAAACCAGTTGGCTGTGTGTATCTGAATTACTTTCTGGGTTCTCAGTTCTATTGCATTGGTCTGTGTGTTAGTTTTTATGCCAGTACCATGGTTTTGTAATTACCATAGCTTTATAGTATGCTTTGAAGTCAGGTGTTGTGATGCCTTCAACTTGATTTCTGTTCCTTGGGATCACTGGCTATTCTGGATCATTTGTGATTCCTTATGAATTTAAAGATTTTTTTTTCTAGTTCTGCTAAAAACTGTCATCGCTATTTTGATAGGGATTGTATTTGTAGATAGCTATAGGTGGTATAGATATTTTAATGATAATAATTCTAATCCATGTACAAGAATAATATAGTATTTTTTGTGTCCTTAATGATTGTTTCATCACTGTTTTATAATTGTTATTGTAGAGATACTTCACTTCTTTGGTTCATTTTCTTTTTTAATTTAATTTTATTTATTGATTAGGTAGAATTATAGCAAGAGAGACAGAGAGAAGGGTCTTCCTTCTGTTGGTTCACTCTCCAGATGGCCACCACGGCTGGAGCTGCGCCGATCTGAAGCCAGGAGCCAGGTGCTTCCTCCTGGTCTTCCATGCAGGTGCAGGGGCCCAAGCACTTGGGCCATTACCCACTTTCCTCCCAGGCCATAGCAGAGAGCTGGACTGGAAGAGGAGCAACTGGGACTAGAACCCAGCGCCCATATGGGATGCTGGCGCCACAGGTAGAGGAATAACCAAGTGAGCCACGGCACCGGGCCCCATTTTATTTCTAAATATTTGATTTTTTTTAATGGCTATTGTGGATGCAATTTCTGTTTGCTCTTTTGGAAAATTGATCATTAGTGCATAGAAAAGCTACTATTTTTTTACATGTCGGTTTTGTAATGTGCAGCTTTACTGAATTAGTTTAGCTGTTCCAATGCTTTTTGGTGGAGAGTTTAGATTTTCCTACGTGCAGCATCGTGTCCTCTGCAAGCATGGGTATTTTGACCCTGTCCTTTGCAGTTTTGATGCTTTTTCATCCTTTCTCTCTAGTCGCTCTTGCTAATACTTGCAGTACTATACTGAAGAAAAATGGTGAAAGTAGACATCCTTATTTTGTTCACTATTGACTGTTGATTTGTCATATATAGCCTTTATAACTTTCAGGTATGTTCTATACCTAATTTGTGGTGACTTTTAAAAATTTTCCGTATGTTTGGAAACTGCTCTACTCTTACTTCTTGAAGTGATTTTACTATTCCTGTCCCCCTTTGTGGACTCTAATTACATGTATGTTAGCTTGCTTAAAATTGTTTCACAGCTCATGAATGAACTAATCAGGAAAAATTCCGTTTTATTTTGGATAAGTTCTATTCCCCTGTATTCAAGTTCAGCATCTTTTTATTGCAAGACTTAGACATCAGCAGTGTAATTTTGAGCTCATACTGAGTAGTTTTCGCATTTGTAAGTTTGGTTCAGGACATACAGACAGACACATACTATGTGTATTTTAAAAGGTTTGTGGAGGGGCCGGGTTGTTGCACAGTAGGTTAAGCTGCAGCTTGCAATGCCGTCATCCTACATCAGCACGTTTTGACTCCCAGCTTCTTGACTTCAGATGCAGCCTTTTGCTAATGTATCTGGAAAGTCAGCCAAAGAGGACCCAAGGACTTGGGCCCCTGTTACCTGTATGAAAGACCCAGTTAGAGTTTATGGCTCCTGGCTTCAGCCTGGCTCAGACTTGACTACTGAAGCTATTTGGGGGAGTGAATCAGTGACTAGAACATAACTCGCTGTCTGGCTGTCCCTGTGCCACTCTGACTTTGAAATAAATCAATTTTTTAAAAAACTAAAAAGTTTATGTAAAATTGAATTAAAAGATAAATTTATTTTGGTGAACAGTTTTTTTGAAATCCATTCAGGAGTTGTTCACAGTTCCATAAACTTTGTGAAGACTCCTTTATGTAGCCGATGACCACTGTGATTTCTTCAAAACAGCACTCCTGCCTCAGAATCAACACTTGGGACATTCGGATCTGGCTAAAAGGTCCATGAGAGTCTCACAGGCATGGAAAGCCATGACACGGTGGCAAAAAACAATCTAAATGAAAGATCCTGGTGAACAAGACCCCAGCAGAAGGAACAGGCCATCAAGGAGGGAGGCGCCTTTCTCTGAAGGGAGGAAGGAACCTCCCCTGTGATACAGCCTTGACTGAACAAGTTCAGAGTCGGTGAACTCAAGGGACTTCCATAGCCTAGACAGCTCATAGCAAGAGTCTCGGGTATTTGTTGACGTCATAAATAAGAGTGCCAATTGTTAAATCAACAACGGGAGTCACTGGGTACATGCTCCCCACAAGGATCTCTGTCCTTAATGTGTTTTACTATGAAACTTAAAAACAACACTGCTAGTTGAACAATACCCTATACCTTGTACGGTTGTGTGAGAGCAGCCTGTTGAAATCCTTGCTTAGTATATACTAAGTTGATCTTCAGTATATGAAGGTAATTGAAAATGAAACTTGATGAAGGGCAGGACGGGAGAGGGAATGGGAGAGGGGAGGGCCGTGGGAGGGAGGGAGGTGTGGGGGGGAAGCCACAACAATACAAAAGTTGCACTTTGTAAATTCACATTTATTAAACAAAAAAACTATAACAAACAAAAAAAGAAAAAAAAGAACTTAATACATTACCCTTTTAGTATTTTTTTATGTTCTACTTAAAACTATTGGTTGAACTCTAATTAATACACAGTTATTCCTAGGTGTTTAATTAATGCTATAACTAGTACTCAAATAGTATTTTATACTTTGTGTTTCTTTGTGGGTGTAAACTGTTAATTTTACTTAATAGATGCTAATATGATCTTCTGTATATAAAGATAATTGAAAATTAATCTTGATGTCAATGGAAGGGGAGAAGGAGTGGGAGAGGGGAGTGTTGTGGGGTGGGAGGGAGGTTATGGGGGGGGGAAGCTATTGTAATCCATAAGCTGTACTTTGGAAATTTATGTTCATTAAATAAAATTAAAAAAAAAAACTCCTTTATGTAGTCGATGACCACTATGATTTCTTCAATCTTTCTTCCTAAATTAGGTAAAGATCCTACATACAGTGATCTTAACCATTTTAGTGGTCTTGCTTAGACTGTCATCTGTACCATTTTTGGGATGGCTTGAATTGAGTTTTCTCTTTGTCATGGCTCGAATTTCTCTGCTTCTTTACATGCTCAGTAATTTCTGTTTGAATGTTTGACAGTGAAATTTCCACCTTCTGAAGTTCTGCACACTTTTTGTATGACTACGCTCTACTCATGCCTTGTTCTGCAATGCAGTTAAGTGACTTGGAAGGAGTTTGATCAACTTTGGCCTTGGTTTTGAACTTGTTTATGAGGCAGTAAATCTTCATTTAATCTAGGTTTATTTGTTCCATTACCCAGACAAATCTGTCTTAGGGTTCTGAATTACAAAACGTTTTCCACTCAGGCTGGTGAGATCAGTGACTGTTTGTTGTTCTTGGTCAGCTTCTGTAATTGTTCTGTTTAATTCTTTGATGTGGCTCTTGTCCAAGCCTTGAACATTGACTTCACACGTATGTCTGAGCAGTTATTCAATGGCTGTCTTGAGAAGGCTCCTTAGAGGATTTCTTAGGTCCTCTTTTTGCACAGCTCTCTCATCTCTACTGTGCCCATGAAACTAGTTGTCTAGGCTTCTGAGCAAGGTCTCCTCAGGCCAACAAATTAACAAGCTTGTCTTGATTCTTTTTTCTTTGCTGTTTCCTGGAAACGCTTACAAGGAAACTTACTGAAAAAGCTGCAAAGTTTACTTTTAATTCTCACCTTTCAGGAATTTCTGTCTTCTGCTAATTGACAACGTTATAAAAACTATTTGCTTCATGTATTTTGTCTGGATTTTACTTGCGCTGTCATCAGGTTAAACCTGACTTTGGTTCCTCTATCTTGGATGAAAATAGAATGCTCTCGAAGTTAGGTTTTGAAAAGAAAAGGAAAAAGAAATTAGATTCCTGTTCCTTTAAATACTGAAGAAGAATACATTTTCCTTTGTCTCATCAATTACATTAAATCTACTTTGGACTACAAGGCAAGTGGCTTAATAATTTTGTGATGGAAGAAAATGTGTGGCTTTTGGCAATGTTTTCTTTCATTCTTTTGCCTTGTGTAATATGGAAAGAAAAGATGAAGTCGAGATTGATGGTTTGGTTTCAAGAACTAGATGTTATTCAGGTACCTAAGTCTCCAAATATTTTTTCCTTTGAGGCATGATTTTTTTATTATGCTTATGTGAATGGATTTTTCTGTTTCTGAGATTGCAAAAATGGGCATTAGTTTATTTTAAAGCAATATTTTAATCCAGGTCAGTCATGTCATGAGTCTGGTGGCAATTTTAGTAGTTGGTTTTGATTGTGGTTTGGAGACGTCACAGGAGATTTTTATTTACTTGTTTTTGTGGGCCGTGTTCAAAAATTCATTTTGAGTATACGCTTTGACATATTTCCTTTTGAAAAAAATTGAAACATTGTTCATTGTTGGATGGCAAACCATAATGACTTGAATTTTCAATCAGTGGAAAATAAAGCCATTGATATCATTGCTATTTTTACTATCCTGCTACTCCTCTAATATTTAGTAGCACTCTGTGGATTTCAAAGTGTTGATTTTCTTAGTGTATTATTTACTACAATTTCTACAATAACCCTATTGATATGTAATGTTATATCAATAGGCCAGAAAACTGAGAATGAAAAGTCAGAGTTTATCCAAAGGTAAACCACCCTTGTGTTGAGAATCAAGGGCAGGTACCCAGTTATGTAAAGCTCATTTCTCTTTTCCTGCCAAATTGTGTCCAGGGACTAAAACTTGAAAACACGAGTCATTCTGAGAGGCAACATAACGATGTCAAATCTGATATTTGGGGGGCAAAATATGAGATTTCTTAAGGGGTTCATTTAAGCAAACCTAAGATTTTATTAATTGAATTTTAAGTAGGTATCAATTTATAAGCCTGCAAAGTTGCTCAAGATGGATAGAATAAACATGTGTCTGCTTTCCCAGTACACACTGATGTGTGCAACTGTTAAGGTCACGTTATGGGAACAGATTAAATACCTGTGGAGCAAGTGTTAGAGCATTAAAACTTTCCCTCTTTATTAATCTTTAGGCTTATTGGTGTTTAATTACTATTAGAATACCAACTGGTCTAGGGCGAGGTGTCAGGGTTCTGTGTGTTCACCTTGGAAGTCATATAAGCAGCCATTCCGTGGGTAGATCAAGCAAGTTTCCTTTCCTTCCTCTTCAGAAGTCTACTTTGTGCATTACTGGCTTAAAATCCTCTTCTGTTGGCGCTGAACAGACGCACATATGTTTGTTTATTTGCTAAGCTCCTATGTCTTTAGGTGTGGGGAATATGGCAGCAAACAAAGCAAATTTCCCATCTTCCTTGAGCTTGCCTACCAGAGGAGATACAGGTGTATGAATCAGAAGAGGTGGGTACCTGTGTGATGCAGTAATGAATGCTATCGTGAAGAAGAGTTGAGAAATTGTGAGTAATGGAAGGGAATTGGGTACGTGAAAATCTGGGGAAGGTATCCACGGCAGGGGAAGTTACACACTCTGAGGTCTCTGGTGTGAGGGGTGGAGAAATGTGCTTGGCCTGTGAGATGTACAGCTATGGCTCTTCCATCTGAGCAGGGTAAGTGACATGAAATATTAGGGGGTGACAATTGAGTGTTTACATAATACACAGGTAGGTCTTGCTGTGGTCTGAATGTTGGGTCCTTCCAAACTTGTACTTTGAAGCCTAACCCCTAAGGTGAGGGTGTTATGAGGCAGGGTCTATGAAAGATGATTCAGTAATGAGGTTTCTAAGTTCTTGGTATCATGCCCTCATAAAAGGGGCTTGAGGGGAACCTTCTGCCCTTGTCCATGTCAGGATGCAGAGACCAGGAACATCCAGAGGGTGGAGAGCAAGCCCTAGGCAGACACCAAGTCTAGTGGCACTTGATTTTCCAACCCGCAAATCTAGAACTAGGAATAACCAATTCGTGCTGTTCATGAATTACCCTGTCTAAGGTGTTTGACCATGAGCAAATAAAGCCCAATATATTTATAAGAGTTGTGGTTTGCTTCTTAAAATTCAAAACATCTCACCATCCAGAAGATGGGTTTTCCACAAATAAAAAGGTTGATTGGTATGACATCACTCATGTGTTTTGGCTAAGTAGATAGTAAAGCGTTATGTATTATATTCGTCCTCACTGATGAACAAGGTCTTCAGGGGAGTCCTACAAAGAAACCGAAAATTGAGAATTCTGTACATAATGTAATTATAAAAGAACTAGACCATGGTAGAGGTTTGTCTTTGGTTTTTGTTCTGTGGGAAAAGAAGAGTATAATGTCTTAGTATAATTCAGTGAAGCAATATTTATAAAATATTCCAAATAATGTTCACACAACTATTGTGCTATCTAACTTGCACAAATAAGAGAAAATGCGTGATAGATGTATTTCTGGGTCTGGCTTACGTCACTTAGCAAATGTCCAGTTCCTTGCATATGTCAGGAATTCATTCTTTTTATGGCTGAGTAGTATTCTAGGATATATACACCATATTTTCTTCAGGCAGTCATTAATTTGATGGACATCTAGGTCAATACCCTATCTTTATATTGTATCTTAGGCTGCTACAAACATGGGAGTGCAGGTTTCTCTTTGATGGACTAATTTTATTTGCTTTGGATATACTCCCAGCCATGGGTTAGCTGAGTTTATGCACTTCTCTTTTATTAGACTGTGTGCTCATCCAATGCAGGAACTTTGAGTTTGTTAATTTTGGCAACGTGCAGTTGTAGTGTAAATGCAGAAAGGCTCAGTAACTATTACATAAATAAGGTTCTGGGATAAGTGAATGAATTCAGTGTTTTTTTTTTTTTAAGATTTACCTATCTATTTGAAAGGTAGAGTTAGATGTAGAGATAGTCTCACACACACACACACACACACACAGAGAGAGAGAGAGAGAGAGAGAGAGAGAGAGAGATTGAGAGATTGAGAGATCTTCCATTTGCTGGTTCACTCCCCAAATAGCCATGATGGCTGGAGCTGTGCTGATCTGAAGCCAGGAACTTCACCCAGGTCTCCCGTATGGTTATGGGGGCCCAAGCACTTGGGTCATCTTCCACTGCTCTCCCTGGTAAATGAGCAGGGAGCTAGATTGGAAGTAGAGCAGCCGGGACTTGAACCAGTGCCCATATGGGATGTTGGCATTGCAGGCGGCAGCTTTACCTGCTATGCCACAGTGCGGGCCCCTTGAATGCACAGTCTTTAGTCAGTGAATTGTTTCATTTATTCTGTGATGGGCTGTTTTATTTGTCAACTTGGTTTTGCTACAATATCTAGTTTTATTCAATTAAGTATGCATCTAGGTTGACGTTTTATGTAAAGGCTACATTCCTATATAATGTAGGTGGCATGAGCCCATGAGATAAGAGGACTGAGAGCAGAATCGGTGTTCCCTAGGAAGAAGAAATCTGGCTCGTGGACAGCAGCAGCATGCCTTGTTAGAATGAGTCTGGCCCATCCTTAGTAGGGCTTCTCCATGAGAATTTCCCCTTTGTCCAGCTATCTTCACGTCATATACACCAGCGCCTTGCAACAAATCGCTCGTCCATGAGCATTCTTCAAAAAGTTGATGAAAAATGTGTATTAAGAAAAAACTATGGGTGAATTAAAAATTTTTTGCACCAAAATAAACTTACTTTATTTGAAAGGCAAGGTGACAGAGAAGAAGAGACAAAGAGACTATCAATTTGCTGGTTTATTGCTCAGATACCTACATGGCTGAGGCTAGACCAGGCTGAAGCTGGGATCTAGGAACTCCATCTGGGTCTCCCAGATAGGTGGCAGGGGCCCACAACCTGAAAAGTGGAAATTATAATCCCTGTTCTACAACAGTGAAAAATAAGGCTCAGAACTGAAAAGTAGACTGTTTCAGGTTTTAGTTGCCAGAATTAGAATTCATATCTAGGTTAATATAGTTCAAACTCTGGATCTTAACCTTTATGATAGATTGTCATAGGGACAAAGGATTTAACAGAGCTAATGCTTTAAGTAACACAGAAACACAGTCACATACACACATAGTATTTAAACATCGCCTATAAACAAGAACGGTCAATTGTCTTTATAATCTTAGAAACCATTCTTCATCAGTAACTTCTGCTAGAGAAGATAGGCTAGCACAGATAGGTAGCCTATGTTGTTGAAGATGATCTAGAACAAGTGATCTTCAGATGGGCAAAACATGATCCCAAATATTCCTAACTAAATGTCTGTAGATGAGGTCACCTTTACGTTCTTTTTTGAGTCTAAGATTTTATTTTATATTCATGATTTTCCGTTGTGCCATCCTTCTTCCTCTCCTCCTCCCTCCGCCACTACCATTGCCTCAACACCACCAAAAACAGCCCATCTTCCAACAGGCTCTCTTTCGGAGAATGGTCGAGCCATCTCCTTGATCTGTGTTTTCTTTCTCAGTCTCCCTCTTCTCTTGAGGAGAAGAAGAGACAAGGACAACTGTGTTTTTACTGATGGATACTCAGTAGAGAACTTGCCACTTCTCCAGTTATTGGTACTGTGCTAACGTAAGTAGTATACTTTTAAAAAACACTCCAAAGTTACATATTTGTGTAACCATTATGAATTTTAGACCTTCTCAGAGGACCTCGCAAGTTAATTCAAATAATACAAGATAAAAAGTCATAAAACAGGACTCTGGAGGTCAATTTTCCAGCTCAAGAAAATTAAAAAGTAAGAGATGAGCTAAGTAGGGATGCAACATTATAAGCAGTAGCAACAATCGTTGCAAGGGCTGATACCTTTTACTCATATTCACTCTTCTGTACCTTGGGTGTACTTTGCACCTGCTTTTACTACTGCCACAGTGACAAGTTTCAGTGTCTGAAACATGAGGTCTCAAAAAATGTCTGACAAAGGTTCAGACTATAAAAATCAGGATCCCTTCCCCCCACAGTGAGCCTAGAAACATCCCTGCCTAGTCATCACTTTGTGGCATTGTGTGACATGGCATCTTTGACATCATCACCTGTGGAATCGTATCAAGTCGCAGAGGGAGGAAGGCTATGCCCAATAGCATCGTCAGCCCTACAGAGTGACCTAGAGTTCTACCATCCAAACTTGCTAGGAGTGTTAATAGGTTTTACAGGTCAGGATGGTTTCAAATGTCCTGACATCAAGGGCCAATCACTTCAGGGCTTTATCTTAGCAAGTCTTGTAAATTTAATTGGAGCTACCTTACCATTCAGTGTTTTCAAAATACCTGACCAGGAGAATTTCAAAGAGAATTGCACATTCTGGAACATACTGTGGATTTGTTCACCCTCCCCCTCCACCAACCCTTTTATACCCATAGATTAAAGGGAGCTCCAAGAATAGTGTTGAAGGAAAAAAACAGGAAAGCTTACATTGACTTCCTAGCTACCTTGTATTTATACTTAGTATCTCATGTAATCTTCCTTGTGTATTCTGTGGACCAAAATAAACTTTAAAAAAGAGGAAAGCAGAATGGTTAAATAAGTTGTCCAAAGTCTAATAGTTAGGAAGTAATGCAATTTGGGGTGTGTGTGTGTGTATGTGTGTATATATGCAGTAAGGGGGGAAAAACTGAGTTTAGCAAACATTTAGCAACTATTCTATATAATACTAACATTTGAGACACAAGAAGATACTTAGGTGTTCCTTAACTGAGAGTTTAAGCAAGGTACGTTACAGACAATTATGTATGTAAGACAGATGGTAATGAAAGGGCGATACATTACAGATGACCATAAGTAAGATCCAGAAATAGGGAGAAGAGTGTCGTCATGTTGGAGCACCCAAAGGCTTAGTACTTGATGTCTCCCACTCTCTGTCCGTAGTCACTCCTTGGTGGTATACTCCCGTCCCACATCATGCACTGATGACTGACATATTTCTGTTTCTACTGCGTTTTGAAGTCAAGATCGCTGTATTCAATGGCCTAATGAACTCTTCTGCTTGGATGTTGAACGGTCATCTCAAACTCAACATGAACCAAATGGAGCTGCGAAGCCCCCGCTCCAACCCCACCTTCTCTAAACCTCTACCGCTTGTGTTCCTGCCGGCATTAAGGTGTTGGACGCCTCACCCTTCTTCCACAGCTCCCAAGTCCCTGAAGCCGTTCTCGAGTCACCTCCCTTTTCACACCTTCTACACCAGGTCATGGAGCTCCGTTGAGCCTCCCTTCCAATCACATATGGAATTGGACCTCTGTATTATTTGTCACTTACTACCCCAAGTCGTCGTCCTCCTTTTTTTTTTTTTTTTTTCCACAGGCACAGTGGACAGTGAGAGAGAGAGAGATAGAAAGGTCTTCCTTTTTCCATTGGTTTATCCCTCAATGGCCACACCGGTGTGCTGCGCTGATTTGAAGCCAGGAGCCAGGTGCTTCTGGTCTCCGATGCGAGTGTAAGGCCCAAGCACTTGGGCCATCCTCCACTGCACTCCCAGGCCACAGCAGAAAGCTGGCCTGGAAGAGGGGCAACCGGGACAGAATCTGGCGCCCCGACCAGGACTAGAACCTGGGGTGCTGGCGCTGCAGGTGGAAGATTAGCCTAGTGAGCTGAGGCGCTGGCTCCCAAGTTCTGTCTGTCCCTTTGTCTGCAGAGTGAATGCATGAAGAAAATCTTGACTGAAAGGATCAGGAAATTTCTCATGGAGAAGCAGGGATTTCCTTCCATTTGCGTTCCCGGTCATGGTGGTACATGGACTCACCAGTCAGACTTGTGGTAGGTGGTGTGTTTGTTAGTTTGCTAGAGCTTCCATAGCAAATGACCACAGAAGTCACTGCTGAACAACTGAAGTTTACGTTACCCCAGTTCTGGAGACTGGAAGCCTTGGGTCAAGTTGGTTTTTATCTTCGAGGGGGCCTCTCTTGCCTGTACGTGGTGCCGCCTCACTGCATCCTCACATGGTGTCCCCTCTGTTGAGTGTGATAACCTCTCCTCCTCTTCAAAAGGCCCCCAGTTGTATTGGGTTAGGGCCTGTTCGAATGACCTAATTTGCACGACAGGATCTTTGCAGAGACAGTGTTCAAAGGTGGTTACATTCTTAGGTACTGCGGGTAAGGCTCTAACATGAAATTTGGGGTGCACTTGAGTTCAGCATAACAATTACACGTCACTATGCCTGTGCCTCTGACTATTTTCATTAACCACTGAGGGATTTTATGTGTACGTGAACATTTTGCTGACTATTGATTTTGCCTAAACACAAAACAGAATAAGCCATGAAACTTTTCACTCTTAAAAAAGCAACAATCCAAGTGTTTATCAACAGATGAAAAGACTAATGAAAACATGGCCGGCACATACAATTGAATATTAGGCAGTCATAGAAAGGGATGAAATCCTGACACATGCTGTGATGTGGATGAACCTTGGAAATGTAATGCTATGTGAAATCAGTAAGACAGAAAAATAAGACAAGGATTCCATTCATATGAAATATCTAGAATAGGGAAATTCATAGAGACAGAAAGTTGATCGAGGGCTACCAGGGGCTGTGGGTTATTACTGTTTAGTGGACACAGAGTTGCTGCTGGGATGATCAAGCAGTCTGGAGATAGGAGTACGCACAATTTCAAAAAGTGTTGAACCAAAAAACTTAGAATTTAATTCAAATCTTCATGAACTTTTTGAAGCACCCTTATAGATGGTGATGATGATTATAACTCTGAATGCCACTTGATGAGCCACTGAAAACTGGTTAAAATGGTGAAAGCATTATGTAAAGAGACACCTCTCATTTTCTTCCATCTGTCTCTGAGGTATAGGACAAGAACACAGTGATTGTGATTCCTGAACATGCGGCAAGCAGTGTGGTGAGCAGTGAGCCAGGGATTCAGTGTCATGAGGCCTTCCAAATGCACGTGACTTATGCACATTTCTGGAGGGGGCAGGAGTCCTTATCAGTCAAATACCTACTAGTTTGTAAGAATTCACTGTTATTTGAGTGGTCTATTTACGGTCTCAAATTAACCCTGGAGAGGTTATGACGCTGAAGAAAGACTATTAGAGTTGTAGTGTGATTACTTTTTTTGAGTCCCTAAAAATACAGGCAAGTCTCTTCAAAGTTTCCAACACTTTTTCAACGTTCCTAGTAATATTTATATATTATATTTAATGTAATAAAACTGTTGCATGAAGATGATTATGGGTAAGGGGACTAGTTTTCTCCAAATGACTAACATAGTTATAAAAAAGTTTGAAAACCTTTATCTAAAGTAAAATTGTGAATATAACACATGAAAAATTTTTTATCAGATATAAGTGGCATTTGAAGGTGGTAGATAAATTGAAAAAGGTTGTCAAAGCCAGGGCCGTAAAGGTGATAAGATGCATACCTTGAATATTTCCTTTGTACCTAAAGCGTAGAAATGTATATTCACTTGCCAATCTTGATAGAGAGGTGAGGCTTTTTGTTTAGTATGCATTGGCTGATTGAAATTCTGCACAGCTGTAACTCCAAAATACAGCTCTTCCTTATTTGAAGAATTTGAAGATTTTCATGAAGCGATATAGAAACCTTGTAAGTTTCTATGCAGTACACCTTACCATCCTACAAGCTTCAAGTTGTCTCTGTGCAACTAATTTGAATGAATTTTTTCAATTTGATTTTATGAAATATTTTCAAACATTCAGCTTAGGTTCATAAAAGTAACTCTTCTTTGTCTTTGTGTTCATATTTAAAATGCTTCTGAAAAATTTATTTAATTTAAATGAATACAACTGGTGGCTAACTCTTGATAAGTATGTGACAACTGTGGTAATCTAAGCATTGTGTTGAGCATCCAGCTGGGAAGGTTGAGAAAGCAAGTGCAGAAAGTCCATTCTTTTGGCAAGTTTGCTGAGTAGAGGTTGGTTGGGAGAGTTTATGGTATATGAGGGAGCCTCAAAAAGCTCATGGAAAACGAATGTTATGAAAAAAAAACTAAGCGTGGATTATTTTGGATCTGAAGAAATGAAAAATCAAATTCCATTTTCTGAAAACTAAAGTAAACCTTTTCAGGAAAATTTTTATTTGAAAGGGAGAAGGTTGCCACATACACACACACACACACACACACACACACACACACACCTTATATTGAATGGTTCACTTTCCAAAAGACTACAATAGCAAAGTACGCACCAAGCCAAAGGCAAGAGCCTGGAACTTGGTCCTAGTCTCCTGTATGGGTAGCAGGGGCACAGTTTCTTGGGCCCATTGTCTGTTGCCCTCCCAGAAGCATTAGTATGAAACTAGATTAGAAGTGGAGCAACTGGGACTAGAACTGATGCTCAGAAATGGGGTGTGGGTGTCACAAATAGTGGTTTACCACACTGTGCCATACACCAGCTCCTTTGAAAAATTTTTGAAATTATCTCCTCCTGAAAACCACCTGACATTGATATGGACAAAATAGAAAGTCTTCTGTAACATGAGTTAGAGAAAGAGTACAAAATGTACATTACTCAAGATGAAGAGCTGTGCTTGGGGAGTTTTTGAGGGTGATGCAGGATGCTTGTACTCAAACATCTCTTGTAATGGAATGCTCTATCAAATGCCATGTCCCATGAAAAGCTAGGTCCACCATGAATTTCTGTGAACAGGGTAAGAGATTTTCTTGGTTAACACTGAGGTTCTTCAGCATAGAAGTGAAGATGCTGAGATGTTAAAAGAAAATATCAAGTTGGGGAAGGAGGTGCCTTAGACAACACAGATACTGTTGTTCTATGTGTATGGTCCTGGGAACTCCTTAGCTGCCCAGATAGAAATTGGCTTATGGAGTTAGGCTATACCTTCAAGATGTGACAGTGGTCATGCAACTTCCTTTTTCCCTTCTTTGGCTACTTGTCTTGGTGAGATTGTTTTCCCCCAAATATACTTGGCTGTATTCATTTAGTTAGTAAAACTGACAGGTGATGACCCTCTGTTCTCCTCTGTGTTCCCACTGTCAGTGACTCAGGGGGAGCAATGGAAGATCAAAGTTGGGCATACAGGATTTGGTGTGGGACCTCCTGCAGCTCAGCAGTCCTGTGCGTTCCCTAAGTGCACTGGAGGTTTGTGGAAATCAGCTCTTGGAAATATGAACCAAGATCACAAGACCTAGGACTTTGAGTATCATGATTGCTTGTGGTACTGAATAGGAATGCTCACAGTGAAATAATTACTATACTTCTGCCCAATACCCATTTTTACAACTACAAGAGTAGGACTTGCTAGACAATGGTGAAAGATGGGGAAATGGTTCCTCACAAGCCTTCCTTGCCTTCTGTTCCTGTTGTTACACAGTAATAAGAATTCAGTCGTCCTCACTTAACCAAGGCTTCACTTTCCAAGGGTCAAACTATTAAGTGGAAAATTGCAGAAAAAATGTTGTAAATTGTGTACCGTTGAGTGTGTGATGAAATCTTGGGCTGTGCAGCTCTGTCCAACCTGGGATATGAATCACTCCTATGTCCAGCATATCAACAGTGTGTGTGCTGCCAATGGAGCCTTCATGATTATCAGACCAATTTTTGTGGTATCACAGGGCTTATGTTCAAGTAACCTTATGTGGTATCCTAATGCTATGTTACAGTGCCTTCATCTTTGACCTGCCTTCATCTCACCCTGTAGGCTTTGCATTGTTTTGTCATCATAAGGGTGAGTAAAGTACAGTAAGGTATTTGAGAGACTTTATGTACACAACTTTCATTACAGTTTGCTTATTTTCTACTTTATTATTATCTATTGTTAATTTTGTATTGTGTCTACTTTATAAATTAAATTTTATCCTAGGTATACATTTATAGAAACATAGTATGTGTAGGGTTCAGTACCATGCAGGCCTCAGCAACCCGTGAACATGTTTCTGTGGATTAGGCAGGACTACTGTATTCAACACTTCATGGGTTCATCCCCTCTCCACTGTATGAATATTCAAATTAATACAAAATGTGGTTTTGTATTCTGTGTAAGGTCATAAAGGCTTTATACTAACACCTCAGAAACATGTTTTATTTGCACCCAATATTTTGAATAATAGTAATAGTCTGAAAGAAGTGCATAAATACATATGCTCAAAGTCTTAGAAATCAACAGAAAAAACAGCCATTCAATGACTGTCATATATGGACATCTTGTTATATTGCAAGCTGTTGATCAAGAAAACTACAGTCACACAGAGTTTGTGTGACATGGCTTCTCTAGGTTAAAATTCAGTCTAGTTTGACCTACACAAATATTGCTGGTTATTTGCATCTAAGTTGACACAAAGCAGATTAAGAACCTCTACTCTTCTATTAGAAAAATTATTTTAAAATAGTAAGCTTACAGGATGTTTGTAACAACTAGGAGCTTTTCCAGCTAGCATCATGCCCATACTTCAGGATTAGCCAAATCATGGCCACTGTTTTTCTGTACTGCTAGAAGACTCTAGGAAAGATGACATATGCAGAAGTTTGGTACAGGTCATTGTAAGAAAATGAAGTGGGCCAGTGACTTACAGCTGCACAGTGCTGTCATTCACCTCACTTCATCTCAACTGTAGGCGTTGGTGTCATGGAGAAGATTCAACAGGAGTGCTATGGCTTAAGTAAGATTTGGCTCCTGAACTCAAGAGGGACTTTGAACCCTAATATCCTAAGCTAATCATTGGTAGAAGGTGAAAATTTAATTTGATTTAATTTAATTACAGCATTCAGGAGGTGAGGCCTAGTGGGAAGTCCTCAGCCCACTCTGGTGGACCCTTGGATGGTAGTTTTCACAAGATGGTTGTTAGGACAGCCTGAGCTTTGGCCCAGTTTCTGCTTCCTGCTTTATCATGTGATCCTTCCTCTGCTCATGCTCAGTATCTTCTAGGGGACTTCACCAAAGCCTGCATCCTGCTGTTTAGACTTGAAACTCTGAAACTGTGAGCCAAGTAAAGCTTTGCTCTGTCTAAGTTAGCTGCATCAGTTAATTCATTTCGGTAACAACAACAATAAGACATCTCCCTAATACAGCAGTAGCAGCTGGACTACTGAAGACTAAGATCTTTTATCTACAGGTTCTTTAGTTGACTTCTTTCATGTAATATTTTGAGATGAAGCTACAGAAGAAGGATGGATATGGTCAAATTAATAAGAAGTTTGTGAATGTTGAGGATTTATAAGTAGTCAACATTCTTAAGTCCCATGGTGTTCAGCATGGAAATCTAATGGGTATCATTGAAGATAAACTCATTGATGAAGTTTCTGAAACAAAAAGAAATGTTTAACTTTGAACCACACCACATGTCTTGATTTGGCATAAATGAACTCAAAGGCTGAACTGGGCTGGCAGTAGAAATAAGGGCATCTTGCTGGAAGTTGAGTGACAACAAGTGGTGGAGGTGTGAAACGAGCTGCTGCTTTAGTGGGAGGAGAGGAGTGTGCTGCAAGAGACAGCTCACTGCTACTAGTGCTGTCTAATACAAGGGTGTTTTAGAAGGAAATACACATTCTAAACAGAAATCTGGATTTTCATGTAAAATCCCTGATACACTCATGTAAATATTGGCAGTCAAAGCCAAATATTAAGAGTTGCAGGACAAACAAAGCACATCTGTTGGCTAAATTTGCTCTGATGTCCTGCAGCTTGTGCCCTCTGATACGTTTTTTTTTAAACCAAGTTTTGGGGTAATAGTCATGATTATTGACCCAGTGATGCATGATTGTTAATCTTGATTATCTTTAATGTTATAAAAATATAAAGCTTTTATTTGAACACATTCCCTGCCTACAGTCTTTCCAAAATCTCTTCCACACGATGGCAAGAATTATAATGAAATTCTTAATTATGTCAGTCAACTCCAGCCATCTCCCCAGTTGCAAAAACATATGTGAGATCCTTAGTGTGTGCAAGAGATTTTCTGGACTTAAAATGGGCTTTTCAGTTTAGTTCTACCTTTCTGAATTTATGTAAGACATTCTTAGCCTGCTTTCTTGTGTTGTGACATTCCAGTTGACTCACATTCCCCAAAACTTCAATCCAGTTCGATGGCTTTGCTGATGATCCTTTTTTTTTTTGAAATGCTTTTTCTGGTGACTGCCCTACTCAAATGTTTTGAAACTGAGGCCTGGTTATAGTTCTGTCTGTATAGGTGTGTGGTTTAGGTATTCATTGTGAGTTGAGGGAGTCAGTAATCCCCTTGATATTTGGATCTGTCTAATACTGTGCCTAATAGATTTTAGTATTCCTTGAGGTCAATCTGTTGTGGTGGACAAGCATTTGGTGAAGCAGTTAAGACACTACTTAGGATGAACACCATGCAATGGAGTCTGGGATTCACCTCCAATCAGGTTTCCTGGTAATGCACACCCTGAAATACAGTAGATTATGGCTCAAGTCCTTGGGTTCCCACTAAACACCTAGGAGACAAAGTGGGTACCAAGCTCCTGAGTTTATCCTGGTGTAGCTTTGGCTGTTGGGAGTGTTTGTGGAATGAACAGTGCATGGAAGATGGATTTCTTCCTCTCTACCTTTGCCTTTAAATAAAATAAATACGGAAACATAAAATATTTGAAACGTTATAGCATTTTGTTTAGAATGCTTTTCTTTTTCTTTTTTCTTTTTTTGCCAAAGTTAGTGTGAGAGACAGAGAGTTATAGACAGTGAGAGAGAGACAGAGAAAGGTCTTCCTTCCATTGGTTCACTCCCCTAATGGCCGGCACTGTGCCAATCCGAAGCCAGGAGCCGGGTGCTTCTTCCCAGTCTCCTATGTGGGTACAGGGACCCAAGCACTTGGGCCATCCTCTGCTGCCCTCTCGGGCCACAGCAGAGAGCTGGACTGGAAGAGAAGCAACTGGGACTAGTACCTGGTGCCCCAACCAGAACTAGAACCCAGGTGCTGGCGCCGCAGGGGGAGGATTAGCCAAATGAGCCACTGGGCTGGCTGCTTTTCTTTTTATCCCCCCACCCCCGCCCCACCAAAGAAAACTTTATTTAAGGAATATAGACTTCATGTATTTCATCAATAC
Organism: Sylvilagus floridanus; assembly: GCA_949820135.1. NCBI lineage: Eukaryota > Metazoa > Chordata > Mammalia > Lagomorpha > Leporidae > Sylvilagus > Sylvilagus floridanus. The sequence continues at coordinate 17,091,423 of OX463230.1, read as the reverse complement.
AACTTCAGGAATATAGTGATTCTTCCCACCATACATGCCCTCCAACTCATTCTCCCACCCCTCTTCCTCCTCCTTTTCCCATTCCCAGACCCATTCTCCACTAAGGGCCATTTTAGATTAACTTTATACACAGAAGACCAACTCTGTAAGTGAAGAGCTCAACAATTTGCATGAAAAAAAAAAAAAACACCCCTCAACAGTTGAGACAAAGGCTGCTCAAAGTCATTGCATCTTGAGTTAATTTTACTTTTTTTTTAGAAACTTAATTAACTTTAAAAAAGCACCTAGGAATGCTAGATCCATTGTGAACACTTAGACATAATTATAATACTCTTTGAGGACAGAGGTCCTGCATGGGAATTTAGTGCACAGTGATTCCTGCTGTTAATTTAACATTTAACACTCTTAGGTGTGATGTCAGTGATCACCTGAGGCTCTTGACATGAGCTGCCTAGGCTTTGGGTTAAACGTGGTCCTCAGGCTGTTGCTTTTTGTAAATACAGTTTGAATGTAACCCAGCCACACTCGAATCAGCTTCTTACTGTCTACTTACAGAGACTGTATGGTCTGCAACCATGAAATATCTCGGCCTTTACAGGATATGTTGGCTGTTCCTGTCTGTATGACTAATTCCATATTCATTTTGCCAGCAAGGAAAGAAAGATGGAACCTGGGGATTCTAATGAATGTAGGTGGAGGAGGAAGACTGTAGGACAGCTTCTTAGTGAGTGATGCTGGGGAACTGAAGAGGAACGTTGCTAACACGTACTTCAGCCTGGCAACACCAGTAATCACATCTCAGCACTGGAATTGATATGACAAGGATAATTTAGGAAAATTTCAAAATTTATATTTCTCTGCAGCATTGAAAATGTTTAATTTCTCCTAGCAGGTCATTTGACGTCTGAGAAATCCTAGGACTAGTGTTTATTTGTTAGGTAAATGGATCTGTAAAATGAGGAATTAAGAAGTGATCTCCAGGATGTCTTTGAATACAGAGATGTGTCTTTGTTGGCACTTTTCCATACTGAAATTTTATTTTGTTTATTTAATGTATTGGAAAGGCTGAGTGAAGGAAGAGAGAGATCTTCAGTCCACTGGTTCACTCTCCAAAGTCTTGGAACAGCTGGCTCAAATCAGGCCGACACAGAGTCCAGAATTCCATCTGGATCTCCCATGTGTGGGGCAGGGAGCCAAGTCCTTTAGCCATTCATCTTCTGCATCTTTTGTATATTAGCAAGAAGCTGGATTGGAAGTATGGGCAGGACTGTTACAGGCCCTTTGAAATGGGATGTGGCTGTTCCAAGATGTAGCTTAAATGGCCATTCCGGAATGTGTGCCCAATATTGGAATCCTAAAAAGCAGAGCACTTGTGACTAGAGACCCATTCCTGCTCTTCTAGACAACCCTGGGTAACGTACAGGTAGGCAGATGCATACAAGCCACATGCAGTGCAAACCACGGGAATTTACCCAGTAAAGGGCAGGGAGGCGTGGACGTCACATGGACATACTGAGGCTTGAGTACATCTTAGAGGTGGGAAACCACACTAGTCTGGGATTTCCAGATTGAGATGTTGCCAAGAGCTAAGAAGAGTCTGGGGGGGGGTGGGGAGGAGAAAGGCGGCTCTTCACCATGGACTGCTTCTTGTCTGGGAGTCTCTGGTGGTTTTTGAAGCCAGACGTGACATCTCTGTCCGAAAGCACGAGTTCTCGACAGATTCTTGGTCTTGGAGCACTGCCGGCAAGCAGGCAGGGGGCGCAGAGCCCCTCTTCACAATGTCTTTATTCTTAATGTGTGAACGTGCGCTTGTGCAGTGGCATTGGCCAGGTGTGCCACCAGAGAGGCTGCGTCAGTGTGGAAGGGATAGAGCTTTTGTCATTGAACTTCAGAATGCTCCTGATTCGCTTTGTACTGTCTGAAGGAGATGAAGTTGGAGGAGAAAATAAACCCAAGGCTTCAGGGAACTGTATAGCTCTTACTCCCATAGGCTGATCTGGGAGGAAGAGAAAAATCTAGGCAAGGATTACTATTTTAATAACATTTATCGTAACAAAATGAATAGAATTTAATGCAGAAGTGGGGACCTTGGAAAGCTTTGGCCAAAGTATTATTATGTGCTAAGCCTCCTAGTCCCTGCTTTGTTTCGGTCTCTCTTCCTTTTCTTTGTCTCTCATTCTTTTCTTGGATATAGTCCAATGGGTTGCATAAACCACCTCCTAAAACACAGGAAGATAATAAATTGGACCATGAGAGCTACAAGGCACAAAGCAATTCTCCAATCTATCTGAAAGAAGGAAGAAATAAACAGTCAAATTCTTGTTTACATATTGGCCAGCAACTCATTTTACCCCCTCTGTGATGTTCTTTTTTACCATCTTGGAGGTCCTCTCACTGTTGACATTTAGTTATTTCATAAGTTACAGTCATTGATATCTCTGCTTGGGACTATCACATAATATCAACATGTGGTTCTTGTGTAACTATTAAAACCTTACTGATAAAATATCAAAAGGAATACACAGAAAGCTGCCAGAGTTTTCAATCGGCTCCCCACCTTCCCCCATTTCTCCATATAATAGGCTGGCTTTTTTATTCTGAAACTCAAAGATCTAAGTCTTGGTGACAGAATGAAGCAGGGAGTTAAGTGAAGTAAATGAACTATGAATCATTGATTAACTCCATTAATTTATAAAGCACACAGCTTCCTTTCTGTTGCTAATCACCAATTAACCTGAAATTGCTTAGTTAAAAATTCCTATAGATGTAATTTTATTTTTCATCATTTAAAGTAGAATCCACCATTTAATTAGAATTTTACTAAAATTTTAAATGTAGAGTAAAAATAGAGCACCTGACATGGTCAGGAAAATTCCAAACCCATGGATCCAGAAATTCTCAGCTGGAAAACAGATGGCTTTGTATTCATCTCATGTCTGTAATTTCTGGAGCCCCTAGTTGGACACATAGAACTGAGGAAAATGACAAAGAGCCATGGACATCTATTGAAGAAAGATGGACCTAAGGATCTAAGGAAATGCCATTTTAAATAAAGTATTATTAGCAAAGTTGAAAAATAAATAAAAGTGCACTTACCTGGAAAAGAGTTATGTAATGTATCAGATCAATGGTGCAAAGACAATTAAACAATCAAGTGACAGTTGAAGAGGGGGTGGGAATAAGCAGGCTGTCCCGAGGTTATCAAACAGGTAGAGTCTGCAGTCTGTGCACATATATAACATGCATAGCTCTCTTACTTTGAGGTTTTGGATATTGAGAGTCCATTCGAGTGGCTTAGGTCCTGTTAGCGTCTGTACTCTTGAGACTGGCTGTTGCATACCCATAGACTCACTGTCTTATCCAGGTGCTCCAATGACCAATCACACCTCTGAACTTCATGGGGCTAGAGTCGAGGCCTGTCTTCCCAGAACCCAGCCTGTCTTGATGGAACCCTGTAGCATCTGCAATCCCGAGTCAGAGTGAGCTTTGACTGTGCAGTCCCTTTCTAGAAGCAGAAGTAGGGCTGGGGTCAGGCTCTTCACGGTGAACTTGATGCCTTTTCCCTTGGGTGGGTCCCCTCATTCAGATCCATGTGCCTTGCTCTGTGGGATTTTTGGTGCTGCTTGCTTTGATGTGCACCCATGTGAATCTGGATATGGAGGCTGATTCTGCGTGTGAACTTGCCAGGAATTACAGAGCTTCCTGGCCGCATAGTTCTGGGACAGACCTCCCTGGCTCCTGTATTATTTCCTTGGCCTTCCCTTATGCACCTGTCTGTGAATTCTTCCTGGACTTGTTGGCTTCATGCAGTCTAAGGCCGCATCACCACCTGCCCCATGGGAACAGCACACTCCGTTATGGTGCTGTCAGACTCCAAACCGTGATACCCCTCCCCACCGGGACAGTTTCTTACATGAGACTGAGAAGTTGGGTCAAGCGCTGTTTGTGGTCCTTACAGGGCTAACGTGCTATGATTCTGTCTACTCCAGTCACAGCCTGGAAGAATGGTGGTGAGGAGAAGGCTATAGTAAAGTTCCTGTGACTTGGAAAAACTTGACCCTATGCTGATACAGGACGCCTTCCCTTGTGGATGCCTGGTTCTCTGTGTTCCCTGGCTCCCTATCATGTGTCCCCTATCAGGGACAGTCACTTGTCCTAGATGAAAGTTCAGCCTTGAGCCTCTGTACATAATCTTTGCTTCAAGATCTCTGGGTCCCCTTTGCTTATTGTCCTTTTCACCTTAAGAAATTCTTTTTTGATTCAACCTATTTCTTTCTTTTTTTTTTTTTTTGACAGGCAGAGTGGACAGTGAGGGAGACAGACAGAAAGGTCTTGCTTTGCCTTTGGTTCACCCTCCAGTGGCTGCCGTGGACCGCGCGCTGCGGCCGGCGCACCGCGCTCCTCCGATGGCAGGAGCCAGGTGCTAGGTGCTTTTTCCTGGTCTCCCATGGGGTGCAGGGCCCAAGCACTTGGGCCATCCTCCACTGCACTCCCGGGCCACAGCAGAGGGCTGGCCTGGAAGAGGGCAACCGGGACAGAATCTGGCGCCCCAACCGGGACTAGAACCAGGTGTGCCAGCACCACAAGGCGGAGGATTAGCCTGTTGAGCCACAGCGCCAGCCAACCTATTTCTTTTTTAAATCTTTATTGGAATACCAGAGTTAGAGAAGGAGAGACAGTGAGATCTTCCATCCACTGGTTATTCCCCTAATGGCTGCAATGGACAGAGCTGAACTGGTCCAAAGCCAGGAGCTTCTTCCTGGTCTTCCATGTGGTTGCAGGGGCCCAAACCATCTGCTGTTGGTTTCCTAGGCATATCAGCAGGGAGCTAGATCAGAAGTAGAGCAGCTGGGAATTGAACTGATGCCATATGAGTTGCCAGCATGGCAGGCTGCAGCTTTACCCACTACACCACAATGCTGGCTGCTCAACCTTTTATTAACTTGAAACAGCCACTTAAGCTCCTTGACCTGCATTAGGTGCCTTGTTCAGTGACTGTATGCCCTGACCACCTGGCACCTGGGCCTGGCCGTCTCTGACCAGTTCTTTTTACTGTTTGTAGGACTGACCGTGGCAGGCAAGTGACATTTGTGGATTTCTCCATTCTTGGGAATCTTTACAATGTTACTATGGACATTGTGTAAGTCAATGACTGTCATGAGAAAACAGTATCTGGGATAATCATAGAGTTTAAAAATTATTTTAAAAATAACAATATTTGAGACAAATGTGAGTGTGATAGTAGTTCTATTAAAAGACCTGAAGTTGGTTATTTATGAGAGCAGAAAGCAGCCTAATTTGTCTTTTCATACTATGGAAAACCCCCATCGAGAGGGCAAGTTAATTGGTCAAATGCTATTCAGTTGTTCTTGTTTATGCATGGTCTTTATTTTAACAGCTGCTGGAGCTGATTTAGAAAGATGCTCAAATAACACTTGGAGCTTGAAAAGGTGATGGTAGAGTCCTTTAAATATGGGAACCATGAAAATTCTGAAATGGTCCCTTTTACATTACTCTATAAAATTGTGGGTATATGCTTTAAGCAGGTTCACCTCTTACTCCCATGGCAAGGACTCCAGTTGATTTCTCTTTATTGTGGGAGGGTATTCTATTCTGTTCTATTTATTCACTTCCATAATAAGCACCTATGCCTTCTGAAATAATTGTAATGTACTGCTTCCCAAGTCACCTGAAATAGATTTTATAAGCTACAGAATTTGTAAGGTGTTTCATGTGCCATTCTCGCCACTTGATAGCATGGTTAAGTGGAATGGGGCAGGTTAGGATTTTTGTGGTTTCACGAGCTACTTCCCTGTAGTGCAGGTTGAAAAGAGGTTATCATTCCTTATTTTCTAGATAGCTCAGCTTGATGCCAGCGCTAGAGCAAATCATTCATGTCCCCTTTAAGGTGTAGAAAGCTGGAATAGTAATGTTCATTTCATTCCTGATGTACGCAGTACTAATCTCTAATGTAAAATGCCCGTCACAGTGCTAGACACAAGAGCAGACACAGTAACGCCAGTGGATTTCTTGTTACTTGCAGCCACTCTAAATTTCAAAGTCTTCTCAGGAAGTTAGACTTTTGAAAAATGACAATATACCTACTTTATTTTAAAAAGTTTGTTTTTATTAAGTTATAAAGGTTTTGTATATTTGATATACAGAGATTTGGAGAAGTGATTTCTTTTTTTTAAACTTAAAATTTATTTTCATTTTACTAGAAAAACAGATCTTGTATCCCCAAGAGTGCACTTGAGAATAATGTGCAGCATTAGCCCTGATCAAGAATCCTGGGACACTTGGAGAGCCTTAGATTTATCCCATACCTGGGGTATATGAAAAACATTCCATCAAGTTCCAGTATGGGATCCTTGCCAATATTGTGTACCTAAAAGGTTGCCATGTGTGTAAAGGTGTTTTCCAATTCTGGAATATGGTAATGAAAATGAACATGGAAGTAATTACATGAATTACTTTGCATATCAACTTGAAAATGCTATGTAAGAAAGCAAACTCTATAATTAGTACCTTTTTCTGCAACATGTTGAACATTCATAAATCACATTAAAATGGAGATAAAGGTTCACAATAATTAAGCTGAAGACTAAATTTTAATCAAGTGCAGTCTAATTAAATACTTGTCTGAGAGTTCTGATTCCGAGGACAATGGTATTAGAAATTTGATGCTTTAATATCACAGTTAATTTAATAATAGTTTGAAGTGATTAAGTACCAAAATATATCAAGTACTAAAAAGTTTAATTTGAGAGTACAGAAGAGGAGGTATGTTTAGCTGAGAGGGTTCTTAAACATGCATTGCCGGTGTTTACCACTAAAAATTTGAACTTGGGACGTTTTGTGTTAACACAAATACACATATCCAAAATTGAAACTCCGATACAATTTATTGTGTGATAAAAATCTCCTGGTGGATGCAGTCCCAGACATTTTTGGGACCGAGGGCAGAAATTCGGAGTTAGAAAAATTTAGGCGAATGTTTTTCTTCGTCCACTAGATGTCAGTACTGAACTGGCAAAACATCTGTCCCACGGGTCTCTTAGACAACATGCTATTAATTTATAATAAAAGGTATCTGACAGCTTTATTCTGATGAATTATGGGAATCCAAAGCATAATTCCCAGCCTTTGGTTTATAAATTGTCATTGATTTTAATGTTCTTTGTAAAGTTGTGGCATGCAACAAATTTTCCTGCCAAGAGCTGTTAAATAAATAGTCATCCTTTGCTCTGAGTAGTACATTGGACTTGTTAGACTGATGAGCAGAACCAATTGATAGTTATCCATAAACCATTTATGACAGAATGCACAGCAGCAATTCAAACAATTATTGAATGCATTCATTATATATATTCTTTTAAATCTCAAGTGAACCAAAAGGAATATCGCAGGTAATAGACAGTAGCAATGCCACACAATTCTTTATGCGATACTTGCTGATTGACAGGTGACTGGAATTGTTGCAGGATTTGCTGAGGGCTCATCAAACCTCGCTGGAGTGATGTGGTTCTCTGTATTGTGTGATTTGGCATCCCAAAAGTATATTGCATGCTTTTTCTAAAGAAAGATGGTTATTGTCAAGATAGACGCTTTTGTTCACTTCAAGATCTCTTGCAAACTGGCATAAGAACAAAAGGAAGCTTATGCCTGAGATGTGATTTCAGTGCACTTGGAGATGTAGTTTATGTACCTGGGAGCATGAAATTGGGACATCTGTGATGACCGTTAAGTACTTGATCACTCGGAAGCAGGGGCTCGCTCTCCGACGCAGATTCTCCACTGGTCTTTGGCGGCTGTGTTTGATTTCGCTCTGAAAACACTTAGCATCCGTGCTGGATTTCAGAAGGACCATCCTCTACCTCTGTCCTTTGTTTGAAATAGTCCTGCATGTCCTGCTGCTGCGTCGGGGACCACCTCTGCTCCCCAGAAGCGGCTGTCTTTTAGGGACGGAGCCTCAAGATTGCTGCTTGTACAATCTTTTAAGACTTCCTTGGGATCAAAGTGGAGTGACCTCGGCATGTAAAATTCTGTTAATGGTGCTATTTGTGAAAGTACCCCAGCAAACTACCTGGAGGCACTGTTAAGTAGTGAAACAGTACATTAAAGTCTGAGCCACTGACTCGAATGTTCCACCCTGGATTTCTTTTTCTGAAATCTTTAGACTGCCCTGGGTGTCACCAGGCGTCAGTCGTGTATACAGGCTGGCCCGGTCCCCCTGGTTTCTCTTCAAGTGAGAGAATTGCACAAGCCGAGGTCCTCTGATTTTATTCTGAATCCCTCAAAAAATTTCGAGGCTAGTTTTCATTTTGTGCTGTTGTCTTCAGACGTACGAGATTTTTTAAAAGAAAAAACACGAGGAAGACGGAGAGCTTGATACACATATGGCTGCCTTTTACAAGTCATTATGATCTGTCATATAAATACTGTATTTACTGACATTTCAAAATGCGGACTCTAATCCCCACACACATTTATTTTTTTAATAGTTGCTTTTCATTGCAAGCTTTCGGTCCGACAACTAACATTAGAAAACATGTAACATGGTCTGCAGGTCCAGCTATCAATGTCATTACTCTTTAAGAAGCTCAAAGACAGTCAAGTTCAGAGTCAAAGCATTTAAACCGAAATTGAGCTAAATTAAATTGAGCTGGGTGCAAAGTTGGTGAGAGAACTCATTTTAAGCACTGATACAATTTTTTAGTGTAAGAGATGAATGGTGACTGTGTCTGGCAGTGTGTTTTTCCTAAGCTATTTTAATACTCATTCCTTTACCTAACACTCAGACTTTTGCCATCTCTTGTATTTATCAACTGTGAGGGCTCTTGAGCTGCATTAATTAGGCGTGCTAGCCTTTCAGATCCAGGGTATTACCCAGTGCGGTGGCTGCAGTGTTTAAAAATTTACATTCTTTGACCAATATTGTGACCACCTGTGACCAATCAGTTTGACGTATAGACTCAGCTCTTTCTGTGCTTGTGGTCACTCAGAATGACTATTTCTCAGGCTGATGGGTCTGGAGCCCCCTGAGAAATGGGAGCGGGGGAAATGAGGCTGGAACAGAATGAGAGCATTTGCAGAATTTTAGCGAAAACTTGTGCAACTAGTCTTCTGGATCATTTTTTACTTAACTAAATTATCCACGTAATTTCGTTAAAGTAAATATTGCAAAAATGGTGCATCTTACAGTGACTAAGGCTAAGAAAAATAACTGAATAATTCTGGAGAGGCAAAAACAAGAGTGACTCAGTGCTTTTTAACAGACTAAAATGTTCACTTTTCTGTCAGTAGTCATCTAGTCACTGACTACATAAGGGGGCTTCGGAAACTCCTGGACATACATATTAAAAATAAGTACAAACAATGCACAGAGCTCAAAGTTTTGCACCAAAATAAATCAATTAAAACATGTAATTTATTGTCTTTATTTGAGAGAGCGAGAGAGCTAGAGAGAAAAGGAGTGGGGAGAAAGGGGCACGTGGCTCATCTTCTGCTTTACTCCCTTAATACCTGCAACACCCAAAGCTGGGCCAGGCTGAGGCTGGGAACAGCGAACTCCAGATTTCCCACACCCAGGTGCACATTGTCAGGGAGCTGGGATTTGGAGATCGAGGACTTGAACCCAGGCACTGTGATGAGGATAGTGGACATCCCAGGGGTGGCAACCTGCCCACAGTGCAGGTTGCCTTATAAATTCATGTTTTAATTCCATTTTCCAGGAATATTTGAAGTCCCGTTGCATACAAAGCTTCTGCAGTAGATCAAATGCTATTGCTGGCACTGGAGTAGAGAGGAAAACGTTTCTTTCCTTGTAGAATTTTCATCTGGCAGAAGGAGGGAGACAGTAAACATACAGTCAGCATCTGTATCATCTCTATTGGTGGGTCCTGCATCTGGGGATTCACCCAATCAGATTGAAAAAGATCCAGAAAAAAAAAATTCTGTCCACTGTGAACATGTCCAGACTTTTCCCCTCTTGTCATTATTCCCCAGACAGTACAGTATAGGAACTATTTCCATAGCACCTTCATTGCATTTGGCATTATAAGTCACCCCGTGATGACTGAAACTGTGTGGAACAATGTACCTAGAACGTAGGCAAAGCCTATGACACTTTTACGTAAGGGACTTGAGGATCCATGGGTTTTGGGATCCATGAGGGATCTGAGTGGTGCTATATAGCCATCATGGTTAATAAGGTCAGGGAGGTTTGAGCATGGTGAAGATCACAGTGATGTTACCTTCGAGGGGTCTCTCTGGTAGACACTGGAGTGGCAATCTGGATAAAGTAATGAATTAACCCTCTAGATCACCAGGAGGACTGTGTTTGAGGCAGAGCAAATAGCACGTGTAAAGGCTTTGAGGCATGAACCTCAGGGCCTTTGTGTTTTCTACCCTCAGGCAGGGTACAAAAGTTAACAGAAATAATGTGTATTTTCAAGTATTACTCTCTTCTGTGAAGAGAAGGGAGATCAGATGGAAAATTAGGGCAGCAATTCATGGCAGAGATGATGGTGACCTGGAGAGACAGATCATAAGAAATGGCCAGGTTGTGGAGATATTTTGAAAGGAGAGCCAATAAGATTGGCTCATGGGTTGCAGTGGGCTGGCAGAAGAAAAAGGGGCATGAAGGAGGATTAAGAATTTGCTTTGAACAATTGTAAAAGTGTTGGTATCATTTGCTGAGTTAGGCAACAATGGAGAAGAACAGGTCTTGGGGTCAAGAGGAAAATCAGGAGATGTTGAGAAGGAAGTGGACACAAAAGCTTGAAATTGGAAGCAAAAGGGCTGGTGCTGTTGAGCAGTAGGCTAAGCCTCTGCCGGCATCATTGGCATCCCATATAGGCACCAGTTCATGTCCGGGCTGCTTCTCTTCTGATTTAGTTCCCTGTTGTGGACCGGGAAAGCAGTGGAAGATGGCCCAAGTCCTTGGGCCCCTGCACTTGTGTGGGAGATGCAGAAGAAGCTCTTGGCTTTGGATTGGCTCAGCTTGGGCCATTGTGGCCCTCTGGGGAGTGAACCAGTGGATGGAAGACCTTTTTCTCTGTTTCTCTCACCCTCTGTAGCTCTACCTTTCAAATAAAGAAAAAAAAATCTTGTTGAAAAGCTAGGGACAAAATGAAATTTTTTTTTTGTCTTGGAGATATTGCATAGAGTCATGGTTGCAATCAGACACCTTGGGAAGGGATGTGGAAGGGGTGTGCAGACTTAGAGAAGCCCAAATGAGAGGTCCTAGAGAAGAGGAAAAGCCAGTGAAAGATACCAAGGGAGAAGATTATTGAAGTGGATGATGGGTCCACAAATACAGAAGTAAGAAAGCCTGGTGTGCAACAGCCCAGCAGGGTGACTGTGGTTCTCATTATCTCTTGGGTTTTATGGGAAGAGTGGAGGAGAGGATGGTAGATGGCCAATAGAAAGACAAGGAAGAAAATGGAAATGATATGGGCATGAGCATGTTAATTTGCACTTCAGATTCTTGTCTCACCTAGAGGTAAAAATTCTAAGTGGAGACACAGTAGTGTGCAAAGATTGGAATAGGATTTATTGAACCATCAGAGAGAAAACAAATGTACTGATGAGTCTCGGTTGCCCTTACAGAGAAATGCCAATCCTGAGTGGGCCAGAGGATGGCCCTAAGGGGAGGGAGGTGGGAGAGGGAGGAAAACCCGAGAAGTGCCTCCAACCACAGTCCTGCTGAAAAGAGGGCTCTCCCCCAGTTCCAGTAGGGGATGGCGCTTTAGCATAGGTGAAGCCATCTGGGAAGTTGATGACACCTCCATAAACTTCTCCTGTGCTTTAATATCCTTATGTCCTATGGCTTCTCCCTCTTCTTGGTTCCAAATGAAACTCAAGGGCATCTTGGGAAGGTGGCTGTCTATTTTTTTTTTTAAGATTGATTGACTTGAAAGGTAGATTTACAGGATGGCAGAGAGAGAGAGAAAGAGGTCTTCCATCCACTGGTTCACTCCGCAAATGGCTGCAACAGCTGGAGCTGTGCCAAAGCCAGGAGTTCCTCCCAGGCTTTCCACATGGGTGCAGGGTCCCAAGGACTTGGGGCATCTTCTGCTTTCCCAGGCCATAGCAGAGAGCTGCATCAGAAGTGGAGCAGCTGGGACTTGAACCAGTGCCCATATGGGATGCCAGCACTGCAGGTGGTGGCCCCGAAGGTGAGTACCCAGAAGGTACCATTGTGAGGATTCCAGCTCACTCAGTCTGACTGCCTATCCACACCATATCACAAATGCTAATTACCTAATTTTCTCTAAGTTTACACTGTCTACATGTGTTGAAACATTGCACTGTCTCCTACAAAAATGTGCTAGTAGTACATGTTAATAAAAGTTATGTATGATACTAAAATGAACAGAGAAACACAGGATTTTAAAAGAGAATCTGTGCCCATAACTTCTGGGAGATTATCCTGTGGAATTGTGTTGGGAAGCACTCTCCTTGCTTTCTTGTGCTGACTTTATACTTTAACATCTTCTTGGGTCTTTCGTCTACTTGGGGCTGATTTTTATTTATGATGGGAGAGGACCACTTTATTTCTTCCACAGTAGGATATCCAGTTGGCCACAGCCATTGATTTAAATGACTAGACTGTCAAAGGACATGAAAACGGAAGAGAAAATGAAAAAAAAATTGGAATCCTAGAACAACAGTGTTCAAAGTGCAGTTGGTAGAGCTCTAGTATGGGTATGGTTTTGGATCCTTGAAAGTTAAGTATTTTCATTTTTTTTTTTTTTATTTGAAAAGCAAGAAGAGAGTTATCTCATCCACCTGTTGGTTTACTCCCTAACTGCCCCAAAGACAAATGCCTGTAATAACAAATGCTGGATCATTTGGAAGCCATGGGCTGAGAATGCAGTCCAGGTCTCCTAAGTGACTGGCAGGGGTCTAAGTAGCTTGAACCATCAGCTACAATTAGAAAGCTAGAAAGCAGAGCCATCTAGGACTTGAACCCAACATTTCAGATGTGGTGTGTGCACCCCATGTCGTGTCTTAGCAGCTCTGCCAAATGCCTGCCTCTGGGTGCATTTTAGAAATGGAAATTGTCAGTAATGCCCAGACCTACTAAGAATTTCTGGAAGTAGAACTGACAGATCCTCACTTCAAGAAGGTCACCTTGAGATCTTTTGGGAAGCTAACCTTCAGGGAGTATTTTGGGCAGATCAAATGAACAGATGAACTTTATGTATTAAAGCTCTGACATCTTTGAAAATAGACTATTTTTTGTCAGAAACCGATGTGCTCTGTTACGTAGTGTAGACCTCTGTATCCCAAACTTCAACTATGGTCGAAGGTATCAATTACATTGGTCAAGATGTATTTAATCACTGACTAAAGAACTCCTTGGAGTTTAGATCAACTCCTGTAGTCTTAATTTTCCACAGTAAAGGACAATCAGAATAATAGCTCACCTTCCAAGTCTCTGGATTTCAGCCCCTTCCACTCTAAATGTATTGGCTTTACCCTTGGAGCAGATCTCATAGAGAAACTGTTGCCCTGCAGCCTGGATTGAATTGCATTTTTTTTCCAGTTTGAGAGTACAGGTTGTGGCCTGACTAGATTCTAGTGTGTAGGTTGCCCTTCATCACTCAGCAGTGAAGAGTGGAAATCAACAGAGCTTTCCCCAGCCTGCTGCTTAAGCAGCTGCTCACAGGCTGAGACTGCCCAGCCTCATTAACCCGTTCGATGCTGTCCAAGACCAGGAATAACTCTTAATGAGGCTGCTGCATCGTAGGTAGGCTGGGCATGCACACAAATGCTGGGGCATGACAGTAAGACCCTTCTGTGTAGGGCTCGTGATGGAGTGATTTTTCTGTCCGAGAGTGACACATCAGAGAACACATCAGAAGACAGCTGATGCAAATGATGCTGTCGCCAACTGGGACTCTACAGTGCTTTAAAAAAAAGTGGAAATTCTGAATTCAGGGGGAATTTTGATGTTCTCCATTTCTCCAAATAGCATGTGGGCCTCTGTCCTCCACAAGAGTCAGCTGTGTGCAGTGGTCAGACTTAGATAAATTATAGGAGTTGTTGCTCCTCCTACAATTCATGGTTCCCTTACTCTCAGCACAGAACAATGATCGTGTGCAAAACAGCATCAACAAACAAACCCCAAACCAAAAAGCAACCTGTTTGTTTGTAACCTGCACCAACCCTGTTTCTTTATAGCCTACGGACAATGAAGATTAGGTGTGTATCAACAGATTTCTTACGGCTCTGTCTTGAATGCTTTAGAGGAGATCTTTGCCCCGTAACTCAAGGCAGATACTCAGGATATGGGGTGGATTTTTAAGGAGTCAGATTACTGTGTGCTTCTGGTTGAGTTTTCGACAAGATTAAGGCTGTCATCCCTAACGTGTTAGTAATTGCTCTTCAGTTCTTAAAAACAATCTGAGAGATAGACAGGTAGAGATAGCTCCTATGCACTGATTTCAATCCTCAAGTAGCTGCAATGAGCAGAGCTGAAGCCAGGACCTCAGTCCAGGTCTCCCATGTGGGGGGCAGGGACTGAGGTAACTTGAACCATCACTTCTGTATCACAAGGTGCACATTAGCAGGAAGCTAGATGAGAGGCAGAGCTGGGACTTGAACCCCGGGTTAGAATGCAGGCAGCCCAGGCAGCATCTTAGACACCTGCTCTTTATTTTGCACCTTTTCAATGAGTCTCCTTTTATCGGAGAAAACAGTTACATAATAACTTTGTACGGTTTTCATATACCTTCTCCCATCTCTGTTATAATCAAGTCTGAACAAATATCAGACTTTAAAAAAAAATTAGAAAGCACTTTGGTTCTTGATTGTCATATTGTATTAAAGGAGGAAAACCAGGTTTTCCTATTTTCCCTGTTCAGGAAGTTGCTGAATAAGGTTGACCATCCATTCCCAGAAGCAGGCACGCTATTAAAATTTTAGATTGTAATCTAATAAAATTTCATCTTATCCTATTGCTTTTCCTAACCACCCCCAGCAATCAAGTAATAGTCTTCGTGTCGAAGGCTAAGAAAAAAGAGTTAGTGTATTGCTTAAGTGTTTTCCAATAAATTTTTTAAAACTTGGAGGAGATGGTGGGGTGGTGGCGCTTCATGTAATTTTATAGGACCTCTGAGGCCCAGAGTTTTTAAGTAATCTTTTTTGATGTTTTTAGACAGACCATTAAGCTGAGGATAAAAGTCCCTGTGTTCAATATCTGGATACATTAAGCATTAGGTTTAAAATTTACAGCTTTCATTTTGACAAGGAAAATGACACGTTTGGTCTTAAGTGCTACCTTGAACTGTTTTTCAACACGGAGACAGGTTGTCAGGCTGAGGGTGGAGGGCTGTGCCCTGGGTCCCCCAGGGGCTCTGCGAGGTAAACTGCACCAGCTCACTAGGAAACTGACCGCGCCCTGCGCTGCTGGCTGATGTGTGCTGGGGAAAGTGGCAGAACCATCTCCAGGGACAAGCCCCAGGGCTGGAGATCTGCTGGGATGTCCTCTGAGGAAGCAGAGAATGGGTGGAGTTCCACATGCTGCCTCCTCAAAACTTAAATGTATTTATTCTGGAGGGAGAGGGAAAGAACACCCATCCATCCACTGAGTCCCCCTGACTGGGGCTGAGCCGAAGGAAAACCTGGGAGCTGGGAACTCAATTTAGGTCTCCCACCAGGGTGCCTGGGACCCTGTTACCTAAGCTCTCACTGCTGCTTCCCCAGGGTCAGCATCAGCTGGAGTTGGGAGTGGATATGAAACTTCTAACCTAGGCACTCTGACAGGGGAGGCGGACCTCCTGACTGGTGTGCCACACACCAGCTCCTCACCTTATCTGCACATTAGAGATTCTGCAGCTGCACCTCTTTGTTATCTGTCATTTTACAGCGTGCCTGGGGGAGTTGCTGGAACTATGTGCATGGCAGGGGAGGTGATGGCAGGGACAAGGGGAAGTTACTTTAAGACACAGGAGTTGGCCGGCGCCACGGCTCACTAGGCTAATCCTTCGCCTTGCAGCGCTGGCACCCCAGGTTCTAGTCCCTGTTGGGGTGCTGGATTCTGTCCCGGTTGCTCCTCTTCCAGTCCAGCTCTCTGGTGTGGCCTGGGAGTGCAGTGGAGGATGGCCCAAGTGCTTGGGCCCTGCACCCCATGGGAGACCAGGAGAAGCACCTGGCTCCCGGCTTCAGATCAGCGCAGTGCGCCAGCCGCAGCGGCCATTGGAAGGTGAACCAACGGTAAAGGAAGACTTTTCTCTCTGTCTGTCTGTCTCTCTCTGTCTCTCTCTCTCTCTCTCTCTCTCTCCCTCTGTCCACTCTGCCTGTCAAAAATAAAAAATTAAAAAAGACACAGGAGTTGTGAGTAGGGAGGCCCAGACAGGGGAGAGGAGAGTGTGTCATGGTATAGGAGCTGCAAATAGTACAAGAGATTGTGACAAAGATTTTTGACTTTGCTGATGCAAGACATGAGGTTGAGAAGGCATGAGGGGGTGGGGTTTATCTTGCAGACCAAGGATGGAGATGACAAGTCTGGCCATGGGTTTTTGGAAAGTCTTCATTCCACCCAGGTGAAGAGACTGAGGGTGCTGGGGTGAGCCTGGACCGGCCTAGAGGTGGCTGCATTGATCTAGGACACAGGTGGTTCTGCTGGCGGCTCAGGCTGGGAATGGGGACTGCACTCTGGCCACCAGAGGTGTACTTGAGGGCACCAGTGCAATACACACCTGGGACGTGGTGGTGGACATGGAAGGTTGCCTGCCATTCTTAACCTCCTGTAGTTCTAGAAAACATTCCTTTCTCCTGTGTATGGAATGGAAATCCCTTGTTTCTTCTCTTTACCATTTTCATGCTTTTTTAAAAAAATAAGTAAGGAATACAACTTCTTGCCTTCAATATATACCAATTTGGGAACATGGTGATTCCCGCCCCACCTCCCTCCCATCCTTCTTCCTTCTCTTGCTCCCTTTCCCATTCTTATTTTTTGTAGAGATCATTTATCAGTTAATTTTATACTCACAAGATTAACCCTACACTAAGTAGGGAGTTCACAGAATAGTATGAAGAAAAAAGAAAAAAAGAAACCAAACAAATAGAAGAACATTGTTCCTTGACAGTTAAGACAAGGGCTGTTAAAAATCGTTTTCAGAGAGACCTTGTGGTATTTGCATTTTTGTGACTGGCTGCTTTTGCTAAGTATAGTAGTTTCCAGTTGCAATCCATTTTGTTATAAATGAAAGGATTTCTTTTCTTTTTATACTGCTGTGTAGTATTCCGTAGTGTATGTATATACCATAATTTCTTTATCTAGTCTTCACTGATGGACATCTGGGTTGATTCCGCATCTTAGCTACTGTAAGTTGAGCTGAAATGAACATGGGGGTACAGGTCACTCTTTCATATGCTGATTTCATTTTCTTTGGAAAACTTCCCAAGAGTGGGATGGCTGGGTCATCCCTCTGTCTCATCCCTCTGTCTCAGCTTACGAGGGAATAGGTCACTTCTGCCCCCTGGGCTCGTCTCTAACTCTGGCTGCTGCTGCTTTCTCTGTGGTTTGCTTCTCTTCTGTGATGATCCTTCCTGGACTTCCAGTATCATTGTCCTGTCTCAAACACTGCTGGAAATGAGTTATACTTAGAACTTGATGTCTAATCCTGTGTCTCTTCCTGTCTCCCTGCTCTTCTTAAAATCTTTTCCCCCTCTCAACACAAACGCACCTTAGGACTGGGAGACCCATATCCTGTTGGTTCTGGCCCTGTGAAGTGCTTGTATTGGTGGCAAATTGTGTGGAACCGCAAAATGTATACTTTGAACTCAGCATTACTCCTTGTATTGTTGGCTTTAAAAAATCTTGTAGAAAGGAGATATGAAATGATAGCACAAGTCTTTGTTGATGTTGACCTTGAGTGGAATCGAATCAGAACTGTAGTGTCTAGAACCAGTGAACTTGGCAAGTAATGTCACATAATAAGGGCCAGGTTTGAAAGGAAAGTGACTGTGCTGGTCTGTGGATAGGTGTGTGAAGACGGAGCATTACCACAAAATACACTCGTCTTTTAAAATTGCGATAACAACCCTATTTTAGCTCTAGTTCCTGCAATACATGTTAGCAAAGTATGATTGATCTAAAGGGTTACTACCTCCAGCCTAACCTAAGACAGAAACATTCAGCTGCTCCCAAATGAACGCAGGTTCCACTGCATCTTACTGCCCTTCTACAAGAGAAAAATGAACACGATGGCAAGTTACTGAAAGTGAACAGTACTACGAGTTAAATTTCTCGTGACATTCCCCACTCACCCCATCCCATATTTAGTAACATTACCAAAATAACTCAAATAGCTTAAGGTATTTTTTTCCCAATAAATAGCATATAAAACATTACCCAAGTCAAGAACATTATAAAAATATCGGGGGTGGGTGTTCTGTCCAGCGGTTACAAGGCTGGTTAAGATGTGTTCACCTCATGTTGGAATGCCTGGGTTTGGTACCTGCCTCTGGCTCCTGACTCTAGCTTCGTGCTAATGCACACTCTGGAAGACAGTAGTGATGGCTCCAGTAGCTGGGACCCTGTCACTCACGTGGGAGACCCAGACTGACTTCTTGACTTGTGTCTTCGGCTTGGCCCACTCCTGGCTGTTGAGTGCATTTGGAGAGTGAGTGAGTATGGGCAGTGTGTCTCTCCCAACTGCCTGCTGCCCCCTTCAGAATCACAAACATTTACACTCTTCAGGATCAATTTGTGTGAATAGATCAGAACAGAAGAAAGAAAAATCCATCACAGAACAGGACTGGTATTTCAAAACTTTTTTTTTCCTTTAAACAGCTCATGAAAAGGATAAGTTGAGACAAAAAAAAATGAGGGTGGTGAGTTTGTATTTGTTAAAATTTGTGGAACATTCCATGTCTTCTGCGTACACACAGAGGACTTGTTCGGAGCCGTCACCCAGAAAACACACGGGTACCTCAGGTTACATATGCTGTTCAGATAGCTTCCTGAGACATAAAAGAGAAAATACCACAAGGAATGCACATGAAAAAGGGAAAAAGAAAAAAAGAGGGACCACCTAAGAGCAACGAGAGAGAGAGAGAAAGAGAGAGAGAGAACAAAGAAGGGAGAGACCTTCAGTGTAGGTGTAGGCTGTAGATTTCTTCAAGCTTATTTTGAATGCCATGTTTTGAGTCTGTTTTGTCATCTGGCTTTAGTTACATCAGGCCTCTCTTTCTTTGTTTTATTTTAGAAATATTTATATAAGAATTTTTATGAGTCATGAATAGAAATATTTGTATAAGGTGCTCAGAAATAGTTTGCAAAAGAGTAAAAACTGCTAAAACTTGGGAAGATTCAGTTTTGCTCAATACTTGGGGAGCCTGAGAAGTGGAAGGATTTCTCAATTAAAATCCATTTCTGGAGAATTTCCTTGGGAGAGATGTAATTGTGATGATGTTGGAAATGTGAAGTGTACTCCAATCTACCTTGCAGAGGTCATATGTGGCACAGGTAAAGTTGGAAAAGTACATACATACAAGGTATGTACAGGTGTGTGCACACGTGTGGATGTGCACCTCCTCACAGGCTGGAAATATTCACAATGACTGGTCTACCTTTAAGACAGGAAATATTTTAAATGCTGCAACTATTTGTTAAAATTTCAGGTAAATGATATTTACTGTCTTACTAATCAATTTTTTCAGATGATCAACTCGGTGTTTAAAACTAATTAGAAAAGTATTTTCCTACAGCACCATCCCACACACCATTTGAGGATAAGTTGAAAGGCATTTATTCACACAGGTTAAGTCCTTAATTTGGAACCGAGTGTCAATAGTAGCCCATCCCACTACTTTGCTCTGGGAAATTGTCGCCTTTCTGACCCCGCTCAGACACTTGACCCTGGCTGCCTCGTTTGCTCTTTATGATAGCACTGCCAAGCCATAGCTGATCAGGACACCTGCCTAACCCAGCTGTCCCAGACATGGGAACCCCAGACGCTGCGATGCTCATTAATATGTGAGAAGGTTGTCTTCCAAGCCTGAGCATCAGGAAGTGGAGCATGAGGGTCCACGCAGAGAAAGAAACAAACAGCAGTGTCTGTGCATCTCCCCCACCCCCCTCTGTCCTCTCAGCTTTTCTCCTCTTTGCTCTCTTCCCTCCTCTCTCTCCTGTACCCTCCCCCCTCTCCCTTCCTCTTTCTCCCTTCTCCCTCTCCCCTCTCTCCCCTTTTCCCTCCTTCTCCTCCTCCCTTGCAAAGGGATTGCGAATGGTTCCAATTACAGTGGCTAGGATATGGGCTTAGTGGGAGAATCTTAGGTCTTTGAGTAGATACCTTCAAAAGGTAGCTCTTCCGAGAGGACTGGTTGCTCTCTGCTTCCTGCCTTACCATGTGATGCTCCACATGCCCTCTAACATCCTCCATCCTCACCACACAGCTGAACCAATGGTACCCACTGGATCTTGGACTGTGAACCTCCAAAACCATGAGCAACATACACCTCTTTCTTCAAAAGTAGCTTCTCTCAGGTTTTTGTGTTTTATAACACAGTTACTTGTAACTAAAACCAAATTCTTCATCAAGACAATGTGGAAAGAGAAGAGAGAGATGGTGAACAGTGAAAGCTCTTGTGTGTTGACCGCATGCTCTGGTAGAAACCCTTTAAGCAAAGGAGATGACAGTGCATTTATGATCCCCTAGGACCTCAAGGACTAAGACTGGGCTCCAGAAACTTGGGCTTCCTTACCCTCCTCCTTTCCCCACTACCCACATACTTGCACCTGCTACGTGCCTCCAGCCCAGGAATA
Source organism: Sylvilagus floridanus (assembly GCA_949820135.1). Taxonomy (NCBI): domain Eukaryota; kingdom Metazoa; phylum Chordata; class Mammalia; order Lagomorpha; family Leporidae; genus Sylvilagus; species Sylvilagus floridanus. Next base: position 17,070,638 of record OX463230.1, on the reverse strand, counting down.
ATCCTGCATGTACTTGACCCATGGATTCCTCAGCTTCCAGAAGCTCCAGACTTCCAGGTCACCCTCCTCACCTATTCTTTAAGCCCCAGCAGAATCTGCTCCATTCCAGTGCTTCGGAGACTCGAGTGTGTGTCAGCATCACCTGGAGGATTTTGGTAAAGCCATGTTACTGGGACCTAGTGAGTTTCTGATTTAGCAGGCACTGTGAATCAGACCTGAGAACCTAAATTCCCAGCAAGGTCCCAGGTGACACTGAAGCTGCTGGTCCTAATGGAAAACTACTGCCTTATTCCTTTCACTCACCCTAAAGTCCTGAAACCCATCCATGGTGTTCTCCAGATTGACACATATTTACAGAAAAATCCCCCATATTCTCCTCTTCTTTCACTCTTTTCTTTAAGGAGAACTTGACTTTCTCTGAGGTCACATTTTCCCAGCAGCCTCTGTAGTGGTGGCTGCTCTCAATCATAGTACCGAAGATCGGGAGGTGGGCAGATGACCCTGAAAGTTTTCATTGCTGCTTTGAGAGCTCTCTACACATCTCTTCCCTAAAAACAACAAATAACAAATCTCACAGCATCAGATGACATCAAGCCTGGCCCTCATTGTCACAGCCATATGTGGATCCCTGTGTTTGAATCCAGGCACTCTGATGAGGGAGGCATGTGTCCCAAGCTATACCTCACCTATGCACCAAGTGCCCACCCCTGCATATAATTTACTTCTATGAGAAATTCCCTTTCCCCAGCAGAAATTGCCAAATAAATTTCTTATCTCTTAAATGATCTGGCTTTTAGGAAGCCTTCTGGTACATGATTTCAGATGTTCTCATGGTATTTTGTATATATTTATATTGGTATTTTTCTTGCGGCCTTGAAATCATGTTAGCATGTGTCTAAGCTTCACAATCAAATATTTAGGTCAGTGGCTTTTCTGACATAGAATAGATGCACAGTGCATATTTTTGTGTTTATTTTATAATTAAATTTAACCTATTAGCATGTTATTCTACAGTTAGATATTTTCCTCCATGTAAAATACTGTATTATATTCATACCACCCACTTAAGTAGGCTGAACATTGTAATACAATTTTATGCCCATGGATGAATGAACACTACAACCTGTCACTAGAAAGATAATTAAAATCTTTAGTCTCTATATAATTAAAAAAGAAGTCACTTGCTGATATCTTCATGTTTAATCAATTAAATTCTAACAAGCAACATAATATGTTTAGATCAAAAGAAAATAAGTACAATATAACTGCTTCTAATTCGTTTATTATGCTGCTTCCCGAAGGCAAGATGTTGGGAGAATGCTGACTGATAGTGTCTCTTATTGGGGTTTTAGAGAAATTTTCATAACATTACTATACTAGAAAGATCTTACTAGTGATCACAAGGAAGTGTCATCTTTATAGGGCAGGCCATGGCTTATTAGCTTAGATGCTGGTTAAGAGGCCTGTGTCCCACATTGAAATTCCGGTATTTGATAGCAGCTCCACTGGCGACTCCAGTTTCCTGTGAATGCGGATATTAGGAGGCATGGTGGATTCTCTAGTAACTGCATTCCTACAGCCAATGTGGGAGATCAGAATTGAGCTCCTGGCTTCTGTCTGCCCCAGCCCTGGCCATTGCAGGCAATTGGGGAGTGAATCAGGAGATGAGATCTCTGTATTTCTGATAGAAAAAAAAAAGATAATGCAAAATGGACTCAGAAGATAAGACTTTTAAAAGGAAAGTGTTGTCTTTAAATACCAAAATGTGGCAATTAAAACATGCACAGCTGAAGGATGCTTAGAGATTTGATGGAAGGTTCTAGAAGGGCCTTATTGAATATAAAACTTGAGGAGAAATGTCAGCAAAATGGAAAAGAATAAGCTTCAATCATGGAGAGGATAAATCTTTTAGAATTTCCATTCTTCTATAATAGCCCTGTAGGAATTCTAAGAAAACCTGACAACTCAACATGATTTTTGTGATTGTTAAAGCAGTCAACAGAAGTTGGCAATCACCTTTGAACAAGCGATCTTGTTACAGTCTCTTAGCTCCTCATTAGGGAAGCGGTGTCTCCTGTCATGCACAGAGAAGTTGCCATCTCAGGGCACTGGCAGGATAATTTGAAGTGCTTGCTCTGTCTCCCCAGTACCCTTCTGTCTATACCCTTCCCCTGTTAAGTTACAGCCCAGAGTTAGGTGGCTTTGGGTAGGAATCCTAGGGGAGAAAGTCTTTGAGGAGTACATGGATATTTCACTCTCTGATTCAGCTTGTGGCCCAGTGTCCAGAAAGCTGACTCTCTGTACTAGCCAGTGGTAGGCTGGAGCCCATGTGCAGCTCTGCAAGCGTAAGCCAGGGACTGTTTTCATGGACACTTGGCTTATTGACAACAGCTCACTGAGGTATCGTATCCATTACCAAGGATTATTTTTAAGTCCGAAGTATTATAAAAGAAACAGTCTGTAGGTAATCTAATCGGACTTCATGGTTCAATGTACTCCTTACAAGGTAACTTTAAAATGTTCAAGGAGAATGGAATTAAAAACAAGGATCATTTTGGTCCAAAATGTTTTGGGGATCTGTGCATACAAGGAGTCTTTAAAAAGTGCCTGGAAAGTGAACACTGTGGGGGAAAAAAAAAACACCACGTCAACTCTTGGTTTGGCTGCTGTGACCTATTTCAATAAAGCTGCTATTTCCTTCTTGGAGGTTAAAATTGTTTTTTTCAATCTAACAATTCCTACTGTTAGAAAATAAAAACACAAAATGCTCTGAGGCATCAAGTCAAGCTTTCTCCTCACTGAAAGCTTGTTCTCACTCTTCCAAAGTTTGACTTTGGCACTGATTCCTTGAGGCAACAAACATACAGGAGTGTCTTTTTTATACCAAGTTAAAAAGTTGTATGTACCCTTGACTATTAAGTTTCTCCAATTGTCACATGATCCTCTGTTGGATCGTAATCTCAAAGTCTTCATTTCTAGGTATCTTCAGTGGCTGTCACCAGAGAAATTTGCTATTCATGAAAAGAGGCTAAAAGTATAATTGAAAAAGAAATCCTTTCACTAATCACAAGAAACCTACCTTTCTTTTTGTTATAAAGAATACTATTTTTTTTTTTATTTTGAAAAATAAGAGAAAGGGAGAGACAGGTCTTCACGCATCATAGGGCCGCGATGGCCGGCACAGAGCCAGGCCAAAGTGAGGAGCTTCATTTGGGTCTCCTTCGTGGGCGGCAGGGGCCCAAAAGCCAACATGACATTATTTGGTGCCCATGTAGCATGCCAGCATTGCAGGTTGTAGCTTTACCAGGTATACCACAACGCTGGCCCCTATATGGTTTTCTTTTAAAGTTTTTTCTTTATTGATGTAAAGGGAAATTTTTCATGTATTTTATTTATAGAGTGTTAAAACAAAATGATACTCCTACCCTCTCTCCATCTTTATTTATTTTCTTTTAATTTCTACAATGGCATAATTTGGATCTACCTTATGATCACCGACTTAACCCTCCACTAAATAAAGAACTCAACACATAGTACGCAGAAAAACCACTGTTCTTTAGGAGTTTAGACAAGGGCTATAAATAATAATCAAATCTCAAAAATGTCAGTTGATATATATTTTATTTTTGTGTGCTCTGAACATGGGTTACCACAATTCAGAGAAAACATACAATATTTGTCTTTTGGGGACTGCCTTATTTCACTAAGCTAAGGGTCTCCAGTTCTATCCATTTTGTTCTGGAAGACAGTATTTCAGTCTTCTTCATGGTTGAGTAGTATTCCACTGTATATAAACCACAATTGGTTTATCCAGTCATCAGGTGGTGGGTATATGGGTTGATTACCTATCTTAGTTATTCTAATTTAAGCTGCTATAAACATGGGTTTATTGATATCTGTTTCATATGCTGATTTCAATTTTTTTTATAAGTTGCCAGTAGATCTATTTAAAGATTTCTGAGGAATCTCCATACTGTCTTCCGTAATGGTTTCACTAGTTTGTGTTCCCATCAACAGTGGATTAGGGTACATTTTTCCCTACATCCTAACCAGCATTTCATTATTTTTTTATTTTTTGGATGACAGCCATTCTAATTGGGATGAAGTGAAACCTCCTTGTGGTTTGCATTTACATTTCTCTGATGGCTGGTATCTGTTGGCTGTTTGTATTTCATCCTTTGAAAAATGCCCGTTCAAATCCTTAACCATTTCTGAACTAGACTGTGTTGTTGTTGCTGGGTTTCTTGAGCTCCCTATATATTCTGTGTATTTATTTTTTATTGTATATATAGTTTACAAATATTTGCTCTTCAACCTGTTGGTTATGGTTGACTATTTGTTTAGTGTTTCCTTTGCTGGTCAGAAACTCCTTAGCTTGATGTAATCCCATTTGTCTATTTTTGCTTTTATTGCTTGTGATTCTGGCATATTAACCAAAAATTCTGTGCTGATACTTCTGTTTTCATTGTTTATCCAGTGTTTTCTTTGAGTATTTTGATGGTTGTGGATCTCAGGTTTAGATCTCCGATCCATTGTCAGTTGATTGTTTTGTAAGGTACAAGGTAGGGATTTTGTTTCATACTCATGCATGTAGAGATGCATAGTTAGATCATTTATTTGAAGGCTCTCTAATTTCTTGATAAAGACAATAATGGCTATAAAATTTCATCTTAATACTACTTTTGATGGATATTGCAAGTCTAGATATGGTGTCATGTTCACTCATTGCTAAAAATTTTAAAATTTCCATTGCATCTGTGACTTATTGTACATTCAGGAGCGTATTATTCAGTCTCTATGTGTTTGCATATTTTCTAGAGTTTCTTGGGTTGCTAATTTCCAACTTCATTGCATTGTGTTCCCAAAGGATGGATGGCATGATATCAATATTTTTGAATTTGAGACTTGTTTTTGTCACCCTAGTATACAGTCTATTATAGAGAAAAGTCTGTGCATTGATGAAAAGGATGAGTGTTCTATAGCTGTGGGACGAAATGTTCTGTAGATATGTTAAATCCATTTGGTCCATAGCATAGATCAGCTATATTGTTTATTTTTTTGTCTAGTTGTTCTGTCCATTGACAAAAATATGGTGTTGAAGTCTCCTGTTATTACTGTACTGGAGTTTATATATCCCTTTAAATCTATTAACATTTATTATAAATAGCTAGGTATAATGCAATTGGGTACATATACATTTATTATAGTCATATCTTCCTGTTGAATTGATTCCTTAATGATTGCATAATGCCCTTCTTAGTCTGTTTTAACAGTTTTTGGTTAAAGTCTGTTTGGCCTCATTATGATGGTTATTCCTGTTTGTTTCTGATTTCTGTTCGCATGGAATATCATTTTTTATGCTTTCACTTATAGTCTGTGTGTATTTGTTGGTGAGGTGTTTTTCTTGTAGGCAGGAAATAGATGGGCCTTATTTTTATTAAATCATTCAGTCTGTATTTTAATTGGAGGATTTAGACCATTTAAATTCATGGTTATTATTGATAAGTAATGGCTTGGTACTGCCATTTTTCCTTAAATATTCCTGTTATTTGGATTTGGTTTGTGTATTTACTAGGTTTTCTGCTTTCACCTTTCATAATGTTTTCTCTTTTTTAATGTGTAGCACATCCTTAAATTTCATTTGTAATGCTGGATATGAGGTGAAAAATTCTTGTAATTTCTGTTTGTTTTGCAAAATATTTAATTTTTATTTACAAATGAGCTTTGATGGATACAATATTCTGGGTTGATAGTTTTTTCTTTCAGGATTTGGACTATTTTTCTCCATTCGCTTTTGTAGTGTTTCTGATGAGAAATCAGCTTTTAATCTTTTGATGGTAATCTGGTGTTTCTTTCATAAATATTTTATTGACTTTTCTTTGTTTACTTTTGAAAGTCTGCCTAAAAAGTGTCTTAGTGAAGATCTTTTCTGATCATGTCTATTAGGGGTTCCATGTGCTTCCTGTACTTAAATGTCCCTATTTTTTTGTTTTTAAATCAGGGTAGTTTTCTGGTAATATTTCACAGAATAGGTCTTCCAATACACTCTGTGTTTCCATATCTGCAGGAAGTCTGGCAACCCATGTGTTTGGTCATTTGATGGTATCCCATAAATCTCAAACACTATTTTTGATTTTTCTAATTCCTTTTTTTTTCTGACTGAGCTAGTTCCAGAGATCTGTCTTCTAGCTTGGATATTCTTCCTCCTCCTTTACTATCTGTTGTTAAGGCTTTCCCCTGTATTTTGTATTTGACATATTGAGATTCATTCCTGATATAGGAGCTTGATTTCTCTTCAGAATCTCCATTTCACGAGAAAATTTTTCCTGCCGTGTCACGTATGGATAACTTTAAATCTAGTTTGCTTCTCTGTGTTTGCAGTAATCTTAGGATTATTGTGTTTAATTCCTTTTCAGGCATCTCATCAATCTCTTTGTTTTCGCATCTTATATTGAAGTGTTGTTTAGCTCCTAAAGGAGTCCTATTGTCTTCCTTATTCATATGTCTTCTATTTATTTATTTATTTTTTGACAGAGTTAGACAGTGATACAGAGAGAGGTCTTTCTTCCATTGGTTCATCCCCAAATGGCTGCTACAGCCAGTGCGCTGCGCCGATCTGAAGCCAGGAGCCAGGTGCTTCCTTCTGGTTTCCCATGTGGGTGCAGGACCCAAGGACTTGAGTCATCCTCTACTGCCTTCCCGGGCCACAGCAGAGAGTTGGACTGGAAGAGGAGCAGCTGGGACTAGTACCCAGCACCCCAACTGGGATTAGAACCTGGGGTGCCAGTGCCGCAGGTGCAGGATGAGCCAAATGAGCCCCGGCGCCAGCCATATATCTTTTATTTCTATGTTTATTTTTAGGCACCTGTGGAAACACTTGTTTATTTTCTGCTCTGAGGGCTTTTACCTTTGAAACAGGCCTCTATGCATTGGTGGAGTGTTTGCTTCTTCAGTGGGTATCCAGAGGTGTTTGCTGGGTGGGACCAGGGAGCTCCTGCCACGGCTGAAGTGTGGGGATAAGGTTCAGAGTGACTCCCAAGATGGGCGTGGTAGATCTCCTCTCCTGTCAGCACAGAGAAGGATTGAGAGCCTGCCAGCTCGCGCGATCACCCCTCTGCAAGGTGAACCAACTCCCTGCCATGAGCCCACAGTGTTGGTGCCCATCCCCCACTCCAGCATATGAACCCCGCAGAGGACCTGTGTGCTCCTGAGTGTGGCGTCCTCTGCAGCGACCCACCCTAGCACTCAGTTAACACTGAGGCTCTGAAGTGAGACCCAGGGATTGCCCAGAGACCAAGCCACACCCCACATGCTGTCACAGAACGGATCCCACAGTCATGGGGTGCAGGGCTCCCACAGTCAAAGGGAGCAGGAGTTCCACCTGCAGCCCCACAAGCCTCTCTGTCCATTGACAGAGCCACAGCATTCGGAGACCCAGCTGCCTGTCTGACAGAGGTTGGGTCAGCACTTTGATAGAGTGAGGGAGGCAGAGCAACATGCCTTCACTTCACCGACCTAAGTGGATGCCCGGGACACTACTGACTGTTCATACCTATCTCAGTGGGGACCGTGGATTTATCCCCCCAATAAAGTCTCCCAGTCATGCTCAGGTGACAGCAGCCACATGGGACACCCAGAAGAAGCTCTTGGCTTCTGGCTTGCAGTCGGCCCAGTTCTGGCCATTACAGTCATTTGGGGAGTAAACCAGCAGATGGAGTATGTTCTGCCTCTCGTCATCTCCTCTCTAGTCTCTCCTTGTCTCTCTTCATCTCCATCTCCCTCTCTGTCTCTGTAACTCTGCCTTTAAAAAAGTAAATAAATCTTTAAAAAAAGACGTTGCTTCCTCCCTGTCAGTTGCCAGGCACCTTGCTGAGGGGAGGGGAGGAAAGCACCTCCTTGTGCGGGGTAGGTGTGCCTCCTGCCCCCTCTAGCATTTTCTGCCACACTCAGGGTGGGGACTGTGAGGCGCTCTCTGACGCATGGTGACCAGCAGCCCCGCCCGCCACCGTTCCTTTTCACCTCACTCTGGGAAGGTGCCCTCCCTTCTAGTCCCTGGCTGCAGGAGTTGCTTGCAGTGTGCTGCTCACTGTTCCGTGATTGGACAGTCCCCACTGTTCCATGGTCTCTCTCTCTGTGTGTGTGTGTGTGTGTGTGTGTGTGTGTGTCTGTCTGGTTTCTGTAGAGTCTGCACTGCAAACTTCTCTCCCACTGTCCCCTGGGAATGTAGTTTGTCCCTGGTCTTGTGTCTTTCTGTGGTCAAAATGAGCATATCTTCTCCCTATTCAGCCATATTGGATATGAACCACATATTTCTGATAGCAAATTTGGGAGAAGTCATGATGCTTAATCATGACATTTCAAATTTAGACATACCTAATATTTCTGTATTAGTGTATCACTTTGCGTTTCAATAAATGATTGCTTAGATTTTTACAGTTGGGTGAGGAATCTTTTTTTCTGCCAATGGCCTGTTGGATATTTCCAGTATCATTCACCAGTGATAGAAAATTGTGAAGTTAGAAGTCTGCCATAGATTTATTGAATTTTTAGGTAGATCCGTATTTGCCTTGTTAGGTCCAGAACAAATGATTTTGTTGGCCTTAAATGGCCCATGAATTGGCTGGTCTCTATCCCTAGTGGTGAGTTTTTGAGACAATGTGTAGATTTCTCCCTTCTTATGGGCCAGTCGTCTAGAGATGACCTGAGAAGCATAATTCAGTGTTGTTTTTTTTTTCTCTGTATTCAAAATGGCCTTTGTGTGGTGACCCATTGCTGACTCAGAGGTGACATGATGAAAACTTTGTACACTATAAGTGCTTCAATAAGGCATTTTTAAAGATAAGGGCATTCATTTGTAGAGCCTTGGACTGCAATGTTTCTAAACTACAACCTCCACAACAGAAAAAAAATAGTACCTTTACTGAAACCCACACTGAGAAATGTATTTTACTCCATTTCCAGAGCATACACACAAAGTTGCGACAAATTTTTCATGAAAAAATACTTGACCTGTATTTTTTGCAATGCACTCTAAATATTGTCTTTATTTTCTGCTTTCTAATCATCTTAGTTCATTTTTTCAAATGTTGATTATACTAGTAATGTGATTTAGTAACCCTCTAAAAGGCTATTAATCAGACTGAAACATATTGCGTTAATGGAGAGGAACAAAAAGAATTTACTAAATTGTGTATACAAATGCAGTACTTAAAGTATATGTAAATATATTTGTCAGTATATACCCAATGTATTTCTTATATTGGTTTCTATGAAAGAAATTTACAAGTCACTGCTGGAACAAATAATAGAATTGGGAGCTGGTTTTAGAAGCAAGTAAGCATACAGAATGGGAGACATTGAGAGCAGAAGTAGTATTACACAAGGAAGATTTACCTTTATTTGATAATTGCTGAGAAAGCCCTATAAAAGCTTGTTTCCTTCCCTCAATGAATTGTTTTTCACTGGCTGTGTTGTTAATAGATTAAAAAAAAAAACATGGTGAGTGTTGATTACAGTGGTAGAATTATTTTCTTGATCTTAAATGTAGTAGTAACCTTTGACATTATTCTGTATACATAATCTTCAGGGAGTTTTAAGATTTAAAGTTAACCCTTCAGGGCTCTGTTTTCAGCTCTGAAGAGCAGCGCTATAATACATATTCAACTTGTAAAATGGATCCTCTGCCATTGCTCTATATTACTGATCCCGAGGGCCATATTCAGCGCTGTTGGAAGATACAGTTGAGAAGCTTCCATGAGAGTGGCATATTGTTCCTATAATGTTAAATATAGTTCTAAAGACTGGAGAACTCCGTGGATTCAGAAATCTGTGCCCTTTAGCTGCAGAAACAATGAGTAAGTTTCTGAGTATCTCAAAACATGCAGTGCAGTGCAGGGCTAGACTCACAGGAAGGTCAACAGAACCCACTCTGTGCCCTTGGAGAGCTTATTCTCTGAAATAGCATCTGAATTTTTTTCCTAGTGGGAGATTTTATCTTGGTGGCATTTCTCATTGGATAGTCACCTCTCCCTATAAAAACTCTGCCACACCATCCCTATCATCTTTAATTTTGCTGCCCTCCTGGTTCCAACCCGAGATTTCTTGGGCTGTATTCAGCCTGAGTGTGGTTGAGGAACTCCTTCTCCCCCACTCTATTTTTTATTTATTTTTTATTTGACAGGTAAAGTTATAGACCGTGAGAGAGACAGAAAGGTCTTCCTTCCATTGGTTCACTCCCTTAATGGCCGCCACGGCCAGCGCTGTGCCGATCCGAAGCCAGGAGCTGGATACTTCCTCCTGGTCTCCCATGGGGTGCAGGGCCCAAGCACTTGGGCCATCCTCCACTGCCTTCCCGGGGCACAGCAGGGAGCTGGACTGGAAGAGGAGCAACCGGGACAGTATCCAGCACCCCAACCGGGACTAGAACCCGGGAAGCTGGTGCTGCAGGCGGAGGATTAGCCAAGGGAGCCACAGTGCTGGCCCTCTTCCCTACTCTAGCTTCCCTCCTTTTTCCTCAACTAAATCAACATAATTATTAAGACCATATGTTTCATGTTAGATTATCAGGATTCCAAACCCACACATTCAAGGGGAAATAATAATTTCTTTAAAATGGAATTAAAAGGTGATTTTAGAGAAAAAAATTATTGAATTCCATATGTAGTTTTTTCATAATGCAAATTTTTTCATGAACTTAGGACACATCCTCAAACAGAATAATAACTGCTTTGTAGCATTTATATTGTACCAGGTAACATAGATAGAGATGATTTAAAGTATACAGGAGGATGTGCGTATGTTATATGCAATTACAACACCATATTATCATATGCAGGACTTGAGTATCTATGGGTTGGTATTTGTAGGGGATTCTGGAACCAACCCTCTGTGAAAAACTAGAGAGAACTGTACATACCGCCTGCGCATTCAGTGTGTGTGTAAATACACATAGAGATACAAAGGTTCTTTAAGATACTCATGGAAAATATAAATAATGAGAAACTATGAGTGGATTTCAAAATAGTTTCCTTTCCATTCCATTTTCTGCAATTTTTAAGTATGCTTGTACATACATATACACATGCCTATGTACATATATGTGTGTTTGCAAATATGTATACACACAGGGAGAGAGTGCACAAATGTTGCAGGATATGAAGCGCTGTGAGCCATATTTGCAAGTTCATTGTGCTATTCAACTACTCTAAGGAATTGAAAAATTTCAAAGTAAAAGTTGGTGAATAGCAGAGGTGCCATTTCCTGGTGCTTAATAAGTGTTAAATAAAGGCTACCTACTTTTATTCATCCAGCATTTTGTGTCTGTGGGAGTTTCCTCCCCTGCCCACACCTAGATGATGCAAACATTTATGGTCCTTATAAGACAAGGTCACAGTCTTCCTTTCCTACCCCTTCGTTATAGAAATGGATTGGGATTTTGTTTTGTGGATGTCTTAGGTTTGGGAAACAGTTTGAGGAAGGTAGGTGATCACTTAATTGTTTATAGATACAAACTGCCTGGTTCTAATTGTGCAGAGTTAATAGTTCACTCATGGTGCATTAGATCTTCATTTCCTATAACTAAGATGATCTCTCTCTTGAGTACTTCATTACTCAGCATAGTAAGAGATACAGTAGCAAAAGAAACATCCTGGCAGATCAGACAACCAAACTTTACCTTGTAAAGTAGTGGTCAAGGTTACTTTTCTAGTTTAAGCAATTTCTTTCAGTGAAATCTTCAGACTATTGAATGTTCAGTTCTCTGTTAAAGCTGCTCTTATTTCCCAAGACAAAGACTTTGGAATATTCTTGAAGATGCAATTGAAGGGCTCATGCCGCTCTTTTCTGGCTCAGGGTGGCTCATTGGGTCGCATTTCTGGGCTGATGTCCCATGAGATAGGATTGATCTGGGTGCCCCTGGAGGATAGAAAAGCTTTGGATTTGCCTTGAAGGAAACCCTGGTCTTCTTTGGCTGCAGGACTGATAGTGCTCAAGACCCAACCCACGGTCTAATCTTTAAAGTGACTGCATGAACACAGTCATGGGTCCCAATTCTTCCCCTCTCACAGTAATCATGCTGCCGCCTCTTCGACTCCTCTGGAATTTCAGTAGGACTCAAGACTCAGAATATGGCAAAGGTAATACGATGTCACTGCTGTGCTTACATCTGATGATAACATCTGTATTTTCATGGACTTCGCATACTGCTGACTTTGACTTTGATTGTGGAAGCCACCACAGGAGAGCCTCACATGGTAAGTTGCTGAGGTCAGGCTCTGGCCCCTGCCCAGCAGGGAGCTGAGGCTGTTAGTCTAATAGCCTGCAGGGAACAATCCTGCTCTCAGCACATGATCTTGAAAGGAGCTACTCCAGTCCACCCTCAGATGAGCTCCCAGCCCAGGTTCACCCCTGGCTGCATCCTTGTGTGAGGTCGAAGCAGGGTGCCCAGCTGGACCATGTCCTGGATTTCTGACTCACAGCTGCGAGGTAATAAATATGTCTTGCTTCAGCAGATAAGTTTGTAGTAGCTTCCTTTGTGACAATGTGTAACTAACCCATAGCTTTTGACACAAATGGAACAGACAAGGAAGCCGACAGAATTATGATTTCCCAAACCTCTGGATTTATCTGTGGCACTTAATTATTCTGGACATACTTTTCTTTTTAGAAAGGCATTAAAAGGCCAGAAACCAAAGATAATTCAATTCAAGCAAAGCCTACTCAATCCAATTTAATAATTTTCTATGTGCCCCTGCATTGTGCAAGCCTCTAGGCATAAGAAAATAAATACAACGTAGTGCTTACATCAAGGAGTTTAGCTCCACTGGGGAAGACAAACTCCTAAAACCTACCATAGGACATGACGTTTAGATTATGTGTCTTTGTATTTGTATAGTTGCATTTTTAAAACACTTAGAAATTTTTTTTTTAGAGATTTTCATTATGTATTTGAAAGGCAGAGAGACTCTGAAAAAGATTTATCTACTGGTTCACTTCGTAAGTTCCTACAACAGCCAAGAATTGGCCAGGTTGAAACCAGGAACTCGGGACTCAGTCTAGGTTTCCCATAGAGGAAGCGGGGACCAAACAACTTGAGCCATCACCTATAGGCTTGCAGGGCACACATGAGCAGTAAGCTAGTGTTGGAAGTGGAATCACTCCAGCGTGGGATGTGGGCATCCTTAGGGATGTCTTTACTGCAGTACAACACACTCACACCTTTGTGCATTTTTTAAAGCACCCAGTGATGGTTTTATGCATCAGCTTGGCTGTACCACGGGGCCAACGTACTTTGTGAGACATTACTCTGAATGCTTTTGTGAGGATGTTTTTGTACAGTTTGGTTGATACTTAACATCAGTGAACTTTGAGTAAAATAGATTTCCTTTCATAATGTGGGCGGGCCTCATCTAATCACTAAAAGACTGACAGTCTCTATGGAATTCGCCAGTGAATGACCATCACACTTGGACTTGAACTGCAGTATCAGCCCTTCTCCATTCTCCATAACACTGTGAAATAATTCCTTAAATCTCTATCTCTCAATATGTATATACTTATCCTGTTGATTTAATATAGTGTTTAGTACTTCGGTGAGAACCCAACAACTATATTTGTTTCATTAGTATCTATGCCAGCAGAACAGTTACTACTCAATAGTCATTAAATACAAATTAGTACAGCAACACAAGATAAGGAAACATAATGCCCAACACGAAGAATGATAGCTGCATTTAAAAAGTTCAGTATATTTGAGACATACAGGTACTTAATAGAAACTTAATAGAAAACATGATTTACATGTATGTCTTGTGTGAAATGAGGTGTAGAATAACAAAACGTTTTCTCATGTAACCAGATAAGCACCTAGGATTTAATTTCTCGTGGGTTCTTAGATGTTTTGATGCTGCTTTAGTTTGTTCTTGTCAATTAGAAATGATTTTTCTAACCTCTACACTGAGGAATGATTGAGTTGCCATGAACTGCTAATTATGAACAATAAAAAGGGCATGTTGTGGGATTGTGAGGTTATAGTTAAATATTAGCAGGTGAGGACTAATTGGTCATAATTTTCCCTTTTGTATTTTTATTAATGAGAGATAAATGTTTTTGAGTTAAATTATGTAGTTCATCAGTGAAGGAAATAAAAAATGGAAGATTAGTTTTTAGATAATTATCTTTTGTATTTAAAGAAAAAAGAAGTGTGAAAGCAGTTGATTACATTTTTTACTCAACTTTCTTCTTTGTCTAAAAATTTCAGCTTGTCAGGAACACACTAAGGAAAGTTACATACAGCAGCGTGGCCTGTGTAATTTTCTATTTTTTCAAAATTTGCAAACGCAATGATGATTGTAGGAAAACAGTGGCCTAACCCCTTGATGTGAATTTAATAATTGTGCACTTTACTAAGGTCTCTGGTTGGGAGATTTCATTGCTTAGAAACAATGGGATTCAGGACACCTACTGCAATACTAAAGATCTTATTAACTGCAATTTAGTAACACTGGTTCAAAGACTCTATTTCTATTTGGATCATTTTCACTGTTTAACATCACTATCCAAGAAATTGCTGTGTTATACCATCCAATAGACTTTAAAATAGTAACATAATATGTATGGAATAATACAGTTTATCAGCCTCTCCATGAAGTATACAGTTTTATTATGCCAAAGATTAACATGAAATTGATGTCAACTTTATGGAAACCTGTGACTTCTTTATTTTGGTGACATGAACACCAAAGAGTTGATTTTTTTTTTTTTTGACTGATTGCATCATTTCATATCATGTCTTCCAAATGTAAATGATTTCATGTATTTAGTCATGGAAAAGCTCCTTGAAACTATCCTATACAAGACAGTTCTGACTGGCACCATGGCTCAGTAGGCTAATCTTCTGCCTGTGGTGCCGGCACCCCGGGTTCTAGTCCCGGTCGGGACGCCGGATTCTGTCCTGGTTGCCCCTCTTCCAGGCCAGCTCTTTGCTGTGGCCTGGGAGTGCAGTGGAGGATGGCCCAAGTGCTTGGGCCCTGCACCCGCATGGGAGACCAGGAGAAGCCCCTGGCTCCTGGCTGTGGATCAGTGCCGTGCACCGGCTGCAGTGGCCATTGAGGGGTGAACCAATGGCAAAGGAAGACCTTTCTCTCTGTCTCTTTCACTGTCTCTTTTCACTGTCCACTCTACCTTTTAAAAAAGATGTACAGCTGTTAATACTGTTTAATTAGACAGTATTTTATCACTCTAAAATGATACCTTGTACCTCTAAGCAGTAACTTTGTATTCTGTCCTTATAGACCCTGGCAGTGACTGATGATTTTTCTCTGAGGATTTGCCTTTTCTGGATATTTTCATAAAAATAAAATAAAACTTGGTGATCATTTATTTCTGACTTGTATTAATATTTCAGATATTCATTCATGTTGTAACATATTAGTAGCAAATATTTCTTTTCTTGTTGAGTAATATTCCAACATACGGATATACTACTTTTTGTTTATTAACTAATTCATGGATATTTATGTTGCTTTAAATTTTGATTATTAAGAGTAATCTATAAACATTTGTACTTTTATTTCTTTTAAAAATAACTTCAGGTTAGTACATTTGAGGGTCTCTGTCCCCAAACATGAATAGCCCATCCCATAATCCACATCCCTCACCACACCATATTTCATTGAAATTGAGGTCTGATTTGGCACATGACCATCACCTAAATCAGTAGTTCACATTAGGATTCATTTTTTAAGGATTTATTGATTTATACCCTGCCTGTCAAAAAATTTATTGGTTTATTTAAAGGCATAATTAGAGGAAAAATTGATATATTCTATTTGTTGGTTCACTCCCCATGTGGCTGGAACTGGGCCAGCCCCAAATCAAAGCCAGAATCCTTGAACTCCATCTGGGTTACCCACATGGGTATTAAGGGCCCAGGTACTTAGGCTGTCTTTTGATGGTTTTCTAGGCATATTAGCAACTAGCTGGATCTGACTTGGAGCAGGTGGAATTTGGACCAGCACCCATAGGGGATGCTACAGGTTGCAGCTCAAGTTGCTGTGCTGTAATGCCATGTGTCATCATTAGGGTATCATAAAGGTTTTTTTTGCCCTAAAAACATTCTGTGTTCCACCTAGTCATCTCTCCTCCATAAACCCTGACAACCACTGATCTTTTTTACTGCTTCCTGTAATTTAGCCTCTCCCACAATGTTGGAATCATGAGCTGGAATCAGTCACTCTGTAGTCTTTGCAGATTGGTTCCTATCACTTAATAAGCGTTTATGTTTTCTCCATGTCCTGTTAAGACTCCATTTCCTTCAAGCGCTGAGTAATACTACCTCGCTGGTAGACCACAGTTTATCAGTATGGAATGATACCTTGGTTGCTTTAAAGTTGCAGCAATTATGTGTAAAGATGTTAGAAACACCATTATGCAGGTTTTTATGTGGAAGTGCTTTCAACCTTTTTTTTTTTTAAGGGAAATGAATAAACAGCCAAGCTGACTCCCTATGTAGTTGTACTGCCTTTTTAAAATCACCATCAGCAAGGAATTGCTCAGCGTTGTCATAGGCGTTTGATGGTGTCAGTGTTCTAGATTTTGATAATTCTAATAATGTTTGGCAATAGTTACTTCTTTAATTTACATTTCCTTGATGACATATAATGTAGAACATCATTTAAAATGTTTACTGGTTATTTGTATATCTGGTTTGGTGAGGTGTTAAGATTGTTGGTCTGTTTTTAAAATGGATTATTTCTTCTGTTGAATTGTGGGTTTTATCTATATATTTTGGATCATAGCCCTTTGTCAGGTGTATCGTTTACAAATATTTGCTCTAACTCTGTGATCTGTCTTATTTTCTTGACATCATCTTTCACAGAGCAGAAAGTCTTAATTTCCATCATGTATGTGTTGTTAATTACTTCCTGCAAGGATCATGCCTTTGAAGTTGCATCCAAAATGCCACTACCATACCCAAGTTCATCTAGGTTTTCTGCCATGTTCTCTTCGAGGAATACAATAGTTTTTCATTTAGAACCTAGGCCTATGAACCGTTTTGGTTAGTTGTGTGAAGGCTGTAAACTTGAGGTCTAGGTTTATTTCTCCGCATGGAGAAGCCCAACTCTTCTAGCATTATTTGTTGAAAAGTCATGTTTGTTCCAAATTGTTGGCTTTGTTCCTTTGTCAAAGATCAATTGACTATATTTCTATGGATCTATGTGTGGGCTCTCTATTCCATTGATGTATTTGTCTATTCTTTCATCATTGCCACATTTTCTTGACTATTGAATCTCTATAGTAATTTTTTGAGTAAGATAGTGTTAGTCTTCTGATTTTGTTCTTCTTCATTGTTAGTGGTTATTCAGAGTCTTGTTTCTCCATGTAAGCTTCAGAAGCAATTTATTGATATCCAAAAAACAGCTTCTGGGATTCTGATTTGAACTACATTGAATTTGCAGATCGGATTGGGAATAGTTATCATCTTGACAATATTGAATTGTCTTATCCATGAACATAGAATATCTCTGTATTCAGTTCTTTGATTTCACTCACTGCAGTTCTGTAGTTTTCCTCATAAATATATAGTACATATTTCATTGGATTTATACCTAAGTATTACATTTTTGGGGTGCTAATGTAAATGATATTGTGCCTTCAGTCTCATAAAATTTTGCTAATTTAGTTTTGATATATAAGTGCTGAATTTTTATGTATTTTTATTATATACCGTAATATTTCTTCAAGTTACTAGTTCCAGAAGGCTTTTTTGGGTTATTTCTTTTAGATTTGCAACCTAGACAACGATGTCACCTCTAAACAACTACAGTTTTATTTATTTTTTCACAATCTATATACCTTAAAATTAATTTTCTTGGCTTACTACATTATTTAGGAACTCCAGTACAAAATTAAAAGGCAGCAGTGGGAAGGAAAATTCATGCCTTTATCCTGATCTCAGTCGAAAATAACTGGTTTGTTATCATTAAGAATGATGTTAGTTATAGTTTTATGGATATTCTTTATCAAGTTGAGGAAATTCTCTTCTATTGCTAGTGTACTGAGAATTTTTATCAGTGGATGTTGGATTTGTCAAATACTTTTTTCTTTTTGCATCTGCTGAGGGGATCATGTGATTCTTAAGTATTTTAAAATTTTTCTTTGTCAACGTCTTCATGTGAAGGGTTACATTAATGTCTGAATGTTGAAAAAATCTTATCTAGCAATGATAAATACAATATATATTGTCCACTTTGATTTGCCAAGGTTTTGTTGAGGAATTTTGGTCTGTGTTCATGAGAGATACTGGTATATGGTTTTCATTTCTTGTATTGTTTCTGTCTGGCTTTGGCACTAAGAAATTCTGACCTCATAGAATGAGTTAGAAAGTTCACCTTATGCTTCTATATTCTGGCAGTGATCACAGAGAATTAGTGTGACTTGTTAAATAATTGGCACATGGCTGGCGCCGTGGCTCACTTGGTTAATCCTCCGCCTGCGGCGCTGGCATCCCATATGGGCACCAGGTTCTAGTCCTGGTCGCTCCTCTTCCAGTCCAGCTCTTTGCTGTGGCCTCGGAGGGTAGTGGAGGATGGCCCAAGTGCTTGGGCCCCTGCACCCACATGGGAGACCAGGAAGAAGCACCTGGCTCCTGGCTTTGGATCAGCGCAGTGCTGGCCGTAGTGGCCATTTGGGGAGTGAACCAACAGAAGGAAGACCTTTCTCTCTGTCTCTATCTCTCACTGTTTATAACTCTACCTGTCAAATTAAAAAGTATATATATTTGGTAGAATTCATCAGTAAACACAACTGACCTGGTGCTATTTTTTGGAGTTCTTAATTATTGATTTATTTCCTGTGTATAGGTCTTTTTGGTTTGTCAATTTCTTCTAGTGTAAGTTCTGGAAGATTGTGTATTTTGGTAGATTGGTCCATTTCACCTGGGTTATCATAATTTGTGCTTAAAGTTCTTCATTGTATTTGTCATTTCAATATCTATGGGATTTGTGGCAGTGTCCCTTTTTCATTTCTGATATTAGTAATTTCCTTTTTATATTGTTGATAGTAAGCCTGTCTAGAGGCTTAATAATTTTTATTGAGTTTTTTCAGAATCACAGAATTCCCACAGAGTACACAAGGCTCCCACAGTCACCAGGTGCAGTGACTTTGTGCAGTGCTGCAAACCTGCCCTGTCCATGGAGAGAGCAGATGTTCCCAGGTCTAGCTGCCTATGGGTACTACGCCTTGGTAATTTGAGCTCTGGAGCCTGTGATATGTCGGGAGGATAAGGGCACTTCACAGTCCTACCTGGGTGTCCAGCCCCTTGTCAACCCTTCCAGCCAGATTAAAAGTCAGTGAGTAACATGGGTTTTTCCCTCTGGTAAAGTCACCTACTTGGATGCGTGCCACTGCAGCCTCTACTAGTGTCACAATAACACCTTCTCCCCACCGGCTGCTGGACACCCTTTGGGTGCTTTACTTTCACAGGATTATGTGTGTACCCTGTCCCTTGCTAGCGCCCCAAACCAGACTGAAAGTCACTGTGGTAGGCAAGGAATTCCTTCAGGCAGTATGACTAGATGTAAGGGCTTCCGCAGTCTGCTGTGAACTCAGTCTCAGATGCTGGCATCTCCTCCTGCCTCTGGCTGCAAGAGTCAGGTGTGGGATCCCTGCTTGGTGCTATGCATCCGCACCTTCCATGCTGTTCCATGGCGTTCCTCTTCCTTCTGAGAAATTTCACAGCAAACTTCTCTGCAGCTCTTCCCTGGGAATGTACTTCCTGCAATTTTTTCCTGCTATTTCCCCCTGGTCAAAAGTAGGACATCTTTTTTCTATTCAGACATCTTGGACTCGCCCAAATCTAGACATTATATACATACTCATGTATATTATTTCTTTTTGAAGACAGAGGCTAATATCACAAATTGAAGGAGTTACAACAGTGATCATAATGTAGGGGAAAGAAAGGCACATTGTCATGGAGATGGTATGATTCAGAGGGGGATATTTTTATGCCATATGATATGGAATGCACAGTTTTTATTCTCTTTATGTTAGCTTGCATAAGTAAGTTAAGACATGAATTTTATTTTAGTCTTCCTTGTATCTCTTAGCATAATGTTGAATTCTATTCATTTTGTTGCAAATGTCAGTATTCTCTTTTTTGGGTTGAGTAATATTCCACCATATGTATATATATATGTATATATACATATATATTTTCTTAGTCATCAGTTGATGGACATTTAGGTTAAATCTATATCTTAGCCATTGTGAATTGGGCTTCTATAAATATGAGAGTGCAGGTAACTCTTCAATAGGCTGATTTCATTTACTTTGGGTATATTCTCAGGAGGGAGATAGCTGGGTCATATGAGAGATTAATTTTTAGATTTCTGAGGAATTTCTGTGTTGTTTGCCTACTACATGGCTACTGATTCTGAGCACTTTTTTAATGTGTCCGTTGGCTATTGTATTTTATCCTTTGAATCATGCCTGTTCATATTCTTTGCACATTTCTTAACTAGGATTGTTTGCTGTTGCTGAATTTCTTGAGATTTGTACATATTCTGGGTATTAATTGTTTATAAGATGAATAGTTTGCACATACTTTATCCCATTCTATTGATTGCCTCTTTAGTTAGCTCAGTTTTCACTTTCTGTGCAAAAGCATCCTAGCTTAATGTAATCTCATTTGTTTTTGCTTTTACTGAACATGGTTTTGGGGTTGTACCAAAAAAGTCTTTGCTGGCCAGCGCCATGGCTCAACAGGCTAATCCTCCACCTTGCGGCACTGGCACACCGGGTTCTAGTCCCGGTGGGGCACCGGATTCTGTCCTGGTTGCCCCTCTTCCAGGCCAGCTCTCTGCTGTGGCCCGGGAGTGCAGTGGAGGATGGCCCAAGTGCTTGGGCCCTGCACCCCATGGGAGACCAGGAAAAGCACCTGGCACCTGGCTCCTGCCATCGGATGAGCGTGGTGCACCAGCCGCATTGCGCCGACCGTGGCGGCCATTGGAGGGTGAACCAATGGTAAAGGAAGACCTTTCTCTCTGTCTCTCTCTCTCACTGTCCACTCTCCTGTCAAAAAAAAAAAAAAAAAGTCTTTGCCTACCCTGAAGTCTTTACGCATTTTCCCCGTGTTTCCTCTAGTAATTTGGTAGTTTTCATTCTTCAGTTTAGATCTCTGATCCATTGTGAGTTTGTTTTTTTTACTGGGTGTAGGGTAGAGGTCTTGTTTCAAACTTCTACATGTAGAAATCAAGTTTTGCCAGCACCATTTGTTGAAGAGACTGTTACTTTTCTAGGGAGGGATTTTAGCTTGTTTGTCAAAGATTAGTTGGTTATAGATGTGTGGATTTATTTCTGGGGATTCTATTCTTTTCCATTGGTCTACATGTCTATTTTTATGTCAGTACCATGTTGTTTCGATTATAATATCCCAGTAGTATGTCTTGAAATCTGGTATTATGATGACTTCAGCTTTGTTTTTGTTAAAATTTCTTTCACTATTTGGGGTCTTTTGTGTTTCCATAATAATTTTAGGTTTTTTTTTTTTAAGTTCTGTGAAGAACATCTTTGGAATTCTGATAGGTATTACATTGAATTACATTGAATCTGTAAATTGCTCTTGGTAATATGGAAATTTTTGACGATATTTTCCCATTCCATGAACATGGCAGATTTTTTGCCTTTTTGTGTCTTCTATTTCTATCATAAATGTTTAGTAATTTTTCATTGTAGAGATGTCTCACATCCTTGGTTAAATTATTCTAAGATAGTTAATTTTGTTCTAGCTCTTTGTGAATGGAACTGATGTTATAAGTTTTTTCTTATACAGAGATTGTTGATGTATAACAATGCTATTGATTTTCATGTGTTGGTTTTATGTCCTGCATCTTTATTAAATTCTCTCACTAGTTCTGGTGATTGCTTAGTGGAGTGTTTCAGTTTCCCTATATAAAGAATCTTGTCATCTGCAAACAGGGATAATTTTACATCCTCCTTTTCTGTCATAAAGTTTATTTTGTCTGATATGAGGATAGCTACTTCTGTTCACTTTGGGTTTCTGATTGCATGGAGTATCTTTTTCTACCCTTTAACTTTTTGTCTGTGCATTTATTGGTGACATGTGTTTCTTGTAGACAGTGTATAGTTTTATGTTACTCAGACAGTCTGTATCTTTCTTATTTAATTAATTAGTTAATTAATTTGAAAGGCAGAGTTTGAAAGAGAGAGAGTGAGCTTCCATCCACTGGTTCACTCTGCAAATGGCCACAATAGCTAGAGCTAAGCCAGGCTAGAGCCATGAGCCATGAGCTTCTTCCAGATCTCCCAAGTGGGTACAGGGGCCAAAGCAGTTGGGCCGTTCTCTGCTGTTTTCCCAGGCACATTAGCAGGGAACTTGATTGGAAGTGGAGTAGCAGGGACTCAAACTGGCACCCCTATGGGATTTTCTCACATCACATAATTGAATGATGCTGATTGCCATTCTCTGTTTCTGTAAAAACTACATCTAAGTTTCATTTGTAAGCTGGCTTGTTAAGGTTGGCTTTGTTTATTTCATCTTCATTTATGAATAAGAACTTTGCTGGGTAAGGTATGCTGGGCTGACAGTTATTTTTTCTTTCTGAGCTTAGACTATATTTCTCCATTCTCCCCTGGCCTGTATTGTTTGTGTTGAGAAAGTTTTCCATCTGATGGGAGTTCCTTGAAAAGTGACCTGGGATTTCTGTATCACAAATTTTAGGCTACTCTGTATTACACTTTAGGAATTTTGAGTATATTTTGTTGTGGTAAAGACATTTATGATCACACCTATTTGGGGTTCTGTGTGCTTATTGTACTTGGATGTGCATAGTTTTCTTCAAATTTGGGAAATGTTTTGCCATTATTTTATTGAATATGCTGTCCAAACTATCCCAGGACTCATATACTTAGTCATTTGATGATATCCTAGAGATTTGAACAGTTTTCAATTTTTTTCCTCTTTTTTTGTCTGAGATGTTCCAAAAGCTCTGCCTTCTAGATCAGATATTCTGTCTTCTGCTTCATCTAGTCTGTTAAGAGTGTCTACTGTGTTTTTTATTTGACTTATTGAGTGTGTCATTTCTAATATGTTTGGTTCTTTTTCAATATCTACCTCTTTGTTGAATGTCTCATTCATGTATTGATTTCCTAATTACATTTAATTGTATTTTTAAGTACTTTATAATCATTCTTTTGAATTCTTCAATATTCCATCAATCTCCTTTTTCACAGTCCAAAATTAATGTATTCCTTTTAATGAGTCACATTGCCTTATTCATATTTCTTATGTTTCTATTTTCTATGTTAATTTTTGCTCATCTGTGTGGTTCCTCCTCTTTTTTTTTTTTCTTTGAGAGGATAGCTTTTGTTGATCTAAGGCTTTTTTTTCCCTGGAAATGTACCTCTTGATACTGATTTTGTATAGTACTTTAGTTCTGATTAGATTTTGCAGTAATATTCTCCATATGCCTTTATTTGCTATAGCTTATGGTAGCTGTGTTAGGGATCTGGGCTGTTCCTGTGGTTTAGTATGGCCACTGAGTATCCTATTAGGCAGGTTTCCAGCCATCTCTTGAGGGAGGAAATGATGTAATAAGCTTCCTGTGTGTTGGGAGCAGGTCTCGATGATGTTACGAGTATGCCAAGCACATAGATTCCCAGCCAGTATCCAAGTCAGGCACTGGGTTTGTGAGATCATTGCTGGCTCTAAGAGTGGACTTAGAAACTCTTAACCATTGCCCAGATCTGGAGCTCAAAGAGTTGTTCTAATGCTGGGTGGAGGAGTGCAGATGCTGTGTCAGGAAGTGGTTGGATCTCTAAGAGTGACTTTGACTGTGTAACAGCAGGACCAGCTGTCTTAGGCCACTCTGTGTGATGCCTACTGTGTTGGGTCAGGTGCAATGACCTCAGGCCCAAGCATTACATGAGCAGCAATACCCAAACACATGAAGCTGCTGAGGGAGAGGCTGGAAGCCTGAGCCCAGTGCTTGGCCTGGGCAGAGCATGTATCTTCTAGGCTGTAGATCCCAAGAAACTATAGTGTTGTACTATGCCAGACTCAGCTCGAGGTGTTGCTGGATTAGATGAAGCACTGACATGCCAGTAGCACTCTGGGGATGTGTACTCATGGGGCCAGGGATCTCGGGTCCCTGTATGTGGGGAAGACATGACTCCAAGATGATACCCAAGATGAACTTAGTGCATACCTCTGGCTACTGTGAGTTGGAAGAGCTCTGGGAGCTGACTGGGAAGTTAGGTCCCCCAGCCCTTCCTTGTTCCAAGGTGATCCAGCTGATTGACTGCCAAGTGAGCTCAGACCTTTAGCACATTTCAGCTATCCAGCTGTGCACTTGCGCTCTGTCCAGGCACTGACCTGCTCTGTGATGCGCCCTCTGAACCCCCCTGCGAGAGTTGTCCCCAGTGAGCCTCTGCAGGCATACCTGATGGGTACATGGGATCCCAGCTGCAAACTGCAAGTTTTCAAGTAGCGGGAGGAGGGATGACCAGAGGCAGATGATCGCCGATGCTGATGAGGCTGGTTTGTTCCTTTAGTTCTGGAGACCTGTTGGCTGTCTGCTTCAGCAGCCCTGCTCCCGCTGTTAGCTACAGTGCAGAGTGCTCGGTGGGCCACTGCCCTGCAGGGCCCAGTTAGAGTCATGGAGCTCAGCCTGCCTTGCTAGAGTGCAGGAAAGTCTTGCAGGACCCTGGAAAGGATACAGGAGTGTGCTTCCACCTCCCAGCACAGTGTGAGTTGCAACAGGGACTCCCTTCTCAAGATCGTGCCTCCTTGGTTCAGTCTTTGCTCTGAGCAGAGGGGGAAGGAACCGTGAGAGTCTGTTCTCTGAAGTCAGAGCGCTCTGGGTTTTCCAAGGAGCCCTCCTGTTATGTCTTCATCTTGCCTCTGTGTCTGGAGTATGCACTGCATCCCAGCAGAGGTCCTGCATTGGAGACCCTACGGAAGAAACTCAGATGCAAGGGTGGGGAGCAGGAGCAGGGGCGAATGATGTGGGAACCATGACAGTAGCATTTAGGCAAAAAAGTGGTGCTGGCACCGGCCGGGAGCTGGCCGGGCAGGGTGCAGACTGGCAGCGGTGGTCTGAAGCCATTGACTGTGGTGCTTGTTGCTCCGGGCAAGCTCTGGCAGCACTGGACTTGGGAGAGCCCACGTCCATCTCTGTTCTCTCTCCACGTTGCTATGACTGGTAAAGGTGTCCCACTGTGCCCACACTATTCTCCTACTGTGTCAGGTGCTCTCTCTGGCACTCACCTACCTACTTCTTGCACTTTCTCCATGGAGGAGGATGTGAATGCAAGACTTCTTTGGCCATCTTGAAAGGAAGTTTGGAAAAGTTTGAGCAGTGAGCCAGTTCTTGGAGTTTGTCTTTCTAGAAATGTTTTCATTTCACCTAGGATATTTCATTGTTCATTATACATTGTTATTTCTGTCCAGTTGGTTGTGACACCCTCCTTTTATTCCTGTTTTAGCAATTTAATCTATTTTTTGGTTTAGCCGTTTTAACTAAAAGTTTATGGTGTCTTGATCTAGTCTATGAATCAATAAAATATTGATCCTGTTAATTTTTTCCATTTTATTCTATATTTCTTTTTGGTCTTTTAAAATTGCTTTCTTTCTGCCTGCTTTGACAGTTTGCTCTGCTTTTTCTAGTGTTTTGATTTTTTTCTTTTACAAAAAAGAGATGAGAGGGTGTGAGCCGGGTTGCTTTTATTGATTCAGTAATGCCCAGAGCAGCCAGTGCTGGGCCAGGGCAATGTCAGGAGACCAGAACCTGAGCTGGGCCTCCCATGGAAGTGGCAAGGACCCCAGCATTTGAGCCATCATCTGCCTCCTATGGTGTGCATTGGCAAGAAGTTGGATTGGAAGCAGAGCAGTTGTGATTGGAACCAGCCATTCAAATATGGGTTGTGAGCATCCCAACTGGCAACTTAACTGCTGTGCCAAATGTCCATCTAGTGCTATTGTTGTTTTTCTGCCTCTACAGTCCAGAGATTTCTATATTTTTAAAAATTTTATACTTAATATGCCATAAATTTGTAGGGTGTCTCTGCATTTGTTCTGACAGAGTGGGCTTCTCTGGGTGAGGCACTTCAGTTGACCCCAGGTACCTCTCTCTTTTGCTTCCTTCTTTTCTGCTCATTTTCCTTCACACATTTCAGGAAGAAATTTGAGCTTTTAAGGTGCTTAATATACTCAGTACGCACATTAATTCTGTTGGCAAGAATCTAACCTTTAACTTGTTTGTTGACAACAGTGCCAATAGCATGCTGGGTAATATTGTAGACCTTTCCAGTTTTGCCCTGGTGACATTATAGGGCGTTCCCTTTGGAACAGTACTGTTTGCCTTGATACCTGCAGTATGGCCCTTCATATGAATGCCCATGTATGTGGCCAGAAGAACAGCGCTCTTTCCCTAAAGGCCCAGAGGACATTGATCACATGCCTCTCCCCTTTCCTGTTGTGTTCATCATCTTGGTGAATTTCTAGAAGGTGGCAGTTACAGCCAAAAGGGAGGAGCGTACTTTTCTGTTGTTAAGGTGTCACTTTGAGCTATTACTTTGTTATCTCTCTTCTTTTCAAATAGAGGTACTGACAGCTTTACAGTTCCTTCTAAATACTTCTTCAGCTGTATCTCGTGCATTCTGGCGTATTGTGTTGATTATGTGTGGTCTGCTCAATATGTTTCCTAATTTGCCTTGTAATTTCTTCTTTGATCCATTTTTATTTAGAAGAGTGTTGCTTAATTTTGCAGTTTTTATTTTCTCACATTTTATCCTGTTGATAATTTGTAATTTATTTCCATTGCTATTAGAGAACATACTTCGTGTGACTTCAATCCTTACTGATGGTAGTTTTGTGGTCTACCACATACCTGTTCTGGAGACTGCTCTATACAAAAGAGAATGCATATTCTGGTGATGTTGAGAGGAGTGTTCTATAGTAATGTCTAGTTGTTCTATCTAGAATTGATGAAAGGATATTGAATTCTCCAACTGTTACTGCTGAAATTTCTATTTCTTCAGTTCTGTCAGGTGCATGTATGAGCATAGCTGTATATTTTTCTAAGTGACAGATTCCTTTTTCAAATCAAATGTACTTCTTTATCTCTGATAGTACTTTTTATCCTTAAAATATTTTTGCTGACATTAGTATCAGCACTCTAGTTCTCTTGGGATACTGTGCCAGTGGCATATATATTTGTTTCATTGAATTGAAAGTGTGTCCTCTGTGGATGGCATATACAGTCTGCCAATCTGACTTTTTATTGGAGTGTTTAGTATATTTATATTTAATGCAATTACTAGTAAGGTATAATCTTTTGCATTTGCTAGGTACTCAGCCTTTGCTAAGTTTTGAGTTTGAAATATTTACCCAAAGTCTATTAACTTTATAGCCCTTTATTGAACAAAAACATTTAAAAATATAAATTTATTTGAAAAGCTGAGTGAGTGAGGGAGAGCTGGGGAGAAATACACACACAAATATCTTCCATCCTCTGGTTCAGTGTCTAAATGCCTGGAAGAGCCAGCGCTGGGCCAGGCTAAAGACAGAAGTCAGGAACTCTATGGGTCTTCTATAATGATGGCATGGACCAAAGTATTTATGCCATCATTTGTTGCCTTTCTGGGAACATCAGCAGGAGTTAGATTAGAAGTAGAGCAGCCAAGGCTCAAATGTGATGCCAATAGGCAACAGTGGCGTCATAAGCAGCAAAGTTATCCCCTGGGCTACAGTGCCGAACCCAGGAATATTTAATTTTGATGGAGCAAATTTACCAAATATCTACTATATTATTTGTGCTTTGGGGGCTTTGTTGAAGAAGTACATCTTCTGCCTGGGATGTAAATATCTCCAAAGGTGGCAGACAATGTGGTTGCCTTCCAAAGATGTACATGCCTTCATCTTTGGAATGTGTGACTGTATGACTGTTACAAATGGGATATTGCAGATATAATTAACATTTATAGCCTGAAAATGGAGGTGATTATCCTGACTTACGCAAATGGGAAAAATCTAATCCTGTGAACTTTGAATAGTGAGGAAATTTTCCTAGGTGTAGTTTGTAATAAAGAAAGGGATGTGAAAATAAAAACAGTGTCAGAAAGATGCCATTGTTGGCTTCAAAGATGGAGGAAGGGAATCACAAAACAAGGAAGGTTGGTAGTGTCTAGAAGCTAAAAGAGGCGAGTACACAGATAGCTTCCTAGAGCCCCCAGAAAGGAATGTAGCCTTGCCAATACCTTGATGTTAGCCAGATGAGACTCTGTGATGCACTTCTGACCCATAGCATTGCAAGGAAATAAGGTGATACTGGTAAGCTACTAACTTTATTGTAATTTATTCTATCAGCAATAGATAAGTAATATATCATACAGAGGTTTTCCTACATTTTATTCTGTTGGCTTCTTTCATTTAAAAAATTTTGTTCTGTAATTAATTTGGAGTTCCCTTTATATGTGATATGAAGTTGAAGTCTTGATTAATTTTTGTCTGTATAGTGAGCTTGATTTTGCAAATACCAAGCGTAAACTGGTTTTCTTCATTGTTAGGAATTTGCTGCTTTAATTATGTTGTGATTTCCCATATACTCCTGTGGCTAGATCTGTGTTCTGTTGGTTTTCGTTCTTGTATTTGTCTATTGCTACATATTATCACGACTTTCTGGGCCATTTCTTTCTTAAGAGTAGAAGTCTTCAAGTTGGGGTCTCTGCCCCTGCAGCTTTGCTGGTAGGGGAAGCTTCCCCCAAAATGGGAAACTTAGTGCATGGTCTTACCTTCCTAGTAAACCAGACTCTTACCCACTGTGAGGGCTGGCGGCTTCCACAGAGTAGAACAAAGGGAATGGGGGTTCTGGAGTCTTTCCATGCTGCGGTTTCTGTTTGCTACTTCTCTAACCTGAAACTCTATTCTGTTCTGCTGTTTCACAATGAACTGTTAATCGTCATTAAACCCAATGACCAGATCATTAGCAACCTAAAAACTACCTTTCTTCATGGACAGGAAAGTGAGAAGAAATGTTTGGTTTATCTTTCTAGCAGGGGTGTGGAGGATTTTTTCCTGCTTAGGGAAAAAATATTTATATTTTATATATTTATAACATCTTTCACAAGCTTTATAACATAATCAATTTAAAAATTAGCCTGTCAATTGAGTGGCTCTGAATGTGCCTTGGGAGGGCCAGACCAAATGCTTTCCTAAGGCTTATAAGTTCCTCAGGCTGCTGTTCTTCATCCCTTTAATCTAGGGCAACCAAGAAGGAACACAACTAAAAACTTTAAATGCATACAGTAAAAGAGTCTGAAATGCATTTCTTGCTATGGAAATGAAGTGGGTTATTGCAACTTTGAAATACAGAGCCCATGCCAGAAAGTTCTGTCATACTGGTCAGTGAAAAGTGCTAATTGTCACTGATTTCTTAGATCACTTGCAGTAATAACGAATTCATCAGTTATATGAAGGCTTTTACGTGAACGAGTCCGAGCAATTCCTTTTCATGTCCACTCAGGATGACAAAGGAGCTCATGCTCTTACAGGGAACCAGGGAAGGTTCAGCTTCATATAATTAAGTGGCCTGAACGATGAGCCTATGGTGTCATCATGACTCACAGGAGGAGGGACAGTATGCAGTGGTCACCCTGGAGAATCTCTGTTTTTGTAGGCTGTGACTTAAGCTTGCCATAGTTCCATAGTCTACTGATGGCAGCCTGGTATTTAGAAAAAATATTTCAAAGCCAGGGTGCAAGACAGAAGGATGATGGCACACATCTCAATGTCACTGGAGCATTGCCTAAGTCCCAAACAAGGAGATACATAATTGTTTTACGTACTGTCTGCCACTGGTTAGGATGCAGACACTGTGAAGTTACTAACTTGAAAATTTGGGTTTGTTGGCAATCGGTGATTTCTGCTAGGTAGACAAGCTTGCAAAGGTCATGACTCTAACTCATTTTAGCATCTCTTTCCTAACTGACCGTACAGCCAGTATTTCCTGAATTCTTTGTTTCAGCAGAAACTTGATCATTGTGCTACTTCCCTCATGAATAAATTCAATAAATCTTTGATTTGTATTCATCCTAAATTTGTATGACAGCCATGCTGTTAAATTTTTGAAAATTATACTTTACTAGTAGGGATGAAGATCACTTTATTTTATATTTATTTAGCTGTGTGTGTGAGTGTGTGCATGTACTAAAATACCTATGGGGTACAGAAAGGTTTGTGGGAAGAAAACAAGAGGAAAAGAAAGGCAGATAGATCAATACTTAAGCTTCGAAAACCATTGAGCTTATGTGCTTTTTACCCCTTAATATAAAAGTGAATACTTAGGTATACTCATAAATTGTAAAACCGTATGGACACATACACATACCTATGGGGCTATGATTCACTGTCAAAAAGAGAAGTAGCAAAGTAAAGGGTATAAAGTTATGTGTTATGATGTAATATTGGGGTAAACTTTATGAGCAAACATTCAGAACATAAATTTATGGTGTGTGTGTGTGTGTGTGAGAGACAGACAGACAGAATGAATGAGGAGAGAGTTACTCATGGAGTCCACAGCGTGTATTGACATGGGCAACCTGTGGTGGGAAGGAGAGAAGGACAGATAGTCTTTCAACACCCTCACATTGTTCATCTTGTTAGAAGACAGTAGAAACATGTTGAAAATTGGCAAATGTTTAAAGTTCACACAGGATTCTATAGAAGAGTTTCTAAAATGTCTTTGTCCATGCCTTTCAAATAAATACACATAAAAAAATCAAAATTGAATGAAAGATGTAGGCCCTCGGCAGCCGTTAGACCCTGACTGCTCACAGCTTTGCAGCAAACTTGGGGAGTGAGGCCTTGCCTGGCCCTCGCCTCCTTCAGGGATGAATGATGGAAGTGTGAGTGACTCCAATGCTGGGGCACCACATCTGTATCATTGGCTGGAAACTGTTCCTCGAAGCTGTATTAAGTGGAAGAAGTAACTTGTAAAATATCATTTATGAAAAGAGGAAAGCAGCTAAAAGAGAAAGAAAGGAAAAGCCGATGGGAAGAAGCTACAAAATGAGGAGGAAGTTCCACTTAGACGATCTGAATGAATGGATTTGTTGTTTTTAACAGTTTGTATTTGCAAAGTCTTGAAAAAGTGCAAGAAAAAATTAAGTTATGGATAAACTGAGCACAAACTTCAAAAATATTTTTGCATCCAAATACACTGATCTGTGGATTCCATTTTCCCGTAGACTTTGTCGGCCACAGCTGACATAGGCCCTTACTGTTGCAGCTTGTACTTTCCTTGTGTTCTTGTCTTTATGGCAACAGAAGTATTATAACAGAATATTTTTTCTCTTTCAAGGATTCACTTTAAGAAAATAAGTCTCCTGGTTGCTTGGACATCCATGGGCAAGAATTTCTTTGCCTGCTAAGAGTTAAAGGAAATGAATATTTTCCATGAATGATGGGTGCCATTTTATAACCTCCATCTACCTAGAGCAATTATTCTCTCACAATTGTTTAGTAAGCCCCTATCAGCCACCTACTTCCTGATTTTCCTTTAGGTGCTTTGTCCAGTTGAATTATGCTAAATATTTTAAAGATTAAAAAATACATTTTGATGTGTTTACTTCTACATATCCTGTTGGGCATTTACTGACTCAAGTCCCCAGGTTATATAGCTGCTCCTGGTTGTTAACTACTTGTGTGAAAAAGAAATTGGAAACACAGCTTTTATACTTGATGCTCTTCTACATCACAAATAATAAGTGTTTTAGAAAATGAGGTACTTGTTAATCACATTTTAATTAATAGGAGTAGAATGTAAAACTACAATTAGAAAATGATTATGGTAGTTTTCGCACTGAACATTAAATGAAGCATGTCATAGTTTCATCTACTGTTTTACTCAGATATCTGTTTCATGATGCAGTTTCCATCTAAGGGTTAAAACTAAGGATGAACAGATGCTACTGGAAATTTCAGCACCAACACCCAAGTTCCAGATGTCTCCTCTCATACACATGCCAAAATTAAATACAGATTTTGTTAAAACACACAAGCTATTCTTCTAGCCTGCTAGCATTTTTCGTCCTCACTATCAGTTCTCCATTTTTAAACCACCTTTCAACTAATCATCTACTTATAGCAGCATTCTCCATTGGCCTAGTGATTAAACCCTCATTCGTTAATCCAAGATTCAAACACCTAGAGCTATAGTTTTTTCTTTTTTAATGTTTTACTAATTCTTAGTAAAGTCTTCCAATTCATTTTCCATTTTACTGGTGGGAAAAGAAAAAACTAATTCTCTGCCAAAAGCATTCCATAATGGATAGTAAACGAAGTCAGGTAGCAGCTGTCCAATCTAAACTTTGGTGGATAATTAGCAGATCCAATATCCAAAAGAAACAGGTAATTGTTGTGATTCATGGATTTGTTGCCAGGGAAGATATTTTACGGCTCACATATCTTTCCCTAAAGAGGGGAGCTACCTAGAGCTTTGAGCAGTAAAATGCTGTTTACTCCCCATTTATGGAGAATTGCTGTTTACTTTAGGGAAGTTCTTGGCATTCGGTGTTTGCTTTCTTCTTCCCTGTTTTTACTTTTCTTGGTGAGATTGAGAAACTACAGAGTGTGAAAATTTCTCTCAGGCAGGAAAGTCGAGGGAAATTCTACCTGAGCAGAAGTGGAGCAGCTCCTGCCTTGTGCCAAGGTATAGCTGTGGGTATCTGTGCAACTATCATTGAAGAGCCACAACGCTGTAAAGCCTACGAAGGACATACATGCCTGTCTCTTACTTATGGCTCACAATAAGACTTGATCGTGTATTCTTATCGTTTCCAGCTCATAGATAAGTGACCAGAGCTTTAGCGAATGCTCGAGCAGCACTAGGAGAACGGGGCAAAGGAACAGAGGAAGAAGGCAGACCCACCACACTCTCCCCACTCGACTGTGCCTGATTGCCGGGAAAAGATCATGTGTCCAGGATCCTGATTGCTTCCCCCCCAGCTTAGCACTCTGACAGAAATTCTAATTGTTTCTTACTGCTTTTGGATCATCAGTGTGTCTTGGAGGACATTGGAGTCTTAATGCACCTCAAGTGGTATGATCTATACGTTGGGCATCAAAACATGATAGAAAAATGTTTGGGCAATTTGAGCTCGATTTAAAGAATGGCCTTCCACCATGGCAGCATTGAACAGAACGTGCTTTCCAAAGACCAAAAAGTGAAGTAGGATTCTTTCTCTGTGTTTTGGACACCTCTCCGATGGCAGGTCCCCCTCTTAGCCGTTCTGTGGTTTCTGAGCCATGTCCAGCTCTCTGGACAAGATACTCTTTTATATTTTATGCTCCAATAAATTAGTCTGTGTGTATTGATCATTACAGGCAAATACCCTTTTGGCACTTCTAATTGATTCATGTCAATGAAAATGTGACTATGTGCAAATCTTAGAAAAATTTGACTGCCTAGAACGAAACCTGATACACAGGATGGAAACTCTTTGACATAAACATGGAACCCAATTTGCTCTATTCCCTTGCCTTAAGATCTCGATAGTTTCCTCTTGAGAGGGTTCTCATATTCCATGAAGTTAAAAGCAAGTAAGGAATCAGTTTCTGTTCTATTTTCCTTGTTGCCTTTTTTCTAAAACTGACATAATTTTACTGTCTTGGGAAGTGTAAGTGAAGTAGTGTTAAGAGAAGCACTAGGAGTGGAATGGGGTGAAGAAGGGGAAAATTGGGTGATGGGAGTGATTCATAGATAATGGAGGAGGGGCAGGTGTTTGGCAGAGTGGTTGAGATAACACATCCAGTGTCTGGGTCCTTGGTTGGAATTGTTCAGTGTTTTCAAGTGACAGGATTTCAACTTTGTAATGGCTGAAAAATACGTGTGTGTGTGTGTGTGTATGTATGTGTGCACACACGCACAAGAGAGAGACAAATTGATCACAGTTGCTTTATACACTAATCAGCTGATGGACAGGTAGATACCATATCTTGGTTATTGTGAATAGTGCTGCAATAAACATGGGAATACACATGTCTTTTTAACACAGTGATTTCATTTCTTTGTGTGTGTGTGTGTGTGTGTGTGTATCTTGTAGGGGGATACTAGGTAGCAGTATTTTTAACTATTTTAAAGATGTTGAACAGTTTTATGCCAAAATTTTGGCAAGTAACTTGAAATGCACATATTTCTACAAAAACACAAATAGAGAAAACTGACATGGAAAGAAAAAATTTGATTAGCCCCATATGTATTTAAGAAATTAAATTCAATTTTAAAGTATTCCCCCAGAGATAAATAAAAACCTAAACAGTTTCATTGGTAAATTCTATTGGACATTTAAAGAACAGCATCATGTTCTTTCAGGAAACAGAGAAGAATCAAGTGCTTTCCAAATCATTTTAAGAGACCAACATGACCTTGATATCAAAACCTAGTAAGTGCAAGAAAAGATTAGAGCTTTTCTCTTAACTAATATAGCTAAAAAAAATCCTTGCCCAAAACAATAATAAATCAGAACCAAAAGAAACCAAAAAATGCCAACCATTAGATTTCTCTTATTTCTCTTTTCAGTGTCTATTCTGCTTTTGAGATTGGCAGTTCTGAGTGTTTTCAAGATGGTAGTTACCTCGTTCCTCAGGATTTGAAAAGTTTTCAGCAATTATTTTAACAGCTATATTTTCAATGCTTCCCCCCTTGGCTTACTCACCTGCAACACCTCTAATGTGAATGTGTGTGTTTGTTAGATTAATAGTGCTACGTAAGTCTCAGAGGTTTTTTTCATTCTTGTGAAACTTTGTCTTTTTTGTTTGGGTTACTTCAGAAGACCTGTCTTCAAGTGCAGAAATTCCTCAACCTGCTCAATTCTTCTTTTAAGGTTCTTTGGCTAATCCTCTGCCTTGCGGCTCCAGCACACCAGGTTCTAGTCCCGGTCAGGGCGCCGGATTCTGTCCCGGTTGCCCCTCTTCCAGGCCAGCTCTCTGCTGTGGCCTGGGAGTGCAGAGGAGGATGGCCCAACTGCTTGGGCCCTGCACCCCATGAGAGACCAGGAGAAGCACCTGGCTCCTGGCTTCAGATCAGTGCAGTGCGCCAGCCGCGGCAGCCATTGAGATGTGAACCAACAGAAAAAGGAAGACTTTTCTGTCTCTCTCTCACTGTCCACTCTGCCTGTCAAAAAACAAACAAACAAAAAAAGATTCTTTGAGTTCTGTAGCTCTGATATTTCTGATTGGCTCTTTTATGTGGTCTCTCATTGCTGAATTTCTCTGTCATGTCATGAGTTCTCTTCCTACTATCATTGAGTTGATTATATTTGTGTTTAAGTTTACTTAAATTATTTTGCATTCATTAGCAGGCAATTTGTCCATTTTCTTGTCATTATGGTTTGTCCATATAAAGTTATTATGTTCTACCATGTTTTTTCATGCATCTTGGGTTCTTGTGCTGGTGGATTACATAATTACAAATTAATTACATATTAATTACATAATTAATTATGTATCTGGTGGATTAATGGCTTCTACTACTTTGATAGGGTAGCTTTCATAGTAAAGGACTTTGTGCTGGCAGTGTGTAGCAGGTGTTGGTTGCACATGCTATGTTAGCTTTTTGGCCTTTGTAATGTAGTGGTCACATAGCTTCCTAAGCTGTAGTCGATGGTGATGGTATTTGCAGTACCTCTGTAGTGTGGGCTGCATGCTTGTGAGATTGCACCAGCTGGGATGCGGCTTCTTGAGGAGACAGATTCCCTTGCAAGCACGTGCAGTGGTCTGGCTGCAGGTACAGGACACTCATCAGTGTCTGTGCATTCTGTGGGTGAGTGAACACCTGTGGAGTCAGGAAAGTGTAGTGCAGCGTGGCTGGTGGCAGGGGAGGGCTGCCTGTCAGTGTGTGAGAGCTGCATGGACAACTTCACGAGGCCTCCAAGTGTTCACCTAGCCAAGATGTTCGCAGCTGCTTCCTTGAGCTGTGAATGGATGGGCAAGGCTGAGGCTGTGTTCCTGAGGGCCTCAGTGAGCAAAGCTTCTGAGAACACTGTTCAACTGTATCTGGGGGCCACAGGAGCATGGACAGTGATGCTCGATTGCTCCTAGGAGCCTTTGTAGGCTGAGCCTCTCAAGGGAGGCTGCTCAGCCACTACTCAGCCCTTGCGTGTCAAGCTAGTCAAGGGCTGGTTGTCCAGCTGCTTTGTAGGGCTAAGGATATGTGAATGGGATCATCAGACTGCTTGTAGGGAGGAGGAGGGTGGGTCAAATGTTGGCATGCGGTCTCTGCAGTCAGGACCACTCACAGAAGGCCGCCCACTCTTCCTGGGTCCTGAGAGGTTGATGGAGCCACCTGGTTGGCTCAGAGCACTCAGTCAGAAGAGCTGCATCTTCACAGGACCTCAGGGGTGTGTGGACTCAAGATGGCTCCTTGCAGCAAGAGCTTCTGTCTGGGAAGGCACGACATGCTGCAAAGCAGCAGCAGCAGTGTGGTAACCTAGGAGCTCCCAAAACAGGACTAACGGCCTGTGAAGGGCTCTGGGTTCTCCAGCAGTGCCTCAGGTGTCTGTGATGTCAGTGGGGGACTGTTTGGGGCCCCTTCGATTACCATTGCGGTGTTGAGTGAAGTCCCTTGTGGTTTAAGATGGGTTGCAAGAGATGAAATGGTGTAGCAGGTAAAACGGCCACCTGCAATGCCCCGGGGTTCAAGTCCTAGCTGTTCCACTTCCAACCCAGGTCACTGCTAATGTGCCTGGGAAAGCAGCAGAGGATGGCCCGATGTTTGGGCCTCTGCCATCCATGCAGGAGATCCTGAATAAACTCCTAGATCCTGGCTTTGGCCTGGGCCAGCCCCAGCCACTGTGGCTGTCTGGGGAGTGAACCAGTGGTTGCAAGATTTCTCTGTCTATCCTTTCACTCTGTAATGCTGACTTGCAATTAAGTATTTTTTTTTAAAGAGAAATGGAATGGCAGATCCTGTATGCTTAGTTCCATTCTTTATAAAGCCGTTGGGTAGCAGCAATATGTAGGCCTTTGCTCCTTTTCCTGTCCCATTCCCCAGCTGGTAATCTTTCTTTATGCTATCTATGCTAATTAACATAGAAGGGAGAGGGGGAAGTCCATAGGCAACATGGCTAAGAGAGTTCAAGGCTTAGTGTATGGGTGCTGACTTTTGGGCAGAAGCTCTGGAGGTCTACTTGGCCTTTGGTTTTAGCATCACGAGCCTGGGACCAGGGCCTGGACTGAATTTCTTCTCCCTTCCCCAAGAAGGAGGTGTCTCTCCACAGTGCATGCTACTTGAAACTGGGGGAGGGAGGGTACAGGCAACTGTTTCTTTCCTGCCATCTTCAATGTGTCCTTGGCTTTTTCATGTATTTTTTTTTTAAATCTTTATTTATTTGAAGGTAGAGAGGCAGCTGGGGAGAGAGAGATCGTCCATCTGTTGGGTTATCAAATGCTGGCAACAGGTGATACTGGGCCAAGCTAAAACCAGGAATATAGAACGCATTCCATATCTCCCACATAGTGCCTCAAGTAGCCCTACCACCCTATCTGCTGATTCCCAGGGCAGACAGTAGCAAGCAGCTAGAATTGGAACCAGAAACAGGGCTTAAACCCAGACATGCCAATATGGGAGCTAGTGTTGCAAAACACCTACCCTTTTCCTCCTTAGACAAAAACAAGGCACTATGGTCTGTCACCTGGCAGGCCTGGCTCTTGGGAAGATAGATTGGTGGATGTGTATTCATTCTAGTTGATCTCTGGTGGAACACAACCAACCAGTGGAAGTCTTACTCCGTTGCCATCCTGT
Organism: Sylvilagus floridanus; assembly: GCA_949820135.1. Classification (NCBI taxonomy): domain Eukaryota; kingdom Metazoa; phylum Chordata; class Mammalia; order Lagomorpha; family Leporidae; genus Sylvilagus; species Sylvilagus floridanus. The sequence continues at coordinate 17,032,818 of OX463230.1, read as the reverse complement.
TTCATAAGTGTTTCACATTCTTGAAGGCTTTGATGTTTTCAAACTGTAAAAAGCAGTTCATTAAAATTTGGTGTTGGGATTAGATTTATAAACAAATTAAGCAACATCAGTTCATAAGATGAAAGTTCTCATAAAGTTCATGGAAAGTACATATTATGAAAAACTGGGCATAGATTTAAAAATTTTTTATATCCAAATTTATATTTTAATTCTGTTTCCATGAACTTTAAAACAACCTCTTTTATGTGTATGTATATCACATTCCATTTTCTGATTTTACTTTTCAGAAGTTAAAAGATATATTCAGTTGTCACAATTGAGGGTGCTACTTGTATCTGGTAGGTAGGTTGCATGAATGGTATTTAATGTTCTGCAATTCACATAACAATTTCTCTATAGAATAAAGACTTAAAAGAATGGCAGTAGTTGAGAAACCTTGATTCAGATCCACTGGTATATTCTGCATCTGGTAGGCTGAAGTTATATACGTGTTGATATTCAACCATTTTAGATCTGCAACAATATCAATTTTATGAAACATTTTGCTACTCGTTTTACATTTTTTTTCTGAAGCATTTCAAAGTAAGATAAAGGCATCATGACATTTCACTCTAAAATACTTTAACATTTATCTCCTGAAACAAAGATATTCTCTTACATAAGCACAACATAATTATCACACTGAAGAAATGTAAGATTGATAAAGTAAAATTGTCTAGTAAATAGTTAATTTTAAAATTTACCCAACTGTTGCCTGAAAGAGCCTCTACCCTTACCCCAATCCGGGATCCAATCAATCTGTCTCATTATTGGTAGGATTGTTCTTGATGAAAAATGTTACTGGGATCTCAAAATGGGGGAAGTTTTCATGTTTGCAGAAGTTGTAAAACTAGAAGAGCCAAGCAGATGGAGATTGATGACAGAGAGATCTTAAAAGGCTGTTTAAGTGGGCCGACAAGTGGCAGATGAATTTTAATGCTGAGAAGGGTGAGATAATTCTCCTAGGGATTATTTTGCATTTGGATTTTAAAAAACCTAATTAAAGTTCTTAATTTTTTCCTTTTCGCTGGAGACTTGTATACTAGGGCTACTTAAGGAACCAGGGACAAAAGAAATCTTTAAGAGATTTCTTGTTCCTTTCTCTAACTCTGTTTGTTCAGAAAATTGGTATCAGAAAAGGCAGCTTTATAAAAAATGGAGGGAGCTTACGCCTGCCTGTTTTTGCTGGCTTTTGGCTTGAAGAATACTAATTGCGATAGTTGGTAATACAAACCGGTATGGTTTTTCTGGACTTGTGGGTGAACCAAGAGGGCTAACAAGGGCATTCTTCAGGAGTATGAACAATTGGTGAAACTGATCCACTGTTGTTGAATAGTTTAAATTCGTGTCTCTCAGTTGGATGCTGGGTGATGTAGGTAGTGGTGAATCTCTGTCAATTCTAGCTGCTTAAAATCTCACCAAAATGAGGGGCTGTCTTCTCTACTAATACACAGGTTTTCCATTTTCTATGAAATCTGGTCCTCTTGCTTTCTCAGATTTCTTTATTTTCATATTGCTGATGGTTTCTCAATAGATACTTGATCCACCCTAACCACATTAAACAGTATTTCTGACCAACACTGTTTTGCCATCATCTTAGTTTACATAACATGTTTCTATGTGTGTATTTACCTTTAAAGCATTATATATGTATTATAGTTTAAATATATTGGCATTTTTATAGTTTGTAACAATAATAGCCACTTGGAAGCAGTATTTTTATGGACTTTAAGAATTACTTTCACAAAATATTATAAGTAAAACCTAATTTATTTCAGTGAGAAAAGACCAGTCTTTTCAATAAGTAGTGCTTGGGTAATGTAGGATATGAATTTGTACTCCTATATTAAACTATTCATAAAAAATAACTCAAAGTGGGTCACAGACCTAAATATGAGGGAAAACGATGAGCTTTTAGGCAAAAGCATAGTAATAAGTCTTCATACTCTTGGGTTAGGTGAAGGCTTCTCAGGACACCAAAAGCACACACACAGCGAGAAAAGATGAAGGGAATACTTTCAAGAAAGAGAAAGAGCCAGTCTATGTAATAGAAGAAAATATTTGCAAACCACATATGTAATGAGACGCTTGTGTCCAGAATTATAATGGATTCTGACAACTCTAATAAAAAGTCAGAGAATGAGTTCAACAAGATGCAGAATAGCAGCTTGTTGGCTCTACTCCCTATCCAAAGAAATCCGAATAGCAGCTATCCATACAGAAGAATGTATTTCTGAATATCACAGAACTCAGAAGTGATGCTGAGATAGCTCCTTGGACCACAGAACTTTAGAGAAGCAGTACACAGAGGACAAGGTGGGCATTTTCATTCTGACTACATTGTCTCTCATCCAGGACAACACAATGAATTTCCCAGGACCCACTGTTTTAATATAGTTAAAGGTCCACATTGACCTACTGTACCATTCCAAGATAAGACTTCACAGGAGGCACTGTATTGCCTCCCCTATGGGAAGCATTCTGGATACTGGCAATACTACACTTCCTGAGGGCAACTAGGACTAAAATGGGACTCATAGTGACCCTGCATGGATCTTGGCAGTTGTCTGCATTGTGACCAGTGGAAGCACATCTCCAAAGAAAATAGTTGGCATCATGCTGCAGTAAATATGGCAAGCTGATGGATCACTCAGACTCAAATCTTTGATCTGCTTTCCTTAAAATTTCTTCACTCAGTGAGTTAGGGACAGGTCGGCATTTATCACATAGGATAGGCAGAGAGCACCTATCCCTGCTCAGTACTAGCTGATCTTTGACCCAGCCATGCCATTGTATGCTTCTTAACCGTTCGTGTAACTGGAAAGCTAAGGCAGGGTGGTAATTGTTCATGGACAGAGTGTCTGATCCCACTCAGGCCCAGTAGTCAAATGGTTAATGCATCAAGCCTTGATCATTTGAGGATAAAAGGCATTCCTATGTCCTACGTAATTATGGATCATAGGCTGGGCTTCTCGCCTTGAGTGGTTGCACAATGATGCTGGAGCCCCTGCTCAGCCTTGCAGTTGACCGTGCAGTCCTTCCCATCTATAGACCACACATGACAGTCACGGCCAGTCAGGAAGACAGCCTGTAACATTGACCAGAAACTACCTCTTCCTCCAGAGTACAGCCAGTGGTCCTAGCAGACTTGGGAGCACTGTCAGCAGTTCCATTCAATGTCAGATCACAGTTAGCCTTAGCGCATCTATAGAACACAACAACAAAGACGGCTCGTGTGGGGTCACCACCAACCAGCCCAATAGAATCACAGAAGAGGCTGAACAGTAAGGATCTATCACCACAAAAAACATCAGCAAAGATAAAGAGTGGTCACTCAGATTTCTGGGCACCAATGCAAGGACACAGGATTATAAAAAAGTTAGGAGAATTTAACACAAAGCAAATGGAGCTCCAACAATGGACACTGAAGAAAGAGATACCTTTGAAATGGCTGGGAAAGAATTCAGAATGAGCCTCTTTATAAAGTTGAGAAAGCTATTGGAAAATACAGACAGAAGATTCAGTGAAACTGGAAAAACAACTCATGAGCAAGAGAAGTTTGAGAAAGAAGTAGAAAAGTTGAGAAAAATCTAATAGAAACCCCAGATATAAAGAAAACAATAACTGAGGTAAAAATTCAATAGAAAACTTTAATGGCAGACTTGATGAAGCAGAAGAATGGAAGAGTGAATTTGAAGATAGGATATTTGGAATTTTCCAGTCAGGGAAGCAAAAGGAATAAAAAAGAATAAAGTCCAATGGAAATGATGCCATGCTATCAAGAGAACTAATCTGTGAATATAGAGGTATTTGAAGACAAGGGAGAAAACGGCCAAAACAATGTATTAAAAATAATAATGGCTAGAAGTTTCCCAAATCTGGGTAATTAAGACTACATTTAGGTACAGGAAGCTCAGAAATCCAAATTCAACCCAAAGTGAAACCCACCAAGACAAAAAAAAAAATCAAAGAAACAAGAGATAAGAAATACCTTAATCAAGGCATTCCTAAATTGGCCATCAGCGGGCTAATTGGCGTAACCCTGCAGACCAGTAGAGTAGGGGTGATGCATACAAAATACTAGAGGAAAACATCTGCAAAGTAAGAGCACTTCACCTGGCAAAACTCTATGCAGAAATGAAGAAGAAGCAAAACTTAACCTAACAAAAGCTGAGTGTTCATAATAACCAGACCAGTTCTACAGGAATTGCTAAGAGGAGTTCTTCAAGTTCAAGAGAAAAGTTGTTAATTCATAACACAAAACATGAAAGTAAAACAATCAATAGTATAAGCAATACATGGTTATATTCAGCATTGTGTAAAAGTGTAAAAGTACTATGTAAAACAACTTTATCTTTACTGTGATGGTTAAAAAGAGACTAATAAAAACAACTGTGGGTACAAGTCATTTTTAAGTGATAAAAATGAGAAAGTAAATTTTTAAATCAAAACCAGAAGAGGGAATGAAAATATACAGTTTTATTTGTGGTTAAAATTATCAACTTAAGATACTTTGGTTTAAGTTTGATATTTTATGTAATTCCCATGGTAGCCATGAAGCCTAAACAATGAAGCACAGTATTAGAAGAAAGAATTCAAAGCAGATCATCAAAGAAAATATCAAACCTGAAAGACGAGAGAGTAATAAGAACAAAAATATCTATAAAACAACAAAAAGCAAATTCATGATGGCAGTAACAAATCCTTAACTATCAATAAATGCCTTGCCTGGAAATGGATTAAATTTGCCAAGTAAAGACATGCAATGAGTGTAGACAATGGGTGCAGCAGTTAACGAACTGTTGGGGACACTTGAGTTCCATAGAAGAGAACCTGAGTACAAGTCCCAGCTTTGCTTCTGATCCGAACTTCCAGCTCTTGTTCACCATGGGAGGCAGCAGGTGATGGCTGAAGTAGTTGGGTTCCTTTCACCTATGTAGAAAGCCTGCGTTTAGTTCTTGACTAATTAATTTGGCCTTGCCCCTAGTACCCAAAGGGATCTACAGGTTCAGTGCAATGCCTATCGAAATTCCTATACCATTTTTCATAGAAATAGAAACAAGTAATCCTTAAATTTGTATTGAACGAGATATTTATGGTCTTAAATATCCAAAAAAAATCATAAACAAAAACAAAACTGAAGGCATTATGATACTTGCTTCTAAAATATCTGTGAAGCCTGTGTAGCCTAATCAGCATAGTACTGCATAAAAAGAGACTCATCAACCAATGGAATAGGATTGAAAGACCAGAAATGCCCCAATGTATTTAGGATCAACAGACTTTTGTCAAAAGTGCCAAGACCACATGATGAAAGAAAGACAATGTATTCAATAAACGGTGCTTGGAGAACTGATGAACATGCAGAAGAATTCAGACCCTAGTCTTAAGCCATGCACAAAATTCAAAATTGTTAAAAGATTTAAATATAAAACTTAAAGCTATACAACTAGCAGAATAACACAGTTCAAAACTGCTTAACATTGGTTTGGGCTGACAATTGTTTCAATGTGATTTTAAAAGTTCATACAATAAAGAAAAGAGACAACTTGGATCGCATTAAATTAAAAAGCTTCTGCACAACAAAACAATCTTAAAAAGACGTAACTCAGAGTGGACACCATATTTTCATACCAGATTACTTTTTATAAGGACTTAATATTCAAAATATGTAAGAAACACAATACAAAAGATAAAACCTGATTAAAAATCTGAGGAGAACCTGAACAGACAATTCTGAAAAGAAGAAAATGGCCAGTAAGTCCATGAACATATCCTCCACCTCACTAATCACAAGAAGCAGATTAAAACCACAATGAGATATCAACTCACATCAATTAGGGTGGTTTTTTTTTTATTAAAATAAAAAACACATGTGTTTCTTGAAAAGGTGGAGAAAGGGAACCTTGTACACTGTTGTTGGGAATATAAAATATTACAGCAATTATGGAAAATGGTATGGAGGTGCCTCAGAAAACTCAAAATAGAACTACCATATGAGCTAGCAATCCCACTTCTGGGAATACATCCAAACATATTGAAATCAGTATGTTGAAGGGACATCTGCAGTCTCATGTTCATAGCAGAATCATTCACAATAGCCAAGACAAGGAATCAACCTAAGTATCAGCTGATGAATGGATAATGACAATGTGTGTTGCTTGTGTCTTTGTACGTGTACATACGTGTAGTGGAATACTATTTAGTCTCTAAAAAGAATGAAATTAGGTCATTCGACACAATCTGATTGCGTCGAGGACACTATGCTACGTGAAATAATTCAGGCATGGAAAGACAAATACTCCTTGATCTCACAAGAAGAATCGTCAAAAAGATGAATTCTCAGGAGCAGAGTAGAAAGATATAGAGTAGAGGCTGGTGGGGTGGGAGGGAGGGAATAGAGACCCTCAGACCAAAATGCACAATGTTGCTGTTAGAAGGAATATATTGAGATCTTTGTCAGAGCAGGGTGTGTAGAGTCAGTAATAATGTATTGCGAATTTAGAATACGTGTCAGAAAAAGTAGAGTAAGTTAGGTGATGGATATGTTAATTACCTTGATCTGACCACTCCCTGTGTGTTCATATATCAAAATTCTATTCCATAAAATACAGTTATGAATTATAAAGAATAGATAAACCAATTTTCAATGGACAAGGGATTTGAATAGGTGTTTTGAAGATATGTAAGTCACTAATGAACTCGTGAAAAGATGATCAACATTATCACTAGGGAAAGGAGAATCAACGTCATGGGATACCACCTTATACCCACTAGAACAGCAATAATACAAATGATGGAAAATGAGTATTTACAGGTATTTAGAGAAATTGAAATCTTCATACTTGTACATTCATCAGTTCATAGACATTTATCTTGTTTCCAGTTTTTGTATGTTATAAATAAAGCTGTTATGAACATTGATAGGAAAAATTTGATATCGATATATGCTTTCATTTGTCTTACATAGATATTTAGAAAACTTACTGGATCATGTGGTAACATTGCTCAACATTTTGAGGCACTTCCAATGTTTATTAAAGTGGGTTTACCATTTTAAAAATATTTATTTATTTGGAAGGCAGAATTAGAGATCTTCAATTTGCTAGTTCTGTCCCCAAATGGCAGAAATAGCCAGGGCCTGGCCAAACCAAAGACAGGAGCTTCATACAGATCTCCTATGTGGGTGACAGAGGTCCAAGGACTTGGGCCATCTTCTGCTTTTCCCAGGACATCAAGCAAGGGATGTGGATTGGAAGTGAAGCAGCTGGGACATGAACTGGCACCCTTAAGGGATGCTGGTTTGGTAGTCCGCGTCTTAACCCACTGCACCACAATGCTGGCCCACGATTTACTATTCTACGTGACCAGCTGCAATGTTTCAGGATACTTCAAAACGTTCATGTGAAATACGTTAAGATAAAACTATGGATTTGAAAGTTTTTTGCACCAAAATATATTTAGCTTTTAATTCCATTTTTCTAAACTTCTTGAAGTTTCCTCATGCACAAATTTGGCAAGAAAAGGAACACATAAAACTAATGCGTACTGTGATTCTACTCATGAAAATTTCAAAAACAGGCAAAACTTAATTAGGTTATTTAAGGATTTATTCAGTGTTAGTAAGATGAGAAACAAAATTAAGGCAAGAGTCAAGGTGATGGTTACCTCCAGGGAGAAAATGTGATCATTGGAAAGATACACAAAGGGATCCAATGGGTAGTGGGCATTTATTTCAGTTTTAGATTTGTTGGATGATGTTGTTTCATTTCCTATAATTTGTTAAATTGTACATATTTTCTCTGTGCAATAAAGAAAAGAAAATTGGCCAGCACTGTGACTCAATAGGCTAATCCTCCGCCTTGCGGCCCCGGCAGACCGGGTTCTAGTCCCAGTTAGGGGCACTGGATTCTGTCCCAGTTGCCCCTCTTCCAGGCCAGCTCTCTGCTGTGGCCCGGGATTGCAGTGGAGGATGGCCCAAGTGCTTAGGCCCTGAACCCCATGGGAGACCAGGAGAAGCTCCTGGCTCCTGCCTTCAGATCAGCGCAGTGCGCCGGCCGCGGCGCCATTGGAGGGTGAACCAACGGCAAAAGGAAGACCTTTCTTTCTGTGTCTCTCTCTCTCACTGTCCACTCTGCCTGACCAAAAAAAGAAAAAATTAAGACCACCAGAAGTCGTGGTTTAACATTACAGCTACTACTCTTACTGGCTCTGCAGTTCTGGTCAATTTACTCTGTCTCTTAGAGGCTCAGATCATTCACCTGCAGATTGATTGTAAAATATGCCTGCTAGTAGAGTGTTGAGGTTTAAAAGAGATACCGTGTGTGTGGGTACCTAACGTGGGACGTTCTGGTGCATGTGTATTTTCTTACTACATTGTATAGTGATGTGCTTAGGTGGGAGATGAGGCTGCTCATAAGAAATGAAGTCTTCATACAGTGTGAGGAATTTTCAAATCTGCATCTAATGTTGGAACTGCCCTAGGCTAAACCATAGCCAGTGAGAGGTATGGTTATGATGGTAAACCATAGATAGTCACCTTTGTATCTACAGGTTCCACATCTATAGATCTAGTCAACTAGATCAAAAATAGTGGGGGAAGAAATTGCATCTGTACTGACTGTGTGAATCCTTTATTGTCTTGCAATTATTACCTAAATAATGGAGTCCAAGAATGATGTACGCAGCATTTGTTAAGCATCATAAATAATCTAGAGATGATTCAAAGTCTGTGGGAATGTATGCATAGGTTCTATGAAAGTGACACCATTTTATCAAAAGGACCTGGACCTGAGGATTTTAGTGACTGTGGAGGGTCCTGGCACTGATTTCTTAAGGATTCCAAGGGCTGATGCTGTTTAATTTGTGGGTGCTAGAACTAGCAAGGTTTTGTGGAAAGGCAACTTAACTGAGAAGACCGAGACTATGTGAGGAGTAATTAAAAATATCTCGTTTTTCTCCCAGGAGAGCTGAAAGTTTTAAGGAGACAGGATTTAAATCTGTGCATTATAAAGTAAAACATTGACTTGTTCATTAAATCTCAAAACATTAACAGAGTAAACAGATGAGGACCAGAATTGCTACGCAGAGCAGAAATCAAAGTTTTAAATATGTGAACACTAAGATGTGTTAATGGGCAGAGGCATACATGCACTCCAGTAGGTTATGCATGGTTTTCTCAATGTCTTAGGCTCCTTGGAGGAGCTGGGGCCAGCCTCTCCTTGCAGGGTGATATTAAAGCTCTTCGAGGAGTATTCCTAGGAGTCATTGTCAAACTCAGCATCCTAGACTGTGTGAACCCAGGGTGTCATCCTTTGGGGCGTTTCTGCGCAATTGAGGATAGGGTCATGCTTTCAAAAACGTCTTGAACCTCCTTTAAATAAAATAGACAAACTTGTCAGAAACTGCCTCATGTGTAGCAGTTGGAAATGTTTTTGCTCTAATCAAAGGTGAATTGCTGAAACAGATTCTTTAAAGTTACTTTTTTGACATTCCTTTCACCTTCTTGTCTCCAGCTTGATTTCCATTCTTGTAACAGAATTCTGCAAAAAAACAAAAAAACAAAAAACTTTGCTTTTGCAGTTAGCCCAGAATGCCACTTAAAACAATGCAGAGGAAGAAGCAATGCACACCATCTCCCTGTCTCAAACCTTTAAATCCTGGGGGTCTTTTTAAATTTGTCCCTTTAATAAATTAATTTTTAAGGAACAAATTTCATAAGTATGACTTTAGGAATACAGTTATTCTTCCCTTCCTACCTGCCCTCCCACCCACAATCCCACTCCTCCTGGGAGTCTTGATACATGTTACTCCTCCCCCTGATGTCGATGGTTCTTCATAGGACCCGCACCCTAGGTGGAAAGCTCCAGCCATCAATATTTGGAGGGAATGTTGATCCTCAAATAGGGACTGTAGTGAACATTGCAAAAAAATTTTCGGCCACTGGCCCCATTGGAGGGCCTTGAGATTTTAATTTCCCGATGCGCAATAGTGGTATTTCGATAGGAGAGAGATACCTGGTAGACTGATAACAGTAGAAAGAGGCCAGCACTTTGAAAAGCAGAGGGGCAGAGAGATATCACTCATTCCCTGATTCACTGTCCCCAAATTTCAGAAGCCAAGGTTAGACCAGGAGAGCTGCGAACTCCATTGATTCTCCCACGTGCATGGCAGGGAGCTAAGTACTTGAATCTTGAATCACAGCCTCACGGGATGCACTTTAGCAGGAAACTGGGTTGGAAGCAGAACAGGACCTTGGACCCAAACACTCTGATCTGGGATGCAGGCATCCCAAGCAAGATCTTAGCAATGTAGCACACACCTGTCTCAAGGGCAGGACTTCACACGGTGTTTCAAAGCCTGTGTAGGCTCATTGGCTCTATGTATTCCCAAATGAATTCCGTTCACAGTTGGAATGTTCAGCATCAGCAGGACCAGTAGATCTTTCTACTCCTTTGAGCTGTAGTGGCCACCTTCCCATTAAGCACTTGAAATTGAAAAGGCGAGGGAGGTGCAGACATCTCCAGTCTCTCAGCTTAATTCCCTGTGTCTTTTTAAAAGCTGCTCTCCCAGAATGAATTACAAATCAGCCACATCTCATTTTCACATTGAACTGTTTATGTGTTTTTAAAGAGGCGCTTCTGGGAAGAAGCAGCAAGAAGATTTAATAAACGGCAACGCTGAGATGCTTCCAAAAACATAAGTAAAATGGAGAGGTAACACGTGACCGGAGGTGTCAGCAGGATAGATAGAGGGCAGTGATAGTATTGGGTAAATGTGATGAGAACAGCTCTCTTTAGTCTCTGGGCAGACACTGAGGGAGCCTTCCTCATCCTTGAAGAGCCTTAAGCAGTGTCCCCTGTTCAGAATCAGGAAAACTTAGACCAGGTTCTAGAAAACCAGGGCCGGTGCAGTTTGCACAGCCATGTAGTGCCTGTCCCTGAATTGGCTTTAGTTGGGCAAGCTTCGCTTTACTCATCTCTGGTTTCTGCTTCCTATCTTCTCTCCCTGGCTCTTCTCTAGCCATCTCTGGGTCACTGCATAGTTCTTCATGGTTTCTTTTTTGTTTAACGAATTCCCACCTGTGTTCTTTATTTTCTTTAAGATTGGTGTATATTTGGCAGCATGATGGGAAGAGGGGAGGGGAAGGGAGAGAGGGAGAGAATGAATGAGAATGAGAATACCTTCTATCTGCTGGTTTACTCCTCAAATGTCAGCTGAAGCCAGGATCCAGAAACTCCCTCCAGGTATTCCATGTGGTGGCTGGCACTTAAGTACTTGACCTGCCGTCTACTGCCTGTCTGGTGCATTAATAAGACTCTGTATTTGAAATGGATTAGCCAGAACTCCAACCAGCACTGTGATATGGGAAGCTGGCAACCCAAGAGATGCCTTAACCCTCCTGTGCCACAAAACCTGCTGTGCTGTCTTCTTGCCTGTATCAGCACTCCCCTCCTGATGGGAAGTTTCATGTCTGTTGCCAATGTCCAGGCTTTGTGGTATGAAATAGCACCCGGAATTTTTGCTTTGAAAAAGGTCATTCCATGCAAACTCAATGCTGCTAAGTTGAAAGGCATGTTGAATGTGTAACCCTTTGTGACCAGAGTCTCCGAGGAGTAAGCTAGTGTTCATCACAGGGCCGTCCACAGAGCCATCCCCACCTTTGAACTACGTGGTGCAGATCTGAAATGAGATCAGTAGGGAAATCAAGAGTAAAAATATGTTCACATGTAATTGGGACTTCCAACATATTCACAGTAATTGAGAACCACCATGGTTTCTCAGCATATAACTGTTTTCCTAATTCATTTTCAACTCATTTTATGAAAGTATCAGTCTGTGAAAGTTGAAAAATTTGCAGAGCTCGTCACTTTTTATAACCCTCCTCACTCAGCTCCTCAAGTTCAGCGTGTGAACTTGTACATACTGGATGGAGCCCTTTGGGCTTATCCTCTACTCTCAGTCCCTTACTCCTGACACTGCTTTCTTGCTTTTCCTCAATAAAAGCATTCAATCTTGACTTTATTTCTCAACAAAGCAAGCACGAGCAGTCTTGGATAATCTGACTGAGGTCACTTGGACCAGGCTCCAGTTCCCCAATGCAATCCTTCTCTGTTCCCTTTCCTTCATCAGCTTAATGGATTTAGGCAACTCTTTGCCTTTGAAAAACTATGATGGTTTTGCCTTTTTCATCAGACATCATCCTCCTCCTGATGGCTTTCACGAGTCCTTACGTGAACATCTGAGCTCGCTTCCCACCCTCTGCCTTCTTACTCCAGGGGGATGGCTCTGTCCAAACAGAGAGGCATAAAGGACTATATGGCACCCCTTTAGTCACTAGGCTACTGCCAAGGAAGTAACATTCCTCCCAGTCTATAGTTCGCTAGAACTTTTAGCAAAAAGTTAAAATGAACTCATTGGAAAATAACTTGCTTTTGCAAATGCAGAATAACTTGAGGGAAAAAATAAAAAGCACCATTCAGAGCCTCTCTACCCCAACTATTTAGTGAGAGCTGTCACATGAGGGATGAGTGACATATTTGAACGGGTTCTTGGGGTTTTCTCTGCACGAGGCAAACCCAGGACCCAGCAGGAGGCAGACCAGCTGCAGCTTGTCATATATTAGTCAATTACCCTAATGATATTTTCCCCCATAAAAAGCGTGAATCCAGGTTACTCTCACATCTTAAGAAGATTCTACTTTGTCTACTCAAAAATATTAATTGGATTCTCTTCATGTTGATTCCAGCCTCTGGGGTTTTGGGGTCACTGCAGGTGCACGAGGGGCCAGTGGCGGGGGAGTGAAGGCTGGCAGGAAGTGCCTGCCTTCCCTGTGTTGCTGTCCCTTGCTCCTGCAAGGACAGCATTTGATTAGTCCTTTACAACCTGTTTCTCCTCAGATACAAGGAAAATACCGGAAACCACTGTGCCAATTCTGGCTGCCACTCCTTTGAACACTGTGGGATCTGCTATGAGAATATGAAATAAATCCAAAAAAAGGCTGCTTTATGGATCTTTGAATGTGGTGTCACAGAAGGAAGCTGTCTTAGAAATCATAGCTAAAATTGGATAGAGTTTTAATTTTGTGGAAACATTTTTTTTTTTTTTGAATTGGAATTAATGTTTCACCTAGTAGTCACTTCTGGGCAGTGCTCTCCTCTTGATATACACTGATAGTATTGCTGAGAAGTAATTGAAATCTAAGACCTAGAATCGGACTGCTATTAGTGGCCTTTTTTCTTTATGTGGTCCACACTGCTGTCAATCCAGTGGATAGGGAGTAACTGCATCAAAGTCCTGAACAAATATTGCTGTGACTATTTTTCTTTCCAGTCTTACATAAGTATTACTTATGCTTCCTCCTTATTCTAACTTAGTTTCCTCAGAAATTTTCTGGATGCTACATTGGTGACAGGTCAGTTGAATCCATTACTCTGCTATCTTAATGGCATTGTCCATTTGTACCTTAAATTGTGCTCCTAAACTCCATTGTACCTGTAAGTAAGGTGGAATAGGGTGACTGTATCAAGGCCAATTTGATACCACCCATAAAAATGTAATGCAAAGTGTTTGTCTCCATATAATGCTGGCAGAGCCTGACTTTACTCTATCAGAGATGGCACAGCTATATATTTCTGTGTTTTATTGTAAATAGGAACATTTTGGAAAGAAGGCAAGCTTCATCACCATTGCCTTAGAAAACCACAGTTTCATATCTTTCTCCTTAAATGTCATCGTATGAATACAAGGCAAGGGCAGCAGTGTGGAAATTTAATTTAAGGGGAGGTTTGGACAATAATTGTAATGTGATTGGGTAAAAAGAACAAGGCAGTAGAGTTCTACAGTACTCTGTTCTGATATGGTCTCACCTGCTAATAAATAGGACCATGGTCTGATCCATTGACTTCTCTCAACCAAAGTCCTAAAAGTGTCAAAAGGGTAAAGACAACTGCCTTACATTATTTACAGGATTTCATGTCAAAATCACCTAAAAGAGTAAATGTGTAATCTACAGATTGAGTCCTGTGCTGGCCAGTTTTTCCTCACTATAGTGAAATACCTGTGGCAGGCTCACTTTATAAAGAAAGGTTAATTTTGCCTCACAGTTCTGAAAATTCACAACTCAAGATCAGGTGAGCCCTACTGGTTTGGCATCTTGTGATTTTGTTCCTGTTGGTAGAGTCTCAGGTGGTGTAGAGCATTGCACAGCAAGAGACAAGCAGCGTGTGTGTGTGTCTACATCTGTGTGGTCTCTTAAAGCGAGCAGAATTCAATCACGGGGCCCCTCATCCTAATGACAGAATCAAATCCAATCATCTTCAAAGGCCCCACCTTGAACCACACAAATGGATTGTTTGTGCCATCTTTGTGCTATTAACAGATTTTAGGGACTAAACTCCTGAGTTCAGGAAGACGTGTATTCATACCACTGCTGCCCTTGGAAATCAAAATCACAGAAGGCAAATTTGCCAGTTGAAGGATGCTCATCTTCAAAGATGAAATATGTTTGTTTATTAGGGAAGGGAAATTGCTGTGAACCACTGGGAAGGACATTCCTTGTTCCATCAACATGCTGAATGTTTTTGTTGAAGCCTTCCAGATTATTCACTGACTACCCTTGTCAACAGAGCTAACTGCCATTAAAGGATCTGTAGAAGCAAGTTGTATCCCTAGGACCAGGTCTTGGACATTGAGGCTGGGATGAATTTGTCCTGCTCACAGCCCAAGGGGTACATGTAAAGCCAGCTTCACTTCCAACATTGATCCTCCTTTGTATAGTGAACGGTCCATTAATCTGGGTTGAGAGAAGATAAGGCATTCTGGGATAGCTAAGATAGAGGCAACTTTGACCAACTGTGGTTGGAACTCCTAAAGTAAGTGAAAAATGTCTCCCAACATCACAGAGATGTGACAGTGGCCCTGACCAACCAGAAACTTAACCATGGGTGTCAGAAATGCAAATGCCTGCACAAACTAAAGAGGAAAAGCAGATGAGGGACTATAGAGAGGTAACAGGGACAGGTGGGGAGTACAGCAAGCTGGAGCCTGTATGTTCCCTCTTGGCAGATATTTCTTTGTTGCTTTCTTTTTAAATATTTATTTATTTGGAGGGTAGAGTGATTGCAGAGGCATGAAGTGGCAGGGGCTGGGGGTGGAGTGGGGTGCAGAGTGTGGGGACAGAGATCGACCTTCTATCTGTGGGTTCATTTCCCATATGCCTGCAGCAGCCAGAGCCAGGCTAGACCAAAGCCAGGAGCCAGAAATTCCATCCTGTTCACTCATGTGAGTGGCAGAGGTCCAAGTACCTGGGCCATTGTCCTCTACCTCCCAGGATGAATTAGCAAGATTAGCTGGATTGGAGACATGGAGGAGCCAGGACTCTAAGCAGACACTCCAAAATGGGGTGTGGGTGTCCCATGCTGAGGTTTACACTTCAGAGCCACGATGCCTGCTCCAACACCAGTTGTTTCTGTGCTGGAAAATGGATCTTCTTAGAACCGAGCTTATCAATTCTTGCCAGAGAAACCAAGAATCCAGATATTTATATGAAACCTCCTGGTATTTTTTTTTAAATGTGCTCTTAATAATTTTCATAAACAATGCATGCACAAAACAAGACATGTTGGTGGGCTGAATTTGCTTGTGAATTGGCTCATTGGTGGCTTCTGGTAGAACTGTCTTTCCAGAGCAGCACAGTGGCTATGGTGCTTTAAGTACTGGGCCCCAAACCCAGTGAAGGCACCCTTTCTATTTTTTTCATGAATCTTAGACTCAGTTAACTAAAGATCCAACCTAAATCAGTTCTTTAGAGAGTAACAATTTAGATAACAGGATCACATAATAATGTTGAACTCTCTTATTTCCAGTTTTTTTCCCTTTTGGACTTACAGGAATGTTTCTTTCAAGATGATGTTTTTCTTCAATAATTGGAAGTGTGATATGAATAAATTATTTAAAAATGATACAAAGTGATCAACACTAGGTTTGGACATTTGATCTCATGAACTCAATGAAGTTGTCCCCTCCCAATTTCTGAACTAGCTCCTGACTAGACTAACCTAGTCAGTGAACTAATCACCCTTGTCTTTATTTCTGGGATGGGAACTAGATTTGTCATGAAGTTTTGAGTAAAATTCTAACTTAGTGCACATTTATTTACTGATTAATTTATTTGACAGAGTTATACACAGTGAGAGAGAGAGACAGAGAGAAAGGTCTTCCTTGTGTTGTTTCACCCCCTAACTGGCCACCACGGCCGGAGCTGCGCCGATCTGAAGCTAGGAGCCAGGTGCTTCCTCCTGGTCTCCCATGTAGATACAGGCGCCCAAGTACTTGGGCCTTCCTCCGCTGCCTTCCCTGGCCATAGTAGAGAGCTGGACTGGAAGAGGAGCAGTCGGGACTAGAACCCGGCGCCCATATGGGATGCTGGTGCTGTAAGTGGAGGATTAACCAAGTGAGCCATGGCGCCGGCCCTTGAATATGTTTTTAAGTCAGATGCAGCTAGGTCAGATGGGCAGGTGGCTTCCTGTCACCCTTCTGCTAACATGCCACATCTGTATCCTGGCTCCTAAAGCTCAGCCTTGTGTCTTGCTTTTCCCTCTTTCCCATCTCATGCTGTTTGAAGGAGTGCAGCTCCATGGATCCTCTATTCCCACATCAGGCCCCACAGACTGCTCCTCCATAGCTCATGCTTTTGGAGCCCTGCTGCTCGGGGTCTCTCTTGTAACTGTCTCCATGGCTGCCTCCCTCCCTCACCTGAGTCAGAACTCCCATGAGATGGTTCTCCCTGTGAGGGAACCTCAGCATCTGGGCTAACATAGCAGTCTGAGCACGCTGCTTTGCCTGTTCCCTTTTTCATCAGGGTGCTCATTGGTCCAGCACCCTGGCTTGTAGGGCTGTCCTATGAGCGTGTACATACTTTACAAGCTTACTTCTGTGTCCCCAGAACGTAGACCAGTGCCTAGCACACAGAGAGCCACTCGGTCCATTTGTGCTGTGAAAACAAAGTGCCCAAGAATGGGTCACTGAGGAAGATGAGAAATGCACCTCTCGCCATTCTCCTGGTTGAGAAATCCAAGGTGTGGGTGCCAGGGTGATCAGTGTGTGGTGAGGGCCGCTCCGCTTCAAGGCGCTGTGCCACACACAGTGACAGGGATGGGAGAACCAACGCATCTGCTCAAGCCCTTGGATAAGACATTAATCCCACCTAGGAGGACACCATCTTCCCGACTTGATCATCTCATGAGGTCCCCACCTCTTAACATCATCATGCAGGTGGTTGTGTTTTGGATGTGAAGTTGGAGGCGGGCTTTCAGACCAGGTCAGAGTATTTAAAAGGCAAGTGTTGAGTAAGTGCTTATAGATAGTCCTGGGAGCCAGGAGCCGTTTGGAAGATAAAATTGGTACAGGAGGAGGGCAGAGGCCAGAGCCACTCTGAGAAAGCAAAGCTTTAACCATGCTGACATTAGGATTTCAGGACCAGCACCCTTAAAGACTTGACTGTGTCTACATATTTCATCTGATGAAAAAGAAAATTTCCTAAGCTATGAGCCAGTTCTGTGGAATTCCGACAGTTGCGTATTAATAAAGCAGAACCAATGCGCTCTATTGTGAATCTGTGCATCTTTGTGAACTTGGTGCCCTAATTCCAGGCTCCTTTGCATTTCTATTCCATAGATAATGATTAAGATGGAGGTTCAGTATAATTCCTTCATCTCCAGAGTTGGAAACGGAACAGTGTCATTTTGGATATTGACAGCTGACTCTGGTGATGGCGAGTATACATTTTGAAATGAATGTTGTATGCTAGTGCTTAGAATGCCAAGAACTCTATGCCTAATCCTTATCAATTTCCTGTCACTGATGAAATTCACCTTACTGTGGCTTCTCTTGGCTGTCCTTGTCTATGGAGTGCTTATTTAAGCACTGCTTAAATTTAATTAAATAATCCAATTAATTAATAATTTAATTAAAAATCAAATATTTTAGACATGGAACTTAGTCAATTATCTACAGAGACATAATATTGAATAAAATTATTTATAAAAAGGTGAACAAATTTCATATATTCATATTTAGGAACATAGTGATACTTCTTATCCTACCCTCCATCTTTTAATTTTTATAATAACACACTTTTAATTTAACTTTCCACTCTGTAAATAATACAACAATAGAAGAAAAAACACTGTTCCTCAATAGTAGAGATAAGGGTTGCAAACAATAGTCAAATCTGAAATGTCAATGTCAGTTTCCCTCAAATGTATTACATTTTTTGTACTCTATTAGCTACCACAGATCAGGGAAAACATATGAAATTAGTCTTTTTAGCACTGGCTTATTTCACTAAGTGTAATGGCTTCCAGTTGGATCCATTTCGCTACAAAAAGAAAGTGTGTTAGGTATACACTATGGAATATTACTGAGCCATAAAAGAAGGTAAAAAAGGAATGTGGAAGAACGTTTTTGAGAGGGAATCTCTATTCGCTCTCCTGGAAATTCACCTTTTCCCTCTATTGTTCTTTGTGCTAACCCTCTCCCAGCTCCCTACAAATAAAATGTTCCTGGATCCTTATATCCTAGGGGCAAGTTTCTTTCAGTTTGGATAACAGCTATAGAATCCTTTTTTGTCCATCTCAAGATGGTGGAGGCAACTTTGGGTGTCGGACATGAAAGAATAGAAGTCATTTTCTTAGGTTGATGGGTGCGGCAAACAGTGATGGAGCAGAAGTGAGAAGGGAGTTGGGCAGTGTCCCAGACAGGTGTCCTGTTGGTTGTACTAACATTCTGTGGAGGAAGGTAATGCCCTCGGCTAGGTTCTGTCACAGGCAGCATCCCTCAGGTTCCTGTGCTGCTGTGGAATGATTCCATGCCTTCTGCAGTAGAGTGGAAGTGGCAGTGAGCACAGCAAGACCTTCTGCAGTCGTGAGGATGAGTGCATTGGATTCGTTGGCACTGATAACCCCATGCATCCCTTCAGGCTGATGGCACGTGAAGTGTCCAGAGATGCACATAAAGGCCAGCAGCATTGAGAGTCATAGACCCACGTCTTAGGCCTAACAATCGTACCAGACTTTGGGAACTTAGACCAACTCCAAGTTGACATTGGAGAATTGGGAGTGCAAGTTAGAAATTAAATTATTATGGAATAATAAAGAGCATTGCATTTTGCACACCTGTTTGTGGCCTACATTTCATACCTTGGATGAAATATTTATTTTCTTTTCCTCATGACTGAATTCCCATGGATTTATAAGGGGACATAACTTGGAGGTGGATAAAGACTCTTTATAGTTATAATGGCAGCTCACAAAATGTGTATTGTGGAAGGAGTAGACTTGAGCCCACCTGGTCATTAAGTAAGTGCTGCAAACCTTGGCCAAGACGAGGTTTTCCACACTGAGATGTGGAGAGGCCATTCTTCTCCTGAAGCAGGCATTAGATCTGCTAATATTTGCAATTTTTTTATTAAATGGAAAAGTGCAGATAGAATAGTGTGTCCATGAATTTCTGGTCAAAAGAAAATCATATCCAATCCAGAGTAAACTGATTTGGGGAGCATATTTTAATTGAAGAAGTAACTCCTAAATCTGTTGCTACAGCCACAAATAGAATTTGAAATTGGTATTTTAGGATTCTTCCACTTTGGGGTGTTACACCTTTGTGTTACAAATTTGGGACTGGTAGAGGTTTTCTATACACAGCATCTTGCTAAATCCCAGAATTTCGTTAGTATATTTGGTTAAGATAATATTGAGCTATTTTTTATTTGGTGATTGTTACAGTAAGTTGGCAAAGCCTCTATTCCCTAAGCCCCTATCCTTCATCTGACTCCATACCTAGAAGTGGAACAGCTGGGTCACATGGTAGATTTAAGTTTTCTGAGGAAGTTTCTGAGGAATTTAGCTCTCTGAGGAGTGTTAGGAGCATTACTGTTCTCCATAGTGACTGTACTAATTTTCATTCCCACCGAAAGTTTTTAAGAGTTTGTTTTCCTCTACATCTTCACCAGCAATTTTTTTTGGTCTTTGTTATAATAGACATTCTCTAAGAAGAGTGAGATGATACTTCATGGTGGTTTTGTTCTGTATTCTCTTGACAGTTAATGAAATTGAGCACTCCTAAATTTTTCATTTGTGTGTTTTCTTTGTGGAACTATCTATGCAGATCTCTTGTAGTTTTAAATTGGATTTTTTTTTACTGTTGAACTGTTCAAATTTCTTACATATTCTGATTAATCCTCTGTCCTGTTCTGTAGGTGGCCTCTTAACTGTGTGAACTGTTTCCTTTGCCATGTAGAAGCTTTTCAGTTTGAAACAAACCATTTGTCTAGTTTTGCTGTGCTTTGTGGAAGCTGTCAAACAAGATCCTCTTACACCAATGTCTTAGAATGTTTCCATATGTTTTCTTCTTAGAGTTTCATGTCTTAAACTTAGATTGCCCATCCATGTTGAGTTGATTTTGATATAGAATGAGAGATAGGGGTTCAGATCATAATCTACATGTGGATATCCAGTTTTCCCAGCACCATTTCTGAAGAGACTTTATTTGTCCAGAATGTATTTTTGGATCTTTTGTTGGTAACTGTTTGGCTATAGATGTAAATAAATGGATTTATTTCTGGGATCTCTATTCTGCTACATTGGTGTGTATGTGTGTGCATGTGTGTTTAAGTCACTGCCTTGCCGTATGGTTATTGCTCCAAAGTATGTTTTGAAATTGCGTCTTGTGCTGCCTTCAGGTGTATTCAGTGTTTTCATATGAATTTTTGGATTTTTTTCTAGTTCTATGAAGAATGTCAATGGTATTTTTATGGTGAATCCATTGAACTTGTAATCTGCTTTAAACAGTATGAACATTTGACAATATTAACACTTCAAATCCACAAATATGGAAGGTCTTAGATTTCTGTGTCTTTTTCAATTTCTTTTGTGAATGATTGTGGATTTTCACTGTAAAGGTCTTTGACTTCTTAGGTTAAATTTATTCCTAGGAAATGTTTTAGTAGCTGTGGTAAATGAGATAGCTCTTATTTCTTAGTAAGGTAATTATTTGTCCATAAAAATGCTAATGAATTTTGTATGTTGATTTTTTTTTCATAAAATTTTACCAGATTTGTTAATCAGGGTTAATAGCCTTCTGGTGGATCTTTGGATATTTTCTCCATACAGAGAAACAAATAGGGACAATCAACAAATAGGGACAATTTGGCTACTTCTTTTTTTATTTGTATGTATTTAATTTTGTACGTTACTTCAGGAACTATATTGAATCAGAGAAGGGAGAATGGTGGTTCCTGTCTTATTCCATAACTGAGAGGAAACACTTTTAGCCATTCCTCATTGTGTTGTTGACTATGGGTTTGGCATATATAGACTTTGCTATGTTGAGATGAAACATTTTTTATACATAATGTGTTCAGGATGTTGAGTTTTATCAAGTGTTTCTTGCAACTTATGATCATGAGGTTTTATCCTTCATTTTATTGATATAATATATTAGATTTAGGGGTGAAGGATATTTTTGGTGTGCTAAATTTAATTTGGTACTGTTTTGTGGAGAATGTTGGATCTAGATTCATCAAGGATGTTGGTTTATAGTTTCTTGTGTCCTTGTATGGGTGTTAATACCAGGATAATGTTGACCTCACAAGAAGAGGTTGAGAGAGTTCCCTTCCTTTCAGTTTCTACTGTAGTTTGAGAATTGATTTCCTCCTTAAAAGTTTGGTGAAATCCAACTGCAAAACCATCCAGTCTTGAGATTCTTTTTTTTGGGGGGGGAGAGCTTCTTATTACTGAATGTAACTAATGATAAGTAAATATTTATCCCTGTCATTTGGTAAATTTCTTCTTTTGTTTTTTTTTTAATATTCTTTGTTCTATTCCTCCTTTGTTATTGTCTGTCTTCTAGGTTGGTGGCTTATTGCATTAGCAAAGTTTAATTATTTTCTACTTCCTCTCTTGTATATCTGTTCCTCCAGTTAATTGTATTCATTCACATGTTTTTGTAGTGGTAACTGCCTACCTTTTGCTTTGGGATGAGGACTCCTTTGGTCATCTTTCATAAGACTAGTCTGGTAGTTAGGTATTTCCTCACTTTTTGCTTGTCTTAAAGTGTTTATTTCTGAAGGATAGATGTGCTGGGTATAGTATTCTTGGCTGGCAGTTTTTAAAAAAGGTCTGTTTATTTATTTGAAAGGCAGAGAGAGGGAGACAGAGATCTTCAGTTTGCTGGTTCACTCCCCAAATGGCCACAATGGCTGGAGCTAAGCCAAATTAAAGCCAGGAGCCAAGGGCTTCTTGCAGGTCTCCCACATGGATGCAGGGTCCCATGTATTTGGGCTATATTCTGCTTTGCCAGGCACTTTGGCAGGGAGCTGGATTGGAAGTGGAGCAGGTGGGACATGAACAGGTTTCAGCTTTAATTGCTACACCACAGCACTTGCTCCTTTTTTGTCTTCTACAACCTGAAATATTTCCTCCCATTCTCATCTGTCCTATGATGGTTCCACTGAAAAACTTGCTATTAATTTAATGGGGGTTCCTTTCAATGTGACTTGGAACTTTGTTCTTGAAATTTTTAGAATTCTCTATGTCCTATACTTTTCAGAGTTTTACTGTAATATGCTGCGTTGACTATCTTCTTTATTCATATGTTTTTAGAGTCCTGTGTACTTCCTCTAGCTAGATGTTTATAACTTTGCCAAAATTGGGGAAATTTTCAGCTATCACTTGATTGAATGTATTTTCTATTCTGTCCCCTTTTTCTTCACCTTCTGGGATCCCCCTAATTTGAACATTTGTTCATTTAATCATGTTCCAAAGGTCTCAGAAGATAACATCATTCTTTTTGTTGTTTTGATTTTATATTTTTGGTCTTGTATATTTTAGTAAACCTATGAGAAAATCCAGTCATTCTTTTTTATGCTAGATTGAGTCTATTGTCATCTTTTTTTCTTTTTTTTAGATTTATTTGCTTAAAAGGCATGGAGAAAAGAGAGAGAAGGAGAGAGAGAGAGAGAGTCCATGTGCTAGTTCACTCACCACATGGCTGCAAAGGCCTGGGCTGGGTCAGGCCAAAGCCAGAAGCTTCATCCAAGTCTCCCATATAGGTGGCATAGCCCAAGTATTGGGTCAACTTTTGCTACTTTGCTAAACACATGAGCAGACAGCTGGGTTGGAAGCCTGGCAGCTGGTACATGAGTCAGAACCCATATGGGCTGCTGGAATCAAAGGTGGCATCTTAACTCAATGTACTCCAATGCTACCCCCAAAACTTAGCTTCTATTTAACTTACTGAGTACTTCATTTCCTTCCTTTTTCAAGATCCGTATCTTACTGCTCACTTGCTTGTCTTATGAATTCTTTTCCTTATTTCATTGAACTGTGTGTATTCTCTTATCTCATTGACTTAGAATCTTTCTTTTGAATTCATTATCAAGCATATTTTGAGTATCTTTTTCTCTGGAGCTGGTTTTCTATAATTTTGTTCCTACATTGATAGGGTAAATCGTTTGTCTCTACCACTTTTATAAGATGATTTTAAAGATGTATCTCAGGATGTCAGCTTGGTAGTCTATGTTCAGCACCATAGCGTTGTCTCCCTATAGAGTCTTCAGCTATAATTGATGATTTTGGGTTTGGCAAATAGGGATGTGAGGTTGGACAATCCATCTGACTCTGGAGACTCACATGGAGACAGGCATACTTTAGTGTCTCAGATATATGTGCTATGCAAAACAGACCTTCTGGCCATGAGTGTCATAGCCCTGGCAGAATGGAGCATGGTGAATGTCTGCTTGGCGTTCTTGACAATGTGTGTGTGTGAGGGAGTGCATCCATGCTCAAACCAAGCAGAGGTGTGGGCCACGGGCAGACCAGCATAGCAGTGTGTGTGGAGTTGAACATGGAACATACACTCTTGGGCCCAGCAGCATGACTGTGTCCCCTGTGTGTCACTCTGCTACAACAGCCTTGGCTTTAGGAGTTGAGAGGAGACAGAGTTTCTCCTGTGAAGTAAAGCTATAGTGTTGTACAGGGTCGCCCCTGTGAGTGGACTCCAAGCTTGTGGCATCTATGGAACTTTCTTGAGGTGCCAACATCTGTGGCAGTGGGACTCTTCCAATTACTCTTTTCTCTGTAATGAGGAGTACCCCAACGTACAGAATCAGGGTTCTTAAGTTGCTGGTACACTTTGTTCAACTCTCCCTGCTACCATCCCAGGTCTCCATGTTACTTCGAAGGTTTCTGTCTGTTCCTCACTTGAGTCTAGTGCCACTAATCTCAAAATGTAGCTTGGTGTTTGTTATCCTGGTTCTTTGTTTTTGGAGGTTAATGATAGACACCTGTTTGTTAATATTACGAATATTCTCACCATCATATTATTATTATTTAATGGGTTTTTTTTTTTTTTTAGAAATCAGGATTAGAGAATTAATCTTACTACATTATATGTATTCAGGGAGGATTTGCTCTTTGTTTTGTAAAAAGTCGAACTGGAAGTTTCTGTCTCTTTCTCTGTCTCCCCCTCTCCCTCTCCTTTTCTCTCACATAGCCCTGCCTCCGCCCCAACAGTCTGAAGGCTATGAAGTATTTAAGCATATAATTTTGTTTTAATTTGTGTTTTTCTTACTCCTAAGGTCAAGCATTATTAGCTATTTGATTTCTCTGTTATGAATGACTAATTTTTTCCTCTGTCCATTTTTCTACTGTGTTTCATGTCTTTATAGTTTTTCTCAGGCTCCACTTCTATATTGATTTTTGACATATCAAACATTTTCCCCTAATTCATCATAGTTCTTTAGCCTACCTAAACTAAAATCATTCCACTTAAATTTATTTTTTGGCATTTCCAAGTGTAATTTTTAGTGTATGTTGATGATCCAGAAATTATCCTTTTTGTCTAGGTTTTCTCCATTCATTATCATGGTTTTGTAACTCTAAGTGCATTTTTTAAAGTATCTATAATGTCTATTATTGCCCATTTAATTCTGCATTATATTTCATTTTCTTTTTTTCCACTTTTAGAACTTTATATTATTATTAGTCTTGCCAAAGAAGTCACATTTGATTTTAGTAACACTATTTTTTAAGATTATCTATTTCATTGATCCTTGTTCTTATCTTTGTTAGTTCTGCATGATTCTTTGTGCTTATCTGTTGCTCTTTTCCTGGGTTTATTTTGAATTGAGTGCATTGCTGATTTGTTTTTATTCTTTCTTGGTTTCTGATAAATAGATTTAAAGCTGCAATTTTCAAGCACTGCTTTTGTTGCCTTAACATTGTATTTTGGAGTTAGGATGATCTATCAATTTCTGAGGAAGATACGTTAAAATCGTTATATGTAAATACTGATATGTTCACTCATAAGCCACCCCTAAACCCATATGTCTGCTCTGAAGAAAATGCAGAAGATAGACCTACCTGCAAGTAACCCCTATATGATAC
The DNA here is from genome assembly GCA_949820135.1 of Sylvilagus floridanus. Lineage (NCBI taxonomy): Eukaryota > Metazoa > Chordata > Mammalia > Lagomorpha > Leporidae > Sylvilagus > Sylvilagus floridanus. The sequence continues at coordinate 17,007,334 of OX463230.1, read as the reverse complement.
TTCTTTGGAGGAGCTAATGTTAAGGTAGCTAGGGCTTTATTAGCCTATGTGTGTATGAGGGACCAAAGAAATGGGCATTTCTGTGTGGTGCAATGAGGAAAGATGTAGAATTAAGCCAGCAAGGGCCAGAACTTTGGAGTAGCAGGCTAAGCCTCCACCTGTGGTGCTGGCAACACACAGGGGCATTGGTTCTTGTCCTGGGTGCCCCACTTCTGATACAGCTCTCTGCGATGGCGTGGGAAAGCAGTGGTAAATAGCCCAAGTGCTTCCTTGGGCTCCTGAACTCATGTGGGAGAACTAGAGGAAGCTCCTGGCTCTTAGCTTTGGATTGCCCAGCGCTGGCCATTGCAGCCATATGGGGAGTGAACCAGCACATAGAAGAACTTTGTGTGTGTGTTTTTCTCCCTCCTTCCCTCCCTCCCTCATCTCTTCCTCCTTCCCTCCCTCTCTCCCCCCTCCCCATCCTTCCCTCTCCCCCACCCCCTGTAACTCTACTTCTCAAATAAATAGAATCTTAAAAAAAGAAGCCAGCAATTATTTATCTGAAGTATTGCTCTAGTTCAGTAACCCTGTTGGAGGGCGTCCTTTGTGTGGTTGAACTGAGGGAAGAAATGTAGTAACCAACCAGTATTTGCATATGGAAAGTCTTGCATTGTTAGATAACTTGGTTGGGTGGCTCCCAGCCCTTTTCCTGGGGACATCTTAGGGGAATTTTATCTACCCTTCATCTGTTAGAAAGTTCTGGGAGGAATTCCACACCAGAAAGCCCTCTACCCAGCAGTATCCTAGAAAGGATATTGGAGGAGGTAGGGAGAAATGGAGAACCCATACCCATATATATAAAAATCTCAGTCTGAGTGCAATGGGACTCTCAGTTCTTTACTGAGATAACTCCTTGTTCTGCAGCATGTATTCTCTTTGTTACTTCTTCTCATTAAAATTGACTACCATGCTTACTGATAAATTCTCAGATTTACAGTTGGATAAATTGTGGATGTATTTCTCTGAGGATACATGCTCATGGTGATTCTTCCTTTCATTTTTAAAAAAGATTCATTTCTTTATATGAAAGTCAAAGTTACAGAGGAAGAGAGAGAGAGAGAGAGAGAGAGAGAGAGAGAGAGAGAGAGAGAAAGAAATAGAGATGGGTATCTTCTATTCACTGGTTCACTCCCCAGGTGGCTTCAATGGTCAGAGCTGAGCAATGCCAAAACCAGGAGCCAGGAACTCCATCCAGGTCTCTAACATAGATGGCAGGGGCCTAAACACTTGGGCCATCCTCTGCTGCTATTCCCAGGCCACCAGCAGGGAGCTGGGTTGGAAGGGGAAGCAGCCAGAACTAGAACAGCACCATACAGTGATTATTTCTTAATCTGTTTTTTCAACAGTCTGTTATTTTCCGCTCTTAAGCTCATTTTATTGTGTTATATTTTATATATAGTGTTTGCGTTGGTTCTTCCTAATGTCTTGTTTCAACTTCTGGCTTGCAATATTCATTCTTAGCTCCTTGTGACCACATATAAAGATTATTTTAAATTGTTCTTTGTTCCGTTCCTTATGCTTTCTTTGGCATGGGTTATTTATCTTGTAGCCTTTACTTTTGAGCTGTAATTCTAAGATGAGTCAATTTTCTACGGAGCTCATATTATTAAGAAGTGTTAGCCTCTTCTGGTGACATACAGATGCTCTCTGACTTCTGATGGTTTAACTTTATGATGATGCAAAAGCAACATATATTTGGTAGAAACTATAATTTTGATCCTGGGCTAACAGAATGCCCTATGATACCCTCTTGTTATACTGGGCAATCGCAGCTCCTGGTCAACCAAGGTCATTAGGATGAAATCAATGCTCTACAGTGTACCACGTTGCTACGCTGTTCTGCTTGCTAGGTTGGGTATATGAAATGCATTTTCAACTTGTGATATTTTAAACTTATGATGGGGTTATCAAGATAGAATCCTATCACAAGTCAAGATGCACCTGTATATGTTTGAGACAAGGGCAAAAGTTAAATCTTAGTTTGTGTCTTTCTTGTGTTTTGGAGTAGAATTTCCTCAGGATTGTGAACTTTTACCTTAGAACTGTTATTTTCTGACAGATAGCTTGCTTGGTTGTAATCAGCTGATGATTTGGAGAAGAGGGTAGAGTAGGAGAATTCTCAAGGCCTGGTCTACCTCTTGATAGTCGTACCCACCTGGTTCCTTGAAAGTCCAATCCCACCTCACAATCCTGCCTGCTGCTGGTCTGACGGATGTTTTTGATCCTTTGACATGTGTCTGGGCAGACTGGGCCACTCCTAAAAATCCTCTCCTCCTCATGATCTCCTGTATAACTTTGGCAGGTTGTCATTTCCTCCCTAATTTCATGTTGGCCTCTCATTCATTATATGAATTTCTCAACACATTGCATCTCTCTTCTCTGGATTAGAGAAAGAGGTAGTTAGGAAGAGTACCAATTATTTACATTGGTTGTGTTTTAACCAGAGAAAAACATTTTCAGTCTCAACAGCATGGCGCCTTCTTCAAGATGCCTCTAATAATGCCATAATTCATTGTAGTGTTTCAGTTTAGCCAGTTTTCCTGAAAACACAAAAATAACCTAACATAGTTCATGGCACAGAGCAGGTGTGCAGTGATACTAGTCTGTTATTATCTTAATTCTTCTGCTTATTTATAGCCACTCTGAGGTAAATATAGGTAGTAGCTGCAACATTTGCATTTGATTATGTGATTTGGGAGATAAAGAAATACATTTCCACTTCTAAATTTTCACATGATTGCTCTTTGCATATGGAAATGAGTCAGCAGGCCATGCAACTTGAGTTTTTTGGTAACATTATTGATGGGCCTTTGCACTGTTTTCACATACACTTTGAATATGTGACCTGGGATATATTTGGTGATGACTGTGTAAGGTCATTAACTTCTCCAGGCTGTGTTAATGGAATCAGTCACTGACACTTGGCTTAGATGTGGATTGAAGGCTTAAATTACTTGTTAATGATATTTAGGGTAATTTAAAAATTTATAAATGTTGTCATTTTTGTATAGTACTTTAATTTGATTATTTAAAATGTTTTTCTTCTAAGATGGAAAGGAGAAAAGAGGAAGAAAGATAATGTTCAAGTAACATCTACTCAGTACCTAGTACTCTGATGTTTTCTGTATATGTTCTCATTTGCTTGTCACGACAAACATACATGACAGGTATTATAACAGGTATTATAATTTCCTTTTTTTTTCTTGAAGCCCCTTGCTCAAATCTGAGGCAGGGTAGAAGTAACTTCTTTTTTTTTTTTTTTTTTTTACAGGCAGAGTGGACAGTGAGAGAGAGAGACAGAGAGAAAGGTCTTCCTTTGCCGTTGGTTCACCCTCCAATGGCCGCCGCGGTCGGCGCGCTGCGGCAGGCGCACCGCGCTGATCCGATGGCAGGAGCCAGGAGCCAGGTGCTTTTTCCTGGTCTCCCATGGGGTGCAGGGCCCAAGCACCTGGGCCATCCTCCACTGCACTCCTGGGCCACAGCAGAGGGCTGGCCTGGAAGAGGGGCAACTGGGACAGAATCCGGTGCCCCGACCGGGACTAGAACCCGGTGTGCCGGCGCCGCAAGGTGGAGGATTAGCCTGTTGAGCCACGGCGCCGGCCAGTAACTTCTTTTTCTTTAAAGTTCGCTTGAAAGGCAGAGAGGGGGAGAGGAGGGGGGAAGAGGAGAAGGAAGAGAAGGAGAGAAACTTCATCTGCGGATAGCATTCCCCCAGTGCCGACATCCGCTAGGACTGGGCTAGGCTGAAGCCTTCAGACCAGGAACCCCAACAGAGTCTTTGATGCGGTGGCAGCTACCCAAGTACTTCAGCCTTTACCTGCTACCTCCCATGGTGCCCATTAGCAGGAAACTGGATTGGGAACAGAAGCAAGGTGTAAGCCCAGGCGCTCTGATATGTGCCATGGGTGTCCCAAGGGGAATCTGAACCACTACATCACAGTACCACCCTATAATTTGCATTTTAAGTAAGGAAGTTGTATCTTCCAGACATTGCATGACATGCTGAAGGCCAGTGTGCATGAGTGCCAGAGCTGTGATTTCAGTGCGGATCTATCTGCCTCTGTACCCACATTCTACTAAGGTCTCAAGCTTTAATGTCTATGTGAACCAGGACTTAGGGACCTGAGGTTCTAATTTGGTAGAATTTGGTGAGGAGTGGGTGGGGGGGATTTTACATTTCTAACATGCTACCAGGCCGTGCTGACACTGCTGGTCCATAGACTATATTTTGTATAGCATGAATATATTCCATTTAGAGACATAGACATACTTAATTAAAAAAAATTTTATTGGACTTCTAATACACATTTGGATAGTTGAGTAAGGTTGTGCTACCACTGTTGGGAGTCCATAGGATTCCAGCTGCATTGCTAGTTCCTGATGATGTTCTGTAATCTCTGCAATGTGCTTTGAGCTTTTTACTACTCTTTGTAATTCTGAGTAGCTTTTCATATCAATGATACTCAAGGGCCATATTCTAACAGACTTTCCATAGTGGTCTCCTCTCCCATGTAGTACCCTCTCAAGGTTGAGTCCATGTAAGGAGCCTGAGTATAATCATGGGGAGTGTCTTGGCATGATCTGAACATTGAGTTCCACCTGCATTCACATGTTGCAACCTAACAGCCAGTGCGGTTGTGTGAGGAAGTGGAGCCTTGGGGAGCTGATCAGGTGATGCCAGCACAGCTTCACTGATAGGATTATTGCCTTTACAAAGGGTCCTCCAGAGAACTGCCTTGTAGCAAGACGATGCTGTCAGTGAATCAAAAATAAGGTCTTCTCTAGACACCCAGTCGGCCGTTGTGTTGTTCTTGGACTTCCCAGACTGCAGAATGATGAGAGATAAATGTTTGCTGTTTACAAACCTCTAAGTCTATGACATTTGGGTATAGCAGCCTCAAGAGGCCAAGATACACCTGAAGTGTTAGCAGCCATTAACTCATAATTCTGTTATTGGCATTAATTCACAATTTTTATTTTGCCAGGTTCATTTCTAATGCAAAATTTAAGATTTGTGTAAATTATAATTATATAGCAAATAAAGAGCTTTTTGTTGTTTCAGCAGCCTTGTAGTCCCTGTATACTCTGATTTTCCTGGCATTATTGTAGATGTCACTCCTTAAAGGATGAAGTGTCTGGAAGATAATGCTGATGAGGATTTGGTGCCACTGCCGTACTCTTTAATTTACTTTTGGAATCACTTTAAAGGATGAAAAATATTTTCCTGGCTAGTCTCACAAATAAAAATATAAATGTATAATTTTCTGTAATGAATTTTCTTAAAAGGAGAATGCTAAGAGCATGGCCTGGGATGAGCAAATTTCAGGGCACTGGTACATGCAATTGAAAGAAGCAAATGGAAGCCTGAAGCATCCAGACTCAGCTCACGTTGGGATGAAAGCATTGCTGTTGTTAGGTAATAATGAGCTGGATTTTATGTTAGGGGAAAGAAAGCCAAGAAAAACACAACAAAACCAAAATCCCTTAACAAGTGGTAAATAAGAAAAGTTAATAGTTAAAGGAATAAGAGATGTAGCGGGTACAGCTTTTTTGAACATGTAGGAACATAGCAGTCTATATTTTCTTGTAATAGAAGTGTTCTATTAGGAACCATGAAAGAAAAATTATCTTTTTAATATTTATTAGAATTTTTGCTAATTAAAAACATGTTTATAACAAACAATTTAGAGATCTATAAAGAAATTTATTGTTTATCTATTGTTGGTCTCTTTTGTACTCTACCTACCATAAAGCAGTTTTAAATAAAAATAAGTTGGGGCTGACATTGTGGTGTAATGAGTAAAGCCACTGCCTGCATCCTACATAGGCACTAGGTCAAGTCGTGGCTATTCATTTGCCATCCAGCACCCTGATAAAGCAACTGGGAAAAGCCGAGGAAGATAGCCCCAATCCTATACCCATGTGGATGTGGGAGATCCAGATGAAGCTCCCAGCTGCTGGCTTCACCATGGTCCAAGCCCTGGCCTATGTGGCCCTTTGGAGAGTGACCTAGTGGATTGAGGATCTCTCTTTGTCTCACCCTCTTTCACTGTAATACTACCTCTGAAATAATGAATAATTTTTTTCAAAAGAAGGGTCAACGTTTTAGAAAAATTATTAATTTTAATTTCATTTAAATAATTTTTAATAGATAAAATCACATGGTAAAAAAATTCCAAGTTATGGTATATGCGTACCAAAATCAGAGGTTGTACACTTTTTTTTTTTTTTTTGAGGTTGATTGTATTCACTTGAAAGAGTTACAGAAAGAGGGGAAGACAGAGAAATGTGTCATATCTGCTGGTTCACTCACCAAGTGGCTGCATCGGCCTGGACTGGGCCAGGCTGCAGCCAGGAGCCAGGAGCTTCATCCAGTCTCCTACGTGGGCGGCAGGAACCCAAGCCCTCTGCTGCCTTCCCAGGCCATTAGCAGGGAGCTGGAATGGAAATGAAGCAGCCAGGACATGAACTGGAACCCATTTGGAATTCTACTGTCTCAGGCGCAGGCTTTACCTGCTACACCACAGCGGCAGCCCGCGAGTCGCACACCTTAAATGCAAACAACTTAAATTTGGAAATTGTACCTTAGTAAAGCTGGAAAAAGTTCAAACAATACAGGGGGTAGACGAACTTCCTTCCCATGTCTGCTCTCCAGAGATCTACTTCCCTTACCCTGTAGAGTTGGAATGTTGGCACATGATTGTGTGTTCTTTTTTAGAAAACATTGATTCACTTATGTGAAAGGCAGAGATACAGAGAGGGAAGGGATGAGGTGAGAGAGAGAGAGAAATGGAGAGATATTTTCCATTTACTGGTTCACTCCTCAAATGGCTGCAATGGCCAGTCTGGGCCAGACTGAAGCCAGGAGCCAGGAGCTTCGTCTGGGTCTCCTATGTGGGAGAACTTGAACCATCTTCCACTGCTTTTCCCAAGCAGTTCTCAGGAAGCTGTTCTGGAAGTGGAGAAACCGGGTCTCGAACCAGCGCCCATATGGGCTTTACCCGCTACTGCACAATGCCAGGTCCCTCTTTTGTATCTTTGTAAATATGTGAGGTGCTTCAAAAGTTTGTGAGAAATAGAATTGAAAAAAAGTTTGCTTTGCAAGGAAAAATTGAAATCCATGCATACAAGTGTTCCTCAAAAAACTTAATGAAAAAAATATAACAGAAATACTACTCAGGGAGTTTTAAGAAAGATTTACTTATTCATCTATCTACCTATCCAGCTTGTTGCCAGTGAAGACCCTAGAAGGCATCAGTGATGGCCCATGCATTCAAGTTCCTGCGACCCATGTGGGAGACCTGGATTGAGGTTCTTGGCTCCTGACTGGGGCCTGTTTCTGCTTGGCTATTAGGGGCGCTGAGGCAGTGTGCTAGCAGATGCGAGCTTTCTCTGCCTGCCTGCCTCCCAGCCTCTCAAATAAATAACAGAAAATAACTGAAGCTATTCAGTGTTAGAACAAGTGGTTCGGGGTTACACTGGATGGTGAATCTTGTATCCTTAGAGCCAACAGCTGCACAAGTCTCTGCTGCTTTGCTTGGGATGGTGAAGGTTGCCGAAGGTTGACATCCAGAGGGGCCAAGACTGGAAAAAACTTGAGCTGCTCTTGCTTCAGTGCCTTGAGAGCTGTGCTGCAGGCAGCTACTCCGAGTCACCAGGAGTTAGTAATGAATAATACGTCAAGTGGACAACTTGACGAAAATTCTCCTCCAGGAGCCTGGCTGGTTCGCTTTCTTTCTGCAGTTGTTTCCAAGCTCACGATGGCTTCAGAATTAAACCAACTGGAGTTTGAATCTTGTCCCTGTCACTAACTCGCTGTGTGACCTTGAACAATGAGCCTGAGCTTTTTAACTCCTCTATTAAAGGAGGAGACAAATAGGCCCTTGGCAGGTTTTGGGGAGGAGGAGAGGAGAGAGGAGGTGATGCAACACAGGCACCTCCTGCAGCCTGGGGTGTCTGATGGCTGCTATGGTGACAGTGGGCTAAGGTGCATAGAACTCCCGATGTGAGCTGTGCATCCTTGGGCCACTTCCTCAGCCTCGTGAGGCCTCAGTTTCTCCCCCATCAAATGGGGATAATCACTGTACTTGATCAGGTTGATATGTAAAGTGTGTAGCACGGTGCCAGACACATAAATGCTCAATAAATGGTAGCTATTTGTTTTTATTATTGTCATTATCATTCCCTTCAGCAATTTCCTTATCCTGAGCCCTTCTGTTGAAAATTGGCCGGGATGCTTCCACTATTATTCTTTGTCTCTAGTCACGCTGTGACATTTGAGTCAGTGTATGATTGAATCTGCCAAGCACTTCGCTGAGATCCGCATGTGGAGATGCAGCGATTCCTGCCGACATGATCCCCCAGGGACTCTTCTTGGGCCTGGGCCAGAGCTCCTTTCTTCTCTCCTAAGAGTTGCAGGGGTTGGCCCACCCACTCTCTGCTGACTGCCACCACCTGTTCTTCCCCTCATGTTTCTCTTCTCTTCAGCTCTGGACTGGGACAAAACAAACACACAGCTATTGAATGCAGAAGGAAGGAGAAAGAATTCCGATCGTGGAATCCAGAGACAGTGACTTGGGAGATGGTTCTTGTTAGGTTGCTTTGCTTCAGATGTCTGCGTGTGCAATCCGAGAGATTGGTCTTGATTTCAGAAGTGTTCTGCCAGCTCTGCCGGGCTCTGATGCTCTCCCGTGAGCCCTGCCCTGTGTGGGAGGCAAGCTAGGAATGCCTGTGGCAACGTCCTTGCTCCCCACTGTCAAGAGGCGAGAGAGTCTTGGGGAAAGAGCATAGGCTAAGTATAAACTGGTTGGTGATGTTGCACTCGGCAAGTGATTTAAATATTCCAGTTTCATACTCTGAGGGATGGATGCTCAGTTGAACATAGGTTTTAGAGTCGAATGTTTGTGAGCTAAAATGCTGGCTCTACTACCTTCAGGCAGGTGATTTCCACAAGTTACCTGACCACATGGCGCTTCGATTGTTCATCACTGGCAACTAACACATAATAGGAGTCCCATGGGGAGTTAGCAGATGTTACAAGAAGGAGAGTAAAAGTGATGACTGTGTTGCTACTGCTGACAGCAGCTTGGGGACTTTCCCATTTGTCCTATGGTCTGTTCCATCAGCAGCAAGGAATGTCCTAGAAAGTCTAAGATGAGCCCTACATGCCCAGAGTAGAGCCTGAAACCCAGGACCAACTGCATACAAGGCTCCTATTCTTTTTTTTAAAAAAAAACTTTTATTTAATGAATATTAATTTCCAAAGTACAGAGCTTATGGATTACAATGGCTCCCCCCCCCATAACTTCCCTCCCACCCGCAACCCTCCCCTTTCCCATTCCCTCTCCCCTTCCATTCACATCAAGATTCATTTTCCATTCTCTTTATATACAGAAGATCAGTTTAGTATATATTAAGTAAAGATTGCAACAGTTTGCCCTCACATAGCAACACAAAGTGAAAAATAGTGTTGGAGTACTAGTTATAAGGCTCCTCTTCTTAACCACCCTAACAGTTTAGTCTTCCAAGAGTTGTATTAAGGCAAAAGACATTTGACTTAGTATCTATGATGTCTTCATCCCAAAATGGCATGCCTGGGTTTGATAACCAGCTCTGGCTCCTAACATCAGCTTCCTAATAATTCAGACCCTGGGAGACAGCAATGATGGCTGAAATGGTTGAGTTCCTGCCATCCGTGTGAGAGACCTGCCATGAGTTCCTGCTCCCAGCTTCCGTCTAGCAATTCTGGGCATTTGAGAAATGAATCTGTAGATAGACATTTGCTCACTCTGTTTCTCTGTCTCTTCCATCCTACTTCTTCCCTGTTCCATTTTATCCCTCTCCCTGTCTCTTTCTCTCCATCTCACCTTCTGTCTCTGGTAAATGAATTGTAAGATTCTTTAAAAGGAGCAGCTTTAGATTTAATAGGATTAATGTGTAACTAAAAACATCAGTGCTCTATATAAAAGACTTTTGTCCTAATCAACCCTCTGCCAACCTAGGATGGGAGTGCATATAGCAAGAGTGGGAGCAAAAAGGGAATAATTTGCAGAAATAAAAATAATTGAAAAGCATCCAGAATTCAAAATAGGATTCTGTATTTAGATAATAGACTTGAAAACTTGGCTTTGTTGAAAAGCAAAATAGGGGAGGGAGAGAGAGAGGATGAATCGATGGATGGATGAATTTCCTTTGACCATGTTTGATGACATAGGTCAGGGAGACCAGAGTGCATCGTGTTTACTGAATGTCATGAAGCTATCTCTGTCCTTTAATGCTGAGGACACAGTGGTCGCTAAATATTGGTGTCTCCGATACAGGATAGGACATTGGAAGACAAGAGGAAAAGGCATTTGTTCCTGGTTTTAGGAAACATGGGAGGAGAGACAAAATGGAAAGTACTTAGAATTCTAATTCTGCTGCTAGGCATTGATCCAGAGGAAAAGATGTATCAGATGAGGGGGTGGAGGCATGGAAGATGAAACTGTTTAACTCTTGCCCGGTTTGGGACTTCTCAGGAAATCGCTGTGCAGTGTGGAGGAGACCGCACAGTTGAGAGGGTGGAGTGGCACTCTGCATCTGCAAGGTCTACTCGTGCAACTGTGCTTCCATTGGGTCTTCCACGGGGTGCCGTGCAACTGTGCTTCCATTGGGTCTTCCACGGGGTGCCGCTGAATCGAGGTCCATGAACTTGCCACGTGGTGAGGCGTTGACTGATGAGGCGTTTGACTGATGAGCTGGGATGCAGGGCTTGACAGAGGCTCAGCAGGTTACATATCCAGAAAGAGCTGTGAGGATCCTTTCAGTCCTGCTCAAGTCAACCAAAAGTGTTTGTTAATTCCCTGGCCACAGTTAGCAGCAGAAGCGCCATCAACAGGACGTGATCAATAGGACTGCCTGTCTGGATTGTTCGACTAGTGCTCCACAGATGGCACCACAAAGGGCCCTGAGGGACACATTCCAGACCTAAGCACACTTGGATTTAGCTGTCAGCAGATGACATGAGCTCTCTGTTCCCTGTATATCTAGATATGAGTGAAAATAGATTATACAGTTAGCACTAAATAATGAGCCCATTCAATGAAATTGTTTGATTGAATCAGATATTGATTTTTTTTTAACAACAAAAACAAAAACAAAACAAAAAAACAAACTAGGACCAGAGGTGAGTGTTGGCCATTTCTGTGTTGTCTTGACAAATCCAATTGAGGTCCTTACTTCCTTTCTAATATCAGGTGTTATTGTTTTCCTATTGCGGGTTCCTTGTTGATTTTGGATATTTAGCTCTTACCAGATAGGTGATTTGCAAATATTTTACCCCATTTCTTAGGTTGTCTTTTCACTTTGGTGACTGCTTCATTCATTGTGAAGAACCTTTTTATTTTGCAGCAACCTCTCTTACCCATTTTGGCTTTTGAGGTCATGTATCAAAAAATCATTGCCCACACAGTGTCAAGAAGCTTTTCCCTGTATTTTCATCTGTAGTTGGACATTTTCAGAACTTAATATTTAAGACTGTAATCCATTTTATTTTTATATATGGTGTGAGATAAGAGTCTGTTTTTACTCTCTGAATGTAGATAAACAGTTTTCCCAACATCATTTATTTAAGAGTTCACCGTGTACCCAAGTATGTGTGCTTTGCATCCTTTCAAAGATCATACAACTATAAATGTGTGGTTTTATGTGTGCGGGAGCTTTCTATTCTTTTGTGTTGCCAATTTCTATGCCAGTATTTTATTGTTTTGATTACTGTAGTTTTGTAATACAGAGTCATCCATTGCTTCGTGAGGGAATGTATTCTGAGGATTACGTATTAGATTATTTCATTATGGTATGAACATCCTGGATTATAATTGCAGAGACCTAAATGATGGAGTCTACTATACTTCTGTCAAGCCTGTCGTTCCTAGATTATAAACTTGTGTGTCAGGCTATTATAGTGAAAACTGTGGGTAATTGTGACAGAGTGGTAACTATTTGAATATCTAAAAATGGAAGGAAGAAGCATATCAAAATTATAGTATAAATGGAAAAAATGGTACATCTGTTTAGAGCCTTATTATGAATGAAGCTTGCAGGACTGGAATTGGCTCTGGGTGAGGCCATGAGTGAGTGGTGGGTGGATTTAAAGGCAAAGGACACTAGTGTACAATATTGTGGACTCTTGCAAGAACTGAATGCTTAGCTTATATTAAAAAATTAGAATTTTCTGTCTTCAATAATAACTTAAACATCTCAACAGAAGTTATACTTCATAAAGTTTAAATTTTTCTTTTGTCTCTTGTAACACAGCATAGCACATTGTATAGCTCTAAAAATATTTTCCTCATCCTATACTTTGTCATATTAAACTTTGGGTCATAAATTTTTAATTAAAAATCAAGACACAGACACATAGACCAGCCTAGGCCTACGCAAGGTTGGGGTTATCAGTATCATTGTGATCCACTACTGCACCTGTCCCCCTGGAAGGTCTTTAGGGCAATGACAGGCACGGAACCACCATTGCCTCTGATAAAATGCTTTCTTGTGAAGTACCTTCTGAAAGACCTTCATGAAGTGGTTTTACAGTTTGATACAATTTTTTTTTATTTCTTGAATACTAAATTCTAAATTAACAATGCATGGTTTAATAAAGGAAGTACATAAGCAGTAATAGAATCATTCGTTAACATTCCTGAGTCTGATGAACTACTCATAATTTTCCAATACTTTGATGTGACAGGCAGCGCAGTGGTGTGTTCATACCAGCATCACTGTGACACAGGAGTAAGGCATTGTGCTACAATGTTAGGTAGCTACTCTGTCACTACAGAATAGGGATTCTTCAGGTTCATTAAGATCTTAGGGGACCACTGTTGTATATGTGCTCAGACATTGACTGATGTGTCATAATGTGGTATAGGACTACTCTGAAATCAGGAAGTGTGGTGCCTCCAGCTTGGCCTCTTTGTGAAGGTTGCTTTGGTTATTCAGGATCTTTGGTGGTTGTGTATGAATCTTAGAGTTTCTGTATTCTTGTAAAAAATGCAGTTGGGATTTTGAAAGACATTGCATTGAATCTGCAGATCATGATGGGTAGTATGGACACTTTAATGATACTCTTAATCCTTGAATATGGGATGTCTTTCCATTTTTGTCTTTTGCCTTTCCTTCACATAATTATCAGTATCCAAAGTTTTTGACTGTTTGACTAAGTTTATCTCCTAACACTCGAATTGTTTTACCGTTATTGCCAATGAGATTGTTTTCTAAGGTTTTTTTTTTTTTTTTTTTTTTGCTATCGTCAGGTTTTCATGTAGAAACACATGGATTTTTGCTGCTTATCTTGTATCCTACAGCTTTTAATCTATTAGCTCTTAACAGTTTTGTTATTTTATTATTATTTGTATTTTGCTCTTGTTTTTGTTGTTAGGGGTTTATACTTATAAAGAATACTTCTAGAAGTTTGTGGGAGAAAATGAATTACAAGATGAGCTAGGGCAGCATTGTGACATAGCAAGTAAAGGCCTTACCTGCGCTGATGGCATCTCATTACTGGTGCCAGCTCATGTCCCGGCTGTTCCATTTACAATCCAGCTCTTTACTAATGGCCTGGGAAAAACAGTGGAAGATGTCCCAACTGCTTGGGACCCTGCTACCCATGTGGGATACCTGAGAAGCTCCTGGATTCTGCCTGGCTCAGTCCTGGCTGTTGTAGCCATGTGTGAAGTGAACCAGGAAATGGAACACCTCTCTGTCTCTTTAACATTGACTTACAAGCAAACAAACCGATGGTAAAAAAATTTTTAAAAAATCTTTAAGAAAGGCTTAGTTTATTTTGGTGCAAATTGTTTTGAAGTCTGTGTATAGTTTTTTAAAATATGCATATCCATGGACTTCTTAAATTTATATAAAGGGAATAGATTGCATATACTTTATATATACAGTTTGAAGATAATAATGATACTGGCCACCCAACCCTCCCTTAATTCCACCCTCTCTCCTCCTCCTCTTCTTATTTTCCTTTTAAATTTTACAATGACATACTTTCAGTTTATTTTAGAAGTACAAGCTTAACCCTCCACTAAATAAAAAATTCAAGTTTGAAGGCCTCATAAGATCATGTCATCTGCAAATGGAGATGATTTTGCTGCTTTTCCCACTTGGATGCTTTTCGTCTCTCTGTCTGCCTATCTTCTCTAATAGAGCTGGCTAGGACTTCGAGTCCATTAGTACACAGAAGTGGGAGTGGTCAAGCATGCCAGACCCAGATCTTGGAGGAAAAGCCTTCGGTTTACCTCCATCGTGTATGATACTCATCGTGGGATTCTTATATTTGATCTTATTAAGGCAAATTCCTTCTACAGCTATTTTGTTGATGTTCGACTCCATCACGTGATTTATGTGTGTTTCTTGTGTTGACCATGTGGCTTTTTGTTTCATTGTTTTAATGCAGTGTATCATATCTATTGATTTGCAAATATTGAAGCATCCTTGCATCTTAGGGATAAATCCCACTTCATTGGTATATAATCCTTTTAATGTACTATTCAATTTAGTTTGCTGACATTTTAAGATGCTTTTCATCTGTGTCTATCAGGGATATTCACCTATAATTCCCTTTGCTTGTTGAGGCTTTGTCTGTCTTTGATATTCAGGTAATGGGGCCCAACAAAATAAGTTGGGAAGTGTTTCCTTTTCTTCTATTTGGGAGGAGTTTTAGAAATACTGATTTTTCTTTGACTGCTTCGTAGAGCTTCCTCATGTGCCTCTGTAGTCCAGCACTCTTCTGTATTGGGGTGTTTTGGAAAACTGATTTAATCTCCTTGTTTATTCTTTGATTTTTTCCATAATTACATTTTTGTAGGTTGTGTGTTTTCAAGATTTTATCTGTTTCTTCCAGGTTACCCAGTTGGTTGCCACATGATAATTCATAATGATCCCTTGTTAAGTTTGTTATTTTTGAGGCAGCCATTGCAATATCTAAGTTTATTTGCACCTTCTTGCTCTTTTATTAGATGCTTTATCATTTTTTTCAAAAGAATTTCTAATTTTTATTTTTTCCAGCTGTTTTACCTAATTTCATAAATTTCTCCTCTGACCTTTATTATTGTCTTCCTCCTGCCTAGGTTGGGGTTAGTTTGTCCTTCTTTTTCTGGTGCCTATTACATAAAGTTAGATTTTTTGTTTGCAATCTTTTTCTTATTGTAAACATTTGTTACCATAACATTTCCCTTAGTGCTGGTTTTGCTCTGTTCCATAAGTTTTGATACGATGTGTTTTTATGTTCATTTATCTTAAAATATTTTTAAGATTTCCTCTCTGATCTAGTGATTATTCAACAGTATGCTTTTTAGTTTCCAAATATTTTTCAGTTTTCCTGTTGTCTTACTGGTATGTAGTTTTGTTCCGTGTAGTTGGAACAAAGTAGTTTAAATTCTTTCAATCTTTTTAAACTTATTAAACTTGTTTTGTGAACTTAGATGTCATCCATCCTGAAGTGTGTTCTGGACGTTCCTACTGGAGAGGAACGTATGTTGTTCTGCTATTGGGTGAAAATTTATGTATATACCTATGAGGGCCACTTGGTCTATAGTGCTATTCACTACTGCTGTTTCTTGCTGATTTGCTGTCTTGATGGTCTGCTGATTATAGAGAGTGGTATGTTGAAGTCTCATTAGTTTACTGCTGTGTCAGTCTCCCTGCAGACCTTTCAGTACATACTTTATACATCCATGTGCTTTGTTGCTGGTTTCATATATTTATAATTCATGTATTTATAATTATTATATTTTCCTATTTTTATTGGTCTTCCTGGACAACAATGTTCTCATGAAAATATAGCCACCCCTGCAGTCTTTGGGTTACCATTTACCGGGGATAGCTTTTCCTGCCTCTTTATTTTTCAACCCATGTGTGTCCTTAAATCTACAGTGAGTTGCTTCTTATTCTTTTTCCTTCTTTCTTCGTCCTCTTCTTCTTGCAGTTAAGGGACTTTTATTCAGTTTAAGTTACGGTAGACTCAAGTTAAAGATGCATGTTTCTACTAGAACACTGAACTCCTTGATATTTTTATTATTTTTTTTCTTAGATAAAGGGAACAAATTTCATGTATTTCATATATCCAACTGTAAGAGTAACGATACTTCCCATCCTACCCTCCTTTCCTGCCTTACTCCCACACTCCTCCATCCTCTTTCCTTTTTTATTTTTCTTTTAACTTTTACAATGACAAACTTACAATTTATTTGATAATCACAAGCTTAACCTTCCATTCAATAAATAATTCAACTAGTAGTAAAAAATCCACTGTTCCTCAAGATTATAGACAGGGGCTGTAAACAATAATTAGATCTCAAAATGTCAATTTGACTTGTATACATTACATTTTTGTACTATGTATATTAGTTACCACAAATCATGGAAATACATATTTGTTGGGACTGATTTCACTAAGCATGATGTTTTCCAACTGAATCCATTTTATTTGGAAAGACAATTTCATTCTTTGTTATGGCTAAGTATTATGGTTTGTGGTTGAGTTGCTTGGTTCGATTTATATCCTTTCTGTCACTATATGTTTCTTGATTGAGGATTTTGTTCATTAATGGCTTACTATTGTGTTGATTTTTTTTGTCTGCTTGGTAGTTCCCTATGTCTTACTGTCTTGACACCTTTCTTTGTGACTGGGTCATTTTTGTGGTAGTGTGCTTTGTTTACTCTTTATTATCTGAGTAGCTACTATCCATTATGTTGTGATTATCCTGGGTTTCACTGGGAGAATTTTGTCGCGATAGCATTGTGTTTGAAACTGCTTAAACTTAAATTGCATGTGGATACTCTACACTTCTTTTATATTGTTTTTCCATTAGCATATTTCTGTTGTAATTATTCTGACTACCTCTGTCTTCTAATTTATATATTAGTGCTTGAAGTGTTTGTTGTGCCACCATTCTAGTATTAGAATCTCTGTGTTTATTTTTAGACCTAACTTCAGAGATGAGATTTGAACTTTGAAATATTATCGTAGTGTTGGTTATCATCTTCTCATTTCTGTTGAAGAAATCTCCTTAGCATGACTTGTAACATAGTTCTAGTGGTGACAAACTGCCTCTTTTATTGTCTGAGAAAGTCTTTACCTGTAAACAAAATATCTTAAGTGTGAAGGAAAAATAAAGTATTCTTGATTGGCAGGTTTTTATTTTTCCTTTCACTGCTTGGAATTTATCATCCTATTCTCCTGGCTTGTATGGTGTCTGCTAAGAAATCCACTGATAACTCTTATGGAGGCTTTCCTGTATGTAATCAGCTGATTTTCTTAGCTTTCAAAATACTATTTGTGTTTGCTCTTTGACAATTCAATAATAATATGTCTACATGTAGATGTTTTTGGATTCTATAGATTGCGAGGGTCTAGGCTTGTTTGACAAAAAATGTCCATGTCCCTCCTTAGATTTGGGAATTTTTATCCATTATTTCCTTAAATATTCATAAATATGCTTTGTCTTGTCTTTCTAGAGCTTTTATAAAGTATGTTGAATTTATAGTGCCATGTAAGTCACATAAGTTCACTTTTTCCTTTTGTTCCATGTCTAAGTTCAAGTAACTTATCTTCAAGTTCACTGATTATTTACTCTGCATGATTGTTGTTTAAGCTCTTACTGAAATTTTTTTAGTCATTGTATTCCTAAGCTCCAGGGTTTCTGTTCTCTTCATTCTTTGGCTTTATATTTCTTTATTAAATATCTCATTTTGTGTATGTATTGTTTTCTTGATTACTTGATTTATTTTCTCCTGTAGTTCTTTGAGCTACTTTAAGGACATTATTTTGCATTCTTTGTCTAGAAGTTCGTGGGCCTGCATTTTCTTAAACTACTGGAACTTCCTGTATTTCCCCTATATTTCCTTTCTGATACCACGTTTTGCCAGATTCTTCATGATTCATGCAATTGACGTTTGTGTCTGTGCATTTGAAGGAACCAACTCTTCCAGCGTCTACAGACTCATTTTTAGTATGTGAAGACCATCTCCAGCCGTGTCTCTGGACTGATGGAATTGTGTCCAAGGTCACAGTCGGGCAGAGCTGGAGCTGGTTCTTGTGGCTGCTGTCAGGCTCACAATCTAGTCGGGTGTTAATGGGGCTGTTTCTGGGGTCATGGTTCGGTACAGTTTCTCAGGTGATTGAGAATGCCTCTGGGACTATGGGTGATCACAGCAGGAAGTGGGTCCTGGGATTCATCTGGGAGTGAGTTAAATCTCTAAATGACAGATCTGTTTGCAGAGATGTGTGGAGTTCAGTTCCTGGAAGAATTACCATGAGGTCCCTGGGTGTTGCCCTGACTAACCAGTGCTGCCACCATGACTACTGTAGAGTGGAGGCAGAGCGAGGTCACTGAGCTGTTTGAGGGTCCATAGGCAAATCCACAGTCAGTGGACTTGTTAGGGAGGGCAAAATGGGTGTGTCTTCTGCCAGCTTCCTGGATAGGCAGAGCTGCCCTTGACCACAATACAGCAGGACTGGAGCCGGCTTCAAGAACTATTTGAGGGTCTATCTGCAGTTGGGACAGAGGTCAGTGGAGCTGTACCAGGGGAACCCGTGGACATTTCTCCTTATGTGTCCCTGAGTGTATGTACATTGTGTTGATGCATGTTTGGGTTGTTTGTAGTTTGGGGGTATTAAGTAGATTGCTGCTATAAACATAAGAGTAACATTGCACAGTGTAGGCTTACATTTAACTTTAGAGGAAACTGCCAAATAATTTTTCATAGTGGTTATGCAATTTACATTCCATGAACAATGTAATGAACACATCAGTCATTTATCCTCTACAGTCTTTGATATTTCTCTTATTACCATTTTATTGATTCTGATGTATACATAAACACTTTAAAGAGCTTTTCCATTTATTTTCCATAAAATAACGTGTACATGTATACAAATGGGGTTGCAGATTTCAGGTTACAAACAGAACTAGCATAAGGATCTTAGAAATAACACAATTATCATCAAAATAAATGTAGTCTTCTTAAATTTTTTGGAAGATACAAATGCTAAATTCCTAATAGACAAGTTTCAGCAGAATTCTATCTTCTGAAAAAGAAAAAAAAAGAGATTGAAAAGACAGTTGAACTGTATTTTAGAGCCATGTGAGTCATTTATGTGTTTGAAACTATAGCATGAAGATAGAGATAAGAAAAAACACTTCCCAATACAGGAATTCACACAAAGGGCTACATAATTTTGCTTCCCCTATCTTTATTGGTGACTTAGTAATACCAAATATTATATATACAACATAATTGTAAATTTTAGACTTAAAGAATCAGTGCCCATAAATGCATTTATATATGACTAGTATCTTTTTTAAATGAACACATCAAAATCATATCAAATTATTTTTAATACAAGCTAATTTGAGAAATTGATATAATTAGCAATCTGGCAATTGTTTTCATGTTGAGCATTTGGCCTGCTTCCCCAAATCAGTTTTAGAAATATGTAGGGTATATTATGTAAAGAGCAGTAACTTTTGCAGGCATTTGTATAGTAACAGCGTAATCATTGCTTGGGTTTCTGGCATCCCATATGAGAGTGCCTAGTTCAAGTTCTGGCTCTTCTGCTTGGTACCCAGCTTCCTGTATTGTGCATCCTGGCAGGCAGCAGGTAACGGCTCAGCACTTTGGTCTCTTGGCCACACATGCGGGAGAGCTAGGTGGATTCCTGGCTGCTTACCTCTGCCTGATCCAATCCTAGCTGTTGTAGGCATTTGGAGAGTGAACCAATAGAGGAAAATCTCTCTCAATAGATAGATGGATAGGTAGATGGATAGGTTTTATATCTGAGTAGGTAGGTAGGTAGATAGTGCTAGATAGGTTTACATATGTAGTGAGAGATCTATGTGTGTGTGTGTGTGTGTGTGTGTGTGTGTGTGTGTATGTATTATTTGCTTTCAAATGTAATAGAAATTTAAAAAGTAATGACAATTTGCAAAAGCTTCTAAAAATAAAGTTTGTATGCACGTTACATGCACCATAAATGGACTCCCTGGCTTGTTTAGTCATTGAACCATAGGTCCTCTACTATGTAAGTCATTGTCATTTTCCTTATTTGTTTTAACATTGCTTCCCCTATGAAATGAAAGTTTATTTAATTTGCATCAGTGTTCAGAAATTGAGTGTAGATAAATGATGTTTGAACATAAAACATTGGAAACATGTATATTGTTTTTACAGTGCTTTTAATATTGTATACATGATATCAACTAATGGAAATAATGACCTCAGGGATATGTTTATCTTGGTTTTAGCCAACTTAAAATACATTCAGCCTTTAGCTTTTTCCTTGGGCCCAAACCACATCAAATGGGCCACACACAGACTCCTGAAGTCGTTAGCACTTTATGGTGATTTTAAGAAAAAAAGAAAAACAAACTGTCTCTTTACATTAGTTATTATGCCAGGAATTCCCACAGGGATGCTGAATTTTTATTCACTTTATCTCTGTACTCTAGGTTACCTGCCAGCTCTGCTTTTCCTAAAGGTAGGTTTTTAAGCCTGTCAATGAAGCTTTAAAGCCAGCTCCAGGTACACTTCAGAATTGAATGTTTTCTCACTAGAAAGGCCATGTCTTCAGAAAACACAGACAATTCCACTGGCTCTCATTTATAGAACTTCCAGGCCTCCCAGTAGTTCATGGACTTAGGTAGGTCCGAGCACCCTTTGCAAGTGACAATGTTCTGTAGTCATCTTGGATTAAGTGCAGCATGTATGCATCACTTCACACTGCCACCCTGCAAATGCTCAATATTGCAGTAGCACTTAGGATCATATTTAGAGGCCCAAGAATAAGAAAGGAATTAGAAGGTGATGATGGACAAGACAGTTGGATCATATCCACTTGGAAGGTTGAGGTGATCAGGGGCTATTTTCTTTCTCACCAGGAAGTGTATGTCTGCATTTGCTGGCGTCATACGCTAAAGCACTCAGTTCTTGCCTAGGGAAAGGTGCCATACGACTCTTCAGAGGCACTGGGCATCAACTCCTGGAGCCACCTGTGTGTTTTTCTGGATCTCTGCCATTCAGAATGAGTCAGGTACAGACAGTTCCATATCAGGCATCATGATAGAATGATAAAATTATTTAACACAGTTTAATTACATGCATGGCATACAGGCTGCATCACTTATGCAAACAGTTTAGAACTTGAACATTAAATAAATAAATTATATTAGAAGGAACTTCTTTGAGGCTGGTGCTGTGGTGCAGTAGGTTAATCCTCCGCCTGTGGCACCGGCATCCCATTTGGTGCCGGTTCCAGTCCCGGCTGCTCCTCTTCCAATCCAGCTCTCTGCTATGGCCTGGGAAAGCAGTAGAAGATGGCCCGAGTTCTTGGGCCCCTGCACCCACGTGGGAGATGCGGAGGAATCTCCTGGCTTTGGATCAGCATAGCTGCGGCCACTTGGGGAGTGAACCAACGTAAGGAAGAACTTTCTCTCTGTCTCTTTCTCTCACTGTCTGTAATTCTACATCTCAAATAAATAAAATCTTTTTTTTTTTAAAAAAAAGAACAGACATCATGAAATGACAATTATTTAAAAAAGAATCTCTTAAAAATAACTTCTGCTAAGCAAATGTTTTAAAGTTTTCTTAAAATTTTCAATTAAAAGTTATTCTTTGATTTTTTTTCCTTCTGAGTTTCCCATTACATTTCACTTTACATTGAAGTCAATAATAATACTCTTCAGAATATTTTACTTTTTATTTATGTAACATTTGAGCCATACCACTTTACTCTATTGTTTAACCTAAGGAAATAGTGAAATATGTAAACAAAATTTCTCTGAGGAGAAGAGGGAAGAGGTTACTCATTATGATTAGGCTAATACATTTTTTCTGTATATTTCAAAAAAATTTTTTTTACATATGTAATTATTTGAAAGGCAGAATTACACACAGGGAGAAATACAGAGAGAGATGTTCCTTCGACTGTTTCACTCTCCTAAGTGGCTGTAGCTTCCAGAGCTGGACCAGGACAAAGCGAGGATCTTCTTCCAGGCCTTCCATATGGGTGCAGGGGCCCAAGCACTTGGACCATCTTCTGTTGCTTTCCCAGGGGTATTAGGAGGGAGCTGGATGGAAGTAGAGCAGCATGATTTCAAACAGGTGCTCATATGGTATGTGTGCATCACAGGTAGTAGCCTTACCCACTACGCCATGTGATTGGCCCCCTTTTTTTTCCTATGTCTAAGAGATCTAAGTCTGTACTTGAAGGCTGTGAGCTTCATTTGAATACTTCCTATTGGAAAAGCAGCTACTGTGTGAGCGTCTGAGTTGCATGTGATTCATATTCATCCCCTTTAAGGATGATCTTGGTAATGCCTCCAAATGGTGAGGTTATGACATGGAGCCTAGGAGAACATGGCTGCCTTTTGAGCCCATGTGCCAAGGGACACATAAATACTTGGAGACAAAGAGACTATTTTAGTTTATTGAGTGTCCAAATTACTGCTCCTCCTTGTTTCAAAGGACTGTTAGGAGATTAATTGAATAAGCATCGTAGCATTATCAGGTGATGGAGAATTGAAATCAATGATGCCTATGCTTTTTGGTAGTTCAGAATAGAAAAAGTCATGGTTTGATATTTTGTCAATGCACAGAAGTCAAGAGGGATATGGAATATAGCAACTTCTGAGCTCAGGGGTTTAGATGCACGGAGGCAGGAGGGCATACCAGCTGGCTTATCAATCTCCATGGCTATGCCATCCCTGCACGGGGCATTTTGAGCAGCAGCAAGGATTAGGGAACACATTGGAAGTTCAAGGTGGTTCTGCAGCCCAGCTCTCTAACACTGTACCGCACTTGCCGGCTCTATACTTCAGTGCAAATGCTTACCGGAGTGGTAAGGTGGGGAGCAGATGAACTAAATTTTAAATGGGATGACAAGGAAATACTTGATATTTTAATTAGACCTTGAAACCCAGGAGGGATTTTGACAGATTCAGTCACATACTGGGGGAAGATGAGAAGAGTTATTCGCAGAGAGGGCAGTCAGTGAAATCCCTGGCTTGGAGACTGCCGTGTTGTAAGGATGAGAGAATGGTCGGGTATGCTTCACAAATGAGGACAAAACAGATCTAGACACGATCCACTCATCTTCCTAGTCCCTTATAGATTTGGTTCATGATTGATGGTTTTCTAACTACCAGTCTGTGCACCTTATTTTCTAGGTATTATCACAGTTCCCAGGAGCCTTTATGGGCAGGATGCAAATTTTGGGACATTTATGTATTTTCTTGGCTCCTTAAATCCCTCAACTTATGAATTACCCTTGCACCTTGGGTGAGAACAGTGTGAAGCATGATTCTGTACCATTTCTCAGAGATCCATAGTGAGATTAAGCCATAGGCATCCAGAGGCATAAAATGCTTGCTGGTCCACATTTTGGTGGCTTTATTCTCTTCTCTCTCACACCTTTCGTCTACTGGTATTTTCTGATTGAGATCAGCCAGCTGTGAACAAGGGTGCTGTGTGAAGGCCAGAGGGGTTCCGAAGTAGCATTTAACAAAAACCTCACATTATGAAAAGAGAGAGCAGGCAGCACTGAACATTAGGCCCAGAATCTGTGAGATCAACTGGATTTGGAGAACAGGTTGTATTCATATCCCCAACAAAGTCTTCTATGGTAAAATCAGGCCCCTCAGGGAAGAGATGAGACCCTGAGAATTAAGAGATACTGAAGTGAATGTTCTTGGAAACAGAAAAATGCAATTCCCCTCATCCTTTGGACCAAAAGGATTGATAAACTGATTCCTCATTTCTAGAAGATAGATCCTTGTAATTCCTGGAGATCACAAGATCTTCACCCAAGGTAGTTTACTTCCTAGGATCTGTAATTTTTTTTAAGATTTATTTTATTGATTTGAAAGAGAGAGAGAGGGAGGGAGAGAGGGACACACATACATGTTTCCATCTGCTGGTTCACTCCCCAAATGGACACTGAGCCAATCCAAAGCCAGGAGCTAGGAGCTTCTTCCAGGTCTCCCATGTGGGTGCAGGGGCTCAAGCTCTTGGGCCATCCTCTGCTGCTTTACCAAGTGCATTAGCAGGGAGCTGGAAGGGAAGTGGAACAGCCAGAAACCAGTGCCCATATGGGGTGCTGGCATTGCAGGCCAGGGCTTTGACCCACTGCAGTGCAGCGCCAGCCCAGCATCTGTCTTAAATCATGATGGTATTCTGGACCAATAAGTAAGGTCACGTTTTGGCTTGGCCCAGTTGGGAATTACTATACCTGTTTCTGGAGGAAAGGGCTTAGTTAGTACAAAACCTGAAGGATCTGGCTACTGTGTACTACCTGACACTAGCTTGGCTTTGAAATGGCTGGAGCAGAGGGCTGGAACTTATGAACGGGTGAAGGAGCGTGCTGGCGGACAGGCACCCTGCTGTCACTCTGCTCTGTATCCCTGGAGTTGACTCAAATGCACTGTTGGGATATTGTCTTCAAGCTCGGAACCTCGGCCGGTGTCACGGCTTACTAAGCTAATCCTCTGCCTTGTGGCGCCGCACATCTGGTTCTAGTCCCGGTTGGGGTGCCGGATTCTGTCCCAGTTGCCCCTCTTCCAGGCCAGCTCTCTGCTGTAGCCAGGGAGTGCAGTGGAGGATGGCCCAAGTGCTTGGGCCCTGCACCCCATGGGGGACCAGGAGAAGCACCTGGCTCCTGCCATTGGATTAGCGCGGTACGCCAGCCAAGGAGGCCATTGGAGGGTGAACCAACAGCAAAGGAAGACCTTTCTCTCTGTCTCCCTCTCTCTCACTGTCCACTCTACCTGTCAATAATAATAATAATAATAATAATAATAATAGCAGCTCGGAACCTAAACAGCCATCAGTAAATGAGACTGAGGTTGAAACTGTCTTGGCTGAGAATTAAGAAAGAGGTCAAAAGGCTACTACAGGAATTAATTGATTAGATGAAACCAGAGAACCTGCCAGTTGATGACTTCTCATAAGGGTGTGGTTAACACTTTATTCACCAAAGTGAAAGGACTCAACAAGGCATGGTTATCCTGGCTTTTTTCTGAAGAGCAGAACTGATGCTAGATGATGTGATGGGAACAGAGCTAAGAAGTGTTTGTGTATTCTAAGACAACATATAGTATGAGCTGGTGTTGATTCCTGCAAGTCAGCTCTAGGTCTAAAGTTCTTTTATCAGCTATTGTATAGCATACATAAGGATCTTCTTTCCTTTTCTTATAAATTTATAAATGTTATAAACTAAATAGTTATAAATTTTAGATAGCTATAAAATTTGAGAGGTAGAGTTGCCATGTACTGGTCTGTTTCTCAAATGCCTGGGAGCTGGAAACCCTGTCCACGTCTCCACATGGGTGGAGTGGACACACCCACCTGAGCTACTGTCTACTGTCTCCCCAGATGCGCAATAGCAGGAATTGCAGTGGAGCCATGACTGGAATCCCAGGACTCTGGTATGGGATATAGGTGTCGGAATCAGTCTCAACCCCCACACCAAATGTCACCCTAAATCTCTTTCATGCTAAGATTCTGAATTCTTAACAGTTATAACATAAATACTAACTTTAACCCATAGTATACACTAAAAGTCTGAAAATAACAATCCCAACACTATAACCAAAAATATGATTACTGACAGCAGTTTAATATGTTTTTATAGTTCTTACTATCCTTGAGGAATTTTCCATAGTTTCACATCCTTATATTTTAAAAACTCATGAAATGCTCTGTGTGGTTATGCCACAAAATCAATATGCAGTCAAGTTCATTTGCTTCATTTAGCTTTCTATTTTTAGAGACTGCTTTCAAAAATTGTTTTATAATTATGTAAACCGTGTATAAGCTCCCTAAGACAATCTGGAAAACAACATATATATAGCAAAGTCTGGCTTTTAGTCTTTTATTTCATATCCCTCAACTCTGAACCTCCCTGTGCATGTAGGTAAATATTAGAAACAATTGTATAGCTTCTCATTGCATTTTTTTAAATACAGGAGTGATGCATTAACTTCATATTTATATCTCCTTTGGCTAACATGCTTTACACACTTTTATTTATTTATTTATTTATTTATTTGAATGTTAGAGTCACAGACAATGAGAAGGAGAGACAGAAAAGTCTTATTTTCGTCTGCTCCTTCACTCCCCAAGTGGCTGCAACGGTCAGAGCTGCGCCAATCCAAAGCCAGGAGCTTCCTCCGGTTTCCCACATGTGTGCAGGGTCCCAAGGACCTGAACCATCTTCTACTGATTTCCCAGGCCATAGCAGAGAGCTGGATTGGAAGAGGAGCAGCCAGGACTAGAACTGGCGCCCATATGGGATGCCGGCACGGCAGGCGGACGATTAACCTACTGCGCCACAGTGCTGGCCCTGTACACTTTTTCTTTGCACTTTATTTTAACACATACTGAAGATCATCTCCTAGAAGGAGAAAGATTCCTCACACCTGTGTGAAGATATATATGACTCTTTTGGTGTATGTCCGATTTATTAATCGCTAGGGTACCATAGCAAACTGTCGGGAAATGGGTGTATTTTAAACTCTGCAGAAAAGCACAATTATGTTTATATATATATATATATATATATATATATATATGCACAATTATGTTACTCTATATATGTATACACACACATACATATATATATATTTATATAGATATTTGTGGTACGGAATGTACAACTAGCTTGAAGTAAGTCAATGTCTCTGCATTAGCTTGTGCTGCATTCCATCTGAGGATGTCATAGCTTCGCAAAGATGGGTTTTTGATGGTTGATATGATAGAAAATACCATGCGAAAATCAGTGTTGGAGAAAAATTAGTGAGAGTGAAGTGTGACTTGAAGGTTTCAGAGATGATGCAGTGCCCAGTGAGTGCACACATCCAATTGTTAAGAAATTGTGGTTATTTGAGCAAGAAACAAAAATGCAAGTATACTTCAAAAACAGTTGGAAACTGAATTAAAAGATAAATTAATTTTGGTTCAAAAACATTGCAATCCGTGAATATGAGGAGGTCTTCTAAAAGTTCATGGGAAATGGTGTATTATGAGAACGCTGCGCATGGATTTCAGCAGTCACGGCAGCAAAATGAATTTGTCTTTTAACTCCTTTTTCTCTGTGAACTGTTGGAAGCTTCCTCATAACCTGTTTGACTTCAGTTTATGTGTAGTTCTTTCTAAATGGCTGCTAAGACGATATGATATAAATATTTATTAGGTTGTTTCAGCCTAACTACTTAACAGAATTTTTAAGTATTTGTTTTGGTCTAGGTATGCCATGAAAAAGGTAAAAACCAATGACTCCTTAAGAATATTGCAAGCCGGCGCCACGGCTCAATAGGTTAATCCTCCGCCTGCAGCGCCGGTACCCCAGGTTCTAGTCCCGATAGGGGCGCCGGATTCTGTCCCGGTTGCCCCTCTTCCAGGCGAGCTCTCTGTTGTGGCCAGGGAGTGCAGTGGAGGATGGCCCAAGTGCTTGGGCCCTGCACCCCATGGGAGACCAGGAGAAGCACCTGGCTCCTGGCTTCGGATCGGCGCAGTGGGCCGGCCGCAGTGCGCCGGCCACTGTGGCCATTGGAGGGTGAACCAACGGCAAAAGGAAGACCTTTCTCTCTGTCTCTCTCTCTCACTGTCCACTCTGCCTGTCAAATAAAAAAAAAGAAGAAGAAGAAGAATATTGGGAATCAAGAAAGTCTGGGAACTGAGTGGGTCATGTTCCTGGAACCATGGTCACGGGACTTGTGTCTAGTCCTTTGTTGTTATAAACATGTGCTGAAACAAAATAATCTAGGGCAAATGACATCTTGTAACTTTTCTGAGTGTTAGCAAATTCTCCTCTCTAGGATCTGTAATATTGTTATATACCTACCACCTTTATGTGACCTATTGATTTCTGTGTCGCCTCTATAACAAAAGTATAGCAGCCAACTGTTAGATCTTTGCTAATAGGAGTATTGCAGTATAATGAAAGGCCTTTTCAACCACTTTTAAGTGTACAATTTAGTGTCTTTAGCTTGAGTCACAGTACTGTGTGTCCACCACCACTGTTAGTTTATAAATCTCTTCCATCACTGCAAACAGAAACTCTGTAATGGTTAAGCAAAACTCTACTGTGTCCCCTCCCTCCCCGCTGGTATTTTCTGTTCTACTTCTCTGTTTGTCTGGATCAAGCAATTCTGGGTATTTCATGTAAAAGGAATCATAGGCTGTTTGTCCTTTGTGACTGACTTCACTTAGCTTAGTGCTTTCAGGGTTCATCCAAGTTGTAGCAGGTATCAGACCTCCTTGGCTTTGATTGCTGAATAATATTGCATTGTGTGTGTGTGTATGTATATACATATATACATACATATCACATTTTGGTTTTCTCCTCTAGATGAATACTTGAGCTGTTTCTGCTTTTTGTTTATTGTGAATAATGCTGCAATGTATGTTTGTATACAATTATCTATGCCTCTGTTCACATTTTTAATGGGTTTCTACTGTACCCAATAGGAATGGAATTGCTGGATTATCTAGTAATTGTATGTTTAACTGTTTGAGAAACTGCCACAGTGTTTTCCATAGCCCAGTGGCTTTTTTAGTTTGCACTTGCAATGTACAAGTATTCCAATTTCTTTATACCTTAGTCAGTTCCTGTTTTCTCTTTCTTAGTATAGATTTTATGTAGTATAAATTCAATGTGAGTATTATTAATGAAGGTGAACTTGACTTCATATGGCTAAAGAGTATTCAGATTACTTTTTATTTTGAATGATCTTATGTTTTAGCCTCCCGGAGGAAGGTATTTACAGGACTTGTACAGCTTAGCACAAGCAATGAGGAAAAGGAATGAATGGTTCCTTCCGGTTTTTAATTACTGTTAATGTAGCATGATAAGAGTGACCGCTGAGAAATACTTTTTGGACTACAGGATGGATTAGAAGGGAACCAGGCAGAGAGATTATCTCAGTGTCAGCTGAAATTATTTAGAGCTGAAATGATAGGGCATGGAATAAGAAAAAAAAAGGACAAATTTAAAATATAATGAAAAAATTGTCTTAAAAATTAGAAGTTGCTATTGGATTGATTGGAGACGATGAATAGAGGGAAATATGGTTTGAGACAGTGAAATGAGAACCCTAATTGACTTCAGTGATAAATAGGCAGTCACTTCTAACATGCAAATATGCTTAACAGACACAAATTATTTCTATCAGAGCTCTACTCTTGAGTTTTTTTGAAAAGCAGAGTGACAGTGGAAGAAGGCAGAGAGAAAGAGATCTTCCACTCACTGGCTTACTCCCTAATGGCCACAACCTGGCTGAAGCCAAGAACCTAACATTGTGTCTGGATGCCTCCCAGATGGAAAGCAAGGGCCCAGGTTCTTGGGGGTATCTACCATTGCTTTCCCAGACACTATAATAGGGAGCTAAACAAGAAGTGGAACAGCTAGGACTCCAACCATTGCTATGATATGAGACGCCAGTTTGGCAAGTGGCAGCTTAACCCACTGCACCACAGTGCTGGCCCTTTAAGCAGGCATTGATTAGGGAAAAGAGAGTCTGGGACAGAGGAAACTTCAGGACAACTACATTGGGCTAAAAGGAGGCTCAGATAAGGCAGAAGGACACCTTAGAGGAAGTGGGAGCAAAAAAACTGACTTCGCTTAGTCAGTTGATGTCACTTCATAGGAAGATACGGCAGAGAATGAAAGGCAAGCCTTAAAATCATTTTTTGTTACCTGTAGCATTTCCCAGAGCAATTTATTTGCAAGTGACAGGAACTCAGAGCATGTACAAGGGGGACTCAAATCCACAAGAAGCTTCAATCATACCCGTACCCAGCCAGTGAAATGCTACCCAGTGGGTGCTGCCATTTGCACCTCTGGTTTTGCCATCTTTTCCAGCTGGTCTCCTCCTTCCCAGCTGGGTGCTCTCCGTGCATTGGTGAAATTTATCTTGGCAGGGTGGAGGGGGGAGAAGGGAAGGAGGGTGAAGAGTACCTCTTTTTTTTTTTTTTTTTTTTTTTCAGGGAATAGAGTGGTGTAGGGCAGGCACACCCAAAGCAGGCAGGGAGTCGAACCATAAACACACTGGCTAAGATGAACATTCATCTTGTGTGTATATGCTTATGTATAAAAGTAATATGGGCATCTATGCACCTTTCCTAATCTAAGGGAAAAATCATTAAAAAGCCTAGCATACTCACATATGTTACATTCCAAAACTTTGAGATTTTTAAAAGGATGTTAGAATTTATTGGTAAAATATACTAGCTGTACTCTTTATTGATGACATGAAATCTGTTTATTTCAGGCAAGACATGTTGTCAACATCTGTGTTGAGATGCGATATACTTTTCTTAATGAACAATCTAGAAACCACTGAATAAACTAAAATAATAGCATCTTCTCATCTGTAGTCAGTGTGTTGACAAGGCAACAAAAGGGAATTGTAGGGTAAACACAGGGCAAGATCGTACAAAGCAGGTAGTTAAAAATAATAGAGACTTTGCACAACAGAAGAATGTCTGTATTATAGCAGACA
The DNA here is from genome assembly GCA_949820135.1 of Sylvilagus floridanus. Lineage (NCBI taxonomy): Eukaryota > Metazoa > Chordata > Mammalia > Lagomorpha > Leporidae > Sylvilagus > Sylvilagus floridanus. The sequence goes on along the minus strand of OX463230.1, from coordinate 16,976,750 downwards.
ATGTTAAGTGCTTTTCCAATTAAATCTTTGGTTTTCTGTGTAGAGACACCAAACTCATTTTTCATTGTTATAAATCCATTTCCAAGGGCTGTCCTTAAATCCCTTTGGAAGTGATTCCTCAAGTTCATGATTCAGAATTGTTTCATAGCTTCCAAGTTCTGACCCACCTTTCAGCTTCCAAGGAGTGCTCTTAAACCCTTCCTTGATACAACTTTTTTAAAGACTTATTTATTTGCTAGAGAGGCAAAGTTACAGAGAAGCAGAAAGGTGGGGAGGGGAGAGGGAGGGAAGTCTTCCATCTGCTGGTTCACTCCCCAGATGGCCACGATGGCTGGAGCTGCACTGATCCAAAGCCAGGAGACAGGAGCTTCTTCCAAATCTCCCATGTGGGTGCAGGGACCCAGGCACTTAGGCTACTGCTTTCCCAGGCCATAGCAGAGAGCTGGATGGGAAGTGGAGCAGCCCGCTCTAGAAGGTAGAAGCTTTACCTGCTACACTACAACATCAGCCCAATTTTTTTTTAAAGATCTATTTATGACACAACTCTCTTGATTGGTGTGTTGAAGTTCCAGAGTTGTTTATGTCTTAGAGAGGTGGTCTGACTGTGTTTTTGATAAATCCTAGAGGGGAGCTTGGCCAAAGTAGGCACTATACGATGTTCCATTGTCGCTGTTTTCCAGCAAAATTAGACAACAGTACAAGGAATACACATGTGTTTCTGTTAGTTCCTTATGTGGAACAAGTGCTGCTTCATTTTTAACTGCTATTCAGTTTAATTTGAGCCTTATTTTGTTATCACCATCTATTTTACCTAGGATCTGAAAGATGCATGAGAATACAGGAGGTAGTCTGTTACAACAGGCAATAAACTTGTCTAAAAATAGTTAAGCATTGTCTCCTAAACTTGAGTGATTGTAAATATGCCTAAGGGAATATTTCTGAGAATGCTAAGAGAATGAAGGCATGATTTTTTAAAGTGAAGATGTATTTTGATAGTCTCTTTCCATCTAATGTTTCATTGTTGAAAATATCTATTAACTTGACAATTAGTGCCAAGAGGTCAGTTTTAGGTCTGAATGTTAGACCCATGTAAATCAGGTGACTAGTAAGCACAATCACTTCTTCTTTTAAATGATCTTGGTAATATATTATCCTATTTTTCTCACATTTATATTCATAATATCTCTTTTTCACTGGGACATTGGTATTTACTGTGCCTCTCATATCTTGTCCAACTCCTTTGTCTTTGAATCAGCATCTTTTTTTTTTTTTTTTTTTGTACTCCACTTTTTAATTTTTTAAGTTTGGTTTGTTTGAAAGCAGAGTGAGACAGAGGCACAGAAAGCGAGCGGGGGAGAAAGAAATAGTTTATCCACTGGTTCAATCCCACCCCCAGGTTTCCTCAGCAGTTGGGGTTCAGACAGGCTAAAGCTTGGAGCCAGGAAATTAACTTGGTTCTCCCATGCAGGTGGCAGGAATCTACCCTCTGATCATCTGTTGCCTTCCACGATGCACATGAACAAGGAACAAATTGTGAGACAAACCTAGACTCAAACTTAGGCACTCTGATTTGGGATATCAGCAGCCCAAGTGGCATTGTAACTAATATGCCAAACAGCCACACTTTGCTATCTTTATACTTTAGCCAGTGTCTCCCAGAAATGGTCTTTACCTTACTGATTTGTTTTTGGCAATAGAGACACTATTGAAAAAAGTACTGATTTGGAAGCAAAACAACAAATTACTAGTTACAAGTTACAGGTCTGCTGCTAAGTGACTGTGTATTCTTAGGTTATTTAATGTCTTTGAAACTTTATATTTTCCAAATATATAAAGTGTGAATAATGCATTTTTCTGTTTAAATCACAGGGCTGGAGAGAAAATAGGACTTAGAATTTGAAAGACTAAAAAGCATTTTATAAATGTAGGATGCTACATTATGTTTATGAGCTACCCTGTAATCAAAAAACAAACACAACAGCCCAAAAAAATCATTGAGTCCACTCCTTCAACTGGGAAAGCAGGAGAGGAGAAAAAAAATAGTAAGGACTTACAATGTCATTCTATGTAGAATTTTTAAGCTGTCCTTGCTACCAATTAAGTATGTGAAATCATGTTAAGTGCTACTAGCATTTTAAAAGGATAAGTAGAGTGACTGGCACTGTGCCATAGCAGGTAAAGCTACCACCTATGGCATTGGCATTCCATGGGGATGCCAGTTTGAAACCTGGCTGTTCTGCTGCTCTGCTCCAGCTCCCTATTAATGAGCCTAGGAAAGCAGCAGAGGATGGCCCAGTTGTTTGGGTCCCCGCACCAACATGGCAAACTCAGAGGAAGCTCCTGGCTTCGGACCAGCTCAGCTATGGCCATTGTGGCCATTTGGGGAATAAATAAACCAGCAAGTGGAAGATAGTTCCTCCCTCCCTTCCTCCCTTCTTCCCTCTCTCTTTTGTTCCAATTCTCTCTCTGCCTTTCAAGTAAATAAATCTTTTTTAAAAAGGGATAGGTAGAATTAGGACACATAAGTAAAGATTAGGGGTGAAAAAGAAGGTAAGCCCTAGTGATGAAAAGCAAGTTAAGCATTGTTTCATAAAAAAAAAAAAAATTAAACTTGTTGGTATAAATGTGCTTGGGTGTGTTGTGAAATATGAGGGTACTCCAAAAGTCTATAGAAAAATTGAATTCAAAATTGTTTTAGTGTAAAGTTGTTTTAAAATCAGGCTTTGTTCATGATAAACATTTTTTATGAACTATTCGCAGACCCCCTGGTATATCTGTTCTGGATCACACTTAGAGACTTTTGAAAGCCACTGCTCTATGATATGATTGTGTTGAGTCATCTGCTGTGTTTTCTCCTCCTAGTCTCCCTTTCATACACTTCCCACTCACCTGTAGTTCAATGGTATAAGAAGTACATATGGACAGCATGGGGTTCTTAAACTATTTTCTTTAGGTCAATTCATAGCCTTCCTCTCAGATAAATATCCCAGAGTGGCATGGCCAGTAGAAAGTGCCAGTCTAGGAGTCAGAACAGTAGATTTGCTCTGCTTAATTTTTGCCTCTTAGACCTTGGAAAAGTTCTATGACCATTACAACTTTGATCTGTTACTCTGTGAATCAAGAGTTAATACAACAAGTATATACTTACTGAATATGTAGTGTAGGCTAGATACTTCGCTAAGTGCCAAGAGCATGGAGATGATTAAGACAAATCTCTTAGGAATTTTAAGGTTAATTTGTTGTGGTCATTGTGAAAATCAAATGACATAAAATACATAGTATGTTATAACTGTCATCTTTTCATCATTTAAATGAAATAGCTGAGCTAGCCTAACTCTGTAAGAAAAGAGATTTATTTCAACTCTGATTTCTCCAGATTCACAGTCCTAACTGGGTGGGCCTCATTGATTGGAGGTGTAGGGACAGAATCTTGCTGGCAGAGTCCCAGAATGGCACAGATCTTCACATAGCTAAAGAGGGGACGCATATATGTATATTTATGTGTCTCTCTCCTTATAAATCCACAGGACTCATTCACAGGCCCTCCATCCCAATAATCCAGTCCAATCTCATCAGTTCCCTAAGGATCCATCTTTAAAAACCATAGTAGGATAATTTCTGCCCTCTTGGTACCACTAACATAAGACTCCGGACATTAAATTCCTAGATTTCGAGGGACAAATACTTACCCCCACAGGTATTTGGCTTAAAAAATTCACTTATTTATGTGTCAAAGGTGACATTCTTACTTCTTGAGATACTTAAAAATAACCTAGAATTCTTACTTTAACAACCTCAAAAAATTAAAAAGTCTCCCCAAGACTTCTGAGATAGCTTGGTGGGTAGAGGTTTTCAGATCACATTTGATCAAATTGCCTCTCCACTCAGATTCCCTTCCCTGTAGGTTATGTCTCTTTCACCCAATTTAGGTTGTGTATCTATCTATTGTGTGGAACAATTTTTGTTTAAATATTTATTTATTTATTTGAAAGTAAGAGTTACACAGAGAAGGAGAGGCAGAGAGGTCTTCCATCCACTGGTTCACTCTCAAATTGTGTGCAATGACTGGAGCTATGCCCATCTGAAACCAGGAGCTTCTTCTGGGTCTCCCATGTAGGTGCAGGGGTCCAAGGACTTGGGCCGTCTTTCACTGCTTTTACAGGCCATAGCAGACTGCTGGATGGGAAGTAGAGCAGCTGGGACTCCAACCAGCTCCCATATGTGATGCCGGCACTGAAGATGGTGGTTTACCTGCTATGCCACAGCACAGGCCCCTTGTATTGTACCTTCTTTCAATACTTTTGCTGGTCTATTCTTCCTCTTTCTTTCTCAACAAATTCCTATCCATTGGGTATATATCCTGTTATTGTATACTAAGTAGTATAGCAGAACAATTTACCATGTCTAGTTGGAGAGTCAGACCAGCTGGCTGACTGGACTCTTAAAATCTGTGGGTAAAAAATTTGAGGGGGCCTTACAGTTGCCTGAGAATCACCTCTAGCATTTTATATGCCAAGTCGTTCTCCTCTTCTCCAAAGCAAAGAGCATACAAACTGACCTTTCTCTACATTTGGCTCTAGGCTGAATGCCTGGCTCCTTATTTTACTGAGAAAATACAAACAACCAGAAGATAATTTCTAAATGGTGCACCACCAAATTTCCACATCTACCTAAGTGTGCTCCCATAGCTCTTCTTCCTGTTGCAATGGATTGACAGTAGAAAAAACTTGTACTGAATTGTATCCCATCTCCTTTTCCTAAAAACTTTGCCTCTTTAATTATATGCCCTTTATGCATATTTCATAATTTCCCTCTTATTACCTAAACACCCCCATAAAATATTCTTATCTTCAAACAAAGATCTCTTTCTGGGGAATGACCCCTGATGATTTGTCTCATTGGTTTGCTCTCCTCTGCTTTCTTCTCTACTTTCTTCTTCCTTGATAGATTTTGTAATGGTGTTAAGGGTGAGGGCAACATGATAGCATTTCAGCCCTGGAAAGCCAAGACACTGTGGCAAAAAATATGCTACATGAAGGATCTCTATGAGTGAGACCCCAGTGGAAAGAAGGGGCCATCAAAGAAGGATGTACTTTTCTCTGAAGGAAGGAGAGAGATTCCATTTGCTTATGACCTTGTCCAAATAGTGACACAGAGTTTATGGACTCAAAAGGCTTCCATAGCTTGGGCAGCTCATGACAAGAACCTTGGGTGGTCACTGACATCATACATAAGAGTGTTAATTGTTAAATTAACAACAGGAGTCACTGTGTGCTAACTCCCCACACAGGACCTCTGTGTTGTATTATAAGAGTTAACCGTAAAACTTGTTCTCAGTTCTTTGTGTGTGTATGTGCACATCTGTGTGCAAAGTGTTGAAATCTTAGTATAGAGTTGGTCTTGTGTGTATAAAGTTAATTGAACATGAATCTTAATGGAGAAAGGGACTGGGAAGGGGAGAAAGAGGAGGAAGAGGGGTGGGAGTGAGGGTGGGAGGGCGAGTATGGCAAGAAGAATCATTATATTCCTAAAGTTACACTTATGACATTTGTATCATTAAATAAACAGTTTCATCTGGGGAAAAATGAGGACAAAAAGCCATTCATCTGTGGTTACTGTAAGGGAAGGTTACTCCAAGTAACCCTAGGTCCAAACTGAAGGTCACTTAGCAAGGGTTTTATTTAATCTTTTTCCTTAGAATCCTCAGCAGTCAGTTTTTTAAAATCATATCCATCTTCTTTCACACATATCACACTTTTCCCAGAAGTGGGTCTTAATGTGGGTGACCAAAATGTTCCTGGGTTTTCCTTTACTTCCCTTTGCCATGTTTTTCACAAGTGAGGACAAACGAAGTTTCAGGGTCCACCACCTTATTCTGAAGACTGATTCTTTGGAAGAGCAATTCAGCTCTAACTTTAGTCCCAAGAGACAGCAGAGATCTTCAACAAGTAACTTATAACTCTAGATTATTTTCTATATCTCCAATTAAGAATTTTCACACCAGTCCTTGTCATCTGATACCTGGTCTATAGCAAAATAGGTCAAAAAACATTCTATTGAAGTATTAGGATTCTAGAATTATACTTTATCATAAGAGATTCTTATCAAACCTATACACCTTTGAGATATGAATTGTTTCTACTAACTTGGTTTAATGTTCACACAGACACAAAAACATACATGCATCTGTTATCATGTGTAAGAATTACAGAAGCTAAATATTAACAAGGCATTGAGCAAACCAAGCTAGTAAAAGGAAGACTTAGAATTCTGTATCTTTTCCCACAGAGTATTTTGAAAGCCCAGATAGCTGTATAGATTTGCCTTTTATTCCTTCCATTAATTCAGCATGGAAGCGCCTACAATTTAGCATAAAAATGCTGTATAATGTTGTATACACAAAAACATATATACGCTGCTTGATGGATAATTTCAGGGATTTTTGAAGGTAATCTGGGCTATGTACCTTTAACCTTATGTGCTTAACTTAACTATGTAATTTTTTTTTTTTTTTTGACAGGCAGAGTGGACAGTGAGAAGGAGAGACAGACAGAAAGGTCTTCCTTTTGCCGTTGGTTCACCCTCCAACGGCCGCCGCGGCCGGCGCGCTGCGGCCGGCGCACCGCGCTCCTCCGATGGCAGGAGCCAGGAGCCAGGTGCTTTTCCTGGTCTCCCCATGGGGTGCAGGGCCCAAGCACCTGGGCCATCCTCCACTGCACTCCCGGGCCACGGCAGAGGGCTGGCCTGGAAGAGGGGCAACCGGGACAGAATCCGGTGCCCCGACCGGGACTAGAACCCGGTGTGCCGGCGCCGCAAGGCGGAGGATTAGCCTGTTGAGCCACGGCGCCGGCCTTAACTATGTAATTTTAACCTTTTGTGCTTGAACTTAACTCCACGCAAGATTTGACTCCCTGTGTTCACATCATTCCTGAACTCTAAGGGTGGCGAAAAGGAGAACTTTTGTATCATGCAGGAAAATTCCTTGACGAGAGTAGGTACGGTTTTTTTAAAGCCTAAACTAGCAGTGGTTTCATATGGTTGATACATTCAAGAACTTTAACGCATTATTATCACTCACATTTTCCTTTCCTGAGAGTAGAGGAGTAGTTTTCGGACCGCAGAGAGAGAGAGAGTCAGTTTTGCTTAAGGGAGTGAATTCCTGTGTCTAATAACCGTATTTTAACCATACATCATATATATGCTTTCCGGTTTGGCTTTCAGTGTGTAAGTCACAAAAGCCTAAGCCACACCTCCAAAAAACAAACCAAGGGTTCTATCAGAAGCCAAAAATTGGCTGACGCTGTGGCTCACTAGGCTAATCCTCCACCTGCGGGGCCAGCACCCCTGGTTCTAGTCCCGGTTGCCCCTCTTCCAGGCCAGCTCTCTGCTGTGGCCTGGGAGTGCAGTGGAGGATGGCCCAGGTCCTTGTGCCCTGCACCCGCATGGGAGACCAGGAGAAGCACCTGGCTCCTGCCATCGGATGAGCACAGCACATAGCCACAATGCGCTGGCCATAGCAGCCACTTGGGGGGTGAACCAATGGAAAAAGGAAGACCTTTCTCTCTGTCTCTCTAACTGTCAAAAAATAAATAAATAAAAAGAAGCCAAAAATGGCATTTCCAAGTCTTTGATGAATTTTAAACATCCCAGCAGACTCTTTGTTTTGTGAGTGGATTGTTCATTTTTCTCAGGCTCAGAGATTATGGGTGCATCTATGGGCTCTCAGAAAAGGTTTCAAAATGGGTAGGAAAAAGTAAAACTTGCATTTTCGAGGAGAAAAGTGGAAGGGAATAAAAGAGGCAGGTGGTTAAAATGCTGGATGTTTCCAGTCCTTGGCACAACCTTGCCTCGTGGTGGCCCCATTTCTCTTTGAGGAGAGGTCTCACATAAGCTCAGTTCAGCAGTGACAAGACAAAGCCTTTGCCATCTACTGTTGGAATTGTCACTTTCTGTATGTGTGCCCGCAAATGGTGAATGTAGAAACGTGATTGTTAGAATTAATCTGAGAGGGATATGGGCAGGGGTAGGGGAGAGGCAAAACCTCTGCCCTGTCCATGGGGAAATAGTCACTTCTGAAGTTCATGACCATTGTCTGGCCACTGTGTCTCTCGACACACAAGGGAGTGAGTGTGTGTCCTACATCACAACATATCACCGCAGATAGTTGTTTCTGAGTACAGAGAAGTAATCTATGAACTTCAACCTGAAGTTCATCAGAGAGAAAACGTCCCGAAAGAGGAAACTCATGTTGTTCTTGAAGGAGCCCAGAAAGTCCAGTCCATCTGTTACTAGTGAAACTCTAGTGGAGCTGACATGGACATAAGCACTCAAGGCTCCTGTGGAGCAAGATGATCAGCTCTGAGCAAGAAAGGTAGTAGCCTCATGCCGGGGGACTTGAGCAGACTTACTCTGAGAACCACAGTCACACAAAGCAGAAAATATGGGAAGAAAATCCCTGGGTGAGATCAGAGGATTGTCAGCGGAAAGGGTTAAGAATTGATAATTTCTAGATTCTCGCTGTGAACTTTGTCACAGCCAGTGCCCAAACATGTTGGCGTTTTAATTCTCTGCTCATGGGATAAAAATAACCCATTTAACCTTTTAAATGCTGGTAATTTGGAGAGGTTTGCCATTTTTAGTTCTAGCACATGAGATTCTGAAAAGCTCAGAGGATGGAAATGGCTAACTAACTAAATTTGGAACCTTAAAAAGGTCAGAGTAAATCTGGTGCTATCCTTTCTTTTTTTTTTTTCTTCCACAGAATGCATGTTACAGTCTTTAAAATTGTGAAAAAGATTGTAAAAAGGACAAGTGATGACAAAACTTGAACTGTGAAATATTGTTACAGGAGGAGATAAAAAAAGAACAAAATGTCTCAGGCTGATGATTGCAGTAGATCTTGAAATTGGACTTCAAGGATCCATTGTTCCTAGCTTTGGGTGGTTGTTGGATGTGGTAGTAGGAATGTGTTAGCATTTTGTGATTCTCCCACTCTGGATCTGCTAATAACCAGGTAATCAGGAGTGTTACAAATGGCCCAGGCCTTCTGTTTTGCAAGCGTTAGGCTCCTCTACCCCATACCCACCACCCATGTGGTAACTGGTGATACATCATAAGGATGTTGTCTTCTCTACTGAGGTCTGCCCTTGTGAATAAAAGTGATAGAAAACCATGGGCACTGGAGGACTACGCTCAGGACAACATAGAATCATTGAGAGGTGGGCCTTCCTCTCTGGGCACTGTACATGGCATTTGTTTGGAGTATCCCAAGAGTAGAAGGTTTGTTGCCTTACACAATTAAAAACTGATTAGGCAAATCAGGCGGAAAGAAATGAGCTGACCAACGCATCTTCTCCTGGTGCCGGAGGCAGACAGTTGGATGGAGATAATGCAGGGTAAAGGAAGAAACAAAGTGTGGGGTGTGGTTAGCTCCCTAGCCTCACCTGTGCCCGGTCCCCGCATACCTCCTCCGTATGGATTGCTTCTGTTTTTCTAGATGCGCTCCTGTTGTCACAGTTGCTTCAAATGCCTACCCTCACATTTGGCCTGCAGAGGCTCTACACCTCAGCCACTTCACTGTGTCTGCATAAAAGCCGAGCGTGGTCCAGCTTGTGTCACAGTCCTTTGCTTGGGTGTCTTTGTTTGACACTGTACTCAGAGTCTCTGGAAGGTGGAAATGTTCTTTTATACTCTTAGTAGGGTTCCATACATGTTTGTAGAAATAAATGAAATAGAATTACCCATGAAGAGGAGGAGCCATCTCTCCAAAATGAATCTGAGGGTTGGAGTGTAGAAATCTGATGATCTGTTTGGCATAATGGAAAACTGAAGAGAATGTTATGGGTTCAGAGTCATTTGCAGTGCTGCAGAAGGTACCTCAGTGGAGGTATCCTATGGGAAAAAAGAGGGAGACTGGCATTGGGATATAAAAGTGCTAATGAACAGGGAATATGATCCTGGTTATCAGTAGACACTTTGAAGGTTTTTATTTTATGAAAACCCTCTAGTTACACAGGGGTATTTCAGAAAGTTCATGGAAGCAAAAGATGAATTTATTTTGGGACAAAACATTTTGGAATCCACATATAGTTTTCTCATAAGATGCGTTTCTGTTACCACTGATTTAAAACCCAGGACCGGGACTGGCACCATAGCTCACTTGGTTCATCCTCCACCTGTGGCACCAGCATCCCATATGGGCTTTGGGTTCTAGTTCCAGTCGCTCCTCTTCCAGTCCAGTTCTCGGCTGTGACCGGAGAAGGCAGTGGAGGATGGCCCAGGTGCTTGGCCCCTGCGCCTGCATGGAGACCAGGAGGAAGCACCTGGCTCCTGGTTTCGGATAAGCGTAGCAGCCATTTGGGGAGTGAACCAATGGAAGGAGGACCTTTATCTCTCTCTGTCTACAACTCTACCTGTTCAAAAAAAAAAAAAAAAATCCCAGGACCTTGTTCAATTAACAACAAAGAGGCTAAAGAATGAAATTAGAGAATTGACTAGGAAAGAAGTTGATTTTTAAAAGTGAAGAGACAGGAATTCCTACACCTGATAGGACAGGGTTGGAGTTTGAGAAGGGACAGAGATCCGGGTCTGCATTCAGGGGTTTTCTTGGTCGTGGTCCTCCGGTTCCTTTCCTTTCTTCCCCTTCTCTCTCCTGGGAAATTGTGGGTGGGTGGGTGTTTGGATGTGGAATTTTCCTGAACAGATCCCTCTCAATAAAACTAGCCTTCAAGGTTCTTATCTATTGGAAAAAGAAATAACTCCTCAGTCCAGAGATAACAACATTGTCAGGCCAGTTGTATTTCTCCCCCAGGTCAGTGAATTCCTTGGGATAAAGGACAGGCAAGGTCACCTTGGGCTAGGGGAGGCAGACAACAGGCTGGGCCCTGCTTTCAAGACTTGGTTCCTCTTCCATTGCATGTAAATTGATTTTCTTCTCATTTTCTTTGGCCTCTCTTGCATACATAGGCTAATATCTATCTAGCTGTCTTAACATTTCCATTAACTTCTTGAATATAGTTCATGTGTATGGATTTCAAAACTCTTTGGCAGCAAAATAAATTTCTTGTAATTCAACTTTCCATGAACTTTTTGAAGTACCCTTGTGTTTGTGATTTCCCAATTCCAGTGGTAATTGGAATGTCATTATTCTATAGTGATATTTCCAAAGGAGATGTTGCTATAGAAACCCACATCTGGTTGCATTCACCTGACACGAAGAAAGCCAATCATTGACATCATGGTGTAAGAAAGTAGGTACTTAATGGTGGCTATTGCTAAATTCCAAGGCTCCTTGAGAAGTTAGGAGTCTAGGTTCTTCTAGATTGAAATTGGTGCTGAGAGGTGCACAGTCAGCGTGTGTCCAAATTCCCAGTTTGCCCATGATACTTGTGACCCTCCCGTGATTCGGCAGAACACTGAGCTCTTTCGGGGATTTATGACGGACAGGTGGGCTTCAGCTGGTCTCAGGAGTTAGATGTAAGTTGTAGGTGTCTTCTGCCCCAGACTCAAAATTACCTTGCCTCTTCATGGAAATCCCCTAAACAAACCCCTCCAGACAGTACTGACCAATGAGGTTTCCATGTACTGGACAAGCAAATGACTTGAATCCCTGGTTAGAATCTAGTGAGGTCTGCTGTATCACTCCCTTAAGTCAGTGAATGTTTTTTGACAAATAACAGTGAAAGACACTTTGGGCTAATGGAAGCATAATAGGAGTTTGATCTCAATGTTACTTTTTAACTTCTTTTTTTCCCCCAAAGAAACCTTTTATTTAAGGAACACAAACTTCATGTATTTCATAAATACAACTTTAGGAATATAGTGATTCTTCCCACCATGCCTATCATCCTACCCACATTCCCACCCCTCTTCCCCCTCCCTCTCCTATTCCCATTCTTATTTTTTATTAAGATCTATTTTCAGTTAACTTTATACGCATACAGTTAATTCTATACTAAGTGTAGGATAAGTATAGGATAAGTATAAGGAACTAACTGTTCCTCAGCAATCAAGACAAGGGCCACTCAAAGTCATTGCATCTCAAAGTGTTAATTTCACTTTTATAGTTTATCTTTTAGGTGCTCTGTTAGTTGTAACAGGAGAACACATGGTATTTGTCTTGTGGGGACTGGCTTATTTCACTAAGTATGATGTTTCCAAGTTTCATGTTTTTGTTGGAAACAGTAGGATTTCATATTATTTTACCACTGTGTAGTATTCTATATATCCATATATCCCATAATTTCTTTATCCAGTCTTCATTTTATGGGAATTTGGGTTGATTCTGTATCTTAGCTATTGTGAATTGAGCTGCAGTAATCACAGGTTATAGATAAATCTTTCATACACTGATCCCAGTTCCCTTGAGTAAATTCCCAGGAGTAGGATGGCTGGGTCGTATGGTAGATCTATATTCAGATTTCTGAGGTATCTGCATACTGTCTTCCATAGTGGCTGCCCCAGTTTACATTCTCAACAGTACCTTTTTCACCACATCCTGGCCAGCATTTGTTGTTTGTTGATTTCTGTATGAAAGCCATTCTAACAGGGGTGAGGTGAAACCTCATTGTGGTTTTGATTTACATTTCCCTGATGGCTAGTGATAATGAACATTTTTTTCCTGTGTTGGCCATTTGGATTTCCTCTTTTGAAAAATGCCAGATTAGGTCCTTTGCCCATTTTTTCACTGGGTTGCTTTGTTGTTCAGTTTCTTGATCTCTTTATATATTCTGGTTATTAATCCTTTGTCAGTTGCATAGTTAGCGAATAATTTCTCCTATTCTGTCAGTTGGATCTTCACTTTCTTGAGTGTTACATTTGCAGTGTAGAAGCTTCTCAGTTTGATGTAATCCCGTTTGTTAATTTTGGCTTTTATTGACTGGGCCTCTAAGATCTTTTCCAAAAACTCTTTGCCTATGCAAAGAGTATCAGGTCATAGATTTAGGTCTTTGATCCACTTTGAATGGATTTTTGTGTAAGGTAGGGGTCTTGTTTCATGCTTTTGCATGTAGAGATTCAGTTTTCCCAAAATTTGTTGAAGAGGTTGTCCTTGTTCCATGGATTGACTTTGGATTCTTTGTCAATGATACATTGGTTGTACATTCGTGGGTCAGTTTCTGACATTTCTGTTCTGTTTCATTGGTCTGTTTTTGTACCAGTAAAAGACTGTGTTGATTATAACTGCCCTGTAGTATATCTTTAATTCTGGTACTGAGATGTCTCCATCTTTATTTTTGTTATATGATATTCTTTAGTTATTTGGAGTTTCCAGTATTTCCATATGAATTTCAGCTTCTTTTTTTGTAGATCTTAGAAGAATGTCCTTGGTAGTTTGATTGGCATTTCATTGAATATGTAAATTGCTCTTGGTAGTATGGACACTTTGATATTGATGCTTCCAAGCCATGAACATGGAAGATTTTTCCATTTATCTATGTCGTCTTCTGTTTCTTTCTTTAATGTTTTGTAATTCTCATTGTAGAGATTGTGGCATCCTTGGTTAAATTTATTCCAGGGTATTTGATAGTTTTTTGTAGCTATTGTGAATGGTATTGATCTTAGAAGTTCTTTCTCACTCAGCATGGCATTGTCTGTGTATACAAAAGCTATTGATTTTTGTGTGCTGATTTTATATCCTGAAACTTTACCAAACTCTTCTATGAGTTCCAATAGTCTCTTAGTGGAGTCTTTTGTATCCCCTATATATAGAATAATGTCATCTGAAAATAAGGATAGTTTGACTCCTCCTTCCCAAGTTGTATCCCTTTGATTTCTTTTTCTTGCCTAGTTGCTCTGGCTAAAACTTCCAGGACTATATTGAATAGCAGTGTGGGCGTGGGCATCCTCATTTGGTTCTGGATCTCAGTGGGAATGCTTCCAACTTTCCCCTTTCAAAAGGATGATTACTGTAGGTTTGTCATAAATTGCCTTGACTTTGTTGAGGAATGTTCCTTCTACACCGAATTTGCTTAAAGTTTTCATCATGAAAGGGTGTTGTATTTTATCAAATGTTTTCTCTGCTTCTATCAGGTAATCACGTGGTTCTTGTTCTTCAGTTTGTTAATATGATGTATCACATTGATTGATTTGTGAATGTTGAATCATCCCTGCATAGCTGAGATAAATCCCACTTGATCTGGGTAAATGATCCCTCTGATGTGTTGTTGGATTCATTTGGCTAGTATTCTGTTGAGGATTTTTGCATTTATGTTCATCAAGGAAATTGGTCTATAGTTCTCTTGCTCTGTTGTATTTTTTTATGTTTAGGAATTAAGGTCATTCTGGCTTCATAGAAGAAGTTTGGGAGGATTCTCTTCTTTTCAAATGTTTTGAATAGCTTGAGAAGAATTGGTATAGTTCTTTAAATGACTGGTAGAATTCAGCAGTTAAGCCATCCAGTCCTGGGATTTTCTTTGCTGGGAAGGTTGTTAATACTGATTAAATTTCTGACTTGGTTATGGGTTCGTTTAGGTTTTCTGTGTCTCCATGGATCAATTCAGGTAGGTTGCATATGTCTAGGAATCTATCCATTTCTTCTAGGTTCCCCAATTTGTTGGCATACAGTTCTTTGTAGTAGTTTCTGATTATTATTTTTATTTCTTTAGTGTATGTTTTTACATTTTCTCTTTCTAATTTCATTGATTTGGGTCTTCTCCCCCCTTTTGTGGTTTAGTTGGGTCAATGGTGTGTCAATTTTATTTATTTATTTTTCTATAAATCAATCTTTTTTTTCTTTTTTTTAAATCAATATTTTGTTTCACTGATCGTTCATATTTATTTTTTGTTTAAATGCTGTTGATTCTCTAATTTTAATTATTTTTTTTTCTCTGACTAGTTTTGGGTTTGGCTTACAGTTTTTCTAGATCCTTAGGATGCATTGATAGCTCATTTAGTGCCTTTCTAATTTCTTGATGTAGGCACCAGTTGATGTAATATTTCCTCTTACTGCTTTTGTTGTATCTCAAATGTATTTATATGTTGTATTGTCATCTTCATTCATTTCCATAAATTTAGTGATTTCTCTTTTGATTTCTTCAGGGACTTACTGTTCATTCAGGAGCATGTTGTTCAGTCTCCATTGTTTACATATTTTCTAGAAATTCTTGAGTTGTTGATTTCCTGCTTCTATGTATTGCAGTTGGAGAAGGTGGACAGTATGATTTCATTTATTTATTTATTTTTTTTTGCATTTGCTAAGACTTGCATTATGGCCCAGAAGATGGTCTATCCTAGAAAATGTTTCATGCACTGGTGAGAGCAATGTGTATTCTGCATCTGTAGGATGTAAAGTTCTGTAGATATCTGTTAGGTCCATTTGGTTTGTGGTGTCAATTAACTTATGTTGATTTTCTGTCTGGTTGATTTGTCCATTGCTGAAAATGGAGTATTGAATTCTCCCATTACTATTGTATTGGAGTCTATTTCTCTCTTTAGATCCATTAATGTTTCTTTTAAATAGCTAAGTGACCAGTAATTAGGTGGATATACATTTACAATAGTCACATCTTCCTGTTGAATTGACCCCTTAATCATTACATACTGCCCTTCTTTGTCTCTTGTAACAGTTTCTTTGTTGAAGTCTATTTTTTTTTGATACTAAGACAGTTATAACAGCTCTTTTTTGGTTTCTGTTAGCATGGCATATCTTTTTCCATCCTTTCACTTCCAGTCTGTGGGTATCTTTGTTAGTGAGATATTTATTTTAGGCAGTAAATAGATGGATTTTGTTTTTTTAATTCATTCAGCCAGTATGTATCTTTTAACTGGAGAGTTGAGGCTAATTATATTCAAGGTGACTATTGATAAGTAATGACCTGGCCCTGACATTTTTCCATAAAAATTTCTATATTTTACTTTGGGTTTCCCTTGTACTTTTACTGTGAGATTTCCTTCCTTTATCTTGTTTCATAATGATGACCACACTTTTGTGTTTCTTTGTTCCTTAAGCACCTTTGTAAGGCTGTATGAGTGGTGACAAATTCTTTGAATTTCTGTTTGTAATTGAAGGTCTTTATTTCACCTTCATTCGTAAATGAGAGCTTTGCCAGGTATTCTGGGTTGACAGTTTTTTTCTCTCAAGACTTGAATATTTGTTGCCATTCTCTCCTAGCCTGTAGGGTTTCTGATGAGAAATCTGCTGTGAGTCTAATTGGGGATATTCTGAAACTAATCTGGTGTTTCTCTCCTGCACATTTTACAATCTTTTTTATGTTTTATTGTGGAGAGTTTGACTACAGTGTGTCATGGTGGAGATCTTTTCTGGTCATGTCTATTAGGAGTTCTATGTGCTTTCTGTATTTGTATGTCCCTTTCTTTTTCCAAATTGGGAAAGTTAACTGTAATTAATTCACTAAGAAGGCCTTCTAATCCATTCTGTCTGTGCCTCCAAGAGCTCCTAATACCTGTATGTTGGGTCATTTTATAGTGTTCCATAAATCTTGGACGCTGTTTTTAGTTTTCTAATTTCTTCTTTTTTTTTTTCTTTTTTGGTCTGACTGTAAAGTTTCCAGAGATTTATCTTCTAACTCACATCATATTTCTTCTGCCTCACCAACTGTTCTAAAGGCTTTCCACTGCATTTTTACTTGTTCTATTGAATTGTTCTTTTCCCACATTTCATTTTTGATTTCTATTTAAAATGTCAATTTTGTGGAGAAAAATTTTCATTCATGTCATGTATGGATTTCTTTCATTAATGAATTTGTTTCTGATTACTTCTAAGTAATCCTGTGACCATTTTTTAAATTCCATTTTTGCCATCTCATCAGTCTGTTCATCTTCACATTCTAGTACTGAAATGTGTTCTTTTGGGGGCCCCATGTTGTCTTATTCTTGTTTCTTGAATTGGTGTTTATTATTAGACATTTGTGGTGATACTTATTGGTTGTGTGTTTTTCCCCCTGTAATAGCTTACTATCTTGGGCTATCCCTCTGTAGCTTAGTGGAGTATCTTCTCTTTTAGTGAATACCTAGAGGTATGTGCTGGGTTGTGGTCAGGGAGTTCTGTTCAGTGCTCCAGGGTATGGTGAGTATCCAAGGTGACACCCAAGTAGGGCATGGTAAGTCGTCTTTTTCTTTTCTTTTTTAACAGCGGGGAGGTTTGTTCTGCTCTGTTGGCATATTCTCATACTAACCTCTTCTCCTCAAAGGAGACCAATGCCTGGACTCTAGCCCCAGTGTGTACAATTTACATTTGCATTGTGACAAGAACCACACAAAGGATCTGTGCAGTCCTTGGTGAGAATGTGGATCCTGAAGCAGTGATCCTCACCAGGCAATCAGGGAGGCCAAGACTGTGGAGCCAACCACAGTGACTGCCCAAAGTCCCAGCCACACCCTTCACCCTCCCACCCAGCCACAGTGTTTTCTCCGTCCCAGCACACAAGCCTCCCACAGAAACAAGCTTCAAGCCTCCTGTTGATTGTTCCAGTCAGGCGCAGGCATCTCCTCTTGACTGGTTGCTGGGTGCACAGACACGAACTAGTGCAGCTGTTAGGTATGTCCAAAATGACACCTTCCCTCTCTTGGCTAGTTTCAGGACTTGTGCTGGCTGTCAGGGAGAGAAACATGCTCCTCACTTTTTTTCCTCTAGATTGGCAGGTACACTGTCCTCCCCAGGACTCCAAGCCAGACTCAAGCCAGGTTCCTCCTGCAGCTCTATTGCCAGTGGCTTGGGCTGCTGCAGTCTGGTCTCTCCTCACTCCAAGACTGAAGCTGAAGCTCTCAGCTGTTGGGGTCCCGAGTTGTGTGCATCCATATTCTCCACTTAGGTCCACAGTGTCCCTCTGCTTTGCATGGAGTTTCCTCTGCCGTTTTCTCCCTAACTTCCTGAAATTCGTCTCTCCACTTTTTTTTAACCATCTTTCCGTAGACTAGAGCAATAAGTTCCCTCCCTGTTCAACCCTCATTAGTTTCTCCCTCAATGGTATTTTAAATACGATTATTTTCATGAGCCTGCATTATGTCCTTTAGAAAAGATGCACATGGACAAACCGTAACTGCTTCCATTTTCTCTAACGGCCCAATGAGGGAAGTGAAAGAGCTGTCAAAGTCTGCTCATTACCATCACAAAAGAACAAAGTCTCCCCTTCTGAAAACTTGATGTCTCTAGAGTGATGATTCTGTTGGTTTCTGTTCCTTCTAATGAAAATAGACCCAGTCTCTTGCCATCACCTGCATCCTGCATCATTCTTCCAGGAGTTGAAGGATAACTCTGAAAAAGATACTTTGTTAGTTAAATAAGGTGAGACTTGCCCATGCTGCTGCTACAGAATGTTGAGTGCATTCTTGGTTCTTGCCTCTAGTCAAGAAGGATTTCTCCATGGTCAGTGAGCAAAGCATGATTAATTTAAGTGAGAATCCTCCTGCTGCAGCATTTAGGGGTGAGGTCCCAAGTGAGGAGTTGTCCTTGAGAACTACCAGTGCTGGGTCTTTTACACACAAAAGTGCTTGCCTAGATTCAACCAATAAGGGAGAGATGCACAATAACAGCTAACAGTCACTAAGGATTGGGATAACAATCAATCAGAGACAAAGACAAAACCCATCAGAGGGGTGGGAATTGGTGACCTTGTCTAGCCTGCTCATGATTAAAAAAACAATGACGACGACAACAAAAAACTAAATATTGCTATAGGAAGCCTCTGTGAGAAGAAAATTACTTTGACTACTCTAAAAAGGTCTTTGCCCCTTTTCTCATTCTTATAGGGACCTGACCTAACTGTCTGTCAGCCCATCCAACTCCTCAGATTGTTAGACAGCTGGATGAGCCACCAGCTGTGACGTTGGCATCCCGTTTGAGCACCAGTTTGAGATGAAACAGATATTTGGTGATATGTGCATCCCTCACTGTAGTACTGGGTTCATGACCTGGCTCTGCTTCCACTCCTGCTGTCTGCACCCTCGAGGTAGCAGGTGATGGCTAACTACCTGCCACCCATGTGGGAGACCTGGATAAATTCTCTTCTCCTGGCTTTGACCTGTCACAGTCCCACGTATTTGGAGAGTGAATCAGATGATGAAAAATCTGTCTATCTCTCTCTGCCTTTCAAATAAAATGAAAACAAGCAGCTTTTTTAAAAAAAAGTCTAAGACTAGAGAAATAGACTCTCCTCTGGTAGAGTTGTCTCTCCCTGGGCACAGGGACATATGCCAGACCAATCTTTGTATGTTGATTGGTCCATTTCCTAAAGGTCCTGAACTTTAAGGAAGCTCAGAGAATTTCTGCCACCTTTACGGACTTCACCTAATAAGCTGGCCAACTGCTTTCATCTTAGTGGGTTTTCCGCAGACCAAAAAAAAAAAAAAAAAAAGATGATTGTATTACTTTTGTGTGTGTGTGCGTGTGTGTGTATGTATATTGTGTGAAATGAAAGGTTGGCATGCTGATTCTTCCACATGGCTGCTTTTCATTTTTGATGCAGGTCATTCAGGTCTCTGTGGTTTCTTATGCATTTGGTGAAAAAGCCACACACTCACCTTTGTTAAATAGATAAATAAATCATATACACTGTTATTCGCAGTACTGAGTTTTTCCACATTTGAGATCGAAGTAAAAACGTGCCTTTGGGATTCCTGATTTCAGGGAAGAATGAGGACACATTCATGCCAGAGCCAACATTTCAATAATGCTAAGGAATTTTGCTGACTAGAAATGATTTTCATGGCAGTAAATATAATCGTTTCATACCATATTTCAATGCTGATACCTGTTTCCAATTTTGAAGGATTATTATCACAGCACAAGATTTATTTTGCAATAAAATTGAGTACAGATGCATCTGAAGTGATCAAATAACTCCTGGATTATATTAAGCCATTATCTGACTGTCTCTTAAAATTCTCTACAATACACACCATTGGAGACATTGTTTAACAGAACATTAACTGCAGTGTGGCCACTGCCAAGTGTTCTAGATGCATCCAGGTAGTCTATAATTAATGCACCTGCAGAGACGAACAAAGGACTTCATACGCTGTCCATTTCAGTGGAGAGCAGTTGGAATTGCACCTGCACAACAGGTGCAGCTCAGGATAAGCACAAAAAGGCCAGGTTCTAACTAGAAAGCTAATCCCTTTCAGCATGGACTGACTAACTTGGGATGGCTATAGAAACAGCAGTATGTTATTCTCTGGACGACAGTGTGGAATGCAGTGAGGATTAAAAAGGGGATCGGGAACCTGGTGCATGAACACTGATTTTATGAGATGGAGGATTAATTGTCAAGTGTAAGTGACCCTGACACAAGGGGATTGCGACACAGAAAAAGGGCACTAGTCCTGAGGTGCCAGAGGAGCTTCCAAAAATTGTAACTGGTTTATCCCACACTATGTTCTGCCAAGCTGTATTCAGATTGACCACTTTTGTGAATTATCAGTGGTGATGAAAGGAAATGTAGACAAAACTGAAAAGTGCAAAAACCCTTACAGACGATAGTAGTTTGACTTTTTATGTCCAGTCCTTGGGTGAGCAGATCATAAGTATAGCTGTATGTGAGTTCCTTTCAGAGCATTCTTTGGAGAAAATCAAGATAACTTCACAACCCTTTAGCATTCCTTATTTATATGTTATCTGCTTGGCATGGATACTATGTAAGTACTTCAAATACATTGATCTCATTTGATCCCCACCTCAATTCTAAAAAGTAGGCTCAGAAAATGTTTAACTTGTCCAGGTATAAGGGAATAAGAGGAGTCAACATTTTCAAGTAGGTTTGTATGGTTCCAAACCAGTGATCTGTGACTACAATTAAACCTCCCCCCCCCCCCCCCGGCCTTGTTTCTTAGGCTGTGGCTACATGGCCTCTCTGTTCCTTAAGCACAGCCAAGCTCATACCCCCTGAGGCCCTCCTGTTGGCTGCTGTCTCTACTTTGAGTACTTGTCCTCAGTCCTACATAAGCTTGGATCTTTTGCACCTTGAGAGTTCAGCTTAAATGTCTCCACTCTTGAAACTGCCATCTTATAATAGCATCATGGGCTAGCAAGTCGTCTTGTTTCATATCCTTCCTAACGTTGATGAAGACGCTGAGATTGTTACAGCTGTGTGTTCACTGTCTGTCTGACTACACAAGGATGTCGGTTCTCTGAAGGCAGGGATGATACTTGTCTTCATCATGGCTGGCTCCTCCAGCTAAGACAGAGCTTTCTGTGCTAAATAAATATGTCACTAATAAAATGTCAGCCTAATTCCTACTCTAATATCTAATGACATTCAGAATAGCGAAAGTCTGTTGATGAATCAACCTATTTTGAGTTTTGACTTTGGAAATAAAGATAAAATGGGAAGAGAGTGGGGGAAGGAAGGAAATACACAACAATAAGAAACTCTTAATGAGAAAGGGATAAAAAGAATAACTTAAATAAAGTTTATTGAGTGACCACTAGGATAGGATTCTTTTAAAAATTATTTATTTGAAAGGCAGTTACAGAGAGGCAGAGACAGAGAGATTGTCCCATCGCTGGTTCACCCCCCAAAATGTATGCAACAGCTGGAGCTTCACCCAAGTTTCATGCTTGAGTGCAGGGTCCCAAGGACCTGGGCCATCTCCACTGCTTTCCCAGCTGCATCAGCAGGGAGCTGGATCGGAAGTGGAGCAGCTGAGACATGAACCGGCTTTACCCAATTCAGCACGGCACTGGCCGCTAAGATAGGGTTCTACACACCTGTTTTAAACCTTTGGTTCTATAGTGTACTTTTGAAAACATCCTCTTTCATACTAGACAACATAGAATACGGTCTCTCTGCCTGGGGGCCCCATTATGTCCTAGCAGGTGAATTTGTGGAAGTGCTCAAGATGGTCCATAATATCACAGAGCCTTGTGCAGGAGATAGCTACCAATGCAGTACTCACAAACACAAGACCCAACAGTGAGAAGGGGCTCTTCACATGCATTGTCTCAACTGTTCCTCCATTAGTCTCATGGGCATAGAATGCTTCCAAATGGCCTTTTAGAAGAAGGAAAAACTGTTGCTGAGAAGTTAAGTGGTTTGGTCAAGGGTAGTGAGCAGCAGAGCCAGGGTAAGAATTCAATCAGGGACAGGACTGTGGAGGCTCCAACCTTTGATCAGAGAGTGAAGGAATAAGAAGAATGTTCATTTTTATTGTCTCTGAAGATTCCACATCTTTGCAGACATGGTAGGAATTCATTTCACTGATAGCATCTTAAATCAGTCTGGGTACCACCTCTGCATATTTCTCTGTTGGAGGAAGATACTGATTTTTGGAAAGCGTCTCCTGTGTATGTATTTTCAGTAGCATTGTTTTGCTTTGTTCAAATTGGACTCATATGGCAAGCTGCAGAGCTGGAGTTCTAAGCAAATAAATGCAGCTAAGCATTATGGTCCCGGTCTGCAAAGCTGCCTCCCTCTCTCGCCCAGACACCTGTCTCCCAGAATTGACACATGCCCAGTGGCCCGTTCTGATCAAGACATGGCAGTAGAAGTAATACTGCTTAGCTTCCCAGGCAAGGTGAACAGAAACTTTGCACCTTTTTGGTTCTCTTGGGTCGCACACACAGGGAGAAACCAGATGTCCTGTATAAGATACTGACTCACTTGGGACCGTGAGACTGTGAGGACACCCTGGCTTCCCACACTGAGAGGCCATGTGGAAAGAGAGGAGGAGAGAGAAACAGCCAACTCCCAGCAGTTCCAGCCATCCTAGATAAGGTGCCAAACTTGGGTGTGCAAAGCCATTTTAGATATCCTGCCTGGTACAACTTCACATGACTCCAACCCAAGCTGCTGCTTGATTAGAACTGCTTAAGATGGTCCAAGTGCTACCACCCACTGAGCCCAGTTATCTTCCAGTACCGAGAGAAACATGGAAAGGTTGGTTTTAAAAAGTTGGACTTACGAAATTTATATTTATTAAAAGCTTTCTGTAAAAAAAAAAAAAAAAAGCGAATGTTGGTTTTAGCCACCTTGTTCTGGGGAAAGCACCAGACAAGAGAAGACCCGAGGTTCAACCTGGCCTTGGCTCACAGATGCTTTTGCAGCCTTGGCCAGGTGACCTGACATTGTATGACTTCTTTCCTCATATGTACATTGGAGTGGTAACAGTACCTACATTACGGGTATGTTTGCAAGGATTCATTTCTCACATCAAACGCAGAGCCTGGAGATAGAAAGCATTAATACATTTTAGCTGTTCTTATTGATTACGTTTGTGTATGAATCTTCATAATCTCTTCGAAGGTGTGTTTAGAAAAAGGCTTCATGGAAGAAACAAAGGGTCATGTTTTCATCCTTTTAAGTCCCTGGAGAACAAAAAGTCGTAGATTGTGAAGGGACAAAACTGAATGAGGAAGAGAATTTCTTATCCGGGTACGCGCCCTGAGATACTCACCTTCTACAATGTATGGATAATAATACAGTAGTGCCAGGGTACTGTGGGGATTGAAATGAATTCCTGAACACAAAGTCCTTGAAACAGCACCTGGCCCAGAGCAGGCGTCCTGTGTATTTTAGCTACCAGTCCTCTGATTACCCACCGTCTTACACCTTTTTGCTCAAGAAGCACTGTAGATTTCCATCCCGTTCAGTAGGGAGCACACGAGGCTCCTGCTGCCCAGTTTCGTGTGGACTGCAAAGCGGCTCCTCATCTGTTGTCGAGTTCCTTGACCTCCACAAGCTCTTTTTAGGGATGCTCACGAGCTGGAACGGTTGAGTTTCAGATATAGATTAGAGCGCTTCCTTACTAACTCCAGTAAAATAGCTCAGAGTTTGGCTCTCACTTTTAAATACTATGCAGATGGCGCTGAACCCCAGCCAAACTGGCGGCAGCTCCGTTTCCTCTGGTGAGCGCTGGTGGGGTGTCTATAGAATGGCATTCATTCCCAGCCCTTGTCCTCGATCTATTTCTCCTGTCTCTCTCTCTCTCTCACACACACACACACACACACTCACACACTTGCTGTATTTTTCCTATCAGCCTAAGTATTTTTTTATGACACAACCAGCAATAATTAATAAAATCGTTGGTTTGCTGCCTGAACTTATGTTCGCTCTCTCATCGTGTGGAAATGTTCACGTTAGCACAGATCAATAGCGTCCCCTTTGTGATTCCCCACTGCCAGGAGAGAGAATGTTCGCAAGAGGAGATCTAAGGCGCTTCCTACCGATTTAGAAGAGCCGGAAGAAAGGACGCCCCGTGCCAGCTGTGAAAGAAGCTCTTATATGCTGATAGGAATGTTATGAAATATCTGTAAATTTGGAGCTTGCTTTCATGAGCTATAAAACCTAACTGCATGGAGTGGATTTTTGAACACTCTTAAAATAAACATAAACTAAGCTTTGATAAAGGGACCCTTTTTGTGTGTGTGTGTTTGATTTTCTGTTATCCTTTAACAGTGTAATGTTTTTGCATGCAGAAATGTGGTGGGCCCAAGAAACGTTTGTCAAAGTGTAAGTTGTGCTACAGATGAAATGAAAGGAGGGCTGTGGCTAAAAATTCCTGCACCTGTGATAGATAAGGGAGCTTTTGACCCTGATACCCAACCCCTGAAAATGCAATCCTGTTGAATTAGAGATTTTTTGGGGGGTGTCGGGGTTGTTTGAGGCTACCATGGGAAACTGAGTAGACTTTGGTCTCGTCCTGTTTTTGGACTCAGGGATATCAGATCTGAAATCTTAAAGGGGACTTTTTTCTCATTGGTTGAGGAGCTGCTTAAATGCCCACATCCCATATCACAGTGGCTGGGTTCAAGTCCCAGTTCTGGCTCCTGACTTCAACTTTGTCTTAATGCAGATCCTCGGAGGACTCAATTAGTTGAGTCCATGTCACCCACATGGCAGACTGGGTTGAGTTCCTGGCTCCCGGCTTTGGCCACAACCCAGGCCCCGGCTTTGGGGAGTAAACCAGCGAATGGGGGAGCTGTCTTTCTCTCCCCTCTCCTCCGTCTCCCCTCTGCTCCCATAAGAATTGTTTTTTAATGGAATATGTCCTGAGGGGCAATCTAATGTGCCTTCTCTCACTTGGTTTTGAAGTGATTTCTGGCCTTGGAGTAGGTTTGCCTCTGAGGTTCAACTGATTTGTTAACTTAGGTAGTTACGTAAGTTCCCTGCAGTGCAGTTACTACTGCAGTGCAGTGAGCATTAAATTCCTAGCCTTTGTGACTGTCAGAGACAAAGCACACAGAGTACTTGCTGAGGAAACAGTGGCTGTGGTCATCATCTCCAGTACATGTGCCGGGCAGAATGATATTGTCTGAATATGTTTAATGTCTAAGCAAATAGTTCTTCACGATTATTTAGTTTTGAAAGGAAGAGTTTCATCAGAATAGAGTATGCGTGCTTAATAGTACCTATTTTTTGCTGGAGGGCATGTGGTTCAAAGCAGCAAATATAGCCATCCACAGATGTCTCCCAGATTTCTTGCACAGAGGCAAAGTCAACCATTTTCCTTTATAAATTCTGTATTGATTATCTTCAAATCTCTGGTTCACATTTCTTTTTACATTTCTTTTATTTCTGGATTAATCGATTTTATGACATTGAATAGTTCATGTGAAAGTTGCATGTTTGGCTCACTGCATTTTACTTTGGGTTCTTACTCTCAAAATGTGTTGATTGTACTTTAGTTACACATTATTATATACTTTGTTTTATTGGTTATATTATACTTCTAAAACATACCTATTTCTATTTCTAATTTCATTAATTTTTGGTAACATTCCATCACTCCCCAGGGTGAAAGATGACAGTGATTCCTCCCCTAATTACCATATTACATTTGCTTTCAGCTTCACTTTTATATTCTCAGTGTTGGAAACATTTATCCTGCAATCACATCAAAGAATTCTAAGCTTTTTTTATTGACCTAAACTTTTATTTTGCTTTAAGAATGAACTCTGAATCACTGGTGTACTCCTCAAAGGCCTGCAACAGCTGAGGTGGAGCCAGGCCAAAGCTGGGAGTCTTGACATCTCCCACGTGAGTGGCAGGGACCCAGCTACTGGAGCCACTATCTGCAGCCTCCTAACAAGTACAATTTTTAGGAAGCTGGAAGTGGAGCTGAAACTCGAATCCAGATACAGTGATAGGGAAATGGATGTCTTAACCAACACAACCCCCAGGCCAACTGCCCACTTCAGACCTAAGATTTTAGAACCAGTAATCACATAGCATAGATAGACACGCATAAAATAATAGTTTATACATATATATGTGATTGTGACTGTGTAATTATTGTTTACTTTGGCTCAGTTTGCTAAGATTACATTTGTACCTCTTAAGGTCACATGTCTTAAGCCAATAGAGAATGTTGATAGTGTTAAGATCAAATGGATTTTCTTATTTCATTAGTGAAAATGGTTTGGGTTGTTGACCCTAATTCTCTGTTTTTATCTGACAGCTGCTCTTTATTTGATGAAGGCAACTTTCTCTCCTCCTACCCTGGCCTTGTTCTCCTCTGTCCAGCATTATGGTCATTGTTCAGGACTTGTCTACTCTTCTGGGATGTATCTAGAATTTACTTCCTTAATTTCTTGACTTTGTATAATTAGCAAACTTTCCAAGAGAGATGAGGGAGTTTTATTTTCTGAGTCCATTTGTATATGTACATGATTGATAATTTAGCTGGGTTTGGAATTCTAGGTTGGAATAATTTTCCATTGGAAGTTTAAAGGTTTTGCACCTGTGCCTTCTAGACATCCATATTTCTGATGAAAAATCTGATAACTATTGTTATAGTTATTGTGAACATGGATATTTTCTTACTCAACGAGATCTTTGAATTCTGAACTTAGAATTTGTCTAGTGTTCCAATGGACAGGTGGGTATCCACCTCCTCTCTGTGACTGTTGAGATAGCATACCCTTAGGTAAACCTCTGTGTGATGGTGCAACATTTTCTTGGGGTGTATGTTTCAACAGTGTGTATTCAATTTACTTCCTCTAATTAGATTTAGGAGGTTAAAGTTTTATCATCAAGTTTTTAAAAGGGTGAATGAATACTTTGTTAACTAAATTGTAAACTTTTCTTGAGACTAAATAACCCTAATTTTTTTTTTACCTTATATGCATAAGACACAAGGTCTAAGCATATATTTCAAGAAGCTCAGAAAAGGAAATTTATTTTAACAGTATGCCGTGCCAATTTGAAGCTATAAAAGAATTTGAAATCTTCATAGAGAAGAAAAGGATTAACTTTTAAGCACTGTGTAATTAATCTGCACTTACCTGGATCTATATCTAAATTGTTTATTTTTACAAGAATTCTCACTTAAGAGTTGAAACGCTTGACACACTTACCACCAACTAGTGAAGCTATAGTCATATATTACACTGAATTTAAAATTTTGTTTGTACCGAAAGAAACTTAAAAAAAAAAGGGCTCTAATACCAAACTCCCGTATCTGAACCCAAAAAACATCTATTAAATAGATGTGTACATGCATGGCTATAAAAACCAACATAAATTTATCACCTCCCACTGATTTTTGCAATTACTGATAGAAGAAAATATTAAATGAACACATGGTTAGGAAACAGAAGCATAATTTGGAAATCTCAGCATCTCAGGAGAGACACTTGTGTGCAACATGTGAGTTAAAAGTTTCCTGGCAGTAGAGATTCTAAACACTATCTGGTCAAACTTAACTGACTTACTGATAACAAGACTTAAAGGACAATTACATAAGCATTGTTAACGCTTTCATTAATCTGGTAGTATTTGTCTTCAGAGTTGAAGCGCGTGAGTAATTAGTAACTCCTCAGATCTGAACTTTTTGGCAGCTTGATTTTGGCTCAGAAAATCTTCCAGGATTGACTTTTTTTTTTTTTTTTTGAAAATGGCTTCTAAAATCACCTGGATATAGCTTGTGTTGCTAATGTCGCTGATAGCCAAGAGAGCGATTAGGTGAAAATTATCTTCCCTCTGTTAAAAAATAATGGAACAAGTCTGGAAATCTGTTATTTAGGAAATAATTTTAAGTTTGCTGCTGGGGTTAGAGAGCAATAAATGGCTTCTTTCTGGAACGTTAGAGTTTATGCAGCACATTTATATGGCCATTTTTTTTGACTGTGTGCTTATGTATTGGTTAAATCATCATGAAGGTATCACATTGACTTTAAATCTCTGTTCTTGTTTCCCTATCTTGTAAAAGTGCTCTTCCTTTCTCTTTTAGGACCTCTGTTTCTGTGTCCATTCCCTTTTTCTCAGTTATCTCTCTACAACTACCACCTATGCTGAAGGCAGTTCAAATAGTTTCATTTAGTTTTCTCTGAAAGAAAGAAAAAATGAAGTCAGGATTAAGTATTTTGATTTTAATTAAAAAAAAAAAAAACAGCTTTCTGTTTTTGGGGGAGAGTTAGGTGAGGGGGGAGGCAGGCAGAAATAAATCTCCCCAGTGGACCTTGGCAGCTGTGGGTAGGCCAGGTTGAAGCCAAGAACTGAGAACTCCTTCCAGGTCTCTGACATGGGTAGCTGGGGCCCAAGTAATAGAAGCATCATCATCTGCATCCCAGGGTGTGCATCAGCAAGATGCTGGAGTTGGGAGAGGACCCAGGACTTGAACCCAGGGACTCTGATAGGGCCTGTGAGCAATGCAAGCATAGTCTTCCCTGCTAGGCCAAACACCTGCCACCACGGATAAAGTACTCCAGGACTCTCACCTGATGTTAGGAGTTCCCTGGAGCTTAGAGGACATAGTCTGCTCAGTCTGGGGAAGGAAATCTCTTCATGGTTCTGTTTCAAGTCTTGAAAAATATGTGTATGTTTTAAGAGTTTACACAAGGATAAAAATTGAAAGTAAACTCGATTTCATGGTTCAAATATTATTGTAGATGTCAATTCATCCCTGAAGGATTAAAACATGCTACAAGGAGCATACTTAATAGATATGTTAGATATAATGTATTTAATAGTTCTAACATCCAGAAGAGCATGTTAGATAAGAATACATGATTTAGTTCCATATTAAAGAATAGATAGCAAAAATTTTCTAAAAGAAAAAGAAAATTGTTACTTTCTAGTGTAGAAAAGTGGTTTCTTTTAATCCAATTTATTTGATAATTTAAACTTTATTGTTGTCATGCCATTTTTACTTTATAATGACCTAAAAACTTGATTTTATGAAAAAAAGCATGTGTATAATTAAATATAAATAGTAATTTGTTGGAAAATTGTTCTTTTATACACAGTAGTTTTCATTGAAAAAAATCAGTTTTTTAAAAAATAGAATTAAAGTGAGTAGCCTCAAATGTATGTTAAGGTATTGTTAAAGCGTCCTTTCTAAAAATGTTCTGTACATTTTTAATGATAAAGAACATGCTCTTTTCATATACCTCTTTGAGTCACTGGAATGGATGGTCAATATTCAGGTTCCAGAAAAATCACATAATACTGAAGTAAGAAAAACGTTATTTTATCATAGTCTGTAGTTAGAAGTCACAAATGTCTGTCTCTTACAAAGGTTGCTGTAGCTGGGCATCCAACATACAACCCAGTTATCAAAGCATGCAGAAAAAATTGTAATAAATACAGATAGTAAAAACACCAAAAATAACCTTAGCCAATGAAATGACAACTCAACAAACAGTGCCTGGGACAAGCATTGCCTGGCTCCTTTACACTGATGAGAAAACACTCTGGGAATTGGTCAGGTAACTCTAAGCAGTAAAATGTCTGCAAGTTGTTACTCAGAAAGCTTGCCTACAGCTATGATAATAAGGGACTGAAGAAAGAAGGTGAAAGGAAAGGTTGCAATTAAAACATGAAGTCAGAGAAGGTAAAACATTTTTTTAAATTAAATATTTGTTAAAAAAAAATATTTGAAAGGCGGAGTACAGAGAGAGAGAGAGAGAGAGAGAAAGAGAGAGAGAGGCAGATCTTCTATCTGCTGATCCACTCCCTAAATGGCTGCAACAGCCAGGGCAAGGCCAGGCTGAAATCAAGAGCCAGGAGGAGATGCTTCCAAGTTTCCTGTGTGGGTGCAGGGGTCCATGCACTTGGGCCGTCCATCTTCGGTTGATTTCCCAGGCTCATTAGCAGAGTGTTGGATTGGAAGCAGAGCAGCTGGGACACAACCCAGCCCCTACATGGGAGGCGAGCGTCCCAGGCTGCAGCTTTTACTGTGCCTCAATGTTGGCTTCAGTTACATGATTTCTAATGTCATTTTGGTTTGTAGGTAAGCAGATGTGAGTTTAATTTTGTTTGTAAATAATGTAGAACATCACTCATTATATTTTGATAGTTTGAGTCAATATATTTCCTTCAGTAAAATGAGTTTTTGTTATTTTTGCATAAAAACAACTGGGACTATTTCTACACTTCTCTACCGAAGGTCTAGAGATTTAGACCAGCAGGTCAGGCATAGCATGGTGCTTGAGACTGCTTGCGACACCTGCCTCCCATATCCAAGTGCCTGTGTCAAATCTCTGCTCTGCTCCAGGCTCCGGCTTCTGGCTGCTGTGTATACCCTGGGTGGCAGCAGGTGATGGCTCAGATACATGGATGCTTACAAGCCACCTAGAGGACTAGGACTGAGCTCTTGGCTCCTGGCTTTGACCTGACCCAATCTTGGTCATTATGGGCATTTGGGGAAGGAGATCTCTGTCTCTTGTCTTCTCTCTGTATCTCCCTTTAATAAATACTCAATTTTTAAAAAAAATTAGAATTACCAAGGCCCTGTAGTTTTTTTTTTTTTTTTTGACAGAGTTAGACAGAGAGAAAGGTCTTCCTTCCATTGGTTTACCCCCTAAATGGCCGCTATGGCCGGAGCTATGCCAATCCGAAGCCAGGAGCCAGGTGCCTCCCCCTGGTTTCCCATGCGGGTGCAGGGCCCTAAGCACTTGGGCCATCCTCCACTGCCCTCCTGGGCCACAGCAGAGATCTGGACTAGAAGAGGAGCAACTAGGACTAGAACCAGGCGCCCATATGGGATGCCGGCGCCACAGGCAGAGGATGAACCAGGTGAGCCACAGCGCTGGCCCTACCCTATAGTTAGAATTGTAACTGCTTTATCATATTTTTATTTGAGAAGTGTCAAACTGAACATGCCCCATTTTCTTTGCTGAGGTCATAGCACCATGGCTGTGGTGGGTTTTGGCTATTGTGGGTAAACTGGCTGAGATTCTTAGCTGTGTAGCCCAACAACGTAGTGGCATGAAATGGTTTTGGGGCACTGCCCTCCTTGACCCTACATTAACTGTACTATGGGCGAAGACCAATATAGATTCAGACCTACTTAGAAACAGCATCCGTATCTGTAAGTACTGGGTGGACATCGGCCAGTTAAGCATAGAGGGAGGCATACAATTCAAGAAAAGAGTTTAAATGTCCGTTCATAAGGCGGAGTAGAGCTGCCCCACTGCACAATTCCGGATGAGCCTGCCCGGGACTGGGCAAGCGGCTGTGCTGTCTAAGCAGAGTGTGATTCAGGGCAGCATCTACTCTGGGAGAACACTGGCTTCCTCCCTACTGCTTCCTGCACAGCCCGTTTCTCTGTGCCATGTGGACCGCATTTGTTGACATGGCTGGACAGATGTCTGCTGTTGAAACCATGTCCAGCCATGTGGCTCATCCTCACCCAGAGCTTTATTTTTGTTGCACTCTCCACCAGATTTTGTGGCTAATGATGATATAAACACTATGGTAGGGGAGATGCCAGTAGACTACTGTGCTTTTCCCGGTGAGGATTTCAGGAGAAATTAACGTATTTTCCAAAGTTTCCTGTCTATGCTGCATAATACATAGCATAAGCTTAGAAGAGAAAGGAAGTTTGAAGGCAAAAGCATGAGACTGGTTGACGTTGATTGCTCTGACTCTTGGACAGAGTCTTCATTTTCCTTCCAACTGTCCTGCCATCAGCCACCACATTTGGTGAGGCTTTGATGGGCTCACCTGACTGCCCACTGTCCCACATTCACTTTCATGGTGAGTTCCCATCTTTGAAATCAACTGTATTTTTCATAGAACTTAACTCAGTTATAATCTCACTACCCAAAACATGTTCATTCAAAAAGGCTAGCCCAGAACAAAAGTCCATTTGGTGAACGTGCAGCCAGTACTGTCTTTAGTAACTTGACAAAAGCTGAATACAGAAGAAGTGTTCAGGGTACACTTGAATTAATTGCAGCTCAGACGAAGGACAGACACAGCACAGGATGGATAAACCAGTTAGAAGGCTACAGAAATTGGCAAGATATAGGCAAAGACATGGTCAGATATTAAGAAAGGGATGTGTATCTCTTCCTATGCCATATATTGCGTCAAAATGAACAATACACGCTTTGTGTATGGGCAGTTCTATGGATACGGAACGGTGGCTGAATTCAACAGAGCTGTTCTTTTGCAACTCTTGCCAGGATGACTCCTGTCACAGCTACTCAGGGACTGTGTGGTCTAAATGGTTTCACTCCTTGCCTAACAGCTGTACTTGTTGCTGGCTAATCCACATGTCTTTTGCTGACTAGCTCAGGTTTTTGCCCATTGTGCATGAACTGCAAGAGAACAGGCCCCCCCACACAAGCAAGAAGCTATGAAGTCTTTGGTTGCATCATTTGGCTAATGTCTCACTGGCCAAAGTAAGTCCCATGGCCAAGGTCAGAATCATTAAAGGGGCATAAATCATTAAGGCCCATTACTCTAACAGTGTTCACCCATAGCAATATTATATGGTAATAGCTATGTTGGCTGTACTTTCTACCAACCATACAATTTACAAGACTTGAAATCATGTGGCTAAAATTCTAGTCCAACAAAGTACTCCTTACATAGTAGCTCCTGTGGACTCTCTACCGTTTGCACCTCTGAAATTTCAGTTCCACTAGCCAGAAATTGTATAAACCTGGAATAAATGGCAGCTGTGTTCCTTGTGATGTGTTTTATTCAGCGGATTGACTGCATTTTCTAAGCAGGGAAAATACGCTGGTGGTAGCACTGTTCTAAAGACACCAATTGACTGCCCACACCTGTCGTTGTACATTTTTGTAAGCATATACTGGGGTGATGACTATGAACAAAAGTTTAGGTTCCAAGAATTAAAGACTTTCAATTTAGCCTTTTTGTTGTTTGTATAATTGTGGTGCTTTGACACCTAATCTGTCCAAATACCTACTACAGTTTTTGGCATAGTTGATATTTTGGCTTAATAACCAGTGAAGCATGAGTTGAAATCCAGAGGAGAGAATTATTGAACAATAGGTCCATAAATCCAACAACTAAAGAGAATAAACAGTCTCCCAGCAAGTTCAGTTGCTCTTCATCCCATGATCCTGAGTGGCCAAATGCTTGGGCAGAAAATTAAACTCATTTCAACTCAACACATGTACCTTACTCAGATTGAAATTCAGTATTTGGATTTGTGTTAAGGTACTTTTGTGAAATAATTTTTTAATGTAACAGTTTTTAAGTGATGAGAAAGGACAGATTGATAGATAATTTCTTGTTTAACTCCCTATCTGCTCTCATTAGGTTACCTGTTGATTCTACCATGGGTTGAAAGATGGGGAATATATGAGGGTAACTACTTATGTTTTTGGAAAAAATAGAATTAATGGATAAGATCATTTTGAATCAAAAATTTTAAATCTTGCATAATGTTTCAATAATACGTATTTCCATGAACTTTTTGACAAACCCTCAACTACATTGATTGAAAAAATATTCACAATCAAGTAAATTTACTTTTTAATTTTCTATCCCATAAGCTTTTTGAAGTACCCTCATGTACATAATCCACCATATTCCAAATTTTTTTCTAAAAAAATAGGATTATAACTATGGTTCATTTCTCTCCCCTAGTTTTCCTTGGCAAATATTATTCACTGAAAGCTCAGCATTAGGGGCTATTCGTAATCACCTTCCACATATATGCAGGTTTCTTCTTAAACCAACTTATTAGCTGTTCCAGATGTTAGTGTTGAAATGTAAGCTTAAGAAGTTTCTTAGTGGACATTAGTAGACAATTCAGTGAGCAGGTGTTTCATTGATATGAGACGCAGAGTATATTTAACATATGGAAAGAATATGAGTAATTGTAGCCAGAGGGTAGATTGTGATTGTAAAAAATGCCTCCAGTTGGGTACTCTGCCTTGTTTCCACCTGTTTTGCAATATGCTACCATCTTGGTAGGACCTCTTTCCCCGTGTTTGAAATCTAGACTGGCTTTGAGATTTGCTTTGGCAATGGAAGGCGGTGGATATGTCTCTGTGCTACTACGAGACCTAAGGTTTCAAAGGCCTTGTATGCATTGTTCTCGTGGGTGTCCCTTCTCCTTCAGAGCAAGTGTGAGAAAACTTGCTGAGTGACGAAAGACCACAGTAGGCAGAAAGAATTGAGCCAGCTTACCCAGTTCATTAAGCTGGCCTAGACCTGTCGAGTTGACATTGTCCTTAGCTGACCTATGAAGGCAGTCTCAGAAGCAAAACCAGGAAAAGATGATCTAAACCTAGCCTGAACTCTTAGCAACAGTATCTAGTCCATCTATGGACTTCTGAAAAGTAAGTGACCACTGTTTTAAGTCACTGAGATGTAACATGATGAACAGTAGAAGGTAACCAATACTCTCATCTTTTTCTCTAGTTTATGACAAGAGCACTTTATGTAGAGCTTGTTATAGAAAGTGAACTGAATAGCACATGCAGCATAGCTCAAGGTAAACTGACGGATGATGATTGTTCCTTGAGTATTTGAGGACGATTCAGAAGTTCATGGCAGGGGTGGAATTTCTCCAGTGGTCCGGATGTCTACAACCCACATCTGGTAGCTGAGTTCAATTCCTAGCTCCTAACAGCAGGTGCTGTGAGACAGCAGTGATGACTCAGGAAATTGGGTCCCTATTGCTCATGGTGGAGTCCTGGTTTGAATTCCTGTTTGCTGGCTTTGACCCTACTCTAGCTCCAGCCACTGAGGATCTTAGGGGTGTGAATCAGTGCATGGGAGTATTCTTTGTGTCTCTCTCTAGCTCGCTCTCTGTGCATGTCTCTCTGCCTCTCATATAACTTATTAAAGTTTATGGCAAAATGGAATTAAAAGATAAATTTCCTAAAAATTGTAAAATTTTTATGATTTCAGGCCTAAGTTTTTGATAGCACAGATTCTGTAAGAATTTTTGAAATCCATGCATATGAGTCTTTAAAATTTGTTATGTAACGAAATGAACTTTATTTGATTCAAATTTCCATGAACTTTTTAAAGGATACTTGTGCATTAAAGTTAGTTTGCTCCATAAAAAAATAAGTTTCAGAATGCAAGGCACTGATTTTTTTTCTTAAATCCCACACAAACCTTAGCAAAAATTCTTCTAGTATATTGGACTTTTAATAACTATTTATTGTTTATGATGTATATATCTTTGAACCTCTGCATATCTAGAACTTTATTGTTTAACTCAGAGTAATAGGGGTGCCTTGATGTTATTTATCTAAATTCTACAGGTTTCAGACAGATCTGGCAAAATGGGCTGTTGTCTTTATAGACCCAGAGAAAATGTGGATTGAGTCTGATAAAATATTTTCCCTCTCCTTTTGCAGTTTTATGCAAGTGCAATCTTATGAGGTATCTGGCCAAACTAAAGTAAGACAAACTTTGCTTCTGGTCTGAGATGCACTCAATAATTTCTTGGAAGTTGGGTGTTTGACATAGCAGTTAAAATACCTCCTGAGATATCCACATCCTATATCAGAGTCCCTGGGTTCAAGTCCCTGCTCTGCTCCCCATCGCAGCTTCTGCTCACACACACCATGGGAGATGACATGTGGATTGAGCTCCAGGCTCCAGACTTTGGCCCAATCATGACCCTGCTTTTGCAGGCATTTGGGGAGTGGACCAGTAGATGGAAGATCTCTTTGTCTCTCTGCTTTTGAAATAAATAAAGAAACAATAATTAAAAAAAAAAAAAAAACTTGTGGGGCTAGCAGTGTGACGTAGTGGGTTAAGTGGCTGCCTGAAATGCCAGCAACCCATATGAGCACAAATTCGAGTCCTGGCTGCTCTGGTTCCAATCCAGTTCCCTGTTAATGGCCTGGGAAGATCAGCAGAAGATAGCCCAGGTGTTTGGTCCCCTACCACCCTTATGGGAGACCTGGATGAAGCTCTAGGCTCTTGGCTTCATCCTAGCCCAGCACTGGTCATTGTGGCTATGTGGGGAGTAAATCAGCAGGTGGAAGATCTCTGGAGTGTGTGTGTGTGTGTGTGTACGTGTACGCGCGCATGCGTGCATGCCTCTCTGTGTCTGTCTCCCTCCCTCTCTGAAACTCTATCAAAATAAATAAGTAAATCTTTTTTTTAAAACGTGCTGGGACAATGAAGGGTTAATCCCTGGATGGGTGCTGGTTCTGGCAGCATTTCTGTGTCACAGTCAATCACAGTGAAGTCATCGCATCCCATACACTGCCAACCTCCTCTGGTAACTGATGAGGCTCTTTTGGTAATAGCATTCTCATTTCCAGACATTGCATATTTTATCATTTGCAGTGGTAGGATATTTTTGACATCCTTGTTTCTTTATGTAAGATCACAGTGACTTTATGTCAGTAAATTTGTCAGTGCACACTGGTCTGCTGTGACAGGAAAAGCACTAAATGGATGTGATTCAATTTTAAATATAATTAATAAATTACTGGGAAATATTTCTATTGTGAATGCACTTACGCTTTATCAAATACTCTATATGCTCAGAAAAATAGCTAGTGTCAAGTAAGTTTTTTAAAATAAGAAGTGAGAATAGGCATCAGAATTATCATGGAGTTGGTTTAGTGACAAGCATTTATTTTAAATAATGCTGCCTTCTATCTAAATTATGAACATCAAATATACAAACATGCACATTAAGTCTGTTTAATTACCTGCTATACTTCATTATTATTGCAAAGCAGAAGGGTACAAAGAACTTGCTGCTTGCCTCATTAAAGTAGCTCTGAAAAGTATTTTCATTCCTATTTTTTCTCAGAGAATTTAGATCAAAGAAATTAAATATTTTTTCTCTAAATCGCCCAGTGAGTTGTTGGATACAGGATTTGAATTGTGTGTGTATAGTATCAAAGTTCTTTGCTTTGTGCCTTTCTGCCTTTTGCCCAATTCTACAGGTCTCCAAGGAGATGCTTTCTGTATGTGCTATAATTCTGTAGCCCATTGGACATCCCATTGCGTTTCCTGGACCGTACATGCATGCTTTGAGAGACAGAGTTCCGTTTGCTTTCCCTTCATTAACCATCTTCTGCCGTTTAGGTCTCCTTAGTTTTGTTAATTCTTTTCTCAGCCAAGTTCCAATTTATACAATATGGGGCATAAGGGTGGACTTCACTGGGTTACTGTTGGGTCACCTTAATTGTACCCTAGTGGTTTCATGCCACATGCACCACATCAAGCAAAAGTGAGATTTCTTCCTGATCCAGTTAGGAATATGGTGATGCATTACTTGACCACAAGGTTACATTCTAAGAAAGTTCCTTGTGTGAACATCATAAAACTTACTATAGCCAACATGATAAAAATCATGGCCTCCACCTGAAATCATGAGACTTTTGATATACGTGAGACGCAGAAGACTTCTGCTGGCCTCGCATAGCATACTGTTTGATTGGAAGCTTTTTTAATAAATACAAATATATGGTAACTAATGCTAAAAAGTATAGTGTAGTAAATGTTTAAACCAGTAGCATGTTTATTATTAGGTAGTATGTACTGTACAGATGATACGTACTGGTGCACAACTAATGGACGAAGCTCTGATAGGACTGACACCAGCAGGTGACAGGAGTTGTTCAACTCCATTATCATCTTAGGCACTCTGATCATACATGCAGTATATCATCAATTCAAGCATTGCTATGGCAGGCATGACTGTCTACCGGAGTGCTGTATGATGAAGTCATTCCTTGCTAGTATCCGGCGGAGTTACAGAGTGAACTTTCCCAGAAGCCAAATTCAGAAGCACATTTTCTTATCCTTTGAGTTCCTTCCTTTGGGGTTCCTGTCCACAATTGTGCACTACTTTTAGAGATGCTGTTCCCATTTGTGGAATCTTCAATTTGGTGTGGAATAACAGCAGTTTTGGAGGAAGACAACAGTAAGTGTCTTAAGGAAACTGTGTTGTGGGGTCCAGCACTGCCTGCGTATTTTAGAGTAGAGCCACAGTAAGAAAGGGAAGTCTTTAGGCTTGCTGTTGATGGCGCCTCCTAACCACTGGATCATCTTTGTGGATGTTGGGATGTTTTGACATATGTATTGAGAGGTAAAATGTCTTGTAGGGAGGTAGGCCAAGAAATCTGGAGTGGGATACCCACATATGATAGGGGCCTAACAGATAAAATTATCGGCGTCTGAAAACACCTGAGTCTACCCATAAGAAGTCTGGGAAGATCTGTAACTAGGTATCTGGAATCTTCTGTAGAAGAAAAAAAAACATGATAAAGAAATACGTGCTGAATGTACGGGCAAAGATAGCAGTAAATATTTGTGGTAGTTGGTACAGTGTGTGAATGCTTTCTTGTGTTCAGTTTCTATTGTTTAAAAAGACTTAACTTTAGAAGATCAGAAGATTGTCATTCCAACTTTTCCAACTCTGTTCACAGAACTGAAATAAAATTAGTGTTGTGAACCAATGCTTTATTTCAGGGATAGCTTCCTTATCTTCCATGTTAAATAGATGAAACAGGATGATCAGAAAGCTTGAAGCAGTTTGTCTTTTCTTCCTTTGAGGTCAATACTATGTTTGCCCAGTAGTCAGCTTTGCAAGCTATTTCACTCCTATTTTAATAGGCACATAAAGATCATTACATTAAAATTAATTCTCATCAGGGTTTCCAAGTCTTCTACCCCCAGTTGAGATTTTAGGAAAGTTGTGCCATTCAGAGCTTGAGAAGAAACCCAAAGAAATCATTATATCAGGTTAGAGCTAAGAGATTTTCACACAGCAATGGTAATTGAAAAGTATATATTTTACATAATGACTTAGATGACAAACTGGGCAAGCTGGTCTATTAATGAGCCTCCTGTAACGCCAAGGAGCCACCAAAGCAGGGAGTGAATGCATGTAGAGGAATCTCTGATCTCAACTTTTAACAACCAATTTTAATCAAATCATTTGAGGCACTGAGTTCTGAGGGCCTTATGATGGTGAGGGCAATTTGAAAGAAGAATAAAAAAATGTTTTAGATGAATTGCAAAGTAACATAACCAAGTTGGAGTTATGACCAGGAAAACTTAGTTGGGCTTTGAATGCTACAGAATTCCATATTGATGAAGGCCATAACCACAGGACTTATTAAGCATTTTCCTAAAACCAGTTTTTAGAGGGCAGGTTGTAGGACCTCACACTTCTGAATGGTGATTTGGAAAGGGCAGTTTGTTCTGGAAAATTCTGTCCAGTATTAACTGAGAGAAAGGACATAAATTATTAAGAGAATGCTAGAGTCTGCCACATACCTAGATATTCAAGAAGTGTTGCTACTAGGTCATTGGTAGACTTTCTCCAAGGATGTTATTTTGATAAAATATTTGGGTAAATGACTTTGTACTGTTCAAAAATCTCTTGGATTCTTTTTTTAGGGTTGGCAAAAGAAAACACCATTGGTAGGCCTGTGATGCACGTTAATTCTGATTTATCCTGAGGGCTGTACAGGCATCGCAAATTCCTGGAGAGGTGCCAGCCCTCCATGTCGGTTTGCATAGCATGGGTTGTCTTCTAGGAATGAGCAGCTTACTAATGTAAAATGAAGCACACCTTCAAATAAACAGTGGCGGCAACCCTAGCAGCCTGAAAACTTGTGCTGTAGAACCATGGGACTGTACAATGTGGAGGGTGGAGAGGACAGCTGGGAGACTGTACTTGCTTCTCTGTGGAACCAACAGCGTACAGTACAACTGGTGCTTCTTAACCCTGGCAAGGCCCCCAGGGTTGCCTGGGGGAGCTCTTAGAATCAAACACTCCACTGGCACAGATCCTGATTTAATTGGCCTGGGGTAGGGCTAGCAAGTCGTTGCTGTTTGTGTTTTAAACTCTTCCAGATGATGCTAATGAGGAGCCAGTGATGGATCCCTGGTTTTGGTCTAATTAGATCTCAATTGGAGGGATGGGTCCAGAGATGGTGAGAGTGAGGAATAGAGCTGAGATCAACAGAAGACAGCCATCTCTGAAAGAGAAGTTTCCTGCCCCAGTAAAATACATTGTAAATATGAATGAGTTTGTCTGATTTCTGTTCATGTGAAAGTGAGAAATAGGCCTTCATGTGACAGCTTCATTTTCCTTCCATATGTTTTTCTAAGGATTCAGGGTCCCCTGTTGCAGAATGAGGCCGTCCGCAGGGCAGAGATTGGTGTCCTGTGCACCACTTAGCTCAAGCAGTTAAAACAGTACAGGACACAAAGGAAAGACTCAAGGCATAGCTATTGAACGAATGAATGCTTTTATGGTTGCCTCGTTTTCATTAGGGTTTTGAATGAGTATCTTGGCACTTAATGAGCTTAGAGATAGATGGGTAAAACTGCAGAAACATAGTGATGACCATGCTACCAACGAAAAGTTAGAAACATCAGCTGGTTTCCCTCTCTGGATGACATAAAAGATGAGGCATTTTGAAACAATCTTTGACTAAAACTGACTCTGTTGTGGGAAGAGTCCCCTCTTTTTGCTGATTTCCTTCTCTTTCTCCTCTTTTCTCTTTACTTTTTTAAAAGATGTGTTTATTTATTTGCAAGGCAGAGTAACAGAGAGGGAGAGTCAGAGAAGAGACTTGCCATCTGGTTCACTCCCCAGATAGCAGCAACAGTGGGGGCTGGACCAGGTAGAAGCTGGGATCCTGGAGGGAGGAAGGGAAAGAGGGGGAGAAGGGAGAGGGAGAGAAATCTTCCATCTGCTGGTTTACCCCCACATGACTGCAATGAGGAGGGCTGGGGCAGCCCAAAGCCAAGGATTTCATTGGGGTCTCCCATGTGGGTGCAAATGCCCAAGCACTTGGATCATCTTCTGCTGCTTTTTCCCAGGCCATTAGCAGGAAGCTGGATTGGAAATGGAGCAGCTGGGACACAAGCAGAGTCCACAAGGGATGCTGGCATCATGGGCACTGGGTTTACCTGCTAGGTGCAACACCAGCACCGAGACTTCTAATACAGGCTACGTCTTCTAGCTTCACTGGCACGTGTGTTTTTCTGGCTATTTTCCTCCTCCTATTCTCTCTGCTTCCAAGCTCTTGCCTTTCCAATCTAGCTTTACGCTAAGAACTTTTCTTTTGAAAGCATAGATGGGTTTCTGCAGCTTCTCTCCAAATCTTTCTGCATCTTGGACAATCCATGGAGACCCCCCCAGATCTGCCTCACTGACCCTGGCATCCGAGTGGACACTCAGGATTGATTCTGACCATTCTGAGTTGCTTGCTGTTACCAGTGCTGCAGCTCTTTGCTCATTGTAGAAAGTTCCTTTCTCTTTTAAAGGCCTCATTATGCAAGGCCAGCTTCCCATTTTGCTTCTTCCTTGAAACCTTTCCGGAGCTTGGTCTTATGATTTGTCCCTCTCCGATCAGTGAAACTCAAAAGCGTCTGGATTTTTCTTTCATAAACCATACCTATTCTGCTTTGTAGGGGTAGCTTCAAAAAGTCTATGGAAAATGGAATGAATAGGTAAGTTTATTTTGGTGCAAAAATTTGAAAATTAATGAATCTGAAGAGTCTCCAAAAAGTTTGTGAAAAAATGTATTTTAAGAAAAACTGCATGGATTTCAAAATTTTCTGCATCAAAATAAACTTAGATTTTGATTGTATTTTTCCATCAGCTTTTTGAAGTACCCTTGTATAATACATTGCAGTTTATGACTCTGTCTCCATCACTAGATTTTATGAATGACAGATCATTTCACTTGTTATTGAATCTCTAGTCTCTA
Organism: Sylvilagus floridanus; assembly: GCA_949820135.1. Classification (NCBI taxonomy): domain Eukaryota; kingdom Metazoa; phylum Chordata; class Mammalia; order Lagomorpha; family Leporidae; genus Sylvilagus; species Sylvilagus floridanus. Next base: position 16,934,932 of record OX463230.1, on the reverse strand, counting down.
GAACATATTAGCTTAAGAAAACTTGTGTTGAATAACTGAATGATTAGAATCCTATTTTTGACTAAAACTGACTCTACTAAAATTTTTTGAAGGTCCAAGAAGAATCCTACATAGGCAGTTATCTTATGCAGTAAATAATTGACATGAAGTGCTGAGCTATCATTATGGAGATATGTTTTTGCTTAGACAGATTGTACTTAGTCTTTGAAGTTGTACCATAGCAAAATTCTCTGATGCATTAATGGACGAAGTGAAATCACAGCCTAGGATCATTTTGGAATCTATGTGGAGAGCTATGAAAATGAAGAAACAAGGAAAGACAGACAAAAAGCTTTGTGTGTTGGAAAGTACCTCTACAGTGTGTTTGTTTCTTAAAATTTGAACCTGTTAAATCTATCAATATTTACTACACAATGAATGCTTCTCAAAACAACACTAGGAGGCATTATATTCTCTGTCTTAGCTTTGGGACACTGTCACTTGACCAGCTGTGTAGCTACAGTTTGAGGTTGGCTAGATTGCAAGGTCCATGCCAAATTATACAGAATTCCTGAATATATTGGCTGTTTTTAATGCAAGATGTGTCATTGTTAGAGTATATGTGTTTTAACCATGTTATCTCCTCCTACTCATGGGCTCATGGAATATAAACTAGACTAAAGTAAAATACAGGAATACATACTGTAGTGCTGATTCACCCATATTCTACTGACCTTTCATCTGAGCAGTGGTCCACATTTGATCTACCAGGCCCAGGTCGTCTTTGGAGTCAGTTGAAGCTGATGAGGTGGATTGACTTGGATAAATTTTAAAAATGACTTGAAAAAAATTTTTTCTATTTTTTTCAGTTCCTTGTCTAAAATTTAAATAGGTGATCTTTTAGGTCTACCGTAACACATTCTCCACAGAGTTCAATTACTTTCTTTTTTTGAGTTTTGTTCTGTCATATAAGTAATTTTTATTACTCACTTTCATGAATCAGTATTTTGAAACAGATCCTGTATGGTTTGACATTTTTTTTAATCTAATGCTATCAAATTTATTATTAAAACAAAGGGTACTAATTTTCTATGGTGTAAGCATAAATAAACTTCACAAACAGTTCTTTTCTTACCCCTAAAATGCAGCAAATGTTTTTGCTGGTGTTGCACTACCTGAGTGAAGTTTGATGCCAACTGGGTGCCATTCAAGACACTGGTGTTGGCCAACTCACATGCAAACGTGGGTTTGTAGAATATGTATAAATGTGGGTGTAGGTAGAGATGTTGGAAGCAGAGGCGAAACGTTTGCTTGTCTCAATGTTCAAGGTTAGTCTTCATTGAATTATCATTTTTAAATAAAATTTTATGCCCAGAGGAATTTTACTTAAAGTGCCAGAGCCTGGGCTGAGTATAGAGAGAGAACAGAGATGTCAGATCCCATTCTCTTGTAAGTTGACCAAAAGAATTAAAAATCAGTATCTACTGATGGTAAGATGTGAAGACAAATGTGCTGTAGGAATAATTTCTTCAAAAGGGAGGAAATCTGCCCTTTGTGCTCATCAGCAAAAGTTTGACATGGGAGAAGATGAGTAGCTTGTGCTGCATTTGAGACAGACAGGCAGAGCCAGGTGAAGGACTGGGTGGCCCAGCCAGCTAGCCAAGGCACTATTAAGAGGCAGTAAGAGAAATCAGGGCACTTAATCAGAATCACAGCTCCCCTCGGCTTGTATTTCCCCACACATTCTCTCATGGGGAAAGATGAGGTTTGATACTGTTCCTGCTGCATGCTCAGGCAGCACGTTTTGATGGTATCTGTTGATGATCTTTTGCATGATGTATGTACAGGTTGCGTAGATTCTGTCAGCAACTCTGAGACTGCAAGCTGTCCATCATCTGAAGTCTGGAAACCTGAAATATGTAGACTTAATGTGTGTCACAATCCTTGTGCAGAGGAATGATCTTTATATTTTTTTTTTATCCCGGTGCTTAAATAGGTCCATCAAGTGAGTAGATAAGAGACTAGTTAGTCTTGCTAACAAAAGTATGCTTTGGGAGTGGCTGTTTAGCCTGGTAGTTAAGATGCCGGTAAAGCTGTGCGCATCCCACATTGGAAAATCTGGGTTTGATTCCCAGCTCTGATCCCTAACTCCAGCTTCCTGCTAATGCACACCCTGGAAGGCAGCGGCGATGGCTCAGGTGATTTAGTTGCTACCCACTATGTGGGAGACCTGGATTAAGTTCTCAGCTGGAGCTTTGGCCCTGGCCCAGCTCTGGCCATTGCAAGCATTTGGGCAGTAAATGAACGGAGGGGAGCACACGCACACACTCTTTCTTTCTGCTCTAAATAGATAAAATTTAAAAGTATGTTTTCCCCACTCTCATCAAATAAATGAAGACCAAATGCTGAAAGAACACTATTTTGTGAAGGTGAAAGAGTATGCTGTGTATGTGGCGGGGGGTACCTATATATCTGCTTCTAACCCCATCTGTGGAGAGATAAACAGTTCCATCAATCAGTGGAAAATTGTTGAATAAATAGTTTGTGTGGAGTTCACGGATCCCTTCCATGCCACCAACTGAGGGAGCCTGTACTCCATAGATAGTTTATCCTGGGCCAGAGCGCTGCACTCAATCCTGTGGTCACCTCTGAGCTTGTTCAACAAGCGCACTTAAAAAGGGTCACCAGATCTTTTCAGGGACCTGTAATTTGTTGGAGCCAGAAAGAGATGAATTTGAAAAGTCCTGCTTCCCTGCTGTAGAGATCAAATCCATTGTCCGAGCTGTGTTTTGTTAACTTTGTACATAGGATCTTCTTTAGCAACTAGGGAGACACAGCTGCTCTTTACATCTAGAAGTGAAAGAAACGAGTCTGAATGGAATATGTGGGCTCTGCTGAAAATGAAACATTTGCTTTACTGAAGGACTTGGGGCTCAACCCTGCATGTGAAACTCCAGCCAGAGCTCAAAGTGGAGGGGAAAAAAAGAGAGAAAGCTATATAATTTGTTTGAAGTTGTCAAGCACACACACACAAAAAACTGGCCCACAGATGCGAGAAACAAGAACAAAATGATAATTTAATTTCTCTATTTCTTTTTCTAGATGAGTAGTTGACTCAAACAAAAGACCATGAAAGGGAGCTGTCATTGCTTTCTGAGTCATCTGTATTTTTATAATTGTTGGGATAATCCAGTCGCTTCTGTATTAGCAGAAAGATTAGAAAATCCAGATGTTTGATCTGCTTGTGCTTCTTTCTTGTCCATAGGAAATCTACTGTTCTAATAGATTGAGAATCTGTATTTGATATTTCCAAATCCTTTGGGAAAAGCATAAACAAAGGTCGGGAATCTCAAAGCACCATCTAAAGAAAGGATTCTCTTTGTGTTCTATGTAGTGTGCCTCTTAATTCTCTGTACCCCCGAGTCTGCCTATTCTTGCATTGGTTTTCCTCCAAGAGCAGCTGAAAATGAGATTGAAAAATATGAGGCACTTTGATAGAGTGATCAGTCAAGCTCATCATCCCGACTGACTCATTGACTGATGTCTGTCTGTCTTTGCCTTCCCTGTTTTCACTTTTTTCTTCTTTTGATGAAATGTTTCAGGCACTACGGAGCAAGTATTAAACCCTGGTTATTGATTACTATTAAAGTCTAGTTTGGGACCTGTCTTCGTATCTAGCTGCTGATATGTTTGGATCAAAGGTGAATCGTGGCAAAATTTCATAAAAAAAAAAAAAAACAGACTAGTTAGCGAAGAAGTGACTTCCCAGACATTATTTTATATCCTGTCTTGATGCCATTGTGATTAGTAAGGACCTCACACAGATAAGGCGAAGACTTCGCAGAAGGGCTGCTGCCTACTTCCTGCATTGCTTAGCTGAAGCCAGTACTTGGAAATATTCAGAAAGAACTTCTGTTTCACAAAACCTTCATAGATTGTCCTTGAGCCACCCCTTATGGGCCTTGTATTCCCGCCAATCATCTCCGCCCCTCCTCCCCCCAGCACAGTCTTCTGCTTGCTTTCTTCGCTCCCCCGCCACCACTTTTTTTTTTCTTTTAAAGCATTTGTTTTATTTCGGGAGAAAAACATTTTTTAAAATTATTTAAAATGATGTCAAGGTTATGAAATACAGGCAGGACAAATATAGCATAAATCTTGGAGGGTGTTCCTAAATCCCTGCCCCACCCCCACTTAAACTGAAAGCCATCAGCACCCATCATTTCTAATATGAAATAGAATCATTTAACATATTAGAAGAGCAAAAAGAAGCCTTCGCAGAGTTCAGAAATCAACTCACACTCTTCATATTTTATCTTCAAGAATGTGTGCATTTTCCAGCTGGCTGCGGCTGCATCTTTCTGAGTTTTGGACATTTGTCACCCTATTCAGCCAGGCAGGAGAAGTCCCTGTGTCGCCAGCTCCGTGCACTGCGGGCACAGCATCTGTGAAGGAGTCACTGACATCTGATGATTCAAATCGCAGAAATGATCCAGGACAAATTATGAACGTCTGGGTAACACCCAAAGATTTTGAGCCGAAATGACTTTGCCCTTGGAGCCTTGAATTCTGGGCGAACACTTGGGGCCCCAGGATTTCCCTGATGCAGCTACCCTAGGACATTGCCCCACAGGTTCGTCTCTGTCAGTTGTCATCCTGGCCAGCGAGGACCAATTTAGCTTCCCTTGGCCTGAAATGAAAAGGAAGTGGTTCAAGTTTTAGCTTACAAACCCTCAAGGCAATTGGAGCTTTCTTTGAAATGTAAAACAGTCCTCTATCAAGCACTGCTTAAGGCAGCATCCAACTATCAAAGTCAAAGATGATTTGATAGAATCTTACAAATCCGCGTAATCTATGGTAAGTAGTAGTAGCTAAGGCTTTGGCTCTGTGTTTGCACGTAGGGCAGAAGCAGGAGGATAATTTATCCAACTTTAGGGTAATGAAGTGTTAACAAAAACCACATGAAACTATTATTACAACCACAGGCCACAGACTGCTAAGAGGGTGAGCTCTCTGGAGACGTACCTATTTGCAAGGAATCTTGCATCGCAGCTTACCTGAAGGCATTTGCTAACCGCAAGGTGATGCAGCCGAAATACCATGATTCATTAGCCATAATGAACAATGCTGGGCGCATTGTCTCTAAAATATAACCCGTTGACATTGATATATATGTACTTTAACTCATTCGTCCCAACTTTATTAGGTACATATGTCTACAGCAGACACAAATGAAACATTCCACAACTAGGCTTCAAGCCAAAAACTAATTTATTCTTTAATGTGCTAGTGATTACTTGGTGGTTCCTTGAGCCGAAATGACAGGTCTGAGCTAATGGAGTCGTACTGTAAGTTAATATAAATCATGACAGAGCAATTAATTACAGAAACCACTGCAAATCCCTTTGTTAGTTTTCCCCATCACCAGAAGGATTTAATAATATTCATTTTGCTAAGTTCCAGTGACATTTACAAGTCTTAAACCATTTTTAATCAAATCAATATCACTGGCTGCTAAATTTAGTTGTGCTTTGCTTGCAAGTCCTGGAATCCATCGATACTAATGTTTCCTACCTTCTGTTCCAATGAATGGCATTGAATACCCATACTTCCTCTTCATTTGTTTACATTGAGTAATTGGGATCTGAAAAAACATGAAGACCTGGAGAACCCTGGCTATCAGCAGGAATGAATTAGCAGGTGGAGGAGGAGATCTGTGAATCAGTAATTACCCCTGCATCATTGTATCTAAGGTCCTTCATCAATTTCCCCTAATTGGCCTAAAACAAACAACAACAACAACAAAAATAAAACCCGAACCACCTTCCTGATCCTGGAAATAGATTTACATTTCTGTAGACTTTCAAGTGTGCTAGGTTAAAAACAGGAAAATGGGAGTTAGGCACTGAGCAATGTGCTTTTTTCTAACAAAAGAGCACAACACCCACTGCAAAGCCACCTCTGCTTCCTCTCTGGGCTTCCTTTGTTCTTCAGACATCTGCGGTTGACATCTCTGTTTACAATTGAATAAGTGGAAATTAGTTGGATAGTATGGCTGTAGACATGCTAAATTATCTCTATCAAGAGTACTAAAAAATTCTTAATCAGGAATTGATTGTGCTATAGATTTTTGGAACAAAATGACCTGCTGTTCCTGGATGGCTGTGTTGCTAGATCAATATCAAACCCTTTCTTTTTTTTTTTTTTTCCTGTTTGCTTCCTTTTTTCCCTCCCAGTTTTAGCTGTTTCTCGGGAAAGAGTACAGCTCCCATAGCAAAGTACCTTGCACAGTTTTAGTAGATTGTCTATGCTTATCCTACCTTTTGTTTTGTTTGCCCATAATTGCAGGCTTCGATTGACTTTTTATTGACTTGCTTTCGACCTAATCTGTGGCATCCCCAAATATATGTCTCAAAAGGTTAGGGAAGCAGTCTTTCGAGAAAGGCTGCTGCTTACAGCGCGTATGGTTGTGGGGCTACTTGGATAACCTGCGCTTTGTGTTTTTTTCTGTAATTGTTCCTGTTCATCTTTTCTTCCTGCCCAGACTGTAAACACCATTAGGCCAGGGATTGCACTTGATCCACATTTTTCTCTATGCAACTGATACCTAGCAAGGATTTTTCACATGATATTGTTCCATGAATGTTCAGTAACTGGATGAACATATGCTACCCAGATGGGAGGGTAAGGAGGGTGTAAAACTCAAATTAGTTCATCAAATGGCTTGTAAGAGAACAGGTTGGGTGCAGGAAAATGTTGTTAAGCTGGGAGAGACGTTTTCGGCCTGAAGTTTCGAGCGAAGAGCTGACTTGATGAAGGCTAACGACAAGACTGGCACTTGGGGGTAGCTCTGATGGTTCTGATGCTAATAGCATCTTTGTACTCTTGTACAAATCCAGCCCTAGTTTGTACTTCTAGCGCTGGAAAATGATGTATTGCAAAGAAGTCTGAATTGAGAGTTAGGATGTGAACTCACACTGCTTTCAAGCGTTGTGACCTTGGGGAAAGCACTTACGTTCTTCTGAGCCTGTCTCCTTGACTGGATAGTGAGAATAAGCAATGGCTGCATAATAGCATTGTGAGGATGGAAAGACAGCGTGTATGAAACAGGCTCCTGCGGAGTAGTGTCTTAGTCCTGTAGCCAGCAGGCCTCCGAATGACAGCCACGGCACCAAAGAGATCATTGAAACTTCTTCAAGCATCAGACCCCACACTCGAAAAGACATAGTTTTCTTGTGTTCTTTAGCTTACTGGGAGTGTCATCAGTATGAAGCGGACATTCGCTGTGGGTTCTGATTTCTAACCGGGGAGTTAACTCCTACTTGGTTTCTGGGGAAAAAAGTGATCTAAAGTGCGTCACTTTTCCTGTGTGTCAACATCAACAATTATCATCCCACTCAAGAAAGCAAGATGGGAAGGAATTGTATAACCAAGTCACACAGCCCCTCACGTCCCTTCTTTTCAAATGAATGAATACACACCCTTGCTGTGGTGTGTATTTGGCTACAGCAGTTGAGATTCTGCTCGGTCCCATTTTGGGGACCCTGGTTGGAGTCTCAGCTGCTGTTTCTGATCCAGCTTCCTGCTAATACACGCCCGGGGAGATGGCAGACTGTGACTCAAGTACTCGGGTCCTTGCCACCATGTGGAGTACCTGCATAGGGTTCTAGGCTCCTGGCTTGGGCCTGGCCTGGTCCTAGGTACTGTAGGCATTTGGGAAAGTGAACAAGGAATAGAAAATTTCTCTGTCTCTTTTTCTGTTTGTGTCTATATCCCCTGGTCTCTCAAATAAAATGAAAACAAATGTTTTAAAAAGGAAAAGATCTTCTTGTTTTGATTGTATTCTCATAATGGCTAAGGAGTTTATCTGCGCCTGTCATTTTGCAAGAAAGGGGAACTATTTTTTAAAAGCTATAATGTATCCCTAAGAATAAGAAACATTTATTATCTCCATAAATAAGGTTCCAGAACTAAAGTTGCAGGTTGATTGAGCAAAAATATAGGATCAATGTTGAAACAGTTTCTCCTGGCTGGCGCCCCGGCTCAATAGGCTAATCCTCAGCCTGCAGCGCCGGCACACCGGGTTCTAGTCCCGGTCGGCGTGCCGGATTCTGTCCCGGTTGCCCCTCTTCCAGGCCAGCTCTCTGCTGTGGCCAGGGAGTGCAGTGGAGGATGGCCCAAGTGCTTGGGCCCTGCACCCCATGGGAGACCAGGAAAAGTACCTGGCTCCTGGCTTTGGATCAGCATGGTGTGCTGGCCGCACTCTGAGAGATGGGTCAAGCTCTCAATCCCTGGCTCACATTCCGGATGCCCACAACAGCTGGAGTTGGAGCCAGGTTTTAGGGTTTTAGCCAGGCACTAGGGATACAGTCCAAGTCTCCCACATGAGTGGCGCAAGCCAGTTTCTTGAGTCATCACTGCTGCCTTCTAGTCTGTGTTAGCAGGAAGTTGAGTCAAGGAGTTGGCACTTTGAAATGGGATGTCTGTGTCCTAACTGCTATGCTAAACACCCATTCCCTTCATGAACTTTTAAAACTTTTTGAAACTTTTTTCCTTTCGAACAGGCAGTTGGACATCAGAGTTTGTGCTCTTAGTGGAGAGTCTGGAGATCCACATTCCAGTCTGAAACCTCTGTATTAATTGCTGCATAACCCAGCAAAGCCCTGCGTTTCTCTTTGCTTCTGTTATTTCAAAGGAAAGAAGAGAATAAGAACCATTAACTTGAAACCCTGGCCATGGGTAAAAAAGCAAAAAAGAATTAGCAGATGATTCTGATAAATCAATATTTGCATCTCTTTAATGATCATCAGTATCTAATTTCATGCATTTTGTTGCTTCAAAAATAAATCCCATACCCATTGGTAATCTCTCCTTTCCTCTCTTGTTCCAACCCCCAGAGTCCAGTAATCCATTTCGTGTTTCTGTGGATTTGAGTGTTTCTGATGCTTGATACAAATAGAATCATACAGGGTCTTTTGTGTTGGACTCTTTCATTGAGTCAGTGAGTGCACATTTCACCCTTGCTGTAGTACCTCAGTGCTTCGTTCCTTTTTTATGGCCAAATAATTTTCCATCCTATGGATGGAAAATATTTCTCCTCTCCATTCATCAACTAGTGTATATTTAGGTTGCTTCTACCTTTGCATTGCTCTGAATAATGCTGCTAATATTTATGTGCATCCTTGTGTATGGGCCTGTGTCCTTGATTTTGTTGGGCGTGTCTCTAGGAGCAGAATTCCTAGATCATACAGTAACTCTGTCTAACTTGGCGAGAAACTGCCAAGATGCTTTCCAGCATGGTGGCACCATTTCCCCATCCCACCTCACATGCAGTGAAAACACACAGATGTACACATGCACAAACTTCACAATGCGATCATCCGCTCCCTGATTTTGGCACACTGCAACGGTGGCAGCCACAGACGTTGTAGGCTCTGGCTTTGTGGTGCACCCTTGATAGGTTTGCTTCTTCCTTGCTCTGTGACAAATTTGATCATGAGAGTGACCCACCCAGACACGGTGGACCGTCATCTTCCCTCGGCAGGACCGTAATTCCACATCCCTGAATCTGCTGGGGAAAATGCGGTGTCCGCAAGACAGCAGCCACTCTGGAAACATCTGAAAGACTGAAGGAAGAAAGACACAAACTTTGAGACGGGCCTGCCGAATTGGGATTTTCATCCAAAAACTGACCTTTCCGTTCCATCAAGTGAGCTATTTAGCACCCCACTCCAGCATATGGATGATCTCGGTCTACAACATCCGTTCCTCCTCCATCTGTTGAGGAACTGCATCTCCTTGCAGAGTTGCATGAGGAGGCCTCGGTATACGTGCTATACGAGGGACAAATGGTATTTTATTTTAAAAGGATGTAACAACATCACCTAGATTTGGCAAACATCACAGAAAACCTTAATGTGGAGATCGGTTCCTGTTTTCCCCATTTGATAGGATAACATTCAATAGATGATATTAATTCAGTTCTTCAACACACATAAAAACGGAGCAGCATTCAGCATCAGGTTTGTTTGCTTTTATTCTTAAAGAATCTGAAGGGATTTGACATTTTGTTTCATTCATTCACAGTCTCTTTTTTCATATCTAATGAACACGCTGCCCAACAATGGTCCTTAGATCTCAGCCATCTGCAGGGGACGGCTCTCGGGTCATAGGCTAAGAACAACAGCACATCAGTATTGAATCAAAAAGTGAAACTTCAAAGGCAGAGCTGGCCATGAGGTCTCTGCTTTCAAGACCCCGTAGCTAGTTCCTCCTGTTTATTATTTTTTGTTTGATTGGATGATAATGTAGTATGTCGTTGCCTGGTCTATGACCTCCGGTCAATTCCCTATGGAGAAGTCAGATTGGGGAATAGTTTTGTGAGCATATTTGTCCTAGTAGGGAAATAATAAAAACAGGAAGGGTGGGAACAAAGATGTCTAAGGAGAGAGAACAAAGTCCTTTATTACCGAGGAAGATGATCTTGGGTGCTCAGCCAAGAGTCTCTTTATCTGTATGGTGATAATGATTCTCTCTGTAAATAACGTAGGCAGAAGAAAGGATTGCACTGGTTTGCTTCTCTCTTCGTTGTCAGGGGCACCCTATTTCCCCTCATTGTGCGCCAGGCATCCCCCGCTCAGCTCCACGCTGCCACGATCAAGATCACGTTTGTACCTCTGATAACTCAGCCACACAGTGTTTTTAAGTGTTGAGCTGGTGACTTAGGCCTTAATGGAAATTTTTTCTCCTACTATAGGACCTCTCTGGGTGATGAATAATTGATGTCAATTTATAGCTTGAAGGATGTCTCAGAGGGATCAATACCAAAAATTAATACCCTAGCCCCAAATACACACACACACACATAATCTCCTTTTATTTTTTTTTAGGGATAATTAAGCCCCAGAAAAGGCTATATACTCTTTTTGTTTTAAGAGAAAACGTACATATAATTAACATCTGTTTTATTTCACATTTCATTGAATATTTTTAAACCAGGCTCTGAAGGACCTAAAAGTTTACTGATGAGGAAGAAATAGTACTTACGACCTTGGATGAGGCTCTGATAAAGCAGAGGGAGTAAAATTAAAAGATGGGAAGCGAGTGTTTAGCCTAGTTAGTTAAGATACCCATGCCCCACATGAGAGTACGTGAGTTTGAATCCCGGTTACTGCTGTGCACTCTAGAATGCAGGGGTGGTAGATTAAATGATGGGGTTGCTACCTTTACCTTCTATTGGGAAACCTGGACTGTATTCACAGTTCCAGTGGCAGCCACTCTGGGTATCTGAGGAGTGAACCAGCAAGTGGGAGTTCTTTCTGTCTCATTGCCATCTGTGTAAATGATTAAAAAAATATAAAAAAAAATACTGACATAAATAAAAGGACATGACAAAAAGTTTGTGGAAAAACTGAATTAAAACTTAAGCTTTTTCGGGGCAAAACTTCTTGGGAATCTAGCCATTGTTTTTCCACCAAGCATACTTTCCATACATTTCTGCAGACCCCACTTACTCTGAAATGGATGCTTCTCTTGACTCTGCTTTCACCCTGTTCTGAAGAGGTAGGGACGTCGTTCTCGAAGCTTGGCTCCATGTCAAAACAATGCCCAAGCTCTCGGTGACAACTCCACAAATACTGCGCTACCAACTTCTCATTCAGGAGCGTCTTCCCTTTATATCTCGTGGCTGCAGTCATGTCCACCCACAGCTCTTGTCCGTTCCATGTCATATCAGACGGGCGTAGGGACTGCACTGACGGTCCCTGTTCTGACATCCCTAAATTTCCCATTTGTCCCGGTCCCTTTGCATCAACCCCAAGACTGCCCCTCGGGCCGGCCCCTTCTTCTTGAGCAATCTCATCCATCATGGGAACTGTCAGTTGGGGGCCTTCGAAGCTTGGGGCTTGGGGGACAATGTTCTGAGGACAATGCCCATCTGTCACATACGATGACCAGCTTTCTGAAGCCCTGTAGTTAGGGAGGAGCAGTTCTGGCCTGTGGGAAAGTATGGTGCAGCAGCAAAGACACTGGGGTTTCTAGCAAGGTTGGTTGCCTTTGCTGCAGTTTCTTTCTTTCTTTCTTTTTTTTTTTTTTAACTACCTTCCCATTGTCATCTGTTACAAAGTACCCTATACGGAACTGGAGATGAATCGCAAGATTGTTCTTGCCTGCCTTTAAGACCCGTTCTGCCCTTGAGCCGGGCACAAATTAACATGCCCCGTGGTTGGAGGACTTCTGGCTCAGGAAGACAGGGACACAAAGCAGAGTGTGGGCGCAGCTTTGCCAAGAAGGTGTTTAATTGTGTCGCACAAGTGGCTGGATGCCTGCTGGCTAGCGAAGGGGGCTGGAGCATTCCCAGCCGGGAACAGGAGCAGCGAGGGCAAGCGTCGGGGCGTGGAGTGGGGCTCCGTCCTGGGTCTGGGCACAGCCTAATTGCTTGCTTCCTACTTGAGCCTGAAGTCCGGACTTGAAGCTGGAAAGACTCCCACGCTGGAGGCAGATTTCTTTGCAGGCCTCAAAGAACTCTGTAGCCACCCAGACCTTCAAATCTCTCTGGGAGGTGGTGACTCCTTCGGTTAAAGAGATCCCTTTCAGGAGAGGAGCTTTTGATGACTCCTGTCCGCCTTCTGCTCAGACCTGCTCAAGTAGCTGCTTTCCTGCCAGCTGCACTCGAACATTCTCGCAGCTGCTGCACTTCCGCCCGGGCTCCTCACTGCTGGCCTCCCTGAGATGAACACACTGGCTTGACTGTTTTCCGGAATGTTGATAAGTGATCTCATCGAAACTTCGACCCCAGACCACATCTCCAGAAATCGTAACATGGCCTCATTAAGCGCAGGCCCAGTAGGTGCAGCTCCATGGTGTCTCAGTTGAATTGAGCGGCTGTAACACAGTCTGTTAGACTGAGTGGTTTGTAAACAACCAAAATTGACTTCTTAGAGTTCTAGAAGCTGAAAGGCCAAGATCAAGGTACAGGCCGTGATGGTGCACCTCCTGGTTGACGGAGGGTGTCTCCTAGCTGTGCCCTCCCTAACAGAGTGGAAGGGGTGACGTCTCTCTGCGGTGTCTTTTATAAACGCGCCGATCTTAATCACCTCTCAAATGCCCCACCTCTGAACACCATCATGTTGATGATTGGGCTTCATTGTGTGAATTGGGAGGGGACAGACACATTGAGGCCAAAGCATCTGGGTACGAGCTTCTAATGGAATTGACATGGGCCATGTCTGCTGTCACATGGCTGTGAAAGGTAGTGCATACCTGGTGCACGGTAGCCGGGCTTCTCTGTTTCTTCAGAGCATTTCTGCTTGTTCCTGGGACTTCCGAGGGAGGGTCTCCCATGTTCTCGTATGGCAGCTTCCCAGCTTCAGTGGCCCAGTGTTCTCTGTTCTCCCTACCCTACCCCTTGCCTTGGGACCAGGATTCTAAAGGCAGATGGACCCCATCCCGTTCCTGGCTCCAACACGCGCTAGTTGTGTGACCTATGCAAGATCCTTAACCTTGAACATCGTTGCCTCATCTACAAAACCTGGGGTAGTAAGCCTTATTTTGAAGACTTGGTGAAATGCTTGTAATACACATAGTATGATCCCTAAAACACAGTAGAGCTTAACAGATGCTTACTTACCATGGTTGGCCCTATTGTAGTCAGAAACCAAACCCAGTGCCTGTCAAGCTGCCTGGTCAAGTTTCTTTATTGGTGTGCAGGCCAGTGTTTGTCCAGGAAGTAGGCTCTAGAAGTTTCCTGTGCCCTGTCCTTGGGGGGTAGGGGCCAACATGGTTGTTTGCATATCTGATAGTCAACTCTGTCAAACATTGGTGTCAAAGTATCTGCCTTGTACTTAGAATTCCACCGAGTCTCTCCTTGGATCACTTCTGGCCCTTTCTCCTCTATCCAAAGGTGATTAGACTCACTTCACATGCTGTGATCTTTCACTCCTTCCTAACCCTTTCTGGCCCTTCTCACACCCCAAACTCCCCTTTCTTCCTTCAGCAAGGAAAGCAGAATTTCCACAATGTCAGGGGGAGGGGAAAATGTGGACATAAAGAAAGGTGATATACGCATGAGAGACCGGGAAGAGGCACATGGCTCCTGGCTTCGAATCCGCACAGCTCTGGCCATTGAGGCCATTTGGGGAGTGAACCAATGGAAGGAAGACCTTTCTCACTCTCTCTCTCTCTCTCTGTGTCACTGTCTGTAACTCTACTTGTCAAATAAATAAATAAAATCTTTAAAAAAAGGAAGGTAATTTATACTAGCATTTTACAACCAAAACTGCAGTATTGCAAAAGGTTGTATTATTAGTATATCTAGTTGGAACCATTTCCTCCCCCTGCTTTTTCTAAATATTTTTAAAGGTTTATTTTATTTATTTGAAGGGAGAGTTACAGAGGGAGAGACAAATCCTCCAGCTACTGGTTCATTCCCCAGATGGTCACCATGGCTGGCCTGATCCATGTCTCTACTGAGGGTGGCAGGGCCCTGGGTAATTGTGTTATCTTCTGATGCCTTCCCAAGTGCATCAGCTTCCTGTGGGATGCCAGTGTTGCAAGCAGTAGCTTAACTTGCAGTGCTACAATGCTGGCCACCTTCCCCTTACTTTAAATCAAATACTTAGGGCAGAGATGTGTAACTTTTTGGAAGTCAGATAGCCTGTTGGAATTATTTCGAACAATACTGTGTGCTGGCTGTCTGAATTTTGCTTGTTGAGACTCAGGGAAATTCTTTCCATTTCATTTTTGGAGTAACTTTTGGGGCAGCTGTCTGTTACAGAGGTGAAGGCAGGGGGTGATGCTGGCAATAAGAATGCGATGATGACCTTGTAGATTGTGTGGTGCACTTGGAAGTGAATCTTGACTCTTGGATTTGAGAGAATGGCAGTGAGCTTGGGAGATGGACTAGAAAGCTTTGAAAGGAGGGCTTATGGGTGATGGGCTGGACGCATGTTGGACTTTGTGACTCTAGTAGCCCCTGTTGAATCTTGGGAGACAATGAGGTTAAAACAACAAATGCCTTCCTCCATAATTGTTATGACACTTGGATTTGTCATTTGACTTATTTACTTTTGTGGATTGACTATTTAAGAGGTTTATTCACCCAGAGGAACACAGTGTTTGGTTATGTTTCCCAGGAAGGTAGCACCTAGGGCCCATGGACCCAGCCAGAAATCTCAGATGCAGAGAGAATCAAAATCAAGCCTGCTGCATATTCTTTTAAACATTATTTAAATGACACATTTTTGACTGTTAAACACGGAAATGCTGTAACCATTTTGGAAAATCGGCTTAGCAATTTCTTTAAAATTAAACCAACACTTACTATATAATCTAGCCATTTTAGTCCTGGAGGGATGAAAGTCCACACAAACAGTTATGCCTGAATATTTACTGCTACTTTACATGTAACAGTGGCAAACTGGAAGCAACTCACCTCTCCATAAGCAGATGAATGGACAAACAAACCACATTATACAATGGATTAATACTCAGTGAAATGAAATAAGATTTCAACAACAATCAATCCTATATGTTCATTTCAAATACTTTCCCATTTGTTTAAATTCTAGGGAAATGTAAACCCATCTGTAGTGGTGGATTGCTGCAAGGTGATTAAGGGTTGGAAGTGGAGGGAGGAGGAGTAGGAGAGGATGATTACAAAAGGGCATGAGAAAACTTGTGGGGGTGATGTTTCATTGTCTTGATTTCAGTGTAGGGTCTCTGGGTAATGCATATATAAGATTCATCCAATTGTACCCTTTGATAATGTGCAGCTGATTGTAAACCAGTTATGACTCAGTAAAGCTATAAGAAAACACTAAGTATTTTTTCATTTCAAAGCTACCTGTTAAGAAAAGTTATTCTCAATTTTTATTTCAAGGATCCTAAGGTTGTGAACACTTACCAGCATGACACGCGCTCATTACATTAAAAACGGTCTAATTCACTATGATGATAATGATATCCAGCATTCATTGAGCATTTTCATTTGAACAGGGATATCTCATTGCTTTACTTACATTACTTCATACACTGTTCAGAAAAAAGTCTTAATGTAGATACTATTATTAGCTCCACTGTATAGAAAAGGCAACTTGAGGCAGCAGAGAGGTTGAATCATTGGGTCCACACATGGCTTAAAAGTAGAGAATCTCAGTTAAGAGCATATATGCTTCCCTTCCTGAACTCTTTGTCTTTAGTTGATAGACCCTAAATACAGATTTATCTGGCAGAGGCAAAGAATTAATGCAGAAACAGGGTGTGGATGTTCCAACCCTCTGGTGGTTTGCCAAGCTCCTTGTTTGGCTTCCTGCCTTTGATATGAATTCTGTGTTTGAGTTTATAGTTTCCCACAGCATAGTGGACCTGCCTGTTCTCTAGACTCTGAGTTGTCCTGTTTTTTTCCCCTAGATTCTTTTCTAGTTGCCTTATGACCTTCAGTTATGGTTCAGTGCACAGAGTTTTGGACAGTAACATCAGTTAGATTCTTCAGGTAGAAGTCCTAGGATCAGGAAGGCAAGGTTCCAATTCAAGATCAGGATATATGTCCAAGTCTCTCAGAGGGATAAAGTAAAAGTACAAGATAGACCAAAAAAAAAAAAAAAAAATCAAGGAAAGGAGATTGACAGAAATGAATCCAGAAACAAGACGTAGCTGAATGGTAAAGCTAACAGCTGGGAAGCCTTCAGGGCAAGAGGACAGCAGGGTCCCTGCCATGTGCTGGGCAACTGGAGCTGGCAGGCACACGGGCCAGGGATGACAGAGCAGCCTCTGAGTAGCCCCTGATATGCCCTTCAAGAGGAAAGCTGTTCAGCGATGATCTAGGAACTCCTGGCCGCAGGCCCTGGGCCAGCCCTGCTGGGTTGACAAGAATCACCAGAAGGCCCTTAAAAATACGGCCTTGTTGCTTTCTCACAGTTCGGCCAGTCTAGAAGATTACTTTGGACTCTGACTCTCTCCCTTTAATCTGTAGGAGAAAAAAGGAGGGTGATAAAAAACCATATGGAAGCCTCTTCTTGGGCCAAAACCCTTCGATCTTTTTTCCCAACAGAAGAAAGTACCCTTTCCTCTCTTAAAGTGTTCAAAATATTTTCTCTCAGCTACATGAACAAGCATCTAAGGTACATGCAGTGCTGTGGTTCACATCTTCATTTGTTTGTTTAAACACAAACTGCACACTCACTGTGTATCGGGATCTGTCCCAGGTACTGAAGATACCAAGACAAATCTCCAGTCATGGCCTGCACTGGATCCTCAGTCTAGGAAGGGAAGCGATTCAAAGAAAGTGATACTGTGCACAGGAACTTACCGAGTTTTGAGAAGAAAGGGTTAAGGTGGGTAGAGGGGACTGGAGAAATAGATACTCAAAGGGGCCTCCTGAAGGAGTGATAGGGGAGTTGAGAGCAGAGCCATTCCTAATTTTCTTTGCACCCGAAAAGCTTGCTTTCATAGAGCTTAGAGATTGTAATATCTCACATTCTGCCAGAATTGTTTTCTAGAAGCCCTTATGCGTATCTACTTTTTTTTGTTGTTTTTTTAAACTAGAGAACAATATAATTTAAGCAGAAAGAAAATTCAACAGGTTTTTAAACATAGATTTAAAGTGGTTTCATAAGAGTAGTCAACATTAGAGAACTTGCGATTCAAGGAATGGAATGTCTTCAAAAATCAATATGCTCAAGGATGAATGGGTAAATTAACAGCTTTAGGCAAATTGGGTGGGTTCCTTCGTTTCTTTCATTCAATAAATAAACAGACTCCTTGCCAGCCATTGCACTAGACACTGAGGACTCGGAAATGAAAAGCCTGTTGGGCAGGTGGGCAGGGAACATTAGTTGATATGTACCTTCACTTTGGGGAAGAGATTTCTCCCGTGCTGCAATGGTCGGCTGATGCTAATGTCAAAGCTGGGCTACTTGTCTAGGTTAATCTAAACCAGCATGGTTCTTCTCCTTGGTTATTGCTTTTAAAACAAAGCATACTGGCAGAAGGAGCTTGCTGTGTAGACATTGCTTTCTGTGGAGGAGCAGTAGAAATAAATGATAAGTGATGAACAAAGAGCTAATTCGTCAGTGTTGCTACCCTTTGATCGTTTCGTATCAGGAAGAATCCCAGTATTTTTGTGTATATAGAATAATCATCACCTCTAAAAATCAGCTTCAACAAAGTTCTCTCTATCTTCAGACACATTAGTCTCCCAGCAGTGGATACCTCTCCGAAAAAGATGTTTTACCTTCCTTTGGCAGGGAACACCTACCCATTGTTCAACTTCGGGAGCTGTGCTGCCAACTTGCGGAGCCTGAGCTGGGTCTTGATGCTCTGTGCTAATCCACTATACATCAGCCTGGAAGCTTCTCTTGACAGGAAAACTTGGAGCAGGTCGTGTGGAATGATTTTGGCATCACACGCTGGAGTGGAAACTATTCACAGGCTGCAGGAAAATCTGGCTTGGGCTGCTGCAGGGAAGGCAGCCACTGGCTGGGAGACAATTAGTGTAGGGAAGTCCTGGGCTGCCTCTCTGAGAGGCCTGGAGGATGCTTCTGTACACTGAGAGGAGAAGCATCAGGAATCGTGTGTGTTTTCATGAGAATTGAGAGGAACGGCAAGGACGCAAGCCAAGTTAGAAAAAGAACACTACCACTGCGCACTTCCATCGCAGTCTTTCAGATCCAAAACCCTTCATGCGTATAAAGAAGGTGCCAAGGGAAGGAGACTTGAGGGGTGTTGGAGGATGGAGCCTAGGAAAGCCGTCAGGCGCAGGTGAAACTGCTTGTGTGAGTGTGTCAAATCAAACACAGGACCGGAAGTGACCCCTCCCCTGGTTTTGGCGAGGTTCTTTTTTTTTTTTTTTTTTTTTTTTTTTGGTATTTGGTAGGATTCTTGGTTCTGCTTTTAATATACTTGAAACTCTTGGAGCTCTGACACAAATATTTAGCCAAACAGATTTCTGGGACTGAAGACAAGGGTGGTATACCTATTTTGACTTAGCACTTTGAATGCCAGGGTTTTGTGACACCACTTGGGTTGCTTTCCCCCAGGGTAAGATGGAGAGCCCATGATGGCTGTCCTGGACAGGAAGGCAGAGGTGCCCTTGCATTCAGATTAAGGCGGTTGGGAAATGCTCTTCCATCTTTCCTGCCTTTTCACGTAGGGCATCTTTATTACAAAAGACCCTCCACACAACGAGACCCAGTTGACTCCACAGAGGTCAACCTGATGAGTGAGTCATTGTATGTTCACCAGTAGGGAAGCCAAGGCAACTCTCCTAGCCACACAGATGAGGGTGGAGGAGCCCTCTCCTGTGCTGTGGTGACTCTGCCCTCCACCCTGTGGGGCAGCGTTTGCATGATCCAGGAAGTGAGGAGCTACACTTTTTTTGTTAATTGCTTCAGAGCAAAGAGCATGCTTTCGCCTTTGGTTTTCGCATGTCTAGCATGGTGTCTGGCACATAGTAAGCGGTAGTTAAACTGAATCGGGTTAATGTTCTGGGCTTCACTGGGAGTGTCAAACACTGAAATGAGCTCCACACTTGAACGAAAACCAAGAAGAGACAGAAACTATAAAAGGAGTGTTGACCTTTTCCAAGGAGATGCAGAAAAGAGCCTAGTGGGATGACAGTAGCTGAGGGTACTCCTGAGTGATGAGGGTGTGTGCTGACTGACAGCAGCAGTGCCTCTCAGAAAGGGCACTTCCAGTGCAGCACAGGTGGGGGAAGTTGAGCTAGAGGGTGCCTGGACAGGTACCATAGGAGTACTGAGCTGCATATATGGTGTTGCGTATTAGCCCCAGTAGAAGCCTGCCACTCAGACGTGCTGTGAGCTCAGCCCTGAAGTCCTCATCTGATTCCGTAGAAATCCTGTCAAACTATTTCACTATTGGACAATGACATCAGGTTTTACGCCAACTGACTCCTCAACTCCCTGACCTGGCGTTGTCCTGCGCTCTGTCCGAAGGATTCATACCACTGTCCTCCTTGTAAACCTAGTTCCTGTGGGCTGAGATGCCTCCCAGGTGTGAGTCCAATTTCTGTCAGAGACAGCACTGTCTCATGTCCATGATCAGTAGAAACCATCCATCCCTGTGGAAACCCCAATAGATGTTTCCTGGCTAGACCTCAGTTTCTACCCTCCATTCTAAGAACTCCTTTTCCAGGGAAGAGCAACCAGACATGTTGGCTGAAGTCACAGCCTAGACCAGGATCTGAGCAAAGCAGGCATTCAGGGGAACTGGGGTGGCCAGGCCTTCCTTTGATCATGGAACAGATACATTTGTTCCGTTTACTTAGCTTTTCTAAGGCCTATTTTTGGTCCTTGGAAAATGGTGATACTTTGTTTTATTCTTTTCAACTACAAAAGCTTTGGAGTGGTTTTCTTTTCTTTTTCTTCTGCCTTGGGAAGCCTGCTCTCCTTCTCCCTCAACTCGCTTTCCTCTAGAAGTGATTCTACCTCTGACTGAGAAGCAAGTGCAAGTATAAAAAGGGGGATTCAGCCCAGTGTTGGCTGAGGGTTTCCATTAGAAATAGAAACCAGTATAAGCAGAGAAGCTGCCTGAGGAGGTTAGGTCGGTACACGTATGTGCTGGTATATACAGAACAGGACAGTTGCGACACCTGTTTCCATTTTAGGTTGATGTTGTGACAAATGACCACAAATGCAATAGTGGAAAGCAACACAACATTATTTTGACGTCTGTGGCGGTCACAAGTCCTAAAATAAATGTGTTGGCTGGACTGTGTTTTGTAGATACAAGCTCTAGGGAAGAATCCATTGCATCTTCTGGCTTCTGGAGGGCACCTGGAGTATTGGTCACATCCCCCACACTCAAAGTCAGCAGTGTAGCATCTTTACTTGTCTCTGTGTGTGTCTGTCTCTCTCTCTCTGCATTTGCTTCCCTCTCAAATCTTCCCCTGTGACTCGGGCTCCCTGCCTCCCACTATTCTTTACAAAGACTATTGTGGTGATGTTGGGACCACTCGTAATCTTCCCGTCTCAAGATCCTTGAAGTCTCTTTGACTGTACAAGATAACATGTTCACTGGTACTTGGATGAGGATATGGAAATCTGTCTTAGACCATTCAGGCTGCTCTAACAAAATACTTAGACTGAATATTTCATAAACAATGAAAATATGTTATAATTATTGACACGGAGAAGTCCAAGCAAGCGTCAGCTGATTGAGTATCTGATGAGGGCTCTCTGCTTCACACATGGCCCCTTCGTGCTATGTCCTCACATTGTAGAGGGGCAAACAGGGTGAACAAGCTCACTGAGGCCTTCCTTAGAAGGGCAATATTACCATTCACAAGGGCTCCACCCTTGTGCTAGGCACCTTGCAAGGGCCCTGCCTCTTTAACATCAACACATTGGGGTTATAATTCAACATACTAATTCTGAAGGGACAAGGACATTGAGACCACAGCTTCATCTTTCAATTTGGAGAGTGGGATGCAGTCATTGTTCTTGCTACCAGGTGGCTCTTGTGGATATTTTTTGTCTCTTTGGACTTCTTTTGTACCATTAATGCTGTTTATAATTGGATCTTGGAACTCTGAAGAAGTTTAATTACTTCTTGACATTGTTCCAACCACTTAAGTTTCAGTGTGTATTTTACAGAACCCACATACAAAGCAGTGTTTTAGATGTCAAATGATGGTAATCATAAAATACCTATGAATGTGTAAGTGGCATCTTGATTTTTACTAGATATAATGCTGACAATCATTTCCTCAACTAGAAGAGGTAACACATTAATCCTTTAAGAGTCTGAAAAATGTTATTGACTGTTCCTTAATTGTTAAGACCTTAATGTGGTGTGGTCTGAAACTATAAAAGTAAGATTATTTATATAAATTAAAAGGTCTCAGTGTTTTAAAGAGAAATGTCAAGAAATGTGAAGATTTTGAGATTTTGCTAACTGCAGTTTCATGGGTGCAGGCAAGAAACATGAGATTGCTGATTAAGAAACAAAGGATAGCTGATATGTGCAGCCACAGTGGTAGCCAGACTCTACCTTTCTGAGTCAGAGTCATCATTTTGCACAGATTCTCTGAAGCCCAATTCCCACAGGGTAATACAGAAAAGACTGAATGACATCTGCATTGTGTCATATCAGAGGAATGTTGAATGTAGGGAATTTGAACCTTTTATAGTTGCGCTCTTAATTTCAGGATGCATGTTTTTGTATAAGGCTATTTGTTATATAAACTATGTTTAAAAAATAATCTAGGTAGCAGGTATTTGTTTTAACAGGTAAGCTGACAGTTGGACACCTGCATCCCTAATCAGAGTACCTGAATTGGAGTTCTAGCTCCATTCTCAACCAGCAGTACAGAGTGAGCCAGTAGATAGGAGCATACTCTCCCTCTCTTTCTTGTTGTCTATTTGTTTGTCTCTAAAAAAATGAAAGAAGCAAGAAGGATCAAAGGTAAGTCAATGATTTGTTGATAAGATGTCAAAGCATGAGAGAAACATACATCAACTTTTAGTCTGAAAAACCTCAAATTCATATCTTGATTAAATTCTTGTTTACCTAAACTCCCCCTTCTTCGTATTCTTTCATTCATTGATTTTAAATTTTTTATTTATGTAAGGTGAGCAAATTTAATATATTTGATAAAGATTTAAGAGCATAGTAAAACTTCCCACCAAATCCTCCCTTCCACCCCTGCTGACACCTCCCTATTCATTCTGTTTTTATTTTTTCTCTTATTTTTTTGAAGTGATATAGCAAGGTATATGTTTCTGTAAAAGCCTTTATATTTTCCAGAAGAAACTTTTTATTACTACAAATTTCATAAGTACAACTTTAGAAATATAGTTATTCTTCCCACCATACCTGCCCTCCCACCATACCTGCCCTTCCTATTCCCATCCTACCTCCTGCTCTCTCTCCCATTCCCAGTCCCATTCTCCATTAAGATTCATTTTCAATTAACTTTATACACAAAAGCTTAACTCTATACTAAATATTTACACAGGACCATAAGCAAAGCAGTTCTCTCCTCCCTTCAGAGAAAAGTATATCCTTCTTTGATGGCCACTTCTTTCCACTGGGGTCTCTCTCACAGAGATCCTTTAGGTAGGACATTTGTTTTTTCACAGTGTCTTGGCTTTCCATGCCTGTAATCCTCTCATGGTCTTTTCAGCCAGTCTAGAATGCCTTAAGGGCTGAATCTAAGGTCAGAGTGCTATTTAAAATGATTATCATTCTGAGTCTGCTGTGTGGGCTGCTTCCCATGTTGGAGCATTCCCTCCTTTTTAATTCTATCTGTAGTTATTACCAGACACTTTATTGTATTTATATGATCCCTTTAACACTTAATCCTATCTATATGATCACTTTAACACTTAATATGGTGACTTTAACACTTAAGATGGCATTTTTACCATGCAGCTTAGTGGAGTTTGGGGTCCCATGGCAAGATTTTAAACTGTACCCTTAGAAGTAAGTCCATATGAATGTATGCAGAGCTGTATAGCTTTACAATTGCAAACTTCCTCCTCTATCTCTCTTATTCCCACTCTTATTTTTTACTGAGATCTATTTTCAATTGAGTTTATACACATATGATTAACTCTGTTAGGTAAAGAGTTCAACACATAGTATGAAGAAGAGGAAAAAAAAGCTTCTTTAGTCAAGACAACAGCTGTTCAAGTAATTGTCAGTGTGTCAATTTCACTTCTACATATTTTGTTTTAGGTGCTTTATTAGTTCTCACAGATCAGAGAAAATATATGCTATTTGTCCTTTTGGGACTGGGTTATTTCACTAAGTATGATGTTTTCCAGATTCATCCATTTTGTTGAAAATGATCAGATTTCATTTTTTTAATGCTGTGTAGTATTCCATGAAGTACATACCCCATAATTTTTTTATCCAGTCTTCAATTGATGGGCATTTAGGTTGGTTCCATATTTTAGCTATTGTGAATTGAGCTGCAATGAATATGGGGGTGCAGGTAACTCTTTAATTTGCTGATTTCATTTCTCTTGGGTAAATTTCCAGGGTTAGGATGGCTGGGTTGTATGGTAGTTCTGTGGATTTACCAGTTTACATTATCACCAACAGTTGAAAAGGGTACCTTTTTCCCTACATCCTTGCCAACATTTGTTGTTAGTTGATTTTTATATGAAAGCCTTTCTAACTGGGCTGAGGTGAAACCTCATTGTGGTTTTGATTTGAATTTTTCTGAAGGCTAGTGATCCTCAGCATTTTTTCATGTGTCTATTAGCCATTTGGATTTCCTCTTTGGAAAAATATATGTTTAGGTCCTTAGTTTTTTGCCTGTTTTTTTTTTCTTTAAAGATTTATTTATTTATTTGAAAAGCAGAGGCAGAGAGAGAGAAGAGAGGTTGGTCCTCCATCTGCTGGTTCACTCAGCAGATGGCCACAAAGCCCAGAGCTGTGACCATCCAAAGGCAGGAGCCTAGAGTTATTTTCATGTCTCCCACCTGAGTGCAGGGGCCCAGGGCCTTGAGCCATCTTCCATTGACTTCATAGGCCATAGCAGAGAGATGGATAGGAAGTGAAGCAGTTGGGATTCGAACCAGTGCCCATATGGGATGCAAGCACTGCAGGTGGTGGCCATGCTCGCTACACCATAGCGCTGGCCCCTGCCCATTTTGTAACTGGGTTGTTTGTAATATTGTTACCGAGTTTCTTGATCTCTTTATATAATCTGGTTATTAATCCTTTATCACTTGCATAGTTTGCAAATATTTTCTCCCATTCTGTTGGTTGCCTCTTTGCTGAGTGTTTGCTTTGCAGTACAGAAGCTTCTCAATTTGCTATAATCACATTTGTTAATTTTGCTTTGATTGCTGGTGCCTCTGGGGTCTTTTTCAACTCTTTGCCTATTCCATTATCTTTCAGGGATTTCCCCAATGTTCTCTCATAATTTGATAGTATCAGGTCATAGTTTTTGAGTGGATTTTTGTGTCAACTATAAGGTAGGGGTCCTGCTTTATACTTTTGAATGTGTAAATCCAGTTTTCCCAGCACCATTTGTTGAAAATACTATTTTTGCTCCAGGGGTTTGTTTTAGCTCAAACAGAAGTTTTTTTGTAGATGCTTGGGTTGATTTCTGGTGCTTCTGTTCCTTTGGACTATCTATCTGTTTTGTACCAGTTTTGATTATAATTGCCCTGTAGTATGTCTTGAAATCTGGTATTGTGATGCCATTGGCTTTATTTTTATGGGATAAAATTGGTTTATTCAAGTTCTCTTGTGTTTCCATATGAATTTCAGCATCATTTTTTCTAGATTCGAGATTAATATCTTTGGTATTTTTATTGGTATCACATTGAATCTGTAAATTGCTTTTGGAAGAATAGACATTTCAATGATGCTGATACTTCCCAATCCATCAACATGGAATTTTCATATTTTTTTCTATGTTCTATTTCTTTCTTCAATATTTTATAATTCTCATTGTAGAGATCTTTGACATCCTTGGTTAAATTTATTCCAGTGTTTTGATTTTTTTCTTAGCTACTGTAAATGTGCTTGATCTTAGAAGTTCTTTCTGAGCCATGGCAATGTCTGTGTATACAAAGGGTGTCCATTTTTGTGTATTGATTTTATATCCTGCTACTTTACAAACTCCTCCATGAGTTCCGATAGTCTCTTTGTAT
This sequence comes from Sylvilagus floridanus, assembly GCA_949820135.1. Lineage (NCBI taxonomy): Eukaryota > Metazoa > Chordata > Mammalia > Lagomorpha > Leporidae > Sylvilagus > Sylvilagus floridanus. The sequence goes on along the minus strand of OX463230.1, from coordinate 16,909,328 downwards.
TCCTTTGTATCTCTTTGTATTCTTTTGGATCTCTTATATATCGAATCATGTCATCTGCAAATAGGGATAGGTTGACTTCCTGTTTCCCAATTTGTATCCTTTGATTTCCTTTTCTTGTCAAATGGTTCTGTCTAAAACTTCCAGGACTATATTGAATAGCAATGGTGAGAGTGGGTATGCTTCTCTGGTTCTGAATCGCAGTGGGAATGCTTCAAACTTTTTCTCATTCAATAGGACACTTGCCATGGTTGTGTCATAAATTGCCTTGATTGTGTTAAGGAATGCTGCTTTAATGTACAATTTGTAGAGTTTTCACCATGAATTGGTGTTGTATTTTATCAAATGCTTTCTCTGCATATATTGAGACAATCATATGGATTTCTTCTGCAGTTTGTTAATGTGGTGTATCACATTGATTGATTTGTGAATGTTGAACCATCCTTGCATACCAGGGATAAATCCCAATTGGTCTGGGTGGATGATCTTTCTGATATGTTGTTGAATTTCATTGGCCAGGATTTTATTGAGGATATTTGCATCTACGTTCATCAGAGAAATTGGTCTGTAATTCTTCCTCTGCTGTACCTTTTTCAGGCTTAGGAATTAAGGTGATGCTGGCTTCATAGAAAGAATTTGGGAGGATTCCCTCCCTTTCAATTGTTTTGAATAGTTTGAGAAGTGGAGTTAGTTCTTTAAATGTCTGGTAGAATTCAGCAGCGAATCTATCTGGTTCTGGGCTTTTTTTTTTTAATGAGGGCCTTTATTACTGATTCAATTCCTAACTTGGTTATGGGTCTCTTTAGGTTCTTTGTCTTCATTATTTTATTTGTATGTGTCCTGGAATCTGTCCATTTCTGATAGATTTCTCAGTTTGTTGGCATACAACTCTTTGTAGTAATTTCTGATGACTATTTTTGTGGTGTCTGTTTTTACATTCCCTTTTTCATCTTAATTTTATTGATTCGGGTCTTCTCCCTTTTTTGGTTAGTTGGGCCATTGGTATGTAAATTTTGTTTATTTTTCAAAAAATCCAGCTCTTCATTTTGATGATCTTCTGTAATTTTTTGGGGTTCAATTTTGTTGATTTCTTCTCTAATTTTAATTATTTCTCTTCTCCTCCTTGTTTTGGGTCTGGTTTGCTGTTGCTTTTCTAAATCCTTGAGATGCATTGATAGCTCATTTATTTGGTGCCTTTCCAATTTCTTGATATAGGCACCAATTGCTATAAACTTTCCTCTTACCACTGCTTTTGCTATATCCCATAGGTTTTGATATGTTGTATTGTCATTCGCATTTGTTTCCAGACATTTTTTGATTTCTCTTTTGATTTCTTCTATGATCTGTTCATTCTGGAGCATGTTGTTCAGTCTCCAGGTGTTTACCTGTGTTCTAGGGATTCCTGAGTTGCTGATTTCCAGCTTCATTCTATTGTAGTCCAATAAGATGCATGGTATGGTTTTGATTTTTTTTGAATTTGCTGAGACTTGTTTTATGGCCTAACAGAAAGTTCCATGCATGGTGAGAAGAATGTGTCTTCCACAGCTGTAGGATGAAAAATTCTGTAGGTATCTGTAGATCCATTTGGTCTATATCTTGGTTTACTCTGCTGTTTCTTTGCTGATTTTCTTTCTAGTTGATCTATCCATTGCTGAAATTGGTGTATTGAAACCCCTCATTACTATTGTATTGGAGTCTGTCTTCTTTAGATCCCATAACATTTCTTTTAACTAACCAGGTGCCCTGTAATTAGGTGCATATACACTTACAATAGTTACATCTTCATGTTAAATTTTTAACAATTTTTGTGTTAAAGTCTATTTTTCTGATATTTGAATGGCTACACCAGCTCTTTATTGGTTTCTGTTAGCATGGAATATCTTTTCCCAACCTTTGACTTTCAGTCTTCACGCATCTTTGTTGGTGAGATGGGTTTCTTATAAGCAGAAAATAGATGAATTTTGTTTTTTAATCCATTCAGCCAGTATGTGTCTTTTAACTGGAGAATGGAAGCCATTTACATTCAAAGTGACTACTGAGAAGTAGGTTTTTTTTTTTTTTTTTTTTTTTGCTCTGCCCTTCTTCCATAAATATTCCTATATTTTACTTTGGACTTCCTTTGTAATTTTATTGGGAGATTTCCTTCCTTTACCTTCTTTTGTAGTGGTGACCATGTTTCTGTGTTTTTGTGAGCAGCATTTCCTTAAGCATCTTATGCAGAGCTGGAAGGGTGGTGACAAATTCTTTGAATTTCTATTTGTCAGGGAAGTTCTTTATTTCACCTTTGCTCAAAAGTGAGAGTTTTTCAGGTTATAGTATTCTGGGTCAACAGTTCTTTCCTCTTCAGACTTTGAATGTATCTTGTCATTCTCTCCTAGCCTGTAGTGTTTCTGATGAAAAATCTTCTGTGAGTCCAATTGGAGATACTCTGAAAGTAATCTGGCATTTCTCTTGGGCACATTTTAGAATCTTTTGTTTATAATCAAACTCTCCACAGTAAAACATAATGTGTTGTGGTGAAGATCTTTTCTGGTTATGTCTGTTAGAAGTTCTTTGTACTTCCTGTACATGGATACCTCTTTCTTAATCCAAATTGGGTAAATTTTCTGTTACTACTTCACTAAACAGACCTTCTAATCTTTTCTCTTTTCATGCCTTTAGGAACTTCTAGAACCAGTATGTTGGATTGTTTGATAGTATCCTGTAGATTGCCAACAGTGATTTTTAGTTTGCTAATTTCTTCTTCTTTCGATTGGTGTTGCTGTACAGTTTCCTGTGCTGTGTCTTCTAAGTTGGATATTCTTTCTTCTGCTTTACTGATTCTGTTGTTAAGGCTTTCCACTGCATTTTTTACTTGTTCTATTGAATTCATTTCCAAGGTTTCATTTTGATTTGTCATTATGATCTCAATTTCGTGGAAGAAATTTTCTTTCATGGCATGAATGAATTTTGTTAGTTCATGCATTTGCTTCTGATTACTTCTAAATAATCTTATGATTAGTTTTTTAATTTCATTTCTCAACATTTCTTCAATCACCACCTCCACAATCTACTATTGAATAATTGTGTTCTTTTGGGGGCATCATGTTTAGTGAATTAAGCCAGTCTCAAAGGGACAAATATCATATGTTCTCCCTGATTGGTGACAACTAACCAAGCACAGAAAAGGAAACCTGTTTAAGTGAAAGGGACACTGTGAAAAACTATCTTTTTCTATGCTAGAGCTGCAAGCTCCCTTCCTACTCCACCATCTTAAAAAGATCCTTTTTCTTTTAATTTTCACAATGACATACTTTCAGTGTATTTTTTCACATTCTTAACCCTCACCACATAAATAATTCAACTAGAAGCAGAAAAAACACTGTTCCTTAAGAGTATAGATAAGAGCTAAAACAAACTCAAAATGTCAATTTTACTCTTATGCATTAAATTATTTTTAATTCTGTATATTACCAAAAATCAGGGAAAATGTATGACTTTTTCTTTTTGGGACTGGCATATTTCACTAAGCATGATGGTCTCCAGTTGGATCCATTTTGTTGTAAAAGACAGGATTTCATTCTTTTCTACAGCTGAGTAATATTTCATAGTGTATTTATACCAATTAATAGTTGATGAAAATCTAGGTTGATTCCGTATCTTAGCTATAGCTATTGGGCTATAATAAACATGGGGGTACAGAAAACTTCCATATGCTGATTTCATTTCATTTCAGTAAATTCACAGGAGTGAGATGGCTGAGTCATATGGTGGATCTATTTTCATATTTCTGAGGAATCTCCATACTGTCTTCCTTAATGGTTGTACTAGTTAACATTTCCAGTGATGGTATATTAGAGTACCTTTGTACCCACCTCCTCAACAGCACTTACTGTTTTTTGATAGAAGATGGTAGTCTTTCCAATGGATGAGATGAAACATTATTGTTGAATTTCTCTGGCTAGTGATCTTGCTCATTTTTTCATGTGTGCTGGCCATTTCAGTTTCATCCTTTGCAAAATACCTGTTCATGTCTTTTGACCATTCCTTGACTGAATTGTTTGTTTTGCTTTGGTTGATTTTCCTGAGCTCTTTATAAATTCTGAATATTAATCCTTAATCAATTTAATAATTTACAAGTATTTTCTCTCATTCTGTTGGTTGCTTCTTCACTTTGCTCTTCCTTTTGTAGTACAGAAGCTTCTCACCTTGATGTAATCCTATTCCTCTGTATTTGCTTTGATTGCCTGTGCTTCTTGGGTCTTTTCCTCCAAGTCTTTGCCTATGCCAGTGTCTTGGAGCTTCCACAGTGTTTTCCTTTAAAAAACTGATGTATCAGGTCACAGATTTAGATTCTTAATCCATTTAGAGTTGATTTTTATAGGAAATGTTTGGTAAGGGTTTGTTTCATAATTCTGTACATGAAGATCCAGTTTTCCCAGCATCATTTGTTGAAGTGTCTATCCTTTCTGCAGGGGGTTGATTTTGCTTTTTTGTCGAAGGTTACTTGGTTGTAGATGTGTGGATTAATTTTGTGGGTTTCTATTCTGTTCTATTGGTCTACATGTATATTTTTGTGCCAGTACCAGGCTGTTTTGATTCTAATTGCCATGTAATATGTCTTGAAAACTAGTATTGTGATGGCTCTGGCTTTTTTTTTTTTTGATGTTGTTGTTTAAAATTGCTTTAGCTGGCCGGCGCCGTGGCTCAACAGGCTAATCCTCCACTTTGTGGCGCCAGCACACCGGGTTCTAGTCCCGGTCCGGGCGCCGGAATCTGTCCCTGTTGCCCCTCTTCCAGGCCAGCCCTCTGCTGTGGCCTGGGAGTGCAGTGGCCCTGCACCCCATGGGAGACCAGGGAAAAGCACCTAGCACCTGGCTCCTGCCATCGGATGAGTGTGGTGCGCCGGCCACAGCGCGCCGTCCGCGGCAGGCATTGGAGGGTGAACCAATGGCAAAGGAAGAACTTTCTCTCTGTCTCTCTCTCTCACTGTCCACTCTGCCTGTCAAAAAAAAATTGCTTTAGCTATTTGGGATCTCTTGTGTTTCCATATAAATTTTAGCATTGTTGTTTTTAGATCTCAGAATAATGTTGGTATTTTATTTGTAATCACATTGATTGTAAATTGCTTTCAGTAGTGTGGACATTTTGGTACTAATTTTTCTAATTCATTAACTTGGAAGACTTTTCCATTTTTTTTGTGTGTGTGTGTCTTCTGTTTCTTTCTTTAGCGTTTTTTGACTTTCATAGTAGACTTTTCACAACCTTGGCTAAATTTATTTGAATGTATTCAAATTGCTTTGTGGCTGTTGTGAATGGTACTGATCTTACAAGTTCTTTCTCAGCTGTGCCATCGACTGTGTATACAAAGGCTATTGATTTTTGTGTGTTGATTTTATAGCCTGAAACTTTACCAAACTCTGTTAAGAATTTCAAAAGTTTCTTAGTGGAGTCTTTTGTTGCCCTATATATAGGATCGTGTCATCTGGAAAAAGCAATAATTTGACTCTTCCTTTCTAGTTTGTATTGCTTTGATTTCTTTGTCTTGCCTAATGACTCTGGCTAAAACTTCTAGGACTGTATTGAATAGCAATGGTGAAAATCAACATCCTTGTTTGCTTCTGGATCTTAATGAAAATGTTTCCAAGATTTCCCCATTCTACAACATGCTGCCTGTGTGTTTGTCATACATTGCCTTCATTGTTCTGTACCCAACTTGCTTAAGGTTTTTTTCATGAGAAGTTGTTGTATTTTTTAAATACTCTCTGTATCTATTGATATAATCATATAGTTTTTATTCTTCAGTTTGTTAATGTGATATATCACATTTTTTGATTGGCATATATAGATTTCATATATCCATAAATATATTTCTTCTGTATTTTTCTGTTTGTTGGTATATAGCCATTTGTAGTAATTCCTGGTGATTCTTTTTATTTCTGTGGTATCTGTTGTAGCATTCCTTTTTTCACCTCTGAATTTATTAATTTGGATCTTAAGCGCCCTTTCACCCCACATTTTTTTTTTTTTGGTTAATTGAGTCAATGGTATATCAATATTGTATGTTTCTTTTCAAAGAAGCAGCTCTTAATTTCACTGATAATTTGTATTAACCTTTGGCTCCAGTTTTGTTTGCTTATCCTTTAACTTTACTGATGACTTTCCTCTTTGAATTTTTAGTTTGGTTCATTCTTGTTATTCCTGATCACTGAGATGCATTGTTCAATTGTCTATTTGAAATCTTTCGAATTTCTTGATGTAAGCACTAATTGCTATAGACTTCCCTCTTAACATTGGTTTGCGGAATCTTATAGCTTTGACATGTTGTATTGTCACCTTTATTTGTTTTCAGAATTTTTTAAAATTTTATTTTTGATTTCTTCTATGACTCACTATTCATTCAGGAGCTTGTCATTTGGCCAACAGGTGTTCAAATATTTTCTCAAGTTTTAAGTTTTTGGTTTCCAGCTGTCTTCCATTGTGGTCAGAAAAGATATAATTTCATTTTTTTAACTTGTTGAGACATGCTTTATGGTCTAGTATATAGACTACACTAAATAAAGTTCGCTGCACTGATGAATAGAATGTTTTCTGCAGCTGTGGGATGAAATGTTTCATAGATAACAATTAAATCTATTTAGTCCATAGTGTAGATTAGCTCTGTTGTTTGTTGATTTGTTGTCTAGTTGATCGGTCCATTGGTGTTTTTGGAGTCCCCCATTACTATTATAGTGGAGTTTTTGTCTCCTTTTGATCCATTAATATTTGTTTTAAATAGCATCCTGCCCTAGCATTAAATACATACACATTTACTACAGTTATATCTTGCTGTTGAATTGATCCCTTAATCATTACATAATGCCTATATTTGTCTATTTTATAAGTTTTTGTGTTAAAGTCTATATTAATGTCATTTTATTTTAACATCATAAAGTCTGATGTTAGGATGGCTACCCCTGCTCTTACTGCTTTCTGCCAGCATGGAATATATTTTCCTATTCTTTCACTTTCAGTTAATGTATATCTTTGTCTATGAGATGTGTTTTTTTAAAGACTTATTTTTATTTGAAAGAGTGAGAGAGAGGTACAGAGAAATCAATTTTTTAAAAGATTTTTATTTATTTGACAGGTAGAGTTACAGACAGTGAAAGAGGGAGAGAGAGAGAGGTCTTCTGTCTGCTGGTTCACTCCCCAAATGGCCACAATGGCTGGAGCTAGATGCTTCTTCCTGGTCTCCCATGTGGGTGCAGGAGCCCATGGATTTGGGCCATCCTCCACTGCCTTCCCAGGCCACAGCAGAGAGCTGGACTGGAAGAAGAGTAACTGGGACTAGAACCCAGCGTCCACATGGGATGCTGGTGCCACAGGCGGAGGATTGATCTAGTGTGTTGTTGCGCCGGCCAAGAGAAATCAATCTTACATATACTAGTTCACACCCCAAATGGCTGCAACAGTTGGAGCTGGGCCAGACTGAAGTCAGGAGCCAGGAGTTTCTTTGAGCACTCTCATATTGATGCAGGGGCCAAAGCTTTGGGCCATTCTCTGCTGCTTTCCCAGGTGCATTAATCAGGGAGTGGATCTGAAGTAGAGCAGTGGGGGAACTCATACAGTGGCATAGTAGTAAAGCTACCACCTGCAGTGCTGGCATCCCATATGTGCCAGTTTGAGTCCTAGCTGCTCCACTTCCAATCCAAGGCTCTGCTATAGCCTGGGAAAGCAGTGCAAGATGGCCCAAGTTCTTGGACCTAAGCACTTGCATAGGGGACCTGGAGAGGCTCCTGGCTACTTGCTTTCAGTTGGCCTAGCTCCAGTCATTACAGCCATTTGAAGATGGAGGATCTCTCTCTCTCTCTCTCTCTCTCTCTGCCTCTCTGCCTCTCTGTATCTCTGCCTTTCAAATAAATGAAAGATCTTAAAAAAAAAGTGAAGCAGTTGGGACTCATAGAGGATGCCAGTGCCATAGGCAGTGGCTCAATCTGCTATGCCATATTGCTGGCCCCAAGTTGTGTTGCTTGCAGTCAACCACTTTGTTTTTTAATCCATTCAGCCAGTCTGTATATTTTCATTGGAGAATTAGGTGCATTTATATTCCAGATTATTATTGATAAGTAATGACTTGGTTCTGCCATTTTCCCATAAATATTCCTATTGTTTACTTTGAATTTCTTTTGCACTTTTACCATGAAATTTTATGCTTTAACATTCTTTCCTAATTATGACCATCATTCTCTGTTTCTCTTTGTAGTACATCCTTGTTTTTTTTTTTAAGATTTTATTTATTAATTTGACAGGTAGACTTAGAGAGAGAGAGAGAAAGAAAGAGAGAGAGAGAGAAAGGTCTTCTGTCTGATGGTTCACTCCCTAAATGGCCATAATGTCTGGAGCTGTGCAGATCCAAAGCCAGGAGCCAGGTGTTTCTTCCTGGTCTCCCATGTGTGTGCAGGGACAGAAACACTTGGACCATCCTCTACTGCTTTCCCAGGCCACAGCAAAGAGCTGGATTGGAAGAGGAGCAACTGAGACTGGAACTGGTGCCCACATGGGATGCTGGTGCTGCAGGCAGAGGATTAATCTAGTGCACCACAGTGCTGGCCCCTGAAATACATCCTTAATTATCAATTGTAAGGTAGACTGAGGGTGACAAATTCAATTTCTGTTCATTTTGGAAGGTCTTTATTTTACATTCATTTATAAATGAGAGCTTTATATGATAAAATAATAAAATATTCTGGGTTGACAGTTTTTTCTTTTAGGATCTGGAGTATGTCCATTCTCTCCCAGCCTATAGAGTTTCTGATGAGAAATCAGCTGTCAGTCCAATTGAAGATCCTCTGATAGTAATCTGTTATTTCTCTCCTGCACATTTTAGGAACTTTTCTTGATATTTTACTGTTGAAAGCTTGACTACAATGTGATATGGTGAAGATCTTTTCTGGTTATGTCTGTTAGGAATTCAATGAGCTTCCTGTACTTGGATGACCCTTTCTTTCTCCGAATTAGGGAAGCTTTCTGTTTTTATTTCACTGAATAGCCCTTCTAATCCATTCTGTTTCCACACCTTCAGAAATAACTTAGACCCATATGTTAGGCCATTTTATAGTATTCTATAAATCTCTAACATTGTTCTGGGTCTTTCAAACTTCTTCTTCATTTATTTTTTGTCAGAGATACTTGTGAAGTTCTTCTTCGAGTTGGACATTCTTTTTTTTATGACTCAACAAGTCTGTTAAGGCTTATCACTGTCTTTTTTATTTAACATATTCAATTCTTCTTTTCTAATATTTCAGGTTGATTGCTCTTTAGTATCTCTCTCCCTCAGTGAAAAGTTTCATCCATGTCATGTGAGTTTTCTTTATCTCATGAGTTTGCTTTTCTGTTTTTGAGTAATCTTACAATCAGTGCTTTGAATTCCATTTCAGACATTTCATCAGTCTCTTTGTTTTCATATTTTAATATTGAAATTTTGTTGTGTTCATATTGGGAGTCATATTGTCTTCCTTGTTCATGTTTCTCATTTTCCTACATTGGTTTTTATGTATTTGTGGAGCCATTTGCTGGTTTTCTTCTCTGATGGCTTTGATCTTCAAAATATGTGTCTGTGATTTAATGGAGTGTCTGCTTCTTCAGTGGATATTCTGAGACTTGTGCTGAGTGGAGCAAGGCAGCTCCAGTCAGTGCTTAGGAGTGTTCTAAGAGTCCAGAGTGACACCCAAGTGGGGTGTCAGCAGTGGGGAGGGTATGATTACTACCTCATCCCTTCTTTGCCAAGGTGGTCAGTGCCTGGGGTGAGCTCGTAGTGCCTACTCACCCCAACCACACAGGTGCATGGACCACACAAACAATCTGTGTGGTACTTAGTACAACCAAAGAAGTCTCCACAAAGACCTAGGCCAAGCATTCAGGGAACTCTGAGCCAGACACAGTGATTGCCCAGAGACCCAGCTGTACCCCATGCCCTATTGTGCAGCCACAGAATTTTCACAGTCATAGCATATAGATATCCTACAGACATAGGGAGCAGGGGATTCACTCAGCCTTGTGAGACTGCTCCATCCCATGAGAGAGCTCTGACCTTCCCAGAGCCTTCTGCCTGTCAGTATTCTGCCTTGGCAGTTTGAGTACAGTCACAGCCCATGATAGAGTTAGGGGAGGGGAGTGCCTCACAGGCTTAAGTGTGTGACCTGCGGTCTGGCAGCCCTCCAAGCCAGACTCAGAGTTGGGAGCACAGATTTATTCCTCAGATAAGATCTCCTATTTGAATGTTGCAACTATCTGGACTTGGCTTATCAAGCTGATGTCACCTCCCTGCTTGGCCCTGGGAGCCTTTGTCGGGGTGTGAGAAGCAAGCTATGTGCTTTCCTTTCACAAGGTTTGGGGGGCACCCTGCCCTTCTTTGGTGCTGCAGATCGGATGCAAAGTCAGTGTGGGCTTCATGGTTCTCCCTTCGGCAGTACCATCAGTGATGTGAGTTGCTACAGACTCCTTTCACTTCTAGGAAGATGAAATCTCTTCCTGACTTTTGGTTGTCTATGTATGGTGCTGCTCAGGAGTGAGGGAGGAGAAGAAAGGCAGCGGCATACCTGTGCCAAGCCTGACAGGTGCTCAGATTCCAGTGAGCTCCTACCTTGATAAATGGTAAATGGTGGCTCAAGACTGGCTGCAATGTTGTATCTGCTTTCTCTCCTCTTAGGCCATGGAGTCTTCATTGTTTTGTCACTTATTTGCTGAAAATTTCCATCAGATAGGTCCCTGGAAAGAGATCCTTCCTTTGTCCTTTTCCTATCCCACAGCAGCTGAAGTTAGTGTGGTTATACCCTATTCAGCCATCTTGGAAGTCCCCTTTCTTAACTGTTGTCCACTCAGGTAAACCAAACTTGAAACCTAGCATTGATTCTAAATTGGCCTCTATCTCTCTGTGCACACAGCACCATCATTGCCATCAAGAGCCTGTTTTACTTAAAAAAATATATATTTTTTGAGAAGGATGAGGCAGACAGGAAGGGAGACCAAGTACTTTGATCTAGTGGTTCCCTCCCCAGATGCCCACAAATGACAGGATTAGATCAGGCCAGACCTGGGAGTCAGGATGTCAATTTTGTTCTATCCCTGAGGGTGGTAAGAGCCCAGTTAATTAAGGAATAACTCACTACCAGGGTCTGTATTTGTCAAAAACTGGGCTCGGCAAACAGCCAGAAGTTGAACCCGAGTATGCTGATGTAGTACATGCGTGTCAAAACCATTAAGTTTTCTCCCAGCCATTTTTAATGTAGTCATCTGCAGCTGTCTCTTTTTTACTTGCTCTGTAGTGTTACTAACAAAATCCAAGTATTTTAAGTAGTTATTTCTAATAACTTAAAAGTATTTTTAACTTGAAATTCAGGTTTTTATCGTCTTTAACCCAGACCATTGATTGTTGAAAGTGTGGTCATTGAGCGATACAAATCCATGATAATCTTTCTACCAATTTACAGTAGTAGTCTAAAAAATGAGTTTTTCATGAATATACTTGAATGTTTACAGCCATAATTATGACTTTGATTTCTTTGGATGATGAAATAATTTTCATTATACCCAAACACAGGCAACTAATTTTTAGTGCTAGACTCCAGTGAGAAGTAGGGCCACTTTCATATCCAAGACATTTTCTGCCTTCTTTGCTTAGAACATGTCTGACACGTGTCATTGAGCTGCGGGTGGGGTGGGACACTTCCCAAGCTGATTTGCATGTTTGGGTGGTTTCTCTTTTGAAGTACACAGAGGAATTCCTTGTGTTTCTAAGCTGAACTTAAACACCACTTCACTATGATATTTTATTTATTTATTTAAAGGATAGACACACAGAGATCTTCCTTCTGCTGCTTTACTCTTCACGATCTTGTAACAGCTGAGCTGGGCCAGGCTGAAGTGAAGAACTGGAATTCAGCATGGATTTCCCATGTGGGTGTCAGGGACATAACAGCTTGCAACATGGCCTTCTGTCTCCCAGGGTGTGCAGTGGCAGGAAACTGGAATCGGAAGTAGAGCCAACACTGGAGCCCAGACCCTCAGATATGGGAAGTGGGCATCCTGAGCTGCATCCCCAGTGCTGCAACACCTGCCCCACTTTTGCACTTTGAAAAGTACGTGCTTTTGTTCCTAAACAAGGTATAGAGTTCTTCCTGCTCTCCTGCCCCCACCCCTCTAAGTAGCCCCCAGTGAGACTAACATACACATAACTGTTACTAGCATTCAGTATAGAAATGGGTTAAATGGTCTGGGTCATGAATGGTTCCCGGATGTGGCCGGTGTTGAGCACGTGTTGGTGGGGTGTGCTCTTTTCCTATTTATACATGCCTGCGTCATGGCTCCCATCAGTTGTTACTGTCCTTTCAAAGAACAGACTTTGCTTTATTGGATTCTGTGTTCATGGAGTTCCTTTTGCAAAATTAGAACACAGTACTTAATAAAAGTGCTGATTGAATAAAAGAAGGAAAGTAGTTATTTTCAGAACGTGAGGCTTTTCGTTTTTCACTCTGGCTTCTAAGAGGAAACTTCAGGAGGTACAGTTATTTCTGGGCTGTAGGACATCAAGAATTCTTTTCTTGCTCTAATTTCAGGAATTGTAACTTAAAGCACACATCCTACCTCGAACTTTTTAAAAATGTCTTCTGTTTCTTAAAAGCAGGAAAGCCACTGTGAGAGCAACTGCAATGTCAAACTTTTAGCCATGTTGCACCGCGATGACCCTCTGCCCCGTGCTCTGCACTGTAACAGGCCCTGTTCCCACATTCTTCTTTCTCAGGAGATGCGTGAGGAAACATTTTCTTTGCTGGGTCCCAGGGCACAGCCCAGCTCTTGTTAGGTGCCGCAGAGTCAGCTAGTGGGGGAGCTCCAGGGTCAGGAGGCCCAGGGAACTGTTGTATGCTATTGTTCTCATTTTGTCTTGAATTGAGGCTTTCTACAAGGGAGGAGCTGATTAGTGCCAGAACCTGAATCATGGAATAAGAATGAGGAATAATGGCCGAGGTGTTTCTATAGGAAAACAAGGTTAAGAAGTAATTCACTGCAATCCAGTATGTATTGTGGTATTATATGCCTGGCATTGTGATACATCTTTTGGAAATACAATCATTACTAGGATGTACAGGTTGGTTTCAAGAAGCTTAAAAATCCTAGTTGGAAATACCCATGAATGACAAAATCCTAGTTGGAAATACAGACACATAAATGAGTATGATAACCAACAGGAGAAAAGTGTAACATATAGATAAGTAAGTAAAAGTTCTGAAAGTAATGAGGAAGAAAAAAACAAATTTTTGATTGTTGAGATCAGAACACTGATCTCAGTTTTGATACCAGAATTCTGATAGCAAATATAACTCTAATGAAGGAGATAGCATTTTTATTTCTTTTTTTAAAACATTTTATTTATTTGAGGTGCAGAGTTATAGACAGAGAGAAAGGTCTCCCATCCGCTGGTTCACTCCCCAGATGGCCACAGTGGCCAGAGCTGGGCGGATCAGAAGCAGGAGCCAGGAGCCTCTTCTGGGTCTCCCACACAGGTGCAGGGCCCAAGCACTTGGGATATCCTCTACTGCCTTCCCCGGCCACAAACAGAAAGCTGGATTGAAAGAGGAGCACCTGGGATAGGAACCTGCACCCATATGGGATGCCTGTGCTACAGACAGAGGCTTAGACTACTTTCTTTTGAATGTTGATTCATTTATTTGAAAGGCACAGTTACAGAGAGAATGCAAGAAAAAGGCAAAGTGATCTTCTTTCTGCTCGTTCATTCTCCTAATGGCCACCTAATTGGCTACCAGTTCTGGGCCAAGTTGAAGAAACCAGAAACTCCATCTGGGTCTCTCACATGGATGGCAAGAATCCAAATACTTGGGCCATCATCTATAGCCTTTTTGGATGCATTACCAGCGAGTTGGATCAGAAGTAGACTAGCAGGACTCATGGGATGCTAGAATTGCAAGGGACAGTTTAACCCTCTGCACCACAACACAGGCCCTGGGAGGCAGCATTTGCGTTGGGTTTTGAAAAATGAAGAGAAATCCCACAAATGAGAAGTTGGCAGATGTGCTTTGCAGGTTGCGGAAGTCACTGGAGGAAAACCTTGAAGACACAGAGGGAAACAGCAAACAGAGGCTGTGGTTGAATGATTGAACAAAGGAGAGACGTGAGTGTGGAAAAATAGAGAGGGAGCCAGATTTATCTAACAAATACTGACTGAACACTGAGTGTACTCCAGTGTTTGCTGCCATGAGATTGAGTGAAATGGTAGTGATTAGTAGTGGTTAGTAGTGATTTCAGTTGGAAAATGTCCTTCTACTCATCAAGTTTATCTTCTAGGTGGGAGATGGGAGTGACAAGACAGACACTCCCCCCCAAAAAAAAACATTTAAAATAAAGAGTATGTGATAGTGTGAGAGAACTATAAAGTGATGTTATAAAGGAAAATAAAATGGGTTGTGTGGTAGAGCACTGTGAAATTGGGTGCACCAAGAAAGCCAGCCAAGAAGGTAACTTAGGATCGGTGGTCAGTGACGTGACGCGAGTGAGAAAATGGTTTTGTGAGGGTTTCTAAGAGTGTTGTCCTGGAGAGCTGAATGAGTCCTGTGGTTTCTGATACTGTCCCCCTTTAAGACTTACGTGCTTCTTGGGATGGACATTGTGGTGCAGTGGGTGAAGCTGCCTGCCCCTTAGGGGGTGTGCATATTGGGCTGCCTCTGAATCCTGCTGCTCCGCTTTTCCCGGCTTCCTGCTAATGCACGTTTGGGAGGCAGCAGAAAGTGGTTCAAGTACTTTGGTCTCTGCCACCCTACGTGGGAGACCCAGGTGGAGTTTCTGGCTCCTGGCCTAAACTTGGATGTTGCAGGCATTTGTGAGGGTGAACTAGATGTTGATGATGTTTCTCTCTGTCCCTTTCTCTGTTGCATGGCCTTTCAAATAAATGCAGATAAATAATCTCAAAGAAGGAAATAATGGCTTCTTATAAATCAATAAAATCTGTAGAGTCTAAGGCTTAATGCCAGCAGGGCCACCTTCTCATCACTGATGGCCTTGTAAAAAGTCAGGGCTGGCATCTGAACCACTGCCATCAAACCCTGCCCTCTGAGACCCACTTCTAAGTGCGATTGGATTTTCCCAACACACACTTCGATTTTATTTATTTACTTTAAATTTCTTTATATACGATGTGAATTTTTGTCATCCTTATCCTCAAAAAATTCAATGTGTCTGTGTGTTTTAAAAATTTTTTAAAGGCCTTACTATAACAGGAGGTAAGACCCCCGAATATGTTCCCAGTGAGACCAAGCATCCCCAGCCTCTAGGTGCCCTGAGTGCTCTAGGAGTCAAGAGGGTAGCACTGAGACCCTGGAAGACCTTTGTCGCCTCTTCCTACAAAACTGTAGCCTCACCAACAACAGTCTTGAGACCCTCCCCCCCATCCCAGGCTAACTTAATTTCATTCTATTTTTAAGATTTATTTATTTATTTGAAAGAGTTACACACACACACACACACACACACAGGGAGAGAGAGAGAGCGCTCTTCCATCCGTTGGTTCACTCCCCAATTGGCTGCAATGGCTGGAGCTGTGCTGATCTGAAGCCAGGAGCTAGGAGCTTCCTCCAGGTCACCCACATGGGTGTAGGGGCCCATGGACTTGGATCATCTTCCACTGCTTTCTCAGGCCACAGTAGAGAGCTGGATTGAAAATGGAGCAGCTGGGACTCAAACCGATGGCCATATGGCATGCTGGCGCTTCAGGCAGGGTGTTAACCTGCTGCACCACAGCGCTGGCTCCAGTTTCATTCTTTCGCCTTACTTATTTTAGCATCTCAAAAACCCGAGTGTGGCAAGATAAGCTCACCACTCCACTCCTACTTCCCAGAGAACTTGGTAACCCCGTTTAAGACTTTACCTCCCTCCAGTACCTACGTCCGTTCCATTCAATGTCTAGGAGTTCAGAATCAATCATCAGCACCATTCCTTACTTCCTGCTCTTCGTCTCTGAGAGTTGTCTTTGTCTCTGATCAGATGTCACTGACTTTGCTTCACTGGCTGCAAGGACACTGCTTCCTCTCTCAATCAGTTCTCTCTTTCCCTCTTCTAGGTTCTTGCTCTCTCACTTCTAAAATTCTTCCACCTGTCACTAGGTTCTGCCATTCGTGGGTCTCATCACCTTCACCATCTCTTAACTTCTTCTGCTTTCACCTCTTTTTTTTTTTTTCCTAGCTTATCTTCTGGGTTCTGATGTCAGATGCAGTACAAGGAAATAGGACCAGGGGCTGTTTTCAAATATTTGCTTAACAGGAAGTCAGAGATGAGGCCTCCTACTGTGGGAGGACAGGGGAGAGAAGAAACTCTAAACTCACCTGTTGTCCAAGAGCAACGTTTTGATTGTAAGTTTGTGTTCTTTGGTAGACAACCAAAGTTTCCCAAAGGATAGCATTCTTAGGAGACATTTCTGTGATTCTTTTTTTTAATTTTTTAAAATTTTTGACAGGCAAAGTGGACAGTGAGAGAAAGAGAGACAGAGAAAGGTCTTCCTTTGCCGTTGGTTCACCCTCCAATGGCCGCTGCGGCCGGCGCACTGCGGACAGCGCACCGCGCTCATCCGATGGCAGGAGCCAGGTGCTTCTCCTGGTCCCCCATGGGGTGCAGGGCCCAAGCACTTGGGCCATCCTCCACTGCACTCCCTGGCCACAGCAGAGAGCTGGCCTGGAAGAGGGGCAACCGGGACAGAATCCGGCGCCCCGACCGGGACTAGAACCCGGTGTGCCGGTGCCGCAAGGCAGAGGATTAGCCTATTGAGCCACGGCGCCAGCCTCTGTGATTCTTAATAACAATGCATGAGGGCACTTAGAAAAGTTCTTGTACACTGGAATTAAACGATAAGTTTATTACGGTGTAATATAACTTGAAATCATACACAATGTGTTTACAATTCACATTTTCCATGAACTTGTTGATGTCCCCTTAGTTCTATTTTCCATAAACTTTCAGAAATACCATCAGAGATGCTGAGTGAGGGGCAGAGTAGGGTAGATAATCCCTACTACAGGTGGCTCAAGATTGTTTCTCAATCCAATTTCTCTATTGGAGGGAAGACATTTCAAGGGCTCTGTAAGAGCCCAGGGATATTTTAGTGTTCCTTAAAGATATCAGTTATGGCTGTGGCTCAGTTGACTATTATTATTTTTTTAAGATTGATTTCTTTGAAAGTCAAAGTTAAACAGAGAAGGAGAGAGAGAGAGAGAGAGAGAGAGAGAGAGAGAGAGAGAGAGAGAGAGAGAGAGAGGTCTTCAATCCACCGGTTCACTACCCATTTGGCTGCAATGTCAAGAGCTGCACCATTCCTAAGCCAGGATACCCAGGATACAGGAGCTTCTTCCAGGTCTCCTACACAGGTGCAGGGGCCCAAGGGCTTTGCTATGGTTGTGGTTTCCCAGGGCATAGCAAAGAGCTGGATTGGAAGTGGAGCAATCAGGACTCGCACTGGTGGATGCTGGCACTGTACGCTGCAGGTGGCTTCTCCCACTATGCCACAGCGCTGACCCCAGTTGACTATTCTTGAATTTGGCTTTGGGAGTTAGGGAAGACCATGCAAAGGAGCTGACATTTAATCTTGGCTTTGGAGGATTAGTAGGATTTTGCCAGAACTGACAGAACAATTCTCACTGGTAGGAAGATAATTACTGGTAATATTTTTTTCCTATTTTCTATTTAGGAAAATTTAGACCCTTACTCCTCTCCATTCATACGTGATATGTTTATGACTCCAAGTAAATGTGATTAACTGGATAAAACTCAAACTTTAGAAATCTTTTTTATGTGCTCAGTAAATATTTTTAAGAAGGAGGTTTGATTTATTTACATTTTTAATTAAATGAAAATTACAGATAAAAGATGCTGAACCACTCATCTTCCTAGGAAAAGAAAATATTGCAATGTAATTAAAAGGACGCCTCGAATTATAATTAGATTTGAAATTTAATTATGACTAGAATACTTCATCCTTATGCACACTGACACCTTGTTGGTACATAACCTTTAAAGTATTTTTATTACATTTACTCTAAGATCTTAATCTGTGGACTAAATAAAACTGTTAGATTCCTAAGAAGTATTCGGATTCTGTACAGAGGACAATGTTCACTTTTTTCCAGGAAAAAAGAAGATTGCTTTAGAAATCAAATTTTGACCACTGCTAAATCTTACTCCATCTTCTAGCTGACAGCATTCTTATCTCTAGCAGCGAGGGTTAGTATCATAACAAGTTTCTTAGCTAGAGAGAGAATTCTTTGGTTCATATCTGATAGAGCTACTGTCTTCCAAGGACTTTAAAGATCAAAATACAGATCCAAGAATTACATTTTCCAGAAAGAAAATTCTTAGTACAGAATGTCAGCTCTCTCCATCTCTCTATGAGTGAATGTGTGTATGTGTGTGTGTGTGTGTGTGTGTGGTTATGTGTATGTGTGTGTGTATGAATTTGCTACAGCTACCTAGTGAAATTGGTTGTGCAGTGATCTCTAGTTAAATACATTTGCTATAATTAACTTCCTGTGGCACCATTTGACACTTCTTGCAGCTTAGAAAACAATAACTTTCACAGTAAAAATGATTTAGTTACAGCAAAATGTGCTCTGCTAGAAATGTTTTGAGATAAAGATTCCCAATATACAATTATTATTAGCTTGATTTGGAAAATATTGTGTGATAAAATGTATTTGAAGAATTGCCACTTTTGCTTATCTGGCATTGAACAATGCACTTAAAAATTAAAGTTCTTCATGAATAAAAGACTGAATTCATAACCCTGTGAAAATAATTGTTTTAAATACTAGTTTTTTTAATTAAATAATTGAATGTATATATAGATAGCTTGTTGTATTCTAGACAGTTCCTAGATTTTATACAGTCTGGGTTGGGCCTAATTTACCATAATTATTAGATGGATTGGACTTCATGGAAGTAAAATTAAAAGACTTTCTAAAGTCAAGAGGAAAAATACAATGCAACAAAGTTCACTCATCTCCAATGGACTCCTTTTCATTCTACTGATTGGGACGTACATGCCTCACTTAGCCCCTCCTCATTGAACCAATTTTCACCAGCCAAGTTCTGCTCATAGATGAACTGAATTTCTACAAATGGCCTGCCTCTGTGGTCCTCTGTATAGGCAAACCTCTCATTGAAGTCCTTATCTCTTTTGAAGGGACTTCAAAGGTCTATTGAAATCCACAACTTTCCTTGAAGTTAAGTCAAGTTTTGCCTGTTTTAGGGCTGCAGGATTTCATCCAGAAAAGCTTAGGTGGTTAACAAGGAAAGAGCATGTTAACCTGGTTGGATTTCATCACAAGTAGAATTTGGTCTGACAATTTTGGCTCCGTGAGGGGGTTTAAAGCATATTCAGCCGTGGAAATGATAAAAGGATTCCCCTAGCTGGTTTTACAGCACAATAGCTGAAAGACCAGCAGGTATTTCCAAGCATCTTTGAGTGCATATCCCAAACTGCTATACCAGCTGGATCTTCAGTGAATGAAATAATCCTGCTGCTAAGGCATTTGAATCCCAGTCAAAGTCGTTGACAGTGAGAATCCAGGTGGCTATGCAAATTGGTCATTTCCTTAAATAGTAATTTGAGTTTCACTAGGTGAGCTCTGCTAATAATGACAACCAACATCTGTGTAGCATGTTTCACTCCACAGAACAACTTTTATTTATGTGATCTCAATTAGTCTTCGCTAAAACTCTATCGTATGAGTAAAAAGAGGTTCAGGGGGATTTGGGTACTTGCACAAGGTTATACAGGTAGTAAGTGCTGAGCAAGGATTTGAATCCAGAAAGAGCTTGGCCGGCTCTTCTTTAGACTATGAGCAACTGCCAATGAGAAAGTTAGAGATTCATAGATCTTTATGCAAAAAAAAAAACAAGTGTTGTTTTCTCTTCATTTGGGTTCCTGTTTCTGAAGGTCCCTTTTTGAAAATAAGATGGTGTGGGGCTGGTGCTGTGGCGCAACAGGTTAATGCCCTGGCCTGAGGCGTCGGCATCCCATATGGGTGCCAATTCAAGACCTGGTTGCTCCACTTCCAATCCAGCTCTCTGCTATGGCCTGGAAAGTCAGTAAAAGATGTCCCAAGTTCTTGGGCCCCTCCTGGCTCCTGCCTTCGGATCTGCACAGCTCCGACCCTTGAGGCCAACTGGGGAGTAGACCAATGGATGGAAGACCTCTCTCTCTGCCTCTCTTCTCTCTGTGTAACTCTGACTTTCAAATAAAATAAATAAATCATATGTGTGTGAAGCAAGTATTTTCTTTACTTTCCTTAAAGATGTTCATTCTTCTAAGGAAAAGCTTTCATTTACTTGTTGAAAAGCCTAAGTGGCAGAGAGATCTTCTATTTACTGATTGACTTTCTAAAGGGCCACAACAGTGAGGGCTGAGCTGGGCCACACTGCAGGTGTCAGGAATTCTATTCTGGTTCCCACATGGGTGGCAGGGTCCATGTGCTTAGAACTTCTTCAGTTATCTTCCAGGCTCATTAGCAGGTATGCTGGATTGGAAGTAGAACAACCGAAACTTGAACCAGCACTGCCGTGTGCAGTGATGGCTTAACCTACTTTACCACAGCACTGACCTCTATGCTCTTACCTTATTGTATAACATAAGACATGTTGATTTTTATCATTACATATTTTTTTAACTTTACACCATGGTATATGATTTATGGGATATTAGAAGGGAAACCATCACTCTGGAATTTCACTTCCTCTTCTGGAGGAGGGGTTAGTATTGTTTGGTTGTTTTCTATCACTTTAGCTGAATTATGACTTCGTTAATTCCCTATTTTGCAGATTGAGTCTGGTTTGAAGTGATATGTATGGGTGCCAAGTTGACGTGTTAATGTCATGTATCAACACTCTTAGGATAAGAGATGTATAAATAGTAAGCAGAACATTTCTGGGTGTGTCTGAGGGGCATTTCTGGAAAGGACTAGTATACTGAATAAAGATCATCCACAACAATGTATGTGGGCATCACTCAATCTATTGAGAATCTAAATAGCACAAAAAGAGGGAAGAAGGGGGAGTTTGCTGGTTCTCAAGCAGATGGAAAATCATGGCTTCCATAACTGCATGAATCAATACTTATGATAAATCTCTCAGATAAAGATTATAGATAAATCCTCTTGGTTCGATTTCTCTAGAGAATGCTAATACATAAAGTTTTTATTTTGATCTCTGGGATCATGTTACTAAATCTTCAGAATTTATAGAAGATGGACATTCTGATTTTTAAGGAAATCACACCAGTTTTTAAATGTTTGCAACTGTGTCAGTTGATAGGGTTGTTCTCAAGTCTGCATTCTTCGCCATCGCAGAATGGAGTAGCATGTAACTTGTGTGACCTCCCAACAGAACATAAACAGTTTATGTCACTCACTTCATTGATTTTGGATTTGTTCATGTGATTTAGATTGCCCAAAGAAAGGTGAGGAAAAGTGAGCTATGGTTTTGAGAAATACCTTGTATTTCCCACCTGCTCGTGTTCTTGCCTTGACCTTGATAAGGGCTCATTCTGTTTCAGACTGATATATGGAACTGAAAAGAACTCCAGTTTGCAGTTTGGATCCAGGCTCAGGAAACTCCAGTAGACTCCAGAAGGGCCCTCACCCACAGGCGGGCGTATGGATAAGAAATACATGCTTGCAATTATAAGTCATGAGATTTGGTGCTGTGTATTAGTCAGTCACATTGCAGGCAACCAAACAACATTTTTGACAAAAGCTTCACAGCCTCCATGAAATACATCTATAGACTGGATGTGGGCTGTGCACCACTAGCCTGAGATGTGTGAAATGGATCTTTGACAATATCTTTCCAGTCCTAGCGTTAAGAGCTCAGGAAAAGTTCAGCCAAATATTGGATGCATAGAATATTTACAGCAAAGAGACTGCATTTAACCCCTGATACGTAGTCTCCATGCTCCTTGCTAGGAGAAATATATACAAATGAGGCATATAACTCATGGAAGATGGAGCAAAATGAGAGGTTTTTCCTTGTCATTTGGTGAGATGAAACAGGATCACACAAATTTTCCTCTGTTAGCATTGTTTTATACAAGTAGACCTAATCTTTAAGGAAGGAATTTATTATCTGCTACCCATGTTTGTTAGTCAACAAAGCTCAGGAGTTCCTGAGAAAGCCCTAGAAAGTGGGTCTTTGTGTTTCAAAACTTCAGCCTCTTTTCCTCTAAAAGAGCAATCTTAGTTATTGAAAGAAATATCTCAAGCTTACTAGGTTTGGGGAAATGCAGTAATTTATTTTACAGCACAAACATCACCAGAGGAATTTAACAAGATTTACTTCTCTGTGGAATTCAGGGAAATCAGCTCAGGCGGGTGAACAGAAGATAATGGAGGTGGTCTGCAATGACAGGCACGGGCCTGCAGGTGCCCCGGCTGTAGATGACAAGACTGGGTGGCAGGGGGGTCCCTTAGGTCTTGAGTCAGTTGCTGCCCTCCAAGCAGAGCCTTCTGTATCTACTACAGGGACAATGTCATACACAGTTTAATAGGGCCCTGGGCAGGGCACTTCAGCTAGGCCTTTTCCCTTCTCTTCCATTTTTAAAATTACTATTTAATTATCTTGTTACTATTTGACAGGCAGAGAAATGGGGGGAGAGGTGAGGGGGGGAGAGGGAGGGGGGTCTGTACTCTCTTATCCACAAGTTCATTCCCCAAATGACCTCAGTGGCTGGGGTTGGGCTAGAAAGTGAAGCTAGGGGAACTCAATCCAAGTCTTCTACATGGGTGTCGAGAATCCTATTGCGTGAGCCATACCACTGTGTCCAGGGAGCTGGAGTCTGGATCCAGAGGTGGGCGGTGTGCCTGGGTTCTCCTAGATGGGATGCAGGTGGCTTAAGACCACTGGGCTATCCAGCTCATCATGATTACGATTTGTGCCACGGAGGAGAACTGCGTGGGTGCTGTGAGGTTGCCTTACTGCGTGCCTCCACTAAGCCTGTGACGTCAAGGAAAGGCTGTGAATAAATAGCATTTGAAGGGACACTTCAAGGACAGGTGGATGGTGTTGAGCTGGGGTAATGGGTGGAGTTGCGGAGGGCTGTGTGACAAGAGAGAATATTTGAAATTCTGTGCTGGTGTTTTTTAAGGGAGTTAGAAGTAGGAAAAAGTGCCTAATGAGAGGATTCTGGGTTCATGCCCAGCCCCAGTTGAAAACGATGGACAGAAAAGAGTATTTGAAGGGGTTCAACATTGTTGGACAAAGTATGAGGTAACATCAATAAGTATAATAGTTAAGAGCCTGGAAATGGATGTCAAACAGGCTTGGTTTAAAGTGCAATTGTCTCCTTACCAGGTTTATGACCTGGGCGGTGTTACTGGTTTAACCTCTCTAACCCTCCCTTTTTTCACCTGCAAATGAGGGGAGCTAGTGCCTGTCTCAGAATGCTTCTGTAAGGATTAAGTAGAGCAGTGTTTGTCAATCCATCAGTACTGTGTAGACACTGGAGTGTAGACAGTGGAGGAGAAAGTTGAATACAGTGTGTCCTGGGTAGAACTCAGGGCAGAATCAATGGGAATTTTAGTTGATCATATTATACTTGAGGTTCAATCCATGCATCATCAATTGCATTATTAAGAATTCAAACCTGCCCATAACATCATTTTATTTCCACTTAAGCAAGTGTATTCATTCCATAGGACTGCTGTAACGAAATGCCACCGAGTAGCTGAAAGCAATGAAATGCTTGTCTCAATCTGTCATACCACCGTGAGATAATAATAGGGGGAGCAGGACTGGGATATGGAGAAACTCTTGGAACTGTTTGGCAGAATTTTGGCTTATACATTTAAAACTAGAATGAAGTTGAATGTTTATTTAAAAAAAAAAAATGCATTGCCTGCCAGCTCTGGAGCCTGTAGGTCCGCAGTCAACCTATCAGCTGGGCTGTGCTCCCCTGAGACACCGCTTAGCCACCTTCCTTGCCTCTCACTAGCTTGGGGTGGGGGCGTCCATTCTTAAGACCTTGGCTCCTGCTTGCGCCCTTCTGTTTCTGCCTCTGTCAGTGCATGGCCTTTTCCCTGGCTGTTAGTGTCTGTCTCCTCTTTGTAGGACAGCTGGAAATACTGGAAAAGTTCGTGTTTCTACTTGATTACATCTGCAAAAACCCTAATTCCAAAATGAGGGCAGATTCAGAGGTTTTGGTGGTTGAGACTTAGTTCTGGGGTACACGACTCAACACCCCACAGTAGGTGAGAGAAGTGTGATAAGAAATAGCCTGTTGGAGCCAGTACTGCAGTGTCGCAGGTGAAGCCGCCACCCTCAGTGCCAGCATCCCATATGGCCATTGGTTTGAGTTTTGGCTGCTCTACTTCTGACCCAGCTCTCTACTGTGGCCTAGGAAAGCCGTGCAAATGGTTAGGCCCCTACACACATGTGGAAGACCTGGAAGAAGCTCCTGGCTTTGGCCTGGCCCAGTCCCTGCTGTTGCAGCCATTCCAGGAGTAAACCAGAAGATGGAAGACCTTTCTGTGTCTCTCTCTTTCTCTAACTTGGCCTTTCAAAATAAATAAAATAAATATTAAAAACAGCCTATGAACCAGTGTCTTGGAGGACTTACTCTATAGAAAGTTGAAATGTCCAATCTCTCTGATTGAGGTGATCCATGTCGTTTGTGCCTAGAATTCTGAATGTGCCTGGGTTGTCGAGTGACACTTCTGATGCCTTTACATGCATTTTTATCAGTTTTGAAAATATTTTTTGGGATAATCTAAGGCTTTGTCAACATTTTCTTAGATGAGGAAAGGGAGTTGAAGAAAGCTATGCATTATGAGAAGTTATCACTTTAGAAAAATTATGCTGCATGCAGGATAATATAAAGTGAACTGTTAGCTTGACTAGAGTCTTACTAAGGTAGGTTTTTTTTCCCAAGATTTATTTATTTATTTGAAAGGCAGAGAAACAGAGAGGCAGAGAAACAGAGCGAGAGAATCTTCCATACAGTGGCTCACTCCCCAAATGGCTGCATCAGCCGTAGCTGGGCTGATCCGAAGCCAGGAGCTTCTTCTCGGTTTTCCACATGGGTTCAGGGGCCCAAGGCCTTGGCCATCTTCCCCTGATATCCCAGGCCATAGCAGGAAGTGGGATCGGAAGTGGGGCAGCCAGGACTTGAACCAGCACCAATATGTGATGCTGGCACTGCAGGTGGTGGCTTTACCTGCTACACCAAAGTGCCGGCCCCTAAGGTGGGTCATTTTAGTAGATGTTGTTGGCAGGTTATAATGTTTTAATTAATTAAGATTAAACTTAGGTTACAGCATTGAGTCCTCCCCTTTGATAGTGGATTCCAGTTGCTTCTTCCTTTATTCAATGTGCTTGGGGTTCATTTGTCCAGCTTAGGGTGATAAGGTCATGGATAGTCTCATAAAGGAATTAGGATTTTAAAAATTAAGGAGCTTTCTTGGCTATATAATGTTTATAATCCTTAACTTTTAGTTTTTATTACTTGGAAAGGAATAGTGACAGAGAGATCCTCCATCCACTGATACACTCCCCAAACGCCCTTAATAGCCTGGGCTGCGCCTGGCCGAAGACTGGGACCTGGAATTCAGTCTGGAGTACCCACATGCATGGCAGGGACCCAAGTACTTAGGCAACCTGCTGCCTACCCGATGTGCGTTAGCAAGGAGCTGGATCAGAATTAGAGCGGGGACTTGACCATATGCACTGCATTCAATGTGGAGTGGAGTATCTTCACTGTACCATACACTTGCCCCTAAAATTTTTAAATCATATATTGGAAACAATATTTTCAGACCTAAAGTGAGACAACAAAGAGTATAGGACCTCCTCTCTGACTTCTGCACATTGCTATGTAGTACTAAGAGTTATGTGCCTATGCTCTATTGTCAGATGAGGGGCACCTCCCTTGGTGCCAGACATGGGTCAGCCATAACGCAGGGTGGATGAGGACAGGGTAGGTGCCTTGAGTCTATGCTGCAGCTCCTGAAGGGAGGTTGGGGCCACCACCAGCCAGTTAGGACGAGGACCTGATCACACTCCTCTCTACCCCACCCCAGGTGGTCTTTTAAAATTAGTTTTTCCTGCTTTGGCATTGTGGTACAGCAGATTAAGCCCCTCTGTTACACAGGCACCCTACATTGGAATCCTGGTTTAAGTCCCAGCTGTTCTTCCTATCCAGCTTCCTGCTTATGTGCGTAGGAAGGTAGCAGAAGCTGGCCCAAACACTTGAGCCCTTGCCATCCATGTGGGAGAGCTGAATTAAGTTCCTGGTTCCTGGCTTCTATCTATCTGGCTTAGAACTGACTATTGTAGCCAGCTGTGGAATGAACCAATAGATGGAAGAATCTCTCCCTCTCTTTGTTTTTGTCTTTCCCTCTCTCTTTGTCCTTCTGACTTTCAAATAAGCAAAAGGATCTTTTTTAAAAAGTCTCCTTCAAGTCTTATTGTCAGGTAAAGTCTCATTTGACCTCAAATAAAAGGGCCAAGTTCTTTTGCAGTAGATTTGAGAAATTTATATTTAAGCTGGTGATTTTCACGTGTTATTTATTCTCCCTCGGTGCAGATATTTTACATGGATGGACACAGTGA
This sequence comes from Sylvilagus floridanus, assembly GCA_949820135.1. Lineage (NCBI taxonomy): Eukaryota > Metazoa > Chordata > Mammalia > Lagomorpha > Leporidae > Sylvilagus > Sylvilagus floridanus. The sequence continues at coordinate 16,882,718 of OX463230.1, read as the reverse complement.
CTTCAGTTTTAAAAATGGATACAATCTGTGTTTCCTTAGGAAGGGAAAATCATTGCATGTCAGGAGCTTGGAGATTTAGTCCCTGGGCAGAGATTTACCCAAGGATCCCCTTCAAAACATAACATGAGAAGACAACAGCATAGCAGCAGGTCAGCTGCATGGCCACTGGGGGATGATTTGTCATCCAGGAAACTTTCGCCTGTGACTCTTCTAGTTTACTTAGCTTGAAGGTTTTAAAATCAGAAGGTGCACTCTGGAAGGAATGGTAATAAAGGGCTTAAAAACAACAGTGTTGGTTTAACAAGGAAAAGAGAACAATTCCAACCCCTTTAATAAAGAAATTGAATTCTCTTCAGCATTGTCATCTTTACCTCAGCCTCACGTCATCCACACTTTTTTTTTTTAAAGACAGGTGAATTAAAAAATACATAAAGCCAAACTTTGGGGGAAGCACCTTGTAGATTAAAAAGTAAGGGAGATGGGAGAAGAAAAAGAAATAAAAGTAAAAAAATAAAACTAGAAGGATCTCAATTAAACAAGGAAGACTTGAAGTAAAGAAGGTGTATGATCAAGTAAATGAATAATGATACAATTATTAAAGAATGAAAAAATTAGGTTTTTATTAAAATTATTTTAACTTAACGCAGGAAACAAAGGAAAAAGGGGACATGTAAGAGAAATATTTAAGTATTAAGAAAAATAGAACTTTAAAAAGTTACTAAAGCATACACTTTTAATAAAGTATGAATAAGTAGGATGTTAGTTTCCCTGTTTAAAAAAAAATGTTAAGAAGAGGGCCTAATGCATGTGTGATAGCAGTTCCAAGGTCAAGGGCCAACATGTTCACATAGGGGCAGCATACACAGTTCTTCAAGTAAGGAGGCAACAAATGTGCAGGCCTCCTACCCAGTTACTGTGGATTCCCATCCTTGCTAGACTGGGGGCTCATACTTTAAAGGAAAATTAGAAACATTGACTATTTCATTTTATGTTTATTGGAAATTATTTACTGTTAGGTTGAGAATTTCTTGCCATTTGAAAATGAGACTTAGTATTTTATGATTGTTATCATTAACACATGATATGCTATTTGCATTAGTTTTACTGGTAATAGTGATGTTCCTGTTTAACAAATGAGAAACTGAGGGCCAGCGTTACTGTGTAGCAGGTTAGACTGCACCTATAATGCTGGCATGCATATGGGTGCTGGTTTGTGTCCCAGATGTTCCACTTCCAATCCAGCTCCCTGCTGATGGCTTAGGAAAAGCAGCGCAGAGTGGTCAAGGTGCTTTGGTCCCTGACATCTGTGTGAGAGACCCAGATGAAGCTTGTGGCTCCTGGCTTTAGTCTGACCTGGCCTGGCCCAGCCCCGGCCATTGCAGCCAGGTAGGGAGTGAACCAGTGGATAGAAAATCTCTGTTTCTCCCTCTCTGTTCCTGTAAACTCTTTGAAATAAATAAATATTGAAAAAGAGAAACTGACGCTGAGTAGGGTTAAGTGATATACCACAGGTAATACATCAAGTAAGAGGCAGGGCAGAGCATGTGCCGGGAACTCAGGAGCCCCAGCTAGAATTCAGATCTGTCATGGTTAACCCCATCCTTTTGTCTCAGTAGCATCTTCCTGTGTCTGATCAGGCTCTGTCCAGAGGAGACTAGTGGCAAAGCTGTCAGGCACAGGAAATGGAATCGCTGTGGCTGAGTATGGTTTGATCCCCAAGGTCCCTGTGCTGGGAGTTTGGTCCCACATGGGGTGTGTTGAGAGGAAGTAATCCATTTGAGAGCAACACTTGATGAGAGGTGCTTATAGGAGGGATCCATGCTTTGCTCTCAGGAGCGTTTACTCACTCTTGCAGGTTGTCATAAGAGAACCTAGCAGCAGCCCTGTATCTCTCTTCTTTCTTTGCACATCCAAGTGCCCTCAGGGCATGCAGCTTCTCTGCTCTGTTGCGATACAGCCAGGGAGCCCTCACCAGAACACGGGTGCTGTGCTATTTAGATCCTCCTTGCCTTTAGTTAATAAGTTACCCAGTCTCGGAGGCATTCTGTAATAACAATACAAAATGACCTAAAACAAGGACTAAGTTGGGGGAGGGAGAGGAGAGATGAGAGAATTAGTGATCATGAAATTAATACAAACTCATTCTCAAATATATATGGGTAAATCTAGTAAGTCGCTTTCTGGAGATAGAAGTGAGTTCCTTTCCTGCATATTTAAAGTGGGGTGAATCTATGACAAAGCAAACATTTGGTTGACATCAGGTATCACAGAACTGAGGCCTGAGGCCTGCATTGTGGCAAAACCTATAAAGCCACTATCTGTGCACCTGTGCTGCCAGTATCCCATATGGTTGCTTGTTCATGTCTCAGCTATTCCATTTCTAATCTAGTTCCTTGCTAATGGCCTGGGCAAAGCAGTATGGGATGGCCCAAGTGTTTGGACTCCTACTAAGTACTTGGGAAGCCCAGATAAAACTCCTGGCTCCTGGCTTGGGAATGGCCCAGGCATGACCATTGCGGGAGTGAACCAGCAGAATGAAGATCTCTCTCACTCTCTCCCTCTCTTCAATCTGTATGTGTGTGTGTGTCTTTCTCTCTCTGTTTCAAATCAATCAATCAATCTTTAAAAAAAATCCAGACCCCGGTTTGTGCCCTCTTTGGGTCATCATCTGTTTCTGCCCATTAGTGCCATGTTGAAGGGCACAGTGGGAAAGGCTGTGCTGGGTGTAATCATCTAAAGAGCACAGGTAACTTGTTGAATGTGTCAGTCCTTATCCTCCTCTCCCACATTCTCTGATTGCCTTTTTCTGCTCTTTTGGCTTTAGTCTTCCTGCTTTTAGTAATTCTGTGGCTCAGTGTTCTGTTCAACAGCTGTAGACATAGCAGGAACACAGGATTCTCTCTGAGCCCCAGGACCATAGGCTGTGTTCCGTGCTTACCACATCCCCATGCCAGAGGACAAGATCAGAGAACAAGTGCGCCTACTCCCCCAAACTAACTCTCTCTCTCCCTTTCTCTTTCTCCCTCTCTCCCTCTCTCTCTCCTCCCTCTGTACTTGTGTTTGTCATCTGTGACATCTTGGGGAGAAGCTCAGCGGTTGAGTTTGTGGGTTTGGGCGCATAATCTCAGTCCCAGAAGGAACCGTGAGCTCCTATATCTCTGCTGCAGATCCTGTCCCACCATCCCTGTCACACCAGAGATAATTAAAATAGGATCCAAGTGGGAACAGTATAATTTATAGGCCAATGTACACAGTAGCTTTTCCTGGGATGAGCAGTGGTGAGCAATAATTATCACAGGAAAGCCCAAATCTTGGTGAGTGGCCAAATAGAGAATAATCTTATATATTTCAAAGATATTAGAGCTGGCATGAGTTTTGTTACCATGCCTATGTGTTGAGCTATAGTTTGGCTGGATTGTCCAAAATCCCAGACTGTCTGGAGCAGAGTTGTTAGATTTAGCAAACAAAAACACAAGATGCCCAGTGAAATGTGAATTTTGGATAAACAACAGATTTTAAAAATATGAGTATGTCCCAAATATTGCATAGTATATACTTGTAATGAATAGACTATCGCTGTTCATATGGAATGACAGTTTAACAGGATGCGCTGTACCTTATCTGACAACCCTGGTCTAGCAAGGACTCCAGGTTCTTCTGGAATAACTTTTAGATGAGAAGACAGATGACTTATGACTGTCAGTAGGAAGCCTCCTAGCAGAGGGCAGACCATTTTTTTTTAAAGAATTATTAATTTATTTGAAAGGCAGAATTATAGAGAGACAGAGGTGGAGGCAGAGAGAGGGAGAGGGAGAGAGAAGTCTTTCATATGCTCGTTCACTCCTCAGATGGCTGCAATGGCAGGAGCTGCACCGATCCAAAGCCAGGAGCCAGGAGCTTCTTCTGGTCTCCCACGTGGGTACAGGGGCCCACGGACCTGGGCCATCTTCCATTGCTTTCCCAGGCCATAGCGGAGAGCTGGATCAGAAGAGGAACAGCCTGGACTTGAACCAGCACCCATATGGGATGCCGGCTCCACAAGCGGCGCTTTACCCGCTACGCCACAGTGCTGGCCCCAGGGTAGACCATTCGAGAATGAATATCCTGTTTCTAAAAGCCCCTTCACTTGTTTAAGAAAATATTTTTAAATATTTATTTTCATCTTGATTGAAAAAGAGGCAAAGATCTTCTAGCCTCTGGTTCATTCCCCAGATGCCTACGACCTTCTGAAGTTTCAGAACTCTAATCCAGTCTCTCATATGGGATAGAGGGACTCAAGAGCTTGAGCCATCACCTGCTGCCTCCCACGGTGCACATTGGCAGGAAGCTCAGGAATGGGAAGTGAGTGTACCAGGTAGTGATGTACTCACTTCGCCAAAGCCCTGAGAAAGCACATCTTTGAGCAAGGTGGGACTCTGAAATGCTCTCCTCTCCGCTTCCTCTCCTCTTCTCCCCCTCTTCTTCTTTAACTGTGGAGTATTCTCTCTTGGCTTTGTCCCTTCCCACCCTTCCTAAACTTGTCTTAGATAGGTGGAGGTGTGACTTGCCTATGAGGATCATAAAGCAGTAGAAGAATAATCTTTTGAAAATAAAAATTTTGCCTTCAGAAAATAGCTACTGTGACTTGGAGCTGAGGAATATGAGCTCTTTGACTGGTAAGACACAGAAATGGACATAGAAAAGGCTTTGAAACATAGAAGAAACTTGTCCATATGTTACCAAGCCACGATCATACTGGGAGCACAGATAGCCAGCCATATAGTCTTTCGTCCTTGTCTTTGAAATTGTAGAGTCCCTTTGGAGGCTTAGAAGGTTTAGGATTATGGTCTCATTCACAGAAATGTTGTGCCTCTTGAAATACCAGCGCTTACCCTGGTTGGCTGCACAGAAATCCACATGTCCCGCCATTGTTTCTTTTGCTCTCTCCATCCCATAATCGTCAGCAAAACCCAGGGACTTTGGTTGTCCTATTTTCTAAAAATAATGCAGCATTGGCAGGGAGCCAGTTTAGACAAAGTGGTTTTTTTTTTTTTCCCCAAATCACTAGTGTTCTGCTAGGTATTAATGTCTTTTAGGATAGCATAGATGTCTGATACCACCCTGATTGCCAAGGTTTGAGCTGAAGGCTGCTTTACCCTGCACTGATCTTATTGTTGTTCAATTAATCAACAGCTCTCAACTTCTGAGTCTATACTGTGAGGGCAGTTGTCTTGATCAGCTTGGGCTACTGAGTTGCTTCAACAACAAACATTCATTTCTCACTGTTTTGGGCTCTGGAAGTCTAAGATAAGGGTACCAGCATGGCCAGGTCCTTGCTGAAGGCTCTCGGCTTGGCTGTCTTTTCAACGTATCCTTATATTTGGAAAGTAATATACTCTCTTGTCTCTCCTTATGGGGATGTTAATTCTATCATGAGAAAACACTCATTACCTAAAATACCCCCATAGGACCCACCTACAAATACCGAAACACTGAGGATTAGAATTTTTCTCAGCATACAAATTTTGTTGTGACAGAACATTGCACCATCATAGGGACATTTGCAAACTACATATAGCTTATTCTGTCTTGCTGGGATTTTAAACATTTTCCCAATGAATGTGTACAACCCCAAGTTGAGAATCATATGAGTAAAGAGAGATATTGATGATAGAAATGTGTAATGCCTGTGAGTGTTCTGTAGGTACAAGAGAAATGGTTATGATTCCCAGGCTATAAGTGAAAGATGCAGTTTGTGCAGAAGGAGCAAAGAATATGAGTTAAAATGTCTGTAATTTAAAAAGTGGAGGCCAAGTAAGAAATGCTAGAACTGTACTTCAGATCCAGGACAAGGAAAGGAGTGCTCCAATGTGTATCATTATGGACCAGCATAGTCTGTGGGATCAGAAAAACAGTGAATAAGGAGAGTCGGGATGGGCGAATATGAGCGGGAATGGATGGTTGTCATCCTCTGCTCCTGTACCCATCAATACCAGGGTACACAAGGACCAACTTTTAAGGAAGAAGAAGAGCTTGACCTAAGCTTATTTGAAACCACATGCTGAGGGCTGAGTTCCTACTTTATGTGCCTAAGTCACTGATTGGGGCATTGAGTCTACAGAGAATAAAGTAACTCCATCTTAGCTTATGAGTTTGACAGATGTGCAGATGTGTAACTACACAAAGTATCAGTGGGTTGACATAAGAACATGAAAGAAGATGAAGAGATATAGAAGAAATTCTGGGCAATGTGTTCTTTGAGCAGAATATTTAAGAGTGACAAGGAATTATTCAGGTAGAAAAACTGAAGGGCATTGTAAGCAGAACCTGGCACAGCTCAGGAGAGTTAGTGATGGCAGAGCAAAGCGGATGTGTGTAGCTGATGAGGCTTCTGTTTGCTGTCCAGCAAGGGGCTGTGGTGCAACTTGGCAAAGTTCTGCAGCGAGTTACCAGGACCTGCGGACCACAGGGGGCTCTGGAAGCTTGCAAAAGGGCCATAGCAGGACTTGCTGAATGCAAAGAGTGCTCTGGATGTGGCATGAATGCTGGTGTCAAGGAGAGTGGCCTTGGACCCCTCCAGCTTCCTGGGGGTACAGGAACAGGAATGTTTTAGTGACATTTTCCTGCCTTATCTTGTCCCCCCTCCCTTTCCTTTTTTTTCCTCAGTCTTCTCCTTTCATTTCTTCTTGCTGTCCATTTCCTTTCCAATCTTTGTTGCCCTGTTCTTTCATTCAGTTTTCCTTTTTCTCTTTTCCCCTTTCACGTCTCAACTTTCCCTGTTTCAAATCCCCTTAACCATTAAGGGATGTGGGTATTACAAAAATTTCTCATAAAATACGTTTCCTTGTTGCCAATGTACTGCTTCAAGAGAAAAACAATATCACCTAGAATTACGAAGATTTTTAAAAGTGCTTGAGAGGTCGAGGGTGAGGGATGGAGGGAGTGACAGAGCGAGAGAGAGAAAGCAAGCTCTCATCTATTGATTTACTTCCTAAACACCCACCATGGCTGAGGCCGGAAGCAGAAGCTAGGTCCTTACTCCAGGTCTCCCACATGAATGGCAGGAGCCCAGTTACTTGAGCCATCACCATTGTGTCTCAGAGTCTGCATTGGCCAGAAGGTGGAGTGAGGTGTTAAAGTCAGGGCTCAGATTCAGGCGTCCCTATGTCCTCACTGTCAGGGTCAATGCACACACAGTAAAACAGTATTAACTGACTTGTCAGTTTTCTCAGTTGACTGGTTTTGACTCAGTTGGGTGGAAAGTTAACTTTGCCAACAGGAGAAAGGACTTTCTTAAACTCTAAAATAATTTCTCTGAATACTTAGAGCCAAAGTTTAAGGGCTGACACAGTAAATCCCAGAGTGAGGGAAAACTCAGATTCCACTCAGTGGGGACACCCTCCGCCCTGGTGAAGGGAGGAGGCGGAAGCATAGGAGACAAGGTAGGAGGGAGGGTCTTGGCGAGAACTAGAATGCTATTGGTTGTCAAATGTAGTTGATGCTGTCACTTCCACTTCACCCCACCATTGTCAGGAATGGGCGGGGGTCCAGAGAAGGAAGAGTAAGTTATAGAAAATGCAGACAAATGACAACCCCCTACTCTGAATCTACAGTTACTTCTACCAATCAGTTTAAAGGAATAATAAGTGTGATTCTAAAGGATGCTTTGCATTATAGATGGTATTTAATGGTCTGGTGTTTAGTTGTTATATAATCCAGGATAGTGTAAGAATTCTATTTCTCTTTCAGAAACTATTAATGAACATTAGTTTTATCTTGTTGCAATTTGTTTTGCATTTGTGTGGTCCTTAATTGATTTGGAATTTGTGTATCTGTGGCTCTTGTTGTATTTGCAAATACACAGCCTCATTGCCAGATATATTCTGATCTTACAGTAAGGAATTCAATGTAGGACTGCCATTTTTACTCATTTCTTTGAGCAGCAGGTGTTGAGGGAGTAGTTCTAGTTTGCTCAAGGCGCAGGATTGCTGACCTTGCTTGTATTCTAGATAATTAGCTGAAGAATGAAAAAAGGGGAGAGGGCGACAAGAGGAAAGAAATACAGTAAAATTCTAGATTGTATAAAAATTTAAAAATCATTTATCCTTAGGAGTCATTCTGCTCCTTACCTGAGATTTATGTCCAGGGACACAGCACCATTTCCTGCCAGGTATAATTTAATATATTTGCTTCTTATAACACTTGTTCATGTGAGAAGCACACACGAACCATGGATTTCTCTTTCCTTAAGATTTTTTTTTTATTTTTCCAGAAGATACACATTTCAAATGGAAATACCTGATCTTTATATTAGTCCTCAGTTTCCTGTTTTTTTTCTCTACATTTAATGGTAAACTTACTTTTAGTACAACTGGCAGAGACCATAGAGAACAGAAAGATGCCTCCGACACAGTTCATTTCCCCAAGAAGAGGCAAACCATGTTCTGAACCTATTATCAGATCCTTAGGTTCCAGAAGGGTGAGGACAGCAGGGATCAAGGAGACAAGGGACTCATAGTTGGCAGCAGAGAGTTGAAGGGATATGAGGATATAAGGCTGATTGAAAAGCTTTGAGGTGGGCCTAGTGCTATGATGCAGTGGGTGAAGCTGCAACCTGCAACATTGGCATCCCATGTAGGTGCCAGTTTGATTCCCAGCTGCTCCGCTTTTGATCCCACTTCCTGCTAATAACCTGTGAAAAACAGTGTAGGAGACCCAAGTGTTTTGCCCTCTGCCACTCACCTGGGAGACCCGGATGAAGCTCCTACTTTGGCCTGGGCCAGTGCTGACCATTGCAGCCCTCTGGGGAGTGCGCCAGCAGATCAAGGGTCTTTTTCTCCATCTTTCCCTCTCTCTGTAACACTGACTTTCAAAATAAATACATCTATCTTTCAAAAGAGAAAAGTTTTGCAGAAAAAAATAGAACCAAAATGTAAGTTTATTTTTGGTACAAAATTTTTAATCCAAGCATAGTTTTTTCATACTATGCATTTTCTATGTACTTTTTGAAGACCTCACATATGTTCCTATTTCCTAGAGTAAGAGTTTTCTATAGATATCAAAGTGTAGGTTTTGTGTCCTTGCTGTATCTGTGCAGAACTCTGAAAATGGTCCCATAGGAAGCCCCAAGAGGAGCTGGCAAAAGGATGGAGGGGTTGGTTCTTTGAAGAGATACCATTGGGGTTCCTCTGTGTTTACTGAGACACACACACACACACACACACACACACACACACATATATATGTATAATATTAATATGTAAATATATATTACTTTCATCTTAAGGAGAGAGAGAGAGAGAGAGAGATCTTTGATCACTGGTTCACTCTCCAAATGCCCCCAACAACCAAGACTGGGCCAGGCTAAAGGTAGGAGCCGCGAGCTCAATCTTAGTCTCCTGCTCGGGTGGCAGGGGCTCAAATACTTGGGACATCTTCTGCTGATTCCCAGGCCATTAGTACAGAGCTGGATAGGACGTGGAGCAGCCAGATCTCAAACTGGGACTCATATCAGATGCCGGCATTGTAAGCGATAGCTTACCTCGGTGTGCCATAATGGCACAGATAAGAGCCTAGGAGGATCTCATTTTATGAGGAGCTGTAGATGGAGATGAGTATGACTTTTTTTTTAATTTATTTGACAGGTAGAGTTATGGACCGTGAGGAGTATGACTCTTAAGACTAGAACATGGCCGGTGCCACTGCTCACTAGGCTAATCCTCCGCCTGCAGTGCCGGCACACTGGGTTCTAGTCCCAGTTGGGGCGCTGGATTCTATCCTGGTTGCTCCTCTTCCAGTCCAGCTCTCTGCTGTGGCCTGGGAGTGCAGTGGAGGATGGCCCAGGTCCTTGGGCCTTGCACCTGCATAGGAGACCAGGAAGAAGCACCTGGCTCCTGCCTTCGGATTGGTGCAGCGCGCCAGCCATAGCAGCCTCTTGGGGGGTGAACCAACAGAAAAAGGAAGACCTTTCTCTCTCTCTTACTGTCTAACTCTGCCTGTCAAAAAAAAAAAAAAAAAAAAAAGACTAGAACACAGACTAATGTTGTAGCAAGTTGCCTAAGCACAGAAATGCAGCAGATTTTAATATAACAATAGACTTAGTCTTGGCCTACTGCTATTTCAGTATAAATGAAGACAAACTAATGGAGAAGATTGTGACATTTACTAGATAAAAGGGCTTACAATATAGCATTTGTATTTAGATTCAGGTTGTGATGAAAGTCTTCTGGAAAGACAGCAATTTTCAGGGAATCATAGTTGAAAACATTGGCAGAAAACCAAGTGATGAAACTGAAGTGCGTTGTGATGGCAGGAAAGAATGGGTAGAATGCAGAAATAATAGGGAAAATGGAAATGACAGACTGAACGTAGTTGAGTTGTCCTCAGGCTTTGGTGTTAACTGAAAGGTGGAGGAAGGCAGAAAACATTCCAGTACAATACAAAACTAACTTAAGACCTGACTGTTGAAGTCCATCCTTTGATGGGTAGTGAATGAGGTTAGGGCAGCAGTGGATTCAGAGTAAGGCACTGAGGAAGAATGAGGGATTTTTCTTACAGATAGGTGGCAAAGGGGAATGATGACACTGTCACTCATTTTCCGTTAACTTGTTTTTCAATGATCTCTTTTGAGATCACAAGTTCTTGTATCTTCTGCCTATTTTCCGTTGCTACAAAACCAAAACTTTTCAGGTTTTGTTTGATTGGCTCTTCCTTTTTTTTAAGAAAAATGGTCAAGGGAAGAATACTGAGGGATGTGGCCAGAATATATTTATGTGTCTTATCAGATTTCACGTGTTCATTTGAGGCAGGGACCCCAGATATGAGGAACCCTTTTAATTTCAATAAAATAAGAGAAATACTCATGTCTTACAAAAGACATTTTATACTTGTCAATCAATATTAGTATTATAGTAAGACTCACTACAAAATGAAAACTGTTGGTAATTTAGCTATGTATTAATTACATCTCCGACTGCTCTGACTATAAAATTGAAAATCATAAGTAATTGACTAGATTTTAATCGGCTGATTGAATATCAGTCACTGAAGTGCTACCAGACTGTGTTAATGACTGAGCAGTAATTTGTGGGTATTTTTTTTTTTCAAATTACAAGTAGAAAAAAATACCTTATGCAAATCATAAATGGGCAGTTAGGTGTATTTTGATTATTTTTGGAAAGAGATATCTGGATTTAGGGGAAGTCTGTCTGCCATTCTTTCTTTTTGTTCTTTTTTTTCTGAAAAAGCATACAGAGCAGACATTATGAGCCAAAATCAAAAAGTGATGTATTTACTTCATTGTGAGATAAGCTAAATATAAAGTTCACAAGTCATCCCAATGTCTTTTTGCAATAACTTATGGCTACTGAACCATGAAAGATTTTTAATCTTCAGTCATTGGTCATTTGTGACACAAGAACAGTAGGATCATTTAAAAAGTCAGACTGGAAGAGGCTTCAGAGGCCCAGTATTTGATCATTTTTTTCAACATCAGAATTTCAAAAGCTGGGAAGATTAAGTGAATGAAAGTTAGACAGCTAGTAATTTTTTTTTTTAAACAGGCAGAGTTAGAGCGAGACAGAGAGAAAGGACTTCCTTCCGTTGGTTCACCCTCCAAATGGCCACTACAGCTGGTGCGCTGTGCTGCTCTGAAGCCAGTAGCCAGGTGCTTCCTCCTGGTCTCTCATGGGAGTGCAGGGCCCAAACACTTGGGCCATCCTCTACTGCACTCCCAGGCCACAGCAGAGAGCTGGACTGGAAGAGGAGCAACCAGGACAGAACCAGTGCCCCAACCGGGACTAGAACCTGGTATGCCTGCACCGCAGGCAGAGGATTAGCCTAGTGATCCATGGTGCCGGCTAGCTAGTAATGTTTTAAATACCTGCATGCATTCAGATAAAATATAAACTTGCTAGCTTAACACCATGCAAATGGTCATAATGCGCTTCTTCATTGCATTCTGGCGTAATTGCTCTTAAAAACTTGGACATATGATCTTTGCTTCTATCTTACTGAATTACTCAGTTGTCCAAATACAGGGACCCCACTTGCCATATATTTCCTGCCTAGCCAGCCACATGTCCTCCCTATTAGGCTAGCTAGCTACTACTCTCCCTATGCTGGGCAACTTTCCCTAACTCACAAAAGAAACTTCGATAGTTGATCTTTTGGCTTATATGGCACATATACCTACAGATGACTTCAAAAAGTTTGTGGGGAAAAAAGGATTTTAAAAACACATTTGTTTTGGTGCAAATTATTAAAAATCCACGCATCATTTTTCATGATATGAATTTTTCATGAACTTTCTAAAGACTTCTCACATGCATAGATTTCAAAATGTTTTGGTACTGAAAAAAACTTTTAACTCCATTTCCATGAGATTTTTGAGTGTCCTTGTACTTCTCTCCTTGCCTTACCATACTCCATTTAAAGAATATTTATTTGTAAAGGAAGAAAGAGGGGCAGTAGGGATCTATTTCATCCATTGATTCATTCCTCAAATGCCTATAACAGCCTAGGCTAGGCTAAGCTAAAGCCAGGAGTTTGGATCTCCTAAGTGGGAGGCAGGGACCTGAGTATTCAAGCCACGACCTGCTGCTTCTAAGAGTGTTCATTAGCAGCCAGATAGATCAGAAGTGGAGCCAGAACTGGAACTTAGGGACCTTTGTATGAGATGTGAGGATCTCAGAGTGTAACTTAAACACTGTACCAAATGCCCACCCCTATGCTCTATTTTAGATGCTTCATTAGACCATAGCTTGAGTACAGGTGTTATAACCCGTTTGAATTTGTATAGCCAGGAAATTATGAATCATGAAATAGTTAACATGTATTGAGTGCTTATAGTGAATTGGTACTGTTAGAATTATCTTACTGGTACTAAGTCATTCTTAAATACTGTGCCTGGCACAGAGTCACTCAATAGGTAGTTGTTGGTTGATTATTTGGATTAATGTATCTACACTGGAGTGCAGTTACTGCTAAAATTAGGACCTCAGTATCTCCTAGTCCAGAGATTTTGGTAGATGCTACTGATGATTTTCTAATACTCAGCAGATGTAGAAGTAGCAGGCTGCTTGGTTGCCTTTTTCCTGTGGATGTTTGTATCTACAAGTTATAGGAAGTAGGATGTACCCAAACATGACCAGTGTGGATGCAGCTATTACAATTTGGCTTGAAAAAGTCAGAAACTCAGGAAGAGTAGCATTAATATGATGGTTCATTGCAGGAGTTCTCTAGATAACTTGAAACCGTTTCATGGCTGGTCAGACTAATATAGGTAAGTAACTAGTCTATACACTAAAAATATGTCCATTGCTTCATGTCTGTAAGACCTGATGTATTGAGTTCAATCTCCCAAAATTCTATTTCCATTCTGTCTTTGGTTCTTCATATTTCAGTGAGATTATGTGACACAGTACAAGGATAGGCATATAGAGAAGCATTATGGCTATAGGGCATTGTTTAAGTATCACTGCACATAGACAGTGATACCTTGTACACTATTGATCCAAACACCTAGAATCAGGGCAGGTGTTTAGCCTAGCAGGTAAGATACCAGTGAAGGGGACTGGTGCTATGGTGTAGCTGATAAAGCCACTGCCTGCAGGGCTGCCGACGGTGCTGCCTCCACTTCCGCTCCAGCTCTCGGCTATGGCCTGGGAAAGCAGTAGAAGTTGGCCCAGTCCTTGGGCCTCTGTATGCACGTGGGATACCTGGAGGTAGCTCGTGGCTTCATATCGGCCCAGCTCTGGCTGTTGCGGCCATGTGAGGCATGAACTAGCAGATGGAACACCTCTCTCTCTCTTTTTGTCTCTCTCTCTCTCTGACTCTATCTTTCAAATAAATAAATAAATAAATATTTTAAAAAAAATATACCAGTTGAGAGGCCCATGTTTCATATCAGAATACCTGTGCTTGATATCTAGCTCTGGCTCCAGCTTCCTGCTAACCTGGCTCCTCACAGGCAGCAAATGATGGCTTAAGTAGTTAGTTGTTCCTGCAACCCCTGTGGGAGACTCAGATGGAGTTCTCCACTGCCAGTTTCAGCCTAGCCCCAAATGATAGAGGCTCCTGGATGGTCAACAGTGGATAGGATGTTTCTTCTCTTCCGCTCTCCCTCCCTCCCTCCCTCTCTCCCTCCCTCTCTCCCACTCTGAAAAAACAAACAAACAAACAAAAAAACCTAGTGTCATCGTTTCTGTATGTGAAAATAAAGCAAGGTGAAGGAAATTGTGTTGATGGCAGCCATCAGATATTTAAAATGTCATCAAAGTGCCTTGAGAGTTAACATAGTGTACTCATTTTTAGTTGCAAAAGGAAGCTTTGCAAGTTTGCTGACTTAGCCTAGAGCAAGGGTCAGCACACATGTCTCACTGGTGTTGATCTTTGACCCCTAGATAGTGTGCAGAAACTGGTATCTGTAAGTTTAAGTTGAGGAGTGTAGGTCCAAGGCTTTTATTAGGGAATCAAAAGGACTTGTGTCTCCAAAATGACAGAAAACTAACGCTGTCAGGTAATTTCAGCCACCCAGCTTGCAAAGCGCCACCAAATGGGGCCGAGAGTCCATCTTTGGAAGGTATTAGTTTCAAAGGGAAATCTCAGGAAGGTCAATAAATTATGTGCTCAGGTGGTCCTTCTCTGGTCAAGGGCTAATCAGTCATGTGCTAGAGAATTATCTTTGTTTTCTGGGCTGTAACAATGTTGCTGATTTCTCTTTCCATCTCTTGTATTTTTGGACTTGAAATAAAATAATCCCAATGACAGAATTCTCCTGTGTAAATTGAGCCCTACTGAAAACAAGGACTAAATCAGAAGATTCCAGGGGACCTTGTGCTGGGTTAAGACACAAAAGAAATCTTACCCTCCTGGGGTCTGTGACAATGACTAAAACCACTCTAAAAACTGGATTTGCAACATTTCCCTATGGCCATTATATAGCTGATCCTCAGCTTCAAATCATTCAGACAACTTTTTTTCTGATAATTGAAATTAACACATCTATTTTTGTTGGAGAACTCTTTTTTTTTAAGTTCTATTAAGGAGTGGTGAGGGGTATGACTTCCCTAAAGCTAGTGATGTGGACACTGAGTTGGACTCCCTGGGTAAAGTATTTGGAAATTTCATGTTTGTATGTGTGTCAAACAAAATAATGATTGCTAAAGACTATATGTATAGTACTTTATCAGCTGACAATCAAAATAACTGTTATTAGGTAGGAAAAACTTTTCTCTGGTGTCTTTAAAACATAAAGTGAATTACTGAAATTTCTTACTCTGTAAAGGATCATCTTACCATTAAGAAAATATGAATTAATCTATCCACCTGTGGCCTTTTTCTAGAAGTTTAATATTCCAGTTTTTGAACAATCTTAAATTCAGTCTTTTTTTTCAAAGTAGGTTTATTGGCTTATAATTTAGTTGCTTTTTACATACCAATTTTATGGTTTAGAAATGTCTTTAAATATTGGGTGAAATTTGTCACTTTTGTTACTGTTTAAGTAATGCTAAAAATACTTAGAGACATTGACTCATGCTTAGGAAAATCGAGTTATGGGCAGGCATTTGGCCTAGTGCTTAAGATAACTGCATCCCATATCAGAGTGCTTTGTCCCGTCCCACGGGACATCAACTGGGGCCAAGTACCTAGAATGGGGAATGAAAGGGACAGGAGACACAAAGATGGCAGCAAGACATGTCCTGATCAAGCTGCATTTTTTATTTTTCAACCACACACTTACATATCATAAAGGCAGGACGTTGGGCGGGGGAAGGAGGGGGAGCTTATCTTGTAGCTGCAATGCTTGTGAAAGTAGGGGAAAAGTTACAAGTGCAAGTAGGGGAAAGGTTACAAGGTCTTAAGGCACAAGGTCACACAAGGTTGCGTTATCAGTACTCTCTGGTCTGGGCTGTTTTAGCCCTGCCTCAGTAGTTTTCCACTAAGAGGCCACATGCTGTGTGTTCCCGACAGTGCTTCAGTTCCACCTCTGCTCTAAACTGTGGTTCCCTGCTAATGGATACCCTGGGAGGCAACATGGGATGACTGATAGCTGGGTCTCTGCCACCCTAAGGGAGACCTGGATGGAGTTCCTGGATGCAGGATGTGGCCTGGCCTATCTCTGGGCACTGGGAAAGTACACCAGTGAATGGAAGCTCACTTGAGTGTGTTTGCATTTGCTCACGCTCCCTCTTTCAATGCCTCAAATAAATATTTAAAAATAATAAAACTAGATGATGTTTTAATTGATTGACATGTTGAGAAATGGGTACCATAAGCGAAATGATTGATGGTGAGCTGGACTACACAGTCTGAATGGCAGGTTCTAGCTTTATGATTTTATACCTTTATCATTGGGAAAATACGATGGCTGTATTTCCTACCAACTGTCTGAAGTACCAGTCTAAGTGGTCATCAGTGTAACATTTTATATCTGAATAAGCAACACACATTGCTTGTTAGTAACTTGCTACTGCACTCTTCATGAAATCTGATTGTCCAAAGAGCTGCTTGAGTAATTCAGGTAAATATTAAAATCCCTTCTGGGTGTTGGGTTTTGTTCTAGGAAAAAATATTAAATACATTTAAAATTTGATAAGAGTTGTGATAATTTGCATCTTTTGGTCATTTGACTAAAGTTCTATGAAGATTTTTAAAATTCGTATTGACTCACAGATTTGGTATCCTGTGTTTCTTTTCCTCCCAGAATTTGTTTTTATTTTTATTTATTTATTTTTAATTTGAAAGAGATCTTCCAACTACTAATTGAGTCCCCCAATGCCAGTAACAGCCAGGCCCAGGACAGAAACTTAATGCAGGTCTCCTATGTGGGTGGCAGGAATCGAAGCCGTTGAACCATCATCTCCTGCCGCACAGCGTGTGCATTACAGGAAGCTGGAAGGGAAGCGGAGCTGGAACTCAAACCCAAGAACTCCGAATTGAGCTGGGGGCGTCCCACCCAGCATCTTGACTACAGACCAAATGCTCTTCCCTGGAATTGGCTCTGGCAACAACCCAGCTGATCCCTTCCTAACCTGTTGCTAGTGGATCTGTTGCATCTCAGGCTACTTAGATTATTAAAAGCCCAGACAGTTACATTATTCGACTTTGCTAATTTTCTGCAAATGAGGACTTGTTTTCCTTATTTCAATTTTTCCTAAATCAGATGAAAACTTAACATGCTTCCCATTCAAGGCTGATACATAAACCTTATTTGTAGTGGTGGTTTTAAACCACTTCTTTGCTTTTCTCAAGGTAACCTTGGTGATATTGTTACATGCGTTCATTATAATTTTTTATGCGACAACTAACTCTATTGATTTATCTCTGGCCTTTGATTCACTGAATCACAGCATATTGCTATTGCAGTGTCCCTCAATTTGGCAAAGTTTAACTGCAGTGGAATGCTTCTCCGGCTACATTAGTGAATCAACCCCGGTCATTTTGTTTAATGGTGTTGAGTTTGAGGTGAAAATGTTACGTTCAAAGTTACCTTAGGAGCTAATTACGGGCCTTTTTGCCTTTGCCGTTTTTATTAATGACCTGCCGGCATCGTACAGTTCATGAAATGTTCCGAACGTGTGCGTGCTGATGATACGACCTCAGACCCAGCAAGAGCTCAGGCAGATACGAAGGCATTGTGTGTTTAAATTAGAGATTTATTGAGTGTTGCATACAACACAGATGGGGATTTTATCCCAAAGTTACAGGCTCATAATTTGTTTAACCAAACAGAGCCGTGCCGGGGAATTTTATACTCACCTCCATTATAAATGGAAGAGCACAGCTAGCTGACATAGATAATGAGCTGCCTACCTGGGCCTGGAGCTACCAGCCGAACCTCGCGTCAAGTGCAATGTCGAGTCAGGCATTTGATGTAGTGCTTAAGAAGCAACTTGGGCTTCCCGCATCCCGTATCAGAGGACTTGGGTTTGAGTCCAAACTCCACGTCTGATCCCAGCTTTGTGCCAGAGCACACCGTGGGTAGCAGGACGTGGTAGCTCTTGTAGTTGAGTTCCTGACACCCTCTTTTGAGATGTGGAATGAATTCCAGCTTCAGGTTTTGACCTAGCCTGGCCCCAGCTGTTGTGGGCATTTGGGGAAGTGAACCGGTAGATGCAAGAGCTCTCTCTGTTTCTCCATCTTGGTCTCTGATTCTCTGTCTCTGTGTATTCCTGTGTCTATCTCCCAGATGAACAATAAAATCAATAACAAATTAGTAAATGCAATGTAAGTACAGTTGATAAAAATTACTATTTATTTTCCTCTAACAAATTTAAAAAAAAAATATATTGTTTCTTTATATTCACCTGCCTGAATGTTTGAATATGAACAGGGAGGTATACATTCTCCAGAATTTTTTTCCTTCATTTGTTATCAAGTAGAAAAATATTTTTCACAATAATGAGGGCTTCTTTGAGACAAGCATGTCAATTAAAATTTTGTGTTCATCCACATGATAAAACATATGTGAAGCCTGATCAAGTGCATAGCTTTTTAAAATTTATTTGACAGAGTTGGGCAGTGAGAGAGACAGAGAGAAAGGTCTTCCTTCCATTGGTTCACCCCCCAAATGTTGCTGAGCCAATATGAAGCCAGGAGCCAGGTGATTCTTTCTGGTCTCCCATGTGGGTACAGGTGCCCAAGCACTTGGACCATCCTCCATTGCCTTCCCGGGCCATAGTAGAGAGCTGGACTGGAAGAGGAGCAACTAGGACTAGAACCCTGCGCCCATATGGGATGCCAGCGCCACAGGCGAAGGATTAACCTAGTGAGCCATGGCGCCAGCCCCAAGTGCATAGCTTTTGACATTAGCTGTCACTCACAGTCTCCCCTCACTGCCTCTGTTGTGGTAGAGACAGGGAACTGGGCCATTGTCAGTGCATAGAACTCTGCATTTCCTTTGGTTCCAAGCAGAGGAACTGAGTTTGCAGATGGGAAAGGAACAAACTGAGCTTGGGATGGATGACTTCTGTACCTGGGTTCTCAGCATGTCAAAGTTGTAGCCCAGACCTGGTTCTAGGAGTCTTTTCAGAGGCTCATCAGAAATCTCCTTTGTCTGTAGAAAGCATGACTGGCTGAATAACCTAGAGAGGAGAAGGATTTAGTTTCTTTCCTCAAGGAAATTTTATTCTAATGGACTATATTGCTGCTAAGAAAATGGGTTCTGAGCGGGGCTACCTGGTTTCAAATCCTGGTCTTTCCATTGCCTGGCAGAGGAACATGGGGCAAGTTGCTTATCCTCTTCGGTTTCCTCTTCACTAATAGAGCGATTGTGATCACACCTCCCTCACGGAGTTTGTGAGGACTAAATTAGATCCTACACATAAGGGGCTTACACAGAGAGAACACTCAACACATGCTTGTTGATGATCATTATTAAATAAGGCAAGGGCAGTAGAAGTATGCACAGAGAAGGGGAGCCTGTTCTGGCCTAGGGAAGTGGTGATTGAGAGAACCTCAGGCATGGTTACTACATCACAGGCACAGTACAGAGTACCGTAAAGACTTGATCTCATGTAATTCTCCAAACAGTGCCTTGTAAAGTGGCCTTCATTGCACACTCATTATTCACTGAATTTACGAAAGCTGTGGGAGCAGAGCTGGACAGCAACTAGCTGCAGTGCTAGACTGATCCCTGGGGATGAAGCACCCTGAAACCCATGCTTTCAACTACTGAGATCGTTCCTTTCCCTTCGAGCTCATCTTTGAGGCATGCGTGCTTTGCTGACTGAAAGAGGAGGCTAAGCAGAGGAGAAGAATTCTAGGCAGAATGGCAAATGCATGCAAAAGTAGAGAGGTGTGGCATGACATGGAAGCAATTTGGTGACTGCTTCGTACAGGGCTATTTGGACCATGCTAAATAGTCTGAGTTTGGTCATGTGAATACTGAAGAGTTACTGAAATGTTTCAGAGCTACTGAGAGCAGTCCCATACTCAGATTTGCCTACAAGAGAAGAAATAACTGTGGATGATGGTTCTGGGTGGATTGGAAGGCTGTGCTATTAAGGATGGGAAAGTTTTGGGAATAGCCCCTTTCCACTCTTGTAGGCAGGATGTGGTGAGAGCATCAAATTAAAGAGAGACAGAAGAACCAGTGGGAATAGTGCCCTGGGGAGGCTTTTCAGAAACTGAGTGAACAAGGCTGGATAGCTGATGCGTGAGTGAGGGAGAGCGAGGCTGAGGCCACCCAGGGCTCTAGCTCTGTGGCTGGTTGAGATGACTGGAGTTGGTGAACAGAGTTTACTGAATTCCCATTTCAGGGTGTGTCAGGGAAAGCAGCGTTCCGAAATAGTAGAAGTTGCAAAGGAGATGTTGAGGCTTGGAGAGGGCATTTTCAGAGAAGACTGAGGCTTGACAATGCAAACTTCTATTGTCTGCAAGGAGAGTGAAGAGAAGCTAAAGGTACCAGCACCTTGGAAATGTTCCAGTTGCTATTACAGGCTCTTACAGGGTCAGTGGAAATGGCAACTATGCACAACTTTCAATTACAGTAAAAGCTCACTGATTTGGATTAATTGGGGTAAAGGGCAACCTGACTAAATAAAAGTCTGATTTATAGAAAAAAATTTAAATAAACTCAATTTGATTGCATTTAACTATTTTAAGCTAAATTAACTCTATTTTCTATTAAAAGTAATAAATTGCTAAGAGTGATTTGTAAATCATATGAAGACCCAATCTGAAGGGCAATTATATTTACTCATTTTATTACTATTTAGTGCCCACCGTATGCCAGGAAATATTGAACATAAAAAATGCTTCTAAGTGTCCTGTCACTTGATGCTTTAAAAACAGCCCTATCCTTTTTTTTCCTTACAAGTTCACATCTTTAAAAGGCTTAGATACCTAAAAATTTGGTCACGAGTTGAGTGGCTTTGAAAGCCTTCGCTTTATTTGAAAGCTGAAAGCCCCCTGTTTCAGTGATCACGATTAGTAAAGTAAGCGCTAGGGGCTCCTCTCCTGTTGGTCTGTGTGCTTCTATTCCTAGACCTTTTCCATACACCTTTCTCTTTGCCACAAATATCGTTTCTAAAACGTAAATCTCCTGTTCAGGTTTTCCTCTCCTGAATATCACCACCAGGATAAAATCCAAGCGAATGGCTTGAAATGGAATTCCAGGCTGTGGTCACCTCTCAATACTTGTCTTTGTGTAACTGACTCCAGTATACTGCTAGCTTTTTTCACATAACCTCTGCTCCCTGTCTCTCTTTTCACATATGCTGTCCCATCTTCATAGATGTCCATTCACATTTTGTCCCTGAACTTCTACCCATCCTTCAAAACCCTATCCAAGAGTCACTTCCTCTTCTCATTTCCACCTAGACAGAATGGCTCCTTTCTGCTCTGCCTCTGCGATTCTGGTATTTTTGTGTGTGTTACATAGGGATTTGTTGTGATATTTCTCTTTCTACTACACTTATACCTTCCTCGAAGTCAGGGACTTGATACATTGATTTTTGTTCTGTGGTACCAAGCAGAGCACCATACCCAGTACAGATCCTGAACTGAATTGAATAAAGCACTGTTAACCAGTGTGGACATTATCAGACCTTCTTGTTTTTCCTTTTTATCCAGCCCACTCCACATTCCATTTACTCATATTTACAAAAACACTAGTCATCATGGGTGCTGGCAGGGTTGACTATTTGTGATGGTTCTTTTTAGGTGTCAACTTGACTAGGATACACGATGCTCAGATAGCTGATACAGATTGTTTCTGGGTCTATCCGGGAGGCTGTTTATGGAAGAGATCAGCATTGGAATTAGTAGACTCAGTAAAGAAGATCCATTCTGAGCAATGTGGCAGGCAGGATTCAACCTGTTGAGGACCCAGACTGAATAAAAGGGAGGAGGATGGGTGAATTTATTCTTTTTTCTTCAAATGAGACATCCGTCTTCTCCTGCAGTCAGACATCAGAACTCCAGGTTCTCAAATGTCAGGCTCTAGGAGTGACACCGGCCATGCACAAACTCAATTGTGCATTTAGCCTCAGACGGAGAATGACACCATCAGCTAGGTTCTCAGGGCTTCGAACTCACAACAAATCTCACACCACTTCTGGTTCTCAGGTTGTAGGGTGTAGATCGTGGGGCTTTTCAGCTTGCATAACCACGTGAGCCGATTCCTATAGCACATTTTTCTATGCCTATATCCCATTGATATATCTTCTCTGGAAACCTTTTATTAATACCCCGATAAAATCTTAAAAGTTGGGTGATGTTTCTTATTCTAAATTTGGATTGAGCAAATGCTTTGCTATGGCTCACGTGTGTTTTCTTATCTTTAGAATTATCTATTCCTTTTCCACTTGCTTAGCCACTTTCACCCCATCTTCTCTCCATCACCATCTGGGTATGCTTAAAGTCAGCTGTATAATTAGATCAGAACTTTGTTAAGTCTTGATGAAGTGATGTGTCATTAGGAGCTTCGAATATTTCACATCTTGGGGTCCAACACATACAAGCGCTGCAGTTTGCCTCCATAAATCCACGCTACATTTGATCCTCTGACTATTAGCTTTCTCTGCTGTCCAGCCCTCCCAGCGATTCTATCTGAGGGCGCCTAACATTAAATGATCACGATGACAGGAGGAGAAGTAATGAATCAGACTGATGCTCCCAGAGTCTCTCTCAAATTGTCAATAGCCATATTTATATCATCATGTGGCAATTTTGGCAGAATTATTTGCTTTTTATGAAAATCTGATGAAGCAATTTTCAGAGTCTCTAACATGAATCAAAAAATTTGAAAAAAATGTAGATATGTAACCATATTGGTATTAACTTTTCTTCATTTTAAGTAAATTTTATCCTTTGGTGTTTGAGTTAGGAAACAAGATTAACCACATAGAGTAAGCATGGGCTTTCAAACAGGCTTTCCAGTCGAAATCTGAAAAGTCAAGTCATTCTGATATAACTTTATTAAAACAATTTGGTAATAGAGGCTATTTAAATGTTATAGATTTTTGCTTAAGGAAATCAAAATACAGAGAGAATGGTAAAATATTTTTCTTAATATCTCTAAGAAGGCAAGTTAGTAACCTGAGATCCATCCAATGTTCTACTGAATATGGTATATTTAAGGCTTCTATATGTGAATATGAGGGTACTTCAAAAAGTTTGTAGTAAATGGAATTATAAAATTTGTTAATTTTGGTGTAAAATGTTTTGGAAATACATAAGTGGCTTTTTCATCATATTTTTTCCACAAACATTTTGAAGATCCTTGTATAAATACAGACACAGACACACTCACAAAGTACTATGAGAGAATAAGCACAAAGTTGTTTCTAAAAACTAACCAAAGAGTTAAAGTAGTGAAGCTCTGAGTAGGTGACTCCTTTGATATTATCCAGTCAGCATAAAATCAGTACTGTGCTACTATTCATCCGAATGTGCCAGAAGCTGATGTTGAGGATGCTGCATCTCAGAGTCTAGCTGGTCATGGCATCCTGGTAAAGTGTTGCCTGGGTGAGTTCATTTTGTTATCCATAGGAGTTGGCAGAACACAACAAGACAAAATGATAGGTGTTAATCAGTAAATATTGCTATCTGGTCAGAAAAATTGATCATTTTACTTGAAGCCTGTATATTCAAACTTAATGTCCCTGAAAACACAGAATGCTAGTGGAAAACTTCCGTGGATCTTTGACTACCGTGGGGAACCATGTTCATCGATTAAGAAAGCTGATCACGAAGGATCCTGAGCTCCACAACTGGTGACAGCAGGATGATAGTTGTCCTTCCTGTTTGCATTGTCACTCGTTAAGGCTCGATGATTACCAACCCCACAGGACAACAGAAGGGGAGAGCCCCTCACTAGCCTTTGTTGAAAGAGCGTCCATTAGAGGAGTCCCTTAATGATAATCCGTGAAATCCGAATCAATGCACAGTTTCACTTCTACATTTTAATTATCTTGATAACACAGTATGTTAGCCTTTGGAAAATGCAAAAATGCATGAAATAAATCTGACTGGTAGCTGGGCAGAGTCAGTCACTCTGTGTGGCCTGGTAAGCATCCATTTAAGAATAGGCAGCAAGTTTGGGTTCTGTTGGCTTCTGTTCCTAGAACTAGGGCATCTTGATACTATTTGAGGATACTTTTAGGTTTAGTGCTTTGATGAAGGCAAACCTAAAGGGAGCTTTTGAGTAGCTTCCTGAGGTATCAGCTCTGAATTTAAGCCCCAATCCCAATACAGTTGCACATGAATTCATTGAATATCAAGAAACTGTACTTGCTTGAGAAAGATGATGGGAGAGGAAGACAATTTGCAATAAATCCCAGCAGGTCATCTAAAATAAATGAAGTGAACACTTCTTACTCCATTATGGCCTATAATGCACTTCAATAAGCATTATTAAAATTCCTTTTATGTGACAGACCTGGGGATCAAAAGTTAAGTTTATGAGATAAATGGTCATTAAAAACCGTAATAACGAGAGTTCAAGATCCAGGAGTTCTTTGCTTTTAATTGTCCATGTGCATTTGCCTTTTTCCCAGTGTCTGTTCATGCTAGGATTTGAGTGACTGGCATTAGGGCAGAATTTTATTTTAGGTTCTCATTTATTCATTCGTTCAGTCAGTCACTCAACACATTTGTTGGTCATATAGTGTGTATAGGCACTGTATTAGTTGCTGAGACTGGATGTAAGGATTAGGAACAAATTAATATGTTGTTCCTATACAACAAATAGCCTTGTGATAATAAAGTAGCATGTTCCCTTGATCAACAAACTTAATTCTAATTCTTAATCTATCAGCATCTAGACACCCACAAATGAAAAGGCAAAAATTAAAATAGCTACCTCATGTTACCTGTTTTCTTGGTTTGTTTCCTCTGCTAACTGCCTTTCCTAGATGATTGTTTTTTCTGGCTTGCACCACAAGTTTTGCTCTGAGTCCTTTTCCATGGATCCTGGCTGGGTTTAGTTAGTTAGTTCACTCTGGTCTTCTGGTTGTGGTCCCTGCCTTCAGCTCTGGGCTGGGGGGGTCTTAACCTGCTGTCTTACTGATCTTTGCCCCAGGACCTAGTCGTGGGTTCCTGGGCCTCTCTCTGATTGGAATAAGGCTGTTGCTACTGAGGATCCACTGCACTCATAGCCAGTTCTGGGATATATGGTAGCGAGAGTGTGCTTCTCCAAAAAGCCCCTGGTTAGCAGATTCCCTCAACAAATGAGTGAGTGTACAAAGACATTTCAAAAATTTCACAGAAAAATATAATTAAATGCTATGTTTATATTAATGCAAAGTATTTTGACATCCATGTAGTCTTTTTTTGTAAAATACCCATTTCCGTGAACTTTATCAAGACCTATCTCTTGTATGAATCCTAAAATTTTTTTGAAGCAAGTCAACTTACCATCTAATTTCATTTTCTATTGATTTTTAAAAGGACTCTTGTATTTGCTATCTAATACTACAGAATGCAACGTGACAGCCAACCATAACCACTCAGTCCAGCATTTACTTAACTCACGAGTCTGAGTGGAGGAGGAAGTTAGGTGTTTGGCTGGCATGTCCTTTGCAAGGCAGTTCCAATGCCTTTGTGGGAAGTTCTCACTCATCTGGGGCCTAGGCTTGGGCTGCTGGTTTGAGTCACCGTCCTTGGCAGTCCCTCATCTTCCAGCAGGCCAGCCCAGGTTTCTTTTCATGGCAGCATCAGGTTAGTGATAAAGACAGAAAGCTGTCCAGGCTACTTGAGGCCTGGCCTCTGAACTCAGATAGTACCAGTTTTGCTGACCATTTTTCGCCAGAATAAGCCACAAGGGTGTCTCAGGTCAAGCAGTGGGGAAATTGATTCTGCTCCCTCTTGAAGTGAGAAGCTCCAAAGTCACAGTTACAAAGTCTGAAATATTGGAATGACTCTTCTCACTCTGCAGTGGTGAATTGGCTTCTGTCCTTTCAAGACTGTGTTTTTCTGCTGTCAGGACTTGAACCTGTGTAGGACTGGGAATGTGGGACTGAACTGTGGCAGAGAGAAGGGAGACAAACATGACATTGTTTGTTAAAGGTTTTGTTTAGGTAGTTGGAAAGCAGAGTGAGAGTGAGGGGAGAAAGAGAGAGAACACGAACAGAACTCTTATTCTTTGGTTTACTGCCCAGATGCATGAAATGGCTGGAGCTGAAGCTGCTAGCCAGGAACTGGTCCTCATCTCCCACATGGGTGATGGGAACTGTTACTTGGATCATTACTGCTGCTTCCTTGAGTCTGCCTTGGCAGGAAGTTGGAGTCAGGAATGAGAGCCAGGACTCAAAGTCAGGTGCTCCAAGGTAGGGCATCACTTTTTTTTTTCTTTTTAAAAGATTTTTTTATTTATTTGAAAGAGTTACACAAAGAGAAGAGACATAAAGAGTGAGAGAGAGGTCTTCCATCCATTGATTCGCTCCCCAGTTGGCTGCAATGGCTGGAGCTTTGCCAATCCGGAGCCAGGAGCCAGGAGCTTCTTCCGGGCTTCCTACGTGGATGCAAAGCCTCAAGCACTTGGGCCACCTTCTACTGCTTTCCCGGGCCATCTTCTACTGCTTTCCCAGGCCACAGCAGAGAGCTGGATCGGAAGTGGAGCAGCCAGGGTTCAATCAGGTGCCCATATGGGATGCTGGCACTGCAGGTAGCGACTTTACCTGCTACACCACAACACCGGCCCCAGGACGTAGCCTCTTAACCACTAAACAAAATGTCCAGTCCACAACAAGGTGTGTTTATCTTGTTACTCTATAGATGAGCTTGAGAAACATGAGCAGTGCCACAAGAGGGACTAGTGATGGATGAGTGGGGTACCCAGGTTGTGGTTGAAGTGTGCATGAAATAGAGGACAAGGTCTTCTCTGCATGATCTCCTGAAACACCCTGTCTGCTCCCACTTTGATTCTGGCTTCCAAGACCAAGAGGAATATTCTGTGTGGCTTCCCTGCAGGCGTTCTGTGGCACCCAGCAGCTGATGGTGGCTGCAACCCCGAAAATAACATTGGCCACTGAGAAGAGTTTCTCACCATAAATCTTCCAAGGTGCACGCCTATTTCCAGGCTTCTACAGAAACAAAAAGGGTGTGGTAGAGGTGTTGGTGGGGTGATTTTATCGATTTAAAGATACAATTGCTTCCTATTTGCAAGCACATTTATTTACCTATTTGATGTGTCTTCAAAAGTCAGATGCCTCTTTTTTTTTCATTCTTTGATTTACACATATTTACTGAAAACGCAGTGGACCAGCCAATATTTCCTTTCTTTTCTCATTTTTATAAAGAAACAGATTCATCTCCAGGGAAGTGTTGGTACAGAAAAGTTCTCTTGAGAAGCAAAATACATTTGTTCAAATTCTGGAAGTGTTATTCTTGAGTGGTGTGCTCCTCTGTCACCTGAGTTTTAGGGTAAACAACGCAGGACCTGTCTGTAACAGTGTTCTTTTGGCCCGATTATGATGGCTCTGCTGTATTCCTTCAACTCACTTGACTTCATTGTGATTCGTTTGTGTCACTTTGGAGTTTATTTCTGTCTGAACTCTTAACTTGAGCATTTGGTTAGTGTTTGATTTCTTGTAAGAATGCGTTAACCACAAAGAGCACCCCCTGCCTCATCACCAGACACGCACATTGGATGATGTCTCTTTGAGTGATGTGTAGAGTCAGAAGAGACCACAGGAGTTATTTCAGAGCTATCCTGTTGCAAAGAGATGATAGTCGATTTTCCAACTTGATGTCTTTTCTTCTCTATGCTGGATAATGCTCAGAGACACCTGTGAGTGTAATTCAACTTCTAATTTGATGAAGAGTTGTTATGGCACCTACAACTTCTCAGACATCGTAGGACAAAGCAATTCCTGGCCACGAGTTGGCAAGGAAGTCTTTTTTCCCCTTACTTTCTTGGCTCTTCTCTCCATCTCCAACACAGTACTGCCACCAGGTTGGGGAAAGAAGGTGACTCGTAGGGAAAGATAAGTGACCCCATGGAACTTGTCATATTCCTGGCCGAGGAATCGGAAGATGAAAGATGTTGAGACAAGGATGTAAATAACAAGCAGTTATTTATAAGGGAAAACCAAGCAGTTCTATTTGGCTGAATTGCAGAGAGATGGAGATAAATCCGTGCAGAGGGGTTGGATCACTGCTAATTGTCTAGCAAGTGGGGAGTCTGTGGTGATTTTCTTGAATGGAGTTAAGGCTGTTAAAGACAGGTATAAGAGTTATCTAGTCTATTACAATAGATTTCTAAGACAAAACCAACAAGGCTACAGATGGGGGATTTGGTTTGGTTTTTCTTGTGGGACATTCTTGAAACTATTAATGGGGGTGTAACAGGTGAATGTGAAGAGAGAGAGGGGAAGAATTAAATAGTGACTTCAAGGATTCTGACCAGGGATCTGACACTGTCCTTAATGCAGCTGACAGAAATGTTGGGAACATGTTGGGGCAGAAGAAGAGTTTAGTTTTGGATGTGCTTCATGGGAAGGAAGAAATCAAAGTCGTGCTGGTGAATTAACAGGGAGACTTTGCATACTGCGTTTAGAAGAGAATTTTGGGGTCAGAGCTCTAGATTTGGGAGTCATTGGCATCTGTGAATTTAGCTGAAGCCACTATATGAACCAGATTGCCCAGGAAGGTGGTGTGTACTGACAAACTCAAGTGCCAGAGGGAGCAAGGCAGAGGAAGAGAAGTCCACAGAAGACAAAAAGGGAAAACCAAAGATTGTGAAGTGTTTAAGTAAAACTTCTTTTTTGCAAATTTTTCCTTAGATTTAATCTGAGCTACTTACAGTACTGTATCCAAATACTTGTTTGGATATATTTTCTTCCATGTGCAGAAAGATAGAAGCTAAGCATGGAAAAGCCTGTATTTATGTTTTAAAGTGATGTGCTCTAATTGTGTGGGCAAAATCATTTCATCTGTCTAAGATTGTATTTAAAGCTAATTTCAAAACTTAAATGTGGACTTCCTAATGCTATTTGTCTCAGTATTTTTTATTGAGTATGTTTTTAGGCGTTCAACTTTTGAAATTATTTTTTAAAAATATATAAATATAAAATACTTAATAAAAATTCAAATGATAGAAGGATTTTATTTTTTAAGTAGATGTTTTACTCTTCCTAACTCCTTTTGGTTAGCCTCACTTTCCAGGGTTCCACTGTTTATATTTTTTAAAAGATTTATTTTTTATTTGAAAGGCAGAGTGATAGAGAGGGAGAGAGACAGAGAAAATGAGATCTGCCAAACACTTGTTCAATCCCCAAATGGCAGGATTGTCCAGGGCTAGGCCAGGCAGAAGTCAGTAGCCTGGAAGTCTATCTGGGACTCCCACAAGAGTGGCAGGGCTCAAGTACTTAGACCACCATGTTACCTTCACAGACGTATTAGCAGAGAGCTGGATCAGAAGTGCGACATCCAGACTCTAACTGGCTCCAATGCAGGTAGGCTGGCATTGTGGGTGGTGCTTTTACTCCCCATCTGTGCCACATCTCCAGGCCTCTATTCACAGTTCTTTTACATTCTGACATCTTTTATATTTATATATATCATATATGTAAATAATATATCTACATATATTACATACATATACCATAATATGTTTACATATATTACACTGCATGTCATATATAATGTTATACACATCATAATATCATATATGTTATATGTAATATATGTTGCATATTATATATGTTATAATGTTATATTACATATATGCATAAATAATATATTTACATATATAAGTATATGTAAATAATATATATAAAGATATATATATATTTAAGATTTTATTTATTGTATAATAGAGTTTCAGACACAGGGTGAGAGAGAGTAAAATCTTCCATCTGCTGGTACACTCCCCAGCTGAGCTGATCTGAAACCAAGAGCCAGAAGCTTCTTTCAGGTCTTCCACATGGGTACAAGGGCCCAAGCACTTGGGCAATCTTCCACTGTTTTCCCAGGCCATAGCCAAGAGCTAGAACAGAAGTGGAGGAGCTAGGACTTGAACCAGTGCCTATATGGGTTTCTGGAGTCTCTGGACAAGGCTTAACCCACTACACCACAATGCCAGCCCTGACATCTTTTATATTTCTGACATCATAATTATAGATACATACCTAAACACAAATGTACACACAAGAAGTTGTCAAAGATCTTCCTAAGAGGTTGCAAACCACACTGTACTTTCCTGATCGTAAATATGAGAGAGAGAGAATGCTCCTTCTCTGGATCTCTCAGAGACCAGCCAAGGTGACCTCTGTGAGGACTGGTTTGGCAGAAGCCCAGTGTTTCTTTGCTCACATCTATTCATTTCTCAATTACTATCAGCATATCCATAGTTGTATAGATGTGCTTGGTGGCTGGTGTTCCATTCAATCTTCATCCTGTACTTGGGCAGAAGAGCTCCTTTCTCCTTGGCAGTTCTATCTTCTTTCTTTGCTTAGCACATTATAGGAAGGGAAAGGGTAGAGTCTAGAAAAATATGTCAGCAGTGATAAAATATGACACTTTTATTAGAAAGGAAAAGAATTGATCAATGAGTGGTTTAGTTTTTTTTTTTTTGAAGATTTATTCATTTATTTGAAAGTCAGAGAGAGGAGAGGCAGAGAGAGAGAGAGAGAGAGAGAGGTCTTCCATACGATGGTTCACTCCCCAATTGGCTGCAACCGCCAGAGCTGTACCTATCCGAAGCCAGGAGCCAGGAACTTCTTCAGGGTCTCCCCATGGGTGCAGAGGCCCAAGGACTTAGACCATCTTCTGCTTTCCCAGATGGACAGAAAGTAGAGCAGCTGGGTCTTGAACTGGCGCCCATACAAGATGCCAGCATTTCAGACCAGGGCGTTAATCTGCTGTGCCACAGCACCAGTCCAGTGGTTTAGTTTTAATGATGCATTTTTTCACTCTTAGGGGATCTTCAAGTAAACTCGTAATTTATGGTGACTGAGGCCCTTGGCACTACCATGAAGGGGTTTTCCCTCTTACAGGACCAGTACAGCCAATAGAATGTGATTACTTTTTTCAAAATGCTAATTGTGCCATTGTCACTGCCACTTCCAATAGGGACAGTAATAAATAACACTTGCAAATCCCTTGAAATAATTTGTCCTTGTTTGCTTGTACTTTTTTAAATGCACAGATTGTCTAACAGCTTATCCTTTAATACCACAAATAAAGCAAAAGGACTTTGTATGTGAGTTTTACCATTGACTGAAAGTATTTCTACAAGATAATAAAGAGCCAAAATGCTGACTTGACTTTCTGAAACAGGTGCATAGTGGTCTGTGATCATGACCTGAGTGTTTTTCTAACCACAGGTTGGGAAGCACCAGCTCCTCATCAGAACCCTTGGTCTGACTGAAGATTCTCCCCTTCAGGCAAAGTTCTTGAAGGTAATACTTGGTAATAAATGGATAGTTCTTGGTTATGGCATTGGATGGAGATTACTGCTAGGAAGAATAGAGTGCCCAAGGGAAAAATGACTCTTGGTTGTGAATCTTATCAGAAGCCCCCAAATCTTGCTCATAGCAGATATCAGCAGTGTATTTCTTTTTGAATTCCCTAACACAGACAAGATTGTGGTCACCTTTGTGTCCTACTCCAAAGGTAACACAATGGCTTACTTTGGGTGGCCTCATTAGATACTTACAACTGTGAGTTAAATGATATGTGTGATGCATTGAAGGTCAAGATTTCTTTCTCGGTCAATTTAAGATATGCATTGCAATAGATGAGTTGTATTGACAATTTGTTCTCAGTTTTCCAGGATGGATAATATACCCCCTTGTTGAGTCACAAGTACTACTGAAATAGTTTCTGTCAACTGTTTCTAAATAGAAGTAAGATTCCAATGATATGTCTAACCACATCAGTAATTCTTTGGTTTCATATTATTGTTTCTTAAAGTACTCATTTGCCATTTGTATTGAAATGAATTTTAAAATATTGGTGACTATGCTGAACCCATTTCTTCTTTGATTGCATTTACTTGCTGTTCTTCCACTCCCCACTGTTGTAAAACATGTTAGTATGTACAAACTACCTTGGAAAATGAGGTGACATGATGAGTTATTTTGGGGATGGTAATTTCAGTCACTAACATCATTATTTCTCATTTTCTTCATGTTTTTGGCCACCATTGGTGGAGGAAAGAGTCCATTACTGTAATGTGGGGGCCATATAATATGGAGTAACTCTTCTCATAACTCTTCTCCTTCCTTGGCAGAAAAATCAATGGGCTGCATTTTATCATTGAGCGTGGGGACAATTACACAACGTTCCATAGATGACAGACATCTGATAGGACTCTAGGAAAAGATAGAAAGAAAGGAGTACCTAGATGAAGTTGAAAATGGATGACAAATGCACCTAGGATATCCTGGAGGAGGGAGGAGTAGAAAGAAAAGTTTTAGGTCGGGGCACTGACAGCTTCTCTTTTCATGCCACCAGTTTTCACTTGTTTTAATTAGTGCTGACAATGGTCTTCATAGCATTATTCTGATCATATTTTCCTACTGTGTAAATCCTGTCATTTATGGTCTCCCTGTATTAAGAATAATAGGGCAGTCTTAAAAATTATAGACTCATATGTATTTCACTGACTTCCTACTTTTGCTGTGTTTTCCGTGATACCCTGTGTGTCTCTGTCATTGCACTTAGGGAATAACTTTATGGCTGTTAGGTTTCGGAGCATAGGATTGTGAATTACTCATCTTCATATCCAAGCCTCCCTCACTGTGCCTTGAATGTTACAGATGCTGGAAAAAAGTAAGGTGCCTGAATGGCTTACGTTAAATTACCATGTAGTGTCTTGTAACATTTCAGCCACCAAGAATACTTGCCTTTTTCCTTAGACATGATTAACTCATTCATTGTATTGCTCACATTGTGGGTATTTTGCAAATATGTAAATTAAGACTCCTTAGTAATTTCCAAAGTGTGTTTGCAAGGGATCTTTGTTTGCAGCTACAGTGAACTGTAACTTCAAAGAAATGCCATGTCTGTGTATCTATAGGCTGTAATGGAAAGAGAAGGCTAACTTCAGCTATCTCTGATCTTGACCGAGAGGCGAGGTACGGCTCTCAGGACTAACTTCATCTTCTCAGTTACCAGGCATGGGAAGAAGTTACTTCTGAGTTGTAATAGTGTCTGGTGGAGGCGAATGTAGCCCACGTGCTGTAGCTTATTAATGCTCTCAGGAAAAAAAAAATGAGCCTTGTCTGTCTTTGCATAAAGTTTTCCCTAGTGCCAGTACACCAGAGAACATTTTACTGAGCTGACTTACAACATGGGCTGATCTCTAAGAGACGGCTGCAACCAAGAACGCAGAAGTAAAACAGGAGGCTTCTGCGCTGTGCATGGTCCATCAGCATTAATGAGAGTTAGAAGTGTTCTGTGAGTGAGGTACAAAATGGACCTCTGGAGTTAATTTTATTGGTCTTTATGCTTGGGACGATCATTGTGGCACTTAGAAACACAGAGCAGAGCAGTTTCCTGTCCTGAGAAGCTTACAGTCTAATGTAAATAGCTGACAGCTCTCGTAATGTGCTTTAGCGAGCCTGGTGCTCTCCCCAGCATCACGACCCCCAGAGGACAGTGGAATATAGTCCTGGGCACTGATGCCCCGGATTCTTGCGTTAGCCAAGTGATATTTCAGAGCAGCGCCAGGCACTGCCTTTGCTCTCACCAATGCAGTGATTCTGTGGTGCTGATCATTCCCGTTAAGGGAGAAGATAAAGAACCAAGACAGAGTTTTGGAAAATGGAAATAAGCAAATAAAAAAAGCACACGGAGAACTTCTCGTTGCCGTACTGACTACATAAAAGCATCCAATCTGGAACGAATCACTTCAGTCATTTTTAAGTGGGCTTGTGTCTCCTTTTTTCCTAAGAGTCTCTCCCTGCTATAAATGACATTCTGTTTTATGAAAGTATAATGTGAAAATCTACTGATAAGCCAAATAATAAAAACTTTATAGCATGTCAGGGCATTTTTATTATTATTATTTAACCTCAATCAAGTCATAATACTGAACACATGTATCCTTGACCTAAATCACCTTGTCAAGTTTAACTGTATATTCAACTTCATTTACATGACATATGATCTAATACCAGAGAACAACAATACCATTGTAGTGTTAATTGAAAACTCCAAACCCAGAGCCAGAAGAAACCACTGGTCTGATTGCTGAGGGTCCCAGGGAACGGGATCTATTCCCACACCTGCAGTTGGTCCATAACACTAACATTGTTAGCGACATCTGGGTCTAATCAGCGCAGAGGCCTTGATATGCTGCTCCCGGGGCACATAAATTTAGCATTACATTCATTTTAAAAGCCCCCTCTTTCAGTTTTGTAAGGACAAGATAGATTCATGGCTCCACAGAGTCTAACAAAGTAGAAACCACAAACAGAGTAAGTTACTGCCACAGGCCTCATGGACTTGACTTACCAACTCTTTGCCACTTAAATAATGGAATTTTATGTTGAGCCCTGGCTATCAAAAATGTGTTTCCACCGAAAGTGAAGTTTGACTGAAAAGCTGTATTAAAAATGAAAGCAAATCCTCAGAAAGTGAGCCAATTTGTATAAATCAGACTTTATGTAAGGATCTGAGATAACACGGAATGGAGAATAGAACCTAAGAAGTCCTCATTTGCCTCATTCACTTCTTACCTGGAAGGCCATTTAGAATGGATTCTCTGTAGTGTGTGTTAAGCAAGTTTGCATCGAAGGGGACTTTTCAGAAGCTGAGGAGCAGACTTAGAGGTCTTTGCGTGGGACTTGGACAGGATGGCGGCTGAAGATCAAGGGTCTGCCTGACCCGGTGATTGTGTCCTGTGTCTGCTCTGCCCGGTGTAGCTTTGTGGCTGCTACAGAAAGTTGTGCTGCCATTCAACATGGGTGGGGACTGCCGCCCCTCTTGTGTTCTGTGTAGATGCCCTGGGTAACCAAAGAATTGCGGAAGAGAAAAAAGCCCACACAACGTTGTTTTGTCTTTTTTTTGTTTTGTTTTGTTTTTGCAGCGACATTTCTTCAAGATATAAATATGAAAGGAAGCAAAGCTGAAAGCAGAAGCATCGGCAGTTTTGCAAACTACTTGCTTGTGTGTCTGAGACAAATTTGTGAGGAAGAAATTTTAATTTGTTTTGTTTTTGGTTGTTTCCTTTTCATTTTTTTTGTCTTTTATGTTGCTAATAAAAGAATTGCCTGAGAGCTTGAGAGCTACAAAAACAATTCTGTGGCTTGATCATGGTGCAGCAGCAAGTACAAACTTTTGATTTATTTGTTGGCTCAAACATGGCACCTAGCCTCAAGGACTTCATGTGAACTGGATAAGTTACCTACCAAATGAGTATATCTAAATGGTCTAACTTTGAAAATTAGCAAATAAGGGAGATCAATGATTATCAAATGTAAGTGGGAAGAGGGAAGACGTCTTTCCTTGGCTGTGTATCCAATTATAGTAGAGATGTTATCTGAATTATTTGCCTTCTGTTGGAGTGAACCGTTGGTAACATGGCACCTCCTGTTGACCAAGTGCTGTATCTGTTACAGATTCGGTTTTTTCTTCTTGTTATATTTTGTTAATAGGCATAAATATAACATTTTGAATAGAAAGCCATAAAAAACAGACTGGTATAATGAAGTATAGACATACATTCGTTCTCTAGGAAATAAGCATTTTGCATAAAAAAAAGAGATTTCCAGAATTCTTGGGTAGAGTCTAGATTAAACACATGAATCGTCCCCAGGAAAATCTGCATGGTTCAGAATATAGTGGTCATAAAATTAACCAAGTTCAGGAAGCAAGATTTAATAGTGGTCAAGTTACCATATTAAAAGAAAAAAATTGGATAGGCTTCTGCATCTTTTTTTTTTTTTTTGTTATAGGCAGCGTGGACACAGAGAGAGACAGAGAGAAAGGTCTTCCTTTGCCATTGGTTCACCCTCCAATGGCCACCGTGGCCGGCGCGCTGCAGCCGGCGCACCGCGCTGATCTGATGGCAGGAGCCAGGTGCTTCTCCTGGTCTCCCATGGGGTGCAGGGCCCAAGCACTTGGGCCATCCTCCACTGCACTCCCAGGCCACAGCAGAGAGCTGGCCTGGAAGAGGGGCAACCGAGACAGAATCCGGTGCCCCGACCGGGACTAGGACCCGGTGTGCTGGCACCGCAAGGCGGAGGATTAGCCTATTGAGCCACAGCGCCAGCCTAAGACTTCTGCATCTTACAAATGCTTCTCTCTCCACCTCATTCCAAAAAATTTCAAAGAGACTATTTGTTATTGAAGAATACAGGACTATAAGTATGGGTCCTTGGCCAGCGCCACAGCTCACTAGGCTAATCCTCCGCCTGGGGTGCCAGCGCCCTGGGTTCTAGTCCCAGTCGGGGTGCTGGATTCTGTCCCAGTTGCTCCTCTTCCAGTTCAGCTCTCTGCTGTGGCCTGGGAGTGCAGTGGAGGATGGCCCAAGTGCTTGGGCCCTGCACCTGCATAGGAGACGGGGAGAAGCACCTGGCTCATGGCCACAGCAGCCACTGGGGGTGAACCAACGGAAAAAAGGAAGACCTTTCTCTCTCTCTCTCTCTCTGTCCACTCTGCCTGTCCAAAAAAAAAAAAAAAAAATGGATCCTTCCACAAAGCCACGTAGTTAAGTAAAACCAGTGTGGATGTCTGGATCTGTGATGATCCAGACATGGAGCACACAATGCTGAGCATTGGTGGAGTTAATGGACAAGGCCCTCCTCCTCTGGTCAGCTGGCCAATCAACTAGCTTGATTCTCACCCGAGAATTGTCCTGCAGAGCTACCTGTGCTTTGAATCCTTGATGAGGTTCCTAGAAACTGCAGTTACTTCAGTACTCAGTGTGTTGTGAGTGATAGGTAACACTCACGTTCTACTTTTTGTGATTTATTTTTTCATGACCGCTTTCAGCAGGGTCAGGAAAACCCTATCGGCTGAAAGTAGAGTGCACATTTGGAAAGGTATACAGTTTATTTCATTTGTTTAATGAGAAGTGAAAGGTAAAGTATGAAGCTAGAGGAATTCCCACAAGACAGCTAAGAAGTGTTGACAATTTCCCATTTCACAAATAATGTGTGTGGTAAAACCCGTCCCGTATCTGCCTAAAAGCTCTTCACTGTTCAGTTTCAATATTTTTTAACTACCTTGTTCCTGTAAGCTTAATTCTCCAAATTTGAAGACTATCAGGAAGTGAGTGCGTGGTTTGCTAATAGACCAAATTGAAGAAAACTAGAAACACAATCTCTGTCATTTTCAAATTTTATTTTGTGATCTTGAGAAATCAGGAAATACCTAGAGTTAGCCACGGATTGGGGTTTTTTACCCATTTCCTACTGCTCGCTGGTATGGGAACAATGGAAGTATATAATGGGAAATCTAAGGCAGTTACTAAATCACTTAATAACAAATATACATTTTCTCATAAAAACATTGAGGTGTGGCTATAATAGGGTTACAGCAAATTCGAAAGAGCATTTCCTGAGTTCAGCCATAGCCTGAATAATTGCAGACGACTCATATTCTTCCCCAGTACTGCTGACAGGTACCATGGACTAACCCTATCACAGAGCAGTTGCATGCTAGGTAGTCTACATACATTATCTTATTTAATCACTACCATGGACCAAGTGCATGAACGAGGAGGAGACCGCATTCCGCGTAAAGGTTAAGTAGCATGTCCAAAGCCACACAACTCATAGGGCCACTTGGCACTTTTCCGGAATGCTTTCCTAGCCCATCTCACAGTCTGTATTTCTGTATTGGCTTAATTGTTGACTAATGGCTCTCTCCTGTTCTGTGAGCCCAGGGACTAGATCTGTTTTATACCCAGAGCCTGAAACAGTAACTAGCACCTTTCCAGTGCTTTTTTATTTCCTGTATGAAGTCTCCACCTGTAGCTGGTTCCAGTGCAAGGGGCTGTGGTGATGGATGCCATCTCTATTTCACTCCTGTGTCATCAGTGCTCACATTCAAGAAGGGAATGGGCGCCTTTTCCTTTCCCACAACTCTCATTAAACTCCTAAATGGTCTTTGAGATCTTGCTCTTTTATTTTATTTTACAACTGCCCACTTGAGTCCACCCCAACTGCCCAGTCTCCAATGAAAAAAGAGGAACCAGGGGACAAAGTTAGTAGGCTCTGCTTGGCTATGTTTCAGTATTGCCAATTTCTTATGACTTCTGTGGACCTAACTTGTATTTCTCAGCTCCCTCTGCCAGTTTCAGGGAAGGTCATTCTCAAGTGATTCAGTCTCGCACAAGTGAGTGCAACCTTCAGGTCTGCCCAGACTTTGTGAACTGTGGGGCGTTGGGGGTGAGGCTGTCCCTCTGGGACCCTGCCTGTGCTTGGGTTCGCATTGCTCCTGGCGTGATAGGGTTTACATCCCTGCTAAGACTTCATCAACTGGTGTCCTGACTCATAAAACACCTTGCTTCCAAGAAAAGAATGACCTATGATGCAGGCATTAATCGCAGATGAGAAATTAGAAGAGTTTGTGCTAAATGGAAGAGTGAGTGACTTGACACTATGGTTCAGCCAACAAATGTGACTTTTATTGCCATTGTTTTTTAGCTAACATAGTTGAAACTGAGGGCATTCTGGTCACCTTGGAGATTTTTTTCTTTTCCCTGGAAGTCTCTGCAGCTTCAGGAACTTTGTACAGGCTCTTCTCCTGGATTGGAGTGCCTGCTATACCTCCCGCCCCCATTTCCCATTTGTTTTTTGCCCTGGGTCTCAGCCTGAAGATGACTTCATCAGAGAGGTGACTTTGAACATGTGGAAGTATTCGTCGGGTCCTCATCAATTGCTCTTAGTACCCTGCTTTTTTTCCTTCATAGAAGCACTTGATACAATTTGGACCTTTTAAGAGAATTTTTATTTGAGTGACAGATAAACTGATAGAAAGCTCCCACTGACTAGTTCACTCTGCAAATGCGTGAAGTCTCAGGGGGACCGACTTCTATCCAGGTCGCCCTTTTGGGTGGGAGAACCCAACTATTTGAGCCATGACTGCTGCCTCCCAGGATCTGCATGAGCAGAGAGCTGGAGTGAGGAGCCGGTGTGAGCTGTGTATCAAATCATGCACTCTGATATGGAACAAGCAGCTTAACTGCTAGGCTCAATTCCCTCCCTGCAATTTGTACCTTTATATTGTTTAGCTTATGAATTTAATGTCTGCCTTGTCTATCGCAATGTACTTGAACACAGGCCCATATCATCTTTTTTGTTTTTTCAAGTTGTATTCAAAAATTTTTAAACACATGTATTATTTATTTATTTTCAAAGAGTTACAGAGAGAGAAGGGGAGAGACAGAAAGAGATATTCCATCTGCTGGTTCATTCCCTGGATGGCTGCAATAGCCATTGCTGGGCCAGACAGAAGCCAAGAGACAGGAACTTCATCCGGGTCTCCCACATGGGTGACAGGAGTCCAATCACTTGGACCATCTTCTACTCCTTTTCCCAGGCCCCTAGCAGGAAGCTGGATGAGAAGTGGAGCAGGACATAAACCAGTGCCCATACAGGATGTGGGCGTTGCAGGTGGCAGCTTTACCTGCTACATGGCAACACGGATTGTGGCCGTATCTTCTTTTAGTGAAGTCTGCTAGCACCGAGAAATCCTAGCAAGGATTAGACAATGTGCCCACAGACATCCCTTTGAGTGTGTTTTTGCAAAGCTTAGCTTACAATTTTCTTTTCTTCTACAACACTCTCCAGGCCAGTGTGAAATGCTCTGCCAGAGCAGAATACACAGTTTCCTCAAATCTCCAGGCCTTGGGAC
Source organism: Sylvilagus floridanus (assembly GCA_949820135.1). Classification (NCBI taxonomy): domain Eukaryota; kingdom Metazoa; phylum Chordata; class Mammalia; order Lagomorpha; family Leporidae; genus Sylvilagus; species Sylvilagus floridanus. Next base: position 16,842,980 of record OX463230.1, on the reverse strand, counting down.
TTTGTGTCTTAAGAAATTCTTAAAATGACAGTTGGTGAATACTAGAATGTTATCTTCCTAGGCTGTGTTCCTGTTGTTCTTTAATTATTCCTGCAAAATAATATGATTATTAATATGCCTGTGAAATCTTAAACTGATCTTGGAGCAAGCTTGGTGTAATATAAGAACTTACAACCATGCTACTGCCAATTCAATGTAAACAAATATGAAAAGACCAAAAAAAAAACAAAACAAAACAAAAAAAACCAGAACCCAGCACTTGAATCTCTTGAATCTTCAGAGATTGACACCCAGCCATCAGTTTAAAAGACAGTAGAGGCTGTGCAAAGAAACACGGGGAAAGGCCAGGGTCGAAAATGACCAAGCTCCTAGTAAGTTCTACTGGCACAACCATTTAATAGAAACATGCCTACAAACATTGATTGTTTTTAAAACAGGAATAAATATAAATGAAACTGATACCATGGAAAGCACATTTATTGAGATCTGGGTGTTTAGAGATGTAAAAATCTATTTTAAAAGAATTATACAGGACCGAGGATTGAAGTGCATAAAAAATGTATTCTGCAGATAATCAAATGAAAGTGCAGTGGACACAGTGCCAGCAAATGCTTTGGATTGGATTCCTTTCTTGAGTGAAATTCTTTCTTTTAAGTATCAACCTATTTAACCTTTAGAAATGAACGGCTTGTGTTTTAATGGGAAATCTACATTTCATTATAGAACTAGAACTTGTTGTCCTTGGTTTCTCTATTTTTCACCAAGGCATTCTCTTTCTGAATTCTTTGTGTTTAATATTTAATAAATAAAAACAAAGAGTACCAAGAAGTCCAGAATGGGGCCTGTTTATGTACAGATTCTAGTCATAGCTTTTGACTCTGGGAAAAAATGTTACCCATAATCTCAAGGCCAGTACCCCAGCTTTATTGGTTTGGTCTAAACCTGTAAATTTGGCCCCTTTCTGCCTTCAGATCAGCCTTCTATGTTCAATCTTTGTCAATCCAGCACTCACAGCTGATCGTAAAAATAAACTTTTGATGCTAATTCTGAAATTCTAGTCACTATTGCTGATACAGTCATATTAATAATTTTGATATTACTCAAATGGACCAACATGTGTGGCAAAATTTATGTAGGAATGTGCATTTGGCCTAGTGGTTATACTGCTGGTTAAGATGTTTGTGCCTCACTTCACAGTGCTTGACTTTGGTACCTGGCTGTAGTTCCTGACTTGAACTTCATGCTAATGTGGACCTTGGATGGTAGCAGGCTTCAGCTTAACCTGCTCCTAACCACGGCAGGCATTTAGAGTATAAACCAGTAGATGGGAGTTGTCTTCTCTATTTCTCTCATTCATTCTCTCTTTCTCTGCCTCACTCTGTCTCATAAATACTTTTTTAAAGTTTATATCAATTTTTATACAGGACAATATCCTTTATTGATTGCTATATTCATTCAAAAGTCAGGTCACTGGGTAGAATTTACTTTTTTACTATAAGCATATGCCTCTTAAAATTATATTTAATGCAGTCATTAAATGGAATAAAATATTCTGCAAATGGTGATATTTTCTCTATGCCTCAGTTTCTTTGTAGAATGGAGATAACATATACATATTGTTAAGTAATGGTAGTGGCTGACATTGATAAACCCTAAATTTTCAGTGGTTTAACAAAACAGAATTCATTACTTGTCCAGTGTGAATGTTCATGGTTGGGTATATGAGTATCTCCTCTAAGTAGTGGTTGAAGGATTGAGTTGCTTCCATATTGTGAATTCTCCATTTTAACGTGCAGCCTCCAGATTGGTTGGGGACAGGGGAAGAAATGATGGGGAAAGAAGGACTGAGAACAGTGGCTTGGCCTGCAAATGACACATGTCCCTCCTGCTCGCACCTCACTGCTAAGAACGCCACATCTCCTCGCACTAGGGAAATGTAGTCCTGGCTGCGTAGCTGTGTCATGGCGGTAATGCTCCAAGGAAGAGGAATAGAATTCTCTTCTGAGCAGCTAGCCTCTTGCCAAAGCCAGCTTGTGTGGTTGGAGGGAGGATTAAATGAGTGAATCCATAGAAAAGCTTAGGATAGTAGTTAGCAAATAGAAAGAAGAGACAGAAAACCTGCCATCACCTTCTTCTTAGATCATCTCTTCGTTCTTCTCATTGTCTTCTGATGTTCAGGTTTTTATCTGTTACTACTTGAAGCTCAGCAATTTTTCTTGATAATTGTCATTTACCTTTTTCTCAGGATTTTTCTTAACTTAAAAAACTGCAATTGTGTCTTTTATTCCCTTTTGTGTTATCTTTTGCACAAAAGTGGATCCCTGATGTATATTTCTGTTTGAAGAGTGTGAATGTCTAGCCTTCATGACGCTTTTGGGGAAGTCTTTGGCTGCACGATACTTTGCCCTCTGTCTTTTGGTGGAGAAAGGAATTTGACATTTTAGCTGGAGGAAACAGTAAAGTTGACTCTGTTCATCGCAAGTCCAGGTCTCAATGAAACTGCACAAAAGAAAGTACCCTCTCGTTTGGATGGATGCTTATTATTTCTTGGATTAATTTTAACTTGCATATGAATGGCAGAGTTAAGGTTTGAACAGGACTTTGCTCCCCAAATCAGGCAGGTATTTAAATTCCAGGGTCATCAAGTGATGATATTTACAGGGAAGAGGCTGGATCCAATTATAGTGTCTGAAGATTGGGCCCTTTGGGAGTGATCCAATTAGATTAGGCTGTTAGGGTGGAGCCCAATGGTCCATCATAGTGGCTTTAAAAGGAAGGAGCATACTCAGGATTTCTGTACATTCTGTCCTGCCTTGTGACTCTGCTCTGGGCTGCTCAGTTTGGGACTGTGTACCTCCTAAATTTAAGCCTAAATAAACACTGTCCTTTTCTAGGTAGCTACTCTCAGGTAGTTAGTTGTGGCGACAATATACACACATAAATGTGTATATATAAGCACATGAATATGTATGTGTATATATATATATATACACATGCATATATACATACATATTGCATTTTTATGACTTAAAACATAGTTTTTATAGAGCTTTTTTAAAATTTTTACTAATTTATTTGAGAAGCATAGAGACAGAGAAAGACCTCTCATCTGCTGGTTCATTCCCCAGATGCTCACAATAGCCAAGGCTAGACCAGATCAAAGCCAGGAGCCAGGAACTCAGTCCAAGTTTCCCACATCAGTGGCAGGAACCCAAATAGTTGAGCCATCTCTGCAGCTTCCCAGGGTCTGCATGAGCAGGAGACTGGAGTCAGGAGCTGGAGCTGGGAATCTACCCCAGGTATTCCGAAGTGGAATGCTGGCATCAAACACTTGGCTAACTCACTTTTACCAAGTGAACAACAGAATGTTTGCACATACTCTCTGCCGCTTCAGTTAAACATTTGATTTACTGCAGCATGGGTTAATAGAAATGGCAGTGAAGAGAATCATGTGCAGCAGAGAATATCCTTTTTATCTTTAAGGGTTATGCTTTGGCATCTCCCACTTCCAATCTTAACAGAGACTGGCCCTCCCACCAAAAACTTTCTGGCACAAGCAAAATAAATATGGCAGATATTTTCAGGAGTGGAACAGCAGATTGTTCAAGATTGTGATTCTTAGGAAAACACATGAAATGAGCCCCATCAATTCCTATGATTGCCCTGACTTTTTCCAACAGGCACATTCCTGCCGTAGAGCTGGCGTGTGGAGCTGAAGTAGATTAGTAGTCTCCCGTTGCCAGGAGAAGATGTGAGTTGCAAGCTCTTTTCTGGTCTCTGACATTGGCTTGGCAAGGTGCATGAGGAGAAAAAGCTGCACAGTTGGTGGTGCCTAAGAGTCTGTGTAGGGGTTCACTGCTCGGTGTTGGTACATGGTTGTGATGCACAAGCCAAAGACATGATACCAAGAAGCCCAGGAGAAATTCCCTGATGTAGTAATGGCAGGTTTTGGGGTGTTTTCAGCCCCACTAGTACAAGTAGATCTCACTAACAGTCTCTGGTATTCAGATAAGGCTCTGTGCCCTAAAGGAAGAACATACAAAGGATTAAGATTAAAATGGAAGTTGATCTACCTTAACAAATAGCAAAATCGAACCTAATAGGCCCAAACAGATATGACAATATTTTAGTTGCTTTCCAAAAAAAGTAACATCCTTTGAGGGTAGATTCCCTAATATATGGCATCCACAATGATAAAGCAATTAGCAGACTTGCAGAGGAGCATGAAGTAGTGGCCCATTTTCAAAAAATAAGCCAGTCATGATACATGAATCTCAAGGTCATCTAAACATTTGAATTAGTAGACAAGGCCTTGAAGACAACTATTGTAAGTATGCTTAGGGACAAAAGGCAGAATATAAAGATGAACAGGAGGAGACTCTAGTGGAGAACTAGAAACTGTGAAACACTTCCATAAGAAACTTAGAGTTCTAGAATTTCAAACCGTCTTCTGAGCATATACTCAGGGGAATGGACATAACCATCTTATAAGAGAATCTACATTCCCATACTAATCTGTAGCATTATCCACAGTAGACAGAATATGAAAACATCTCAACTGTTGATCAATGGATGAATGGAAAAACACATTGTGCTTATATATGTATGTGTGCATATGTACTTGTGCACAACATATATATATATATCATAAAAGCAATCTGCATTATATATAAACATATATAACATATATATACAATTTATATATACAATACATATACACATACTCCAGAAAAAGGATAAAACAAAAGTCACTGGATGAACTGAATAACTCATTCAAAATGGTAGAAAAGGCCAGCAAAATTGAATGTTGACTGTTGTAAACTCTCTAACCTGAAAAGAAAATAAAGAAAAATAGAGACTTAATGACATTACAGATACATTTTTAACAATTAAAGAATAAATTTCAGTTCATCAGGATGACATAGTAATCAAAATGTGTGAATTCCTAATATAGCATCAAAGTATATGAAGCATAAAAATATAGAACTGAAAAGAGAAACAGAAATTCACAATTATGGGTAAAAATTTCAACAATTATGGGTAAAAATTTCAATCAATCAGTGATAGTATAAGTAGCCTAAATAAAAATTCAAGGGCAGACCTGAACAATACTAATGACAACAGTAATGATACTAACCTTAACAAAATTGAATTTATATACTACCAAATCCAACAGCAGTAGATTGATTCTTTCCATTGTACAAAGAACATTGAACAGGGTAGACCACAGACTGGGTCACAACACCAGTCTCAGGACATTCCAGCACCCTGAAATCTCTGAGCAAAAGCATAATCAGATCAGACTTCAATAATAACTTGGTATGAAGAAAAGACCCAAATTTTTGAATATTAAAGAGCACACTTTTTTTTTTAAGATGTATTTATTTATTTGAAAGGCAGAGCTACACAAAGAGAAGGAGAGGCGGGGGGGAGGGGGCTTTCATCCACTGGTTCAGTCCTCAGTTGGCTGCAATGTCGGAGCTGGACTCATCTGAAGCCAGGAGCCAGGAGCTTTTCCAGGCCTCCCATGCTGGGGCAGGGGCCCAAGGACTTGGGCATCTTCTCCTGCTTTTCCAGGACATAGCAGAGAGCTGGATCAGAAGTGGAGAGGCCGGGACTCAAACTGGCACCCATATTGGATGCTGGCACTGCAGGTGGCAGCTCTACCCGCTTCACCACAGCACCAGCCCATAATCCACTTTTTTTTTTTTAAAGATTTATTTATTTATTTATTCCAGAGGCAGAGTTACAGAGAGGGGGAGAGACAGAGAAGTCCTCCATCAGCTAATCACTCCCCAAATGACCACAATGGCTAGAGCTGGGCTGATCAGGAACCAGGAGCCAGGAGCTTCTTCCCAGTCTCCCATATAGGTGCAGGGACCAAGCACTTGGGCCATCCTCCGCTGCATTCTCAGGTCTGTATCAGAGAGCTGGATTGGAAGCAGAGTAGCTGGGACTCAAACCTGCACCCGTATGGGATGCTAGCACCACAGGTGGAGGCTTAACCTGTTACTCCACACTTCTAAGAAACTCAAAGGTTAAATAAGAAATCAGCGAGGAAGCTAGAAAATATTCAAAACTGACCAAAGATGGAAATAGAACTGATTGAAGTTTATGGTAGATGGTAGAAGACTCAAGCAATACATAAAGGAATATTTATAGTTTTAAATGTTTCCTTTAGAAAATATTGGAATTTTAAAATAATGAACCAGGTTTCTATGACAAGATGTAAAAAAATGAAAAAAATATGAAGATAGTAATAAATGCAGAAATCAATTAAAGGATGTTTGATTTATGAAAGATTGTTATAATTAATAGGAATCAAAAGATCAAGAAAAATAATACAGACTATGAATACTACTAGTGAATGGAGTGATCACACTGCAGATCGGAAAGTTGTGTAATGAAATATAAAATATTATAAACAACTTTGCCAGTCCTTTTGACAGTGGAGATGGAATAAATTGAAAAGCATCATACCAAAAATAACACATGATGAAATAGCCAAATCTAACATAGCTATTGAAGAAACAATATATTGTTTGAAACTTCCTATGAAGAAAACTTCAGGCCCAGATGGTTTAGTTGGTGAATTCTATCAAACATTAAAGGAAAAAATAATGTCAATCCTATATGAAACTTTTTAGTTTATGAGATCACCATGATCCTTGTAACAAAACCTGAAATGAGGAAGAGAAAAAAAACCACAGACCATTATTGGCTGTAGACATAAGTGAAAAATGAGAGAAGACAATTCATTAAGACTAGATGAGGTTAATTCTAATGTAACTCTGGAGGATTAAGGAGTGTGGCTCACTATATTAACATAAAAATTACATATTATATAACCATTTTAACTGTTGTTTAATAGGTACCTGTCAAAATTAAATTTTCATTCATGATAAGATAGACAGTAAACTTGAAATATGATTTCCTAATTCAAAAAACAATATCTATATATAACGTATTTAAGGATTAAGAATTCTGAACGTTAAGTCTTCACTTAAGCTGAGTAAACTGTAAGAATTTCTGCTTTCCCATTGTGTCTAGGCAGCATTGCATTACAAGTTATACTAGGGGCCAGCACTGTGGTGCAGGGGGTTAACACCCTGGCCTGAAGTGCCGGCATCCCATATGGGCACCGGTTCTAGTCCCAACTGCTCCTCTTCTATCCAGCTCCCTGGTGTGGCCTGGGAAAGCAGTAAAAAATGGCCCAAGTCCTTGGGTCCCTGCACCCACGTGGGAGACCCAGTGGAAGCTCCTGGTTCCTCACTTCGGATCAGTTCAGCTCTGACTGTTGCAGCCATCTGGGGAATGAACCAGCAGATGGAAGACCTCTCTCTCTGTCTCTACCTCTCTCTGTAGCTCTTTCAAATAAATAAATAAAATCTTTAAAAAAGAGTTATACTAGCCCTATCAAGACAAAGAAATCATACCATAAATAGTAGGAAAAATAGTAAAATTGCTTATTTTTGCATATGACATAATTGTCTACATAGAAAATCCTCAAGAATTTGCAAAGCCATTCCAAAAAATGTTAATTTTCCAAGGCTGCAGAATTCAAGGTTAATATTAAAAATTGAGTGTTATTTCTGAAATATTAATAGATGACAACAATATAAACTTTAAAAAATTTCCATTTACTGGGAAAGACATTTGGTACAGTGGTTTAGACATTGCTTAGGATGCTACCATCCCACATCAGAGTGCGTGAGTTCAAGTCCCAGCTTTGCTTAATTCCAGCTTCCTGTGAATGTACACCTGGGAGGTGGCAGATGATGATTCAATTACTGGGGTCCCTGTCACCAGCTTGAGAAACCTGGATTGAACTCAAGTTTCTGGATCCTGCCTGGTCTAGCACTAGCTCTTGTTGCTTGGCGGGAGTAAACAAGTACAAGGAACATTTCTCTCTCTCTCTCTCTCTCTCTCTCTCTCTTTCTCTCTCTCTCTCTCTGTATTGCTCTTTTCCTGCTTTTTAAATTAGAAACAATCTTCCCTTTATAATAATGCTGAAAAATAATGGGCATAAATTTTAAAGTGTTTCAAGATTTCTACAGTAAAATCTAAGATTTCTAATATAAATTGAAGAAAACGTAAATCAACAGAGGGCTATAGCATGATAGTTAATTGAAAAAAATGAATTGTTGTAAGTTGTCTGTTGCCCCAGATTAGCCTCTAGGATCAGTGCAGTACCAGTAAGATCATAATAAAAATTCACAAGAAGATTATAAAATATTCATGGAATTTCAGAGACCTCAGAAAAACCAAAACAATCTTGAGGAAAGAAGTTATAAATCTTGAGAATTATATTACCTGGCTTAAATAATTAGGTTTTTTTAAAATTATTTATTTGTTAGACTTACAGAGAGACAGAGGCAGAGAGAGAAGAAGGTCTTCCATCTGCTGGTTCATTCTCCAAATGGCCACAAGGGCCAGAATTGGGCCTATCTGAAGCCAGGAACCACGGCTCAGGGGCCCAAGGAGTTGGGTCATCTTCTGCTGCTTTCCCATGTAATAAGCAGAGAGCTGGACTGGAAGTGGAGCAGCAAGGATATGAACCAGCGCCCATTTGGGATGCCAACAGTGCAGGCAGTGGCTTTACCTGCTATGCCACAGCACTGGCCCCTGAAGAATTAATTTGAGACTATATTAGGATATGTGGTATTAATCAAAGACATTAAAATAGATTCATAAAAATAGAGTCAAGAAAGAGGTCTAATTCATTTTTGGCAAGCGCCAAAGGAAAAAAAAATGGGAAAGGAGGTTGTTGTAACCAATGGGAAAATAAGAAAATACAGAAAAAATTCATTTTATTTATATCTTATGATGCACAAAAGCTAATCCAAGCTGCCTCATAGAACTAAATGTTAAAGATAAAAAGCTTCTGGGGGAAAATGTAGCAGAATATTTTTGAAGCCTAGTAATGATAAAAGATTTCTTAGACAAGAGGCATAAAGCAATCACCGTAAAGAAAAACAAAATTACACTTAATCAGAATGAAAATCTCCCCAAAAGTCTCTGTTAATAAAAAAAATTAGACAATCCACAAAATACTCATAAAACATGTTTCTGACAAAGACTTGAATCCAGAACAAAGAATTCCTACCATTTTTTAGTAAAAAGATAAACTGTCTTATTTAAAACTGGCCAATGAGGGTATTTCAAAAAGTTCTTCGGGAAAGGGAATTAAGAGAGAAATTTACTTTCAGGCAGTAAGTTTTGAAATCATGCATAGTGTTTTGTAAAACAGACTGTCCATATACGTTGTGAAGATCCATGAACTTGTCCTATGCATGGGTTTCAAATTTTTTTGCATCAAAGCTTACCATTTAATGTCATTTCTCCATAAACTTTCTGAAACTGTTCTCAGTATCTTTAGTCATAAAAAAAATACAAACTGAAAACTCACTGAGTGTCATTAGTCGCCCTTAAAGTGGTTACTGGAAAGTACTGACAATGGAATATTGACTGGAGTATGGCAAGAATTCTCATACATTGCTAGTGAACATGAAAAATGGTATAAACATAGGAAAAAATGGATATTTCTTAAAGTTAAACATATAACTCCCAAATAACCCAGCATTCTTGTCCTAGGGAATAAGCTAAAAGAAATGAAAAACATATATGACGAAAAATGGTGGTTCAAAACTATTCATAATTGCTTTATTACTAATATCTCCAAATTAGAAATTACACAGATGTCAATCAAAAGGAGAATGAATAAAAATGTATATGCGTTCCAAAGTGTTGTATATCATGGAACACCATTCATCTGTAGATAAATTACTGGTAAATACAATACAATACAATACTGAGAAAGAAACCAAACACAAAAAATATATACTATGATTCTATGAAACTCTAGAACAAATAAAACTCAACTGTGATGAATAAAATAAGAAAAATACTTGACTCTGGGAAGGGTGAGCTTGATTAGACTGGAACATGAAGGAAATTTCTTGGTAATGGAAATATTCTTTATCTAGTTAGCAGTGTGTGTCATATACCAGAATGTGTTTGTCAATCACACCTTATAAATTGAACATTAACATTTCTGCATTTTCTGAACTAATTATACCACAAAAAATGAACTTTAAAGAACAGTTTTACTTGACACCAATGCTTAAAACACATTGCTAACCTTTATTGAGATAAAAGGGATACGCGTTAGGCCATATGCATTATAAATAGATATACTGTCTTTAGGTAGAGATATAATTGATAACTGGCTAGCTAGGTGGCTGGGTGGGAGCCTGGGGAAGAGGCCTACTGATGCTCAGTACCAGCTGTTGTGTGCATTTGGGGAGTGAACCAGCCTATGGAAGAGGTTCATTTTGGTGTTTTTTCTTTGTTTTTCAAATAAATATAAATAAATAATAGAGCATTTGTTCTGGTCATTAAGCTTCTAGTTGGGATGCCAGAATCCCATATAAGAATATTTGGTTTTGAATAACAATTCCAGTCTTGAGGCAGCAGATGATGGTTCAAATAACTGGATCTCAGCCACCCATGCACAAGTCCTGGATGGAGTTCTGGGTTTTGGTTTGACCCAACCCTGGTTGTTGCAGGTGTCTGGGGGAGTGAATCAGCAGATGGGGGGATTTCTGTCTGTCTGTCTCTCTCTCTCTCTCTCTCTCTCTCTCTCTCTCTCTGTCATCCCTTCTTTTTATTTTCTGTCTCCCAAATAAAATTTTCAAAAACCTGAAAAATAAGATAGGCAAGGACCTGAACAGAAATTTCAGGGTTCAGAATGGGTTAGAGGAAGCCCAGAGTAAATGCAGGACAGCTGGTGAGTAGGTCGTTGGAGTTGTTTGAGGTAGAGATTTCTCAGTGTGAAACGGGAGAGTGACAGTGAAACAAGAGAGATGTGACCTCTCAATATACTTAGGAGGTAAAAGCCGTGGAACTTGGTGAGAATCAGATATAAGGATTATGAAGGAGCTGGACTGACAGTGATGCCTTTTGCTGAGAAAGGAAATGCTGCTTAATTTTTTAGATAGATGTGGAAGGAACATGTCATAGTGATTGGTCTAGAGTAGGTACTCCATATACGGAAGCCGTTGTGGATTAGGACGTAAATTAATTAGCTTATGGGTATCAGACCTGCAAATTGTGGTCACTATCTGAATATAAAGGTTTTGTTTTTGTTTTTCAAGAAAGCCAACATTAGGGTTGGACATTGCATCTAGCAGCATATTTGAAGAGCTGGGTTTGAGTCTCAGCTCTGTTTCCTATTCCAGCCTCCTGCTCATGTGCACTATGGGAAGCAGTAGGCGATGGCCCAAGTACTTGATTCCTGCCACCCGTATGGGAGACCTGGATTAAGTTGCAGACTCTTGTGCATTTGGGCAACTAACCAACAGATGGGTTCTGTCAGTCTGTCTGTCTGTTTCTCTCTCTCTCCCCATTTTCAGAGAAAAATAATTTCTTTAAAAAGCATGCATTACAGACCTAAAAACGTATCCAAAATTATTTAAAGAAGTTTAGTTTAGATATGCTTTCTATAGATCTGAGTTAATTCCCTTAGTTAAAAATGTAGTTTTTTTCAGAATACTTTGAAATTATAAATTCCTTCTCATCTCTGCACACATAAAGGTTTCAGACACTCAAAGAAATACGTAGTAATTTGGCTGAAAAAAAGAAAACCTTTTTACTAAAGAAGTTAGAGAGTTGGTCAAAAGAGAGAGGTACATTTTATGTTGAATGAATATGTGTGTGTATAGTGTGCTATAGATTATGTTGCTGTGCGTGGAGTTGCTTAATTTTTTTTAAAGATTTATTTATTTATTTGAAAGAGTCATACAGAGAGAGACAGAGAGGCAGAGAGAGAGGTCTTCGATCTGCTCCTTACTCCCCAGTTGGCTGCAATGGCCAGAGCTGCACTGATCCGAGGCCAGGAGCCAGGAGCCAGGAGCCAGAAGCTTCTTCCAGGTCTCTCACATGGGTGCAGGGGCCCAAGGACTTGGGCCGTCTTCTGCTTTCCCAGGCCATAACAGAGAGCTGGATTGCAAGTGGAACAGCCAGGACTAGAACCAGTGCCCTTATGGAATACCAGCACTGTAGGCAGCAGCATTACCCGCTATGCCACAGCGCAGGCCTCTGGAGTTGCTTTAAAAGTATTATAATGGAATGCATGGTAATACTACATAAGAAAGAAATGAATGATGATGCTGTCTTGTAATCAGATTACATATATAAAATAACTTGTAGACCATAAAAATCCAGACTTTGAGACTAATAGCTAAATAATCTTATTAATTTATTTATTTCAGATTTTGTTTATTTATTTGAAAGGTAGAGTTACAGAGGGAATGAGAGGGAGAGAAAGGTCTTCATCTGCTGGTTTACTCCCCAAATGGTCACAGCGGCTGGAGCTGGGCTGATCCAAAGCGAAGATCCACGAGCCTCCTCAGAGTCTCCCCCATGAATGCAGGGGCCCAAGCACTTGGCCCATCCTCTACTGCTTTCTTAGGCCATCAGCACAGACCGGGATCAGAAGAGGAGCAGCTGGGGCATGAGTGGACGCCCATAGGGGATACTGGTGCCGCAGGTAGAAGCTTAGCCTACTTTGCCACAGAGCCGACCCCTAAACAACCTTATATTTTATTTCAAGCTTTGAAAGTGAAATTGAGATATTTCTCTACTGTTAAACCACGATGCAATCATGTAAGCATCATGACAAAAGCTAAAACCCTGGGGAGGCTATTAACAATTTTGCTTTTACACTTTGTACGTGATTGTGGAAATGCAGCTCCTGCCTCCCCGGGAGACTCGATGCCGTGTCTGGGAAAATGGCTGCTAAATCAGCAGAAAGACTCAGCTATTACAGTGGGGCCCTTTGCATATCTCAGCTTAGAAAGTTAAATATCTGTCAAAAATGCAAACAGTTTAACGCAAATTTTAGGAAAACAAGCATGAAGCAAAAAATATAAAAATAATGGTCACACATAATAATTTTACTCATAACAGAGACAGCAAAAGATACAGACTTCATAATGGAGATTGGAGTTGTTCAGGGAAAAGCAAGTGTTTTGGTGAGAGAATACAGTTTATTATAAGGGATAGCGTGGGCAGGGGAAGAAAGAGAGCTGCTTAGAAGTGTGGGCAAAAGGAGTGAGAAGGAGAAACATAGCTGAGATATGAAGCAGGTAGAAACCGTAAGCTTTGGTGACTTGTGTGTGGGTGGGAAGTGACCATGAATGGGGAGGCTGTAGCAAAGTCACCGGCACTACGAAGACAAGAGTGAACACAAAAATGATGAATGTGTGCGGCCTAGTTTCAGAAAACTACATGTGAGGAAACCTCAACAAGTTCATGGGAAAAGAATTGAGAAGTTCATTTTGATGTAAAAATATTTTATTTTTAAAATTTTTAAAGATTTATTTATTTGAAAGAGCTACACAGAAAAGGAGAGGCAGAGAGAGAGAGAGAGAGAGACAGAGAGACAGAGAGAAAGGGAGAAAGGGAGGGAGGAAGGGAGGCAAGGAGGGAGGGAGGAGAGGTCTTCCATTCACTGGTTCACTCTCCAATTAGTTGTCAAGGCCAGAGCTGCACTGATAGGAAGCCAGGAGCCAGGAGCTTTCCCTGGGTGTGCCACACGGGTGCAGGGGCCCAAAGACTTGGGCCATCTTCTACTGCTTCCCAGGCCATAGCAGAGAGCTGGATGGGAAGTGGAGCAGCCAGGACTCGAACCTGCAGCCACATGGGATGCTGGCACTGCAGGTGGTGGCCTCACCCACTATGCCACAGCGTTGGCCCCATAAAAATATTTTAAATCTATGCCTATGAAAGGTCTTTGAAGTGCTTATGGCAAATACATATTATGAAAAATCTAGGCATGGATTTCAAAAAAAGTTTTTTTCACAATAAAGATAACTTTTACTTCAATTTTTCCATCAAGTTTTTGAGTCTACTTGTTGTAGGCTAGAGCCTCATACCTCAGTCTAGTGAGATGACATGAGAATTAATTTATGGTTAGGAAATTGGTGCCTTATATTAGATTTATTTATTTATTTATTGACAGAGTTAGAGACACAGACAGAAAGATCTTCCTTCCATTGGTTCACCCTCCAAATGGCTGCTACAGCCAACGAACTGTGCCGATCCGAAGGCAGGAGCCAGGTGTTTCCTCCTGGTCTCCCATGCGGGTACAGGAGCCCAAGCACCTGGGCCATGCTCCACTGCCCTCTGGGCCACAGCAGAGAGATGGGCTGGAATAGGAGCAACCAGGACCAGAACCCGGTGCCCATATGGGATGCCAGTGCTGCAGATGGAGGATTAACCAAGTGAGCCATGGCTTCAGCCCCGCCTTGTATTAGATTTAGAATTGACTCTTGGAAGTTGTTAGATAAGTGCTTGCTGTAGACACAAAAAGTTCTAGCATGCTGCTCTATAAGTAAGTCACAAAAACATTTATAAACATAAACAAAACATTAGGACAACTTACTAGCTAAGGTAATGCAGCCAGATTGGATACAGAATAGATCCTAGTACAAAGTGTACTGTAAGTTCCTGGAGTCAGAGTTGAGCTGCTTCTAAGACTTGTTCTGGTTTGAGTCAGTTCTATTGATAGGGTAAAGCAGGATGGAGCATTTTATTTTTATAAGCTATTAAACTGTGGAAAGGAGATTGAACTTAATACAGGGCTGTATCCTTATGAGAAGCCGGTAAATCAGGGTGGGAAAGATAATTCTACTGTTTTTCCAACAGCATAGCAATTGAGAATAAGAGGGAGGGTTTTAGCTTGAACATTCTTGTAAGTCCCTATGGATTATGAAGTTACTAGTAGGGATGTTGCCTGTAACTGTGGCAGCTGGTGAGTAATTTGTAGCCTGTAGCCACCTCATTCTCAGAGTGTTTACAGCAAGCCTTTGGCCCAGCTGTTAGGGTAAGAGTCGTTCTCACTGGGCCTATTATCACCAGGCCACTCCATATTTATGGCATGTGACCAAGTGATGCAGATGTCTGGAGATGTTTTAGGTTGGAGATATGCTAAATTAGGAATTAAGATTCTTAGAGTATAATAAGGAGAGGATTTCTGCATAGAAGGACATTTGTTAGGGACCTGAGTGGTAAATACTTCCTCTCCTTCTTCTCCTAGCTATGCATTTATGGAACTGAAGATTCTAGAATCAAGGGCACCTGACAGGGATTGTATACAGCAGAGAAATTTTCATTGTGTTAGGAATTCCCAATGTCTTATGTGGTTATTCTAAGGGATCAGGAAAATTAAGACCCATTGTTACACAATTACTGAGTGGTTCTATCTAGTGCTGTCTTACCAAGAATGACTAGGGTAGGTCAGTCCATTTGCCTGGGTTTCATTGTCTTCATTGCTAAAATAAATGAAGTAGAATAATCCCATTTAGGATCCTCACTCTTACTCACATATTTGTAGTCCCATGGTTTGCACAAGCAGTCATAACTTTCCCTCCCTCCTTATCAATCCAGCTTTTGCGCTGTGGTTTTGCAGCTCCTCCATCAAAGGGTTGAGCCCGTTTCCTCATCCTGTGGATTTGGATTGACCTTGTGATTTGCTTGGTCATTAGCATAGAAGTAGAAAAGTCGCCAATGCTGAGTCTAGGCCTCAAAGAGTCTGTGCCTTTGCTTATCCTTTTGGAACTCTGCCACCACTCTGAGCAAGCCTTAGCTGGCCTGATGGATGATAAAAGACATGTGGCCCAATCACCCCTATCACTCCAGCTGGCAGCCAGCAAAACACCAGATGTAAGGAAGGCCATCATAGACCAGCCAGGCCCTTTTAACCTGCCAGCTGATGGCAGGTGCAGGAGCGAGCCAAGCTGAGATCAGCTAAACCTGGCTCACAGCAGCAGAAACATCCATCTGACCTATAGAATTAGGAGCAATCATACATGTTCTTTCTTTCTTTTTTTTTTTTAAGGAGAGAGGTTGACAGTGTATGACCTATGAGCAGCTGCCCAGTTTTTATAAAGTTTTATCAGAACACATCCATATCCATTTGTCTATGAATCTTCTATGGCTGGTTTCATCCATCAGTTGCAGAGTTGAGTAGGTGGCATAGAGACTATATTGTAGACCTTTACTAACTAGCCCTTTAAGAAAAAGTTTGGTAGCATCCTTCAAATTTGGGGTAATTTGTTAAAAAATAATATCTAAGTGGTACACTATAATAACAGATTAATAAATTGTTTTGTATCCTTGTTCAAAATAAACCATTTTTTAAAATGACTTAAGCAATAATGATTTGATTATCTCGCACAGTTCTATGGGTTTACTGGGCTCAGCTGGACAGTTCCGCTCTCGCAACATGTTGGATATTGCTGATACATGAGAGAAAGCCTGGATTGCAACTCCTGACCAGTTTTATTCGACTGGCCAGCTGGTGATGATGGCTGCCTCTGGGGATAGCTGGATCTGTTGACTGGTACTTCCTTGCAAACTATGCACGTGGCTCGGTGCCTGAATTCTAAGAGGAAGCTTGGGAAATGTGGGGGTTCGAAGAGTCTCAAACCAGTGTGACAAGATTTCTTATGATTTAGTAACAGAAGTTTACCTGTGTTATCTATCAGCTCAGCTCCATGGGAAGAACAACACAGAGGGGGTTCTGGTTCATTGTGGGCCAGGGGAGTATATCCTTGGAGACTAGCTATCTTAATTGGAAAATAGGGTCTTTTCCCTCCCTTTCCTCCATTCCACAGCTTCTTTGTATTTGTCTGTATTTTTTGTGGCATAGAAGTTGTTAGACTCACCAACATGCTTCATACACTTACATACATACACATACACATTTATGCATATGTGTGTATTATGTATTTGAAATTGTATAGATGTTCGTACATACGTGCACCTACATACACAAGGGTATATCTGAGAACTCAGAGTTCTGAGCCTGGAGTCAGGTTGACTTGCTGACTTGATTCAGCAGCAGAGTGAGGTTAACAGGAGAATATGGATCTCCCACCTTTGGAAAGGACCACTTCACATCTGCTCCTATTAAAATGCTGATGACTCGTTAACATTAGGAGTTTTAAAGCTTTTAATCATATTACATAATTTTATCCTTTTTTTGGCTAGCTGATAATTTATATTGGAAGGTAACCAAGAATGAAGCATATGAAATCATATACAACTTTCCATGATCGTTCACTCCCTCTTTGGCAACCATTGCCTCCCATGCACCTGCAGGCCTAGCATGACCCATTCAAAGTTTGAGAGAAGCCAGACTGCCTGTTATCCAGGTGCTACAGAATGATTCGCTTTGGGGAATCTTCTCTTGGTTATCATTTGAAATTATGCTACTGTGAGCCTTGAGCTGTTGGTTCATGTTTTTTTAACTGATACAAAATTGCTTTGAATCACACCATTACCAAATTCTGTCTTGTGCTCCTGACTTCCAAACTCTGGGTTGCTCTTAGCAGCTTTGAGATATCCTACTCTCTACTCTACATCACCTGCTTTCTCCCTTCAAGTTTCATGGCAAAAAGTACCTCTCTCTGGACATCCCTCAGTGCACACACACACACATGCCTACCATACACACTATAGACCTGCACTGTGAAAACAAACCTGAAAGACACAGAAGTTGTTTCTCTTTATTTTATGCTGGAAGTTAAATTGGATGGGTTAAAATGGGGGTATAAACTCTTTTCTTTAATGCTGACCATGGAGATTCATAGGGAAATTTATACTAATTTTTCAAAAGTCTCTTTTCTTTATTCAGAACATTCATGTTGAAATAAAAGTCCTGTGGCAAATCTTTCTCTATAAATATTTTCAAAAATCATGACTTTCTTATAGGTTCATGTCGAATGTTTCATTTGCCATCATCTTTCTCTGTAAAATCTTATCACTCTTTTGCATTGCTGGTTCGTCCTAAGTTGCTCCAGTACCCCAGGGTGAATCTAATGACCCACGGTCAAATCTTTGTTTTCAGCGGTTTGGCTTTTCCTTATGCTTCCTATTCTGTCTTGTCTCTGCTCCCTCTCATGGTATCTTCTTAGCTCTGCTCTCTCACTCAGTGGTCACACTGTGGCAGGAGGAGATGATGCTGATTCCACCTAGAGTATGTGTTACAGCAACTTGGTGGGCCACACAGATGAGGTCGCCTTTCCCCCTGGGTATTACTGTGTGAAAACAGAAGACAGAGACTGGGATACACACCGTGTCCTATGACAGAGCCAAAAGAGAAAACCAGTGGTGTTAGAGCCAGTAGGATCAGATAGGGAAGGAGTCCAAAAAACTGAGAAAACATGAGAGTGACCAAGAAGACTAAAAAAAATGTGTCCTAGGTGTACATTACATGAATGGAATGTGCAAAAGAGTTCCAGTTTCTTCGGGTGTTCATGGTAGGTCCACGTAAATGACTGCCATCAGATGCACTTGTTCCTGTTCAGGGGTGTTCCTTTTTTTTCTTTTCTTTTCTTTTCTTTTTTTTTTTTTTGTATTATATAGTCTGCTATACTTTGTTATTCCTTCTGTTCTTTATTTGTGGACATCTCCTGAAAGTTAATCATGGTTCTAGACTCACTCCTCCCTATTCATTACATTCGGCTCTTTAATAGCTGTTAAATGTTTATCTATTTATGATATGAAACACACACATAGGGGTGGGGAGAATATAAATCTCTTATGTTCCTATTCAGAGAGTGAACAAAATGCCCAGCATAGCTGCAGGTGGGCCAACCTGACATCACATACCAGAAACTCGGTCTGGGTCTCCTACATGGGTAGCAGGAACCCAAGTACATGAGCCATCACCTGCTGCCCTGTAGGGTACACATTCACAGGAATCTGGAATTAGAGCAGAGCTGGGACTTGAACCTAGGCACTAATATTGGAGGTACACATCGCAATCTTAACTGCTGCATCAAATGCTCACACCACAGTAATTACTTTTTAAAGAAAAAACTTTAAAATCTAAGTAAACTTAAATACAGGACAATGTACAATTCTAAAGTATAAATTTAGAGTGTGTGCATCCACATCAAACTGTAGAATACTTGTGTCACACTAGAGTGCCTCATGTTCAAGATTGCTTTGAGGAACTACATACTAACTTGGAGACTCATTTTGCCTACTTTCAAACAGATGTTTAAGGGTATCATTGATACACAACCAGTGGCTTATATCAAAGAGTACGTTTTTAGAGAAATTCACTTGTGAAACATTAACACAAGCAAGATAATAAGCATTTCTACCCTTCTGAAGAGTTTTGTCTTTCCTCTTTGGAATCCCTTCCTCACAAACAACCTTACCCTCAAATTACCTGGTAAGCTGTGATTGTACTCTCCTGAATTTTATGTAGATGGAATCACATAACATGTAATTTTTGTCTTGTTTCTTTCCTTCAGTATCATTTTTTTGTGATCCATCTATGATGAGCATGTCTGAATATTTTTTAATAGGGTTCCATCTTAGGCCTATACTACCATTTTTAAAGTCCATTTACCAAATTCTAGACAGTTGCATTATTTTCTTCATTTTTTGTTATTGAAAATGAAGTTTTGATGAACATGGTATATCCTTTTATTTTACTTAGGGTAACATCTAGGAGTAGAATGGGTTGATGATTTAATCTGTTTATGTTTAAACTTTTTAAGAAAATGTCAATGTTTGTCAAAGTGGTTACACCTTTCCATTTTCCCATTCTAATAGCATATGAAAATTCCTGTTCTTCCACATCCTTCTCAACTGTAAATATGCTCAATCTTTTTGATTTTAACCATTTAAGTAGATAGGAAGTGGTATCTTACTTGTGATGTATTTCCATTATTTTTACTTCTAATAATTGAGCACTTTGTCATGTGTTTATTTGCTATCTATATATATTAATTTCAATAGAAAAATTTCTTCCTTGTTTTAAAAAAATAATTTTTTTACTGAGTTGGGAGTTTTTTTTCTCAGTTGTGGATACAGGTGTTCATCACATATATAATTTATAAATATTTTCTTCTAATCTGTGGTTTGCTTTTTATTTTTAAGAAGTACTATGTGCTTTTCTTTTGGCAATATCTAAGAAACTTATCTCTAATATAAGATCAAGTTTCTTCTCTTTCTTTAAGATGTCTTACAGTTTTCAGCATTATATTTAAGTCTCTGATTTATTTGGAGTGATGTTTAATATGGTATGAGGTTTGGACCAAAGTAAAATTTGCCAGTTGTTCTAGCACCATTGGTTGAAAAGGTTATTTTTGCCTATATTTGAACTTCCTGTAAATAGGACCATGCAGTATGTCCATATTTTATCTCAGATTTGTGTTTGGAATTCTTTATTTTTTTTGTATATACAGTTTATTTTCTTGGCTTGGAATATGTTATTCCATTGGGTGAACATACTATGATATGTTTGATTCTTTTGCTGATGGACACTTCCATTCTATTGTTGATGAATATGTAGGTGATTTTTAGTTTCTGCTCTTACCAATGATACTATTATGAACATTCCCACCTTCTGATGGTACAAGCAATTGTATCAGTTGGGAATATATTTAGGAGTACAATTTATGCTTCATAGGGCATGAAGTAGATACTGTTGAAGATAGTGCCAAAAATTTTTTAAGTGGATACACCAAGTTAGTCTATCACCAACAAAGTATTAGAATGCCATGTCCTAATGTTTGTTATTGATAGTAATGATTTATTTTGGTTACGTGAAGCACAGAGAAACACTGAAAGTTGGTTTTACATGCATTCCTAAGGAATGCAATGTTGAGTAGGCTTCATATGTTTATAAGCCATTTGGACATATGCTTTTTTGGCAGTATCTATTATACTTTTCCTCCATTTAAAGGTTGGTTTTTCTGTACTATTTTTGATACTCAGATTCATGTATTTTGCTGAATATCTAAAGATTATTAAGGTTAACAATATGAAACTTTTAAAGTATGGCTTGTGGTCTAATTCTCCATTAAGAAATTTTGAAAATAAGTTCATAAAGATCATCTCCCATTCATTGACTTAGAACTTTCGTTCCTCCTTAAAAACTTAGATTTATGATACATCTTGGGTTAATTTGCATATCAAAGGAAGTTCTAAGTTCTTTTTCTTTAAATATAGATATGCAGTTGATACACCACCACCTACCAAAAAGTATCATTTTTCCTCACTGAATTGCAGTGACTTCTGCAGAGGATTCTGTATGTTTGGCTCTGTTCTCTGAGTTTCTATTTGTCTCATTGCTGTAGTCTTGTACACTGTCCTAACTAATGTAGATTTTAAAAAGTCTTGAGATCTGGGAGGGCAAGATTTGTTCTTCAGTACATCTGTAATTTTCTGGGAACTTTGTGTTTCCATGCATGTCATACAATTAGCTTAGCAGTTATTCCAAAATCCCACTGGTATTGGGATTGTGATTAGATGAAATAAAAAAAATCAATTTGAGAAGATTTTTAAATTAAAAATGTGGACTACTCCAATCCATGAACATGGTATATTCCATCTTTTTTAGGTTTTTCATTTATTTTGTCATTGTTTTATAATTTTAAATATAAATTTAAACATTTTATATATCATGTATTGCCTATATTTGGTATATTTTATTGAAATTTTTAAAAAAATACTGTTTGGAAATATTCAATTTTACTACAGTACATAGATATATATTAAATATGTTGTACTTTTCTTTTAAAGATTATTTTAATTTTTTACAGGCAGAGTGGACACTGAGAGAGAGAGAGAGTCAGAGAGAAAGGTCTTCCTTTTGCCGTTGGTTCACCCTCCAATGGCTGCCACGGCAGGAGCGCTGCGCTGATCCAATGGCAGGAGCCAGGTGCTTCTCCTGGTCTCCCATGGGGTGCAGGGCCCAAGCACTTGGGCCATCCTCCACTGCACTCCCGGGCCATAGCAGAGGGCTGGCCTGGAAGAGGGGCAACCGGGACAGAATCCGGTGCCCCGACCGGGACTAGAAACCAGTGTGCCGGCACTGCGAGGCAGAGCATTAGCCTATTAAGCCGCGGCGCCAGCCATCTTTTAAAAATTTATGTATTTATTTGAAAGAGTTACAGAGAGAGAGAGTGAGAGTGAGAGAGAGAGAGAGAGGAGGGGGTCTTCCATCTGCTGGTTCAATCCCTAGTTGGCTTTAATGCCTGGAGTTGTGCCAATCCAGGAGCTTCTTCCAGGTCTCCCACGTGGGGCAGGAGTCCAGGAACTTGGGCCATCTTCTACTGCTTTTCCAGGCCATAGCAGAGAGCTGGATTGGATTTGGAGCATCCAGGTCTTGAATGGGTGCCCATATGGGATGCCAGCACTTCAGGCCAGGGCGTTAACCCACTGTGCCACAGCACTGGCTCCAACTATATTGTACTTTAATACAGTAAACTTGCTAAATTGACTTAGTATTTTTAATATTTTGTATGTACAATCCTTTGTTTTGCATATAAAACCATATCCCCTATAAAATGACATTTTCCTTTTACTTCATAATCTTTACATCTTTTATCTTTTACTGACCTTATTTCACATGATACAAAGTTGAACAAAGGTGGTAATAATAGACTTCCTTATTCTCTTTCTACTATTTTTGTATCTAGCTATGAGCTATCAGTATTGTATATCCTGTAAGTTGTTCTTTCTCCTTCCTTTTACCTTCAGTTGTAATCTTGAGGCTATCCCAGTTTTCTTTTCCAAATTTATGTTAGTCATCTGGACTTTTAGTATTGTTGATAATATATTTTCTAGTTTGGATATAAGATGCTTCAAGTAGCTAGAAGATTTTCTGTCTCTCATATTAGGTAAAATTTCTGGAGTTTATGACTGTTACATCTTTATTCCTACCATCAAGCACAGTGCCTGGCTCATACTAATTATTTGATAAATATTTTTGTGTGAAAGTATTATGCTCAAAATAACTTTGAGCAGCCTCTATATATAATTGCATATGAGATGTTTAGTGTGGCTGTACTTCCAGTAGAATACTTATGGCCTGACTTTATTGAAATAAACTTACTCTCTCTTTCCCAATGACTCAACTGTCCAATTAGTTCTCTGAGACATGCATCTGATAGTTTATTTTCCCTACTTCCTTTTTTCATATTCAGCTTCCCATATCAGATCAGTTAGTTCTCAGAAATCATTAATTCTTTCTTCCAGGGTGTTTTGGATCAGAGCCCTTTGCCCCATTTCCATAGTTGTTATCCTAACCCAGAGTTTTATCTCTTTATTCTTTGACTAAGTTAACTATCTCTTTGTTCTTTCATTTGTTCCAAGTCATTCTTCTACAGCCTGATAAGCACAGAGCTACCAAACAGTCATCTTTAGAAATTACTTTAACCATGTATTTGCCCACTGAAGCAAAGTAGATTCTTATTGTCCATGCTAACAGCATCCCAATGCTCATTTAGAAAAGTATCACATGTTACAACCCTATCTATCACCACATAGTCACCCATTGGACTTCAGAAATTCACTCCCTCACTTTGCCCATATTGTAATTTCCCTTATAGTTCCTTGGGACATCTTTCGCCTTTTGTTTTCCATCATGATCTATGGACAACATTTTTGAAGACCTGTTCCAGATTTACCCTTCTCAAAAAGATGTCAGTAAATTAGATCGTCTCAAAGGAAATGTTCCGTTAGCTCAACTCCCTCTTGGTTTTTATATTTAGAAATATTACTCAAAAGATCAGTTATCAAAAAAGTACAAATATGGGCCGGCGCCGTGGCTCAACAGGCTAATCCTCCGCCTTGCGGCGCCGGCACACCAGGTTCTAGTCCTGGTTGGGGCGCCGGATTCTGTCCCGGTTGCCCCTCTTCCAGGCCAGCCCTCTGCTGTGGCCCAGGAGTGCAGTGGAGGATGGCCCAAGTGCTTGGGCCCTGCACCCCATGGGAGACCAGGAAAAAGCACCTAGCACCTGGGTCCTGCCATCGGATGAGCGTGGTGCGCCGGCCGCAGCGCGCCGACCGCGGCAGCCATTGGAGGGTGAACCAACGGCAAAGGAAGACCTTTCTCTCTGTCTCTCTCTCTCTCACTGTCCACTCTGCCTGTCAAAAAAAAAAAAAAAAGCACAAATATGTAGTTAAGATAGTACTATATAAATGACTTCTGTGTTGATGTGTGCTTTCTGGCATGATTATATTTGCTAACTAAAGAGTTAGTTGACTTGGACTATCGGGAAGGATGTGAAAATTATATTCAGATGTATAAAATATGTCTGGTACATAAGCAACAACAATGAGGGATCTCAAAATGTTCATGGAATAGGCATATTATGAAATAACTATGTATGAGTTTCAAAAAAATTTGTACCAAAATAAACGTACCCTTTAATTCCATTTTTCCATGATCTCCTTGAAGAATCCTTGTATTCTTGGTCTTAGAACTATGAACAGAGATTCATTTACTGTTTTCAGATATTAGCTAGAATGCAATCAGTCACAAGTTGTGACATACAAACTTGGGCTAGAAATGTATGATTTATCAAAATTATTAGATGTGTGTGGATTGAAAGGAGCATAGGTGTTGTGTAGACCACTTTCCTGAGTTCACTATAGAAGGGAATAGAGTCCTAGACAAGTTGTGACTTCTTCAAGATCTGCAATATGATGAACAGCATAATTTTGATGATAATCCAGTTCTCCTAAAGTAAGATTCAGTGTTGTTTTTAATTACCTAAGGTCACTTTTGTTGTTTCATTACTGCCTCTGGAGCCTTCTGCGCATCATAAGGTGCGGAAGTCAGGAACCATGGCTCTGCTTTCTGGGGATGCTCCTTGGAGCAGGACTCAGTTCAGTGTTTCCTAGGTACCCTCCCCCCAGACTATTGTCTCCTCCTGGCCTACCCTCAGTAGACAAGGAGAGCTGACAGAAGTTGTAGGATCAGGATAGAGTAGAGGCATTGACCTTCAGAATACAAGGTTCAAGACTTGTGAATCATTGTTACTCTTAAAATGTGCCTTAGCTGTTAGTAAAGAAGCCATATTTCCTAAACAATATCCCCTACTACCTTTCTTCACGTATTAAAATCTTCCTTGTAGAATCAATTCTGGAAAAATCAGAAGGCAAAGCTTCACCTCATCATACACGCGCTGGAGCATCCTTGCTCCCACTAAGAGCAGTTTTCTAAGACAAGCATAGCTTGTGCTGCATTCCCGAGCTCCCTAAGGGTGTCACTAAAGTCGTAATCCTCTCTGTCAGGAAACAAGTCTCATGGTGGGACTAGGATGGGCCCCCAAATGGAGGACTGACAGAATAGCTGGGGGATTGAACCTTTGATCTGTGATTGAGGCTAATAAGCCTCCAATACAGATTGTAGCTGGGCAGAGTAAAACATTCTTCCTAAAATTCAAGTTGAGAAAATCCCTAGAAAAAATTGAGGAAAGGTATCATTTTCCTTAACAGATAGACAATTGTCCACCTAATCATGTTCAAATACTCCTGGTAAGTTTCTACCCAGAGGGCATATTACTCTTTTTTATGTAATTTTTTCAAAGATTTATTCTACTTATTTGAAAGAGTTATAGAGAGAGGTACAGACAGAGAGAGAGTTCTTAAATTCGCTGGTTCACTCCCCAAATGGCTAAAACAGCTGGAGTGGAGCGGCTAAGAGCCAGGAGCCTCCTCAAGGTTTCCCACCTGGGTGCAGAGGTCCAAGCACTTGAGCCATCTCTGCTGCTTTCCCAAGTGTGTTAGCAGGGAGCTGCATCAGAAGTGGAGCAGCCAGGTTTGAGTCAGCATCCTTATGAGATGCAGGCGCTGCAGATGGTGGCTTTTAATCCACCATGCCACAGGACTGCCCCCCTTTTTATATAAATTTTTAAGTCTCTAGATCAAAGTTTTCCCAACAAGATGAGTGTGAAATGAAGCCAGCTGTTGAGAAAACAAGAAACCCTTGTTTGTTTACAGTTTGGGGGACAGGTCAACAGCCAGATTAAGAATTGACAGGCGGTCAAAATGTGTTCCACTGATGGATGTGGGACGGGTGGTAAGCCTAAACATGAAATCTCACAGTATCCATTTGAACGGAGAAAGTGTGTTTTCATGCAGCGATGTTTTTGAAATGTTACGTGTAAGCTCAGAAAGTTCATTTATCATCAGAGTTTGAACACTATTAATTTGTTTTAAGCAGTTTCTATTATACCCCTGAAGTCCTCGCATGACATAGCAGCAGCACTTGAGTCATCTGTTGATGTAGTTACTTCATTCAATTATGGGGACTGTAACTTTCCAACTTTATAGAGTTTTGCCCGTTTCTCTTTGCCTTAAAGAAAATCAACAAAACAGGAATTATTCCCATATTTTCTTTTGTGAGCAAGGTCCCATCTGAGCAACATTATTCCAGCCGCCACAGCTCGGTTTTCCTCCTTAGCAGGAGCACAGAAGTGGTCTTTTTTCCCCTTGAATGTGCATATTCCTGATGGAGCTTAAAAACTTCCATAAATCAATAAAGTAATTGCTACATAATGACCTATTGTTAGTGTTCGTGCCCAGAATGATGTCACAAGGGGGTAATGGAGCTACTGAATCAAAAAATGGCAGCTGTTTCCAATTTATTTGAGAGTCAGTTGGACAGAAAATTAAATAAACACATAGACAAGAAGGACAAGGGCAAGTCCTTGTATTATTCTTATGATAGTTTTAATTCAATTGCAGAAGTCAGCAGGCAGCTGATAGCGTGGCCCAGAGTTTCATTAATTGCCTGTCTTGCTTGTCAGTGAGACAGCACACGCTCACTTCATCATTTGCTGCTTTTGTTATTCGCATTTTAAAATACACACACCAGTGAAGCATGGATCAAACTTTCCTGCTTGCCCCCCCACCCCCCAATTTCCTTTCTTTCCTTTCCTTCCTCCCCCTGCCCTCCATTTTCTGGTGCTGGTTGTACGTTATTACCTCAGCCCTCCAATTCTCGGAGATGTCTGATTGCGAGAAGTGACTTTATCCTCTACCTGCATTGATGGTGTCTCTCTCTCCTCCCTCAGGGCAGGCAGCCTAGAATTTTTAAAAATTACTCTCTCCTCCTTGGGGAAGGCCTGAAGACTTGTATTTGTTGTGCAGCCTGAAGAAAAAAGCGTCCCTTGGTTTGCAGGGCTCCTTTCCACTGTGACGGGGAGCTTTGATGTGCCCTTTTGATGTTCCTGCCTGGGGCAGCTGGGGAGGATTATCAAAAGTAGCCTTAACAGTCCAGGTTGGAGCTGGGGGTGCAGCCCAGCGCATGTCCAACTGCACATTCCTGACGTCAAGACTTGCGCGAGGTGGGGTGGCCAGAGTGCACATGAGATACTGCCAAGGCATCCCCCCAACGCCTCACCCATCCTGCACGCGTGGGACTTGAATTTTCCCAGTGTCCTTTTGGCTGGACCCTATTGTCAAGTAATTGAGTGATTTGCTATCTGGTGTATCACCATGATTATTACTGTTTTTTAAATCATGAGAACGAATTGTAACTAGAGGCTGGTTTCATTTCACCAGCCAAAGAAATTTTCTTCCTAGAATCATGAGGCTCTGCATTTGAAAGATTATCCTACAGCAAAAGGATCTTTGAAATGTAAACAATTCCCTTTTATTTTAGAGATGAGAAAATGGAAGCTTGAGATGTCAGTGGAAGATTCTTAGCGTAAGCTGATTGTAGTTAGGCTGTAGCTAACTCAAGGAAAGAATTTACTGGAAGGGATCCTGGAACTCCCAGAGGCTTGCCTGCCAGGTTTCAAAGAGGCTTTGTAACAGAGCTAAGAGGGATCCAGTGAAAGCAGGAAGGACAGCAGGTATGGAGGGTTCAAAGAAACAATATACCTGTGAATTAGTCTTGTAGAGACTGATCAGTGCCATGAGGAACACTGAACCTAGCTAAGGGAGAAGCCTTGGTGTTAGCTTGTAGGGGCTGATCTGTGTCGATGGAGGCCTCGGTAATATCAAAGAGTAGACACCTCCTGGATCAGACCTTTAGACACAGGCTGAGGGATTGGGATTTGTGGCAAAAGGAACACTAAGGGCAAAGCCCAGTCTTCAGGATGCCCTTACTGTGTTCAACAAGGAGGCCAGTGTGGCTGCAGAGGAACGAGAGAGAAGGGTAGTTTGAAACGAGGCCAGGAAGTTGGGTGGGGTGGAAAGGCACAGATCATATAGGGACTTGGAGGCCATTTAAGAGCTTTGGATTTTGCTTTAATTGCAGTAATGGTTCCCAGGAAGAAATAGAGACCATGACACGCATGACGAGATGTTGACGCTGGGAGGTTGGCAGCACTCCGCTGTGAGTTAGGCCAACCAGCTCACCCTAACTAAAATCCATGTCTCAACAAAAAGCACACATGATGATGTGTAATGAGACCTCCGGGATCACTCAGGCACACTCAGACTCAAGAACGGAACCGTAAATCACATGCACAGATCTTCTGCATTTAAAATTTTTACTTTGGGGAAATGTCAACAAAAAATTACATTCCAAAAGATCTCTGGTTGCCTTCACGGAGGTGGGTATTGTGTGACCCCAGTATCGGGTTCCTAAAAGCAAATTTCACATCTTGGAAACTCACCTCCATGGGAGTTCTTTTGAGAAGGATGGAGAACTTTTTCTGGCACCAAATATTCAGGCTATTAAGAGGTGTATCATTTTTGTGCTTTTTCATAGTCTTTTTGAATGATCCTTGAAAGAAAAATTTAAGTTTATAATACAAAATCAGTTGAAAAGGTGTTAATGTGTATTCACAACTGAATGTGAATTTCAGTTCAAAATTTTAATCTTACTTGTTTTTTAAAAAATGCTCCAACAGTAACCTTAGGAATTTCTTAAGCAAATTAATGAGTGCATAATGTACATGAGTAAGTGCACAGGGGAGCAGATCAGTTTATTCCATTTCTAGAGGGTCAGGGAATGAACTCCCCAGTTAGACTGACAGACGGGGAGGTCACAGGTGTAATGGGAGAATATTCAGGTGTCAAGTTGGTGCCTTGGGAAGCCCAAGCTGAGGACATCAAAATGGGAGAAAAGACTTGGGCACTGTTACCATGGCGAGGAAACCAGAGGAATGAGAAATCTTTTCTCCTGGGCCATTTCAGAAGGTTTCAAGGACTAGATTATTTCTAAAGATGCCTCTTGTTTTGAGCATTGACAGCAAGCTTCCTGGAAATATCTGAAGTTGAAATGTATAATGAGTTGAACCAGGCAGCTAAGTAGATAGCCTCTTAGGCAAGTGAATGAGAGCATTCTTTTGAAGTTCATCCTTTTCCATGTATTTGCTGCTTTTACTTTGTTTTAGTCATCATGGACTAAGTTATGCTCAATTAGATAAATAATGTAATGACACTAATTTTGAAGGGTAGTTAAAACATAAATTTAGAATAAAAATATATGTAGGTTCCGATCTCAACCCACTCATTATAAAAACTGTGACCTTGTAAAGTAATTTAACCTTTTAGTTTTTGGTTCCTTGTCTATAAAGTGGAGAATACAGTAGTGCTAACCTAGTTTTAATTGTCCAACATATTTTAACTTTATTATGACTATTAAGAATGGGGGCCTGCATTGAGGCATATCAGATTAAGCCACCATCTGCAATGTTGCTAACCCATTCAGGTGCTGGTTCTTGTCCCAGCTGCTGCACTTCTGATCCAGCTCCCTGCCAGGGTGCCTCGAAAAACAACAAAGGGTGGTCCAAGTGCTTGGGCCTCTGTAGCCACAAGGGAGAGCCAGATGTAGTTTGTAGCTCATGGCTTCAGCCTGGCACAGCCCTGGCCATTTTGGGAGCAAACCAGTGGATGAAAAATCTCTATCTCCCTCTCTCTCTGTCTCTACCTTTCTCTCTATAACTCTGCCTCTCAAATAAATAAGTAAATCCTTCCTTAAAAATGAATAATTTGGAAAGGTATAGATTGCAAAAAACTTTGTACAAGGGTGAATCTACACAATTGGTGCTATATATGCAATCGAGATAGTCATTAAGACACAGGCTGCTTCCTTAAAGGTGAAATGGAACATTTTTGGTCCCGGAAGATCAGTGTCCAGTGTCGCGAGGAAGGTCTCCTCACTGCAAACATTATGTCTGAGCCCCAGGGCAGCCCCTCAGACTGGCATCATTCCCACCATTGGAGTGTCCTTGACTGGGCCCAACGTGACCAGCTTGGGGATGGAATAGCGATAGTGGCAGCGCCCTAACTCGCAGGCATGGAAACCGTTGGTAATTTCTTACTTGTCATTAATTCATCCCATTGGCCAGTAATCTTGAACTCTTGTAGGTCAGAGCCTCATTAACCAAAACAGATCTCCAAATGCCTCTCATTTGGTTGTTGCTCACTCTGTTGAAAAAAAAAAATGAATTTTTGAAACATGATTTGTAGGGGAAAATAGAATGTGGATTTTTTTCGTATTTTATGCATTTAGCTGAAAAAAACAACCTATCCAAAAGGACTGAGCCCCTGTTCTTTCATAACAGGGCCTCCTGGGAATTCTGTTTTGAATACACCCATGAAATTTCAGTGCAGTACAGTTGATTTAGAAGAGTATCTTTTAGGTATAGTGAAGAAACTTCTACTACCAGTGATTTCAGGTACAATTCCATGGACTCATGGGACGCCTTTATTATAATGCATTCTTCTAAAGAAAGAAAATAGACTAGACTAATGAAGTCATAAAGAGGAAATAATGGAGGGTATAACATTGCATATAACCACCAAGTTTTCAATTGATATTGCTATGAAAATAAACTTCCTCTTCAAACTAATTTGTTCCCTACATGCACGGGCAACTCACTAGTGTAAGGGTTGCTTTTTTTCTGGTTTTTCTTTGAGTATCCCATGAATAGAGTATGAAGACATAACAGGAGTTGCTTGCTGATGTAAAAAAAGTGATGTTTGCTTGTGAGTCACCCTGTTGTCTTGCCATCTGAGTCCTCTTTTAAAACTGCTTAGTTTTGTAAGAGATTTGCTCGTCAGTCAGGTTTTATGAATCAAGAACACTCTGCATGGTCTTGCTAAAGCGGCATGTGCTGCTAATTTCTTTTTTACACTTCCACTCTCTGAGACACATGCACTCACTTGTGGGTAGAAGCACACACCCTATTAGCTTTTTATACTTAATAGGGCCCTTGGCATTTTTGAGTCTTAGACTAATTTGTTTTATTCTGCCTCCCTTCTGTTGTAGTCAGGAAAGCGAGTTGCCTTAAAGTTAAGTGCCTTATGATCACCCTACATGAAGGGCACTGAACAAGTCCTGTGGTCTGATGGATGAGATGCTCTCCTCCCCGATCTGTGCTTCTAACCACTGGAATTTAAAGAGGAAAGGGACTCGATTTACTGTACACATGCTATTTTGATGGTGGCTTGCTCCTCCCCAGCTCATTAAGCTCATGGAAATCATGTTCTTCATGCACCTATTTCAAACCAAGGAGGAAGTCGCTCATCAAGGGAGTCTGGTCAAGATGGGCTGTTCTGTGATTTGCATAGCATTGTACATATCTGAGAGTTAAGATCCTGTCTACATTTGGGTCTCTTTCTGGAATCTTACATCACTTCCAAAGAAAGATGGGCTGCTATGTTCACTTCCTGGAGACTTAGATGAAGACTAAGTCTTTGTTCTTTTCATGTCTGATTTTTCTAATGATGTAGGGTTCCATTTTGCTAATAACTAATAGTATTTAGTAATCCCTTCACATATCAGGTGTCATTTAGAGTCTCAGTTTCTAGCTCATCTTTCAGTGGCCTTAAGTAGCCAATTCAATGTCTAACAGAAGAAAAAGGCATGATTTAGTCACTGAAATAAATTCACAATACAATGAAAATAACACTCGATGTCCCAGTGTTTCCATATCAATGTGGGGCTCATTGAATTGTCCTTGGTAATAAATTCAACATAAAAATGGATTAAGCCAAGTCATGATACTGTGTATATTAGGTTTTATTTTAAATCACTTGTTTATAGACATTTATAACACAATTTAATAATATAATTCATATCACATGAATATAAGCTTTTTAGTAATTTTTAATTTTATTTAATTTGAGAAGTAGAATTAGAGGGAGAGGGAGGGGGGAGAGAGAGAAGGAGGGAGAGAGAGAGAGAGAGAGAGAGACAGAGGAGAGGTCTTCTATCTGCTTTTTCACTCTTGAATTTGGCTGCAATGGCTGGAGCTGAGCCAGGCCGAAGCCAGAGGCCAGGAGCTTCTTCCAGCTCCCCCATGAGGGTGCAGGAGCCCAAGGACTTGGAACATTCTCTGCCACCTTCCCAGGTACATAACCAGGAAGCTGAATCGAAAGTGGAGCAGCCGGGACTCAAACCAGTGTCTGTATGGAATGTGGGCACTGCAGATGGCACCTTAACCCGCTGTGCCACAGTGCTGGCCCAGAATGAAAGCTTTTAATAGTGCATACCACGTTTATCACTATTGAGATTCATCATTATATTATTAGGAATCAGCTCATCATAAGCATGAGTATATTTTTTCTAACTGTACATAGCGTTATTTTTATGGAGAAATTCTTCATCAGCTTAATAATTCTGTGCTTGCAAATCCACAACTAAACACTGAAAACTTGATTTGAACACCAAGGCTGTTATTACTACTTGGTAGTAATACATGTGTATGCCTTGGCTATGGCAGTCTCAGATTGGAGTTTATTAATTCATCTTTAAAAATGCTCAAGTTTTTATCTTTACAATATTTTCTTTTAAAAACTACCAGTGACTCTCCTTGCACTTTAGCTGAGCCTCGTAGTCCACATTTCTGACTGTGAGGGTCTTCATTTGTAGTTCCTCTTTGTCCCTTCTTCTAGCCAGAATAATTTTCTTTGGTCCAGTCTTTCATGTAGAAGAGGAGATTGTATAGTAGTAATCACCACTAACCTATTTTTTGTTTAACTTCTTAAAGCACAAAGTAGACATTCCATGTAAACATAACACTCATAAATAATATAAAAGATTTATTTAAATGACTGAATTATTTATTCCAAGGGTTTTAAATATAAATACTACCTTTGTTTCCCAGTAATTTTTCAGATCCTATAGCTGTTGACTAATGTGCACCTGGCACAGTCACAAAGCAGGACCTGTCCCTGACTACATCCTTAAACTGACTTAGACACTTGCTAAAGGTAAAGCGTTGCTGGAATGAAGATGTAGCTGTCTCAGAATCTGTGCTGTGGCTTCAGGGACCACTGATAATATAATAATGCTCTTGTCTATTGCAAAAGGGTTAAACTTGGCTGTAGCGATGCTGTTATCTTGTGGGTTGAGAGAATCTCTCAGATGGCTCTTCATTGTCATGATGTCTGGGCTGCAGACCTCCAAGAGAAAGCCAGGGAGATGTTGAAAATATTGCTTGAGAGAGCCTGGCTGACCACTGGCATCAGATTCGCCAGTTTTAAGGTGGGCTCACAATGCATCTCCCATCTTGACTTCATTTTGCAGATTCAAAAATGCACAATAATTTGACCACCAAGAGATTATAAGACTCTGAGGGAGTAAGCCACACAACTTCACTTTCACTAAGTTAATATTAAGCCAGGATAAGAATGTCTAGATTTTGTTTATCTTTCTGTGAGGACATTGTAGGATAATCATCTTTCTTAAAAAAAAAAAAAAGTTTAAAAGGTTTAAGGAGCTAGAATTACTAACCTGATTTGATCATTTCATTGAATGCATGTATTGGATTATCACAGTGTAACCCATAAACATGTGCAATTTAGAATAATAAAATATT
Source organism: Sylvilagus floridanus (assembly GCA_949820135.1). Taxonomy (NCBI): domain Eukaryota; kingdom Metazoa; phylum Chordata; class Mammalia; order Lagomorpha; family Leporidae; genus Sylvilagus; species Sylvilagus floridanus. The sequence continues at coordinate 16,809,378 of OX463230.1, read as the reverse complement.
AAAAGTTTTTAAAAACATGAGTTTAAATCTCTACATGCATTCAAATAAACAAGCTTCAAAATTTTTAGTTGCTCTGATTTTAGTGCCTTTAAAATGAATATATGTGGAGCTAGCACTGTGGTGCAGAGGGTTAACACCCTGGCCTGAAGTGCCAGCATCTCATATGGGCACTGGTTTTAGATCCAGCTGCTCTACTTCCAATCCAGCTCTCTGCCTTTGCCTGGAAAGGCAGTGGAGGACGGCATAAGTCCTTGGACCCCTGCACCCGTGTTGAGGACCTAGAGGAATCTCCTGGCTCCTGGCTTCGGATTGGCACAGCTCCGGCTGTGGTGGTCAATTAGGGAGTGAACCAGTGATTGGAGGACCTCTAGTTCTCTCTCTTTCTCTCTCTGCCTCTCCTCTTTCTGTGTAACTCTGACTTTCAAATAAATAAATCTTTAAAAAAAATAAATAAAATGAATATATGTAAACTTGATCACACATCCCCTATTGAGCTGCATAGAGATTTTAGTTTGTAAAATGTATTTATATAGTATATATAAGAAAGTATCATATATAGATATATGTTTACTATATATTTAGGTAAATACATATCTAATTAGAGGTAAGGAATGAATTCAACAATGTTTTTGGGTGCAGGTATTTATCTGAATGGTTAAGACACTAATGTCCTGTATCACAGGGCCTGAGTTTAACTCCCAGCACTGGCTCCCAGTTCCAACTTCCTACCAAAGCAGACCTTGGGAACAAGAATAATAATTGGGTCCCTGCCATTCGCGTGGGAGACCTGGGTTGAGCTTCTGGTTCCCAGTTTTGGCCTAGTCCAGTCCCAGCCTTTGCGAGCTTTTCAGGAAGTGAACCAGGCAACACAAACTTGGTCTTGCTCTCTATTTCTGTGTGTTTCTTTCTTTGCCTTTGCTTCTCTACCTAAGGAAAACACAACACCAAATAAAACCCCAGTATTTACTTATCTTTCATATAATGTCAGGGTCAGTTCTAGCAGATAGAGATACAACTGCTCAAAGACAGAAGAGGGCCCACTTTGCTGGAACTTGTAATGCAGGTGGGGAGATGGAGGCAAGCAGATATTGAGCAGTATGGTTTCAGATGGTGAGAAACATTGTACATCCAACCTGGTGATGAGACAGGGGATTATTCGCTGAGAGGGAACAGGATGGACAGCAAGTTTGTTAGCAGTTGAGTTTGAAATCCATATTACCCAGCTAAATGAAAGTGTTAAACAGATAACTGGATATATAAATCTTTTTTAACTCAGAATTAAAAATACAGTACTGAGTGGCATCTGAATATGGATGTTTCTAAAACCATGGATCTGAATGAGAGAGTCACAGAAAGAATTTGTAGATAGAGAAAAAAGAAGAAAGGAGAACATGGGGTTTGACTTTGTAGTTAAGATGCCAGTTAACATGCCTGCCTCTCACAATGAAGCGCCTGAGTTCAGTACCCAGCTCTGCCTCTTGATTCCAGCTTCCTGCTAACAGCGACCCTGGCGGCAACAGGTGGTCGCTCAAATAATTGGTTTCCTGTGCACCACGTGGGAGACCCAGAGTGAATTCCCAGCTTCCGGCTTTGGCCTAGCCACTGCAGGCATTTAGGGAGTGAGCCAGCAGATGGGAACTCTCTAAGTTAGCCAACCCCCGCCCCCAGCTAAAAAAAAATATTTTTAAAAGATAGAAAAAGATGGCCGGCGCCGCGGCTCAATAGGCTAATCCTCTGCCTGCGGCACTGGCACCCAGGGTTCTAGTCCCTGTCAGGGTGCCGGATTCTGTCCCGGTTGCCCCTCTTCCAGGGCAGCTCTCTGCTGTGGCCCAGGAGTGCAGTGTAGGATGGCCCAAGTACTTGGGCCTTGCACCCCATGGGAGACCAGGAGAAGCACCTGGCTCCTGCCAGCAGATCAGCGCGGTGCACCGGCCGCATCGAGCAGGCCGAGGCGACCATTGGAGGGTGAACCAACGGCAAAGGAAGACCTTTCTCTCTGTCTCTCTCTCTCACTGTCCACTCTGCCTGTCAAAAAAAATTAAAAAAAAAAAATTTAAGAAAGATAGAAAAAGCTGACAAGTATCAAGTCTCCGGGGATACTAACATTGAGAAATTGAGTAGAAGAGTTAGCAAAGGAAAATGAACTGAAATAGCCGGTGAGGTGGAACAAACTTGAGTGGGCTGTCACCTTTCTCTGTGTGTCTCTCTCTCTCTGTCCACTCTGCCTGTCAAAAAATAAATAAATGAAAAAAATAAAATAAAAAGAGACTAGGGAATGAAATTGATCACTGCTGATGTTCCAAGTAAGGTTAGGACATGTGATTCTCGTGCAACATTGAACCCATTGGTGACAAGAACACCTCACGCAACATTGAACCCATTAGTGACAAGAACACACGAACCATCATGGTGCTGTGATGATCAAAGTCCACTTAGCATTCTCTTCAATTTCTGCTATTTTCCTACTTAACAAACAATGATTGATGAAGGAAATGTCAAGAAAAGGTTTGCTCCTAAAATAGATAAAATTCTTAATACCAAGCTATGCATTTTATTTGGCATCCAAAGCAGAGAGATTATCATTCATGCCAGGGGTATGATTGTGTCATTATATAGAATGTGACTTTACCATTTTAGTCATGTCTTCTTATTTTTTACAGTCAACAACGTATTCTATCCACTCACACATCTGAGATGCATATGCTGTTAAAGCTTCCGTTGACAGTTGAATACAAAATAAAGAATATATATGTTGTGGTGGTTCTCTGGCCCAGAGTTTAGCTGGAGATTGGAGGAAGTTTTTTTTTTTTTTCTTAGCACCCAAGAATGAATGTTGCCTTCTAATGCAGCTTCTCCTTAAATTGAATTTTAATACAGTTAACAGTTTTATTAGGTATGACATTGCTAATTGGAAACAATGAGATGTAACCTAAATCTGTAATCTGGATTTTCTTAAAGTCTTTAGGAGGATTAAAGAATTACTTTTCTCCTAATAGAACTCTTAGATCATCCAATGAAAATAATATGAGGGAACTTTGAAAAGGTCATGAAAAATGGATTAAAAGGTGTTTATTTTGTTGCAACACTACTTGAAATCCATGAGTAGTTGTTTCATTATGTGCATCATACATGAACATTTTGAAGACCCCTCATGTGCATGGACTTTGAAAAAAATTTTTTTGCAACAAAGTAAACTTATATTTTAATTCCATTTTGCCACATACTTCTGGAGTACCCTAGTATTGTCTACTAAATACCTGGAACACCTGCCTATTAGCGCAGCCTCTGGTTATTTGGTATCTTCAAGACTCAAAGAATGAAGTCATGCTATGATAGATTTCATGTCTGTGTCCCTAGAAAATGTCTTCCTCATCTGCCTCCCCAGTGCTGGTCCCAACAGTACTACTCTAGGACCATTCTATGCACCCTGCAGCCCAACTGCTTGTACAGGTTGACTGTAACTTTCTTAGGAAACAAAGAGATCAACAACAACAAATCCACCATGTGCATTGCTCCAGCAAAACAGGTCTTAATCCTGCTGTCCCTGAGGCTGGCTGGCTGGGACTCCCACCTGCATCTGTCATACCCATCAGACATGCTCACCTTGAGGAGTTACGGCTGAAACCCTGAGACTTGACAGCTGGAAATGGGGAATCGTCTGCGCTTATCACACTATATTCAGGAGGAGTTACTTCTGCAGTTTATGTGGGTACTAGTTTACCTCAGTTTGACATAGTGACATTTGCAGGATTGATCCCCCAAATCTAAAGAGCTTTTTGTAGCACGTAGCAATGAAAATAGAAGAATTTTGACTATTTTATTATATTTTAAAATTTTTAATTGGCACATGTAATTGTACACATGATGGGGTACAGTGTGACATTTCAAGGCAAGTATACCACGTGTAATGATCAAATTAGGGTAATTAGCATTTCCAGCTTCTTCAATATTTATCATTTCTGTGTGTTGGGAGCCTTTGAACTCCTCTTGGCCAATTCTTTTAAAAATATATAATGAAAAGTTGTAAACTGCAGTCCCCCTATTGTGCTGTTGCACACAGACGCGTGCCTCCTGTGGACCTGGATTCTGGCTCCCGTTGCCCAGCTTCCGCATCTCTGCACCCCCACCCCAGCCTGCTTCCCAGCCTGTAGTCATCACTCTTGTGGATTCGGATCAACCTTTTGTTGTCCTCCTTTGTTTTGAGCTTTCACACCTGAGAGAGGACAGGCAGGGTTTGTCTTTGCGTGCCTGGCTTAGTTCACGCAACATAACGCCCTTTGGTTGTGTTCATTTTGAGGGCCTTGTCTGAGACAGCGAAAGACAGGTCTTTTCTGCAACTTGCGCCCTCTCGCCTCTCCTCCTGTCACCTTTCTCTCATGCTGTCTTTGCATGCGAAAGCTCTTCCATAAGTTACCTCCTCTCTGCTGCCCACATGTTCCTCAAAGCTGTTCCAGGGAGCGCTGTGTTCCTTCCCTGCCAAGTTTTCTGTCCCTTCCTGTGCTCCTGACATACTTTCTTTCCCCAGGATTTATTTTTTTTAAAGATATTAGCAAAAACAATAATTACTCGGTGTGGGGAGATAAGTTTTCGGCTTTTAAGAAAGACAACTTCAGGTTGAATTCTTCAGAAATGGCGATATTTTTTTCTTTGTGGAGGAACTTTAAAGAACATTCACTTGAAAACATTGATTAATTGTTGTGTTTCTAACCACGGCATGCATTACATTTAAGATAAGAGCAATGACTGGAAATTTAGATTTAAATTTTTCTCATGAGCTAAATTTTCGACTTCTGCCATTCTCATAAAAGAGCAAGGCAATTTATGGGTTTAAACTTTTAACAAAAGTGTCTTTAGAAACATAATATTATGATAATGATTTTAGTCTTTAATATTATTATAAAGAATGTTTTTAGATAATGCATGGAAATGTTCCCTCACAATTATGTATTTCTTAAAATTAGCTCTGCAATACTCTAAGGGAGACAATAAAAATAGAGAGGCAAGCATAACATTAGTTTATGCTTAGAACATAAGTTTCAGCATTCTATTTGCCATACTCAATAATGGTAGATTATGTTGAAGTTGTTTGGCAAATATTCATTGGACGACTATAATTGAGTTATGAGCATGCAAACAAATTCATCCAATTTAAATATTTCTAAACTTTATTTTCAACCAAGAAGTGGGAGGTATGTGACCTATCAATTAAAGCCCCTGTAGTAGGGGGATAGTTCCCTTCTGCATTGCTTCATATGTTCCCAAACATAGCAGCATATGTAATAAACTCTTAATAAATTCCTAAGTGTGGTGATAGTGTGAGAGTAACAGACTCAGTTTATATGAAACAAGTAAGAGTAACTCCAGGTCTTTCTAGAAGTGATTTTCTTCTTTCCTAGGTTAGTCTTCCCTTAACATTAGCGTTGATACACCTCCCTCAGTGGGGGACCCTGGCATTGTGTCCTGCACTAATACACGGGAGGGTGTGTTTAAGGAAGCCTTCTGCAGTATTTTATAGGTCATGGGGGTATCTTTTGTGCTTAACTAAATGGGAGAACCTCTGAAGTTTCCCATGTGTGTGTGAGTGTGTGTGATGTGTGTAGTTAGGTCCCAGAGTCTGCTGGTGATTTCTGGGTGCTCCTTGGGAACTCAGGAGCTCACACCCTGAGGCTGTAGAGCCATCAGTATTTTTGTTTCTGTTTGCTCTTTGATTAAGTCAGGGTAAGAATTCTTTCTAAACGGCTGGCATGGTGGCCCAGCAGGGTGAGCCGGCATCCTATAGCTGTGTGCCCATTTCAGTCCTGGCTGTTCCAACTCTTGTCCGGAATCCCTGCTAATGCACCTGGGAAGGCAGCAGGGGATGGTTCAAGTATTTGGGCTCCTGCCACCCATGTAGGAAACCCAGATGGAGTTCCTGGCTTCCACCTGGCTGTTGTGGCCATTTGGTTCTAAACCAGTAGACAGAAGACCTCTCTCTTTGTCTGGCTCTACCTCTCTCTCTCTCTGTCACTCTGGCTTTCTAATAAATAAGTAAATCTTTATAAAGATTGTTTGCAAATAGTTATCTCATAGGGATGATTTGAATATGTTCATCAGAGATGCTACAAAGCAAAAGAAATCCCCAGTAGGGCAAGGCTGGGTACAGCCTGTAGGGCCATTGTGTGCTATCAGTTGCATTTAGCAGTAGCCAGCTCCAGCATGCATCTTTGTCTTGTGTTTTTTATTTAATAGAAAACTTTTATTTAACAAATATAAGTTTCAAAAGTACAACTTTTGGATTATAGCAGTTCTCCCCCACCTCCATAAGCATCCTCCCACTGGCAAACCATCCCATCTCCTACTCCCTCTCCCATCTCATTCTTCATTAAGATTCATTTTAATTATCTTTATATACAGAAGATCAACTCTATACTAAGTAAAGATTTCAATAGTTGGCACCCACACAGACACACAAAGTATAAACTACTGTTTGAAGACTAGTTTTGTTAATTCTCATAGTATAACACTTTAAGGACAGAGATCCCACATGGGGAGTAAGTGTACAGTGACTCCCGTTGTTGATTTAACAGTTGACATTCTTACTTGTGACGTAAATAATCACCCAGTGCTCTCATGAGCTGCCAAGGCTATGGAAGCCTCTTGAGTTCACAAACTCCAGTATTATTTAGACATGGCCATAATCAAAGTGGAAGTTCTCTCCTCCCTTCAGAGGAGGTACTGGGATCTCACTCACAGCGATCATTCATTTGGGTCATTTTTTGCCGCAGTATCTTGGCTTTCTAAGCTTGCATCTTTGAATGGGCTTCTCATTCCCTGCTACAACACTGATGCTGTTCTTCACTCCAGCTCCTTCAGAAAGAAATACTATAAAAGTCTTCAGCCTGTGGTTCTGCTCTCTGGGCTTTGAATCCTATTTGGGGAAATAGGAGTTACAGTTAATACATTGTGACACAGTCTATCTAGACTAGGTGAAGTCTCACCTGGTTTGCTAGGGAAAGACAGAGCAAACTCTTCTACATTGTTAGTGGGAGTGTAAATTAATACATTATGGAAAAAAGTGTGTAAATTCCTCAAAAAATTAAAAAGAGAGCACACTCCAACAATCCCAATCCTGGCTATATATCCAAAGGAAAAATTCAGTATGTCCCATGTTTACTGGAGCGTTGTTCTTGATCAGAACATGGAGTAAACCTCAATATCCATCATTGGATGAATGGATATGGAAAACATGATATACATATGCACACATGGAATGCTATTCAGCCATAAAAAGGATGTGTCATTTGTGATGGCAGGAATGAACTTGGAGGATACCATGTTAAGTGAAATAAGCCAGGAAGAGAAAGTCAAATACCACATGATCTCACTCATGTTGACTCAAAAAAGGTTGATCTTATGGAAGTTTAGAATAGAATGGTGGTTACCAAAGGCTTGGCGAGGTTGTCAATGGGTACAGTGGTAGTGTTGGGTAGGAGGAATAGCTTCTCATATATGTGCACAGCTGTGTGAATCCAGTGAATAATGATGCAATGTATATTTCAAAATAACTAAAAGAAAGGATTTTGGATGTACTCATAAAGAGAAACAAGTTTAAGGTAATACACACACTAATTTGATTTAATCATTGTACAATATATACATGGATCAAGACATCACACTGTACCCTGTTAGTATGTATAATTATTGTCATTCAAAACTAAAAATATTTAAATGTTACACCAAAAAACATGGAAGCTTAGGACGAACAAGTCTTCTCTGGTATTGATTAAGGTGCTTGGAACTCTAAAGAATTGAGGTTTAAGAAATTGAAGGAGCATTCTTCTGGAAAAGAGGGTAATCTACCCACGAAAATGGTATTTTGACATTCAGCTTGCCTTTGTCACTAACTAGATTACTTATTCTCTGTCTATGGTAACAGCACCTTAGAGTGAGAAGAGAATTTGGTGTTCAAGTTCAGTTCCATTCAGAGCCGCAGGATGTTAGGATGGGTTGTGAAGGTCACCCTGCTTATAAATGGAACAGCTGGGGCTATGTCCCTTCCAAAGTCAAAGTTCCTGATTATTACTATATCTTCTTAGGTATTCAAAAATAAAAAGATCTTTATTAAATTATTCCTACTCTCTAACGAAACCTAGAGAGCCTCCACAATGAGCATTTACAAAATTTATAAATATTTTATGTTTAATATCGTTCTTTACATATTCTTTTTTAAAAGTTTCCAATGGAGCAAGTGTTGTGGCTCGGGGGCTTAAGCCATTGCTTGGGACATCCGCATGCTGTATCAGAGTACCAGTATGAGTCCTTGCTACTCTGCTTATGATACAGCTCCTGCCAATCAATGTGCATGGGAAGACAGTGAATGATGATTCAAGTGCTTGGACCCCTGCCACCCACATGGGAAACCTGGATGGAGTTCCAGAATCCAGGATTCTGCCTTCCCGACTTCTGGCTGTTTCAGGCATCTGAGTAGTGAACTAGCAGATGAAGAATTGCTCTCACTCTCATTCTCACTCACTGTCATTCCCCCCTTTCAAATAAATATATCTTTAAACAAAAGGCTTCAGTATCTTTTAAAAAGAAATCTCCTGATAACTAAGTGATAGGGTACAAGTATAGGTTGAACACATAAACAATATACTTAATAAAGTGAATGAAAAATTCACTTTAAAATGCAACAATGCAAGTTTGAAGGGACTTATTTCTTAATGTTTACTAATTTCTATTGGTAACCATGAATCTTAGGTGCACTGTCAATTATTTCACTAGTCTGTCAAGTTACTGAATAGATTTTGTACTTAAATAAGCTTTTTCATTCTGGTGGACTTTGACATACACCTATGTGCTCACACACATGTACAGTTCACCACTTACATCCCCATAGGGAGATTCAGGTATGTAGAATTTGTTCAGGCATATGTTGGTATTCAGAATTGGGCCTGTACCTCCTTTTAAACTAATTTTACTGGTTAGATTTTTCTGCCTTCAGCTACAACTTCTAGTTTCACTCTTCTTAGCTGGAATGAGTGGAAACATTGCATTTAACCACTCTGTGGCCTTTAACTACATAACTTTGATTTTCAAGACTGGAGAAGCATTTCCTGAAAGATGCTTAAACCCAGAATACCGGTATGAAATGCTGGTACTTTGATAAGACAGGCAACATTTGCAAAGAAGCCAAAACCTTAGTGAATACTTCACCAATTTAGGCCTTCTAGGAAAATGCTTATTAAACTTTGAGAATGGAAATGCCTCAATTTACAGTGGGCATAGTATCTATCCCATAAAACATTCAGCAATAAAAACCTGTTTTTTTTCACTAACCATTGCTTTCTTTTTAATTCTTAAGAAAAAATTATAGTTGAGATTTGTCTGGCTAGCCTTAATCACCGACCACCCAACCAGAGTTTATAGAAGGCCAGATTTACAAAAGAGCATTCCTGCTGGAGGTTATCAGAAGGAAAACTTAGTGGCCACTTATCAAGTTATGATGATGACAAAAGTGGTCACGGGCGCTAGTGTCACTAGGATAACTAAACTGTCACTCGTAATCCTTTTTGATCAGAATATTTAATGAGATTTGTAAATTGAGATGTAGATGACCAGAAACAAACCAGGCTCTGCTTTGACTGCAACCCCCTGTGCTACAGGTAGAGAAAGCCACTCATTTGCACCGAAGCACAACAATAAATGTGGCATGCATGGTGTAGCTTTATAGGTGCAAATTGATAACTGGACATCAAAACAGTGAAGTCTTCCCATTGCAGAGATGCAGATTGGCAGTCAGATTGCAGACATCAGCAAGACAGAAGACAAAGCACAGAGCAGCTCAGGAAACCCAGGAGGTTGCTGCCTGCTAGGGAGTTTCTGTTTCAAAGAAGAAAGAGAAAAGCAAAGCAAAAACCTGGAGATATTTTAGGGATCATGTTTTCAATGAATGCTTTTGATGGAAAGCTTTTTAATTTTGTAAATTCCTCTCTGCATGATAGGAATTGAAACTATATCTCAACTTTGCATTTTGAATAGTCCTAAATAACTATCTCCCTCCCCCGACAAAACAAAGTCAAAAGGATAATCTAGTGATTATATTGTACAAAAACGTGTGCTAAACCCCTTAAAAATGTGAGGTAGATAAAGTACCTTTGGTAACTGTCAAAAGAGCAGTTGCCTCTTACGGAACTTTGGTTCCGGAAGTTAGGTTGCCTTCCATATAATGTTTATATTCCAAAGATACATACAGCAAGCATATTTGGTTAATTGGATATTAACATGCTAAACATTCCCCTTGAAATTTAGGCATCTTGTAGACCAATCTCATTATGGTAGAATTGGTTGTGTTATTAAAATAAAGACACAAGTCAGACATGAAGATATGGGGAAAAAGGAGAAAAATATCAGATCCATCTAGCAGAAAAAGATGACTAACCTTTATACCAACAGGAAAGGCTGAGAATTACTAGAAAAACAACTATAAAGACACCGTAAATCAAACAGCATAGAGTTTAGAACATCAAAAACTCAGAAATTTTCATCTATTATTAATTATGATAAAAAATTCTATCTCAGAATATTTCACACAGCAACTGTTGCCAAGAAAATCTACATCTTCCTGAGCTGAGGAAAGTTAGAAATAAGGACTTAGGTTCTAAACTTTCAATGAAATTGGATAGCCATTAATAAAATATTCCAATGCCTTTGTACATTTTTCTTTCAATTAAACAGCCACTTATTAAAAAGAAGACAATTTATTATTTCAATGACATTTAAATATTTAATAGGATTACAATTAGAATAGTCAAATAAATGTGGGAACTGAGTGTGAGTTCCTAAAAAAATATTTTTACTCTTAGACTGTAATTTTTTTTTACCTATGATATGCTTAATAGTGACTGTGATTAAAAAAATTTGGAGAGAAACTTTAGAAAAAATTAATAGTATAGTTTTTATTCTGCATTGATAGTGAAAGACCTTCATTAGCGTCTCTATTAACCTTTTAAGTAAGCTGCTTATTATCCCACATAAGTAACAGCAGAGAAAGCATCTTCACACTAACTCAAATGGTCATGGAGGAGCTAATTAGTAGACTAGATGTTTCTTTATCTGCATCCAGTCCACATGAGCAGACTTTCCACCCACTAAACATCTGTATTCCAATTAACATCATCACCTCATTTTTTCCATGCCTACATCTGTAGCAGCAGTTTCTTTGGTAATGGAATAATGTAGATCATGGTGTAGATCATGGCACATCTCAGTAGTGCAGGAAGATGGCTCAGCCTTAGCTTTGGCTACAAAGCCCTTGATGAAGCTTTTTCTTAGGTGTTGCAGGTTTGAGTTTAGAAAAAGAACACACATGCACGTCTCACACAAACACACACACACTCACACTCACACTCGAAGGGCCTTCAGAAGCTCATGGGAGGGATGGGAATGTGGCCTAACAGTAGGATATTGGTTGGGAATACCCACATCCCATCTCAGCGTGCCTGGGTTCATGTTCCTGACTCGAGCTCTACAACGATATGGACTCTGGGAGGTGACAGTGATGGCACAAGTGGTCGGGGTCCTGCTGCATGCATGGGAGCCTGGCTTCTGGGTTCCCAGCTTTCGCTTTGTCCCAGCCTCACCTCAGGTGTGCATTCAGAGGAACAAACGGGCAAATAGAAGCTCTGGTTGTCTTTGTGATGTCTGCCTCTAGGCTTCTTAAATAGATAAAAATTCTTCCAAAAGTTCTTGGGAAATGCATATCATGAAAAAAATGCATGGATTCCAAAGTTGTTTTGAACAAAAATAAACTTGTCTTTTAATTCTGTTTTCATAAGAACTTTGAGAAGTCTCTTGGTAGAGTGCTACGTTGCCAGTGCTGTTGTAAGCACTTCACATTTATTGTTTTCTTGCAGTGTTTCCATTTGGTAAGTGCTATTTTTGCCATTTATACCTAAGGATACCAAGGCAAAGGGAGATTATGAAATGTGCCTGAGATCCCATAGTGGGGAACAGAGATGCTGGAGTTCTAATCCAGGAAGTCCCTGAACACAGAGTCCACATTAGTAATCAATAAAACTTGCACAAGAAGGAACTCCCATATTTTTCATTGTCAAAATATTGGAAGCAAATGCAGGACAAAGTGACAAGTAAACCATAATTTATTGAATGTGAACTGTGGTCTTGAAGATTGCTTGTGAGTTGATCAGAATAGCTTCTCCTTCAAATGAAAATCTCTTTGGGAAACAAGATTCATACATCATTCAACAAGATTCAAATAGCATTGCTTGTTGAGTATAGAACGAGAGTAACCTGGCGCTGAGTTTGTGTAGAGAGTGCCTGCTCTACCATGGCTACTGCTGGAAACCTGTCAAGCAGGCCAGCCCTTGATTGGTTGTGGTTAAATGCACTCACTCCCTTGGACAGTGAAGAACACACAAGGGGCACAATATGAGCCCCCCTGCTAGAGATAGTGCTCATTAACCAATGCAAGTTTCAGCCATGGCCACATGGCTTCCTGCCATGACGTACATTATTGCTGCTCACTTTGCACTAGTTGCATTAAGAAGGGGAGTATTCTTTTGGATTACTGCACTTCCTTAAAAGATTTTAGGAGTGCTGTGACCTCTTCAGCAGCTCGTATAGCCCTGTGCTCTGTTTCCAGGATCCCAGCTCACATCTGGCCACCATCATTTCTCAACTGAGTAGCAGCATTTAGGTCCCAGTTCAAGGGTGGCGAACTGGTGGAAAGTAGATCAAATCCAGTCCAAGACAATGTTTTGTTTTGGAATGAATGTTTAATAGCTTAGCAAAAATGGAATTTCCTGTCTTTGTTTTAAAACAAGGACATTTCAATAAAATGGCAAATGCTCAGTTGTCTTGAAACACTGAAAACACTGGTCTTGTATCTCCATATGGCAACAATCAGAGGTAACGAGGCCTCCAGGAAAGACAGAGCAGTCTTTGTACTGAGTAAGTGCAGGCACAAGTGCTGACCACATCAAGGTCTGTGATTGCATTACTGACTTGGTGCCTGTAGGCTTTGCCTGAAGCTTGTGTGTTCCCCTCCTATGTCACAGCCCCTTTCTGCTCTTTCATTTATCTGCATTACCTTCCTGGCCTCATTGGCTTTTGTCTTTGAAAGACTTCTTCTAAATATTTCCCCTGCCTTCCATGAAGCTGGGTGCTGGAAACTGAACCTAGGTCCCCCATGTACATGGCAGGAACCCCACTACTTGAGTCGTTACCACTGCCTCTTAGAGTATTTAGTAGCAGGTAGCTGGAACTGGGAGTAGGGGCCAGGGCTGTGGCTCAAATACAGATGCTCTCCTTTGGGATGAAGGTGTTCTGTGTTGTAACCACTAAGCCAAATGCAGTCCCTGAAGTAGGCTGTCGATGCAGTACAATTGAGCAAGCAAGTAAAGAATTAGGATTATGGGGGCCGGCGCCATGGCTCACTTGGTTAATCCTTCACATGTGGCGCTAGCATCCCATATGGGCACCGGGTTCTAGTCCCAGTTGCTCCCCTTCCAGTCCAGCTCTCTGCTGTGGCCCAGGAGGGCAGTGGAGGATGGTCCAAACGCTTGGGCCCTGCACTCGCATGGGAGACCAGGAGAAGTACCTGGCTCTTGGCTTTGGATCAGCGTGGTGTGCCGGCCACTGGGGGGTGAACCAATGGCAAAGGAAGACCTTTCTCTATGTCTCTCTCTCTCACTGTCTATAACTCTACCTGTCAAAAAAAATTAGGATTATTAATAGGAAAGTATTCACATTTTTTCATTCTCATGGGATGAGGTTGCTTGGGGGAAAGGGAATGTTCCCAAAGCTGGATAGGATTGAGAAAAGGTAAGCAAACCATGGAGAGCGAGAGGAAGAAAGTAGTCAGCCAAGTCCTGCAAACAATGGGCGCAGTGGGGAAGGGGATGATCACCTAGTAACTTTCTGTGAGTGGAGATAGCTGGAGAAAAATGAAAACAATAGAGTCTCGGTTTCAATATCTCTTTGTTCTCTACTGTAACCTTCACCTTGTATGCTCAGACTTTCAGTTAGTATCTGCCTGGCTCACCAGTCTACTGTTAATGAGCCTTTGGGAAAATGAAAGCAACAGAGAGGATAGTGGCAGGAATGCAGTTCAAGAACTAAATGTTTAGCATCTGTCACCAGGTGGGACTAAACTGCAGCCTTCTGAGTGTGTGTGAGATGACTGAGGGGACACTGAGTTTCTCCTGGTATAGAAATTCCAGGCTGGATGTGATGAATCCCCAGTGGCTGGAGATTGGGAGCTCTCCAGGCAGCAGAACACTGAGTCACAATGGACCCTCATCTTGTCCCTGGCTATGTTTGCAGCATCTTCTGTTTACCTCTGCCCCACCATACGCATCAAGCCCTACATCTCTATCTCTGATTGATCCACCCATATGCTGGGGACCAGCTCCCAGTAGAGATTGAGTGGCAATCTCTATTTTTATACAGATTTCTTTTTGCTCTGTTTTTCCTGCTTGACATCTGCATATTTACATAGCCCGCAACTTCTCATTCATTCTGTTTGAGCTCTTAAATATACCCTAGTGATTTCCATCTTTTTCCCATTCAGTTAATATATTCTCTTTATTAATCACTCTATGGTAATGTGCTATTTCCCATACCTGGAATTTTCTGACCATTCATTGGTTCAACAAGTAGAGCTGATCTCTGTGTTCCTCAGTTCCTTGTCACTGCAATAGTTTCTGTATGAAAGGTACACGACTGAACAAAGAGATAAAAAAAGTTACTGCTTTTGGAGGTGTTCATGAACTTTTTGAAGGCCCCTCCCAAAGAGAAGAGAAGGGATTTAAGTTGGAGTCCTGGGACACTCAGTATTTTAGGGGAAAGGAGGAAGAAGAAACCAGCCCAGGAGAATGATGAGTGATCATTGAGTTAGGAGCAAAACCAAGAACATGTGGTAACACAGAAATCCAGAGTTTCTGGAAGGAGGGATTAAGGATGCCAAAAGCTCTGCTGGTAAGCTATGTGACAGGAGAAATGACAAATGCTTATGAGATTGCATGTCGAAAAGATTGGAAGTAACCTGGACAAGAGCATTTCCCACAGTGGGCTGGATTGGCTGAAGAGAAAAAGCAAGGGATGAGAAACAGTGAATGTGGACTACACCTCCGTGGATCATTTCATTAGCAAGATCAGCGAGATAGAGGGTAGCTGGATGGGGAAAGGATGGGTTTTTGTTGCTATTGCTGCTGTTAATTTAATTTTGTCTTTTATGGGCCAGTGGGAAATACGCAGTAAAGGTAGAAAAATGGGAGTGTGAGTGGGGAGACTTCCTAGAGCCTCAAGTGGAGGAGAGACTTGGGGATCAATTGACAAAGTGGAGGGGGTAACCACAGGCAGAGGCGCAGTTTACTGTGGCTGGGATTCTCCACATGTGACTCCCCAGCCAGCAGTATCAGCAGACATAAAAGTCCTGGACCTCATTGTAGATGTGCAGACAGAAGCTCAGGGTTGGGACCCAGCACCCTGCAATTGACAATGTCCTCCAGGAGCTGTTGAGGCACATGGAAGTTGGAGAGCCAGCAAAGCTATAGAACTCTACTCTTGCAAGGTTTGACTTAGAGGCCGTGTGCTGTACAAGGTTGCACGCTTGCCTTCTCAGGGCAGCGAGCGGTGGGTAGGCTCAGAAACGGAGCTTAGCTTTATTTTGTCTTACATGTGCACCGTATCGGGGGCACAGCCTGGATTTTGTCATTGACATAATTTGGAGGGGAGGAGTCCTTCTTTAACGGGTGGAATAATTTTATCTGTTATCACAGACTCAAAATAAAGAATAATATTAATTTTGAATGAGAAAACATATCACAAAATCACAAGTTTAAGCAGCTGACAATGCCTCAGATACCACCAATATAGAGGAATAATATTTTAGTTGCCTGATATCCCTCTAAATACTTAGCTTTACAATTTTTTGCATGCATACTTTAACTGGTTCTCATGTGATGCTATTTTTCTAATATTTCCATCAGGAAAATATCTTCTCTATTGTTGATTAAGCTTGATTCCGAATCTGTTTTATTGTACTTTTTAAAGTTTCTTTCAGCTTCACAAGAACAATTTAATATATAACAGATTTTAAAGATTGAGATCATATTTTTCCAATATCTCTCAGATTTCTTTGATATGTTAGCTTTGAGATTTCGGGGCATTACAGTGTTTCTTGAGCAGTAATCAATCTCAAATACTCTGATTCAAAGGTACTTATTTACCATATTGTTTTTGAAATCTTTGTTCACTGAATATTCTAATTATTATGAGAAATCTATTAATGCTATCATTTCAAATCAAAATAAGAAAATTCCATATTTTCTTAATATGTTACTATGACTTTTCTCTCACTTTAAGAGAATGAGCCTTGCTTGCATGCTTTGCAACATCTGCACGTACAGAATTAAGAGAGCAACACTTTCATTGGGTTCTCAGGAGAATCCTTGGACCATTCCAGTACCAGGAAGGCTCAGCAGTGCCTTAGATACAGACACAAGTGATTGTGGATGTTAGAAACACAGCCTACTCTCTCTAATTGACCTTCCCATTAGTCATACCCCTTAAATTTCTGACACATCTGCAAAGCCGCTGGAAGACTGGTGGGTGGAAGTGAGCGAGGGATGTATGAATATGTAGTCGAGAGAGAAAAGTGATAACCATCTTCAAGAATTGCTGCCAAACATCATAATGCTGCAGTGATGATGGAGGGAACACTCTGCTAGGGCTGTAGGGCTGGCGCCAAGGCCATAGAGCGTCCAGTGCAAAGGATAGGTCATGGGCTTGAAGATCGATTAGCTTCGTGGGAAGTATGCATCTCTGTTTCTGAGCTGTATTTTTCTCCCTTTAGTATGTTCATTTGGATGGTAACTTCTGTAATAAAGAATCACTTTTAGCCGGCGCTGTGGCTCACTAGGCTAATCCTCCGCCTTGTGGCGCTGGCACACCGGTTTCTAGTCCTGGTTGTGGCACCGGATTCTGTCCCGGTTGCCCCTCTTCCAGGCCAGCTCTCTGCTGTGGCCCGGGAGTGCAGTGGAGGATGGCCCAAGTGCTTGGGCCCTGCACCCCATGGGAGACCAGGAGAAGCACCTGGCTCCTGGCTTCGGATCAGCACGGTGCGCCGGCTGCAGTGCACTGGCCGAGGCGGCCAGTGAACCAACGGCAGAGGAAGACCTTTCTCTCTGTCTCTCTCTCTCTCACTGTCCACTCTGCCTGTCCAAAAAAAAAATCACTTTCAATATGCTTTATTCATTTACCCCTGGTAAGTGTCGCAGCCTCAGCATCCTGCATTCTGTATCATCTTAGAATGTTTAACAGATGATTTTTTAATGAATGAAGAGTCATGACTTTGATTTTCTAATTAAACTTCATATGCCTTCTGCTTGCCATGTGGACCTTCCAACACCATCTTTGCTGTACTGTAACTGATGGGAGAGAAAGGATATTAGATGGGCAGGAATAAACCTAATGTAATGTGTCTCTTACCCTCGATGGCAGAACTAACCACTACCACAATGGGAATTGCTGATAGTTTCATGCTGTATACACAAGACAACAAGACAAGCAGCAGCACTATTGTATGGATTGAGTGAGGGTGAACCAAACTAGAACAGACAGAAACATTGTACTGCAAGGATGAACTTTATCAGAAATATCTCTAAAACTTATCCCTGTCAGGCTTTGGCTGAACATCTTACTGTCAATGTTTCCCCTTGAAAACATTTTAGCTATAATGGTGTTGTTAGTTTCTGTGCTTTCTCTGTTATCTTGAGAGGGGCTGTCATCTCTGAATGGTGTCCTATATCTGGAACATTGTTCTATATATTCTGTTACAGAATTTTTATTTGATTTTAATATGAATAACGTGTCCCTTCTCTGCTCCTCAGCCTAAGCCGTGAGTAATCTGAGGACAAAACTCATCTCATTGATCTTTAGACTCATGCTCCCATCACCATTTCTGCACTCTACATCATCTCAGTGCTTAGCCTTACCCAGTTGATTGTCCTTAGAATTTGTGTCTCAAGGAAGAATTCATGCATAAATATATTATTGAATAAGTATCTTAGTTCCTTCTGAGACTGTTTTTAATTGATCATCAGTCTCTTCGATTTCTATGCCTATTGTTTTAGTTAGGAGGCTAAATTAGGAAACAGTGGTCTGAAAATTCCGATTTATTGTTCTGTACTGATCAGAATTTTAGAACCCCCTTTTGCCGCTTGTAATTTACAATTCCTTTAAATTGGGAAAGAAATCCAAGTGAGACAGATACTAATTTCTGCTTCTCATGTAAGGAGATGATGGTACTGCCTATTGGCTGAGAGAATTGTGTTCTTTGGTGAAGTCCTGAATTGGAGCAAATATATTTACTTTTTTTTACTTCCCTCTTGAAGTACGAAAGCAGGGCAGGGCAGGAGATTCCATCTATGGCCATGGCACAGGGTCAAGTTCTTAAGGATCCTAGGATAGAAATAAACTAAAAGGATCCAAGCAAAGGGAATTTTCCAGAAAATAATTAAAAGCCAAAATATTATTTCTGAGCCCAAAATAAAGTTGATGTCTATTTTCATAGTATTTCTAACTCAGCAAGATTCCATGAAGACCAGCATTTATTGTAATGTTCCCAGTTGTGAAATTGTAGATGATGCAAGCACAAAGCGAAACAAGCTTTACTGAGAGAACTTCTAGGCAGAAGACTGGCTGAACGATAGGTGCAAACTTCATGCTGCCAGCCTTCCTCCTTCCTACACTACAGACTAAATCATCGCTGGACGCACCATGTAGTGGGCCCTAGAAGAGAGTTCCCCAGAAAATGGACACTTCTGTGTCTGAGAGCAGCCTCCAGTGAAGGATGCTTGACCAGCCATGTGGTGATGGTGCCTGTAAGTGCTCATCCGCGTGGATCCTTCATTCCCATGAGGCTGGGGGCATGGGTCGTCCACGTGGTGAATAGGATGGCCCTCGGACAGTGCCTGCTACGGGCTTAGCACTAATATCTGTTAATTGAATAAATACTTAATGCATAGTCACTATTTTTGAAGTCCATGGCAAGGCTTTCATAAACTTTGAATTGATGAAGAGATTTTGAAAGACAATCATAAAAGATAAGCCATGGAGTGATTAGGAAGACTAATGATAGAAAGTAGATGGAAGAACCAGGAGCTACACTGAGATATGAAGTGCATCACAGAGGATGAAGGGAAAGAAAATGTATTTGTCAGAAGGGAAGTCATAGGCCTGAAGCAGGAGAGGCTTATAAAGTGAGCTTCAAAGTACTATATGAATTAAAAAGAAATTACAGCAGACTACATACATATTAATGAAGCTGAAGCAATATTGAAAAACAACCCATTCTCATTGCCTAGTTTAAAGGGAAAGACAAGATTAACACTTCAGACTTCACTAGGACAGAATGAGAATCAGGTGTATCAACAAAGTCTCACCTTCCTCCCACTTTCTTCACATTTTCCAAGAAAAATGAGAAAAAGATGCTGAAGAAAATTAACTCTGAAAAACTTCAGCTATAGATATCTATTTGGTAATTACAGTGAAAAGAGAGCAGTAGCTTAGTATGAGGGATAAAATGCGTGTAAAACCTCCAGAAAACTTAAAAAACCCAGAAAGCAGTTTTGTACAAGGGGAAGTGTTGGGGAGGAGGCAAGGACTTGGGGAGACAGAGGATGTGATATTTACTCTTTTAGTTGAGAAAAATGGATAGAGGATGGGACCAAGTATTTTTAGCATTGGTTTACTGAAACAAAAATGATTAATCTATATTACCTTTCCTTCCTCTTTTGGTAAATTTCTCAAATATTTTCAAATAGTTACAGGTATACTCAATATAAATTGCTATTTGCTTATGTTACAATCAAACTTAAATCTTCGCTTACATCAGATCTTATTGGAATAAATATAAGCTCGCAACACTCCCAGCAGAAGGAAAGGCAATGGAACTAGAGGGAAGCTTATAAGTTGCCCTATCCAAGTGCATACCAGACCAACTGATTCCTGTCTGACTTGTAGACAAAGGACTGAGTGGAGCACAGATCACAAGAAACCAGCCTGGATGAGCAGAGGCCAGCCTACGTGGCCTGAGTCCAGCATGTGCATAGAGATACGAGCTAAATCAGGGTGTTGTGGTATGTTCCAGTGAGATCATTTTGTTGTTAGATACATAGCATTATGGTCTAACATAACTGATACTGTCACAGGATGTTGAGAGTGATCTCAGCTCTTGTCTCAGATTGAAGAAGAATTTCCATCTAGATAGGGACAGTTAGCAACATTTATTGAAAGTGAGAAACCCCTGACCCAGTAATCAGGAGGGTGACTCCAAGGGAGGAGTTGCCAAATAAACTTGGCAGTGCTGGCTCTTCTATATACAAAGTGACTCTCTGGCCCCTTTATGAAAATCAGATCTAGGTTAAACAGTCAGGGCAGGAGAAGAAGAACAGCCAATCAGAAGGCAGGAATAGCAATCAGAGAACTGAAAGTATATGCCAATGAGGCATGCTACATGAACCAGTGAGGAAACTGACATCAGAGTAGCCTGTTTTGCACAGAAGTGGACAAAATTCTCAATGAGGTGCATTTGGAAAACTCAACAACATCTGAAGATTGTATTGTCTGTGTTCTATGTATGTTTCCCTGCCTCCTGTCCCCCTTCCCTCTGTACTTAAGGAAATTTACATCGTGTATTTTTGCTTGGCTTTGTTTTACTTTGCTATCTAGGGGTCCCTGGAATCCATATCAGAATAATAATACCTCCAAAGTGTTTCTATTAGTTTACAGTCCCATCAGCAATGTATGAATGTTCTTCTGAAAAATAGGAAATACCAAACTAATTTTCCAAATACCACTTACCACAGAATACAATATTTCTCCTCGGGTCACTAAAATATATGTGTGGCTTTCTCCCTACCACAGATGATTGCTCCAGGAACACCAGCTTGGAGTCCTTGAATTCAGTCAATTCTGACATCACCTACCCAGAGTTAGAATCAGATCCCGTAAGTTGAGGGCTCAGTTCAAGACTACACTGCACTTCAGGTGCCAATTTGCAAGTAGTAGGCTGTCACCTGTACATCTCATTGGCTATAAATTGGACTCCCACTACTGCTCCTTGGATTTGACTAGTTTGCCAGAATGGCTCTTAGAGCTCAAGGAAACAATTTCTTTATCAGTTTATTATAACAGACACTACAAAGGATGGAGATAAGCATCCAGATGAAGAGATGGGTTGGGCAAGATGTAGGATCGGGGTGGGGACTTCTGTGTCCTCCAGAAACCTACATGTGCTCATCTCTGTAGCTCATCTGAACCCTATACTTTGGGGCTTCTATGGAGATCTCTTTACATGGGCAAGGTAGATTCAGTCATCAGCCGGTGGTGATTAATCTAGTCATTAGCTTCTCCTCTCCATTGTCTTAAGTCAAGGTAGTGATGAGAGTTCCATACTTAAACTTACAAAGTTGGTTTCTCTGACAAACAACCTGCTATTTTTAAGGCCATCTGGGTGCCCACCAAGAGTTGCCTCATTAGAACAGGAAATCCCCTCTAACGTGGAAGATTTCAAAGGGCTTAGGAGCTTTGCCAGATGTTCTTATTAAGGAAATTACAAAGGTCTTACATCAGGAGCTCAGTGTTAGAAAGAGGACCCAATGGGGCTTGCGCTGTGGTATAGCGGGTAAGGCTGCTGTGTGCTATTCTGGCTTCCTATATGGGCGCCAGTTCAAGACCCAGCAGCTCCACTTCCAATCCAGCTCTATACTATGGCCTGGGAAAGCAGTAGAAGATGGCCCAAGTCCTTGGGCCCCTGCACCCACGTAAGAGACCTGAAGGAGTCTCCTGGCTTCAGATTGGAAAAGCTCTGGCCATTGTGGCTAAGTGGGGAGTGAACCAGTGGATGGAAGACCTCTCTCTCTCTCTGCCTCTTCTTCTCTCTCTCTGTAACTGTTTCAAGTAAAATAAGTAAATATTAGAAAGAGAGGGCCTGAAGCCTAGGTGGTAGAATGGAAGATAGGCCCCTATCCCTAGGGTTTCCAAAGCTCTAAGTCAGGAATGAAGAGTAGAGCCTAAATGTACTTCTTCTTATATCACAATTGGTTAATCTTAGGGAACACTGTTATTATAGCATGTATTCTTTTGGTTTTAATTTCTATTTTCTTTACAACTTTTGAGAACCTTTTCATATCTTTATGGATATGTTGATTTCCTCTCTCATGATGCTGTTTGCCCATTTTTCTATAGGATTGTTTAACTTAACAGTTTGCTGAAATTCTCTGTATATTGTAGAGCTAAACTTGATATGTATTATAAATATTTTTCCCATTATGAAGTTTGTTTTGTCATCCTTTAGTGGTGTATTTTATAATCAAAAGTTACAATCTCACTGTAGCCTCATTTAACAATATTTATCTTCATGATTAGTGAATGTTTGTGTGAGCTGTTTAAGAATGAGTTCCCTGCAGTGAAGGATGCTCTGTGGATTCCCCTTTGTATTTGGTTCTGTGCTCCATCTTGATCTTACTTTTTATTTGCTTATTTTCCTTTTTTATTTGAAAGGCAGACAGATAAATAGACTTGACCTTCTCTGGTTCACTCCCCTAATGCTGGCAACATTTGGAGCTGGGTTGGGTCAAAGCTAGGAGGCTAGAACTCACTCTGGGTCTTCCTGGCTTTAGAAATCACCTGCTGCATCCCACAGTGTGCAGTAGAAGGAAACTGGGTCAGGAGTGGAGCTGGGACTTACACTCAGGCCTCTCGATATGGAATGCATGCATTCCATGTGGCATCCTATCTCTGCATCAAACACCTGCCCTTGATTTTACATAGAACTTGAGCAGGAGTGAAATTCAGTATATTTTTTAAACAATGTTTTTTAAACCTCAGAAATTCTTAGAGGAAAAAATAATTGTCATGTCAGATGATCAATGCAGTAAAATTCATCACAGCTTGAAAATCAGTATTTTTTGTCTATTTGACTATCGTGTTGTCTCAGTCACATTTTTTCCTTTTCCTTGATTTTTTTCTTTATTACCTTTTTCAGAAATATATGCACAGATCTCTAATCCTTTGAATTAATCTGTATTTTCTTTCACCAATGATGCATTGACTTATTTACTGTATCCTTAAAATCACAACTAGTTGTGCAAGTTCTCCAGTGTTTTTCTTTTAATGGTATCTAACTAATCCTTTTATATACATTGAGAATTAGCTTGCTAAATCACATACAGAAACTTCTTGAGAGTTTTAATAAGATGGCATCAAACTTACAGATAAATTGAGTTTTCTACTGCACAAAAATTTAAATTTTCTGTGATTTCTTTCCAAGATATTTTACTTTGTGAACATCATTGTAAATGGTATTTTTAGCTTCAATTCTTAACTGCCTTGTTTCTAATTACTTTGTTAAACTAATGTATTGTTGATTTAAAAACTTATCTGAGAGTTTGTTTTAATTGTGACTTTATCAAATCACTTTATTTGAAATATAAGAAACAATTTTTCTTGTGCAACAGATGTATATGAATGTCTCATGTCTTTCTGTACAGCTCAAGATTACCAAAAATGCTAAATAGAAAGGGTGACAAATAAATATCTTTATCCTTTTCCTAATTTCATAGGGAAAGTTTTCAAAATATCAATCTTGATGAGTTGCCCTATTTCAGAAGGACAGTTTTCAGCAAATATCAAGAGAAACATTTGCTGTACGTGTATGTGTAGATATTTTTATCAGACTAATTTAAATTTCCTTATTCTTATTGTGCAGGAATTTTTCCATAAGGGGGTATTGTATTCTTTTGTTAACATAGTGAAATACTGAATTTTAATTGTTAAGTGAAATGTCTCTTCCTGGAATAAATGCTTTTTCAAGTTTATCTTTTTCTTAACACATTTATTTTATTTGAGAGAGAGAGAAAGGTCTTCCATCCACTAGCTCATTCCCCAAATGGCCACAATGGCTGGAGTTGAGCCCAACCAAAGCCAGGAGCTTCTTCTGGGTCTCCCACAAGGGTGCAGGGGTCAAAGGACTTATGTCATCTTCCACTGCTTTCACAGGCCTTAGCAGAGAACTGGATTGGAAGTGGAACAGCCAGGACTTGAACCTGCACCCATATGGGATGCCTGAACTGCAGGCATTGGCTTCACTCCTCTAAGCCACAGCTCTGGCCCCTTCATTTATGTTTGCAAGTAAAATTGGATTACGGTTTTCCTTACTTGAAATATCCTCATTAGATTTTGATATAAAATTCCTATTCACATTGTAAAACAGATGGAGTGTTCCTACTTTCCTTATCCACTACAAAAGTTCTCATAACTTTTATATTACTCCTTTATCTCACTGATTATTCCATTAAAACAAAAATTTTCATGATGTCCAATTTTGTCTATGGATTCAGTTTCATTAATAATTTTAAGAATGTTCATTTTCTCTGTTTCTGAATACTTACATGTTAGATAGTTTCTTTCAAACTATGTTTTTATTTTTTTATTTATTTTTTTTTTATTTTTGACAGGCAGAGTGGACAGTGAGAGAGAGAGACAGACAGAAAGGTCTTCCTTTGCCGTTGGTTCACCCTCCAATGGCCGCCGCGGTCGGTGCGCTGCGGCCAGCGCACCGCGCTCCTCCGATGGCAGGAGCCAGGAGCCAGGTGCTTTTCCTGGTCTCCCCATGGGGTGCAGGGCCCAAGCACCTGGGCCATCCTCCACTGCACTCCAGGGCCACAGCAGAGGGCTGGCCTGGAAGAGGGGCAACCGGGACAGAATCCGGCGCCCCGACCGGGACTAGAACCCCGTGTGCTGGCGCCGCAAGGCGGAGGATTAGCCTGTTGAGCCACGGCGCCGGCTCAAACTATGTTTTTAAAAATCCAGTCTGAAACCTTTGCCTTTGTCTGTGTTAAAAAGACTGAAGTCAATTTAAATATTGTTCTTTTGATGATAATCTTTTTACCAAATTTTCATGTTTCCTGCATACTATGATGTTTTGGAAAGTGATTTTCATTGAACTTGTCTTGTTTAAGGTCTGTGGTACTTAAAGCCGTGGCATGGTGTCACGCATCAGTTGTATATCAGCCACTAAGTCTCTACATTGTCCTTTTGCTGTTCTTACTGCAATACCTGCTCTTGGACCGAGGTTTCTTTTCTCAGGAGCATCCTCATTCATCAAGTTACACTAGCCTTGACTCATGTCTCTAACACTAGAAATCCTGTCAGAGGTAATTTACATAAAACAAGCAGAACCAGATTCCTTCTACCTACCAACGCATTTTCCACTGTGATGGTTAAGTTTATATGCCCACGTGATTGGAATAAAGCTGAAAAAACATTGATTTTTGGTGTGTCTGAACACGATTATCATGCAAATCAGTGGAATAAGTGAAGTTTCTCAGCAAAGTGGGTGGGCTTCATCCAATCCATTGAGAGCCCCCAATCCAATAAAATGGCCAGGGAAGAGCAAGTTCTCTGTCTCTCGCACAGCTAGGGCATCCATCTTCTCTTGATTTCTGACAGTAGAATTCTGTGTTCTCAGGCCTTTGGATGCTAAGGCATACATTGTCAGCTCCCTGATTCTCATGCTTTCAAACTCAGAATTGCAAGAATGGCATCCCTGGTTCTCCTTGTGGCACATGGCATATGATTGGACTTCTTTGCCTTCCTAATTGCTTGAGTTCCCATAATGAATCAGTCTCAATCTCTCTCTTTTTCTCCCTCCCTCTATTTCTCTTTCTCTATCCCCCTCCTCCTCCCCATCCATCTCCTACTGGTTCTGCTTCTCTGAAGAACTCACTGAGACACCCACCTTGATCCGTGATGAAACTGTGCCAACATGGATGACTGCAGTGGCCTTCCAACTGGTGCTCCTTCTTTCTGCCATTCCCCCACCCCTGAGAGCCCAGTCTGCCCACCACAGCTAGAGTGATTCTATTGAAGCCCAAGTCATATCGTGTCCCTTGTCTGTTTTTCAATGGCTTCTTCTCTCACTTAAAGTTCAGTGCTTGTCATTGTGGGCCTCCAGGCCCTACATTGTCAGAATTCTGACTGCCTCTGACATCATGCTTCCCACCATCGTCTTGCTCACCTGATTCAACCACATTGGATTTCTTGCTGTACATGGAAGACAATGTGTTCCTACCTTAGGTACTTGTAGTATGTTTTCCCCGTAGAAACACTTTTGCCATGACATTTTCATACCTTCTTTGAGAGAAATTCCTGTGGGTATCTGACCAGGTCTTGCTTTCTCAGACAAGCCATCACCGTCACTTCCTAGCCTCTTGGCCTGCCCTCTTTTACTTCTTGGAATTTGTATTATTTGATATTATATTTTATTATTGTCTCATTGCTTTTCCTAAATATTCCTGCTAAAATATATGCTCCCTGTGTGCAATGACCTTTTCTATTTTTATCTTATTTTTTGTTTGATGTATATCTAGGGTCTAGAACTTTGCCTGCAGCATGTGGAAAGAGCTGAAATAAATTTTGGTAAATAAAGTTATTAATGGCTATTAGCACATTTTTCTCAGTAAACACATAAGGAACAGGGTGACAGGGAAAAGAATTGATTATGGATTATAATGAAGACAAACATTTTTGATCATCTTGGAGCAGACCCTAATTATGGAAGCAGTGTTGAGAGCTTTTTATTTTTTAAAATTCTTAACTTAAAATTTAAAAAATCTAACACTGGCATCGAGGGCTAGAATAAATTAGGCTTTAAACATATCAAGGAGAGAACTTTTAATTTTTTTCATGACAAAGTATTATTAAAATGATCTGAAATGAAAATTCAATAGGGAATTTCTAATTGCAGAGTTTAAATGACTGTGTATGCCTTTCATTCAAAAGAATCAAGTCATCAACACTCTGTCTTGATGTGTATATGTACATCACTCATCATTTAAAATAGTCAAGCCTGAAATTAAGATATGTGACAGTTGTTTAACAGCCTCATAACAAGTCAATACAAGTCATCTTATATACTGTTGTAGCCTAGAGGCATGTAAGATATTATTTTTAAGTGGACATTTTCAAAACTTTTATTTTTCAACTTCTTTGCAGTATTTGACCTAGATTTGAAACAAAGCAATTTGAGTCAGTATTTTCTTTAAGATGATAAATTGATACGATCCAAATATAATTTGTCTTATCAACATAAGGAATGGAAAAATACATAAAAAGGCACCTTCTTGAAGATTCTAAAGAGATATTCCCTATAATTTCATGTGAAATTTTCTGTTTATCATAACTTCCTTTGTAGGGAGTTATTTCCATCTAATTACTGCTATTTAACAAATGGGGTCTCTAAGTTGTGTTTCTATCATTAAGAAAGAGATCTTACTTTACAAGCAGTTCCATTCATGTAATCTTGGTAAGATAAACGTAGCAGATATGTGAGAGTGCTTGTTAATTACTATTACTATAAAGATGACATCCCTCAATATTGCATGTGGGAGTTGTATGAGAGAAGCTCTTAGTCACTGTATTTGTTTACCCATTGATGTATCCAACAAACTGTGAGTGTCCACATATGAGAAACACTACATTCAATGGTAGGGAGTCCTATCTTCAGTGAGTCTTATCTTCAGTGACCTTATGTATAGCAGAAGGAGAAAAAAATGAAAAGTGGATCTTATTTGGTCTTGCTGGTCATTGATCTGTGTAGGTTGGGTATTCATCTTTATTCTCTCGCAAAGTGAGATGTATAATTCCATTAGGAATCTACATTTATTTTTTTATTTTTTATTTTTTTGTGACAGGCAGAGTGGACAGTGAGAGAGAGAGACAGAGAGAAAGGTCTTCCTTTGCCGTTGGTTCACCCTCCAATGGCTGCCACGGCCGGCGCGCTGCGGCCGGCACACCGTGCTCATCCGATGGCAGGAGCCAGGTGCTAGGTGCTTTTTCCTGGTCTCCCATGGGGTGCAGGGCCCAAGCACCTGGGCCATCCTCCACCGCACTCCTGGGCCACAGCAGAGGGCTGGTCTGGAAGAGGGGCAACCGGGACAGAATCCGGCGCCCCGCCCGGGACTAGAACCCGGTGTGCCGGCGCCACAAGGCAGAGGATTAGCCTGTTGAGCCATGGCGCCGGCGGGAATCTACATTTATTAAAAGCTTACTGTTTGCGGAGAGTAAAACAAAACACAAAAGTCATCGTAAGAGTGCTTAATAAATCTATAGTCTCATTCAGAAAAACATAGATCCCTTTGGAAAAGTAGCAACAACCAAATAAGGAGAATGGAATAAAAAAATCAAGGCCACCTCATACAACCTGGCATTAGGGATACATAATGTGAAGAACATTTAGATCTTATTTAGTTTCAAGCACAAAAATATAAGATTATCCAACAGTTGGGTTAAGACCAGTCAGAATCAGGGCTGTAAGCAAGAAGGACTGTTGAAGCGTGTGTGTGTCTGGCTTGTTCACTATGGAACCAGTTAGCATCGCTTCATAGACAGGCTGCAGAACTGGTTGGTGGCATTTATCTTACTGATATTTATACACTAAGGTGTCTTTCTGACCTAACTACTCTTCCTGTAATCACTTCTAAGAGCAACGGATACCACTTGTGGAAGTCAACAAGTATTGCCAAGTGATAAGTTAGCACCTAGGTTTACAAAGGTCAGTTAGACATGCAGCACATTCACGGAGGCTAAAATCCACTGGTAGAGACAGACACATCAATAAGAAATCAGTAACGTTTTCTAAGTTCAAAAACCCGTGTTTGCAGTGGATACTTAGACAATGTACTAGAAGGACACCTATCTCATGACAAGGGGTCTCACAATACTTTGTAGACTTTGTGAACTACTAAATAATTCACTGTGATAAGGAGTCACTCCAGGAAATCAAGCGTGAATGGATATCCACAAAGGGAGAAGAGTATGCCCAAAGGCAGAGAGACCAGAGAGAATGGTGTGACTGTTAGAGTGGAAGAGAATGTCAGTGGATGCGATGCATCATGGGGACTGAGAGGCCAGGACGTGGGCTGTGTTTATCTAAATGCTTAAGTCACCAAGAATGATGAGCCAGGAGCCAGTGCTATTCATGAAGGGAGGAGAATGACCACGAGGACCTACACATTAGAAAAATGAGGACCGAGAGAGAGAGAATATAACAAATGGCAGGAGAATAGAAGGAACAATGCAAAATTCTTAATCAGAATGGAGGTAAAATGATTTATAGGTGGCAGTGGGAGATAGGGGAGGGCACTATTCCCACTTTCTAACCTTGAGTTTGGTAAAAGATGAGAGAATCAGTGGTCCCCACTGGAAGTGCAACAGTAGGGAGCATTCCCTCAGCAGGATGAGGGATGCTCTGAGAAGAGATTGAGGGCACAGGAAGTACACAGCCCCTGGGGGTGGGTGGGTGCAGTGCATGGTTTGGGAAGTGGGTCCGCAGTGCTAGGGCAGGGCTGATAAAATGAATTCCAAAGCATTAGAAGCTGATGCTGTCTTGTAGAGATTGCCTGAGGATGTACACTTATGAAAATAGTTCGGATTGGCAGTGGCATGGTAGCTCTGGTCAATTCTGCTTAGGATGATATTCTATAGTTTCTCAGCCTCGCATCATTAACAATTTAACCAAATAATTATTTGATGTAGGGACTGTTCTGTGCACTGTAAGACATTCAACTTCATCCCTTTCTTCTACCCATTTAATTCTCTGTATTTACCACAACCAAAAATGTCCAAAGACACTGCCTTGTATCCCGTGGGAGGAAATATCCCCTAGTTGGCCACTGTATTAGATCCAGCAGCTTCACGCTGTTACTATGTCCTCCAGTGACAGTCCAAGTTGTAGTTTGTACATCTTAGCTTTGGAGGGCTTATGAATAATTGGTCAGAGATGGTCCTTGCTGAAGTCAGGGGGCAAGATAGATGGTACAGAAGCAACCTGTCAAGTAAACATCATCAGTAAATAGGTTCCTGCAGTAAGCATTCAAACGTTTGGGGGAATGAAGTAGGAAAATGTTTACCAGAACCAGGATGTTGCAATAGGTAGATGATGTTTTGTGTGGGTGAGATGTGTATGGAGGACAATGAAGAACCACAGGCATTACAAATAATACTCTGTTCAGAGTATGAAAATATATATGATTCATGGAGCAGGGAAGTACAGGACTTTTGGAATATCAAGGCCGAAATGGATAAAAAAGCTGATTGAAAACAAGGACATATCAGTGAAGTGTGTCAATTAGCAGGCTGTAGATGTAGAGATGGAAGTAGGATAGGGTTGAATAAAGTCATAAGTCAAGAAAAATAATGTCTTGAAGGCCAGTCTTTGTAGCTTCCTGGATGAAGTGTTATTGGATGCCAAAATGTATGAGTAACAATCGAGAGCAAGACTTGAGTCACTGAGGTCAATTAATGGCTGCATTAAAGGAAGTACAGAATTTTTACTGATTCTATTAAACATTTGCATCATCTAGGAACTCCCCTTCACTGATTCCTTGCTTTTTGGACAAATATTAGGTAACACTCTCAATTTTTGTATAGTTATTTCTATAGGAAAAGCATGTCCTGGTCTAACGATGGGAAAATTAGAAATTGGCTTACAGATTCAGCATGTAGGTTGATAATACTGGTTATTAGGACGCAGAATAATAAATAATAAAATTAAGTTTTTGAAATTAAAAGGGCAAAATTTGGACTTTGGAAAATTCCTAATACCTGTATGATGTGCTTTAATTGAATGACTATCCATTCCCAGATGTTACTCTAGCTCTTGTATCGCACTTAATTTTAGTGTTTTATGTTTATAGTTCTATGGTGGATGAAGAGGAAAAATCAGGAAAGCTGATGGTTTGAGATTGGATAATGGAGAATTTGTTATTCAGGCCAATAGATGTAACTAGCAGCTGGAATAAATGAGTCTGGAAGTTATTCTTGCTGGACACGTGGCTATGGAACTCACCAGCTCAATAAAGGAAACCACAGGATTCAGCAAGATACCTTAGGAAAGAGGAGAGGAGGTAGAAGACAAGGGTGGACCCTCAAGGATGGCCAACTTTTAATAGAAGGTATAAAGGGGAATAAAGGGCAAAGGAAGAAAGAGGGAGCTGAGAGGCAGAACTAGAATTCAGCAGCATGGAAAGAAAGGAAGGAGATGTGAGTGTGGAGTAGTACATGGTATGGAAAAGAAGCCAAGTAACAGAGCCTAGAAAGACTCATTAGATTTAACCGAAAAGGTTGTTGTTGGCCTTTGAGGGCACAATTTCAGTGAAGTTAGAGCAGAAGCCACCATTTAAGAATCTGAAAAGTGAATAGAATCTGAGTAAATGGAGGGGTGCAAGTGTGCAAGAGGTCAAGGAAGCACAGGAGAACCCTGATTCTAGACATTTTAAGTTAGCAACGTAGTAAATGGAAGTTGTAATGGTAAAAATACTCAAGATAAACTGTCTAGGTGTGAAATGTATCAAATAATCTTTATAATTCTGTTTCTATGGATAGCCAAAGCAATATTGCTCAATTTGGATATTATAATAATTCTGTTTTAATGTGCTAAAGAGTCCATTATATATGATAAGCTGACTTCTTTCTTCTGATTTGCAATGGTCCTGGTCGTCAGAACATTGAGAAGCTCATTCCTCAAATCATTTTCTGTGCTCTGTGGTTTCGGTGTGTTGGCACTGCCAGGGAGTGTGTTGGAAATGCAAGTGTCACAGCCGTCCAGGGCTATGGCATCTGAATCTATATTTCCCCAATATCCCCTTATGACTTCCACTGATCAAATAGTTTGTAAAACACTGCTTAAGAGCCACGGTTCTGAAACTTGGCCGTACTTTGGAATTGCTGAGGAAAACATAGGTGCTTAGATCCTACCCGCAGAGGATCTGACTCCACTGTCCTAGGTAGGGCATAGACATGGCTCATGAACAACTTTTGCAAGACTCACCAGATGACCAAGTAGGTCCACACTCGGTGGTCCCAAGAAATAATGGAGCCTTGACCAGCGTTTGAGAAAGAAGTGAGCTGACCTCTTATGTGTAAAAGTAGGGCTATGTGCTTTCTGATTTCTCTGATCAGTGGAGTAGGAGGAAGGTAAATTACATAAAGTTCATTAACTACTTTGCTTTTCATAGAGAAAAGTTAAGCTTAAAAATGCTATATAACATAACTACATGATAATGAATATGAATACAAATATGTAAACATGTAATTGAAACAGGGTATAAGATACAAAGTAGAGTAAAACTTGAAAAAGCTTCCTAGAAATTATAAAGTAATAGAAAAATAAAGGGTATATGCATGGAAAAATATTCCTAAACTCTAACTTACCAAGGAATTTTGGCAAGGAATTTAGTATCTGTTTCCCAATTTTTGGTCAAGAAATAGAGATAAAAAATTCTAAACTAAACATTCCCAAGTCCTGTTTTGGCTGTAGTAGTTATTGAAAATCCAGTGCATTAAATGACTTATATCTATTCTATAATAGAAAAACATACCTGTCCAATTATCTATGAAGTGAAGGGTAATCTATACAGCCATGGGAACAAGGAATATATAGGCTGCAAGGAAGCCCTTCTGTTGGTATGGATTCTGCTACCGCTGTGTCATCTTCTAAACTCAGCAGGAAACACGTGGAGCCTGGGGTCATTATTTCCCTCATTCAGAAAATGAGTCACAGCGCAGAGCTGGCTCCCAGGGGACTGTGCGCTGTTGAGTACCTGCTGTGGTTTCCTTGTCCTTAGGTCTCAAGGGCCGTGAGTGTGGATGGTCACTGTTCTACATTCTTCTTGACTTCCACAGAATTCTATGCTGACCTTTCACAGAAATGTCCACTTGATATTTGTGTGGTTCCTTTTTAAGAGGATGTTAGGTATTTATTTGGGAGGCAGGGAGACAGAAAAAAACAGAGAAACTCCCAAGGGCTGCTTCATGCCCCATGTGCTCTCAACAGCCCCAGGGCTGGGTCCTGGTGAAGCCAGAAACTCCACCCGTGTCTCCCATGTGAGTGGCAGGGACCCCCACACCTGGGCATTCTGGCCTGGAATGCAGGCTTCTCAACTGGTTTTTTAACCACTGCACCAAATGCCTATCCCTTGTGTGGTTCTTTAATAATAATTCCCTCATTTAAGCCTCACTGAAATCTTGTGCAATACAAGATACAGAGGTTATAACTTTGTTTTATGAATGATAAAACTGATTGATGTTCCAAGTAATGACAGAGTATCCTAAAGGCCAGGCATACTTGAAGACACTCTTGATAATACCAGGCCTACTAGTGTGAAAATATCCAGAGGGGCTGCCGCCATGGCGCACTGGTTAATCCTCTGCTTGCGGCATCAGCATCCCATATGAGCACCGGTTCTAGTCCTGGTTGCTCCTCTTCCAGTCCAGCTCCTTGCTGTGGCCTGGGAAAGCAGTAGAAGATGGCCCAAGTGCTTGGGCCCCTGCACCCACATAGGAGACCTGGAAGAAGCTCCTGGCTTCGGATCAGCATAGCTCCAGCCATAGTGGCCATTTGAGGAGTGAACCAATGGAAGCAAGACCTCTATCTGTCTCTCTCTCTCACTGTCTGTAACTCTCCCTGTCAAATAAATAAATAAAATCTTAAAAAAAAAAAAAGCATCCAGATCTAGAGTTGTGTTTTGTGAAGCTGTCCTTGAAATTGTACTTCCTGTTTACTTTTACTTCGGTTTCATCTCACAATTTCTTTGGTTCTGCCTTCCCCCATGCCATTTTACTTCATTCTCCTTTTTTCTCCTATTTTTCCTTCATCCTATAACATTCGTTGATTTGTCCTTTTGTACCTATTTCACCCTTGCTTTATATTACAAACTCCAATTTCACTGACAGCCTTGTCTACCCCAAAGTATAAGATGTATACATTCCTATCCATATCGGGATGATAGTAAGTTGGAAATTGGGAGTAGCTAAACGGCTCAAATGTGCTTTGTGGCTGGATCTAAGCAGCCAAGGAATGTGTACTATTTTTCTTTGGCCCGATGGAGGCTTTCAAGCAACGTCTTGTATATTACACCTTACTAAACATAACTTTTCTCTGTGTTCTTTGAGTTTGTTTTTGTTCCCCAGTAGAAGCAAAAACCAGATATTTTATCAAAGTGACAGTGTGGTATTCATTTTTCAGATTTCTAGTTCTTGGAAGCATGCCTTAAAAAGCCACAAAGCTCTTTAATTGTCCAGAGCACCTGTTTCAAAATACCTCAGTGTTAAACTATTTGTTTTCTCCCCTTAGAAGACCATAGTACAAGTTCTGTTAACACTTTGACACATCGCCAAAATATACAACACTCATTTGAGATGGAGTGTTAAAGGGCCTATTCACCATTTTTTAAGAGAAGGAAAAAAAGGAATAAGGGTCTTTCACACGTTCCCTCTGTAATTATAAATGTAAAACCATTCTTGATTCATGTACCCAGCAGATGGAAATATTGTGAGGGTTTACTGTATAGCTCACTTGTATTTTCCAGCAAAAAAAAAAAAAATTGATTTTATTCATTTATTTTGGATTTCTCTTGCCTCTTTTTTCTTGGTTTTCAAGGTGTAAAAATAAGAAAGAAGTTTTTATATTAGTGAATATTAGTGAAATCAGTCATGCATATAGGTAGGTGTCCCCGTGCCTTGAGTGAGTGCCACTGGGCATTAACCACAGCTCTGGCCAACTGCACATAGCTACCCTTGTTCTCTCAGGCCCTGCCCCTCCACTCTCAATGCCCCAACAGTTCCCCGGTTCTGGACACCTTTGAAAGGAAGGTGTGCTTGTTCTGTGTGATTGCTCACCAGTAATTTCTGTGCCTTGCAGGCTCAGCCTGCACTCTGCTGCTTTTTCTTCTTCAGATTCCACAGGAAAGATACTGGGGAGCCATTTTTGCAAATAGAGTGTTTTCACTGTGCTTTACTTGGGTGAGGCAAATTTTTAAAAATCATGGAAAAAGGAATTAAAAGATAAGTTTATTTTGTTGAAAATACGTCTAGAAATCTGAATTCTTTTGTTTTTTTTAATGTTTATTTTCATCTTTTTGATAGGCAGAGTGATGGAGGGAGGGAGTAAGGGAGGGAAGGAAGCAGGGGAGAGAGATGGAGAGAGAGGGAGATTGGTTGTTTGATTGATTTCCCATTTGTTGGTTCACTCCCCAGTTGCCCACAACAGCCAGGTCTGAGTCACGATGAAGCCTAGAACTCCATCTGGGTTCCATCCCTGGGTGGCAAGAGTCTGTGCACTAGAACCATCATCAGCTGCCTCCAACGATGTACCAGAGAAAAGTTGATTTTAAAGTGGAGTAGCCAGGATTCAGTGATTCCATGTAGAATGACTTAACCCAATGCTCCATAATGCCATGCATGGTTTTTCCTTAATGCAGTGAACGTTTTGAAGACTCCTGATAGATGGATAAGTAGCATTGTAATATAATCAGACAATTTACATAATGCCAATCACACTCCTTGCTTGGACGACTTTCTACAAAAGTGTCCATGTTATGTACAATCTAATCTGGATATCCTACTGCAGGGCTAACTCAAAGGTAGCCTCTAGAGACTGATGGTTGACCTAGGCCTTGCTGGTTCTAAGAATCATACAAGGAGACTCAAAATAGATGATGACAGCCTGAATCCAGTAGTTGCTCTTGAACAACAGTAAGAAACAAAGAACACACACCCAGGACAGGTGAATTAGAAGCAGAGACAGGGGAGCTATAATTTGCACAATGAAAGAGCTTCCCTGCCCTGTCACTGACCGTGAGTAGCCACCCATGTCAATGGTTCTCTGACTCAACACTCTATTAAACCCTAATCGTGTCTTCCTACAGCCTTTTATTTCATCATAGTTTCCTTAGTTCCCCTATTGGCCCAAATCACGAATTCATATCATCACTTAAAACTATTCTTCTTCTCAAAGGGGCTGATGTCATGGCACAGCAGGTTAAGCTTGTCACACGTGAGACCAACATTCCATCTTCATCCTGGCCCAGACCTGGCTGTTGTGGCCATTTTGGGAGTGAGCCAGCAGACTGAAATCTTTGTCTCTCCTTCACAATTGCTCTGCTTTTCAAATTGGCATTTCTATGTTTTAAAACATTTTACTCCTCAAATCAGTTACTTAAATAATTAGTACAGAAACTAATTACTCTCTGAGCTCAATGTGGCCTGTAGTCTCCTGAAGCTTTGGTTTTCTTCCAGTTCATAAGTTCTTTCTTCTATTCATCTCTCTGTCATGCGGATGAGATTCCCCTAAAACCATAATGTAATTATACTCTCTGAAATATGAATTTACTTGTCCCTCTGTCTTTTTGGCTGCATGTGTCTAAAAAATCCTTGAGGATAAACCTACTTGTCTGTGGACCTCCACCCTGGTAGCTAGATGCTGATGGAAAATTTCAGGATTTCACTGGAAATTCAGAATCACCAAAAATGAAACTCCATTGCTTGGCAGTCTTGCAAATTTCTTTAGTCATCTCATACTGACTCTCTGAAATTATTTTCTAAAACATTTTCTGTGGTCCTTAACCCATTTTCCGCCACTCCCTAGAGGGTGGGAATGCCTCCATCTTCCTAAAATCAAGCAGATATCCTACCCAAATATGCCTCATCCATTCCTAACCTCCGTTTAAGGTTATGATTCTATGTATTTTTTTTTTAACCCCAAGAGCCCTTTCCTGCTCTGGGGGAAAACCTTCCTGGAGTTCTTCTCACTGCTGCTGATTCAACATCTTCATCTTTTATCTGGGCCCTTACCACTGAGATTTGGTTTCATTTGTTTTACAACATAAAGAGTACTCAATATAATTTTCTGAATGTCCAATTATGTACTTTCTTGAATCAGTAAATGTTAATATTTTCCAAATTTTTTTCTCAGATTTATTCTTGAAGAAGCAAAATTTATAAAAATCTTGAAACAACTGCTTGTTGCTTATTTTCTCAATTACACTTTACCCCCCCCCCTTTTTTACTCTTAGCAACACTTTGAGAGTTTCAGATTTTTCATAAATAATACCCTACTGTATATGTGACTTTGTTTTCGTTCAGTGGTATATTATAAAATGTATTCATGTTGCTACAACTAATGCTAGTAAATGCTGGTTTCTGTGTGCTAGCACTTCCCGCCTTCTTTCTGCTGTTACAAATGACCCTCCCTGACCATCCTCTATTCATTCCCCCTGTTGACTTCTTGCCATGCTCAATTTGCTCCTCTTCCTTGCTGGATATCACCTACTTCTCTTCTTGAGCTCAAAATCAGGTGTCAAAGAGTTACCTATACATGATGCCATTATTTCTTTCTCTGTCACATTTCAAATTGTTTGTTTGTCTTTTGCTGTATAATTCTACCAAAAGAGCTCTTGCTTAATAAGCAGGCGGGAAGGAACTCAAGCACATGATAAATGTGATGCAGAGGTTAGCTTTAGACTTAGCTGTTACTTCCCTTGTTCTACATCATTGGAGCTAGTGTTCACTTCCACTGAGGCTACAAAGTCAACTGCAAGATGGCCCCAGATCCAATAGCAAGGGAAAGGCACCGCTAGGGGTCCCTACTTAGAGTTGTAAAGCATCATGGCGCTTCCCAGAAAGAAGCATGTAGTACAATCAAATGTACAAAGAGGAAGCTGAAACAAAGAAGGTAACTTACTGAGTTGCACATTGTCCCATGTACAGTCAGATGTGTGGAGAAAATCGCTTCACTCTCGTTCATGCATTTACGTATTTCTTAAAGAGAAAATAATAATGAATAGCGTGCTTGATACAGCCGTAACAAAAATGGATGAGAGAAAGATGTCACTACCCTTGCCCTCCTGGAACTCATCGTCTAATGACAATAGCAGGTGTGATGAGCTTTGAACTAAGAGCATAGGGTGATGTTTGCATAGTTCAGCAGTGCAGAAGCCCGGCTGCCTGGAGGATGTGGGGGAGCCTTCATAGAGGGGATGGTGTAGATGGCCCTTAAAGGCTCAGGACAAATTTACTTGCACAGTAAGTGTAGGAAGAAGATTTCGGGGACAATATGAATGGCTAGTATGTAGAGTGAAGGAGGACAGCTGGCACTTTGATACATAGTAGGGACCTAAAAAGTATTTGTTAATACAGTGAATAAGCAAATGACAGGGGGAGATGAACCTCTGCAGAGATAAGAAAGCCAAGGAGCTTCTCTTTGGCTCACATGCCCAGTTCTGATCTATCCTGAAAGACAAAAAGGGGACAAGGAGAGATTTGTGTGTGTTCCATATCACCTTACATAACATGATCCACAGTTGTTTACACTATTTCATTTGCTGTTAGAACCTCTCAAAAACGCTTCAGATGAGTGAGTTTAGTAGAGAGGGAGCTTGCATCTGATTTTTGGTTACCCCATAAATCACTGCCAATGTAAGATAGGGATAGAACTGATGCAAAGGCACCAACAGACACAGCAAAGGGTAAACTTGCAAGGAGGCAGGAGGCCTCATTGACCCAGAGTTACATGGTGCAGGGAACCCACTGGCACTCCTGGTCAGACTGGCAAGCTTCTGTCCAGCTCCTGTTCCGGGAGTGTTCAGCTGCAGTGATACCACCTGAGAGGAAGATGCTGCCTGGCTCTTGGAGAAGATTCTGTCTGCTCACCTTTCAGGTTTCTTTATTCTCTACAACCTTCTGGCCTTCTCAGATGTTCTGAATTCTCAGGTTATATGGCCGTTTCATCACCCAGCAGGGAGAAATAAACGCTGTCCCACCAAATTCTTGTGTCTTACAAATCTGGGAAAATGGGAAACACACCTCCTCCACCCAACATGTCCGGATCCAAGCCTCCAGGCCCGCTTCTGTGCCGTGTGGCGCTCCCTAAAATAAATATGCTCTTCCAGACATAATGGTGTTATGACATGGATGCGTCAACAAACAGAACAAGAGGGTGCTCTAAAAAGGTCCTTTAATGCAACCTGCTGTTTTCTGTCCATTAGTATATACAAAACAAACTAAAAGGGGTGAGAACCTTTGTCACAGTCATTAAAAAAATTCACAAGAAGTGAATGTTGATGTAATTATTCCAATTAACAAATATTTGGACCAAAGAGAATAACATTTCAGGCCTGAAATTGACCTCTTGAGTGAGCGTCCAGCTTGAATTAGTTATGTTTTGATTCTACAATGCTTTCCTTGCATAAATATAATGTTTAGTATTATTATTACTTACAAGTCACTTCTGTGTTATTTGAAAGAGCCTAAGATCAGGTAGCAGAGGGAAGGGGGAAGTAAGCTGATTAAAGCAGGTAGTTTGACACTAGAAGTTGTCCTGAGACTGCAGAGTCCTAAAAGTCTATCCATAGTTCTGATTTCTGCTGGGAGAAACAGTAAGTGGGAGAGCGGTCTCCTTCCATCTCAGCCATGGTTGCACTGGAGTAGCTGAAGGTAGCCATCCAAATACCATGGCTTAGATCACATTGAACTGGAGGGAACCTGTGAAACTGGGGTCTGTCTCCTTTGTTTAAAAAGTATGCAGTAGAACTTTGGAGTCACTACAAAACATTCAGTACGAACTCCTAAGTAGCTGACAGGGAGATTCATTGTCTACATTTGCAAATTCCCTTTTTTTGTAATTATGATTTTGTTCCTCAGTGAAGAAAAGCTGTTTTGTAATTAACTTACTTTCTGTAAGGGGGCAATAATTCCTACCTTATGAGGCTGAGATGATCATTATGCTTTAAAAAAAAATTGTGTTCGTGCAGTCAAATAGTTTAAGTCTCTGAAGATGGTTATTGTCATCGTCATCTTCACTATTATTTATTCATACCAAACCTAGTTTCACAAAACATTTGAGATGCCTTTCACTGAGATACAACTACTTCAAAGCTGTTAGAATAGAAATAATGATCTTTTAAAAAATAGCATTATTAAATTTCTAAGCTTTTTGGCAGCCCAAAGATTTATGCATACTAACTTATAATTATTAACTGATGAAAAATAGTTATTCTGAAAAACAGATATTTGTCTTGGCATTAAGGTGTGACTATCATTTCCTATAAGATATAGTTCATAAGTGAAAATGAATAAAACAATTGATCATCACTCAACAATGATGGTACAGCAAATCCCAAATATTTCTTTGTTGTTTCAATAAAAATAAAAGGCATATCATTGTGATAACTTAGTAAAAATATTTACAAGTAAATCACTAAACTTTTCATCATAGAACCTGAGCATGGAATGCAGCTTCCACTTCCTGGAAAAATAAATGTATGTTGAGTCAGTGATTCCAAAAGTTGAATATGTATCAAAATATTTATGAAATTTAAGACATTTTGGACCCAGCCCCAGATCTGTTGAAACTGATGTTTCTTAGATGGAAATCAGGCAAACTTTTAAAATTTTATTTATTTATTTGTTTATTTGAAAGGTAGAGTGACAGGGAGAGACAGACAATCTTTCATCTTCTGGTTCACTCGCCAGATGTCCACAGTAGCCAGGACTTGGCTAGGCCAAAGCCATCAACCAAAAACTCCATCCAGGTCTCCCACAAGGGTGACAGGAACCCAAGCATTTCAGCTATTATCTACTGTCTCCCAGGCACATTAGCAGGAAACCAGATAGGAAGTGGAGGTGGGACTCGACCTATGTACTCTGATAGGAGATGCCAATATCCTAACAGTGTCTTAACTCACTGCGCCACTGCATCTGCCCAGACATACATTGTTCATTTTCCAGTTTTATTGTAGTAAAATATACATAACACAAAATGGACCATATTAACCATTTTTGTGTGTACAGCTCAGTGATATTAAATATACTTGTAATGCCTTGAAACCATCACTATCCTCTTTCTCCAAGATTCTTCTCATTGTATAAAACAAACTCTGTGTCCATTAAAAAATACTTCCCATTTTTCTTTCCTTCCACCCCTGGTAACCACTGTTTTATTTTTGGTCTCTGTGATCATTACAACTTGAAGTACCTCCTAACTATGCATTCATACTATATCTATCTTTCTGTGACTGGCTTATTTCACTTAGCACAGTGTCCTCCAATTTTATCCATGTTGTAGTATAATGCAGAGTTTTCTTATTTTTAAAGACTGAATGATGTTTCATTGTATGCTGCATTCATTCCAGCCATTTAGCCACACCTGGACACTTGATGAGTTGCTTCCATGCTTTGGCTATTGTCAATAATGCTGCTATGACAGTATTCAAACATCTCTTGAGAAGCTACTGTCAATTCTTTTGTAACTAATATGTGATGGGAATTAAGAGAAAATATCCTTAGCTTTTCTGCCATTTGTAGAACATTTCGGAGATGTGTTGATAATTCTCAGAGGACCCCCAGCAGACTGGCCCCACAAGGACTTAGAATCCTTGCTCTCCTGGTGGGGTGCACACAGACATAGTGGATGAGCTCGCTTGTGACTCTTCTGTAGACGAGTTAGCATCAGCATGCATTGCTCCAGAACTCCATGTCCAACCCAAATAACAAAGAACACATAGGATAAAATCAGAACCTAAGTCACAAATGCCATCCTGAACCAAGTCTACCTCACCCTGTCCTGTGGGCCCATGTGACCATTAGTGATCACTTTGCCAGTCTCCTAATATATGATACAGACTCGAACCGTATCTTTCTTGCAGAACCCTGGTCTCGTTCTCTGGCCTATGCAGTAGCAGCCTTTATGGTATAAAGGCCAAATGGAAGATTCTCTTAGGATAAATCATTGGAAGCAATATGACATCTTGGTGGAATGGCAGTATTTAATGCCACCTTAAGAGACTTAAAAGATACAGGGGCTTGTCTGTGTTTTCCTCATTTAATTTACCAGTAAAACTCCAGAAAAACAAGGCAGAACATTGCAGATGAAAATGTGCTGCTAAATACATAGTCAAGTGTAGCTACACTCATAGCTGCTGGGCCACTGGTCGCATCTTTACTAGCAGAGATGCGTCCAGTCTCTGCAACTTTGTATGCAGCAGCTGATCTGGTGAAAGGGGTGATTTTTAATGTTTACCAAGAAAGAGAATTAAAAATAGTTTGCACATTCCAGGGAGAGGTAACAGGACATATTCCTAGTCTTGACTCAGCACTATATTAACTGTCTTGTTCTTTCCCAGTATAATCCTAAAACACTTCTACCTGTGGACATTTCATAGCATACATATCATGCTGGGCCAATATACTGATAACTTGGTTAATCACTGGTAGAGTCAAGTTTGGGGTTCCTCAGAAGGTGAGCCTTGTGTAGGAGTTCAAGACCTTTTGTTTAACTTGGGAAGTGGTTCTAAAAATAGAGCTAGAAGAATGTGGAAGTGAGACACAAAGAGAAAGCAAATGAGAAACTAGATGCCCTTTTGGATACTGGAGCT
The DNA here is from genome assembly GCA_949820135.1 of Sylvilagus floridanus. Classification (NCBI taxonomy): domain Eukaryota; kingdom Metazoa; phylum Chordata; class Mammalia; order Lagomorpha; family Leporidae; genus Sylvilagus; species Sylvilagus floridanus. The sequence goes on along the minus strand of OX463230.1, from coordinate 16,767,100 downwards.
GAATCTCTGGAAGCCAGTGCATTGCAGCATCTCAGCATTATCTCACCCAAGGAGTCAAAGCACTGGGCACATGTTTTAAATGCATTTGACCACGAATTGCTGTTGTCTCTGCCGGATCGCTAGGCTTTATGAATCTGACAGCCTGGCTCCTGGTGAGCAGCTGTGTTTACATGCACTTGTGTCAGTGTCTGCTCAGGCCCAGGAACATACTGGGAAAAGATTGACAGTTACCGGTTCTCTGCATTGTTGCCTGCTAATAACACGGCATGCTTATCTAACATTGTAGGTCTCACAACCTGCACATACAACTAGGTTGTAAGGCGCAAGTGGTTGGTAGGACAGCTTACACCTCTTGGTGCCTCCTGCAGTCTTTTCTTCATGTTCTCCTCAAAGCCAGGAGCCTTCTGAGTCTTCTAATAAGTGGTTTAGGGCAATATGGTTAGGGTGGAATATTTACTCTCTGGAATCCAAACCAGTGTTGTGCTTCTTCCTTAGTAGTTAACAGTACAAGATACTTGTCCTTGAGTGTGGGAGGTTTGCCGTAGCACACCCAAGACCATGTGTTCCGTAAAGAGGGCTACTGGGACAGGCATTTATCCTAGTGGTTTGATCACCAGTTAGGACAGCCTTGTCTCATATCAGAGCACTGGATTTTGACTCCTGGCTCCAGCTTCTGAATCCAGCTTCCGATTAATGCAGACGGGTAGGGGAGAGGGTTAGCTGTGATAGGCCAAGTGATTGAGATCTCTGCCACCCACTGCGAGACCAGGACCAAGTTCCTAGTTCCTGGTTTCTACCACAGTGGCAGAGAGGGCATTGGAGACACCGGGGAAGTGAGACAGTAGATAGGACAGCTGCTCCCCACTTCTTCCTCTCCCTCCCTCTCTCCCTTTCCCTGTCTTTGTATCTATTAAATGCATGAAGTTGTATTCCTTAAACAAAATTTTAAAAATAGCAAAAAAAAACAATTTTTAAAAAATAAAGTATTTTGGATAATGAATTCTTTCAATATGCCCCTCCTTCAACTGGACTCCAGTTACACATTTTTTTTTCCCAGAGACCTTTTACTTAAGGTATACAAACTTCATGGATTTCGTAAATACAACTTTCGGAACATAGTGATTCTTCCCACCCTACCTGCCCTCCCACCCTTCCTATATCATTTGATGTTGTCTCACAGTTCTCTGAAACTCAGTCCATTTTTGACATGTTTTCTTCATCTTTCCTGTACGTCTTTAGCATTTTTGTGTTGGTCTCCGTGGTGTGTCTTCGGTTGCTTTGATCTTTTCTTCTACACTGCGGAGCCTGCCCTTAAGCACATGTAGTAAGTTTTCCTTTTGGATATTTGATAGTCCTAACAGAGTTTTTATCCTTTTAACAGGTAGTCATTCTGTTCATGTTTTCCATGAAGTTCTTGAACATATTTATAAGAACTGTCTGCTCACTCCATCATCTCTGTCAATTTGAGTTCTCTGTGTTTTTTTTTTTTTTTTCCTGTAAGATTTTGTATTTGAAAGTCAGAGTTACAGGAGAGAGGTGGGGTTGGGGAGCAGTCTTCCATCTGCTGGTTCGCTGCCCAAGTGGTCAAAGCAGCCAGGGCCGGGCCAATCTATAGCCAGAAACCAGGAGCTTCTTCAGGTCTCCCACTTGAGTGGAAGAGGCCCAAGCACTTGGCCACCTTTTGCTGCCTTTTTGCTAGGCTCATTGGAAGGGAGTTAGATAGGAAGTGGAGCAGCTGGGACTCGAATCATAAGTCCTGCCAGCATTGCAGGGGCAGCTTCACCTTTTATACCACAACGCCAGTCCCAGTGGTCTGTTTCTATTGATTCCATTTTTACTTGCTATTGATCATGTTTTTCCCTTGATAGGTTGTGAATTTTATTTGGATGATAGACGTTGTGATTTTTTTATACTTGGGGAATGTCTAGGTTTTATTTGTATTGAAAGTGTGGGTAACAATTTTGTTTTGGAAGGTCTAGGCAGCTAGTTTTCTTATAGATTACCTTAATTCCCTACTTTATAGAGACGCATTAGACAGGTTATCAGAAACCTTTACCTTAGGATTACTTCAGCCATACTGCTGAGACATGGCCATTATGTGGCTCTGCCCAATGTCACAATTGTTGGTTCAAGTCTTTAGATGCAAGGCTCAAACACCTTTCAGCATTGGGATGATTTTTTAGTTCTATTGAAGTAGTTAGGATTTGCCTGGCTTTGTTGAGTTTCATATGTGCATCGTACTTTAGTATTCAGCGAGTCTCACGGAGACTGCCACGCAGGTCCATGAAGCTGTTTGTCTCAGAAACGCCAATTCAGCTTGCTCAAAAATCAGCCCCATGCCTATGAGCAGTGGCTCACTGTTTGCTCCTCCAGCGACCCCAGGAATCGATTATTCTGCTCTCTGCATATAGATTTGCCTGTCCTGGATATTTCATGTAAATAGGGTCATCCATTGCGGGGCCTTTTGCATCTACCTTTGCCTGCTAAGCACAGTGTTGGCAAGGTTCATCCACGGAACAGCATGTGTTAATACTTCATTGCTTTTTGTGTCTGCATGATATTCCACTGTATGGATATACAACATATTTTTACCTGTTCATCAGTTAGACACTTTTGTTGTTTCTTCTGGGGCTATTATAGATAATGCTGCTATAATCATTAATGTACATTTTTTATAATTTTGATGTCTTTAATATATTTTATAAACCCATACAAGTTTTATGTGTTTTATTAACATAATAAGTGTACATGTGTCATATTTAAATACATTTATGCTTGTTATGACACATTCCGTTTCTCTGTGTTTTGGTTTTCATGATCCAGTTTCTCTATGTACACTCTATCCTAACCTACCCAACCTGTAACTGTGCATGTTTTGAATGAAAACATATTCCCAACCTCGTGGGTATTTGAGTGGGATAGCTGTCATGTATTTGTGGTGCATTTATCTTTCTGAAGAAATGACAAGCTGTTTTCTAACCTGCATTACACATTTCCAAGAGCATTGTACAAGGTTTCTAATGACTCTGTATCCACATCCACAGTCAACACTTTTTATTGTTCTTTTTTTATTCCAACTATCCCAGTGAGTGTAAAATAGTATTTTAATGTTATTTTAATTCACATTTTCCATTGACTAATATATTGAATATCTTTTCATGTGCTTATGGGACAGTTATGTATCTTCTTTGGAGAAATATTTATTCAAATCTTTGTCCTTTTTTAATTGGATTGCTTTTTATTGTTAGACTGCAAAATTTCTTCACATAATCTTGATATACGTATCAGAAGTATGATTTGCTAATATTATCTTCAATTTAGCCCTTACATTGAGTGTTTGATTTTCTTTTAAGTTAATTTTTGTATCTGATGTGAGGTAGGAGTCAGCTTCCTTATTTTGCATGTGGCTGTTCATCCAGCAATATTTGTTAAAAGACTATTCTTCCTCCTCCCCCACTGAATAGCTTTAACACCCTTGTCAAAAACCAGTTAATCATATATAAGTGTTTATGTCAGGACTCTGTTCTTTTTCATTGGTTTAAATGTCTATCCTGTCAAGATGATTGTAGGATTGTAATAAGTTTTGAAATTAGAAAGTCTGAATCTTCTGACTATATTCTTCATCGAGATTATTTTGTTTCTAGCTTTCTTACATTTCCATATGAATTTAGGATCACTGTGCCAATTGACAAATTTTTTTTACAGGCAGCTGACAATCTAAAAACAAACAAAAAAGCAATTGGGATTCTAACAGAGGATTCTTTAAATCAGTGACTCATTTTGGGAGAATATGATCTTTTTTTTTAATACTGTAATGTATATATACCAAGAAATTTACGTAAAGGCACAGATAAATGAGTTTTTGGGTCATCTGATCACCCTCATAACCAACACCCAAATTAAGGAGAAAGCATTGTTATTACCCCAGGAGTCCTCACTACTTCCCTCTTCCATTTCTTTTTTTAACATGTGTGGTGTCATTTTCATAGTAAGGTTCAGAGAAGGTCTATTTACAACTATATACTGAATGCTATGACATCCTCACCTTTTTTATACTCTATTAACTATCACAAATAAGAGAAAACATGGTATTTGTCTTCTGGGTTCTGGCTTGTTTAATTTAGCTTAATGTTCTCCTTTAACATACATTTTGTTACAAATGTCACGATTTCATCATTTTTATGGTTGACTAATATTTCAGTGTCATTCAGTCCATCTGGTTGATGGACATCTACGTTGATTCCATATCTTAGACATTGTGAATTGAGCTGCTGAAAACATGGGAGTTCAGGTAACACTTTCATATGCTGATTTCATTTACTTTGAATATATTCCCAGGAGGGGGATGGCTGGTCTTGGGGAAAATTTATTTTTCATTTTCTGAGGAATCTGCATATTGTCTTCCGTAATGGTTATACTGATTTTAATTCTCAATATTGTCTGTTAATTATTAAAATAGAATGATTTCCACTTATTTGTCTTAGATTTTAAACTTTGGCATAAAGACATCTTTTCTAAATTTACTTACCTACTTTTTCTTGGTGTTAATTTAATAGGATTTTTTTGTTTCACTTTCAAGGTAGTTTGTGGCTAGTATATAAAAATACAAGTTTTTCTGTGTATTGATCATGTATATTGTAGTCTTACTGAAAGTGTTTATTTTTGTTATTGGATTCCTTAGGATTTTCTATATTAAAGATCATATTATTTGCAAGTAGAAATAGCTTTATTTTTTCTTTTCCAATATTGCCCTAGCTTGGCCCTTCAACTTGATATTAAATACAGATGATGGGAGCATATATCTTTGTCTTGTTAATGCTCTTAGAAAGTTTTGTTTCCTTCATCATATACTTTGGAAAGCTGTGAATTTTTCATAAATTCCTCTTAGGTTGAGGAGGTTCCATAAATGGATGTTGCTTCCATCAGATGCTTTTTCTGTATTTACTGAGAAAATCGTATTGTTTTTGCTTTCTTTATTCAATTACTATGATGTATTACACAGATAGATTTCATATATTGAGTTATTTTTGCATTTGTGGGATAAACCAAATTCAATCATAGTTCCTAGTCCTTTTAACGTATTTCTTAATTCATTTTGCATGCAGTTTATTTAGAATTTTTCACTTATAATTGTAAAGGATGTTGGCCTGAAAATTTTAATAAACTAATTTTTACCTTTTTGCTTGGCATATTTGCACATATTTATAGAGCACAATGTAATGTTTTGGTTTATGTGTTCCTTATGATCAACTCTAGATAATTAGTATTTCCATTGCCTTAAACTTTGGTGATTTCTTTATGGTGAGGACATTCAAAATCCTCTCTTCTAACTCCTTTGAGATATACCATGCATTAATAAGGACGGTGATCACCTTTCTGTGCCTAAGCACTCCAAATGTATTCCTCCTGACTGGCTGTGGTGTTGTACCCATTGGCCATCCTGTTCTATTCCCATGGCATTGGTGACCATCATTCCACTCTCAGCTTCCACAAGATCAACAGTTTTAGCTTTCTCATATCAATGAGATCATGCGGTCCTCATGTTCCCTGTCTCTGGTTTTGGTATCACAGTATTGCTGGCTTCATTGCTTAAGTTGGAAAGTGGTTCTTTTTTTTTTTTTTTTTTAAGAGTTAGTTAAAGTATCAGTGTCAATTCCTCTATTTGGTAAAACTCAAAGATATCTGATAGTGATTTTAGCTTTGCAAGAGATTTTGGTTTCTATTCTAATCCTCAATCCTTTAACTTGATTCAATTATATTCAGATTTTATTTCTCCATGAGTCAATTTGGCTCGTTGCTATCTTTTATATATATATATATATATATATATATATATATATATATATTCATTTATTTGAAAGTCAGAGTTACACAGAAAGAGAGAAAGAGAGGCAGAGAGAGAGAGAGGTCTTCCATCCGCTGGTTCACTCCCCAGTTGGCCGCAACGGCCGCAGCTGTGCGGCTCCAAAGCCAGGAGCTTCTTCTGGGTCTTCCATGCGCGTGCAGGGCCCCAAGAACTTGGACCATCTTCCACTGCTTTTCCAGGCCACAGCGAAGAGCTGGATCAGAAGTGCAGCAGCCGAGACTTGAACTGGCACCTATATGGGATGCCAGCACTGCAGGAGGCTTTACCCATTATACACCACAGTGCCGGCCTCCTTGTTGCTATCTTTCTAAGAATTTATCCATCTTGTTAAATTCATCTAAATTGTTGGCTTGTGGTTACTTACTATATTCCCTTCTTAAATTTATTTTAACCCAATATTTTCATAGTAATTTTCTTTCCAACTTTTTTTTTTTTTAGATTTATTCATTTATTTGAAAGGCAGAGTTAGAGAGAATGAGAGACAGAAATCTTCCATCAGCTGGTTCACTCACCAAGTGATGCAGTGGTCAGGGCTGGGCCAGGCAAAAGCCAGGAGTTTCTTGCAGGCCTCCCGTATGGGTGCAGGAGCCCAAGGACTTGGGTCATCTTTCACTGCTTTCCCAGGCCATTAGCAGAGAGCTGGATGGAAAGTGGAGAAGCCAGGATTCAAACCAATACCCCTATGGGATGCCAGTGCTGTAGGCAGCACCTTAACACTGTATGCCTCTATATTACCTTCAGTTTTTTTTTAATAGATAAAATTCTAAGAATGTAATCATACTACTTCCCTCCCTACCTCAATCCTCCTTCCAATTTGTTTTTTAAAATAATTTCTCAGTTTCTCCTAATTGAACTAAAAGAAAAGGATCTTTTCCATACTGATTTGTTGCTTCATGAAACAATTTGGTTTTTGTATCCAATTTTTTGTGTCCAATTTTCAAAGTCCCAAGTATACATGAAAACAAAGAATATTTTAAATTATCTAATTTTATAATAAAATTCTGTATCTGTCCTTTAGACTAAAACTGTTATTTGGGTTGTCTATTTTTTTATTCTCAGTGCCTTTGAATTTTTAAGATTTATTGATGAGAGGGGTGTCTTAAGGTTGGACACTGCAAAAACTTGGTTTTTTTTTTTTTCCTGTATTCGTTGAAGTCATTACAGTATATATTTGGCATTCCTTTTGAAGGGATATGTAAATTCTGGATTATGCAGCCCTAAAATTTTTCCCTTGACCATCAGGAAGTAATTTTATTTGTCCCTAGTAACTTTTCTCTCAAAAAACCATGTTGTTTTATATAAACCTGACTATAATAGATTTTTAAATTTTTATTAGTCTGGCTTTATTCCTATGTGGTTTTCCCCTCAGTCTTGATACATTTTTAATAGTTCAAGTATAACCCAGTTAAAAGCATATTGTTAGACTGTAAAAACTTTCTATGAATCCTCCTCTTTTTGCCTGGCCAGAGTAATTTATTAGTGATTATATTTACTATGGTTTCTAATACATCTAAATATATTTTTACTGTTGCATTTTTTGGAGTTCCTATGTTTGATTTGTATCTTTATTGATTTCTCTTCTTTGAATTTTATTGAAATGATCAGGTTTTATTTCATTGCACTTTTTTTTCTGTTGATGGATAAGTTACACATGCATTCTTCTATTCCCACAACAGTGTCTCCATTTTAATTTGTACATGTGATCTATAGTTTATTTTATTTCTTTTTTAAAATTAATTTTTTAAGGAACACAAATTTCATAAGTACAACTTTAGGAATATAGCTATTCTTCCCACTACATGTGACCTATGGTTTAATCATAGCTTTTTCCTCCTCCCAGTCGGTTAAAAGATGTTAGGAAGCTTTAACTGCATCATAATAATCACAAATTATAATCCCTCAAGCTCTGTCCCTAGGATTTTGAACTATATTCTTCCATAGAAGCTTAGCTCCATTTTGTTTTATATATTTAACTAATCATTATTAATTTCATGTATTAATTTGTTTAGTTGCCCCTACCTGCTTTGTATTTATTTTTGCTCTTTATTCTTTTACTTATATATTCTTATACGTTCTTATACCCTTCACTTATTTTTTCAATTTCACATTTTAAAAACATGTAGCTGATGATTTTTGTAACTAATTGTGAAAATAGTTGTGTTTGGCCACATATGCTGAGTCTACTGGATATTAAATTCAGGGGTAAGGATTATTTTCTGTTACATAGCTATGATTCCTTTCACTGGAGTTTTTGTTTTGTTTTTTAGAGGAGGAAGAATTCTGCTTTGAATCCAAGTGTTGTGTGTAGATAATATAAAATTATCATTTTTTCAAAGATTTATTTATTTGAAATGTAGAGTTATGGGACCCAAAGGGGATTTTTTTTTTCATTTGCTCATTCACTCCCTAATTGGCCACAGTGGCTGGAGCAGGGCTGGGCTGAAGCCAGGAGCCTGGAACTCCATCTAGGTCTGCTACATGGGCAGCAGGGGCCCAAGCACTTGGACCTGCTGCTGCCGCTTTCCCTGGTGCATTACCAGCAAGCCAGATCAGAAGTGGGGCAGCCAGGACTTGAACTGGTACCCATAAGGGATGCAGGCATTGCATGCAGTGGCTTAATCAATGGTGCACACTCGCTGGCCCCTAATTATCATTATCCTTGATGTTCTCTTTGTCTTTAATGTTTTGTAGTTTCATTACAATGTGTATAGGTTCTAACAACATTGGGTACCCTAGAAGCACGTTTGGAGGGGTGGTGTCCTGTAGTTTTATAAGGAGTATTCTCAGGAAAAATGGGTGGAGGTTAGAATAGTGGAGGCAGAAGCATCCCCCACGTTGGGTGCCAGATGTTGAGTTGGATTTTTTCTGAGAGGAGGAGCACGCTGGGGTCAAGAGGCAAGGAGTCATGATACCGACACTGGGAGTTGGGTGAAAGCAGGCTAGCCTGCAGACTCATTTGATTTAGTTGGTACAGCAGCTTATGTAGCCAAGGCAGCCAATCCAGTCAAGGGGTGGTTTATGCCATAACCAATCATTGCCTGTTGCTAGGCAGGCTCCTTTGCCAGGTGGGTTTGGAAGCCATTCCTGAGTAACTGATGCTTGCTTGCCAGCGGCCATCTTGGCACAGCCTTCTCATTCCACCACACAAAACAAGCCAGGATCTCACTGGCGACAAGATCCCTGGGGAGATAAATGGGCATAATTACACAGCGATTTGTTCCAATTGCAATCAGTTTGTGATGCAAGGTGCAAGGTGACTATCCCATACACACAAACCTAACCATTAAGGAGAGCTCTGTTTAGCAATGTCCCAAGAGGGGCAGAATGTGAATTTCCAGATGCTCTGGTTCATCATAAACAAAGGAAATAAAATTCTCCCAACCTGGGGGCAGCCTTCTATCAAAATTTGATTTTGGAGTTGGGAATTAAAGAATACCAAGCAGCAGAGCAGTGTAGGGAAATGTAGGGGTCATGGGAAAGTGAGCAGAGATTCCCAGGGTCTTGTACAGAGGGAAACAATGGTCTTTCCCCCTTGGTTTTCATGACCATTGAGTTTCAAGGTGGGTATCATTTAGGAGAGTTCCCTACTCCTAGTTCTCTGAAGCCTACTAGTGCTGTCATGTCTAACCTGCCCAGGGACTTCTAATAGATGACTTTTCAGCTACCATCATTTATTTTCCACATCTCTGACCAGTTTATGATTTGTCCCCTTTTGTACCTCTGTGCTTAGTCTCCCTGAGACCCTCAGGCCCATTTTCTCCTATACTGATTTTTTGACTTGGATCTGCTTTTTTGTCTGTTGAGTTTCTTAGTTCAGTACCTTTAATTTCTTTATGTCATTTGTTCTTTTTAATTTGATTTTGGTGGTGTCTTATTCTTGCCTCATAATTTCTATTCCTTTTGTACAACTTTAAGCAAATTTAGGTATTATCCGTTTTTTCGCTCTATTTGCAAACTTGGGATTCCTGTTTATTGAATTGCTAATGAGAGATAATTTTCTTCTTCGCTTTAAAAAATATTCCATTGTGAGGTTGTGGGCAGCAAGACTTTTGGTGGGGGGTGGAGGGCGGAAGGAGGCTCTCTGAATTTAGATTCGCCTATTGCAGGGTGTCTGGGATTGCGTGGCTTTCCTGTACATGTCCTCATTTTGTGTCCCTGTGCCCTCCAAAATGTGCAGAACCGCACTGCATTTGCTCGTGGCTCATGATGTCAGTTTTCGTCATTTCTCTTTTCTTGGCCCTGATCTGCAGGCGGAAGCAGAACATCTTGTCATTTCCATTGATGATTCTGGTTGATAGGGTCCCCATTTACGCCTTCCTACTCAAATGTGTCCAGAGATTCATCTCTTTTCGTGAAATTTTTTAAAAAGATTTATCTATTTCAAAGGCAGAGTTAGAGAGGCAGAGGCAGAGAGGGGGAGAGAGAGAGAGAGAGAGGTCTTCCATCTGCTGGTTCATTCCCCAGATGGCAGCAATGGCTGGAGATGTGCCAATCCAGAGCCCAGAGCTTCCTCCAGGTTTCCCATGTGGTGCAGCGGCCCAAGGACTTGGACCATCTTCCACTGCTTTCCCAGACCATAGCAGGGAGCTGGATTGGACGAGGAGCAGCTAGATCTAGAACTGGCACTTTCATGGGATGCCGCCATTTTTCATGGTGTTTAGCAAATGTGCACATACATAATGCCTGATCCTATTACTCACAAGGTACACATATACAAGTTGATTTCTTTTTCCTTAAAGTTGACTATAATGTCCTGGGCATTTTGGTGGTTTGATTTCCCAGTTCTGGTATTTTCAAGATCTGGGTTGACAAAAGAATGTGTCAAAAAAATAAATAACATTGCCCCAAAGCCTTTATTTTTATCAGTAATTTTGAACCATGATTAGCTTGGTGACAAATTAGCCACTAACTGTTCAAACTTAGATGTGGAAGGAGTGGAAGAGCTGGTATTTGTTGAACATTTGCATCAGAATTCCAGGCACTAAACTTATTATCTCATCTTACTTGTATATCAGTTGTACATGCCAGCATCGTTGCTCATTTTGTGAGAGTAAGAAACTGGAACCCAGGCGGTTTCCTAAGTTCATGCAAGGTTACAATGTTATTCTGCTTGTTCTCATTATAATGGAATCACTGAGTTTGAGTACCTTAGAAAGAAAAAAACGTTTATTTCACTTGTGGTTTTGGAAGCTGCAAGCCCTAACAGCGTGGCACTTCTGCTGGTTTGGGTCACCTTTGCTGCCTGGCATCATGGCAGATAATGTTAGGCAATATTGTTTAAAGGAGGAAGAATCCGTGGTGGAATAAAAGCCAGCCGCGAGATGCAATGAGCCAGTCTTGATCTTTATATAACAGCTCTCCCAAGAGAATGAACCGAGCTCCCCTGAGAACCACCTTAATCCCTTCTAAGGTTGATGACCATGTCTCTATTATCCAATGACTTTGCACTTGTCTCCACCTCTTAAAACCACCACTACCTCTTACTATTGCTGCACCAGGACCAAACTTCCATCAAATGACCATTCACAGTGTGCAATTAAACCATATCCAGGCCATAATAGCCCATAGCAAATAATGATATGTGTGATTCCAAAGCATCCATTCAATGCGCTGTGCCACAGGTAATAATAAAAAAGATTTCTGAAACAGCAGAACTTTGCAGATAGGATGAATTTTCAGTTAAAAAGTTACTCTTGGCTGGTGCCGCGGCTCACTAGGCTAATCCTCCACTTGCGGTGCCATCACCCAGGCTTCCAGTCCCGGTCGCGGTGCCGGATTCTCTCCCAGTTGCCCCTCTTCCAGTCCAGCTCTCTGCTGTGGCCTGGGTAGGCAGTGGAGGATGGCCCAAGTGCTTGGGCCCTGCACCTGCATGGGAGACCAGGAGGAAGCACCTGGCTCCTGGCTTCAGATAGGCGCAGCACCAGCCGTAGCAGCCATTTGGGGAGTGAACCAACAAAAGGAAGACCTTTCTCTCTGCCTCTCTCTCTCTCTCACTGTCTAACTCTACCTGTCAGAAATGTTACTCTTAATTTTTAAAAATTTTTTAAATTTATTTTAGAGTTGGACGCATACACATATAGATAAAGAGCTCTCACCCATTGGTTCTCTTCCAAAATGCCTGCAATATATGGGCCAAGCCAAATTCAGAAGCTGGGAATTCAATCCACACATACCATGTAAATGGTAGAAGTCCATGTACTTGAGCCACTGTGTGTGCATTAACAGGAAGTTCGAGTCAGCAGGTGGAGCTGAGACTTGAACCCAGTTATACCAATGTGGGATTTGTCCATCTTAACTGTTAGACAAAATGCCCACTCCAGATACTCTTTTTAAATCATTCATGATTTTAATACAGGACATTCAGAGTTTGCCAACTACTAGAAGTACTAGAAGAACAGACTCTGGGTCAGAACTGTGGGAACAACTCAGAATTAACATAGAATGAATGTACCAGGGGCCACAACCAGGAAGACAGGAACTCAGGAAACGACCACTTAACCTGTAGGCTACAGGTGTACACTTTTAAGGTGTGATTTTTAAAAAGTATGTGCACAGTTGTTACTTTTGTTTTTTTTTTTTTTTTTTTTTTTTTTAAACAGGCAGAGTGGACAATGAGAGAGAGACAGAGAGAAAGGTCTTCCTTTGCCGTTGGTTCACCCTCCAATGGCTGCCACGGTCGGCGCGCTGCAGCCGGCGCACCGCGCTCATCCGATGGCAGGAGCCAGGTGCTAGGTGCTTTTTCCTGGTCTCCCATAGGGTGCAGGGCCCAAGCACTTGGGCCATCCTCCACTGCACTCCTGGGCCAAGGCAGAGGGCTGGCCTGGAAGAGGGGCAACCGGGACAGAATCCGGCGCCCCGACCGGGACTAGAACCCGGTGTGCCGGCGCCGCAAGGCGGAGGATTAGCCTGTTGAGCCACGGCGCCGGCCCAGTTGTTACTTTTGTAATCATGCTCTCCATAGCAAACAGTCCTTATCCCTCATCTTGCCTCTTGACACGGGGAATTGTGCTAACATTAGTACAGCAGAACTTCATACGTCCAGTAATGTGCTTGCTAACATAGTCAATAGAAAGGGGAAAATAGTGTGCATTGGCCCACTTCCATTTTCCAAATCTTTCTCAAGTGTGTCTGATAAGATAAATTGGAAGAATATCTGAGACTCTAGCTGCAAAGGAGTCTAGCAAATGTGATTTTTCACCTCTGCAATACAGAAACATAATAGAGGAAGTGTGAAATGAATAGACTCTACACATTCACTGTATTCACCTCACTGAATATAAAAATGGAATGACTCGTGGGGCTTTTCCTGCAAGGATGTAAATTTGAGAAAAATTAGAAAACTGAATTTGCCCAAGAGTAGAAGGAAAATCTCTCAGGAGATAGTTTAAACACTGTTTTCCTGAGAACGATTTAACGGGAAATTTCCAATGGAAGGTCCTATGGGATTTTTTTGAGCAGAAAAAATAAGAAATATGTATATCAAATTACATTATTCTCCATGATTTATGACCCCTAAACATTTTACTATTTTTCCAGATGAAGTAAAAATTTACCTATAATAGTGTTCCTAATTAAAAATAAAATGTATCAAGCTTCTCTAAGTCTCAATATTATTTTAATAATATGAACTAGTAAATGCTCAATAGATGACATTGAAAATTCAAAACATGTTGTACAAACTTGTAGTTACACAAACTATTTTATTTACTCTGCTTAATTGGCAATGACCTTCCCCAGATAGGATACTACCAACATTTTATTCTCTTCAGGATTTATATATACATCATTTTAGCATCTTGCACTAACTAACCTAAAGAAATAAGTACATATTCTTATAGGAGCACTTGAATTCTTTGCAAATATGTCCATGAAATCAAACCAAAATGGGAGGTAGGTAGTGAAGTAGTGTTAAGTTTGCTGCCTGATTCTCATTAGACTCATTCTGTATTCTTTTGAGTTCTAGGCACATGGTCTCTGGTTATTTTCATGGCTGCTGTAATGGAATTACCATTTCACGTTTGTAGGAGGTAAAGGAGAAACATGATAGGAATAGCAGGAAGGAATGGCTCACTCATAAACAATCTTCTGAGAGTTTGAATTGATTAGGTTTGAATGTCTGAAGGGAAGAGTAGGGAAATGGACCCTAGCCTTCTTTTCCTCCAGTTTCCTGTTGCATTATGTGGCTTCTTGAATGTTGCATAATATAAATCATCTTACCACTGGAAGACAAATTTTAGCATTGCAAACTCAGCAGATTTATTTAATTTCATTTTTCCAGTTGGATATCTGCATCGGTTCAGGCCAAGAAAGTATCTAATGTCACCTAATGCAACAAATAGATCCTGGAGCGTTCAGAGAGATATCCACAATGTTGGCAGACAAATATTTTCTTTATTCTGCCAAGCACCATCCACATTATTTTTGGGTGGATCTGATTCTGACCAGACTAAAGTTTCCATTACATCGTCCTAATTGTGAAAAAGGGGGTCTGCTGTAATTCTTGAAAACTGGTCTGTTCAGTTGCACTCGTTACCATAACATCAGATTGAAATATTGCTTCTCAGTTGATTTGGCCACAGTATAGCAGCCAGCCCAGTAGCGTCAAGGCATTAGGAAGGCAAAGCAATGCACAGTCAACAGTATGAATGGAACAATTCACACTGTTGTACATAGATATAGAGGTTAAACCCAAACACATGAAAAAGTGATGCTGGAAGCACTTGGGAACAGCTGGGCCAGATGAATAACTCAATTGGATGCCATGAGGAACAAATTAAACAACTGACTGGAGACCAGGCTGCTCCTGTGACAGACACTTTAATCAGGAAGTCAAAAGCTGATTGACAAGATGAAAAGCTGGATGACATGAAAAATGGAAACAGAAGGAACAACACAAGAAAAGGGCACCCCGGGTCAGCATGCTGACAAAAATAATCAAGTACGACAGGCCATAATCCAATCTTCGCATGTTTGGCATGGTGCTAGTTATGAGAATCTGTAGCCAAGAGGAAAGAAAACTATTATTAAGCAAAGAAATTATCTGGCTTTCTAGAACTCAGTATTACATGTTCACTAGAGGATTTTCTTTTTTTTTGAAACAAATGTAATAGCTTTTGTTGAGCTTCATAAAATCAATTAAAAAGACTAATATATTGCATAGGGCACCCTAGGAAAACAATGTTAGAGTGTTTTAAATTCATAGTTAGTAGGTAATATGTGCATTAATTGTTTCAAGTTGCAAAGGATAAGATCTTCTCATGGTCTTCTATTCAAGGAACAGAGGAAGAAGAGAGAGCAATTACTGAGATATTTTTGTGGCCCTCATGATAACTTGGATTCGTACTGCTGACTTCCTGTTGGAATCCAGAGTTGAGCTTATGCCAGGGAAGAAATTTGTGTTACCTAAATTATTTAGGCTATGCCTCAGAATACCACCTGCAACCTAAAAGATGCATTTGTAGGTGAACTATCAGAGGAAGGAAATAATGATAGTAGTTTCTAAAAAACAAAAGACAGATGACATAAGAAGTTTATTTGGCATTCCGGGGGAAAGTGTGTGCATGCATTTCATAGGGCTTCAGCTCACCTAGCATGTTTTTGTTTCAGTCTTGTGGAGCTCAGTACAGGAAAGCCCAGAAGAATAAGCTCCTTGGCAGAGCTTAGACACTGGGACTTTGTGTCTTTTCAGTGGAGTCATCTGCCCTTAGGAAAGCAAGAAAACTGGTGCTAAACATCTGAAGATCGGTTGAGACTGTTTCCCTTGGATTCCTGCATTGGAGTTAGACCCACCTCTCGAGAGATTAACAGAAGAGATGTTTTAATTCATTGTCTTAGTCCACTGGTTTTCAAAGTGCGTTTCACATCTCTGGGGGATTCTTTGAGAGAAAAGTATGGGCACAGAGGACATGGTTCATTGGTGTCTACTCCATTACCTTCAGGCCCCAAAGGGATTGGCGTTCTAGGGCAGTAAAAACGCTGTCAAAGGGTTTCCAGGGCTCAAAAGTGTGCAAAAGAAAAACATTACTTTGATAACATTACTCTTAGGTGAGGGCGCTGCTATTTGACTGAACATATTCAACTCAAACTGACTGGGGGACCAAGCAGACATGTGTCCCTTGGATCAAAGTCTCTTGTAGAAAGTCAACCTGAATCTCTTATCTATAGAATTCTAGATGCATGTGGGTCACAGTTGATGATATTTCATTTGATAGAATTTTCTTGAGCGCTTCACTGCAAATCTTAATGGTTGATCTTGCTTCAGCTACATGGTTAAAATCTCTTGAGTTGTGGCTCTACAAAGGGCTAGCTGCTCCTTACTCCTGCCTTAAGGACCTGTGTCTAAGTGTCGAATGAACTGACAGGCCTTTAATTTTACTGTGAACTCGGGGCTGACCCTGTATTACTAATGCAAAAGCATCTTAAAAGATGTCACAGAAATTTTGCTAAGTCCTCAGAGCCCAGAGCCACACAACCTCACATGGTAGGATAAAGTACATCTCGTGAGATTCTGTTCTGGGGTTCAACTTGAGCTTTGTGAGGATCTGACCCATCGTGTTCCGGCCCTCTCCTGTAACAGGGAGCCACCAATATTGACCAAAATCACCTGGGGCACCTGTGTTTCTTCTGATTGGCCTTCCTCTGGCCTCCAAATGCCTAATTGGGCGGGCCCACTGCAGCCCTCAGGATCTGGTATTTCTATGAGCTCTCTTTGTCATTTCCCCTCATCTTCCTTGATTCCGCTATTGTCATCTCCACCCTCTGGGTCCCTCCTATCCTGATCCTCTGGAACTCAGTCTAAGACCCCTGCCACTAAACATTTCCTTCCCTCTTGGCCAGCTGGGACACAATGCAGCAGATTGGAACAAGTGAATTATTTGTGGCAGTATTTATTATTATTATTATTATTATTATTTGACATTTTCTTCAACTACTAGACAGTGAGATAGGATATAAGATTTAAAATAGACCTTGTGATAAAAATATGAAGCATTTATAAGAAGGAAAAATTCAATATATAATGTGAGATAGAATACATATAGGTCAGGCTATTTAATTTATTTGCTGTAGCATATATAGTTTGGATAATGTGAAATATTTGTTGAATGATAGTTCTCGTGAGATCATTGACTTTTTAAAAAAGATTGATGTATTTGAAAGTCAGAGTTACAGAGAGAGAAGGAGAGGCAGAGAGAGAGAGAGAGAGGTCTTCCATCTGATGGTTTACTCTCCAATTGGTCACAATGGCTGGAGCTGTGCCGATCTGAAGCCAGGAGCCAAGAGTATCTTCAGGGTCTCCCATGTGGGTGCAGGAGCCCAAGGACTTGGACCATCTTCTACTGCTTTCCCAGGCCATAGCAGAGAGCTGGATCAGAAGTGGAGCAGCCGGGTCTCTAGCTGGCGCCCATATGCAATGCCAACACATTCCAGTGCAGCAGCTTTACCCACTACACCACAGCACCGGCCCTGAGATCATTGACTTTTACTTTGCCATCATTGTTTATAATCCACCAGCAACCAAGGCCTATCATTCATTATTATTGAATGTTTCTCATATTTAGTCTCCATCTCATTTTGAGACACTCTGTTGTGGACCTAGGATTTTACACTGAACAATGCCACAAAGCCCTGAGTAGATGATGATACTTTCTGTACCATGTATTTAAAAATAAAAACAACACATATGGTGACTTCAGTGTCCATTTAAAAAAATCAAACATTTAACATTTCTAATTTTTGTTCAATACCCTAATTGTCATCTAGTGTCCTAACCTATCTTGAGGGATTAATTAGATACTATACCACAGTATGGGGGATTATAGAAATATACTTCTTAAGAAACTCAAAGTGTATTACAATGTAGAGAAATGTACATTATAGTGTAAAGCAAAAGTCATACACCATTGGCAATTTAATTCCCTATCTCCATATAGTTTTCGAACTTACTAGTATTTAAACTTTCAAGACCAACTGTTATTCATAAATCCATAATAGTCTCATGTAAGATATCCTTTACTATCTTGTGACCAAAAAGAAGTGAAAAAATTGATGTTTATTAGTCTACTACCATAAGCCAAAAATGTATTAAACACATTTCACTATTTTACATTATAAGTATGGCAAACTATATTTTAAATAATATAAATAAACAGATCAAAATACGTAGTAAAGCGAGGATTCAAAACCAAATCTATCTATTTGTTGTTTTGTGCTAGGATGTGACATAGAGACTAGCAGGAGTAGGAAGTGTCAGGCTCCATTGTCAACAAAAACTAAGCAAATGGGGCTATCAAGAGAGTGACATTCATTTGGAAATCTCATATTATAGGTTTGCAATCAGAGCTCAACACTAACAAAAGTACACTCCATGGTGTTAGAGCCAGAGTCAAGAAGTAGCAGTTGGAGACTAAAGTTAATTTAATAGTCTAAATAAAACTAAACATTCAATCATTCGGTAGGTGCTTTCATAGGTCATTTGAATGACACAGATTCCTCCACTCTCAGTTCGGATATGGCTTTACATGTAACTTTGCTGTTTCTCCCATTCAGAGTCAGCTCTGTTTCTCTTCTCCCTTGAATCTGCTCTGGCCTTGTGCCTCTCTTTGACCAACACAATCTTGCAGAAGTGACAGTGAACAAGTTCCTAAGACTGAGCCTTAAGATACCTTGAAGATTCTGTCCTTGCCCTCTTGAATGATGTCCTCAGATTACCATTGAAGAAAGCCACACAGATGGTGGAGGCTACCATGTAAGAGAACATGGAAATATCCCAGCCCTCAGTCATGGACAATCTTCAGATCTGTGAGCAAGGCCATGCTGAACCTACCCAGCTCAGAGGACTCTCTAACATGAGAATGACCATAGGAGAACATCGCAGCTAACCTTCCATATGGGAATAAGGAATCATTATTGCTTACAACTAGGTTTGGGGGGGGGTGCTTTATTACAAAGAAATAATGGACTCAAACAGAAATTGATACAAATAGATGGAGTACCATGCTAGCAAAAGTCTAAAATGTGTGGCACTGGTTTTGCTGAAGGAGATGATATATGTCTAAGGAGGAAGGAGACATGTAGTAAGATCTGGGTGATCAATTGCAGACTGAAGCAAGGGCCACCCTTGCTATCCAGTGGTCCAACAATTTGCAAAATGTTGCCTACTAGAGTATGTAAGGTACAAAACTTCCCTAATAAACCTGTGAATCTGGTGAGGAGATTTCCAGGAAGAATCCCACAAGTGCCAATCATCTTTCTGTAACAGTGAATTGAAAGGGGGAAGAGAGAGACTGAGTAAAGAAGCAAATTTCTCGGTTGCCATCAGAATTTAGAGAATGTATTAAAATCCAGAACATGCTGAATTGAAAAAGTTGATCAAGGAAGGTTAAAATACGGGTTAAAAATGTACATTGAATAAAATTTTTCCTGAGGGGCAAGCGCTAATGAGAGATGTTCCTGTAAGACTGTGTCGTGAGATCTCAGATTGATTTAACAGATTATCTGCTAGGCTGATCCTCTAAGTTAAATATCTGAATAGTTACATCGAGCTTAAGGAGAAGCCAGTCTTGACAAGTGAGTTAAACCATAGCTTGGGACACCCACATTACATAGCAGAGGACTTGGGATTAAGTCCTGCCTCCATGTTGGATCCAGTTTCCAGCTAATGTGCACTCCTGGAGGGAGCAAATGATGCCCCAAGTACTTGGGTTCCTGCCCTCTACATGGGAAACCCAGATGGAGTTCCTGGCTTCTTGCTTCAGCCTGACCCAGCCTCAGCTGTTGTAGTCATTTGGGGAGTGAACCAGTGAATGGTGAATTGATTTCTTTCTCTCTCTCCCTCTCTCCCTCTCCCCCTTCTCTCCCTCTCTCCCTCTCCCTCTCTCTGTCTCTCTCTGTCTCTCTCCTCTTTGTGTGTGTGTCATTCCACCTTTCAAATAAGTAAGTCTTTAAAAAAAGTAGTGATCCTGGTTTCTTTCTAATATAGTCAACTTTAATCTGATCCATAGAAATCATATCGAGAATTTTAAAGGAACTGTATTGACTTGGATTAAGAGGAATTAAGACAATTTATGAAGCCTCTGCGCTGTCAACTACCCACAGGCAAAGAGTGGACTGAGAGAACTTCTTAGATAAAACTGTTTGCTGTGTTAAAGGAGGGGCCCCTCATAGTTTGCCAAACATTTAGCATTGTGGAATCAAAATGCAAGGAACAAAATGGATTACAGAACCACACCAGGGACGAGAGGGAGCCCCTAATTGGAAGAGACTCCCAGGCCCCACTCTATGACCTGTTTGGATTTCACAGTGGCTACAAAGCAGTGACTGCTGAGTGCTTCCTTATCTTTCTTTTGTAAAGAGAATTATTCAGTGTCACTGTCTTTTCTTTGTCTGACCATTGTATATTTGTGTGAGAGAGGACAGACACTTTACCATGTAGGTTCAAGAAATCTGAGAGGTTCTGCAGAGAAATCTCATTAGTAGCTGGAACAGCTGTGAAGCCCTACCTTGTGAATTTCAAGCCTGATAAAGTATCTGGGATAAGATTTCTGCAGGTATTGAGATAGGAGTAGGCATTATTTTCCACATGTGAAAATTGCAAGTAGTTTTTGGCCAGAGAGTAGAGTGTGGAAATGGTTTAATATCTGCAAGTTCCATCCACCTCACTGTGCGTTCCTTGGCAGTTCCTTTCAGGAAGAGACAAGATCAATTTCTGCATCCTTTTCCATCTGCTCTGTTCTTGTGACTTTGACAGACGGAATGCAGCAGAAGTAATAGTGGGGGAGCTTGGAAGCCTGGGCCTCAGTAGCCTCAATACTTCTACTGTGGCTCTCTTGTAAAGTCCAAGACCTCCACAGAGGGAAGCCAGTCTACTCTAGTCAGCCTCCAGCTCTATGCGCCAGGCGTGTAAGGCCATCTTGGACGTTCCAGCCCAACCATCTGGCTGCAAAACTAAACTCGAATGAAGCCAGTGGAAGAGCTGCCCAGCAACCCACAGAATGGTGGAAATAATATATTTTTAGGCAACTAAACGTTGGGGTGGTGTGTTATTATGTAGCAATAATGACTTGAAACTAGTTATTATCTAACAGACACAATGGTGACTAAAATAGAAGTGGCACTCAACTCATGGGGGTTTAATACGATGAGGAGAATGGCATTAAACAGAGACACAAAAATACAATTATGAATGTTACCAGTGCTATGAAGGGAAAGAGCATGGTGCTGTGAGAGGTTTAGGGATCCCACAGAGACAGATTTGACTCTCTGTAGGGGCAGTTGGAGCCGTTCAGAAATGCTATGGCACAAGTCTAGGAAATATTCATAAACAGTGGTCATCAAAAGGAACATCAGCCCGTTTCGCCAGTAAGATGTTCGCATCTAGGCCTTACCTTTTCATCAATGTAATGTAGTGCAGGTACCATACATTACCCAATGCCCCCCAGCAGACACAAATGCAAAGCTGTCGGCACAGGTGTAACACAAGGCAAGAACTTACAGCTGCCTATCATTGCTGCACATTTCTTATTTTGGAATGGCCTGGACATGTGCAATGATGAGCAAATTTAGAATCACTTGGAACAGGCATTTAGCCTTGCAGGTGAGACACCCAGGTCCTGTATTGGAGTACCAGGTTCCAATACCCAGTTCTGAATCCAGACCCAAGCTTCCTGCTAATGCAGACCCTAGGAGGCAGCACTGATGGCTCCAATAGTTGGATTCTTGATGTTCATATTAGAGACATGGATTGAGTTCCCAGTTTCCAGCTTTAGCCCCGACCCATACCCAACCATTGCAGGCATCTGGGAAGTGAACCAGCACTTTCTGTCTGTGTCTCTCAATACATAAATATTTTTTTTATTTTTTAAAGATTTTATTTATTTGAGAGGTAGAGTTACAAACAGTGAGAGGGAGAGACACAGAGAAAGATCTTCTTTCTGATGGTTCACTCCCTAAATGGCCCCAATGGCCAGAGCTGCGCCGATCTGAAGCCAGGAGCCAGGTACTTCTTCCCGGTCACTTATACGGGTGCAGGGGCTCAAGGACTTAGGCCATCCTCTGCTGCTTTCCCAGGCCAAAGCAGAGAGCTGGATTGGAAGAGGAGTAGCCAGGACTAGAACCAGTGTCCTATGGGATGCGGGTGCCGTAGGAGGAGGATTAACCTACTACGCCACGGCGCCAGCCCCCAATACATAAATAATTTTTGAAGGTTGAAACAGAACTGTATTTTTGCCACACCCCCTACTGCTGAAGGTGTTGGTATAATATGTGCTATATACACTATATTATCCTTCTAAAATTTTACTTATGTTTAACAAATCCTATTGTATTTGGATGGAGCAGCTCATAATTACAACAATTCAGAAAAATACAAGACTATTCACAGGGAGATCAAAATTCAAAGTAGTCTAACATCTGTTCAATGATCAAATGTATAAAACAATTAAATGAATCTTCAGAAGGTTCTAGACTTCAGGTTGAGGAAAGAGTTGTAGATGGAGAAAAACTCCATCCACATGGTTGGTCATTGACATCTTAATGAGCGCACTGTATCTTTGCTTGTCCAAAGCAGCTGCAGAGTCTGTGTCAGCTTCCTAACTTGTCAGAAGTAAATCACACACTATATTTTCTATAGCATGGTCCATTTCACTAGCCCTGTGTTGGCACAGCTGGAGCGCAGCAGAGTCCGATCACTGTGAATGCCTGTGTAGCCCTGGTTCTGCTGAACCATGCCAGCAGCCTCAAGGACTACTCATAACCATGAAGATAATAATAATAAGTCTCACCCATTTTTGCATTGTTATTTCTGGATTCTTATTTTCTGCTTCTCCAGCCCCAAGTTGTCCTGAAACTTTGGGAGATGCCATTGTCTCCCAGTCCGCCTTAAAAACCCGTCGTGTGGCTTGGCTGTGCCAAGGGGCCCTGCCGGTGCTGTGTCTCTTGGATTTCCTTACATCCGCCTGTCACTTAGTCAGCCCTGAGCTACTGCTTTCATTCCCAGCAAGGACTTCAGTGTGCTGCAGGCTTTGAAATGGATTGAATTCTATTGTCCATCTGATTCCTTGGATGTTTCTGTCTAAGCAAATTAAATTAAAATCTGTGTGAGTATGCATGTGTTTGTGCCTCTGCCTCTTTGTCTCTCCTTATATGTCTATAAGTTTATATGTTTCCAAAATAAGAATTGTCACACTTACTCCAGGTTGTCTATACTGTGGGTTCACAGTCCTCTCTATAGAAAAATGACTTTGTATTAACAAAAAATTTTTAAAAAGGAAATTCATGAAACCTGTTCTCTTTATATTGATAATGTAATTTAAGAAAAGAAACATGATCAAATTTCCCAGAAATTGCACCAAAGGATGTTTACATGTCAACACCCAACTTGGTAGCCTCATTCCCTCATTCAACAAATAGCTATTTAATGCCTAGAAGTGGCAACCACTTACAGAGGCAAGGAAAACTGACTTCCTGCTGTCAGGGAGTTTCCATTCTAGTCTGCCAAAGCTCACTCTGCTCATGGGAAATAGATCTGCTTGCAGCTTGGGTCACAGGAGTCCTGTGTCCTCAGGAGTCTGACTTTTTGATGCAGGCACCGGCTCCAGAAAGTTAGAAAGAGGCTTTGCTTCACGTGCTTGGTGCGGAGTAGCGATGTGAAGAACAGAGCCTGACTGCTAGACCCAAACATTGGTCCTGGTCCATCTGCTGCTGCTGCAATGGATAAAGAGCAGAAAGTTAGTCCTCATACTTCCTGAGGCCATCAAGTCCAGGAGCATGGTGCCAGCGCCTGGTAGGGGCCTTCCTACTGCAACATTACATAGTGGACAATATCACAGGGGACAGAGTACGAGCAAACTGCACTAAGGAAAACCAGGCAGGACTAATTCTTGGATCAGAAGTCCATTCCCGTGATAACTAACCCAGTCCTGAGATGACAGCCTTAATCCATTTGTAAGGGCAGGGCTCCCATTACCTAATCACACCTAAAAGTCCCGCCTTTTAGGGTTGTCACAATGACAACTGAATTTCACGTGTGAGTTTTGGGGAGAGCATTGGAACCAGGGCTACTGTCCCTTGTATCTCAATCAGGATCCTGTTTACAAAAATTCGTTCCATGGTCCTGCTCTCATGCTCCAGGATCTGTGTGTCTCTAAACTAATGCTTAACACACATGCGTTCTATCCATTAGGGGTCTCCACCTGCTCTGTGCTGGCTGTTGCAGTAGCCTCTGGGAACCCGACTCCCCCTGTTACCTTCCTGCCTACCATTTCTCAGGGGTTATAATCCATGCTCTTCAGTCTGTACCGTCAGTGATTCACAACCTTTTCCACCCTGACGGATGTCAAAGATAATACTATTTTTAGAATAAACCTTGGAAAATGAGATAGATTTGTCTTGGTCAGAGGTGGTGGACCTCAGTTCTCTGACTCAGGTTCTGCTGCCTGAAAAGGCTAAGGATATCAGTGGCTTAGCACATCTGTCAGCCACCCAGTGACCCACCAAGACATGAAAGCTCTGATATGTGTTAGTCTTTACACTGAAGCATAATTGGCTACTGTCTTTTCATTTCTTTAAGGTTTGTTTATTTTACTTGAAAAGCAGAGTTAGAGACAGAGACAGATTCAGAGAGAGAGAGAGATCTTCCATCTGCTGGTTCACTACCCAGATGGTCACAAGAGCCAGTGCTGGGTCGGGCTGCAGCCAGGAGCCAGAAGCTTCTTCCAGGTCTATCATTTGGGTGCAGATGCCCAAGCACTTGAGCCATCCTGCTGCTTTCCCAGGCACACCAGCAAGGGAGCTGGGTCAGAAGTGGAGCCACTGGGATTTGAACTGGTGCCCAAATGGGATGCTGGCACTGTAGGCAGCAGCTTTACCTACTGAGCCATGTGCTGGCCCCTGGCTACCATCTTTTACATGACTCCATAGGAACTGGTTTTGAGAAATTGAGTAGATGCTCTGTAACTCCATGTCCTTTGTCTTTCTTTCTAGATCCTTTTGTTCAATTGACTCTCTACTTTCTGTTAACCTCCACGCTCAATGCTGGTTGTCGAACTGGAAAGTTTTTCTTGCACTTTCGGAAATCTCATCTCAGATGTCATTATTTTGAGCTCATTCCCAGTTCTTCCAAGCACATTTAGGTTATGCTTCTCTTTGACAGAGGAAACTATATTTATTTATATCTCACAGTGCTTACATGGTTGCCTGCAATAGTTATAAACAGCTATGGAGTAGAGACTGTGGTTGTTGTATCATTATACCCTTCACTTATCTCCCCAAAGTTCTTGGCTAGCTCTGAGCTCAACAAGTGTTTTTGTTTAATAGATGAATTAATTAATAAATAAAGAGCTGGAGAATTTGCCCTTTCATTATATTTGCATGATTCTTTGAAAAGATTTGGTATCCAATTGTTTCCTATTTTCTGTGTGTTGAAATGCCAATATTAATCTTCTCTTCTCTAAAATCTTTTCTAATGCCTTAAGACTCAAAATAGTAAGCCCTTGAATTCTTACTGTTATTATGTCCATGGTCCTAGCCATTAAAATTTGGTTGTCATAGAAATATATATTGGATCAATAAACTTAGATCAAAGAATCTTATCACCAGTGTTTTTGCACATGTTCTGTTGACAGTTTGTCTGTAATAGCTACTTGTTTATCACAACAATTTAACCAGCATAGACCTAAGAACAAAAGCACAATAACTACTTAGTTGTAAAGACCACTGGGAATGGGTTTTCTCAGTTTGGGTTGGATAAAGAATCTTGTTAATAAACCAGCATTATTTAAATTCTGATATGTGCATGTTTGGTCTAAAGGTATGAGGAAATGTGGGTTCAACACTACATAAATGAAAGGCTGGCCCAGTACAATTTTATGTTGTTGAGTCATTAAAATGGGCCAAAGTACAGCAAATTGTCAGAAGATCTTTACTTTGCATTTACATTGGGCGTTTTGTTCCCTTAGGAGATGAATGGAATTTTTATTTCAGTATAGTTTCTTGATTATTTCAAGTGTGTCATGAATTTATTGTAGCCTACAGTATAGATTCTTTTATGTGACAACATATAAATGCCCAAGCATAGTACATGTGAGTTTGCTCACAATATTCATATTTCTAATCAAGATGACTGTTTTAAAAAAATCATTTAATTATACATGAAAACTATTAGTAACGAGGGTCAAAGTATTTGATCTCTCTTTTCTGGTGTTCACAGGATGACACAAAGTCACACAAAAGGTTGAGTTTTTTTCTCTGATTGTTACATCTTGGCATTCAAACAATTTTAGAGGTCAAACTAATAGGATAACATGAACAATCTGCATAATTTTTAATCTATAAGAAGACATTTTAATTAAAGTTATGGGTGGTATTTTTTTGTCTGATAGATGTGTTTCTTAAAAGCCTTGTACATTTATGCATATTACATATAGAACATCTAGATAGATGTGGAATATTTATATTTATCAACTTTCCTATCATTCAATCTATCTGTCCTTCCTTCAATCTGCCTGTATACACACACACACACATTCACATACGGATGATGTGTAATCTTATCTAGGGGTAACTTTACAGTCATTGAGGCTGTTCATAGCTGATTGTTCACTACAAGCTTTTACAAGTCAGGAGGCATAGAATCACTTTAGCCACAAAGACATTTAAGGGGTGGGTTGTAAACACACAAAAGCTTAGCTTCCTTAGAAGGTGACATCTTTGAAAACTTCTGTAAATGTAAATGTCAGCATTCTATGTGTATAATTACAATACTTCGAGCAGTATGTTTTCTTCCTCTGACTTCCTATGGATCTATATGCTATAAGAATTATTTTCAAATTAAGTAGCAATTCTTATTTTGGACAGAAGGCTTATGTGGATGGCAATGGAAACTATTTTGGTTAGTGTTCCAAGTTGAGCTTTTTAAGTACTCCTTGTGAGCACCAGTTCACATTCTAGCAGCCCTTTTGAGAAACATGAATTGAACACCATGTTTATTCTGCAAAGATCTTTTAGATAAAGCCTTTAAAACTGTGAAGACTCCCTGCAATTTTCTCTGAGGGCATGTCTTCATTAGCATTTCAATAATTCAACCTTCCAGTTGTTCCTTTGAAATTTCTTTAATCTTTGGCATTGAAACACCTACGATGTATCCCTTGGGACTATGAGCCTTTGTGCAGGAGGGTTACTGTTACACAGAGCAGATCTGAGGCAAGACTAGGACCCTTCCTGGCAGCAACGATTACCGATTTCGTATAAAACTGATCAATTAAAGGCCACTCATGAGAAATAGCTTCATTTCTCCCCCACTCGGGAGGTGTGAAATAGTTAATTACAGGTCTTTAGTAGAAATGAACTTAAACGTTATACAGAAGACACATGCAATTTCATAACCTAAAGATAATCAACCATTAGAATTTTGTATATACCCTCTCACATGTTTTTTTCCTGTACAGAGGAATTCATGTGCAAATATTATGTCCTCATGCAAATAAAATGTCCCTTGGATG
Source organism: Sylvilagus floridanus (assembly GCA_949820135.1). Lineage (NCBI taxonomy): Eukaryota > Metazoa > Chordata > Mammalia > Lagomorpha > Leporidae > Sylvilagus > Sylvilagus floridanus. The sequence goes on along the minus strand of OX463230.1, from coordinate 16,739,740 downwards.
TCACCAGCTTGCACATCCCATGAAGCCCACTGTAAGTGTTCGCAACACTGGGTGCACCTGATTGATTGATCTTCCAAAAAGAGGAGCAAACCCTTCAGCCTCTTCAGGTATCTTTGCTGAAACCTGAGATGGAAGTAAGACGGGGAAACTCTTGGTTCAGTATCGATTTGAACCAAGTCCTATCACTTGGGAATCTTTCTGCTGTAGCCGATCTCATAATCCACTGGTGGCTCTGGTACCATACCGTGGTCGCTGACAGCTCCCTGGATCATCCTGCTGTTGGCAGTGACTTGTCTGGCCGCTCCCTTAAGAAGCCTGTCTTGTCGATTTTGCAACTTTGTTCTCAGCAGCCAGGGCGTGTCCTCCTAAAAGGCTGTGAGTTTTGCTGCCTAGCTCTCCGGAGGGAGGGCCGTTTTGCAGCAGGTGGCCTTCATGACTGGTCAGACCGTGTCCTTTTATGTTAGTTCATTTGATGGACAGTCCTCAACTGCGGTTGCCAGTTCCCACCTCCATAGGTGATTGTGCATACTTCTGCTAACAGAAAGACACCAGCTCTATTTCCCTTCCTCTGGAGCTTGGGCTGGGTTTGTCACTTGCTTTGGTTAATACAATGTGACAAATAGATGCTCTGGGGGTTTTCAGATCAAGTGTAAGAGACCTGGGGGCTCTCTCCTCTTACCTCTGGGGACCCGGCTGATACCCAGCAGGCAGTCTGAGTAAAACCACCGAATGTTGCAAGGCCACGTGGGAAGAGGTCCCAGAGATGGGGAGGCCATCTTGGGTGTCCCAGTACTCCCCAGACACTCGGATGCAGCTAAAGGAGTGACTCCAGCCAGTATCACCAGGAGCCAAGAACTGCCCATCTGTGTCCTACCCAAACTCCTCACCCACGCAGTTGTGAGAAATAATAAGTCATCATTCTCCATACTGGGAAACGAAAGCAAATACACAACCCTGAATCAGTGTTACCTTTGGTTGCATAATTTAGAAACTACTACTTCTCCCTAAAGCAAAAGAAACCAACCCAAAACTTGACTTTTCATGACATAGATGTATCTTTCTTATTCATAAAATAGAAATGTCAAGGTCAGAATTCAATGCTAATGTGGAAGTTTTGTTATCATCATGCTCCAGAGCTGCTCCTTTGCTCAGTGCTCTTAACTTGAGGTAGTCATTCTCAAGTCCCTTCGTGACCTAAGAAAGCTGCTGAAGCTCCAGCCATCAAAGCCATGTTTCCATTAGCAGGAAGGAAACTGAGGAAAGGGCAATAAGGCCTACTGCCTGGCTGAGCCAGTTCCTTTTAAGGAGCCATTCTGGAAGAGACATACATAGTAACCATGTGGGGAGAATTAACCTGGCTGCAAAGGAGGCTGGGAAATTATTCTTTTAGCTAGGCAAAACACCACCCTGTGCAAAAGTGGGCGTTTATATAATGGCAGCATGAAATAATAGAAGTCTCTACATACAACACAAAGTGGAGCCCCTCCCCACCTCCTACCCCACAGCGAGGCAGAGAGGTCCCATCACGGACACCTGTTTTAGAGTGCATTCTCATGCATACAGCCTCACACTTTAGGCAAACCACAATTTTCTGTAGCACTCACGCTCTGCTTTGGAGTATTCAGTCTGCCCCTCTTCTCGTTTGGTGGTTTCCTCTCAAAGGCTCGATTGTTCCTCCTTGTAGTTGGACTTTTATCAAGACCTCCTGTTCGTCAGACAGGTCAGTAAATCTCTGTGTCCATTAATGGATGGATTTATGGCTTTTCCTACAAGGTTCTGGGATATTTTAAATCAAGGGATTACCTTCTTGCTCAGTGGTACTTAAGGGCTTAGCTCAGACATACGACCTCCAAGAAGTGTTGCCCAATTTCTTCTTAGCTAAGACCAATACAAGTCAGAATCTTGGTCCCAATTCCCTAGAAGTATTTTTTCAGTTTTGTGCAATACTTAAGTTGTTTATGCAGAAATAATGGAAGCCCAATGAGTAGGAAAGACATGATTGTGACATACATAGGATAGCAAGAAGAAAACAGAGAGAGTGAAGGGGGGAGAGAGCAAGGGAGAGAGAGAGACTGACTCACCCTTTAATGTCCCTGCAGTCACAGCATCTCTCCTTCCTCATGGCCTTTGCACCACCTGTTTCCTGAGTTAGGAATGCCTCCCTCTGCCCAGCTCCTTGGCTCCGCTGATGGCTATTCATCCTTGGGTTCTTGGGTTAGCATACTTCTTCAGAGATGTTTGCTCTGATCCGGTGACTTCAAGTGGGTAAACTCAAAGTGCTCTCCTATCCCTCCCTTCGTGTTCCTTCATGGCACTTGTCTCTCACTGGTTTTCTATCCAGCCTGATAACTCAAGGCTCTGGACAGCCAGGCAGAATGGGGGTACAGTGAAGCTCCCCAGTCAGGGCTGTGTGAGGAACAAGGCTTTCCTCACTCTCAACCTAAGGCAGATCCGTCTGTGTGCTCCAACAGAAGTAACAAAACCAGGGTTTTTTTGAATGAGAGAGCGATTCGTTTTATTTTGTAAAATGATAGCATGTTAGTACTGAACTGTAATAAATGGCATATTTTAATAAGTAAGAATAAAATATTACTATCAAAACAGTCAAGAAAAGATATTTGGCTAAGAGTGATTTCTCAACTACTGTGCATTGGTGTGGTAGAAGGGAGGCCCTCTTATGTCGTAAGACATAGATAATGGGGTATCTTGAAAAATGCCCAACAACCACTCAACTCTAGGCAGATTAGAAATATCTATGGATACTAACCTTAAGCCTCGTGGTTAAGCCCCAGGTGGATGCCCAGCCTCCAAGCTAGAATGTAGAAATTAAAGTCCCAGCTCTGTTCCTCATTCCAGCTTCCTGCTAATGTGCACCCTGGGAGGCAACAGGTAATGGTTCAAGTAGTTGATTCCCTGAAACCCACATGGGACACCTGGATTGGGTCCACAGCTCTCAGTTTTGGCCTGGCCCAGCCTTGACCCCTGCAGGCACTTGGGGAGTGAACCTGCAGATGGGTGGTATGTGTATTACCAGTATGTGTGTGTCTCAAATAGAAAAATAAATTTTAAAAAGTCAAAAGGAAATTGCCCCCAGCTGTACCAGTGTGTAAAGCAGTCAGATTGTCTGGGTGGTTGGGCACCTGCTGAAAAAGACACAAGAAAAGGTTTCAATCTGGAGAGGAATGGAGTAGGTTAGAGAAACGAGAAGTCAGAAATAATCCAAGGATGCAGAAACAGTGTCCTGCAGGAAGGTGTACTTCCCGTGGCTTGTTCCTCCTCCTCCCTTTCAATTCCTATGAGAAGGTACTCCTCTGACTGCATCCCAGGGTCACAGGTTTCCTGCCTGCCAGGCCTCTAACTGTAGTCTGCAAACATAGTCAGGGATAGTATCCAACTTGAAGATGATCAGCCCATTCAGGAAAATGGACTTGAGGCCCCTCTGGATTGACAGCTATTGAACTTGGTTTGTCCTTCGGTTGCTGATAAGAGTTAATTCACTGTTTTCTGTCCACATGTCCATTTTGCTGTCAGCACGTATTGGGGAGTATTCTACACACCAGTACCAGATGAACCTTCCTCAGACACATCTGATCATACCGCTCAGGCTGCCCAGAAAACCCTAAATGACCCCCTTTTATCTGTAAGGGTTCACATGCTCTCAGCCTCATTTTCAAGACCCTCCTGTGAGTTGCTCCTGCCACTGAGTCCTATTCTATAAACAGGAAGGGTTAAGGAGACAGTCTCCTCAAAAGTGATCAATTTCCTAATTGGGCCTTCGATGGTTGGGTGTAAAAATCATAAGTCATTTCAATAACAGATCCTGCTGGACTTGCTACACATATTAAATGTCCCAAGCATTTAGAACATCAATAATGTTCAGCCACAGGAATTATGCAGAAATACCTTCCATCTTGGCAAGTACATGAAGTAGTAAATCGCATGGGCAGTTGAGACTACTTGGAAAATTTAAACAGAGTACAATATCCAGAATAATATAGTGATCTCTCACCATGCTGGGTATGATCATCAGCAGCAATGATTTAGAAAATGCGAATGATTTATATTTTTATTTTGGAGCAGTAAATTTTTTTTAATTTATGGAAGGATTTAGATTTATATAGTAGAGTCTAGTTTCCATCATGCGGTAGTAATCTTAATGGCCACTTTTGAATTCCATCCATCTTTACACTAGCCACAAAAGCATTTGGAGACTAAAATAAAGATTAAGATGGTGATTTGGTTAAAATGCTTAAAATTTGGAGTTTTAGCTTAAGAAATCAAACCCAGATGGTAAGCTTTGCAGAGGGTGTAAAATTCACCTTTTACGATGCGTGAAAGATAACTCATTTCAGAGATGTGTGACGTTGGGACAGTAACATTCTAGCATTCTCCTCATCCTAATATAAGCCGATAGGTAGGGTTTAAAAATTAGAGTAAAGTGTCTGCTTTAAAAAGTTCAATTCACATCAGTTTATTGTTGCTGGCTGCATTCTGTCTCTTAAACTTTTTTTCCTTGGGCAAGTGGTTGTGATTGTGAGCTCTGTGATCTGTTGGGTCTAAACCTCCCAGCTGTCAGTCTTTACAGCATCGCTTGACTGTGAGCAAATTCCTTAAACTTCCTGTGTTTCAGTTTTGTCACCTATAAAATGGGAACAGCAAGAGAGGTATTGCGAGTGGTAAATGGGTTAATGCATCCAAATTGTCCTGCAGGAGATGAACCAGGGTCAGCTCTTACTATTGATTCAGAGCCCCCCCACCCCCACCCGTAGGAAATTGAGGTGGAGATGGGGAGAGGAACACCACACTCAGATGTCTTCAGAGACCAGGTAGAGAGTGAAATTTATGAACTGACTTACTGTTGGAGCTGAGTGGAGTCCGAAGAGAACTGTAAAGGCTTAACACCATGACAAAACAAAATACATCATCTCTGCCAGAGTTAGGTGTCTGTTGGCCAGACTTGTTCAGACCTGTGGGCTGCTTACCGATTGTGACCCCTGGATATCAAAAAGAATTCTATACCACAATTCAGTGGTAGGGGAGGGGAGAGCTGTAGGCTGTGCCCGCCCCCATTTCACCATGCCCAGCTCCTGCCAACTGAGAGCTAAGTAAGCCTGGGGAGGTTCTTTACCTACTTGACTTCTGTTTCTCTGAGCAAAGTGAGAAAACAGATCCCTCAATGTTAAAAATTCTATTTAAATGGAGAGAAAAGAGAAATCACAATTTAAAAAAAAAAGAAAACAAACTTTTCACAGTTCTTCAAAAGCATATAAACAGTCAAGGGCCAGTGCTTGAGAAATCGGTACAATGCGTGGCAATTCCTGAGGGAGTCCAGGGCCAGGGGCTGACAAGGCTTCCTTGAAGGAGAAGTTGATCCCGAATTCTGAAGGCAGAAAGGGGCAGGGATGGAACACAGGGTGAGCAGAGCAGCCAGGCAGAGCCGGGGAAGCTGGTAATTCCCAGGAGACATGCAGGGTGTTTGTGTGGTTGACGTGAACCACTGGACTATTGCAAAGGATCTTGTGCAGGTGGGAAAGGGAGCCAGTTCAGCACCTGGGGATGCCACATGGCCTGGGGAGGCCCAGGTTACCTCTGGACCTTGGTCAGGCAGAGCAAAACCAAGCCCATGCTCACGGCATGGATTCCAGTCTCTACACAGTCTTTTCTAGCTCCTATTGTTCTTGAGAAACCAAAATTCCTATTTTTTTTTTAAATACCCATCAGATGTTGGAACTAACCTTATTTCTTCTTTGTCTTTATGGGACATTGCATTCTCTCAAGATGGGCACAACAATATTTAGCTCCCACCCCACACGCTGCATTTATAATGGGACTGCCACCCCTCCCACCATAGGGCAGGGGCTGCGTTCCATTTCCAGATCTCTGTGCTGGGGCTGGCGCAGTGCTGCAAACCACAAAGAGGGATAGAGGTGAGGCCAGATCGCTCTCCGCTTCCTCAGTCTTGGAGCCCTAAGTTCCTCTCTGTTGGGGAGAGCACAAGGAAAGATGACCCAGAAATAAAGGCTCATGCCCAGGGGTCCAAGGCATGAGTCAAGCAGCCTTGGAGGGGCTCCCATCCCCCTCTGTCGTCTGCAGCCTCGGGAGAGACCTAGGCTAGAGCTGGCCACAGTTATATTCCTGATCCTCAGAATCTGTGACCCTTAGATTGTTCTGTGCTCAGAGTTAGGTTCCATCAGCGTTTTGTTGATTTGGGTCCCTCAGCTCATGGTCGGTTGCTCTGTAGCAGTGGACGAATATGTGACTATCAGTTCTTTGCTTGTCATTTAGGTTCTCTTCTCCGTGTGTCTATCCCCAGTGAGCAAGTTAAATGCTACTTGTCATGGCCTTTTTCACATTTCTGTCCTTGAACTTTATCCCTGATTCCACTTAAACCATCTGTTTCTGTTCAGTTAAGGGAAATTGTAAACAAATACGCCTACGAGGACCATTGCTAGCAAAGGAAGCAAACTTGGGCAGAGACAAGGCAGTGGAGAGGACTGTAGTAAATTGGAGAGCCCATGCCACATTTATCATCCAGCTCTGGAAGATTCATCCAGTGTGAATGCTGGCCAAATAATGCTAAATTACCAATTTTTTATTACAGAGGCCAGAAATTCAAATTTTTATAAGAAATCCTCCAATTAAAAGAAACCTGCCATTCCGATTTGTATAACACCATGGTAATTAAGGAAAACATATCCACTGGCTGTCCTTAGACATGAGCCACCAGTTTGCAACACCAGATTTAAAAGTTTTTAGCCACTATACATACTGGGAAGAGCTCAAGCCCTGGGTGAAGAAATTCCAGTTTCCCTAAAGATAACTACATTTCTGAAAAAAGAATCCTGCTTCAGGGAAGATAATGACCATGGTGGGTTGAGTGAAATGTCAGCCTACAGTCCACGGTGGATCTGGGAACTTCCATGTGGTCCTGAAGGGATCCTGTGTGGCCCCTGAGGCTGCTTCTGTGCGCGACACTGGGGGAGCAGATGCTTCTCACTGTGCCCAGCCTGGGCGCCATGACCCTTAGATTGTTCTGTGCTTAGCGGTAGGTTCCATCAGCGTCCACTTGCTGCCCTATGAGGTGTTCATTGTGTATTTCAGAGCTGCCTGAGACCCTGAAACATGTCTTCTCCATCCCTCATCACCCATGCTCTTTCACTAACCCCTGGAAAATCCTTACCAGTGTGGGTAGGTTCTGCCTCTCCATTCTCTCTCCTTTCCTTTGGTCAGGTGAGCTGTTATTGAAAGCAAAGCCTCTCCCATCTAACCTGGGACACATAGAACTACAAGCCGAGGTACCTTGTAGGATGGGAGTTGGGGGAGAGTTAATGAGGGTAGCACTAACGCTTCAGATTATTGAGCTAATATCTCACTAAATTATTTCAGGAGATTACGCCATAGAAACATGAGCTTCTTGTCAATAAATACGCACAACCCTCTGCCTGGAGACAAATGCATTTCAAGTTCACTCTCACAACCCCATAGCCATAAACTACTCTCCATAAAGCAATAGAAAAGAGCTGAGAATGACATAGTTCTTTCAGCCTGGCCCACATAAACGGACATTAATCTGCATGAATATAACTGCATGGTATTTAGTACAAGCACACAGTTCAGAAAAATGATTTTTTTTTCTGATACCTGCTAACCTGCAAAATACAGGCATCTGCACTCTGTCTCCCGGGCGATAGTGCAAATCAGTAAAGGGCTTGCATTGATGGCTCCTTTGCAGACTGTCACCGCAATTGAACTCTGTGCTTTCCATCACTCGCTCACCCTGTTGTGTACAAAGAAGCAGATATGCAATGTAGCAGGAGCCCCAAGAAAAGGTCTGGCTGTTCTATCAAAACTATTTAGTTCAATATTGTTCTCAATGTGGCACCACAGCCCTGGACATGACACCCAGCACGTCCAAACAGACATGATTATATATGAGACAGACAGGCACTTACATCACGGCGGGTTGTGAGGGTTTAAAGGGCTTTTTCCCCCCTCTTCAAATTAAAAGTTTTCAAAAATGAAATAAAAATAAACCTTTGAAGAAACCAGATTGAGACTGAATTTGGAAGGCCCTCCTGCCTAGTGTATACTAAAGAAACATTTTCTGGGTTTGTCCCTGATGATTTTCCTTGTAGTGGAGAAACACAATCCACTGGGAGCTTTTGTGGCAGAGCAAGAATTTTATGAACACGAACTTGACAAAGACTTCCCTAGGAGATTTAAGGTCTGGAAATCAATAGATCAATCAGCAGCTTTTATCAATCTATAATGGTTCTCTCTCTTTGGATGTTTGGATGAAAATGGGATCAACGTAAATTGAACACGGAATCACTTATTCTTACAAGTTAAATTTGTCAAACTGGAAGGCACATAAATGACATGAAATATAATCATTTTTGAATTTGGGACCCTTCAGGGTGCATGTTGATTGAAGAAAAAAAAGAACCAGATGTTTCTTCAGCAAGACTCGTGGAAGCAATCTAAATATTCTTCAGTCCCTGACACTTCTGAGCATTTCCCAAAGAAACCAATTCATTAGCTGATTATTGGGTATACTTATTGTGTAATATATAATTGGCCCAGGGCACATAGCCTTCAAAGATGGCTGGCCGAGTTTATAGAATCTGTTTTTTGCCAAATTCTTCCCAAGGAAATAAGGAAAAATTAATGAGCCCCACCACCTCGTCTTGCTTCCATTTTATTTTTAATGATTAAGCTCCGGTGCCTGAAACCTCTTCATCGTTATAAAGTTAGCTTGGCAGGTAGATTAGGAGAAGAAGAGTGAGGAGAAAATATGAAAATGACACAGGGAAATAAGAGCTATTTACCAGATTCTCCTGGGGGGGGGGGGAACCAGACAAATCAAGTTGGATTTATATTTTCATTTTTCAGATACACAAAGGTATCTTGGTGAAATGTCTCTCACTCTCAATTCTAAAGCATTTTTTAAAATGTTATTGAAATAACTGGGACTGAAAGATTCCCTCATGCTTTGCCCGTTTACTGTATATAATCCCTGCATAAAAACAATGAATACATCCTGAGGTTTCCTGTGGGCTCAGGACACATTACCTCATTGAATCTTTAGAGTAAATCTCCATCGTGGCAACTTACTATCTTTCATTATCTGTATTTTATAGGTGAGAAAATGGGAGCATCATGAGATTAAATTCCCTGCAGGATTGCCAGATAAATTATAAGACAACCAATTATATTTGAATTTCAAATAAACAGCAAGTAAACTTTTTAGTGTAAGTATGTCCCAGGAAATATACTAATACACTGAAAATAACAGGATCAATTATTTATTTGAAATTCAAATCCAGCTAAACATCTGACACTTTGATTTGCTAAATTTGGTCAGTCATTGGGAGAACCAAACAGGTCTTAATGATTGCCAGACTAAAACTCTTTTTTTTTTTTTGACAGGCAGAGTTAGAGAGAGACAGAGAGAAAGGTCTTCATTCCACTGGTTCACCCCCAAAATGGCCAATACGGCCGGTGTGCTGCGCCGATCCCAAGCAAGGAGCCAGGTGCTTCCTCCTGGTTTCCCACACGGTTGCAGGCGCCCAAGCACTTGGGCTATCCTCCACTACCCTCCTGGGCCACAGCAGAGAGCTGACCTGGAAGAGGGGCAACCGGGACAGAATCCGGCGCCCCAACCAGGCCTAGAACCCAGGGTGCAGGCAGAGGATTAGCCTAGTGAGCCCCGGCGCAGGCCCAGACTAAAACTCTTAAGCATCATACCAACTGCCTCTTTCCTTAAAGCAGTGTGGAGAGTCCAAAGCTGGCTCAGATGACTAAATGTTCAGACAGAAAAAACAGCCCTGGAAGTAGAAGAAGCCAAGCTCGGGGCGTTCTGACTTCACTGCCTGGGCAGAACAAGGAGTGGGAATTGGACTTGAAGTGGAGTAGGGAGCTCGCCTGCCACTGGGGACTGAATGCCTCTCACCGCATCAGCTTAGCGACCTGGCTGCCAGGGTGCTCAGCACCCCAGAGAGCAGCCATTCCAAGCATTTGACTAGAGAGGCAAGTGCAGAGACCTCTTCCCTGTCCCTCTTCTACCTGCCACAGGCCCTTTGTCCTTGATACACTATCGTGACAACTAAGTGAACAGTGAGAGAGTAAAAGCACTAAGTCTGACTGCTTCTAGCACTGCCATTTCTCTGTGCCTCAGTTTCCTTATTTGAAGAAAAAGGAGCATAATAGTATCCATCTGTCTAGATTTCACGAGGTTTAAATGAGCTAACGCATGTGATGGACAGTAACGTAGACACCCTCGTGAATGGGCATTTAGCTTAGCAGTTAAGGCATCTATGTTGAACCTCAGCGTGTCAGGGTTCGAGTCCTAGCTCAGACTGCTGACTCCAGCTTCCTGGCAACGCAGATCAAAAAAGCAGCAGTGATGGCTCAAGTAATTGGGCTCCTGCCACTCACGTGGGAGACCTGGTCATTTCAGGCATTTGTGGAATGAGTGTGTGTGTGTGTGTGTGTGTTCACACACACACACAAGCATGCCTGTGTGTATGTGTCTCAATGTCTCAAATAGTCACATTCAATGAAAATCTTGTACATGCCAATTACTCATCTAATTTAACTATGTATACTAACAGTGAATTCCTACAACCTCATTATGAGGTTGGTTTTATTATAATTATCCCCACTTTATGGATTAGGAAACCAAGGTGTAGATAGACGAGGAAGTTGCCCAAAGTCCTGTAGTCAGGGAGGGCAAGGTAAGATTTGAAAACAGATGACCTGCATGCTAAGTGAGTGTTCTTGACCCTTACCCTATACACACAGAACACACTGGGACCTCACTGTGTGTTGGCTGTTGTTAGAAACTGGCTAGGACGAGCTTGGGCATTGCTCTACTTACTTGCTTTGGTCATCAAAGAGATGGCGCCCCCTGACAAATTGCCCCATTATCTTCTGCATTCAAGGCCACTCCCAAGCTTCTGGGAGGAGCCCTACATGTGATGCCTTCAGCTCCCTCAATCACACCCTGCTTTCTGCCCAGACTGAGCCGCCTCGTCTGTGCCTGAAAAATCTCTTGTCCAGTTGACCCCTCAACCCTTCCCTGAGATTGCCACCAGGACCATCTATCTTGTTGACACAGAGACCTGACCGTATTCCCACGCCGGTACCTGATGCCCTTGGGTGACTACCCAGTGGCCTCAAGGGAACACCCTAGCACTGTAGCCTGTGTTGCAAGTTTTATGGGCTGCCCCGTTGTCCGGATGCTTCCTGGTATGAGCCCCAGCTTTCATTTCTAACCTGCTCTTCACTTACCCTTCGCTGGCCCTGTTCTCTCATCCCTCATTTCTTACGATGCTGTTCCCTCCCTGTGGCTTGTCCTTCCCTTTTGTTCTGCCTCCTGAATCCCTGTTCATCCACTGGGCTGCTGGCCAAGGACCGTGGAATTTGGGAAGTTTTCTTGGTCACCCTCCATTTCCCTCCCAGCATCTGAGTCTCCATGGGAGTCTTCCCACGAGTGGCACAAGAGCCCTGCGGTATAGCCTGCATGTTATTTATCTTGATGTTTCTAGTTCTGAGCAGACAAATCTGTTACCAAAACAGAGCGCATATTCTACCTTTATTAACACAGCTTTAATAACTGCCGGCTAAACAAAGCTAAATGTAACATTTCTCAACAGAAAAAGATGTGATGGAGCCAGAGGACATGATTCAACTCTTTTCCTGCAGGGAATTCTCAGCAGAATGCCTGTCGGGGATGGCATGCTGCATTCTTGTCTCATTGATACCTTTTGTATTGATAGAACCCTTATTCCAAAAATTCAGTGCCTAAAATGGGTCTATCAAAGCGTATAAATATTTACAAGAGTTTTCTTTAAAAGACCGAAACAGCTGGTTATTTTTAAGTCTTAAAAGGCACAACTATAAATGGATTTCACAAAAGAACTATATACAAAGGAAAGAATTCATCCAGCTCTGGTGGTTGAGTAAGGTCACTAGTGAGCTTGGCTGCTACTTTTGAGAAACATTTTTGGGCTTTCTGGGGTGTGGTCAATGAAAAAAGAACTTGAGATCAGAAAATTGAATGAGCACAGTTTCTTAAATACTTTTCTCCGTCCTTCTTTGCTGCCACCTCTTTAGAAATGAAGTATGATTAAGTCGTCTTTGTCTATTTCCTCTAGACAGGTGGTTCCCTAATACTGCATACCAATCCTGACTCAACTTAATGCCGTCCGGTAAAATTTGGTTCTAAAATCAGACTGGCAGGTAAAAATTCAAAGTTGATCACTAATATTATGTTTAATTATTGGCTTAACACTTTGAAAATTAAATTCCAGTGTTACATGAAGGATTCCCATTCTTAAAATCTTAGCCTCATGAGATGGAAAAAACTTGCCAAAAAAAATAATGCATTAGGGAAAGATCTAGAAGTTGAAAACTCTGATTTCATCCTCTCATCTGGCTGTAGATACCACGTCATCACCAGACACTTGCATCTTCTCTTTATCCTGCTGTGGAGCCCACACACTTGGCACTGTGGGCCACAGCTCCTTCTTTCTGGAGATCCAACTGCCAGCTGCTTTCCCACCTTCTTGCCCAGATCAGCACACAGTTTCCTTGAGAAGAAGATTGACGTATAAATGAATTGGGATGGGAGACTTAGGGTAAACAGAGATGTGCTGGACATGAGGACTCTGATCATTAAACTTTCAAAATTTGTCTACGCTCTTCAGAGATTTGTTAGGACAACGGCAGGCCAGTGTTGTGGCTCAGTAGGTGAAGTCACACTTGCAATGCCAATGTCCCATATCGGAGTGCCTGTTCCACCTCCAATACCTTGCTAATGTGCCTGGCAAGGCAGGTGGAAGATGGCCCAACTATGAGGTTCCTTGCCATACATATAGGGAATATGAATGGAGGTTCACGCTCCTGGCTTCAGCCTGGACCAACCTTAGCCATTATGGCCATTTGGGAAGTAAACCAGTGGATAAGATTGTCTGTCTCTCCCTCTATCTCTCTGTCACTCTGCCTTTCAGGTAAATTAATTGATTAGTTAATTTCAATAGAGTGCCCATTTCTAAATAAAAAGGAACCATATGCATGATGGAGAAAAAATAGCAAGCACTGGCTTTGGAGGCCATATTGTTGGGGCAATGGGACAGACACCTAATGCTGCCTGTAGAACTTAGTTTGTCTTTTTACTGGGGCAGTGATCATGGACAGAGAGATGAGTTCAGGAGACCAAAAATGTTGGAGGTGCCAAATAGGTTCAGGCGAGGAGACAGCACATTTTCTGTTGCTTCTCTAACCAATGGGCATGGGCTGATCTGGCCAGATCACTCTCTAGCCTTTCGCTTGTCTAGGACAAATGCTTCCTTGGAATACCCTTCCTCAATGCTTTGACTACTCTTCCTCAGTTTGCACATGAGTTATTATTTTGAAATAGGAGTTTTTTGTGAACTCTCCTCTACTTTGAGTCTTGTTCCTTTTTTCCTGTAGCACTTGAGTAATTTATAATTTCATGTCTGTTAACCCATTCATTGGTTATATTATTTCATGATACTGTTAGCTCCGTGAAGATGGAGCTCACTGATTATATAAAGCATAATATAGTCCATGGAATATTTTATAAAATCAATAAATGTTTGATGATAATACACATAAATCAGTCATTTCATCAAAGTGGTTAGGAGGGTGAGTGTTCAGCATAATGGTTAGGATGGTCAGGTCTACACAAGTATCTATGTTGCACTCCAGCTTTCTGTTAATGCAGACCCAGAGAAGTCTTGCCACCCATAGGGGATACTCGGTTGCATATCCAACTCCTGGCCCAGGCCAAGGCCCATGGCCACACCCATCCCTATTTATTGCAAGCATGTGGGATGTGAACCAGCAGGTGGGAGCTTTCTGTCTCTATTTCACTATCTCTCAAATACATTTTTTAAAATGATGAAGTGAAGGCATTGCTCTAATCAGAGTCTACTTTCTGTTACCTACAACTGTCTACTTCAAAAATGTTGAGTGTTGACTAGAGCCTACGAAGGAGGCTTTATTATAAATAATACAGATTCAAATCTCACCCTCCATATGTCAGTGATCTAAAAATTCAGTACAAAAAAATTTCACATGAATATGTGGTTGGTATGATTAAATCTATTGTGCTTCTGGAATGTTCTGGAAAAGCGTGGAAACAGTCTTATCAATTGCCATGAGATTAGGCCCTAACTCCCTCAGGACTAAGCTGCTGCTATATATTACTCTTTTTCCCTGGGCATTCCAATGTTTTTCAATGTGGGTATATGAAAAGATCCAAGCATCAAAGGAAACCCAATGTCTTGCACATTGTTTAAAAAAATAAATTAGGCCTATTCTAATATAACCAGAAATGGGAAGTAGCTGTTAAATCATTCCCTTAAGGTATTTTTATTTTGTTGACTCAAGAGATTTGGCTCTCACTCCTCCAAAGCACTCTGAAGCCATATTTGGAGAAGTTGGAGTTGGTGAGTTTACTTATGTGCAGAAAATATTGAGATATTTTTTGCGTTCTTTTCTAAATCATCTTGGTTTTCTAAAACAATTGGTACTCCTCCCACTGTCTTGCATTTATTCATATAACTAAATAAAGGCTTAGCTGTGTTTGTCAGTGAGCTGGAACCAACATCATGGCTGTCTTTAAAAAAATGTTAACTTTTCCTCTCAACACTGATCTCTTAAGATCTTTAGAAAGCAAATAATTGCCTTAGTCATGTTATTTAAAGATGTCAGGATTCCCACAAAAATTGTTACATACATTTAAATGAGATGATTTAGATTAACAATTAATGACACAGTGACAATAAAGATGACTTTTCCTTCTTGAGACACAGAGCTCCTCCCAGGTTGCAGGACTTGGGTAGTCCCAAGTTCCGCTGAGCAACGCCTCTGTAAACTGCTTAACATGTTCAGTTAGCCTGGAAAGCTTGTAGGCAGAAAAGCAGGCTGCCCTTCGGAGCTCTCTGCTATTTCCTGCCTCTCGTCAGGCTGGAAATGTTTGAGCACTGCCTTTCTCCTGGTATTTCAACGAGCTGGCTTCTGGTCCCAGATGGAACCAAGAAAAGCAGAGGAGTGTGAAAAATAAAAATATTTTCAGTGTTGTTAACCCAACCTTTTAAAGCCTTAAGAGAGCTCCTCTGGATCGGTGAGAGAAATGATTAGAATTGAGGGGTGCTGCATTTCCCTCCAGGCCAGATAACACATGTTCTCATGTTCTAATGTCATAAAATATACCTTTATGTAACTAAAAGTCAGATCATCTGCAGGCTCTGCTGAGCGATCTGCTTTTAAAAAAAAAAAAACAAAAAACAAAAAAAGTATTATCCTTTAAGCTAAAATCCTCTCGTGTACATGGAAGTTGCTAAAAATGTCTGGTTCTGCTGTGTATGTCTGTGGACGACTTCTCCCATTGGAATCCCAAAGGTGATCTCTCTCCAGGGCCTGTACAAGCTCAAGGTCTTCGAGTATCTTGTAGCAGGTTCAATGCACAACAGAAAAAGCTAGGGAGGCAAGAGTTTCAGCCAAGTGGTAGAAAACAAAAGGGAGACTTGATCCAGGCCTTTACCACAAAATAGATGAAAGCCTATTCAAGTATTTGGAATTCTCAAAAAAAAAAAAAAATCCTACACATTATTTATTTTAATCTCCATTGTCTCCAAAATTTTTATACCAATATAGATCCATAAGCTGTATTTATTTTCTTCTTGTTAATTTTT
Source organism: Sylvilagus floridanus (assembly GCA_949820135.1). NCBI lineage: Eukaryota > Metazoa > Chordata > Mammalia > Lagomorpha > Leporidae > Sylvilagus > Sylvilagus floridanus. The sequence continues at coordinate 16,724,015 of OX463230.1, read as the reverse complement.
TATTCCCTTGAATTGCATTGTCTGGGTGATAAATATGATTCTTTTTTACCCAGAGGGACCTAGATAATACTTTTAAGTCTCAGAGGTTATCAAGATTTTTTTTTGAAAGATGAGGCAATTCAAACCTTATCAAATTCTTCCTTAATACCAGGCATTGTACTAATCACATGGATGTGTTGCCTCATTGAAAAAAATAGTTATTTTTTTTGTTTATTTGTTTATTGGGAAGGCAGAGAGAGAGTGAGAGAGAGAAGGAGAATCTTCTACCTGCTGGTTTACTCCCCAAATGGCCACAACAGCTGGGGCTGATCTAGGCTGAAGCCAGGAGCAAGGAGCTCCCTCCAGGTTTCCCATGTGGGTGTCAGGGACCCAGGTACTTGAGCCATCATCTGCTGCCTCCCGGGATGTGCATTAGCTGGGAGCTGGATTGGAAGTGGAGGTGAGACTGGATCCCAGGCATTCTGAAATGACATGTGGGTATCCCAAGCAGAAGCTTAATTGCTCCACCACAGTGCGTGCCCCAAGCTTATCTCCTAATTTCATTTTCCACGAATTAGTTGACATATCCTCATGAAAAGTAAATTTGTGCTGTTTTCAGCCGCTAAAACTGTGGTAACTTGTTACAGCAGAAATAGAAAACTAACGAAAACACTTATGAAGTACTTTCTACATGACCCACACTGAGGTAATCTAAAGTCATTTAATTCTGATGGCCATCTTTTTTTAAAAAAAGGTTTTATTTATATGAAAGAATCACAGAAAGAATTACAGCAGAGAGAGACAGATCTTCCATCTACTGGTTCACCCTCCAAATAGCTGCAATGGGCAGAGCTGAGCCCATCCGAAACCAGGAGCCAAGAGCTTCTATACCTCCCACGTGGGTGCAAGAGCCCAAAGCCTTGGGCCATGATCCACTGCACTCCCAGGCACATTAGCAGAGAGCTGGATGGAAAATGGAGTAGCTGGGACTCAAACCAGTGCCCATTCGGGATGCCAACACTACAGACCAGGGCTTAAACCCGCTGCACAACGGCACCAGCCCCTGATGGCCATCTTTTGATTTTGACCTGCAAAAGGGAAGAGACATTAGGAACAGCAGGGCTAATATCTGTGCTATTAGGCTCAGTGGGGATTTGCCTAATATTTATGTCCCTGATAGTGAAATTCCAACATGAGAACTTAGAAAGCATTATCCTCTAAAACAATAACAAAAATCTGTGGTCAGTATAAATTCCATCATTGGATGGGGAAATTGGGTCTTGAAATGATGAAATAACTTATCAAAGTCGTGGACCTAAAAAAGTCAGAGCTGTGACTGTGTAAACATCTGTGTATAATCACTGCACAGGCTGGGAGTGAGGCAACTTGCAACAGACCATGTACTTGTTGTGTGCCTTTGGGCAACTTGCTTTTCCCTCCTCAGATTTTCAAGTTTTGATTGGAGAATAGAGATAATGATTATTATGGCATGGGAATTTTGGGTGCATAATAGGTGAACAGAAATGCATCATGTCGGATGCACTGTTAGGGCTCTGTATTGGCAGTTAAGTCATTGCAAATTACATAGGTCATTATATAGGTCATTGCAAATTACACAACGCAGGAAAATACTCTTCCTGTGCCATCCCACATACCTAAAATCTTTGCTGCACCTTCCATGGAGGGTTGTCACTGAGAGGTGATGGCTGCTCAGCTAATATCTTCATGTCTTGGGCCCTCTTGTAGCTGTGTGGCCATGTGCAGGCCGTCACCAAGGCAATGTTAGGAGAAGGGCTGTGTTTCAGGCCAAAGACTTTAGAAGTACTTTTGCTGCATCCACCATCTTTGCCCTCCACTGTGAGATGCTAGGGGACTGCAGACCCAGTGATGGAAACGACTAGGTCCCTGAATCACCACATGGACTAGAGGTGCCCATCAGTCAGAAGTAGCTATGTGGATTGTTACACGAACAAAAACCAATCATTTGTAAGCCTCTGAAAGTTTGGGATTTGGTATGGTAGTTGGCGTTAGCCTAGGCAATATACAAACATTTCTGTTTTTTTAATTTTTTTTTTTCCAAACTTGCCTCTCCTAAGACTTGTTCTACCAAACTTTTTCTCCTTGGATATCATTTAACATTTGGACAGTTACATTACAGAATCCACAGTGTGGCCCTCCATTGTCTTTTCCTCTACTTCAAGAGCATGCATCGCATGCAGGTGCCATGTCTTTTTGGCCCTCTCACATCAGGAAAGCTCCTTAGTCTCTGTTTTTCTTGACCTAGAATTTTTGAAGAATATAGTTCAGTTTCATGATCCTTTGCGTTTCCTCACCATTCAACTCTGTAATATCTTTGATACTAACACAAGTGTATGTGCTGTTCTTTGCCACGTGAGAAGGGAGGTGTTGTTGGGTAGGCTCAATGCTGTTGCGGTTAAGTTCATCACTTGGCTAAGCCAGAGTCTCTGCTGTAAATTTACCATTTTTCCTGGGGACGTCAGTTTAAGAAACAGATATTTAAAATAAATTATTGATTAAAATCATAAGCAAAATCATAGAGCTTACAGTATTCCACATGAGTGCTAAATGAAATCAAGTACTAGGTCATTTATGTTGTGATCTTCACCTTATGTAAAGCTTGAATTCATAAAGTACAGTGGAGATTCTGAGGCTGAGGCTAAAATGTCTCTGTGATTTTCATAGACTTTGAAGTTGACAAAGCTACTTTTATTTCATTTTGTTTTGCCTGGTCTCTCTAGAAATCAGAGCCTTAGGCAAGTGTGAGTTGTTGATGCTTTATTGGGAGGTACAGGCAAATAAAATTGAAAGAGAGAAGTCAGAGCCTAAGACAAGTGTGAGATGTTGATGCTTTATTGGGAGGTACAGGCAAACAAGACTGACAAACAGAAGAGGCGTCAGAAAGGACAGAAGGCGATGCAAGGTGGCAGGTGACTTCTGCTTTATGATGGGTCTCAGAGACCTGGAATGTTCTTAAAAAGGTGCACCAGCTCTGCAGTGTGTAGGACTTACCTCTGGACAGACGGTGCAGCAAAATCTCACAGCAGTTCCTGAAATGGGAAAAGGACAGAGAATATCTAACCAGCTCCCCAGCTCCCAACCCATAGGTCAGAGTTCACAGCTGAGCTGTGAAGCCCCTGAAATTCTGCACTACAGGATGTTTAGACCGTCTTGTGACTGTGTGGGACACAGATTCCATATAATCCAGAATAGGTGGGTGCGGCCAGAAACTCTGGGTATGTGGCTTGGTTGCTTGACTGCAAGGTGGGGTAGGGGAGAAAGAGACAGCGAGAGAGAGGGAGAGGGAGAGGGAGATGGAGTGGGAGAGAATGAATGAATATGAGAGAGTGATAAGAGGGTACGTGACTGGGTGGCCCAGGTTGCACAAGGATTGGTATAGAACAGATCGGCAAGGCCTGATTGAAATCAAAAGGGACACACATCTCATCTTGTCAGATGCAGTACATTTCTTCTCTGAGTCTTTTCATTTTTCACATTTTTTGGCAGTGCATGGCTCAGTGTTTGAAAGTGTCTTCATTTCAAACTCTAAAATAGACAACTGACGCAAATGGACCTACCAGATACTGTAGCTGCTTTACAGTTTACAGTACATGAAGCTTTGGCCCCTTATATAATGATTCAGCAAAGATAAAGGACATTGCATAAGCTGAGCGTGTGACTTGTGCCTTTAAGTGTTTTAAAGGACAGTGTGGGGGCTGTGACGAGAGAGTGCCCTGGACAAAAGAGAATCATGATGGAGAATGTTGATGTCCTAATTAAGGTTCATCGTGATTTGCACAAATACAGGAGCTCCATGAAGAGCAAAAATAAAGATTGGGGATAGGTGAAATTTTCCCTTGTAGCAAGATGAAAATGGCTGAATTGGCTGCAGCAGCTCCAGGGGACAGATTCCTGCCTGCGGTGTGAGGCACCAGCGTCAGGGTTTTAGAAAGCGTTCCTCCCAGAATGTTTCTGCTGTGGAGAACCGGGAATTAGATGAGAGGGAGAAGCTGCACCACCCGATGGAGTCCCAGATCATTCAGAGAATTCAAGTAGTGATCCAGAGACCCCGCCTTTTGATCTTGGCACCTAAAATAGGACAAGTGCGTTTTGTGGAGTTGCCAGGTCGGGGCCAGGCACCTATAACCTTCTATTACAGAAGAGAGAAGAAAATATGGATGTGAAAGACAGGAATGCATTCCCGTATCAGCTTCCTTCTTTCTCCAGGAAACTAGCCCCGAAAATTCCGTTTCATGTCTTCTATGAAGACAGTTAACGCAATGGGCAGCAATGAATTAAACTGTCTTGTTTCTTTCATTGATTGGTTTGATTAAGCAGATCAGCAAAAAGAAAAAAGGAAAAACTACACAGAAGGAAGCATATGGAATACCTCAGCTTGTATTTCAGTAACTTCTGAAGTTGAAACAAAGGTCCACTTGTTTCAGATCTCAAACAGAATAATTCTAAATATGGCATTTAGAAACAAACACAATAAAATTTCATCCTTAACCAAAGATCCATAAATGACGGACAATTAGAGTAATTCGTTCAATGCTGTTATTATAACTTTTAATTGCATTTCCTTCATGGTGAGTCTTGTTTGGCCACAGTGGTTTTCATGAAAGAAAAATGCTAATTGTTTTTTTTTTTTTTTTTGGTGGCAGTGAAGAGGAAAGAATGGTATAAATTTTGAGAAGTACTTGAGGACTATGAATTATCTGGAAGAAATATCTCTTCTAAAATTTTCAACATTAAGTGTATGTTCATAAATATTATTTTAACAATCATTTTGCCTCTGTGGCTGGTCGGTGGTGTTGGACCAAAGCTCTGAAATAGAAAAGTCACTCAATGAGAGTGACATCATGGGGTTTCCATATTCTCCCTCAATGACTTCCAGATCAAATTTTCTCAGTGCCTAAGTGAAAAGATGATGTTTCTAACAGCCAGCCCTGCCGAGTCAACCTGGGCTCGGAAAATCCAGCTGTGTTCACTTTGCTTCTTGTACCGTCAGCGTAATGAGCATGCTACATGGCTGACAACTGTGTTGATGGTGCGTGAGGCTGAATATAATCTCCCTTGTCTCTTCTGTGAAGGATTTTCTGACTCTACTAGCCTAAGAAGAATAAAGACAAGTGAACATTTTGGGGGTCTTTTTTTTCTACAGATTTATTTGCATATTTTTAATAGGATGATTAGAAAAAGACTTGAAAATGCACAGAGTACAGAAATGATTGAGCTGGAAAACTCCAATTTTATAGACACCTTGAGTCCTTCCCAGAATCCATTCTCCATCAAGGGATAGGTCATTGAGGCTGTGCGTACTTCTGTAAAGAACAACCCACATGCTTCTTGCTCCTGCAGTAAAGGAGTTCTGTGGACAGTAAAATATTTAACAGTTTAATTCTCATCTGATGTCTCAAAATGCAAGCAGTTCAGAATTATTCAGGTGGTAGGACAGGGAGTTTTACACCAGTTGGAATTCTTCCTCTTTATTTTAGAACATAAAGCCAATCAGAGCTTCCATTCCTTACTCAGACCCATTGTCTGCCAGAATCATTTATGTCAAATACCTGTCCCACCCCACCTTTCCGTTTCTCTTCTCTCAGCCTAAGAATCTTCCTGGTAATTTTCTGCTAACCACCCTGCCACACTAAGGCAGACAAGAACTTAGAAATTAGGGTTTGAGAAGTATACACATAGGCATAGTGCACACGATACGAGGGGCTGGGTCAGGATGAAGATAGATAGACTACTATTGCCAAGAGGCCTAGAGGATGTGGGGGACAAGGTGGAGCAGGGAGGAGACTGGAGGTGGGAGTTCAGGACCGGCAGTCTAGGGGAGGACGTCTGAACTCAAGCAGCCTGCTCTGGTTTGAACGTGATTTGCTTCCCAAAGTCATGAGCTAGCGGTGGTAAGAGGGTAGAAACTTTGTCCAGTTACGGAGCCTAGCAGGTGGCCCAGTGGGAGCTGTTGGGGCACTACGGACGTACTGTGCTCTCAGAAGGCAGTTGTTGTGGGCAGGGTTGGTTTGAAGCACTGCCTTGATTCCAGCCTCTTTCTCTGCCTCCTGGCTCACCACACCATTGTTTGTCTGTTGTGCTCCACCACTGCCACGCCCCCACCCATTGCCACAGCCAAACTCACATGGCCACCCGGTTTTGAACTTGAATCTTCAAAACATTGAGCTGGCTAGGCGTTCTCTCCGGGTAGATGTAGACTCCTGCGGTATCTTGTGACAGTGACGTAAAGTTGGCAAACACACAGCCCCTCCTGCTGATTGTAACTTCCTCACCTCCTTCTCCTTCACTTGCTGGGTCTCAGTTCAAATGCCCAGCAAAGCTGGGTTTTCCAGCACTGCTTTTGCCCATCACATCAGAGATTTATTTCCTTTGTGCAATTTAGCACAACCTATAATTATCTTGCCTACTGATTTAATTTGTATATATCATTCTACCAGATTTCAAGCTCCTTAGGATGAAAGACCACATAATCAGATGTTAATAAATATTTTTAAGAGAGGCTCTAAAATGGTATATATTGAACAGATAAAATGTGAGTGAGTTAAAGGGTGGCAAAGATGAAGAGAGCTTTCAATGAAGGGAAAGAACATAACCTATAACTAGAGGCTGAGATTGGCTTCATAAAGCTACACAGAATGCTGAGCCAAGCGCCAGCTGACACAAGAGCTGGCTGAAGCTTCTCCATGCCTCATAGTCACATCTTCTGAGGAGACTGCGTAAGAGGCTTGTGTGGGGAAGAAGTGACCGCCCGTGGCTTTGTGGTAATCAAGACAGCTCAAACATGAGACATTTGAAACAGGAGAAGGCAGCCATCCTTGCTGGGTCTGGGATCTAGTGCTGGTTGTTTGAGTTCTGGGTACATGGAAAGTTCTGGAAGATGGAGTCTTTAGCACAGGGGAGCCTTCGGGGGAGGCCGAAGTGGGTGCCTGGAAGCTGTCTGTGCTCTGATGGCCCCAGGCTCCTTCTTAATCTCCCAATTATCTACTCAACCTTTGAGAAAAGTGGGATAGTCAATGATTTTATGGGATGAAATTTCATTTTTTAAATAAGCTTACCAATACCTTTTGTGACATTTTGTCATCACTGTAATTGAGATACAATGCAGGGGATACAACAGAGTTCCTGATAAAACCCAAGTTGGAATCCACTTGTGACTGGCTTTGGGAACTTAAGTGAGCATTTGATTGCTGTTGAGAGAGGGTGTCTTCACCTGTCACTCAAGGATAGTAGTAGCTGGTAGTTGTAAGGACTTTTTAAAAACAGCTTGAATACATTTTTCCTGCACAGAAATTATAAGTACATTTTAATAATTATACATCTATTAACACAGAAAATGACCTTTCGGCATAGAGCTTATCTGTGGCAATCACCATTTATTCTAGCGTAGCATTTAAAAAAGTGAGGCTGCCAGGGATGGGAACGTCAACCTTGCAGGACCTTTAACTTTTCATCTCTACAATGGGCTAAGGCTAGGTCTACTTCATCCAACCGTCTTGCATGCTGAAGAAGATAACTTCTGAAAAGTGCAGCACAGTGTCTGGAGGGGGGTTAGAACTCTATACCACTTAGGGATTAGGTTTCCTGTCCATTCACTACAGGATGACCCTCCAGAGGGCTTTGATCAAGTCCAGGTGCATTTACCCACGACGACCACTAGATGGCAGATGCACCATTTTTATTGCTCAGATGGGTACCCAGCAGCACTTTGTTCTTTGACTTATCATGGCATTCAAGGATCTGTAGAACCTCAGAAATAGCACCATGAGTGAAGTAAACATGGCCACTTTAGGAATAAGTCATTTACAAGTGATGCTATTAATGCACCTTCATGTTATAAACAGTGCAATATAACAAAAAGGAAAAAAATGTATATATTCCGGTTGCTTCTACTTTCTTCTAACAATATCCAAAGAGCCATTGGGTAAAGGAGCATTTTTTATAAGTTCATGAGGTGCTTTCCACGTTAGAGCTGGTTTGAGGAAGGGAGTCGAAATTGAGCTAGGTATGTGACTCAGTATCAGTAGCCCCACCCTGTTCCTATCCTCATGCAGATTACAGTCTAGGGAGGAAGAAGTGTGACATGATATGGTATGCATGGAATGGTGTGATGCAACAAGTAATCATAATGACAGCAATGGTAACACGACATGGTCAACCCTTCTGCAGCATTATTAACCAACGACTGTGAGAGCTGAGTTAATTCCTTTGCAAGAGGCAGGCAGAGGTTCACACAAAGGTGACATTGGCCTTGGATCTTGGAAGTGATGAGGGAAGTAGAAAACAAGAAGTAGAAAATGCAGCTTTTAGTGTTTCTTTTAGTGCACCATGTCCCTGGGGGACAAAGAGAAATGCCTGGGCCAGATCCCATGCAGCCTTGTACAATACCCAAGGGCCTGGCAGACTCCATAGAGGTCCCAAAGATCCAAATGTGGTTTTGAAAAACAAATTTGACAAAGAGAGCTAAATGTTATGGAGGTATTAAACCTAAATAAATGCTAATTTGTTTCATTGTGACTTTATCCATCCTCATGTCTAGAAATGGGTCTTGATAGACGCTCAACAGCTTTCTACCCAACATTCTGTGTTGAACACAGTTAAGTCCTCCAATAGCTAATTAGGTCCTAACAAAATTTACCCAGACATCCCATTTTGGGTTCTTGATTAAGTTAGGTGGGACATTCCATGCTTCTCATCCCTTCCATTTGATTACATAATCCCTTTGGGGGGATATATTCAACATTTAGGTCTTCATTTCAAGAATAATGGGAACTTATTATGGAGCTCTAACAAGAGAATGAAATGTACTTAGGCTGACAAAAGACCAGTGGGTAAGAGAGTAGCTAGAATGGATGGACAACGTAGCTGAAACCAGGTGACTATAGCCCAACACCAGTAGAATTGGAGAGAGAAGACTATTTGTAACAGTTAGTATGAAAACAGCAAACGTAGCAACTCATTAGATGTGTACTTTTCACAAGCTATTTCAAATTCACACTGGAGTTGAACTTTCCTCTTCATTGTTCAGTCCTTTATATCAGGAGCTGCAACAGAAAACGGAAAAACCCAACTCTGCTCTCTCAGAGACATTTCTATAGGCTCTTAATGTGAGTCTTCATTGCATAATGTCATGCCCTCAGAATAGTATAACCAATGCTCTTTGACAGCATTGGTTAGCAAAGACGAGGCTGTGCTGAGACAACCCACAGTGGTACAACCATACTGACCTAAAACTTTGTCTTGACTTACATGCACTTATGGGATATATTCAACGTGAGTTAAGGAGAAACTCCACTCCACATAGTGATGTGGGAAACCAGGTTGGCCACTGCTCAACCATCTTGTATCTACACCTCTAGAGAACAACTCTGCTTTAGCTATCATTGCCGGTGTAGCTGTTCACAGAGCAGCCCTGAAGGGAAGCATAGTTTCCAAGTTTCCATATGCATTTCACTGGGTCATTCCCAGCAAGACAGCAAATGGAATATCTAGGGAATACTGGAGTCTCTACCACATACATGGTCACTTTTCATATATATATATATAAAATCCCTCCTCTGAGTTAGTTCCTCCATAGTCAGAGATAGCTCCTGTGATGTCAGCCAGGTTTGTTCACTGACCAAAGAATATTATTCCTCAGATAAGCACAATTTAAAATTGGGTTTTAATAATGTCCCAGAACTCAATTCCTAGGCCCTTAGATTTGTAGAGAAGGAGCACAATAAAAATGAGAATGTCAGGAGCAGGTGTTCAGCCCAGTGTTTAAGGTACTCGGGTCTCACATGTGAGTACCTGGATGCTGCTCTTGCTTCTAGCTCCCTTATCTGGCTTCCTGCCTATGCAGACCCTGGAATGTAGTGTCAGTGGTCCCTGCCTCTCCTATGGAAGGGCTGGATTGCATTCCTGGCTTCTGGCCTCAGTCCTGGCCCAACCCTAGTGGTTGTGGGCATTTGAGGAGTGAGCCAGCAGAAGTAAGCTTTCTCTCTGTGTGTCTGTTTTTCTCTCTGCCTCTCAAATTCAAAATAAATTTTTTTTTAAAGCTGAGACCGTCGAGGGCTAGACACTGACGAGTCCTGTGGAAAGCCCCGGGCGCCCTTTGCTGCCTGGCTTCCTCCTCCTTCCACTCCGGACTTGAGTGCCCTGAAACATTCGAGTTAAGGCACCAGCCTGCGGTTAGATTGGCAGTGGGGGCCGCTTCCCTAGGCTCTGCTGTTGAGTGGAAAAGGACTTCAGCCTCAGGAAGCCAGCCTGAGCTGTGCACACACTGGTAAGGTGAATTCCTTCCACCTGGGAGCTCTAGGCCCACTCAACATTGTCTCCCAGAGCCCTGCCTTGACTCCACGGGTCCTGCCCATCCTCACTGACAGGGAGCCTGGACAGACATTCTCCTTGACTCCCTTACATGGATCTACGTGACAGGTGCCACAGCTGGAGGTCTGGGCTCTTTCTTCCTGTGTGATTGGCTTCTCCCTCCTCTCACTACCCTTCAGGGCTGTCAGGGCACCACCTAGGCCCACAGTTGTCTCTGAGTACCCTGATTTGGGACCCTCCCGTCCCTCAATTCCCACTCCCAGAAGCTCGTGAGTTACATAATAGAATAAAGGTGATGGTTTTTGAGCTAGATTCTGTATAGATAACTGGAGATGAAAAAGATAATTTTAGGAATATATGTAAATGTGTGTATATGGTTTCCTTCACAATGCTATTGTTCATCAAGTAACATCCAAATGACATATTTGATAAAAATGCTTCTGTCTGCGTGGTCACAGCTTACGTGACTATGGCAAGTGACTTTTTCTGATAGTTTCTTCCTTTGGAAAATGTAAATACATGTAGCCAGTACAAATTATTACCCGTATCATCAAGTTGTTTCATGATAACTTTATGTATATGGCAACGCTTTACAAATCTTTTAATCACCATAAAAGCATAAAGCATTTATATCATTAATGTGCCCCCTCTCTCTCTCCTTTTCCAAGGGGAAGATGACTGAAATGGGGGACTTCCAAAACTCATGTGCACTATTAGGAAGTTGTGCTATCAATATTCCATTGAGTGCATTAGTGGGGCACTGGGCAGCATTTTTCAAAGTAGAAGGAACTACTATGACCTTGCCAGCAAAAAAAAAAAAAAAAAAAAATCAAACCAGTCATCCTGCCTCCTTTGCAACTAAGTTTTGAACTAGTTTTGTCTACAATTTAAAAATCTTTGCAAAATAAAATCTTTGAAGTTTTCAGTGACATGGAGGTATATATTTATGTACCTTTATATATATTTTATATATATTATATCACCAGGTTCTATTTGAACAACAACAACAACAAAATAAATGAACAAACCAGCATTTAGGGAACTGCTTGTTTTCTAGGTTAGGAGCTATTTTCTTGAGAAATCTATAGTGTTCATCATCCCTGAAACATAAACTATCTATTTATATCTCCAATAATGATGGGTTGAAGTGTTATTATGAAAGGAGAGACACAGATTTTCTATGAATGTGTTTTGCTTGTGATAATATGTGAAATTACATTCCATGTGAAATTGCTTGAGGCAAGCAAGGTTTAACATGTATCTAAATAATTAAGCTAATTGTGTAAAAATATATTTGCAGAACTCACCAAATGTGTTAATACATTTCACATCATGTTTACCCATTTTACATGACTAAAGTTTGCTTTGTGAAATAGTCTCCAAATACTGAGCGGCCTCAACATCTTCACAATTGCTAATCAACCCACAGCGCTTTCTGGGAAGGAAGAGGAGGTTGCCAAGCTGGGAAAACGTGTGCTGTCTTTGCCTTTCCTGGTCTGTTTCTCTCCCTTCTTCTCGATTGACTTTCAGATTCACGCTCTTAGGTGTGGACGATGGGCTGTTCATATCCTGTCCCTAAAAGGCTCTGTAGAAACCAGAGGACACGGCCTCACAGGCCAGCCTTCCCATCCTCATTAACTGACAGGATCGGCCGTCGGCAGCACTCCAACAAATTTCCGCTTCCGGTGTGTGGGTCTGGCTGATGTCACGTGGTCACTTCCTGTTCCTTCCCGCAGGGAAATGTCCCAGAATGCTCAGTGTGGAGCAAGGGTGCTGCCCTGCATGCAAGAGCCTCATTGCTCCTCAGAGTGAATGTCCTTTACGTTTTGGTGTGCAAATGGGTGACGTGTGTCAGGCTGTGTTTGGGCTCGTGAGCATGCTGTTGATGCCAAGAACATGTTGTTTTTGGCTGGGTGGGTGTGCGTAGTAATGCTCTGTTAAAAAGTACTGGTGAGCTGGTCACACAGTGCATAACAATAAGGCCCTGAGGCTGGCTGGCTTCTCCCTTTGTTCTCACCCAAACTCCCAGCTGCCTAGGAATTCCCGTTCTTTGTTAATTCCTTCCCACCTGACCCCTGACACAGCTCCTTTCCTCTCGGCCCCCAGATTTCTCCCAGATCTTCTCTACTTCTTGTGGTTGCTGTGTGCAGTCAGCTCCCTCCTTATCTGCAGGCCTGCATCCGACGATCTGGACAGTCATGAATGGCAGTACTCTAAGAAGCGATTGCAAAGTAGAGACTTTTCTTTGCTCATTTGTATTAGGTAGTACACATAATCTGGAGATAATCTAAAGTACATAGGGAGATATGCCTAGCTTACATGCAAATACTGTGCTGTTTTATATAAAACGTCTTGAGCATTGGTAGATGTTGGCATCTTCAGGGAGTCCTGAAACCAATTGGCCATGAATGCTAAAAGACATTTATCACATTGGGCTCAGACTCTGCCTACCAGTTGGGCTCACATGAGGACTAGGCCTTATTTACCTGCACATTCTTTATGTTCTGAGACCAGAACCTTCTGGAGCGGAGCCCAGGGCAGGGTGGCTTGGGACACCACCACGCCAGGGCCCACATGTGCTTCAAGGTCTGTGTGAGAAATGTGCCGCCTAGTGGCCTTGGGTCGTCCCTGACTATTTTCTTTCAAGACTATGGGTGGAGGGAATTCTTTCAAAATCCACTTAACACTTCCTTTGGATGAACTCGTTCACAAGACTTTCTACTTCCGGTTTCTCTCCAGCTTCTCTTGTGTGGCAGTGAGTTAGCTGCCTGGGGAAATGCATGAACGGGCTGGTGTGGCAGAGCTCATGCAGGGACGCTAAGGAGTCAACTCAACACTGAGCATGTGTGGACACAAAATAGCCTTGTCCTCCTGTCCTGGATTTGAGGCCACTTGTTGATCCATTGCTACCTGCTCCTCACTGTTCTTATCCACTGAGTTCTTCAACACTCTTAGTTTCTATGGCAGTGCTTCAGTGTATTCGTCTAGAACTGGTGATAGTCATAAACCCACTTTTTAGGCCTTTGGGGGGAATTCAATAAATACATGTGAAATGCTTAAACAGTCCACAATAATGTGTATAATCGCAGAAGTTAGTAGGGTCCCACATTGTGATGGGTTAAGCTGTGGCCTGTGATGTCTGTATCCTGTATCAGAGCACAGGTTCGAGCCTCAGCTGGTCTACTTCCAGCCCAGCTTCTTGCTGATGCAGCTGGGAAAGCAGCAGAAGATGGACCAAGGGCTTAGGCCACTGCCACCCCTTGGGAGACCCAGATGAAGTTCCAGGCTCTTGGCTTCAGCCTGGCCCAGGCCTGGTTACTGCAGCGATTAGGAAAGTGGACCAGCAGATGGACAATCTCTGTCTCTGTCTCTGTCTCTCTCTCTCTCTCTCTCATTCTGCGTTTCAAATCATTTTTCAAGTAGTTGTAAGAGCAAGTTATCATCATCATCTCTGTCTCTTGCACTTGCCTCTTGTGCTGGTGAATAATGGTCATTGTGTAAGGGGGGAGGGGCGGGATGTCATGGTGCTGAGGGTGAAGCTGCCACTTGCAGTGTTGGCATTCCATATTAGAATGCCAGTTTTGTACCCCCCGGCTGCTCTGCTTTCAATCCAGCTATCTGCTAATGTGCCTGCAAAATTAGCAGCTGACCCAGATCCTTGGGCCCCTGCCACTCATACAGGAGACTGGGATGGAGCTCCAGGCTCCTGACTTTGGACGGGCCCAGTTTTGGCTATTGCAGATATTTAGAGAGTGAACCAGTAGATGGAAGATCTCTTTCTGCCTCTCCCTCTCTCTATTACTCTACCTTTCAAATAAAAAAAAATCCCTTTTAAATAAAGAACTTCAGGTTGTAAAAAACATTTAAAAAATAGTTAGAGTCACTTGGATACTTGGATGCCATTCTAAAGTTCATTGTAAGTGACACCCCCCAGAATTCTGCTATATAGTCGGGTAGTCACTAGTTACATGTGGCTTCTGAGAGCTGGAAGTGCACCCCGTCCAAATCAGGATGTTTGATAGAATAAAATCATGCTAGACTTAGAAAACCTAGTACCAAAAAAAAAAAAAATGCCATATCTCAGTAAAAATGGTGTATATAGCTGACATGTTGAAATCAGGGTATCTTTAGCATAGTACCTATCATTAATATTGTTTAAATTAATTTCTCCTGTTTCATTCTTGTTTTTTACTTGTAGCTACCAGAAATGCCAAAATGATGTAGGTGGCTTGTGTCTGTGACTTATATTTCTGTCAGACAGTGCTGTCCTAGGTTCTGATTCCTCTCAATTTCCATTTGGGAATCACACATCTAGACTTCAAGCAAGAGCTATTCCTGCTGTCTATTATGAACTTGCAAGGCTTGGATTGCCTAGGGCGTTTAAGCCCAGCCTGCTCTGCAGGAGAGAGTGGCAGGAGAAAAACTGATGGGTGTGTAACTTCTAGAGCAGTTACTGGGGGCCTGAGTGGAACCCTTAGGGAAGAGTTACTGCCTCTTAAGTAGCACCTTATTCTCTGGGAGTGAATGGAGGGAAGAGCTCTTTCTGTTCAAGTCATTTAAGATCCTTTGCTGAAAGGAGCCATATGCTGCACAATGAAATAGATTCCAGGCAAGATGCGTGTGCTTTGCACAATAAACATGCATGCAAATCTCGCAAAGATTCTGAAGAATAAAATGTGCAGATATTATTATTCACATCCATATCGTCGCACGCATCCTCACTCCCCTCATCCTTAGGCACCTCTGATCTTTGCCTCCCTTGCCTGCCCCACACTTGACAAGGAATATTTTTGAAAAAAAAAAAAAGCAATCTAAGATTTTTGCTTTTGGTCAAGAAGAATTTGTTTCTGGTCACTGGAATTTAAGTCTCAATAAATCATGGGCTCCCAGCAGACTGGCAGATATCCAGCAGCCCTGGCAGCCTCTGCAGGGGCCTCTCTGGGACACTCCGGGTGGGAACGCTACAGAGCAAAACTCCCAAGACCTGACGCTGCGGCCTGCCCTGTAAGAATCACAAAAGTGCTTTCTCTTTAGGCCTGCTCGCAGACTCCAGCTATTTTGAACACAGAGCTGCAAGCCATAATTGGAGCTGGTGTTCAAAGGAAATTAGAATGCTTCCCGGCTTCATCCCCTTACAAGGTTTCTCTCTGACTAAATGAGTCTCCAGTGCAGGTGATAGAGTACGAGAGCCCTTGCGGGGTCCCAATAAAGTTATGCTGAGTGGTAAATAAACAGGAAAATTCAGGAATCAGTGCGGTCCTGGCAAACTCCATTCAGGGAGTAAAAGGGCTCGCCGAGCATGGTGCTCTCTCTTTAATTGTCCCCTGCTCTGTCTGCTGCTTCCCATCATACATTCTTCTGAAAAGCCATATTGCTGCAAATACACATTTAGGATTTGATTACAGTGTCTCATCCATTTACATGTACAAGACAGAGCCTACTGTGACAGATTAATGCTCCCAAAGTTTGTAAAGGAAGGTTAAATAAAGTGTTACTTTTATGACACTGAATATCTCAAGGTTGCCTTTGCTAAATCCAAAACCTCTTGGTGATACTGTAGATGGGCCAGATACTCCTTGCGAGCTGGCAAAATGCCACCTGTGCTCTCCCCATCTTTCCCACGTCCTACCTTTCAGCTCGGGCCATCCTCACTGCTGTGTGTGATACACTGTTCACCAGGAGCTCGCCTGCTACCCATGTAGTCAAAGATGAAACAATTCACCCCCGAGATGTGGCAGTGTGATTAGGAGAAGGGTTTCATGTGCACTTCTGCCACACTTCAGCAGCATCGCACAGTATGCATGCACACGCATATCCACACTCGTGTACACACACACACACACACACACACACACACACAGCCTTAGGCTTTGCAAAGCCGTAGTCAAAGCTGCCACCTGCCACACTTTGTTTCCTATCCCTTCCGCCCTCCTTTTGATAGCCATCCACTTCAATTGCCTGGTCCTTTCTCCCACTGGGAAGGGCTGGGTATACTCTGATGATCTTTGGCCGCGGTGAATTTACAGTGTTCCTTTCAGTTCTTTAATAAATATCTGTGCCAGAGCTCCTCTTATTAGGTCAGGCTCTGAGTTTTCTTTAGTGAAAATTAAGTGTTCTGAAAAGCTGGTATAAAAGAATATCTTGGCTGAGCTATAATTTGGGTTTAGAAGCTTGGATATACGGGATTGGGGAAAGGGTCATCCCTCTCATTGTGCTCCCCACCCCAATCTAAGCCTACAGCCCAAGGCTTGAGGGGTTTGCCATGTGGCTTGTTAGTCACTTGTTGCTTTGCTAATTAGTCAGATGAATGAGTGTGTGAAGGACTTCAAAGGCTTGGGGAGCTTCATTACTGGCTCGAAGAAGAAGGGGAGTGTTTGTCCAGTCATCTTGTTTTTTGAGGAGGGCGTGGGAGAAAGGATTGACCGAGAGAATAGAGGGGATGGCTTGATATTCTTCCCATCCTTAAAAAGGTACTTGAAAGGGTGATGCAGAAAGAGAGAGAGAGAGATACCTTTAATCTGCTGGTTCACTTCCCAAATGACCACAATGGCCAGGGCTGGGCCAAGACGAAGCTAGGAGCCCAAAACTCTAACTGGGTCTCCTGTGTGGGTGGCAGGGGCCCAAGCCCTTGGGTCATCTTAAGCTGATTTTCTAGGTGCATTAGCTGAACGCTGGATCAGAGGAGTAGTAGCTGGGACTCCAGCCAGCGCTCCTGTGGGATGCTGGTGTCGCAAGCAGCACCTTAAGCCACGGTCCCACAGCACCAACTCTGAATTCTTTCAGTTTTAGCTCCTTTAATGGGCCTGCAGCCTCTAGAGTGAGGCATTAGAGATGGCCACTGAGATGGAAAGGGTGGTTTTCCTAAATGCTTCTGTGCGATTCTAGTTTCAGTGTTGCCTGGTATGCCTGGCATACCAGGCACAAGGTGTCAAGAACATTACTATCCATGTGTGGGGTATTAGCAGTGTGGGGTCTTCAGGAGGTAACACCCACGTGGCAGGATAGCCAAGTCTCACGGTCAGACGTTCAGCAGAGGTGACCACCATGTGTCTTTGAGGACATGGACATCAACTAAGAAGGGGAAGAAAGAGCGCCATGGAACTTCTGTGGGTACTATAGATGCCAGACATATCTGTGGGCTGGTTCAACATCCACTTTATGGTTTCCCTGAACATTTGAGTGGGGGGATTTGCTAAGATGAAAATGGTAATCAAAGCCATAATGGACAATAACGGAACTTTGGATTGCTGGTCTCATTGTAACTTCCTTGAGAGCCATAGCCTGATGAAAGTGGGCCAGAATTATGCATCACTAATGCTTGCGAAAGGACAACTCAGAGGACATGTGGGGAATCTCTTGAGCCATCCTCAGTGTGTTGCACACATGGGACAAATACGTCTTAGGGCTATTTTCTATGCTCAAGGTGAAAACTGAAATGAGACATTAGGATATGTAAGCGAGGATCAAGCAGTAGTCATCAGCCAACTCTGTACTTTGCTTCTAAACTATGGAAGGGCCATTCAGTATCCTTGGCAAAAGCTACAGCAACACATAAGATGTGTCTTCCTAGTGTGAAATGAGTTTGTGGCTTAGATGGCACAAAAAGCGGGACCATGAGCTTTCCACTAAGTAGGAGAGGTGTTGAAATAACATTCCCTTCCCCCATACAGCTGCCTCATAAAGTAGATTTACTCTCAGCAAACATGGAGCTGCCTTCTCAGCTCTCTATCAGCCCCCAAGGAGTTTGCTATGAAATCAGGCAAAGTGTCAGAGCTCAGATGAAGCCATCAGGGGAAATTTAGCCTCCTACTCAAATGTGGGCTGCCTTACTCAATGGACCCCTCCTCACCAGCACTCAGGAACTCCCAGGGATCACAGCAGAAGTGGAAACAAATTAAATCGTTAGTTCCATTTACTCTCTCTCACCAATGGAGGTACTCAGAAAAATGTTTTAAAATACCAACAAATTCTGACCACACTAATAAGCCTTCTCTGTGTTTTTAAGTCATATTCATATAGAATATTAATTACAAATCGACTGTTGATTCCAGCCAAGAGCTGGGAATTCAGTACAGGTTTCCAGTATGAGTGGCAGGCACCCAAGTACTTGAACCATCACCTGCTGTCTCCCAGGATGCACTGTAGGAGGAAGCTGGAATCAGGAATTGAGCTGAAACTCAAACTCAGGCACCTTGATAGGTGAAGTGGGTGTCAGAAGTCACATCAGGGCAAAAGATGCCCACTCATCTTCCTAGTAAATAAACTTGTTTGACCAAGAAGATCGTTTGTTAGCTGTATAAACTTATGCTACGAAAATAAAATAGTGAAGTACTATACAGGATGAAACAGTACACTGATTTTAAAAGATCTATTGAAATCAACAGAAGTCATATAATTTAGTTAGGCAGCTCACTATCAACATCATTTTTATATCCCATTGCATACAGTTGTGCATGTGTATATGTTTGTAAAATTTCCATAAAACATTTTGAAAGCAGGAGAACACCTGTGCATAGTAGTTATCTCTGGAGTGTGAGTTTAAATGGACAGGTCCTTAAGTTATGGATTTCTGTGTTGCTTGAATATTTTCTGGATATAGAACGTATTGGTTTTGCTATTGTAAATATCTTTAAATATATATAAAAAAACTGTTGTCTCAAATCCCCTAAGTAATTAATCTGCAAGATTAAGTAATCTGTAAGAGGCAATGTCGTTTCTCCACTAACTCAATCAACATAGCATTTATGCCAGCTCTGTCAAGTGGCATGTTGTTAGGTTGTAGACTAACTTACAATCATTGAATTTATTTTTGGGTTTGAAATTGTAAGAAACACCCTTCGCAGGTGAGAAGATAGACTGCTGGGAGAGAGTGCTCAGGATCAAGTTCACGTCCTATCACATTCTAGGCGTGTGACCTTGGGGGGTTACCTAACCTCTCTAAGCCTGTATCATCTTTAGTATAAAGATAATAAAATTAGCAACTCCTTAAGAATACTATTAAAAATCAATGAGTTTGTATTTCCAAAGTTCTTAGAACATAGGGTAAGTATTACATTGGTACATTTTAGAAAATAAATAAAATGTATTGATTTGATTTCAGGAAATTTACAGTCTCATAAAGAAAACGATAGCATTGAGCAGAATATAGATCAAAGAAATGGTAACAGTGAAAATAGTGCTCTGGATGCTATAGGCGGGTACTTCCAACCTCCATGCATTCATCTCTCCCTCTGTCTATTTGGCAACATAGGAAAGATTTTTAAAAATTTCTTACTAAGGGGGCCGGCGCTGTGGTGCAGTAGGTTAATCCTCCGCCTGCGGCACCAGCATCCCACAAGGACACCAGTTCTAGTCCTGGCTGCTCCTCTTCCAGGCCAGCTATCTGCTGTGGCCTGTGAAAGCAGTAGAAGATGGCCCAAGTGCTTGGGCCCCTGCACCCATGTGGGAGACCCAGAGGAAGCTCCTGGCTTCTGATCAGTGCAGCTCTGGCCATTGTGACCAATTGGGGAGTGAACCAATGGAAGGAAGACTTTTCTTTCTGTCTCTTCCTCTCTCTTTCTGTAACTCTACCTCTCAAATTAGTAATTAGAATCAAATAAGTAAATAAAATCTTTAAAAAAAAATTCTTACTAAGTACCTTTGCAGCTTAGATTGTGAGTTCAAATTATTTTTCTGCCAAAACGAGTGATTTGGGGGACTTGGATGCCCGAAGTGGAGGGAGATGATAGGCTTTCTGCTGCCGCTCAAGCTTGGAAAGATGTGAGTTTCGTCATGGCTGCACCTTGCATTTGCATGGATCTCACCAGCATGATGCCTGTAAGAGGCTGATAGGGCAGCAACGTGCTCATTGATGGATTGCAACTCAGATGGTGTGACATGAACGGATGAGTGACACCCTCCCTGCCTTCCTGCTCTCCCAGAAATTTCCTTGAATTGAATTCCTTTCTGCTGGAAGTATCTAGAATAGTTTGTGTTTCCTTATTTGAACTGTGGTTGAGACAAGAAGAGAAAACGTTTATCCTTAATGCATGGAGAGATTGAAGCAATCTGGCAGGATTTAGAAGGGATTTTATTCCTGCAGGAGGCATAGAATAAGAACAGTCCTGAGTCCTGGATGGATATAGTATGATTGAAGGACACTAGGCTTGAGTAGAGGATGTTCCTGGGAGTGGTGCAAGTTAGAGTTGAAAAGAAAGGTTTAGGGGTGTGCATTTGGCATAGTCACGAAAAATGGAGAGATTCGATGAAGATTTGTAGACTATTGAAAATAAAGCTAAGTTGAGTATAAAAGTTTTGAGGAGTTCAGTGATTACAGCCAGCATACGTGAGGAGGAGAGAGAGGGGATATAGGCTCCATATCAAAATGTTGCCCTGTGTAGTGTCAACTTTTCCATGGGAGTTTGAAGTTCAGTTTCGCTGCATTTAGTGACGGAATGCCAGGTGCATGGCATTAAATGCGTGACGATGCGATTTGTTTCTTTGCTGCTAGCGAGGAGACGAAGCGGCATGTCTAGTAGCATTTAGAGAAAGGGCTAAGACAGGCAAATGTGAGCAAACCTAATACGGGCTGATCAAGAGCAGCCCTATGTTGTAATCATAGGGTCCTCTCTGGATCTTAGGATCCCGGATGTTGAGGCTAAGAGTGTGGCTGCTTGAAAGTGAAGGTTGAAATGCAATCAAAGTGCGTGGGAACCTTGATCCACAACTCCCTTCCCAAGTCATTGGGTTGTTGATTTGATCACTCTAAGCCTCACTTTCATTTCAGTACAAAAGTACTTCCAAAGAGTTGGTGAAAAATGGAAGTGAAAGATAAGCTTATTTGGTACAAAAACTTTGTAAATATATGCATAGCTTCTCATCATACACATTTCCGTGAACTTTTTGAAGAATCCTTGTACGAATAGAAATAACACTAACAACATTACAGTGTTGAGAAGATTAATTGAAATTATGTGTAAAGTACTTTAAATTGAAAAACATATAAAGTACGCAAATGTGTTTCCAAGTGGACAGACTTGCTATGTGCAAAGATTTTTCAAGAATTTCCTTTTCACAGGGTGTCAGAAGTGTTTAAGCGAGCAGAAATAAATATGCTAATTGGCAGTAGATGAATCATAATCTGTGTCTTTTTTGTGCGAGGTTAGGTGTGACCTGAGCTGTGTGTAGCTAACAAAAGAGAAGCATGATTAAAACAATTGGTTAGTGGTCTGCTCAGCACATCTCAAAAAGACACTCTCAGCGTCTCTCTTTGAACACCTAGCTTCACACCACATTTTTATCACATCATCAGTTTGGAAATACTGTGTTTTCCCTTTTAACCTTGGTTGCTTTACATTTTGTATTGAGGCAGTCTCTTTGTTCCAACAGTATTCTGTAGTATTTCAGATTTAAATGTCGTATTTCAGCATTAAAAGCAGAATGGCCATGCACTCACTCCCGCCATACATGACCTGACTCTTGTATGCTTCTTGCCTGCCCTCTTGCAACAATGCAGGAAGAGGGACAAGAGAAAGAAGGAAACAAAAGGACAGCAGCCAGTGGGTAGGTCCCGCACCCCCAGGAGGCTGGAGGGAGGGAAGAGAAAGTATTTTTGTTCTACACTGTGGTCATCACTCTTTAGTCAACCCCAGCATGCAGCAGGTGTAAGAAATCCCAGTTACCAAACCCCCATCATCCTGTTTCTCCCTTTTCCCTTCCCACACCTCTTTCCACAGTGCTTTTGCAAGTGAATCTCCCTCACGTTGTCCACATCTGAGCACAGCTTGTTTCCTGGTGAGATATGGACCAGTCCATCCTCCCCAGCGTATACCACTTACTATCCTCTTTAGATGCCACCTTGGAAAATGAGATACAAAGAAAATCTTTGTGGAAGGTGGAACCAGAGGCCACAAAGTCAGACATGCTCCTGTCTGTAGGGCAAGGGCCTTGAAAGATGTGCTCAGTAGGATTCGAAAAGGCTTCCCACTCACGGACTCTCTGAAGTCAAGTTGTACTGTTGCTTTTCCACACCTCCCTTCGCAAAGTGACTGAGTTCGTATGGAGGAGGAGACCCTACATTACTTGGCTTCATAGTTCTCAGGTCATCAGACCCAAATAGGCAGCCCTACGCAGGCGTCGAAAGAGATTACCCGGCATTACCAGGAGCTTCCAGTCTGGACTCCGTGACCAGGATGAGTGTGTTTAGTGTATGAACAGAAGGAAGCCACAACATATTTGGTGACTAGAAGAGCAGACTGTGCCAGGGACTGCTAGTGTCCATAAATATTTGTCTTTTCCTCTATTTCCTGGCATACAACTGGACTGTGTTTTCTAGACTCTGCTACAGTTTGGTGGGACTGAGCTCTGACCCATGGAAGATGAGAGAAATTGCTTTGTAACACTCCCAGGCCTGACTGATAACAACTTCCCTCAGTCACACCTTACACTGCATGTTTATCCTACCTGAGTAGAGTAAACCGCAGGGACTGGGAGAAGTTTGGCACAAGATGTGAGACCCCCAAGTCCCTAGAGAGCTGTGTGAAGCAGGGCCCTCTTGCCCACTCAAATGGGATTGAGATGTGAATGAGAAACGAACATTTACTGTAAGTCTAAGGAGTAGGGGTGGGGGTTGTCGTCAAAGCAGTTGACCTTATTTACCAGCGAGAACATGTTCAGGTGCAAATGTCAGAGAAGCCCACCTAAACTGGCTTATGCCCAAATCAAGTTTATGAACTGATACATGTTAACCTACCCTCATGTAGGTTAACTTCTAGGGACTGCTTGATGCAGAATGATTCTGTCCATATCCCAGCACAGTTGAGTTCTGTTTTCTTCTCTGTGCCGTTCTGTTTCTTAAACTCTTCTTCACCTTACATGCTGGCCGTGAAACACATATAACATGGCTCTGGGGCTATCGCCAGGCTTCATTTTGATGTTGCCCAATGTCAATGGCCTGCACTGATCCAATTTTGACCCAGCCACTTTGCTGGTAGTTGGTAGGCACAAGCTGATTTGCTCTACCCCATCATGATGCCCAGAGAACAAATGTTATGGTCTCATCAATGAAGAGACACAGGCATACAGTAGCAGAAAAGATGATCCCTAAGCACAGTTGGGTCCTTGTTTTCTGGGAAAAGGTAATTGGATGCTATTAGAAAAAGTGCAAATGCCCACTGTGTTCTCTGTCAACCCATCATTTTCTTTTGTCTACTGTTGTTACTGTGCAACAACCAAACTCTGCTTTTGTCACTCTTCTTATTTTCACTAACACTGACCATTTTGTACCCCTGATAATGGTTGGTATGGATTTGAGAAAAAACAGATTTTGTAGAGCGATTAGGCTTTTGAAGGGAGATTCCATCAATTTATAGAGGTCTTGAAAGATAATCATGACAGACATTAAAAAGATCTCAGCTCCCTTGTATTTAAATCTTCTTTCTCTCAAATATATACATTTATTGCAATTAAAATATTTCTTACTAGTTTTTCCATATCTTTAATATATTTGGCTTAATTACTAACTTTGTAAAAATACTGTTGTTACTAATTTCACTGCAAATTAAGGCTGTATCATGAGTTAGAGTTCAGTGAACTGGTTTAAGAAACTTCAAGCTATTGATAATTCTGTTACTATGGGAAATGATGGAGCAGCTTCAGGTGGTCACAGTACATGGTATGGGCTTCTCAGAGTAGGGCAGATTGGTTTGGAGAGGGAAGTCAGGATAGGGCAAAGGGCCATGGGATCCAGGTGGAAAATGCATTTCCTGGCCCCAGAAGTCCTGCATGTCATTGCCACCACATTCAAGACAATCACCGAGGCCTCCCCAGGTTCTGGAGGAGGGAGATGAGATTCCACCTCCACAACTGCAGGATGGCAGTTTGCAGCCATAGCTTAATACAACCATCAGCAACAGCCCAGATGTAACATAGAATAGTTAAGAGCTAGGCTGTTTTCATATGCAGACTTTTATGTCCTGCTGATGTTGAATTTTTTAAACCTTCTGTGCCTTGGCATCCTCATCTATGAAGTGACGATTTGGGTTGAGAACCCCCTATATGAAGTGCGTGCGACCAGAAGTGTTCTGGATTTTGACTTGTTGGGGGTGAGGGATATTTGCACAGTTATAATGAGATATCTTGGGGATGGGACCAAGTCTAAACGTGAAAGTCATTTGTGTTTCATATATACCTTCTACACAGAGTTTGAAGGTAATCTTGGAGGTTTTCACTGTGCCTGCGTTTTAGCTGTGACATGTCACAGGAAGGCAGGTGTGGGATTTTCCACTTGTGATGTCGTGTTTACACTCAGAAGGTCTCACATGTGAGGGCCTCTTGCATTTCAGGTCAAGGATCCTCTATATGTGCGCTTCATGTACTACCTAGCTTATTATAGGATAGCTTATGAATAACAAGTAACGCATTAACAAGTATTGACTCAGTTGCTGACAAATATTTTCTCTTATTATTATTCTCTGGTTTAAACAAGATGTGCTGGGCAGGTGTGGTAGACTATCGCATCCTTTACCTGGAGCTTACACAAACATGTAAAAGGTTGTGTAAGTCTCTCAGCAGAGCAAGAGCATGACGCAGGTTTTGACTGTTTTTTTTTTTTTCTTTTTATGGGCTGAGTATCAGCTCCCTTACATTCTTTTCATAATGGAGTTGTTTGGATTGCTACCAGTAACAACTTAAGTCAGTTGCACAAGTATGATTTCCATAGGCCTGTTACTGCCTGGCTTTTGATTGGTTGCACTCATGTCATTCATGTATCTTTTCTGCCTTCTTGCTCAAACTGGCTTATCAGGAGGTCTAGTAGATCTCCTCTACTACTAAATTTCATGATTGATATTACAGAAGCTCATTTTTCAGGCACAGATATTCACTGTGATGCATTACACATCTTGTATTCTAGGGTAGTTTTTTTTTATGATAAAAATAGAGATTTATTTTCAAGTGAGAAAGGAGAAATAACGTCTATGACATGATGAACTACTTCACTGTTTTCCTTGAAATAGTAGGCAAGTCCATGCATAATTATTTGATAAGTGAATACTGAGGATTATCTTTTATTATCAACAATCCTATGGTGACCTTTGTATCCATTCTTCAGTGGGACATCTTATAAGAATTGAAAGGCTATTAGCAATCAGCTAGATTTTCATTTTGGCCAAAAGAACTCAGAATAGTAGTTCTACAAACCAAAAAAAAAAAAAAATTGGCAGAACAGATTGTAGAATTTATAACTAAGCTAGAGGAGGTGTTCTATTTCTAGAAGAAAATGTTACTTGTATCCAAGGAGCATTGTTGTTTCAAGTGTGGGTTCCCTTTGCGAAGAAGTCTAATTTTTTTTTTCTCTCAGTCTGCAGAGGAGAGCAGTCAGGTGCCAGGACCGCTGGCAGGACTGCCTTTTAGGAGCAACATAAAGGGAATGTGAGCCCGCAGGGAGCTGGGCAGAGTCCCCTGCTCAGGTCACCATGACCTCCGGGGATGACGGGCCCTGCTTCTCCCATAAAAGCTGTTTTCCCTGGGCTCTCCAGTGACACAATGTCAGAGCAAGTTGGGTCCAGGGAGCCCATAGACAATCCCTTTTATTTTACAACTGGGAAAACTGA